>CM063292.1:16772500-18160000 GCA_032173965.1 Sitta carolinensis | reverse complement strand
CTCCCCCGGGCGCTGCCGCACACGGCCCGGCCCGGCCCGCACCCCCCTCATTACCCATTTCCAGCCGTGCCTCGCCACTCTGGGCCCGATTCAGGGCTCAGTTCGCTCGGCCGCACGGAACCGGCGGCAGCGACAGTGCCAGGCAGGTGACAAATACCCATGGTCGGAGCCGCATTGAGGTGTCCCCTGCTCCTGCCGGGCTTGGTCCCCTCGCCGGTGACAGGAGCACCTCTTTCTGCCTTGAGGAAGTTTCCAGCCGTGGGGTAGAAGCACACATGGTCCTGGCACTTTCGTCCTAGTGGAGCTGCACTGAGAGGTGTCTCCTTTTCTTGCAGAGAAAGCCCTTCCTTTTATTTTTTCCCCTACATGTGAGGAAATGTTTAAAAATTATCTTAAAATATGCAACTTAGAAAAATACCCCAGTACTAGGTGTGCCCAGTTTATGCCGCACGCCGGCTGCCTGTCTTGTCTTTCCATGCCTGTCCCACCGCTCCTCATCGCACACACACGCCCTTCCAGTTGCCTCGAACTCTCTTTCCCTCTCACCCCCGGTGCTCGCTGCTCAACATGTCACTGTCCAGGTAACGCTGGCAGAGATGTGGAAATCGGCCATGGATAAACAGCGGATGAAGCGGGCCGTAGGCCGCCGGGGCAGAGAGCTCTGGATACGCTCCCGCCTATCGCCTCAGTCACTACCCCTGGTTTGCTCACATCCAGGACACTCCACGGAGCCTCCCCGGACCCGGGACAGCAGAGCTCGGTTAAAACTTATTTCTTAGCTTATTTCCTTTGCTAGGTGCTATCTGCCAGCCGTAGCGCGCTAGGGTGCTGGTAATCGCCCCAGTTTGGGAGTGGTTTTATTGCAATGCCGTAATGTCGTGATGTCGTGGTCAGGAGTCGAGGGGACCCCGAGGGAAACGGCGGTGCCCCGGTAGGGCCCGGACATACCGGCCCGGCGCCGGCGGGGCTCTCCCCAAACCTGCTCCCTGCAGTTCCATCCGGCGTTATTGCAGATCCATCCTCTTCCACCAAACAACAGATGCAGCCTCTAATGCAAATATTGCCATTTCCCTGCTGAATTAGCCTTGTCACTTAGCCCAGAAGCTGGCAGCGTTAAGCCAGCTTGCATTTTAATTTGGCCCTGAAGTTACTTATTTCATTATTGATCAAACATAATGCTGAATCAATGTTCATCTTGTTACCTGGGCCATTTCCATGTAATACAGTGATAGCACTGCCTGGAGTTACTCATTCCCATCCCAAAGTGACTTTACCATAAAATCAATGCTTGTTTGTTACTGATATAAGGCAGCATCCGTGGGATGAAGAGTGAATAAAGCAGTTACACCACCGCGATCTGAAAGTTTGGACGGAATATGTACGCGAATAAAGACTTTAATATTTAAATGTATTTTATCGGCATCAAGATCATCCTAGCTAGGCCGATGGGACAGAAAATCTCAGGCTGCAAGATGAGGGGCTTTGATACTGTAGGTGTTGCCATTTGTAAACGCTACCTGGGACCTAATGGGGGAATCGTTTCTCTACCCAGAGTATCATTACACAGCAGATGTGGGCTGTAAGCTCTTCCGGGAAGAGACTGTTTTGGAAAAATAGTAATTAATACAATAGTAATTAATGATTGTGTCACAAGATTAGACTCCGCGCAGTGTTATCTTCAGCGCAGCTGCTGCTCCTTTTCTTTGCTTGTGTTTTCCCCTCCAGCTAATAAACGCAGTTACAAATTACACGGAGCCATCCCCGGCTCTCCCATGCGGCGGCCGGAGAGTGCTGGAACACCCCACACGAAGAATGCCCCTTTTCGCTGCCACACCGAAAGCCTCCGGAGGAGTCGTTTGAGCTGCATTTTCCACGCACGGCACGTCCAGCCGCCCCTCTCCCGCTCTGCACCGGATGCACTGGCCCCAGCCCGGGGGGAGGCACCTCCCGGTGGACTGCGGCCGAGGGAAGGGGGTATCCTCCGGGAGAGCCACAGAGATACCCTCCCACGGCGGCGGCCCGGGGGGCGGCCAGGGCATGCGGAGGTGTGAGCCCTCGCAGTGCCGGGAGGGACCGGCTCCCTGCTGCACCGTGCCGGAGGCTCCCCCGAGGGCGTGCTAGGGAACGGACCAGCAGGGAGCAATAATCTGGGTTTAAACACGCCGGTAAAGCTCGAGAAACCCAGGATACCCTCGGCTCCGGTATGGAAAAGGCTACAGCCCTCCAGCCGGAGCCGCGAACATCCTCTTACCGGCGGAGGAACGTGGGGACGGTCCCGGCTCGAACGATAAGAGCCGGGGCTGCAGACGAGCAAAACGTGGAGGGGAAGTTTCCCGCAGCTCTGCGCACTTTGTTCCCACTCTCCGCTCCCGCGCAGCGCCGGGACCGGTCCCGCCGGGCTCACAGAGCCACGCTGACACCGGCAAGGCACGCCGGCCACTCACTCCCATGGGCGACGGAAAATCTAACTGGGCGCATAAAATATATTGGCATAAAATTAGTGAATTGCACTAACAGACTGTAAATCACCTAAACGGTCAAACCACAGATATGAATCACAAATTCTTATAAAGATTAATGTTTCCTAAGATGCACGGCAATTATGCAGTTTTTGGACAAAAGCCTTTTCCCAACCTATCATTCCTGAGCGCTGCTTTTTTTTTTTTTTTTTTTTTTTTTTTTTCCTGATGTCTTTCCAGGTTTCGGTAGGGTTTCTAATGAACGATTTACCAAAGGAAAGGTTTTATTAACACCTCTAAAAACTATAAAGTTTAAAGGCTGGGAGAAAGGGAGCAGATCGGAAGTTGGGTAGCACAATATACTGACCTACTGGCAACGGTCCGAACGCAAATCAACAGAGCACCACATTGGGGGGGGGGGGGGGGGCGTGGAGAGTCAGAGAAATGGAAGGGGAAAAAAAACCACCATGAGGCCAACTTTGCCCTGGAGGTAACCAGGCTATGCTCAGAGCTGCCCCAGCAGCCTTCGGCATCTGCTGATAGCCCCTTACCTTTGCTTACCCCCTTGTGGTGCACACTGAAGCCTGAGCTGCTTAAAAGCGGAAGAAGCAGGAGGAGAACGCCTGCGAGCAGAAAGGGGGCATTATTTTCCGAGGAAATAGATTGGCAGGAGGTGTACGGGACTTCAGGTCTCTTAGGCCCTATTTTTCCCTTCTCGCCTCTGTTCAGAACTGAAGACAATAGTTGGGGCTGCAGGTAACGGTGTCTGTTCTTATTCAATTTCCCTAAATGGCCTGGAGAGCACTTAAAAGCCCGGAGAGCTTCTGGCCAGCATTTTCTTATTAACTAATTTCACTTCGATCCTATTAAAGTGTATCCTTTCTAACCTTCAAATGAACCTCTCCCTCCCCCCTTCTAAAACAAAGCCAATGCCTTTTAATGACTGAATAAAGCTTTGAAAATGTTGCTACCTCCTCTCCTAACATTACAGAACGCGTGGCACATTAACGGCCGCGGAGCACCCACTCTTGCTGCGGGCCCTCCCCGCACCCACAGGACCCAGAGCACCCAAGAAGGTTCTGCCGAGGCTCGACGGCCCCAGCGCCTGGGAAGGGGCAGCCGAGCCGAGGGGAGTTGTGGACAGAGGGCGCTAGAAAATGAGATTGGGCACATTTGCCTTATTTCTCTTTGGGAAAATCTCAGCAATAATGGATTTTAAATTGATACATATATTTACCATTTCGAAAGGGTTCTGCAGTTTCCTGGTAACGCTCACCACAAATGGTAATAATAAAAGATGAAGTATTTTTTCTCACCTTAGGTCATTAGATTTACAGACAAGGTACTAAATCATTTTAGCTCCCCAAACTTTCCTTATAGGAAAGGCACGCACGCACTCGTGTCCCTTTCTCTTCTCCTCCCCCTTCTGAAAAAACATGCCACGGGAACAGAGACAAAACAGTCGCCGAGGCTCGAAGAATGTCTCCATTTAATAGTTTACTACTAGTAGTACTACTACTACCAATAATAGTTGAGTTGGTGTTGGCTGCAGAGTGCGGATTGTCAGTGGCCTCGTCCCAAAGTCTTAACATGAAGGGTCATTATTTGTGTTTTCTTTCCAAATCATATGTCACTGCAATTAACAGATTCTGATCAAGAGACTCCTTTCAGATTGATTCCATATGTGATAAGGAATGTGCAGCTTGTTATCTATCTGTCGCCTTGGAATTATGGAAAAGCTTCAAACGTGTAATTTGAAGAGTCTTTTACCCAGCGCTTTGATCTCTCCCTCTATTTTTAACTCTTGTTTTACTGCGGCCCTTCTCCTAATCGCACTTATTTGTTTACCCCCCCCTTTCCCCGGTGGCTGCCCCCGTCCCTCGTGTGCTGCGGCACGGCGCAGCTCCCACCCGCCCGCACACCGGCACCCCACGGGAGTCAGCCTGAACCCTCAGCCCTCCCTACAGCTCTCCCGCAACTTCCAACAAGCAGCCTTCGGCTCCTCGGACGGGCACTGCGGCACAGAGGGACACCCCGGGGCCAGGGCCACCTCCGTCCCCGCGGTCCCCCGCGACCTGGCAGAGACGGGCACGGCGGGGCGTGAGCGACCAGAACCGAGCGGAGGGTCCCGGGGGGCATCGGGGCGGACGCGGTGCTGCCCACGGAGGGTTCCCGGTTCCGCAGCCCCAGAGTCGGCTGCGAGGTCGGGGACGCCCCGCGGCCGCCGGAGGGAGGTTCGGTTTTAGCTCGGCGACGCTGTGAGCCGCCGGGAGAGGCGGGAGGCGAGGCCGGGGGAGGGCGGGCGGGGGTGTGTGTGTGTTTCGGGTGATAAATCAGGACCCGCTCTCCCTGCTCTGACAGGTCTCGGCCAGGAGACACGTGTCTGGCCGGCCGGGGAGCGCTCCGCCGCCGCGGCTCCCCGGGGGCGGCGGCCGTCGGGCCCCGCGCCACCGCTCCCTCGTCGCCCTGCAGGACGGGCCGGCTTCAGCCTCTCCTTCTCGTCTCCCTTCGGCTCCAGCCAGGCAAAGCGACTCCCGCTCGGCTTCGCTCTTCCCCTGCTATTTCCTCGTCCATGGGGAACGGGTTTCTCTCCGTTCCCTGCTCGGCTCCCGTCGCCGCCTCCCGCTCGCCTTGCCCTGCCGAGCTCCTCTCCTCGCCCGGCACCAGCCGCCCCCAGTGCCGCGCTCGTCCCGTCCCGCACCGGCCCTCCCGCTGCCAGAGGCGTGCGGCGCTTCTCGCCTTGGGCATCGCTACCGCAGCCCGGGAAGACGCCTCCTTTCTTCTTACTCTTGCCCACCGTTTGCTGTCTTCTCCGCTTTCTTTTCCCTCCCTCTCAGCCAAGAACGGCATCCCTACAAATTTCTCCTCCTATCCACTCGGTACAGCTATGCTTCGTCTCAGTTTCTTTCCCATTAATAAACCATCCCTCACCCTCGCCCTGACCTGGGTCCATTTGAACCCATAAATTTCTCTCCTCCTGTGTCTCCCTCTCGGCTGCCCACCGCCACTTACCCGCGGTAGCCCCCTCCCGGCTCCGGGGACACCCCCCGGCCGTCCCCACACCAGCACCGCCCGCCACTGCCAGCGGCTCCCGCGGGGACGAACTCATATTGATTGTGCTGTTGATTAAAAGTCAGAAAATACTCCCGCCAGCTTTGACATTCCGCTTCAGAAGTGCTGCCACAAAAAGACAGGTCCAGTTTTGTGGGACACCCGTGTACCCCCGTGCCCGCGCGTGGGAGGCACAGTCCGACTGGAACACCAGAGTGGCGAGCACGACCGCATCGAATGGCAACGGATTTATCCCAAGTGTTATATCCGTCCCTTTTCTCTCCGGAGTAGATATTTTTAAAAGTTGTGGTCTGCTCCCAAACTCTCCCCCGATCCCCTCGACATCGCATCGCGCCAGCAGGCGTGCCTCTATAGAAAAGTTTAAAGCACATCAGGACGTGGCGTTCGCTGCCTGGTTTCCTTTTGAGTAAAAAAGAAATAAACCTATAGCTGTATTTAATATTTTTATCTCCCTTGCTCTGTACTATCAAAAGCATCAACGTTGAATAGAAGAAAATAAATTCCTCCAACCCAGAGTTGTTTTTGCACTAGATTAGCAGATAGGAAATGCTATAAAGATGAACTTAATACGATTAGAGATGTTTCCTACAGATTTTCATATATTGATTCAGGGAATTTTAATTCTGGAGCTTGCTTTGCTATAATCCGCATTTATTACAAGTTGATATAGTTTTATTATAGCAAGCTATCAAGGTCGATTCCTTTAACTGCATAATCTGACATGAATTTAATTTTTAAAGAAATGTAGTTATAAAAATCCATACTGTGGGCACAGTGGTTATATTGTACCTAAATCGTATTTTAAAGGCAATAAATCCAGCGAGTATTTAGGAAGACAGGGGAATACTGTTAAATGGCTCTCCTTCAGCCGCAACTCCTCAAAAGACCTTTCAAACTTTTTGTTTTATTTAAACACCGAGTATTTTAAAAAGCAGATAACGCCAGCAGGTTCAGGTCTCCTCTCCCCACAGGCTGTGTGAACTTTTTAGGTTCCAGCCCAGGCTCTTCCTCTGCCCGCAGCAGCGGAGCAGGGCACACCGGCGCTTGCCAAAGACGCGTCGTGATTGAACTGTATTTTAACTACTTTTAACAGGCTAAATTGCAACTCACGCTGGTTTCAGAGAAGGAAAAAAAAAAAAAAAAAAAAAAGGGGGGGGGGTTGTGCAGCAGCAACAACATCAATAACAAAATACAAACCGTAATTTAAAATGTGTGGATCATAAAAAAAACCAACCCAAACCCTATTCTGTAATTAAACCATATCTTGACTCCTTCCCAATAGCGCCTTACAAACCCGTGCCACTGCTCCCTTTGCAAATGTTGCACGTACCAGGTACTACCTTCTTAGCCTTGTAGTGATTCAGAACAGAGGGAATAAGCAAAATGATCATAAATTTCCTAATTAGAGATTTCGCACCAAGACAAAAAGGTGTTAATGAGTTTAATTCCAGTGCCTGTCATTGTCCCTTTTTTCACACCACTTATTTACTAATGGCCCAGAGGGCTGCTCCCGTCTCTCCTTTGTTAAGATTTTAATTTGCCTTCTTTTCTGCCTTTGATGTAAAATTGTGACCTACAACTCTTTGAAGTCCCTTATTAGGAGGAAAATTAACTTAGCTTTTCCACTGTATCTGCGCACTGTTAGCCCAGACAAAATATAGAGAACTCCTTAAAGATCCACTACATGAGGAAAATTTTCAAGGTAGTTCTGGAAATGCAAATTTTAAAAAATGAGATAGACTTTAAAATCTGTATTAGGAGATAAAACCCTCGTAAGGGCCAGAGCGGGGAAAGGGAAGAAGAGAATATCTTAATAAAGAAAACAAAATTAATCTAGGCAAGGAAAGGTTGTAAATCTAAAAACCTGAAAAGGGGAACTGGGGAATGGTGTTGGTGTGAGCCTTTATTTTTAAATGTCAGAACTTTTCCCTGTCCCTCTCGTGTACTGCTCATAAATGACACCCCGACTTCCTACGCTCTGGGTGGGGGTGGGAGGGGGGCTAAGAAAGAAATTATATCTAAATCTATCTCTATATAATTAGAATACCATGAGGCAGGGTTAAACCTTTGTAAAACACACAACTGATTGGCGATCGCTAAAACGAGATTTGAAAGCAACTCAAATAAAAGATCGCGACGTCAGTAAACAGATTTAGAAAAAAAAAAAAAAAAAAAAAGGGGGGGGGAAAGCAGCTAGTGGCAAACCCGGCGAGAGCGAGCTCTGGGCATGAGAGAGAGAGAGAGGCAGAGGGAGAGAGAGACTTAAAAGAAATAGGAGGGGCTTGTGAGAGACTAGAAATGTCAATCAGAGCCCAGAGTCCCAATAATCTCAGGCAATCTGTTAGGACCTGACCTGGGTCCACTCAGATCAATAGGAAAAGTGAGAGAAGAAAGAAGCGATCGGATCGTTTACCGCGGCGGCCGAGGACAGGAGGGAGCCCGCGGCCTCCGCGCACCCCCGGCTCCCCCCCATGTCTGCCGGAGTTTGCGGGAGGCGCTGAAAGTGCGGGCGGCCGGCGAGGGCGAGCGACCCGGCTCCCTCCTCCGCTCCCAGCCCTGCTACTTTCTCCCCTTTCTCTGCCTTCTTCCTCTCTTCTCCCCCCCCCTCCTCTTCCACCTCCCCCCTCCCCTACCCCGCTCCCCCACCATGTCTTTCCCCCAGCTGGGCTACCAGTACATCAGGCCGCTTTACCCGGCGGAGCGCCCGGGGAGCGGCGGCTCCCGCGGCGGCGCCGAGCTGGCCCCGTCCGGGACCCTCTCCAACGTGCTCTCCTCCATGTACGGCGCGCCCTACGCCGCCGCCGCCGCCGCCCAGGGCTACGGAGCCTTCCTGCCCTACGCCGCAGAGCTGCCCATCTTCCCTCAGCTGGTAAGAGGCCCCCGGGGCCCGCCGCTCGCTCCCCGGGGCGCTCGGTTCGCGCTGGGGATCGGCCCGGGGGGAGCCGGGGGAGACGCCGGGAGGGCTGTCAGGGGACAGACGGGCGCTACCGCCGCCCTGCCCCGGCGAGCCGCCGGAGAGGGGCAGGGCTGGAACGGCGGCCCCGCAGCGTCCCCCCGCTCCGCCCGGGGGTTTGACGGTCGCGGGGACCGGGGGACCGGCCCCAGCAGCCGCCGGCCCCGCCGCGCACACGCGAGCGGGGAGCCGGTCCTGCCGCCGAGGCACCCCCGGGCACCGGCGGGGCCTGGGCTGCCGGGGCCGCAGCGTGCCCGGGATCGGCGCTGGGGCGCTCCGCGGTGGGGGAGGCAGCGCGGCCCTGTCACCGCGCCGGTGCCGACGGGCTCCGCTCCCGGTAACGGCAGCGGGACGGAGCGGACACGGGCCCGGACCGCCATCTCAGCCGGGCCGCCCCTTCCCTCTCGCTGCAGGGCGCCCAGTACGAGCTGAAGGAGAGCCCGGGGGTGCAGCACGCCGCCTTCCCCCCCCACCACCCTGCCTTCTATCCCTACGGGCAGTACCAGTTCGGGGACCCGTCGCGGCCCAAGAACGCCACTCGGGAAAGCACCAGCACCCTCAAGGCCTGGCTCAATGAGCACCGGAAAAACCCCTACCCCACCAAAGGCGAGAAGATCATGCTGGCCATCATCACCAAAATGACCCTCACCCAGGTCTCCACCTGGTTCGCCAACGCGCGGCGGCGGCTCAAGAAGGAGAACAAAATGACCTGGGCCCCCCGCAGCAGGACGGACGAGGAGGGCAACTCCTACGGGAGCGACCACGAGGGGGAAGAGGACAAGAGGGAGGACGAGGAGGAGATCGATCTCGAGAACATTGACACAGAGAACATCGAAAGCAACAAGGACGAGCTCGAGGACGATCTACAGGATGCCGACCTCCTGCACTCTGACTCCAAGACTGACTCGGAGGGATCCGAAGGCTTTGAGGACCTGCCCGGCTCCGAGGAGCGCTACGACAAGGCCTCCGAGGGGGAGCCACACCACCTCCGCCACCACCACCTGCACCACCACCACCATCACCACCACCACCACAAGTGCGAGCTACCGGCCACGGCTGCACCCGTCGGCCCGGAGCCCCTCAAGCCACCGCTCCCGCCGCCGCCGCCCCACCTCTCGCCCCCCTCCTCTGCCTCTTCCTCTGCCGCCTCCTCCCCGACGGACGGCGCTTTGGCCGGCGCCTTGCCGAAACCCAAGATCTGGTCGCTGGCCGAGACGGCCACCAGCCCGGACAACCCCCGCAAGTCTCCCGGCGGCGGCTCTCCGCCGGCGGCGGCCCCCAGCCGCTGCCGCTGCCCACCCCGCCGCCCCACAGACTCGTCTCCTCCTGCCCCCTGGGCAAGTTCCCCAACTGGACCAACCGCGCATTCCCAGCCCACCACCACCACCACCCCCCGCACCCACTGGCCTTACTGAACACTCCCCACCTGCTGGGGCTGGGGGCCGCCTCCGCCGCCCCCCCCGCCGCCGCCTTCCCGCGGCCCGCGGACCAGGCGCAGAGCGCGGAGCCCGTCGGAGCAGGTGACCGCTGAGGGACGCGGCGGGGACGGGCCGGGCCGGCAGCCGCCGCGGGGGGCTCGGCGGTGCGGAGCGGAGCGGAGCGGCGCGGGAGGCCCCGCGGGGCCGAGTGCGTGCGGCCGTGGCGGGGGGCGCCGGCCCCGCGCGGTCCGGCTCGGCGCGGAGCAGCCGTCGGGGCGCAGGTGGCGGCGGGAGGGCGGTGGCCGAGGTCTCCTGGCCGGCGTGGTCTCTATCCCCGAGAATTACCTTCCTCCAACGGAGATAATTTTTGTTGCTGTTGTCGCTTTTGCGGGAAGGACCCGGCCGCCAGGTCAGGCTCGCTCCGGGGGCAGTGCGTTTTCTCTGACGGACACCTCTGCAAGCAGAGCAGTCGTTGTGTCGTATTTGCAACTCGCTGAGAAAAGAGCTTAAATCTCGAGGCTTAATTCAGGGATGGGAGGAATAAAACAGGCGCTATAAAGGAACGCTTTTTTTTTTTTTTTTTTTTTTTTTTTTTTTTTTTTTTTTATCCCATTCTCTTTTTAGATGGATCTAGTGCCTTGGAAGTAGAGAAAAAGTTACTAAAGACAGCTTTCCAGCCAGTGCAGAGGCGGTAAGAGATGGCTCCCTCCGTCTCCTCGGGATGTATGGAGGCAGTTGTAAATGGTTAGCTTATTTTCTCCGCTTCTTTAGGTTCCCTTTCCAGGGCGGTTTCTTGTTCTTCCTCTGCGTGCGTGGTGGGTTATTCTGTTTATGTATTTTCTTTGCTGTTCTCCGTTGTGGCTGGCCCCCGGGAGCGATTCCTGCGGGCAGGCCGAGCTGCGCTCGGGAGCGTTGGGGTTGAGCGACTGCAGAGCCCGGGCGTGGATCGCCCCTGGCCCGGGAGCACATCCCTGAGCCCCCCGCAGAACGGATCACCACCCGCCGCTGTCGCTTTGCCGGGGGGAGAGGAACCGGGGCAGCAGAAAATAGTAAAATAAAATACAAAAAAAAATACAAAAAAAAAAAAAAAAAAAAAAAAAAAAAGATAATGAAAGCGACACAAAAAAACCCACCCAGAGTATGAAAGCTGAAGAGGCTGAGCCTTGCTGTCCCAAATTTGGCGTAGCAGTCACTTAATTTCAATGAGAAACCAATTACCCTTTTGATTGATTGAAACCACGGGGATCGGGCCCGCCGTGTTTTCGTAGCTAAATACGTTTACTATTAGTCACTCTGCAAACTTTTTATATTTATAAATCTATTAAAATAATAACAACAACAACAAAACCAGAGCTACTTGCAGTTACAAATATTGTGCCAGCCAAAGCTCACTAGAAATCCTATTAAATTTTTTTTTCTGTGTCATTTTTTTCCAGGCCCCAGAACCAACTTGACGCCGCTATGGTTCTATCGGCGCTCTCCTCATCATAGTTAATTTTTTATTGTTGTTGTAATGATTGTAAAAAAATCTCTGTATAGTTACAACTTGTAAGCATGTCCGTATATTAAAATTCAAAAGGAAAAAATACCCGCTTCTGTACTATCACCTGGGTTAGCTGAGCTGTGAGATTTTTTCGGAAGTCCAGTGAGAATTAGGTGTTCCCCCCTTTTTTTTTTTTTTTTTTTTTTTTGGTTGTTGTTGTTGTTTGTTTTTGTACATACCGTAAAAATGTACATATGTGTGAACCAAATTGTACAAGAAAGTATATATTTTTGGCTAATAAATAAACTGTTGCCACTTTGACTACACTCTTGTTTCCCCCATTCTGGAGTTGTTTTCCTCCCGCAGTCCCGCCCCCTCCTCCTCCACCCGCTCACGGTCGGTTACTGTGTCTGCGCTGCCGGGAGCGGCTCCCCGCGGGCCGGCGGGAGCGCCCGGGCGGCGGGGGCCGGCAGCGGGGGGCCGCGGCCGGGTCAGCGCGCGTGCGTGCCGGGGCCGGGTCAGCGGCGGTGGCCGGGGCCGGGTCAGCGGCGGTGCCGGACCAGCGGCGGTGCCGGGCCGGGCCAGCGGCGGTGCCGGGCCAGCGGCGGTGCCGGGTCAGCGGCGGTGCCGGGCCAGCGGCGGTGCCGGGTCAGCGGCGGTGCCGGGCCGGGCCAGCGGCGGTGCCGGGCCAGCGGCGGTGCCGGGCCAGCGGCGGTGCCGGGCCGGGCCAGCGGCGGTGCCGGGCCGGGCCAGCGGCGGTGCCGGGCAGCGGCGGTGCCGGGCCAGCGGCGGTGCCGGGCCGGGCCAGCGGCGGTGCCGGGCCGGTTCGCGCTTCCTGCGGCGGCGGCGACATCGCTGGAGCCGCAGCGCCCCCTGCAGGCGCCCCCGCCGGCCGGCGGCGGAGGGCGGCGTGGCCGGCGCGGCCCGCGGGTGATCCATGGCAGCCGGCCGGTGATCCACCGGCCCCGCGGGCGGCCGGCCCATGACCCGTAGACCCCGCGGACCGTATCACCGGGTGCCGCTATTAACCCCCGTCCCCGCGGAGCGCAGGCCGGGGGGAGGTTAGTTGAAAGGAACTTTCGGGGGTCGGTGGTGTCGCCGCGGGTCGGCAGCGCAGCTGAGTTAGTTCTGCCGCCCCCTCCCCTCTTCTTTCACACTACTCCTCAGGGGGAAGTTTTGGGGTGCTCGCCAGAGGCTCTCTGTGCCGCTGAGCGGGGAGCCGCCCAAAGCGGCGGGGCTCTGGCGTGCCCCCGCAGCCGGGGCTTGCCCCTCGGGCGGGAGGTAGCGGCCGGAACGGGGGCTCCGAGCAGCGAGGCGCGGCGGGGAGCCCCGGCAGGGAGCCCCGCTCCGCCGGCCCCGGGCCGGTCCGCCTCCTCCCGGCGGCGGGACGTGCCGGGTGCGCCTCTGCACGCCTTGTCCCGGGAGCCACCGCCTCCTAAACTTGTAGCTTCGCTTCCCCGGCAAGGTGCTGGAAATCGGCCCAATCCGGGAAAGGTCCCTTCCCGCTCGGAAACCATCCCAGGGGGAGTGTTGTTGATAGGAGGGCGAGGGCTGCTCCCTCCTCTCTTCCCCTTCCCTGCAGCCGTGCCCGCGGATGGCCGTGCTCATCCCCGCGGATGGCGGGGCAGCTCGGGCAGGTAGAGCTGGTGTGCCGGCTCCCTCCGTCTTTTGTTTCCAGGCTTTTCCTTCTCTACGGGGTGGATATGTCCCCTACCTTTTCTCTACAATCCTAGAAATGGTATAATTATAGTGGTGGTGATTAAATAGCTGGTGCTTTTCTCATTTTGGTGATAGACCTCGCAGAGGGGGAGGGTGCTCAGAGCTAGGAAGCGAGAGTTAAAATGAAGTTAAAGTACAAACAGAAGCACATAGCTGACATGCTTCAAGTTTAGACAGTACAAGATATGCAAATGTGCAGGGCTGCGTAGTATTGACATTTTGAGGTCATAGTGATAGGAATGTATTATTTATAGGATTGGGTTGCACTAGGCCGATAAACTACATTTTAAATCCTAGGCGTTTGTAAGTGATAAGATTTATATATATGTTTACACTATATGTGTGTGTGTATACACAAGTTTCATATAATGTTTTAATGTTTCACAATTAATATTCTCCCTGACGAGCATTATGATGGGGACACCCCTCTCCTGGTGTGCGCTGCAGCCTCCCCAACTGCTGTTAGCAATGGCTGCGAGCAAAGGAGGCCGGGGAAGGGACCCACAGAGTTTGCTGCAGTGTTGTGATCTCTGCTTTTTCCTGCCTGCGTCCTCTTCCTTTCCCCATATGTCCTTTCTGGCCACAGCTCACCCTAGAAACAGCCTTTGCCTCTTTGCAGCCCCATGCAGCTCTCTGTCTTTCTGCCAGGAACTGTTCCCACTCTTTCGCTCCGACAGGCTCCTGAAATGGAAGAATCTCTGTGGGTGGGGGGTAAGAAAACAGATCGTTTCTCATGTAAATTTTATCCAGCCTCTCTGCACTTTGTAGCCCTCTTTTTCCTTAGCCAATTCTTGCTGAGGAAAAAAAAAAAAAAAGAAAAAAAAAAAAAAAAAGATTAATGGCATCTAAAATGGGAGGGGTGGGGGCAGAGAAAGCTAGAGGCAAATTTCCACATCCCCTTCCTCTGGGCATCCTGGTGGGTTTTCCATAGAAACTTTCACACAGTGGCCAGACAGATACTTAAAGGGGATGGAAGAAAATAATGCAACCATGATGGGAAAACAATTGCATCCCCAGCTTTCTACCTCCATTAAAGGCTCCTTTGCCTTTGCACAGAGGCCCTCAGCTCCCTGTCCCCGCAGAGCCCTCTCCCTTCACTCTGACCGTGGGGGATGCTCCTGCAACAGCGGCGTGGAAGCCATGGGAAACTGCTCCTTTGGCTTCTGGAAGTGAGAACTTGGTTTCCCTGCGGGGGGAAAGCAGCCTTTGTGCCTGCCTGGCTTCCCTAATGTGGAGAAAATTCCCATTAATTTTGTGAGGAAACATTTTGTTATGCATGTTTCAACAAAACATTAAAAATCCTACGCATATTTTTTTTCCTGAAATCTCTCTCTGAGTTTGACAGCCTCGCTGGAGCCCCAGCCAGGCCTGCCTGAGACAGCACAGCGAGGCCTCCCTCTCCCTTCTCCCTCTCTGTTGGCTGCTCTTTTCCTGTCTAATCAATTATCTCCCTAGCTAGTCCTTCTCAAAGGTGAGAGCTCATTATGCATATTCATAAATCACAGCTCCCAGACCTGACACTGATTGATGTAATCATCTCCCGTTCGTTCCCTGTCTGCGCGGGGCGGCCGGAGGAAGCGGCGGCGAGGAGGAGGAGGAGGAGGCAGGAGAAAGAGACTTCCAACTTGTCAGACCCAGTTGCGCTGGGAGCGGCCGGCCGGGCGTAGCGGGCCGTGTCAGGCTCCCCATTCACCGCAGCCAAAGTGCCCATCACGGCCGGGATAAGGCAGGAGAAAGCCCTGGGAGCTGGGAAACAGCACTGAGCCGCCTCCAGCGCAGCTAGCTGTTCTGCAGGCCAAATCACAAGAGTAAGGAAAAGATCCAGCAGAATTTTCACAATCAGGCATCAGACCATGCATTTAAATACTCTCACAAATCTTTTGCGTTAGCTGGTGCACATGCTCATGTTTTCCTTAGATAGTTAAAACTGGTTTATTCCCGTAAAAACAGATACGTGTGGTCTGAATTCTGATCATGAGCATTTAGGTATGTGATATAGCAAACATCTTCAATCCTATATCCTCAGTAGTTATACTGTATTAAAACCCCAAATTTGTCAAGTATGTAAGTTGCTGTTGAAAGGGTTTGGGAGCAAAAGGGCTCCTCCTGCTCAGACTAGCAGTATTCCAGATAGGAATGTGTATTTCAGCTATAACTGGTTTCCCAGTGTGTGCTTCAGTATGTCAGTGTTCAAGATGCTCCGATTATGTGGTTTACCTGTATGGTTAATATTTACACTTTTAAAATACTTCTTTTTATCACTTTGATCCAAATTATCAGTGCACTAAAGTAATAATACAAAAATATATGCCCTGGTAATCATAACAAGATACAAATCAAAGGGAGCCCTAATCAAGTACTTTTGAGAGTTTTATCTTCCTTGTTAACAAATGGTAATAAGAAAATTAAGACTTATAGCTTGCTTGTGTTTTATCTAAGAAAACCAATAAAGATATCAGATGTTCTTTGTTTTATATGTTTGAATGTAAAGCAGAATAATGAAGAACATGTACCTTCTAAGGCTTCATTTGCTTTATGGGCATTAACCCTTTAGGATGCCAGTGAAATTCTGAATTTGCAGAATGAGAACAAGCTTGTGCTGCCACCCAGGGTTTTGAGGCCCAGCTTTTCTGCAGTCAAGACAACATCTTTTTTTATTAAATGCTGAAATTGGAACAAAGCAACAATGGCCGCTTGCTAGCTGTGCATGTCCAACAGGCCTCTTTACTATTCAGCAAATGGAAGATATTAAACAACATTTTGCTTAAAGGTACACGAGGCCATTTCCATTAGGACATGGTGTCATTCATTTATTCACATGTTAAGTGGATGTCCTTGTGGCTAATGAGTAATAATCAACAGTGACTCCACTTTATTCCTTTGCTCCCAGCAATGTTAAATACTCTGATGGAGTCTCTTTGCTGACACACTAGAGAATATGGTTAAAAAGTGCTAAAGGACATTTGCAGCATAGAGCAGCCACATGCACACATGCTGGAAATAGCATTTTTATTACAGTCTATTCTATTAGGCTTTGTTCCTGTTTAAGGCATGGCACGTGCAAACTGCTGATATTTATTTGAAGTTACTTTACACCTTGAAAGCCGGAAACTCTTTCAATTTGAGAGCCAATGTGGTTATTGCTGGGAGATGAGCTCTCGTCCAGCTGGTTTCTGAAAAAATCAAACTGCACCTTACGATAGCTCTACATTCAGTACATGAGTTCAGATAAATCCTTAGTGGAGGAGGGATTTGGGACAGAACCTTTCCTGCAAAAAAATCTAGTTTCATATTTATTTTATAAAATAAAATGACTTCCCTACCAGCTAATTAATTTTATTACATCAACTGCAGCAACTAAGTAGACTAATAAAATATATTAATCCATATTTTTACCTTTGCATGATTGCTTACACTGGAGTCTGCAGCTTGGTTGTCTCCTGTGTCAATTCCTAAAGTTTGAAAGGTATAAATGAATCATTCTTGGTTCTGATTAAGCTTAAGTTAGAAATAAAATATGTCAATCAATCTGGTTGGAAATGTTCCTGCTGTCTAAGTTGGTTATGCAAAACACTCTAAGGTGTGTAGGCATGCTCAATTAGGTCAAGGGATCTGATGGCACTCCTAGCCATAAATGTGTGTCACTCGGATTCCTCATTATTTTTAGCAGTGGTGAAAATGCATGTCAGTAGGCCAGCTAGCCAGGCTAGAATAAAATTACTGGGTATGCATAAAGCTGAGGTTTTAATACATAAGTATTATATTTATTTTCAAGCAAAACAGTGAAAAGAAAATCTCTCTCTCTCAAATATATGACTCACTGTATTGGATTTCTCAGCGATCATTAGTATAATTCACACTGGACTTTGCAATACTCAAGATACCTTAGCAGTAAAATTTAAGTGCCTAAAAACATAGATGTAATGTGAAATGAGATACAAGGAGTAAAACATTGATTTTCTCTGTTACAGTCTAACCTGCTTCCAAGAAAGATAAAGCTTCACTAGGAGATTAGACCAGCCCCATTCCAAAATAATTTAATGAAAAAGGACACTTGAGATGGCTATTGAACAGCGGTACCAGTGCCGGTCTTCTCAGATGGAGACTTTTGCAAGTGATTCCTTACAGAAGACAATGCTAGAAATGTTAGCTTGATAGACAGATTTCCTCTGGTGTGCTAAATCATACTCTGATACTAACAGAAATGTTTCTGTGCAATTACGGGGGGAAAAGCGCATAAAGGAAAATTTCAGTGCTTGTTCCTGCCCTCCTGCACTTGGTGTAGTTGCTGAGATTACCTGAATTGGCTAAATGACCAGGGTTAAATCCTCTGGTTTTAAACTTTCTGTACTGGCACTTTGAACCACACCAAGACCTTGGGCTTGGATGCAAGAAATGGAATGAGAAACCAGCTGAACAGGAGTCCAGCGTGGTTTTGTTATGCAAAACCCTCAAGCAACCAAACCTAAATGCAGGGAACTGGTAAACTAAAAGAAAAACACTGCTTCCAAGAACCACAGGCAGGACTAATATGTCAGGTAAGGCTGGGACTTCTTAAACAGAGGTCTTAAATGTAGTGTTAAAGATGGCAATGTTCCTTTAAGAACAGCCCCATGCAGATAATATTTTTTTTACTGCCAATAAAATGCAATTAAATCTCATGAATTAATATATTCTCTTCAGGAAGAATTCCCATTCTTTTCTTCAGATATCAAAATGGAGCCATCATCAGTCAGTTAGTTAAATAGGGGAATCTGGAGAGTAAGTAAATGGAAGAGCTTTCAAATGCAGGGCTGAAAATGCCCAATGAATGTGTAGGGGACTTCAATAAAAAGATTTTGACTTGTGTTTTCACCCCTTTCCCACTTTGCTCATTGTTTACTGACACTGCTGTGGACACAGTATTCAGTCCCTGCCCGCCCCAGCCCTGGGATGTAAAAATGTCATCTCTATTGTGCTGCTGGGCTGGCTTTGATGCTGCCGCAGCCCTTTGTATGCCCTTCTCAATCCCTTTATAAGGCTGTCCTGATTGTCCATACTGAACATCACCACAAAAGCTCGTCTTATTGAGAAAATAAAAAAACATCAGAGAGGGGCCAAATGACGGGAGATTGGGCCTTTGCTGTAAAAGACCTACTATTCACATTCAGTAGTCATTTTTTCATCAAGGAATTGCAAAGTTGGGACTGCGACCAGGCCAGCAAAGCCATTTTAGACACTTTATTATTAAATTTTTATTTATAAGAGTTTTATATTTACCTTATTTTTTCCTTTCCTTTTCTTTTTAATAGCTCATGTACTGCTGAGGACAAACATCGAATCCTAGGAACAGTTGTGGAGGGTATTTTCACCTCTTCAAAGAAAACTACTGTATAACTCAAATGTGCCTGATTCATCTGGGAAGTTTAGACAGACAGATTGTATGGAAATTCAACTAGATAAAAACTAAAAGAAAAGTAGCTTCTTGTGATAAAACAAGTCAGAAACAGACCCTATCTCCCCCTGCTATATAGGAGTAGACACATTTGCAACTCAGAACCGGAGACCGAGGGTTTAAATTGGCAGTCTGAAAAACCTCTGCCCGTTGTTCTTCCACCTAATGCTGTCCTAACTTGTACTGAGTGTCTGTAGGCAGGCTGGAGACAAAGGCTGGATAAGGTCTTATTCTTTGGGAATGGCTATCAGAATGGGAGGACGGTGATTTCATGGCTTTTGTTGCTGAGGTTAGGGACCGAATTCTCTCACTGAATTAGAATAGTAACAAGTGGGACCGGGGATCTCTGGGGCTTTTGTAGTGCACTCATCTGAGAGATTGCGCTTTTCTCAGCCCTTCAGATTTATTTTGCCAAAGTTACAGGGCAATTATGGAAATGCGCCCTTTGAAGCTGGACTGATTTCTCTTTATTTTCTCTCCCCCCACCCAAAGCAAAACTTCCCTTGCCTCCATTCTTCAGCAAGTTGGCAGTCATTAGGCAGTGGGGTTTTGAGCAGCCATTCAAATATTCTTTTGAATAGTGCGAGAAAGTTTTAATAAATAAGTGTTAAAAAATAGACTTTGAAGCTTTTTGAGAAGGAAGTATAAAATAGCACCAAGGTAACAACATCCCAGAAAACAGGTTCTGCGTGTGCAAGGTGCTGGAACATGAGATGCTTCCCAAGAAAAGTAGCTCAGTGCCCTGGGACTGGGGCTGGCCAGTGGCACGGGGGTGTTTGGCCAAGTGACCACCCGGGTGCTCCTGCCGTGCCCTGCCGGTGCAGTTGGAGCTCCACGGCAGCACCGTGCCCCTCATGCCTCACATGTCCCTATCAGGAGGCCCAGCACAAACAGAATTGTACTTTTGCACCTTTGTACATTATTTAGCATTGGAGTTTGGAATTTTGATGCTGCATGTGAACAAAGATGACATTTTTTTTTACTTTACTTGCTACATTAATGAAGTAAATATGTCCGAAACCAGATGGTGAAGTCTGTGTCTGGGGCTGCTTTTTGCCCAGAAGCTTGGATCTGTACATCTCTTTTCACTCTCTACTCCCTTTCCTTATTTGTGTCAGACTACTTTGCTCTTTTAAGATAAATTGGTGCTTTTCTGAGCCATTTAACAAATGTTATGAGCCAAATTCAGACTTGGTATTGGAGGGAGGAGATACTTTTTGTGTCCCTGAAAGTTATATACACTTACACAGGGCCTGTCATAAAATGTAGATTTTTCGTCATCAACAAAACATGGTAGAAATATGAAGACTTCTTGTCTGAGTTTTGTAACTGAGATACAAACACATTTTTTGCTCTCAGTAGGGTTTATGCATGATCCTTGGACCACATATTCAGCAACATGGAACATAAGAGATTTGTGTTCTCTGGATGTTAGGGCTTGCAAATTTAGGAGCAGAAAATTCCTCTTTACCATGAATGTGTTTAAAAGAATGGAAATCGAGCTCAGACCTCTACAGAAGCGTGCTTACAATAAAGTAAAACAAATATTTCTCATGATGGGTGCAGAAGGTTTAATGTCACATCTGTAACGTGCAGCAATGTATACAAAGGTGTAACAATTTTCATGTGAGCTGGGCTCAGTGGAGTTGCAGAAGGAACCACTGGAGACTATCATATCTGCAATCTCCTCCTCATCCTCCTCCCCTAGTTCCCTTTCACACCCCCAAATTTCTTCCACAGCTTCACGTGAGTGCTTCCAATACCCTCCCTATTCGTCTGTACCTTCCCCCAGTTTGGGATCATCTCATATATTCTGGAACTCATTGTATTATTTGGATCCAGCAATTTGTCCAAACTGGATCCACTGTTTAAAAGCCCTCCAGGAGCTCTGGGGTGTCTGATTCATTTTGATGTGCACCTGGACCTGGTGTACTCTATTTTGTAATGAAGAGAGGAGGTCTTGTGGGGTCCAGACCTAGGTTCGGGTAAAAAAACCTTAAAATGGGTTTAGGTTCTAATGTGCTAGTCTACTCCAAAAACATTTCTAATCTTAAAAACTTAGAAGTCAGGTTAAGAAAAGACAAACCTGCTAATAATATTAAGAAGCTCCTGCTAATAATATTTAGAAGCTTTCCCATACAGGGCAGGGAATTGACTACTCTGAAAAATGGTAGTATTTGTGCCATCTGGCATAACCCTGGGAAACAGGCAATGGGGCAAGTGATGATGTCTTGCTAGGGAAATAACTTAGGGAAATTATTGCAATCCTTCAATTTCTGCCTTTGACAATTTCTATTTATGTATTTATTTTTAAATCTACAGAAAAAACAAACAGCCCACTTACATTTTGAGCCTCAAACTTGTCACAGTTTGGCTTTCTAGTATTTTAGGCTTTAAACACCAATAATTAAGAAGACTTTGAATCACACTTGCAAATGCAGTTGCTGAGCACAGGGTTGGCCAGCTTCCCCAGGTGAGGGCCCTTGAGCAGTCTGACTTCTCCCTGGCAGCTCCAGCCTGCAGGTGGTTTGGGGGATGCCTTGTACTAATCTGGCCTTAAGGCCACAGAGACATAGATCACCATGAGGAAGCCTCTGCCTGGAGGAAAAGGTCACAGATTTTGAATACTTTAGATATTTTGTCAGACACTTCTGAAGATTGTAAAGAAAATGGGTTTCCATGTTCAGTGCTGTCTAAAATGACCCTCAGGATGCAATGCTTCTCTTTGTGCTTGGGTCAAAGCCCACAGATAGGTAGGGCAGTCAGCAACAGGGTGAGATCTTCCAGATGCCTTGTCTTACAGGGAACAATTCTGGCTCATCTGGGCTGAATTTTGACCCTTATACCTTGTGTTTACTCTGCAGTGCAAGCTAAACAGCAGGTCAAAATTATGACTGTCAGAGTCTCAAAAGTTTAGAAATTGAGGGATGAGCATTATAAACTGTAATGATGAACTCATTTATGGTACAAAGGACAGTGCCTCCCCACTAATTCTACAAATAGACTTTAGATATGGGTGTCTACTATTTGACAGTGGGAAGTGTATATCTCATAAGGCTCTGACCTGGTTATCTTCTAATCCTGAGCAATTAATCACCAGCATCTAATAGGGAGGAGCTGTGCACAGCAGCATTTGGTGTCCAGCCTCTTCACAATAATGCTTTCACATTTTCTACAACTATCAGGCCTATAGCTTTCCTCAACATGGGACCATGCTTTCTTTTGGAAGAGAACTGGCACAAAATCAACCCCTCTGAGCCAGGACCCACAAATTTCAGTTGCTTTAAAAAACCACAGTGAAACAAA
Organism: Sitta carolinensis; assembly: GCA_032173965.1. Taxonomy (NCBI): domain Eukaryota; kingdom Metazoa; phylum Chordata; class Aves; order Passeriformes; family Sittidae; genus Sitta; species Sitta carolinensis. The sequence continues at coordinate 18,138,156 of CM063292.1, read as the reverse complement.
GCAAAAATGCTCCCCCAGAAGAGAGAAGCTTGTGCAGTAAAGTCACTGAACACCAAGACCTCAGCTGTGCTGCACAGGGGGGCAGAGGAGAACAGGAAGGGTCATCATCCCCCTCCACATGTGTTGAGTTTCTTTTGCCTGTGTCTGCAGGAGAGGATGGGGACAGGATCAAAATCTGCCATCCTGTCAAGCTGGTAGGGAGGGCTGGGGATTTTCCCACTGTTTCTGTTGCAAGCAAGAGGAATGGCTTTGTCTGCAGTGGGCTTGTGCAAAGTTGGAGTAAGGTAGTGAAGAATCAGGCCCCATTGATTCTTTGTAGTACTGGAGCTTTGTTTTGAAGTGCAATAAAAGTACAGGTGGCAGAGGAGATAATGCACGGTACCGTTCCTTTGGGACACTGGGGGAGACAGTAAGGAATTCCAAAATAAGGAGCGTGGGTTTTTTCTAGCACTGATCACAAACACTAGTTCAAGAAAACACCCAGAAGTAGTAAATATGTAAATTTGTTATGAAAGAAGAGTCTACAAGTACCCACTATGTTAGAGAATTTGTTTAAGGATATCTGATCCTCATGCAGAGTTTATCAGATTATGGCTAATTTGCACATTCAGGGTTCTTTGGTTGATTCTTTTTTTTTGTTTTGCTTTGCTCTTTTTAAGGGGGGGGTCCCTTTAAAAAATCTTTTCTTTCTCTCTGCTTCAGTACTTGTACTGGAGGTATTGCACTTCTGCTAAGATACAAGAAGCATGTTTACAGGGTAATATAAATCAGGTTTGGAGATTACCAATTTCATATAAATTAGATGGGAGAGTACTGTTCCGCTATTTTGTTGTCTAAATTATATGGAAATTGGTCTTATGCAAGGAGTAAGTCCTCACAGAACAGGGCCCTTAGGCTTTTGGTTTAATTATCATAAGCCTCCATTTAATTAAACTTATTAAATGGTTTGGTGTAAGGGCAGACTATCATTTTGCAGAAGCTTTCTGAAACAGAAAAATATTTATGCCCTAGCTGTTTGGGAAGGGAAAACCACTTTTCTTCAGAGATGTTTCCCTCAATATAAGGATGAGGTTCACCTGGGCCATCCTCACAGGCACCTTCAAACTCTCTGTACCCAGAGGCATTTCAACCTGTTCCTCACTACAGAGCCAGTTCAGTTTGTCCTGCAGCTGGTATTTCACTTTACAGACTAGAAATTATAGGACAGTGTTGGTATAAGAAGTGGATATAAGTGAACCGGGAGTACCTGGGAACTAAAAGAAATCCCTAAACCATCAGAATTAAGGAGGCTTTGGAACACAACAAATCCCCAAACTATCCAACCAAAAAAATCCAGCCCAACCCCAAAACAAGCACTAATTTGCTTTCATCAGATCAGTTTGATAGCTAATTTGGGAATTTCATGATATGGTGCCTGCATGAGCAGGAGATGGGACTCAATGGCTGAGGAAGCCTCCTCCAGCCTTCTGTTCCTTTTGTGAGGCTTTATCTCCTGAGTAACTAGATAATGGGATTGACCCCAAGTGTCCTGGCCACTTTCATATAAAACCTTGTCCATATATCAGTTTAAGCAGGAGAGGCCTTATCTGAGACATAGATATTATAAAAGTCCTCATTCTGATGAATCTGACTCTCAGTGACTTCCTACAGAACTCTGCCTTTATTTATCAAGTCTATTAACACAGCTTCTAGGAAACATTACACCCTTGTTTTATTCAACAAAATTTAAAACTTTCTTTGGGTTGAAAAATATACTCATTGATACTATTTTTCCAGATACAATGTTGTGGAGTAGAACTATGTCTTGATATTTGTGGTACTGTGTACTGGCTCCTTTAAAAGGAATAATTAGAAGAATAATTAGCTGAACATGTGAAATAGAGATGCTTCTTCAGGGACATGTGAGAAGCTGATTAATAAGAGGAAGGAGGGCCTCTGAGTGTCAGGGACCTAATAAATATATTTAAGGACAAATAGGTAGAAAAAGAAAGTACACATTACTAATGTTGATAGAAAGCCTTAACTGCCTAATGCATTTCAGAAATTGGTTGAGAATAGTTAATCTGTGTGATAACATGACCCTCAGGGTTAGTTAGATCTGTGAATTCCTATCTCCCTGGGGACTTAGAAAGTTTCCAGAGATTCACTGCAAATTCTTATAAAGAAAAGGCATTCACAATTGGCAGATTTCATGCAGGTTTTACTTCTGAATACTCAAGTTACACAAACTCAAATTTACTGAGGTAATGGTGGAAAGTGGAAGTCGGTACTGGCCACACTGTTAATTTAAATTTTCACTTTCTAAAAACACAATCATGCACATTTGGATTTATTATGGGATCACATATAGCTGTAGGTGAAAAGAAGTGTTTTCCCATAACAATACTTGATTCTTAGTTGCTTCTCTATGCTAAATTAAACTTTGTATGCATATGCTGAAAAACAAATGTATCAGTTGCTATTTTCTTCTTTGGATGAGGCATTTCTTACACTCCCTTTACAAAAATTTCATGGGAAACTCATAGGAAAAACCCACCTAACTGATATAGACTGGAACCATAAAGAGCTTAGTATTTGCAGCCTCATCAGTGTTTTAGGAATACTGCCAATGGGAAGGCAAAACACATTTTTGAGAGTTCAAAAGAAAATGTAGGCAGTGTAACATACTACTGACCCCAGCAGTGGAATCATCAGGTTCCTTCTCCCAGACCCAGCAGGCACCAGTGCTGCTGGGGGGATGAAATATATCCTTTTGTGAGCAGGGAAAGCTGGAAATGTGATTTCTGTTTTGCTTGAGATGCTGTGTCCCAGCTGGCCCAGGAGAGAGATGCAAAATGAAAATTTCTTTACAGAAGGCAGCTTTTACACCACCATATAGGACTATGAGACTGGGATTTCAAAAGGAATTTAGAGCAGTTAGGCATCCAAATCCCACTGAAATTTTCTCTGAAATATATCAGCTGTAGAAGTTTGTGATATAGGAGAAGTTTTTCTTTTGAAGAACAAGATGGATTCACTCTTCTTAATATGGGTGTAAATGTGCAGAAAGGGGCAAAAGAAAGGAAATACTCTGAGTCTGCAGTTGGCAGTATCATGAATTGAAAGAATCTGTATGTTCTCATTTGTGTGGGGAATCTATTCATTCATTCACATCCAACCTGTGTTTTTGCCCAGACTGTAATCCAGGATTTGTGTTCCTGCACAGCATAAAAAAGGTGAGTGAGATCAGACGGCAATGACCCTGAAACTAAAAAGAAGCCACACATTTTGTGCATGTTTCTATGACTAGATACCTTCGGCTCACCCTCTAAAGTAGAGTAAGGTTTGTTTCTAACAGTGACATTGATATAAATGGTATAGAATATGTACTTTTCAGCTGATACTGCAAAAGGGAGTGCTAACTGCATAGTTGTGCATAGGAGGTCCTGCTGAAAATACTTATGTATAATTTAACAAAAAAGAAGCTTTTGTGCTAAGAAGTTGCAGCTTAAAGCTTTCTTATTTGGGAAAATTCCAGCCTTTGTTCTCATATCCCAGTTATTACAGTAAAGACTTCCAAATGGGAGATATTTTAGAAGAAAACAGTACCAGAGTGATAAGGGTACTGTGCTTATTTTTCTTCAAGCATTGGTATGCATTTAGTTTGAGAAGGAATTTTAAAATGTTCTAGATGAGATGGTACAAATCAAACATATTCTTATAATATTTTATAAAATATGTCAATAAAAAGGAATAACAGGGACTATTATAAAACATTGCCTGAGAAACAAGAAAAATGGCAGGGCCAGACCTTATTGACCACAGCTTGATAGAGCAAGCTGGACAATAGGATAGGACAATAAAAATTGTTTTAGAAACACAAGGTTTTACTAATTAAGAACAACATTTCCTTTGCCATTCCATGTAATTGCCCATTAAATGTGGCTTTTGTGGGAGGAATCATGCCTAGAGGACTTGCATGGACTACCAGTGCTAAAAATATGCACACTGGCCAATCCAAAGTAATTATCTTGTCTCTGGAATTAGCATTTCCTACTTTGGTATCTTTTCCTGTAGAGATATTAACATACAGATAACATTAACAGAATGAAAATTTATTAGCAATGACAGAAAGGCAAGGAAGATTGGTGAGTAAGATCCAAGGGTATGAGAGGAAAGATCAAAAACATCACAGAGTCTATCATCAGTCTGTTCCTGGGTACCTAGGAGAGAAAGTGAAGCTTCAAAAAGATGAGAAGAAAGCTGATGATGGGGTGACAGAAGCAGCTCCTCTCCAGGACAATGACAGAACAGTAATTATAGACAGGGGTGACATGTGATGGAGAGCTTTACCCTCCAACTTTACAGGAAATGATCTGGGCAAAGCACATGTATCAGCACACTCTGCTAGGAGGAACAGGGAAAGAAGGGAAGGGTGAAAGGCATCCTCTGCCACTGCTCTGTCACCATGCTTATGCTATCAGGAGTGAGGACAACCCAAAGCAAGAGAAGCAAAGAGATGTGCCCCTCTGCAGAAGACAAGCAGGGCACTTCTGAGCTGAATGTGTGGTGGCCAGGCAGCCCCTGTGTCCTGGATGGTGCTCGGGGCTGCTCCTGGAAGGCCAAACCTTCCTCACACACAGCAGGAGCCTGCAAGGGTCTCAGAGCAGTGCTGGGTGCTGCCAGCAATGATCCCAAACGTGTGTATTTATTACAATTTGTAACCCATGTATTTATAGTCCTTCCTGTAGGCTGAAGGCTACTAAGAGAGCATTCCAGGAAATGTCTGAGCTGCAGATGCCCCTACAGAACCGTGGAGCAGGTGCCAGTGTGGAAGGCCAGCCAGCAGGCTCTCCCCAGCAGCAGTGAGTGGTGCCTGGCAGCACAGCCCCAGGGAGGGCTGGTGTCTCCCCGGGAGCACCTGGGCAGCCTCACTCTCCTCCTGCAGCTCACAGCTCACCTGCCAGGGGCAGAGGCAGGTGGGTGACCGGGGAGCACAGAGGCAGTGCCCTGTTGGGGTGGGATGCTGCTGGCTCATGGTGTGCAGTGAGGATGTGCTTGCACATGTGTAACCAAGAGCCCAGCTCCACCGAGGGAGTGTTTGGTCCAAAGACAGAAAGCAAACAAATGCAGAAACTTTCCCTGTTTACATGCACATACATATGTTCACTCTCACACATACAGGTACTGCAAGGCTCAATAAAAGATCAAAAGCAAATAAATGAAGCAAATTAATGGAAATTAAGTGTAAGGCTGCAATCGCACCCAACCACACAAAAAAAAAAAAAAAAAAAAAAAAAAAAGAAAAAAAGAGCTGTGACCAAATTAGTATGTAATGCACTACTTCAGACAGATGTTTGAATAGGAACAGAAGGAAATAAGGAGGAAACCCATACAATGCTGGTTTGAGTAATTTCAGGAATATGGAAAAAAAAAAAAAAAAGGATAATTTCCCATTTAGCCTGCAGCAGAAATAAGGCTGGATTCTGATCCATTGAAGATACTCTTCCCGTTGCCTTCAACAAAATCACCATCCAGCCTCTGCAATAACAGCTGAGAAACAGGTTTCCTGAACACAACAGGGCAGGGCTGTGTCTCACTGGACTGGGGGCTCCTGGGCATGGATTAGCAGTTAACCCAGGCACAGGCTTCTGCTAGACTCTCACAGTACTTTTCTTTCTGCTTCTCTTTTTATTGCCCACAGTTTTTAACCATGAAAATCACAAGCGTTTTTTCTTTAGCATGTAGAATTTGAGAACATTTGTTTCCAGTAGTGATCATAAAGAGATAAACAAACTTCTGCTAGCATGACAGCTGCAGTATGTAACTTCAGGGAATGGCCAGTGCAGCAAACATGGTACAGAGTGCTGCATCTGCACAGGTACAGCAACTGCCTCCCCAAAACTGCACAAACTTCTCAATCTAGTCCATCTACTTACCCAAAGAACTAAATATCTGTTTAGAGGGTACACAGAGTCATCAGTGATTCTCAGCAGTTTCATGTCTTCCACAGTTTCTGGCATCAAAATACTCAGTTTTACTGCAGTCACATAACTGTTTTTTGACATATTCCTTTAGGACACACTGTATTGGATTTGGACTGATACTGATAAGTCGTAAAATTATCACTATAATTTTGCCATTTTAGGATCTCATTCTTAGATGTTAGAAATGTGTGCTGTAACAAGTAATTTATAAAAGAGATTAATAAAATTGTCTCCTTGACGCCTCTGTTTTCCCATGCAGAAAGGCTTTTCCATTAGCATAAGAGTCTGCATCACACACCTTGTTATTTCTTTAAGTCCTACTCAGTTCTCTCCTTCACATAGATGGGCAGCCTAAATTATTTACTGGCACTGTGGAGGGGCAGGGTCATCAACAAACCTCAGATCACAGTTAGACTCTCAGTTTGTCTTTAACATGAAGTCTTGGCTATCACAGTTCTCTCCACTGCCTTCTCAAGATAGATCCAGAAGGGTCCAGGAGACACCAAATCCTGCCTGTAATCTCAAAGCTGACCCTTACCTTACCTTGCTGTTGGGAAAGGATGGTGATTGAGTCTCTTCAAATGGAGCTTTAAGAGCTGGATGAAGGATTTCTTGTCCAAACACTAAAATCAGTTCTTGACTCATTGCACCAGATTTGGAAAAATGCCTTTTGGAGGCAAACAAAGACATTAGACTTTCCCATCCACTGATCTGAATGTGTCTGCAATCAGCTCAGGTGCAGGGCTTGGTTCACTGTCCTATCTGTACTTTGAATCTCTGAAGAACTTCTGAAGAAATCAACTCCCTGAGTGGCAAGATCATGAGTTTGCGTATTGTGAAAGGCCAGAGTCCAGGAACAGAGCTACAAAGCTGAAACCTCATCCCTCCCTATCTGAGCTCCATCTGAGAGCTGGGAAAAGGGAGAATGGCTTATCAGTAATTTTATACTCTAGAAGTACAAGCCCAACCTCCTCCACTGCCATGCATACAATTACTCATTACACACCAAATCACCCCAGGGTGTCATTCTGCTGTTACTGCTCTTTATAATGGAGGCTGAGAGGCACTGGAATCTGAGCACTTGTGAGAATTACAGTGACACCACTGCAAATTGGCTTGATTTAGTTATCAAGGAAGGCAAAGAACTGGCCCTTGCCAAGAAGTATCTGCTGCTGCTGCAGCAAGATCACGTGTGCTTCCAACCTACCTTGTTTATAAAGTTATACATTTACTTTGAAGTCAGCAGAACTATCACAGATCTGAACTCCATGTAATTAGGAGACAGCATCAGGTGATAAAAATGCAGAGTAAGTCCTAGCAAGCGAGGCAAGCAGGGTTTGGTGGTCTTGACTGCAAGGAGCAGCACAGAGCAAGAACACAGGGAAAGTATATTTAACAATAAACTGCAAAATCTGCAGTTGGCTGTGACACCCACCTTGATGGGCCTTACAACATTGTCATAATTTATCTCATCTGTCCTGTTCCCTTTTACCATTTGTCCAGCTTCCTTTCCAACCCTGTAAGTACTCTCTGATCTGGTAATCCTTGCTTGGTCCCCAAAAAGGTGCCTCTGTGGTTTGGGTTTTGTTTATTTTTTTTTTTTGTTCGCATTTGTTCTTTTTTTTTTTTTTTTTTTTTTTTTGGGTTTTGTTTGGTTGGTTTTTGTTGGTTTTCTTTTTAAAAGTTTATTTAAATAATTTCTATTCCCTGATGCCAAAAAATAAACATGGTAATTCATTCAAATAATTAAGGGCTTATTATTAAAACAGAAAATACTGGATAAGTTAATTAAAACATTTAATTTTTAATGCATTGTGTTTTTCCATTATTTTATACACTGCACCAGGATAATAGTGAGATGCTCTTAAAGTGAGTAGGAGGTTCAGCTTTTCTTCAAACTGCAGCATAATGGAAACTAGGAACTGTTTAACAGACTAACAAATAGAGAAATATTTTTTAAAATTAACAGATAGAGAAAGATGCCAATGAACCTCCATTAATCCCCAAATTGCATACATATTTTTTTTTTTAAAAGTTGCATATAATCTTTTGGGAAAAACAAATCTAGTTGATTGAGTATACACATACTTGTGTGAGGCAATGGCAAAGTTTGGAATTATTTTTATACCAAAATAGTTTTGTAATTGCCCCTGAAAGGCAGCAATTTTCTGATGCTGTATTAGATCATAATGTAATACCCCTTAACAGCTGAATATGTCTGGGGGCAAGCAGCTCTTGAACAGTATTTATGTTAATTAAAACTAATTTCTTTGCAAAAGTTTTAGTCTTAGCAAACAATTTTAACTTAATGTGCACCTCTGAATTTACCTTTCTTCTTATGTCAAGAAAGTATTTGCAGCAACATTGCCATTAGGTAGTTATGTTTGTGGTATTAGGTACATATGATGGCAATTAGAGGCAGAACCTCCAAAAATCCTGGTAGTATACCCAGGCATGGCTATAGCTATTTTAAGCAGATTTATACTTAGGGCATCAAAGAATGTCACAAAGAAAAGAAAATATGGTAACTGTTGCTTTAAATTATAGCTATCATTACTTCAAAAGGATATTCAATCAGAAACCACTGCAAACTTAAACTATTTATGACACTGAAAGGAAAGTAGGCAGTTTCAGCCTGTCATCTCTTAATTATTTTTTTTCTCCTTTTTTTTTTTTTTTTTTTGTGTTTAATAAAAGAAAAATACTATTTGGTCTAAAAACCAAGTTATAAGTCCAGGAAGAATGAGTTAGAACAGGTCTCCTGCTTGTTTTTGACCTTTCCTTGTCTGTCAGGTTCATTAAGTATTGCAGGTTCTTTTCTAGTTATTTTACAGCAGCTATTGGAAAAATGAAACAAACCTGTGCAATGGTCTTGCTTTGGCTGCTTGGACATAACACTCAGGAGTGTTTGCCCAGAAAAACTGTTCCTGTGCTAGGTCATAACAGGTTTCCCTCTACAAGTCAAAAAGACAAAAGTGAAGCCACAGTTGCGTGCAGAGTAAATTTTAAACAAAATCTTAAGATTATTATTAAATTGGCCATGGGGATTCCTGACCTCTTCTGGTAACAAGAACACACCTCCTGGTAGTCAAATGTTTAAAAGCAAGGAACTTTCTTTTATGTTCAGAGGCTGGCCATGGAATGGTCTGCAAAAACTAGTAGGATGTAAATAAATAAAAAAAAAAATAAAAATTTGTGTGCTTGTTACCCCTTCCTCTTCACATGCACTCAATGTGTTGAGTAAAGAGTGACAAAAAAGTGTCATTAAATTTAAAAATAAAATAAGAAAAAAGAAGAAATGCCTAAAGAGGAGTGAAAGGGATCTCATGACAAGAGAGGGGGGAAAAAGATGTGTCCTCTGTGCAAAATATATTCCCTAAGCACCTTATATTCCCAGGTGCAGGGAAGAAGGCAGACACTGAAATCTGCAGCTGGGAGATGGGTGGGTGCAGGGGGAATTCCAGGTAATTTGTGGGAGCAGTCAGCAGAGACTCAGTAATTTTGCCAGGCAGATGTAAGCAGCTCACAGCCAGGCTCGTGGGGCTCCTGCCTCATGACAAAGGGAGGAATTACCCCCTTTGAATTGCAGCACTTGCACCGCACAGATAAAGGTACATGAGGCAGGAGCAAAAGAGCCCAAACCAAGAACCAAGCCTGTTCGGCCTTTTCCCGAAAGTGTGAAGAACATTCCAACATTTCTGAAGAACATTTCGATTTTGAACAACACTGGTCCCACCCGTGACAGTGAGGAGGATTTCTGCCAGGGTCTCTTGCCCGTGGGAGTGCATGGTTAGCAGGTGAGCCCCTCCACAGTCAGAGGTCCTGGCTGCTTTTCTGCTCCCAGGGAAGCAGGTTTGAGCCCCAGGGAGGTGGCAGAGCGACACGAGTCAGCATCAGGGTCCCAGTGGAAGGCAGAGAGGTGTCAGAGCCAGCCCGGCCAGGGTCAGGGCGTGTGAGCTGTGCCGAGGGTGAGTGCCCTGCAGCAGCCAGCCCAGGACTGCCTGACGGGCAGCACCGGCACTGCGAGGGGAGCCAAAGTCGAACAGTTCCAGCACAGGACACAGGACCTGACATTTAGAAAAATGTCTGGTGAAAACAAGCAGAGGAAAAACTGAGTGTAACTTGTTGCCACTATTCTCATCACTGGTATGTTAGCTGCATTTCAAAACATGCATGTAGCATTTCTCATAATTTGCACTGGATTTTTTTTTTAAATTTTTTTTTTAGTTTTTTCTTGGTAGAATCTGTTTGTGAAAAAACATTTACATTTCTCTGCCTTCCTTTTCAATTCAGCAATATCAACTAATTAACAAAACAGTTTGTACTGTTTATAGATTTGTACCAATCACCACAGTGAAAAAGCAAGTTAACCAGCCCACATCTAAATAAGTAGATCTCTATCCTCAGCAAGTTTACTGACAGTAGTTTGCTTAGGCACAGAGTCCAGAACAGCTTCTCCCCAGCAGGATTCAAGTGTTTTTTGGTCTGAAACACTGTCCCAGCTTGGTTATTTTTTTTCCTTTTCTGCACAACTAGGAGAGAGTACAAAGACCAGGGAGCAAGAGTAAATATGTGAATTAAAAAATTATGTGAATTAAAATAAAGAAATACTACTAAGAATAATATCTCTGGACTCCTAAAAAGGAATTAAAGACACAATGAAGAGATAAAAGCTACTAAATGGAGAAGTAGCTGCGGAATAAATGTAAATGGCAATAAAACCAGGAGAACCCTCTAAATGTTTCATTCCCCAGGGCCACTGTCCTTTCCCAAGGGGACCTCTGTGCTTTTCAGGTGGCACAGAGCTCCTCGCTGGTGGCTGCTCTGGCCGGGGTGTCTCAGGAGGCTGCTGGAGCGCGGGCAGCCCGCGGGAAGGGAAGGGCTGCTGCCGTCAGCTCTCTGTCTTTTCATTGCAGGTAACTACTGCTCTGGGCAAATCGTGTCAGGGATTGGAGTGTAGCAATAACTGATCCAATTAGTGTAGGCTGTAATCTAGGAGGGTTCATTATGTCACGCACATTATGACTCCTGGGTATTACTAAAGGACTCATTTGTAGTAGCTGAAATGAATTTCCCTGTGCACATATAACATCACCCATATAGCTATAGTAAAGTGGCTTTAAGATGATCTGACATATTTCAAATCTCTGACTTTGAGCAGGGTTACATTTCCAAACAGTAATAAACAAATCAGCAAATAGTACAGATTTACTTCTTGCTGAGAGAAGAAGAAAATACCCAAAATGTAATGGCTACTTCAGATTGAAACGGCAAGTAAACTCTGTGACAAAACTACAAAGGAAACTAATAAATCATGCCAGAGAAAATATATACCATAATTAAAGACACACACACACACAAACTTGACAGAGACCTTACATTTCTGGGTACAATACCTGTTTACTTCATGTAACATGGAAAAAGTTTAATGGCTCCTTAAGAAAAGTCAGTTATTTATTATTTCTTCTCTAAAAGCCCCCATGAGCCTTCCCTCAGCAGGAAAGAAAGCCTACACTCCAGGTAACAAAGCCAACCACATGAGTTACAGAACAAGACAAATGCATAAAAGTGTATAAGCAGCTTTCAGTACTACAATGTTGAAGTAAAACCCAGGTTATAATTAAGTTTAATTTAACCTCTAGAAAGGTTACAAATATAACCTCTGTTATTTACTTCACTTCAGGGGTCTTACACCAACTAGGCATTTCACAGCCTTTGCTTTTATTACTGTAAAAGTTCATTCCCACACAGATATAAATATGGTTTTGCCTTTGACTTACATAGTGTCTGATGTAAATAAATAAAAAAATTCTTCTGGAGAGCACTTATGCCTGTGCTTAACATTAAGCAGTCCTTGGAGCCCCTGCCTGCACCTTCTTAAATCAATATTAAAGCCTCTGTTAGTTTCGTTTGTTCATGATCCCCACTCAAGGGGAAAACACCACCATGATGTTGACATTAGCGACTTCTGTGGTGTTCTATTCTGAACGTACTGATCTCCAGACCCGATCTAAAATTAACTGTAATGAATTAATTCTTTAGTTACTTTCATATGATTTGCATTGGACCTGCCTTCTTTTTAGGAGTCAGAACTCAATGTTGTTTTTTTCTCATCTTCATTTTGAAAAATTAAATTTTACAAAATTCAGTTTATAAAGCAGAGTACCAAAATTAAACTCTGTACATACAATATAGCATTTTTCAACTAGAATGTCAACTTGTATACGAGGCTAGCATGAAAATTCTGCAGTATGAGTTGTTTTGTTTCATTGCAATATATTTTAGGGGCTGGAAGCACTCTGGACTAAAATCTAAATCTAAATTCTAAATGTAAAACTTTAACATTTATTTCAAAAGAATTCTTCCCCTAGAAAGCTAAAGACCTAACTGGATGACTTATTTCCATTACTTTCTAGCTCAGATGGGGGTTCAATATCTCTTAAATGTTTTTTTAAAATCTCAAATATAAATTTAATTTCCAGATACAAATTAGATTCCCATTCTCCTGCAAAACCTTCTCTAATGCTGTTACCTCCAGTATCCTTTCTGATGTCTAGGTATCAAATGTATTTCTAAGTGGGTACCAAACCAGATAGAAAGACTGACTGTATTTAGTCTTTAATTAAATGCTGGCAGATTTCCTTCAATAGTGTTACCCTCAGAATGAGAAAATATAATTAAATAATGCCCCTACACAGGCAATGATCAGCATTCTTGCATGCAAGGTGTGGTAGCACAGTAAGCTAAGGATTACTTCTCAGTTTTAGTTTTACATTGAAATTCTCATAGCTCAGGAGAAACCCTATTCTGTATGCATGAAATATTAACCAGGCAATTGTCCTAAGGATGCAGTGGATTTATTAAAGTCCATTAATCTGATTAATAATTGGATTGCTGACAAGTTAAGTGTCTCAGTGCTGTTAAAACGAAGTATATTTAAAACATATCTGACTTCCTCCCATTGTCTGTCATCTCACTGAAGATGTGGGCAAATAAAAGGTTGCTATCAGAAGGGGCTGCTACCCTGTGGAAGCCCTGGTGTCATTAACAAGCAGAGGAAAGCCTCAACATGAGGAGCCGATGGATTGTACAAGGTTTTCAAAGATACTGAGGCAGGAATTGAATGACAGCAGAAAAGGAGGTTAATCTTTAACACTCCTGTTCTAAATGGAAATATTTCCAATACTAGTGAAGTCCTGCAATTTCCACATGTACATTTAAACATTCCTTTGTGTGGACATGTTCTACGTGATATCTTGGCAGAAACCAAGAGACACAGACTCTGATCTTAGCTCCGCCAGTGACCCGCCCCGTGACCCCGGATAAATCATTCCACTGTTCTGTTTCTCTTCTTACTTTTGCCTGTCTTCCTTCTTTAGAGCACAACTAGAAGGAGCCAACCTCTAGTTACCTTTTTGGCTCTTGACATGTTGAGGCCCTGATTTCAGATGGAGCCTCTGGGAACTTTTGAAAATAGTAAGAATAGTGGTGAGGAGTGGATGGTACTGACATTCCCAGCCCTCATTTCGTCCCAGGAGACACACCAGCATTAGCACAACCACACCTACAGCATGGATTTTAGACATAAGTTAGGTGCTAGAGAAGCAGTCACGCCTTAGTGGAGCTACAGGTGAGAAAATACACCTCTGTAGTCTTTTCTGCTTCCTGCTGGAAGTTTAATTTATATTAAGTAATAGCTATTTTTCCATATTGAGAGATGAAGACCACAAACTCAGTTAGCCTGGAGTGCCAAAGCAAACTGTATCAACAATCCAGGCTATATTCAGGTTACCCATTCCTTGTCTTTGACTCCTTTCACCCAGCTCTGGGCTGAAGACAAGAAAACAAAGTATACTCACATTAGAATAAGACATAGTTGCTAGTTAAGGGAGTCTCAAGATGTGGAATCTGCTTGGCTGGGAGGGCTCAAATTCACACCTCATCCACCTCCGAAAAGCACTTGAATGATCAGAGTATCTTGTCCAAGACTGGACATATTTCTGCCTCCTCTTGAGGCTGTTTGGAAGATTGACCCTGCTCTGCTACTTTGGGCCTCAAGCTTGGGAGATTTAAATCCTGCTCTGGTGTAGGATCTCTATTAGGCACACAGTCACTCAAGAAGGGCACGACTTCAGCAGGGCTCCCTTTAGCACCCCCTAAATTCTCCTCACCATGCTGGCTCCTGTGACTCCAGCTCCTGATTGCCTCAGACAGCTGAGCTGGCTGGATCCCTCTAACAGCCTTGTCTCACCAGGAGGACATGCTCAGGCATGGCCTTAGCAGAGGTGTTATACAAGGAACAAGGTGAGAAAGCCAATCCCATCCTACATGGGAATGGCCCACCTGTGACACTTGAGCTTCCTGACATTGATGAAAAGATTATGTGCAGCTCCTGTGCTAAAACACATCATGCCTGGCACCAGGACTGTTCTGCTGGAAAACCCTCCAGGTGATTCAGAACTCCAGCTGTGGGATGCTGTAAGTCTGAAAGAACTGCTAAAAACAATATTCAGGACTGCACTGGGATGTAGCTGTGTGCTCATTCCAGCCCCAGTGCAAAACAGATCCCCCTGGGCAGTTCCATCCCCTCACACCTCCAAGGTTCTGACTGTCTCCAGCCCAGGCACCAGCCCAGTGTCTCCCAAAGCCGTGGTGTCCAGCCTGTAAACTGGAGGACAATTGGCCACATCCTCACTGTCACCTCTGCCTCCACCAGCAGCACCATGTGCCTCCTTCAGCACAAGAGTTTTGGTGTCCTGGGAACTTTGGCAGAGCTGTGAAAGCTACCAAAATGAATCTAGATAAAGGACATGTACCCTAAATCATTAGGATAAACATTCTGGGTCACTTTTGAGCCACATAAAATAGGAAGAAAAACTTGTAACAGTTTTGATAAACAGACTTTGCTACCATGGCCCCCAAAAACCCCACTCAGAGATACGGAATAAAGACAAGACTGCAGGATATAAGAAACTCATAATTTTTATCCTTTCCAGCTTTTACCCTACCTCCTTTTTTTAAAGAAAGCTTGGCCTACTGTGACTCCTAGAAGTTACCTGCTGGGCACATCAAACATATTTCAGTAACTAGAGAATGCGAAATACATATTAGGCTATGGAATAGAAACCAAAACAAAAGCTTTACCACTAGGAATATTAATGTTGGTACTGTCTGAGTTAAGACAGTTACAGACTGGAAAACTCAGTTGCTACCCTTAGTTTGTGTAGGTAGAAATATCAGCAATTCATCCTGTGAAAAACAGTACTTCAGCTGGTAGATTTGGAAGGGAAGAGAGAGAAATTGAGGCCTTTTGTCTTGGGTTACATGTCTAAGGGCTAGAAAAACCCTACTACCTTTTCTTTACCTCTGTAAAAAACAAATCAAATTAAATGGAAGGAAAGAAGAAAGCTCTACCAACAACACAGCAACATGACAGTGATGTGTATAATGATCTTTGGCAGCCTAAGATCACAGCCCGTGGGACTGCTGGAGCCTAGAGCTGATGGACCCCTGCTTTGGGGAAACACTAGAAGTGTACAGAAAAAAAAAAAAAGTTTCATTCCCATATTAAAAAGAAAGGAGAGGTATGTTGCTAAATCTATTCCTTCTGAAGAAACCTTTGAAAATATAAATGCATGAAAACATCTGAGTCACTTCTGCATCCATGAGTGAGTGATCCTCACTGCTCTCACCAATAATACCAGGAGGGACTGTTCTATTCCCAGTTTCTCATGAACTGTGCTCTGCTTCGTTAGTTCCACCAGTTTTTTCAGTAAAAGTCACCATGCAGATGGCATTCTCTCGTTAAAGTCACTAGAGGGTTTCTTAAAGTCACTATAGGTGGCTCTTTCCCAATGCAAACTTGTGCATCTTGCACAAACTTGTGCAAATTTTAAGTCCAGAATATAACGAATGGTGTTCATCTAAATTACTGCTGTCACTATCCTATCTCCCTCTGATCTTGGGAACAAGCCTGTCCTTTCAGGAAGATTTTTTGAAATGTCTGCAATTGAATTAAAAAAATAAAAATCTGTTCTGTTCCAAGAAAACATCCAGAAACTTCTCAAAGTCCACAAGCGGCTTTGCTGTTCCTATTGATTTTAGATGGAAGGTGTGAAATACAACAACTAAATGGCAGCACTGGTGAAAAATCAAGTTATTTATGGTCCTCTTCTGTTGGATTAGTTTCTCTAAATAGTTCCTTGTTTATCTTTGTCAGTGTTTGGACTAGTGCAGTGAGAGGAAGCAGCAGGATGGGAGAAAGTTTCTTGTTTGGGATGCCATTTAAGCGAATGTCAAACTGTGCCCTGGCTGCTGCCGAATGCTGAGGTCTTTTGAAAATCCAGCCCTTTCCTTGGGTGCTGAACAAAGGGAAGCCATGCTGCTGGTTAGCTTAAAGGACTGGTACCGGAAAAATCAGAGGGTTGGCAGACCTGTGCGTGTTCGAACAGAGGAAAATACACCATAAAGAAATGTTGAGTGGGTGGAAAGTGCAGGGAGCAGCAGTTCTGTGATTCACTTCCTCCCCCAAGGCCTTACTGTCATTAGGAGTACAGGTGTGTGGTTTTAAAAACACATGTTGTCCATACTGATATTTTAACAGGCATTAGTCAAAGCAGTAGCAGTTCTAACAGGCATTTACTGGTCAAGATAAACCCTAAGCTCCCCCCTCTGGGTTGTCACAGTCAGCTAATATGTTAAAACTGTTGCTGCCTAGTCCAAGAAAGGATTTTAACATGAGTTAAAAATAAAGTCCTTTTTGTACATGCATGGCTTAAGAGGGAAGAGTCCAAATCCCTTCTTCCAGCAAGAAGAATAGAAAGAAGCAGCAGAAAAAGAGGATTAGAAGCAGCATGTCTTGCCTGTTTACTTCTCAAGATTTTATTTTGCTTTGCTCCACTCACTGAGTGTGCCGCTGGATGCCGACCCAATTAATTTCTTTGTGACCTTTCAAATCAGGCCCACATACAGAACATGGTCAAGGCAGGGATTTCTGGAGCCAAGCAGCCCCCGGTACATGAACAGGTAAATGTTCTGCAAAGAAAACTCTTCTTAATACACTAGTTTTCACCAACTCAAAATCTTTCATCTTCTTAAAAGCATTAGAAACAGAGGATGAGGCAGATGCTCTCACATCCAGCCAGCTCTGCCACTGGGAAACATCAGAAAAGCTCTCTGGCATTTTCTGAGGTGTAAGACAAGGCAGAATTTGCCCCAAAAGCATGAAAGCAAAGTTTCTGTCCATTGCCATGCAACTGTATTACACTAATACTGAATTTGGAGATCAGTGCCTGGTACTAATCACTCATTCTGAGTCAATTTGAACGCACGCTCTCTAGAGACAGCAGAAGTCTAAACTGAAACACTGTAGGAAATAAAATGTCATTTAACTGGAGAAAGGAAAGAGCCTAGT
The DNA here is from genome assembly GCA_032173965.1 of Sitta carolinensis. Classification (NCBI taxonomy): domain Eukaryota; kingdom Metazoa; phylum Chordata; class Aves; order Passeriformes; family Sittidae; genus Sitta; species Sitta carolinensis. The sequence continues at coordinate 18,120,777 of CM063292.1, read as the reverse complement.
GGAAGTAAGAGAATTCAAGGGGCACTCCTTTCTGCTGTCATTTGTCATGTATGACACAGGAATGTTGACATCATCCTCTGATAAATGACACTGGCACCTGCTTGAGAGAGATATTCTTCAGCAAAATAGAAGTCTGAAAATCCAGCAGCAGGGCACTACTAGTGGGTTCCAGGAGCTTGCAAGAGAGGAAAGATAGATGATGGTAATTTTCTTCCAAAGAGAAACATAAGACTTTTTAAGAACCATTCCCTTTTGCTTCCCCTTCTGCTCCCTCTGGGCTTTGGGAAATGATTCTGTTTTCTAAATCTAATAGTGTCTCAGACACAAGCTATATGTTATCCAAGAGCAAACTTGTGGCACACATGCCACCACCCAGTCTAGGAGGATAAGTGTCAAGCAGAGAGCTGCAGAAGGCATTCCCACAACAGAGAGCTTCAAAGGGGCCAGTCTGGCCTTCTCTTGTCCTAGGCCAGTTAGAGATGTCAATGAATAGACTATTCCAGCATCAATCCTTCCAAATCTCACCTTTGCATTCACAACCTGTAATGCAGGGACTTTTTCCTCTTAGAAAGAGCAGGATAACATGTCTCCTTCCCATTCCTGCATGCTTTACAGCTGTACAGTGTACCCACAATGTAGGGTGGGTTTGTGGCAGAGGAATTCTCTTGGGAAACTTCTGCACAGCCACACAAAGCTTGCTGTGGTGTGGTTTGACATCAGCAGGCAAAGGCAACTAAAGAAATTTTTTCTTATCTTAAGACAGATACATCACCAGTTTTCTGTGTTGAAATGAGAAAGGCCAGTGGATTAATTGTAATTGTGAGGGGGGAGTCCTGCTACTCTTAAAAATGAAAAGCAAATAGATGTTTCCTCTGTCAGATATTTTTACTTTGTTGGCTCATAGAATTTATATGCAGCTTGATTTTTCTTCTAAGTTTTTGATTTATTTATGCCAGAAAAGAAGGGGGAAATTCTATTTGATTTGGAAGAGCAGGTTGTGAAAGCAAGAACATAAATTCTGTGACCAAGGTAGCCTGGTTCATCATCAGGAAACCTGCATCCCATGCCAAGAACCTGCCTAGCTACTGGCCAGTCCCAGTTCGATCTACCCTGCTAACTACTGTCCTGTCCATTTGTCCCTTGCCATCTCCAGGGATCACCATGCAGTGATATGGACTAATAACCCAGTAATCCTGGGCCAAGAAATCCTTTCCATCCTGCACAGCCAGCACCGACTTCCAGACCTCTGAGTGCATGAGAGAGGCTGGAATCTGGATGAAGAACAGCTGGCTCAAAACACACCCTAACAAGCCAATACTGGCTGAAAGGAGAAAACACTGGAAGAAAGAAGTACACGGGCTAACCTTCATATGCAGGGCTCCTTCTCCAGTACTGTTAAATATTATGCTGCTCTTGGCTCTTACTGCATCTATCTTTGGTACTGAGCACTGGAGCAGAAGCAATCCCTGTACTCCTGATTCTCCTGCTGGGATAACAACTCCACATTCATGTCTTCAATATTGTCAGGTTGGATTGTCATAAACTGAGCTATGTAACACATTCTCCAGGAAAATACACTTTCATCTTCTAACCCAGAGAAGCAAAAGAGAACATATCATACTGATCTGCTCTTCAGACTGCTTTGGACTAGAAACTTGCTAATTAAGCTGCAGGCTTGTGACTGGTGAGTCACGGCCAGCTGGGCTGTGTGCCTTCCCCTCAGGAAGCCCAAGACTTTCTGCATCATAGTGAAAGGCAAACAGTAACTGCAGATGCTGACCCTTGGCTTGGTGGTGTTAGGTCAGCCCCATTTGAAAAGGCAGCTTTGGCAAAAGGCAATTAATTTTATCTCATCATGTTACAGATGGTCATCCAAGAAGATAGTGATGCAATTTTCATACTCGAGCAAATATGAAAATTTAAGTGCTTAGGCTTAACTAACAATTTTCTTCAGCCCGTTCTTCAGAAGAAAATGGTAATTTCAGGGACTGATGGAAACTGAATTCTAACAAAGGTGGGTGAGACGAGATTTGTGTTTATTGTACACATTTTTTTCTCAAAAATATGGACATTATTATCCTTATAGTCTTGATACTTCTAACAGCTTTCCTGTAGCAAACTATTACTTGATCAGTTTATATGTTTACAGCACAGCAATGATGGCATAATTTTGTTGTAATGAAGATAAATATTGTCTCAGAATGTCAGAAGGCACTGCATCACCCAATAAGTGCTATGATTTCAAAATACCCTAAAGAAAAGGCTTCTGGACTGGTTGCAGGAAGATACACACACATACACACATCTGATTTTGATTAAAACACAAGTTATTGAAAGGTTCAGTTCAGTCCAAATCTAGAATCAACTGTTCAGCCCCATAGATTTAAACACAGAATAAAGAATAAAAGCCCTCCTAGGACTCTCTATATTCTCCGTGCATTGGCCAGACAATGATCTAATAACAGCAATGACTTTGGGGATATTTGTTTATCTGCTCTGAGTCCAGTGAAGTGACTCAGAGGTAACGTGGCATTTCACCCATGTTCTGTTAGACCATGTTCTTGAAACTTTATCCTGAAGGAGGCTGTTCATAGGAGGCATTCAGGAATGCTGCAGAAGGGGTGCTTTGAAGGTGGTTGCAGACACATTTGTGGATACAAATGAGGCAGCCACAAATCTTCACACCTTATCTCTGTAAAAGCAGCAGTGCAGGAGATCAGGGGGTTTCTCTGAGCAGTGATGCCAAACTGATTGTTCATCCAGGCAGCAGTGGGGGCCTCTTGATAGTTTTGATTACTGCACTCCTGACATCAATCAGGAGTGCAGAATCTGGCCCTTAGCACTGACAAAACTGTGCTCAATCTTCTCTAACCTCTTATTTGAAAGTATGCTTAGACACAAGTGTAAGACACAGAAGATTAAGGAGATTGGGGCTAGGAGGAGGAAAGTTGAAGGAAAATATGCTATAAATATGAACTGGGTCATATAAAAAAGATTAAATATAAAAGACAGTTTTCTTGTAATGTCCAGCTGTTTCTTCTAAATATTTCTAGCAAACCTACATATGTATAGTTTCAGAAATGTACCGAGAGGGAATACTAGCACTTCACTTAAAGAACACTCTGTAGGATTGCTAGTGGTTTTGAAGCTGTAGTGCTGAGATCTGTCAGGATAGGACAGGAGTTATTTCAACAGTACTAAGTAGCTCTCCCACTGCTTTACTGTGGATTGATCAATTTTCACCCTTTCTTGCCTTTCTACAGTCACATACAGCTGTAAAACAGATTAAGGCTCTGTGGAAATAAAATAAAATAAAAAAAAAGAAAGACACCTAGGACTTTTTTGACTTCCCCTGCAATAAAGTACAGGGAGAGTTGAATAAAGCCACATGACAGACAGCAAAAAATGACAAAGGTCCTGACTGATAGTTTATTGAGATGACAACTCAGTGAGATTTTAGACATCTCTGGCATGAAGACTATTTTTGCCTTTTCACAAGTTAAAACCTATGTACCATCAAGACAACTGCTTGCCTATCTGTTGAAGCTTGTTTCTCCCTGTTACCTCTCTCTAACAGAGCCGTACCTGACTGCAAAATAATCCTTCTTCTTTTTAATGTACTGTAGAACTAGAATCTGACAATGCTTGAAAGGAAACCAAAGCAAAATAACAAACCATTATCAATACATTATTTATGCAGGATCCAAAAGCTGAGAAACATCACTAACAAGTCACTTAAAATTTCAGCCACAGATCTCAAGCATGGAAAACATCATTATAAATACCTGGCTGCTGGGAAAACAGTGCAATGGAATGACTGCATGGTCTCAAGGAGAAGAGTTTGATTGCTGCCTTACCAGTGCAAAAGGAAAGCAAGAGGCTGTCATTTGCCTTGGCACCATTTTATACTCCATTTTTCTTGGTGCAGAGCTTTGCACAAGCTCCAGACCACAGAGGCCTGATCTCTGGGCTCCAGCTCCCTGTTCAGTCCCTGACCTCTGGCACCAGGACTTTTGCCTCCCAGCCCAGAGTGCTGTTGACTGGACCTTGCTGCACACGGCGTCGAGGCTCTGGAATGCCTCAGATTTAGCTTCAGACACAATAAAGATTACAAATTATAGAGCACAGTGGGAATAAAAGAGATGGGTTGCCTGCTCTGACTATCCATCACTGTCTCCCATGTCTCTGGTCAAAAGCAAAGCAAAGCTTTCTCAACAGCCCAAAGACAAAAAATAACTTGTACATATTTTTAAATGTTATACTTTTCCACTCTTAGGCTAATAAAAGCCAGAAATAGAGAAGGCATTGATTTTATACTTTCTAAAGTCACAAGTGTAGGAGAGCCCCTATAATTTATGCTTTCAAAGGATAAAATATGGAAGCAAAATACTTAAACCCTTTTTCAGTGCAGATTGCTGTTTATGCAAATTTCACCCTTTTATCTACAGTATTCATGTAAACAATAGCAAATTGCACAAAGCAATTAAACAAGCTTCTGCACAGTCATATGACTAGTGAGAATCAGTGAGGTTATATATTTGTTTTGAGGTTTAAAATGTGAAACTGACTGAAAGCTGGAAGGTTTTGGAATTAAGGGAATATACACACTGAACGTGATCCTGTCAGATGATCTTAAGGTCTCAGAGATGCCAAACAGAATCTAAAAAGAACAATTTCTGTGATGATAATGCCATAAGTCAGATGAATATTAGATATTTCTAGGAGTTCTGGTTTGTGTCTTGTTGGCCAACTCCAGGATTTTGTTAGGGACTGTTGACTGCTGAAGGTGAATCCGTCATTAGTTTGAGATAAAAGATCCTAAGGTGATGGCTGTAGATGGGGCAGAGAGAGAGCCGAGTTACAGATACATATGTCTGGTAGTTTATTATTATTAAATATGAGAAAAGCCCTGAATACATGCACAGATTCCCACAGACACTAATGCACAAACCCTGCGTTTTAGAACAAGGCTTCCCTGACAGCATTTGTTGTACTTTGATGTCAGTCTCAGGAAATATGTTGGCAGCTCCTCCACACAAAAATCTATTTTCCACAAACAGCATATTCTGCCAGTATAAAATTCATCATCCAGACACACAAAGGACACAGGGCCAAGGGCCTTGAGTGACACACCAAAAACCTCAAAACACATGTCTGAGCTGCCACATGACTTGTATAACACTATTCACATACAGCATGAAACTGGAGCACTGTAAACCACATCTTCATATTTTGCAACATCCTGTAAACTCATTGCAGGGAAACAATAACAGATATTAAAATGGTTTGATGATGACAGAGCCCAGATAATTAAGGTTTTTTTTCCTTCAAAACAGTGGTGGAGGGTGAATGAATAGGAAGTCAGTCCTGCTGTTCAGTCAACACTAAATGCCCAAGTTGTGTATCTTGGTAAGGAATAAAGGCACATGGTATCTCAGCTGCTGTTCAGTGAAAATAAGGTATTGCTGAAGTCATTAATTGGTGACTTGAGGCCACAGGTCATCTCTGGAATTGAGATAATTCCAAAGGAAGCATTTTAATGATATAAGGAAAAAGGGCCACTGTGGGGCAATACCTTAATAAAGTGGAGGGAAGAGAGGCTTTCATGGAATATTGATTTAGTTAATTCTCCAGGATTCAAATGGAAAGATACATCTCATACCTGAGCCAAATGGATGTGTGAACTAGGTAAGAATTATCAACATAATCTATTCTCAGTTTCTTTTATTTTTTTCCCATTTTACAACACTGGGAGAACAATTTAGAAAGTGGCCATTAAATTAATGTTAACAAGCGCTGAGATGCTTTGCTTTATCATTTGTCTTGATGGGTAATTGCTGAGAAGGCAGAAATTCCTGCAGTCTTTATGGTCCTGCACATATACCAGCAACAACCCAAAACTCAGAATCTAAAATCTACAGAAAAGGAGAATTCAGCTCTGTTTTCAAGTCTCAGTTTAAGAAATCTTTTTGGTGGTTTTATGACTAATGTAAGACTGAAAGTAGGCAAATTCCATCTGTGGTTCATCTGAGCAGGAGCAAACACACAGTAACAGTAATATATCATGAAAAAAGTGCTGGGCAATTTAACTTGAGTTCTGTGATATTTTAAAGGCAGGAAGTATATTTGTGAAAATTCCCTTTTTCTTTAATCAGAAAAATCAATATATATGGAACAAGGAGAATATTTATCTTTGAAATAAGAGCATGAGAGATTTGCAGAGAGCACTTCTGGCTCTCTAGCTCAGAGCTGCCTCACCTCCCAACACAAAGGAATGTATTTATGCATGGCATGAGCAGCTTCCTTGCACAGCAGCTGTGCCTACTTATCCCAGGCCAAGTTATCTCAGCACACGTGTGCAGGAGGGTTTTGCAGCCTGAAACCAGTGCCCAGCCCAGCTCTTAGCCCTCCCTGTTCTCCTGTTGGTCAGCCTCATGCCTGAGCTATATCTACACAAGGAACTTGCAGCATCCTGATTATATTAATTTGTATCAGAAATTATTGTTGGACTTCTGGGGACAGTACTTTGGGTACAGATTTGGGCAGTACTTTGCTCAAGGGTCATTTATTCTCCTTGCAGTAACCAGCTCCACAACTGCTTCCTGAGAGACTGTTATTGAGAGCTGCAGCAATTCCTGTGACAATATATCAGGGGTAAATTATCTTTTGATACTGTTGGAAAATCCTTGCCAAGCTGACACTACATATTTAAGTGTTCACAATAACAAAAGATAGAAATTAAATCGAACAGGATATTAATACCTCGTAGTTGAGGAAATATTTCCTTTTGATTTAACTTTTCTCTCCTTGAATTAGCTAAAATCTGCAGCCCTGCACAAACTGAACCAGTTTTCCAGGTTCTCCACAAAGCACTAGCAGTGATCTTCCTCTCCCCAGTATGTGGTGACAACATCCACCTCCAGTGCCTCCCCCACTAAAAATTCTTTGGAAACCTGTCAAGTTAAAAATTAAGCAGGTCTGCTTCATTCCACATCCCCTCCATATCTTCTATTTATCCTATTATTTTCCAAGGCAGCAACCATTAGTTTGTGATTAGCACATACCAACAGCCTACAGATGTGAAGAAAAGGTTTAAAACATGAAAAAAGTTTCCTTTTTCCTTCAGTTTCTGCTGCACACTCAGACCTTTTATTTTCCTACTTTCCTTCCTTGCTACAGAAAGCATTCAAGTGCAAAGATCCAAAAAACCTGAATGAACACTACCTGGACTGAGACAACTGGATGGAGCCACACCTCTGCTGTCTCCTGTGTTTTGAAGGAAGCCAGACTGAAACACCTGGGACCCTTAAACACCACGTATTTACTGACAACATTACTTCTGAAAAGACTGAATGTGTTTCTATTGCATGACATACTCTGATGGGTTGAGGACACCTTGCTTACACAAGAAAACCTTGCTGAGCTACTGTGACTTGTTAGTGCTTCACACTCTGGGTTTTGAGCTGGCATGTGGCAGCTGAGACTTCTTCATTGAGGTTCACACAGGGTGAAACATGTGACTGTCCTTCTAAAAAGGTTCTACCGCTTTTTTAAGGTAGATATTGAGAAACCACTTATGTCAAGGTAAGAAATAACTTCAGAAGAAATTTTCACATATTGAAATTATCTCTCTGTCTTCAAAGATAAGCAAATTGATTACTGCAGCCAAAAGGTGTGTGTCTGCAGACCTGCATGAGTAGAGTACAGTTCCAGCCTGGCTCCCCCAGCCTGCTGTGACTCCTGGGCAAGGCATCTTTCCATGGCTCCATCCTTCTGTGGCTCCGTGGGTGGGACATGGGGCAGCTGCACACACCAGGCTGTTCTCTTCATCTCTCTGCAGCACCTCCAGCACAGGGTAAGGGCTGGCTGTGATCCCTTTGTCCAACAAGTCTGAGGAGGGCTGTTTTGGTTATGTCTAGGCAGCCCCATTATGTAATGGAAGAACCACTTCAGGATTAACGTGCCAGCGTACGTCTGTGAACTGGCTCCTCACTAAAATCCATATATTGGCATGAGAGGTGCGTGCACAGACACACTTATTGAACAGAAACCCATCTGTATGTATAATCTTCAGGGACTGATTTTTAAAAAGCATTAGTTTGCAGTATTTCTACGTTATCCAGGCTCAATTTAATTCAGATTTCAGAGTGCTGGCATGGCACAAATTAGCTGGTCTGCATGCCAGGAGCCATCACTAGTGTAACAGCAGAGCCAAATTGGGAAAACATTAAGAAGCACTCTTTGTGTACATAATTGTGTGTTTACAAATGAACCATTTGAATATTATATAGTCAGTCCTGTGCAACATGGAGATGGGAGTCATAAGAGTAAGAAACTTTGGCATCCTGGTTTGAAACTCTAGCCAAAACCATCATTTAATCCAGACAAAGAAAAAGATTGACCAATTATACCAGTAAGTTTGAAACAGCACTATAAAAAGAAAAAGTGACATGGCATAGGTTTGTGGTTCCCAGCTAATGGAGCTAAAACCTAGCATCAGATGGTTTGTATTTTACATTATTGTCAAACAAAAATAAATCATCAAAAACATGGCAGATTCAAGCCTAACTGGCAAGACATACCATTAAAAAAAGCAGCTAGTGGTTGAAGTGAAAATTAAGAAGCGCTGTTCATTCTCCCAGAAATGCAAGGGCTAACCAGAAGAACTAGCTCACCCTTACAGGCTCTGCAGCTGATTCTCTTTTTTTCTGTAAGTAAAAGGCTGCACTGCCATAGTTCTGCTCCAGAAAGATTATGCTTCCTGATATTCAGAGATTAGCATATTAAGTGCATTATGAACTGTATTTACATAACTATTGTATTATGGCACAGCTAAAATTTTGTTATAATTTCTATTGCAACCCCCAGTTTCGCAGCCTGTAGTTGTGATTAGACATTATGTCCAGATGACTGTCTTTACAGGGCTCAGGGAAAGGGGAGATTTTGTGTTTATTTTTAAAACATTTTTCATATTTCCAAAAGAAACAACAAGCTGCCAAAGACATATCAGTCTAATCAATATGTCAATACTGGCAGGGAACAGATATTCATCCAAGAGGAACTGATCTTTCAAATCTGAGAATTGACAGATGCTCAAATGTCTTTATTGTTCCTTACATTGCCATCAACCCCAAACATTCACATATCATGACCTGGGTCCCAAAATTAGAAGCTTTCCTTAAAAATCACAAGACCTAAAGATTACAAATTTAGAGATCATTTTATATTCTTTTCTTTTTTTGAAGCTATCAACTTCAACATTATCTAGCTTTTCTTGGCATTGTATGGGCTATACATTTCCTAACCAAAGAATTCTCCATCCTTTGAATGCAGGAGATAGACCTACATAAATAAGAGTCATGATAAAGGCAAGAAAGTTTACATCCCTGTATTACACTACATTCTAGTTTTCTATTCTATGTTTTTTTCATACCTATCAGAAGAATAAAAGGAGCCATTTCACACATTTTCTAGTCTGTATTTCCAAACACTATGAATTTCTTTCCAGAAGTACTCCTGCCTGGCAGTGCTTTTGGGCCAGTATAACTTGTGAGGCAGCACTTGCAGTGCAGCCCTGGAGCTCTGAAAGCTTCTTGTCCCCTGGCCCTGCAACAGCTGTTCCACTTTATCAGAATAAAACAATCCCTGGGCCATAGACTATGGAATTTCATGAGTTGGATGCATTTAGTTTCTACCACAGACTGACACAGGAGGATCAGGAAACCAAGAAAACCTTCCAGGCAGGGTTAGCCCAGCCAGATTCAGTGCTAGTTTCTTTCATGATTCTGGCATCACAGACAACTCACAGCCCTGAGCATCCCTGGTCCCAGCTCTCCTGGCCACTGCAGGATAGCACAATGGCTCCAGGATCTCATCCCCTGCAGTGCATTTCCCTGCCTGCAGCGAAGGCCACTGTTACAGCAGCTCTACTGCCGAGTCTCCACCAGCAATTTCCCTGCAGCAGCTGAAGCAGAGCATTGGGTTGAAGTGTCTGCATTAGAGCTCCTCCCATCCTCACTAGAGTCCTGATGGGGATTTAATGTAAATTTAAATAGCCACATCAAAAACTCCAACAAGCTTTGCTTCAAATTGCTGGCATAGACAATGCCTTGTTTCAGCTGACTTGGCAGCTCACATTTTGAGCACAGGGCAACCAGACGTGACTCAGGGCCAGATTCCCAAATGTGGTCAGGTGTCTGTAAGAGCAGGAAGATGTCTACGTGCATTGAAAACCAATTTAATTGACCATTTTAATCTTTAATTGTAGTCTATAGGGTTCTAAATCCCAGCTACTGTCAGTGATACTCACGTTCTTCAGTGCCTTTGTTGCTTTATTGAGAATGATACCAATGACCAGGTTTAAATGACATTTAGAGTCTTAACTCTCATCTGGCCCTAAGCTATGAAGAACCTTTGACATTTTACCCACCCGTTTTTCTAACTAGAATGAAAAAATGAAGAGGTGACATATTTTATAATGAAAAATAAGATTCTGCATGAATGGAAAAAGATTGTAAAGGAACACCAGGGTTGTCCTGCACCACAATCCTCTTCCACAGATCTCAGATTCCTATACTGTCACTCAGAAAAATGACTAAATGAAGCCCTTATTCATAATTTTTTAATAAAAAGTTATTTCTTCAGAATACAAAGAATATCTTTCTGCTCATAAACCTTCTGTCCAAAACAGGTTTGGCTCAAAAAAAAAAAAAAAGACAAAACTTTTTTAGCTTATGTCACGTCCTAGATCTTTGTCACAAGGAAGTATTTATGCATAAATTATAAAGTTCTGAATATAAGTGGTTATAGTAGGAATGAAAACAACCCAAACCATTACCTGTAATAGCAGACTGGGACAGTGCTGACACATACATACATTTCAAATTTATTGACAAGTTGCAGCACTTACCAATTTCTAATTTTCTGAAGTTGGAAAGTCTGCACCACATGTGGAGCCAAAGGCAAAGGGCAGTATTTCACCACTGAGGTAACTATCCTAACCCATGAATTTACCTGGCAGTAGATCATCTTAAGATCTATCATGTGGTGAGACTACATCAATGAGCAGTTCTTTCAATCCCCAAGATTATCATAAATAATACTCATTGCACTATGCAGACAGAGGTGAAAATCTGTAACACGCTGAAGCATCTCACCTTGCTAAAGTAAACACCTGCCTTGTTTGGATTAACAGGAAAGTGATCCAACCAATTTAGAGCAAACTTGGCCATTCTCCACTCAACCAAACACTTATGAAACTTCAGTTAGTTTATCCTTCCAACATATTATGGAAATATTAGTATTTGCTGCTCTGAAAAATACTTTTTTTGGCATCTTCGTATCCCATCCGTATTCTAAGATAAACACTGACAGCTGATGGTATTCAGGAACACTGCCATATGTTCCCCTAGAAATAGAATTCTGAAATATGGCTGTTATCCACCAGTTGGCATATTTACTAATTAGTACAAAATTGCTCAAATACACTAATTTCTCCCCCAAGGGAGAATCCCTCTGAAGAATTCTCATCTGATGCATCAGAATCTCCTACTCACAACTTACACACTCTCAATTTCTGATTTAATGGTTAACACAAAGAAACACAAAGCTCTTCTAGGGAGCAAAGTCAAACTATGTATCTTCAATTCCTGCTTTTTCCTGACTAGTCAGGCAAATGGCACTCACAGAGTTAATATTTGAATGCCTTTTCTAATAAAACCAGCTTCCATTTTTTTGGTCTTTTGTGCAAGTTTAATAAAATAAATTTTGAATATCAATGGAGTACATTCTATTTTTCTTGGCATTTCTCTGCCTTGCTATGTCCTTCTATTGCAGGAGTCATGCCATAGGGAGAGCACTTTTCCACAGTCCATTGAAGTTGTGCCATAAGGGCTGGAGATGATTTGCTAAAATGCTCCAAAGGTATTCAAATTTCTTTAAAGAAGAAATTCAATTTATGTGCATTTATATTGCAGTGTCTGTCAGGAAGAAAGGTTATAATCACCAGCATATTTTAGATTTACATTTTCTTCTATACATGAGGTAATGGTATTAGAGGTAAACTATGAGGTTTAAAGTTGAATTCGATGTATGGTACTATTTTCATTGCTGCTAAAAGCATGTTTTTGAAGTTTTTGAGGAAAGCATATGTTATCATATGTTACTGAAATATCAAGAACAGGATGCTGGGTGGCTTAGAGGATAAACCATTTGTCTTTCTTCTCTGTATTCATATATAAAGTATGGCTGGATTTCATGAGCAAAATGAAGAGAGGATGCTCAGCTCACAGATTAGTTCCCATCACAAAGTTGCAGTGCAGTTCTGGTAAGCTGAGCTATCAGATGCATTTCTGAATTAACATGCAAGCTAAATGCTTTAGTTGTACCAGGGGAGGAAGGGAAAAAGAGGGCTTAGAATTTGTGATATCACTTATGTAACCCTCAGAAGAACAAATACTCATCAAAAATTAAAAGGAAACCCTGTCTCAACCATATTTCTGTAGGAAGCTTTTTGCCTCGTTTTTCTCTGAAAATTTACTTCATTTAAATTTCCTGTGACTGTATTAAATATTTAGATGTTGATATTTTCTCTGAGTAGAAAACATTATCACAATTCTTACCAAGTTGGAATCCTTTTAACCATACCTTAAAGTTATCTGATAATTAAATTGCCAAGCTTATCTCATTTAGGACCTCACTAATTATAGCTCAAACACTTCAGTGGTGTATACTGCAACTGATTTTGGAACTGTAGTTCAATGTCCTCTTTTAAATAAACACTCAAAGTTGGCCTGTAGATTCATTTTATAATTTCACTGCTTCCCGTGCAATCTCTGTCAATAAGGAAGCATCAAAGGTATTATGATGGCTTTTGCACAGCAAGGTAATTGTATCTTAAGCCTACTTCCAAATGAATTCCCGATAGCTATCCAACTTTGCAGACAGTCATTTGAGCCGCTCTCTTTGGCGAAGCAGGCACACCCACACATTTGCTATTTGCTTCATAAATTTTAACAGATAAAAATCCTGTTTCATTTCTCAGGGAGTGTTTATTTTTAATATTTTCTAACCAGATACCGAGCCAGATATGGTAACAAGATTTTTGCCTGAATACCTGACTGGCCCTGGCCAAGGCTGGGTGTCAGTCCTGCAGTCAGGTCCAGGAGTTCAAATGCCTTCCCATGACATTTCTGTAAGCTGAGTATCAAGGTGCAGAAATACTTAGGGAAAAGCAAGAATCTCAAGAAAAGAGTTCTCTTATTAGTGTAGTAGTTCATGGTCTATTTACGTCTAAGCCTAATTCACTGTATAATCTTATGCTTGCTCTTCCGTCACAGACTCTTCCTTACTATCAAATCTGACACAGGACATTGCCATAACATTAGATACTTTGGGATGCCCTTTATGAGATCCCTTTGTGGGCAGTTTGACATGGTATTTAACAGGACTTTATGTGCAAACACAAATGCACACACAAAGCCTTTCTCTTTGCAGAGTATCAGAATTTGTCTTGGATGCACAAAGGTGCAGGTCCAATGCAGGAAATGAGCACCTCCTGAGCAGAGACAATCCCTTACATCCTTGCCAGGAAATGACTAATCAATTAATTGGGAGTTCTTCACTGGCATGGAGGGACCTGTCAGAGCCTGTCCTTATACTTCCATACAGGAATGTATGTCACCAACATAATGCAGAGACACACACACTTTCTTTGGTTAAACAGGCACAGTATTTCTAGAATTACCTCCTTCCTTAACACTGGCACTGATATCTACAAGAAATATGACTTCTGAGAACTTTAGCTTGTGTTTAAATCAGATCCTTTCCCATCTTATTGCAACATTGTGTACTCAGATTCCTCGAAGGCTCCTCAGATGTACTTTCTGATGCCCAGTTCCACCACTCTGAGCAGCAGTTTCTCATATCCAGGGACAACCTCCTGCCCGTGTGCTCAGACCTGCACTCTGCCAGGTCTCCAGGCACTGCACAGTCCACTTAGAGCAGCAGCAGAAAACTCCTGCTTCTGAAGAGGCAATTTTGAATGGAGAGGGGTTGTGCTTCCTCACATTTGCATTTTCAGTTGTGCTCCCCAGGACAGTTCCTTTGCAGTTTCAAAGCAAATGAGGACTTGAATTTTTGGCAAAGTTGTGTGCATAAGGATATAGCCCTTTACTTCCACAAGGCTTTATAACACTTGAAGAGACTGCCCACCCTAAACCTCTTACAGGATATGGTCTGTAAGCTCCTCCCAGATTGAGAGGAAACTGTAAAACAGGCAATAACAATGAACATGTATTTCCTCTGCTGTCCCAGAGGAAAAGACACACATCCCAATTACTGACAAGTCTACATGAAATCAAAAACATAAGAAAAAATTTTAGGACCGCCAAAGAATTTTCCAAAGCAAAATCAGTTAAAAGAAAGGCACATTTGAAATTCAAAACAGTCCTATATGTTTGGGACTGCTGAAAGATATTACAAGAGAAATCACAATCCATTCAGTCCAGTGAGTTGCACAGACACTTGTCTACACAGTTTTTCGTTACATCCCTGCACATGGTACTTCAAAAAGCATGGTAATTTGCAAAAGTAATTTTGTAAAAGTTTCCATACATCTCCTGTTAAGAGCAATTTGGCTAGTATCTCTTGCTAGCTGTGAGCATGCTTTTAGATATTAGATGGATGAGTGCAGACAAGCAGAAGGAAAAAAAACCTGAGAGGATAAATACTTGGCAGATCTCTAACAACTTTCACTAGAGGATCGCAAAGTGATTTACAAACATCAATTAATTAAGCCTCAGAAAGCCCCAATGAGCTAGGTAAGTATCATTACTCTCATTTCGCTAATGCGTAAACCGAGACACCAAGAGAATAAGTCTTTCACCCAAGGTCACACAGCAAGCAGCTGGCAGAGTCAGGGATAGAAACCAAGAATATTGACTTACCTTGCTCCTTACCTACTAGACCATTGTATTGCTCCTAAAATAAAGTTTCTCTTGTGCTTGCTATTGGCAAATGCAATATTCTGCAAACCTACGGGCTTTTCCTTCTATGTCTAAGACTACAAGACCTGGTAGGAGGAGATTACTCCTCCTGAGTAATCTGCAAAGGGTCCTAAACTTGTGTTCCCAGTTTCTGTTGCTCAGTCCCAGACTGGTCATAGGGTTAAAAACTGG
The DNA here is from genome assembly GCA_032173965.1 of Sitta carolinensis. NCBI lineage: Eukaryota > Metazoa > Chordata > Aves > Passeriformes > Sittidae > Sitta > Sitta carolinensis. Next base: position 18,105,601 of record CM063292.1, on the reverse strand, counting down.
AGATAGAATGAAAAAAAACAAAAACAAACAAACAAACAAACCAGCTCCAAAACAACAAATGCCACTACCCCCCCTTCCTTCGATGCTGGAAGCCAGACTGGTAGGAAAGGTTTCTGTGCTCTGGCCCTGGAATGTGCTGCACTGGCTGTAGTGTAGCAGCACTCAGCCATGACCCAGATATCACTTGTGTTTCACTGTGGCTCAGCTGAGGAGAGCAGAGTCACAGAGAGAACATTTCTGATAGGCAGGGTAGGCACGCAGACTCATGGCACACAGAATAAAAGTAAGAGTGGTTATGTCAGGAGCTCTGGGTAACACCACAGACTTGGAAAGCAGTGCATGTTTTTACTTTAAACCAGAGATATTTTAAAAAAATAATTTGCTGCCTAGGGTTACTACTGAATATGTTATCAGAGATCAGTTTTCAAGGATTTAGGGCATTACTTGAAAAATTGGAATAGTGTCTAGAAACAGATATTGCAACATAAATGCTCAACGTGGTTTCACCAAGACAGAAGCACTATGTATAAAATATTTTAGGAAACACCTGACCCTTAGTATCAGCAGAAATAAACTCCCAGCAAACAGCTTTGAATAGATTTGCTTCAGCTGTGAATGCATTTGATATATACATGCATATATTTATGTATGCAGGCAATCAACAATGACCCCTCATGGACAAACAGACAAGGACAGAAAATCTTTTCACTATTGCCCAATAATCCTCATTTTGGATGGATTAGTAGGAGAAGTAACAAAGTCTGTGAACTATCCATAGCCATCTAAAGTGTTCTGTTTGGTAATAAAGTAAACTAGCTGAGATTTAGGAGCTGACAACAGAAAAAACAACAAAACAAAAAAAACCCAATCTGCACAAGAGTTATGCAACTACCTGCAGGAGATCATATGGTCAGGAAGCAATTTGTAGTCCACAGACTATATATATATATATATATATATATATATATATATATATATATATATATATATGTAGAAAAAGCCCTACATTGGCCGCTTAGCCATTTGAAATGGAAACACCACAATTGAGGAAAGAAAAATACTCTTTGCCCACCCTACCTGCCTAGAGGCAGAACTGCAAGGACTGTTAGAGGAGTGTCTCCATTTATGTGGATCCATCTTTACTACCAGGAAATGCAGTTATCTTTGCAGTAAGGGAAAGTAGATAACAGACCCTGTGATTTTGCAGCTTTAGGAGGGCTCCTCATGCAGCTGCTTTAGCATCTTTGGGTAATGTCTCTGAGAGCAGAAAGGTTGCAGGAGTTCTGTTCTCCCAGAGCCTCTGCCCTGTGACACCCTACAGAGGAGTGGGACACGGTGCCTTCCTGTATTGCTCCCACATCCTCCAACCCTTGCACTGGCCTAATGATTTAGCCTCACTGTATTTGGTACTTATGTTTGCAGTGAAAAACTAATCAAAACCCAGTCTTGGTTACTCATGGCTGAACTGTCTGGTTGTGGGTTGTAGCCAAGCATTCTGCCAGGGCTGGGAGCCTACACTGCTCGCTCCATTCACTATGTACAAAATTTGTCCTTAGAGGCTAATTTACATCGGGTTTTTGGTACAGGAGGCTTTATTTTGCATTTCCAAAGCCCTGCCCTGGCTCACAGATGACTAACAGAAGACAGACAGAAGGAAGCCAACGTTTCCACTCTTCCCTCCATGCACTCATTTCTATTCCTTACAGCCAACCCCACAGTCTAACTGCAAACCCAATCTCCTAGGCTAGCACATGTATAATGAGAGAAACATAAGAAACAGCTAAAATCCAGGAAGACTTCACATAAGACCATTTTTTTAATTTATCAAGCTGTGTGTAAAGTAATATTAACAAAACTGGTGCTTTTTTAAAGCAATTGGCTAATATTTTATGTGCAAAGAAGGATATATGTGGTACGATCAGCTATTGCAAATAATTCTGGTGTGTTCCCAAAGAAAGAATTTCAATTTAAATTATTTATTCAACATTCCATACTAAATCATATAATAAAATAAGATTTCTACACAGAAAATAGATTTATTGCATACAGATGTGCTAAAATCAAAACATCTGCACATGAAAAATCATCAATACCACAATATTTTATCTACTTTGTGCAGATAAAGCAACCAACTAATTGCTTTCTGAAAAATTCAGGGCAGAAATTTAGTGCACCAAATATTTATGGGTTAAAAAGAAATGTAGTAATTACAGAATCCTGTATCACTTCCATTTGTACATAGTATATTGGGTGTATGCACATGCCATCAGACCTCAAGTAATGCTTTGTAGATTGATGAAGTCTGACTCAAACAATATGTCACAACAGGAGCCTGACAACTGAAAGCATGCTAATGCAAACTTGCAAAGTCTTCCAAAAGAATGCTGGATTTTTAGCCACTTAATGATTTGAGCAGTAGGCTCTTTTTACTGCTACTGAAATGAAATAGTTCAGTAAAGCCCTTGTCATTTACAGACGTCCTTCTATATCAAAATCATGCACCATTTTTAGTTCATTTACAAAATCAGATGAAACAGAGCTGGATCTTTTACTTTTTCCTAACTGGCTGCAATTAGTATATAGGTGTTATTGAACAGCACTGTTGAATATGTTCCCTTCATTCTAATCTCTTTGGCAGGGTTCTGTGTCAAACTGTAACCCAACAACCTTAGCAAACACCTCCATTTATTATTTTTGATAGAACAGTTCATTACATCTTGCAATGTGTGTGATTTTTTTGTTTCTCTCTGGCTACTAGACACTGAAGTAATTTGGGACATTTCTTAAAATGTCTTCAGTTACTCTTCAGTGTGATGCTTAATTGTGAATTTATGTTTCCATAGAGCACTATGTGTAACACTAGAGCAGCACTTTAGTGTTTAGTACTTTATCCACATATAAAATTGTTGGCTGTAAAAAATTCAAGCAATATAGAGAGTGGTTGAGTTGTGTTGAAGAAACATCTTATAATGATAAAATATTGGCTGAAGTCTGGGGAAAAGTATTCTTGCTTATTTTAAAATATAGATTTAAAGAGCAAGGATAGAGGTGGAGAAATTTGATTATCAAATATAATTTTAAATCTTCTTTCCTTTAGAAACTAAGTATCTATGAGGACGGCTTTTGTACTGTGGGAAGAGATTTTAAAATTAAAGAATTGTGCTACATTTTATCCTAAGATGTTTTCTTAAATATTTGATGGATGCAGGTGCCTGACTCTACAGCTTACATGACACATCTGATCTCAGATAACAATACTACCATCCTCATTTTTATTTAATAAATCCTCTGTCAAAAAAAAAAAAAATTGGTTTCTAAGTAGACAGTGTATGATTTGAAGGAATAGGCAAAGTGTGACACTTGGGCAGCTGTTGCTGTTCCTAAACAAGACATTACACCAAAGCTGCAGCTGTCTGTAAGGGAGATGGATACAAAGGGGCTTATGTTTGGGTTATGATCAATGTAGAAAAGACAATGGAAAAAAGGGAATATACCAGGCATATCTGTTGTGTAGCACCAGCATGGAAATCAGCCTCAATGGACAAATTTCCCAAAGGAATATTTCACCTAGGAAAAGAAAGGGGTGAAAAAAGCTTCTCCTTTTCTACTGTATTTATGAAAAGTTTTCTATTTCAAGCCACTTAAAGAGGAGGTGACCTTTCACAATGGGTATTGGAACTGTTATTGCAATAACCCAAATTATCAGCTCTTTAACTGTACTTTCTCCACATGTGTTAATAAAAAAAAAAGCCTTTTAAAAGACCCTCATACCAGAAACTGTTAATTTGTCAGCTGTGTATTATCTGAGGCAGCTTCCACATGCCTCTCCAAGCCTTTGAAACTTCATGGCACATCCACCCCCCATAAGAGCATTTACAGATGTTCTTTCTTCTGGCATGTGTAAGGTGTCTGGACTTACACTATTAGCATAGCAAACTCTTTGAAATCTTGCCTGACCTCTATATAAGAGCTCATATAAAAAAAAATTAATGGGTTTTATCCTCCTTATTAAGAATCAAATGAACATATAAATACATTAGTATGAAAAACATATGTCAAATTCACCTAAATTAGGAAATTGAGTAAAAAGTAACATCAGTGCTTTATTGTACCTAATTCAATAAACCCAATAGCTAAAGGAATTTGTAATTTTATTTTGCCACATGGAATCTTAAATGTCTTGATATTTTTTCAATGAGACACTTTGTCAATGTTGCTGCCAATTAATAGTACTTGTTTAGTTTTGGAACTAGCTTTTATCACAGCTGAAATCAGCTGAGAATTTGAAAGAGGGAAAAAAGATAAAGGAGTAGTTAGCAGGTCTGCTTGGGGATGCAATGTTCACTTGAGGATGGTGGTACAGACACAGCACCACAGGTGAGCTGGAGAGATTAGCAGGAAATGGCCATAAACTGGTTATCAGTGGCTTGTTCAGGCTTTAAAAGCACCAACCCAGAGAAATGTCTTCATTTGGGGATATAAACTGCCAACGTTAGGACTTAGGATGGCAAAAGACTGAAAAAATCTTTTCCAAGGTGTCTCCTGGAGCCTTGCTGTGTTCCAGATTTTCCTTCTTGAGAACTCAACGCCTTTCCTCCATGCCACTCTCCCACTTTGAGGAAAGATTTCTGCTCAGCAGTGCTGCCCATACATACAATCCACAGTGTGTTTGTAGAGGTTTTGTGGATTCATAGGCTGTATTGCTGAAAACTATTTCCTTTTCTTTTCCTTTCCTCTTGACCATAGTTGCAGTTGTAATTGGTGAGAAGGGTTTGATGACAGGACACAAATCCTTGGATAGCTGGGCAGTAGGTTTGAACAAATCTTGAGGAAGCTCTGGGAGACCTTCTTCATCACACTTCTTTGGAAAACCATTCTCCATGCTGACACTGATGCTCAATCAACTCTTTTAACCCAAACGTAAAACCCATTACAGGATGTAAGACTGAATAACCCTATTTTTAATAAAAATTTTAAAGGAACAAAACAAAATTTGTCCACCATCAGGCTGTAAGAACCCCAGCCATATCTCCTGGCAGTAAAGCTCTTTTGTTGCAAACTGTGCAAGAATATGAAGCCCTTTCCTTTATCCTTATTATTTATGGAACTGAACAAATATCATCTTTCAGTCACAAATTATTATCCATTCTACATGTGTAGAACTACACATACAGAAAAACAGCTAAAGTAGGTGTAAGCATGTAAATACTTTTACAATAAAGACAGATAAATGTCAGCAAGCCCTACATTAAATGAAATAATCTGCCAGACTAAAACATTCAACATGGGACTGCAGATCAGATTTTCTTTACTTTGCTGTGCTCCAGGAATTATTCCCTAACAACCCAGTACCTTCCTTCCTGGTTTTCTCTTCTGTCCATGTTCTCAATTGGGCTATGGCTTGCCAATGGAAACACAGTGATTTCATTTAATGTTGATTAGCATTTTAAAAATATTTTTGTTTAAAACTCCTCTAGCTTCTATTTAAAGTTTTTTTTATGACTACTGCATTTCCATCATTTTAGGCAAATGGATGAAGGTAAAATAGCAAAAACATAAGAAAGTGCTAAGTTCAGCAATGCAATTAATGCAGCCATCATTGGCAGTCTGAAAGAAGACAATCAATGGCTGGAAGGTGACCTGGCTTCAGAGTTTTCTGCCATAGCAATCAATATTATCCTTACTGCAGATAGACTACTCTAGATATGTGAGGTTTCATCTCAATGGTTTTTATTCTTTTATAAATACCTTAAATAAGTAGCACAAGAAGAACACCTAGGGATACTTTCAATTACATCCGTATCATGCAAAGGTGAATGCAGTTCCACTTGGTAGAATTTGCCCTTCTGTTCAAGACAAGATACTTTCAAAAGGAAAAAGGAACTTAATGAAATGTTATTTACACACTGTGCAAGTTTACATTATGCTGTTCTCACATTAACAGAAACCATTTCCAGTTGGAGAGAATCTAGCTTCAGTAAACAGGCAGATTCTCATGATTTCTTTTGTTTCCAGCTGAAACTACATGGACCACTGATTCTAACTACTTGCTATTTTAGTAACAATGAAAACAGTCCCAAAGCAAGTACCATTTGTCCAGGACACATGTGGGTGTTTTTCCTTCAGAAAATACTTTGTCATTCTGTTAGAGATTATCTGAAAAATGTAAAAAAAAAAAAATCATAAAGAAAACTTTATCCTCAACCACTTTTTTTAAAAAAATCTGATATATAAGCACATTACAAAATTAGCGTGTGGTTGTTCTAAGTTACAAAATAATACAGAACTATTTACAAACAATTAGTTTTAGTTGTTGACTGGTAATGTTTCTTATGTTTGGACTAATTTATTCAGGACTGCACTGGGCAGATCGTTTACAAAGAGACTTCTTCAATGTTTTCCATACATGCAAGGTTTCATCAGCATTAAGAATCTTTTTCATCTCTATACCAACACTTTCTCGTACAGAAGCCTGTGGGAGTCTCTCGATCTGCAGACAAAGAACTGGAAGATTCTTTCAAGTACACTTTGTTAATTTGAGACAGGTTAAGAAAATCCCTTACAACTCTGAAGAAAAGTTCTAGTAAGCCAGTAACTAACTTCCATGCCAGGCACAATATTCTCCAGATACGGCCCAAATAAAAGCAACAAGATAAACTTCTTCAGACAGAATGTATTTGTAAGGAACAGCAACCCGCTGTTCAATTATACAAAATCAAATATTTGAATGGCAGAACCTCAGAATTATTACTTGAAGACATACTTTTAATTATCTGAACCAATGCATCTTAGTAGCTCCTTATGGTACACAGGTCATGAGAGAGTTGGGCACCTTCTGCAGAGCCCGGGGTGACCCTGGTCAAGGTTTGTCCAAGGCTGAGCACTGCCCTGCCCACAGGTCTGAGAGGAGCAGCTTGCTGCCTCCCCATGAACAGACACCATGTGGAAACACAGACATGTGGCACAAGTTGTGGAGTTATTTTCAGATTTGTTTTGTGGTGACTGTGTTTGCAGCAAACGCTGCAAATATTATACTAGCTATGAAAAGCATGCCCATGGCACTGTCCAGGACAGTGGGCACAGCACCACCCTGGCAGAGTTTAAGAAATGTTTGGACAATGCTCTCAGGCATGGTGTGTGAGTCTTGGGGTGTCCTGACCAGGGCCAGGAGCTGGACGTGGTGATCCTTGTGGGTCCCTTCCAGCTCAGCATATTCTGTGATTCTGACTTGGATTCTTAAGAGTGATAGCCTTTGACTCATAATACTCAAAATGAAGAATGGAAACTACAGTTTCAGTTCATTTAAGCATGTCAGTAGTCTTACCAACTTTGATTAAACTACTTACATGTTGAAAGTTGGGCAGATACTTTAGTAATTAGCTGGACTGGGCACAAGACCCAGTAAATGTAGTTAAATTTCTTCATGTTCCATTATATAGAAATCAAGGCATAAAAATTTTTAATGAACATCAGAGAACTGTGTCAGCATTGTTCTAGGAGAACTACAGATTTGTACAGTTTAGATATATTCTAATTTAAAGATTTCCACAATAGGGAATTAAAAAGACCTGAATTATAATTCCTTTAATGGCAGATCACTTGATAACGTTGCCATCTCTAGCAGTTCTATTTTAAAATTCATGGTAGTGCAGACAAATACTTTTTGAAGGAAAAGAATTTAACATTATCTTTTTTACTTTGTCTAATTAGCTGAATACTGTGTTTTTTCACCCTGCAGCTCTTAAAAAGCTGATCTAATTTCACAATGAACACTTAATGCCATTATATTTGGAAATAGTTGCATTTGCCAACTCTTGTGCAATCACCATTCATCCCACTGCACTCATCTCTTGCTTCTCTTTTCTACTTTCTGCCTAGATAAGCTCCTTTCATTAAAACAACTGCTTTGCTGATTCAAAAAAAAAAAAAAAAAAAAAAAATTGAGGAAGTTTCTCTGTGGATGTATGCAGATATCCTCATGCCAATACATATTAGATCCTTTCCAAGGCTGCCCTCCACACATATGTTTCATCCCTTCCATCCTTGGAAGCTCTTCAGCAGCACTAACATTCAGATTCAGAGGAAGTTCCATGCTCACTGTAGGGCACTAAACCACAGAATCACCCAGAACAGATGAAGTGGGAAGAGACCTCTGTAAATCATCTCATCCCATGCTTGCTTGAGCAGGGTGAGCTGAAGACAGGTGTGCAGGACTGTGTCACAGACTTCTGAACATCTCTGAGGGTGAAGACTCCACAACCTCCCTGGGAAACTTGTCCCAGTGTTCAATCATCCTTATGGTAAAAGAGATCTTACTTTTAAATTGAACTTCTTTCACTCTATGCCCCTTGTCTCCATTTTTTTCCCTGGGCACTGCTGTGGAGATCCTGGCTGTCCATCTTTACACCCCTGCCATCAAGAATTTGTTCACAAGCGTGAGACCTCCCTGAGCCTTCTCTTCTCAAGACTGGAAAATCCCAGCCCTCTCAGCCTCTCTTCATACCACAAATGTTCTCAACCTTTCATCATCTTTTCAGCTTTTTTCTGGGCTCATTCACACCCATCTCTCCTGTACTACTATTTCTGTACCCACATCAGGCCACATCACACAGACGTGGCCTCACCACTGCTGAGCAGAGGGGGACACATGTCCCTTACAACCATTTGTCAAATGAGTTTATCCTTTACAAAAGTCAGCAACCAATCAAGTCTTGGACTGTGAGCACACATTTCCTTCAAAGTGCAGCTCCATCAGCAGGCAGATGACAGACCTTAAATGCCTGGGACCACTTCCCTTGTGGAGGATGCAGACAATTTATAGAGCTCAGACAAAATAAAGAGGACTTGCTTACACCATTTACATGACTGGTCTGTGCCCATCCAGCCATGCTCACCTGACACGAACTAAGCTCCCTGGCAGACCAGTAAAGGCAATAAAGGCTGAGAGTGGAGAGAGAATGGAAATCCATACCCTGCAGCAGTAGCTTCTCTCAGTGAAGCAGATAGATTTTGAAGGGGAGGTCTCTCTACAGCTTAATTCATTCACAGCTTTGAGTAGACTTTCTGAATAATGACATATTTCACCTGATGATATGTTCTCACTGCTTCAACACTAGGAAAGCTGATTTTGGCAACACTGGCAATGCTGCTGCACTCTCAGAAAATACATCTGTAGTGATACGCATGACTGGGACTGGCTGAGATGAAATACTAATACAATTGATTAACCATGACAGCTATTGAGCATTTCACCAGTTGGGAGGATAAATACATTATACAGTTAAAGGAGACATTGCCTCAACCTTTCTTTGACTCTATTACTGCAGAGAGAGAGCAGCTCTCAGCCAGAGAAAGGGGCCCTCAGCACCTATAAACTGCCTGAGACATGTCTGCATACATTTTAGACAAACATTTCTTCGAAGACAGGCAGTTGGTTTTTCTTCCATTTTCATTTTCCATTTGCTTGCTCAACCTCTGCAGCCCCTTTGTTTCCTGGTAATAGGTGAGATAGGCAAATAGAGGCTCTGGGCACTGGAACGAAAGGGCCTTTCATGTCGTCGGCACCTCAGAATGAGCGAGCAGTGTAAGCCCTCTCTGCAGTTTACATACTGTAGTGGCCTGCTATAGAAACTATGTAATTTGGTTTGCTTTGTTACTTGATAAATGGCAAGGAAAGCTTTGTAGCATGTTGACTGACCCTACTTGTAAGGTCACAGGCCAGCACTGGAGTGAGAGGACACAGCCGTCTGCATGGTCCCAGCATGCCTCAAGATTGCCTGGGAGAAAGCAGGCTTTATTAGAGGTACAAAGAGCTTGTGATGAAGAGCATCAGCTCTTAATCAGGAAAAAATATTGTGGGGGGAAGGTTTCAAAGAAAAGATCCTGAGAAGTCTTAACGTGTAACACAGCACATGATGCACAATATACAACAGTGAGGCATGGAAATAACATCACCTCTAGAAACCTTCACTGCAGCCAGTCATGGATTGCTCCCTTTTTGGTCCAGACCTATACGCTTTTTCACCCTGGACAGGCCTGTTCAGAACATGTGTTGTAAAACAGAGTAAAACTATATTTGAGTGAAGTTGTGTTCACTTCACTAGACTGTTATGTGTAGCAACATCCACGGAGGCATGAAGAAACAAAGCATGGAGAAGATGCCAGTCAGCCTGTTCATACCAGTTTTTACCTCCAAGAGCCACTTGTGACATTAATTTTTTAAGAGGAGACTGTGCCCAGTATGAGCTCTGAACATGAGGCACTGCTGGACCCCAGCTGATAGAAACATATGGAGCCAGAAGAGAAAAGGAATTTTAGTCTACAGTTTCCATCCCTTCTATGTTTTCCCCCACTCCCACTCTCCTCACATACCTGTGAGATCACAAACTGGAAATTCCTTTTACAGGTGTGAATTGGCTGATATATTTTAAATAAGTTTTTAAGACAGCAGACTGGGTACAAGCAGCATGAAACAGGACTACCCACCTAGGATTATGGAAGGGCTTTAAATGGAATACAATTAAAATTACAGTGCAAAATCCTGTATTTCTATGTATAGCAATTTCTCCCTGTGGAAATGTCTGTCTTGCTGTAGTTCAAAGCTCTGTATTGCATATGTGCAGTTACATCTGTCCTGCCTCTGAGAAAACACTGACACCATTGAGGACCTGACCCTGAAGACATTCCATGGAGATAGTACATGAATGGAAGTAGCTACTAAATTAGAAAAAATTGACTCTCCACTGCAGAATGTACAGGGCAGAAATTCAGCTGTCATTTTATTAAATTACTACTGATAGATAATTAAATTAATATTCTGAGATGTGTACAGATTATTGATCTGGACCATCATTCAAAGCACTGCAAATCCAAAGTCCCTCTACAAACAAGAAGAATGGAAATCTACCAGGAGAGCAAAGCAGCTGAAGGGACCCTGGGCCACAACAGCACCAACCAGCTGGGGAGACACTGAGCACATGCAGCTCCAGCTCAAGGAGCAAGCTCAGGAATTGAGATGAATCTGTTGCCAAATGACAGATGTGTGCAGAGAAATAAAATCCAGTGTGTGGGCAGTCTGCACATTAAAGCTGGAATTTAGACCTACCATTTTCTTAGCAGATATGAGGCATATGACACTTAAGACAAACTAAGATCCCTCTTCTGAATTATTTGGCTTGCTTCTTATTTATTTTGCTTTATTCTGTACCAGCTCAATTTTGTGAGTCAGGGAGAAGCACAAATTGGAAATTCCTTGCTAATCACTTGGTCAGAGCTGGACTACAGGGAATCTTACCATGAATCTCTGAAAACACAGAACAAGGGCTGAATTAGCCCAGGAAAACTCACCTGGAAGCAAGCTGTTACAAAGGGGGCATCAAGGTTTGACAGGCAAGGGATGAGACTTAATTAAAGCTAGAGGCTGGAAGAGAGGAAGAAATTAAATGCTATTTGGGAACACATGAAACAGAAATAACTCAAAATATGAAATATTTATAATTTGTAGCTGTAAGGGATTATTTGGAAATATTTATTGCTCTTTTTCTGTCCCCTGTGCTTTTTCTAGGAAGGGAGGAAAAGTACAATACTTCAAAGGATGCAAACCAGGAACTGGAGAAAAACTTGGTTTGTGTGCACGTGTGTTATTCATGTAGTTCTGGTCTTCTTTCATTCTTGAACTTGTTCCATCTGAGACTTGGATCTTACTAAGGTTGAAAAGCCAAAACACACAGATTTAAAAGTGATGGGGCTATTCTCACTTCAAGTGCCAGTAAAGTCATTATTAGGGCACTGGATTTGGAGTAATGCAGTTTTCTTCTCTCTTGTTTTGAAAGCCCTCCTGTTCTGAGCTGCAGGAGGGGATGTGTTACCATCCCTCCTGTGGGAGGTGTGCATGCCATCCCCTCTTCAGGGGTCAGTCTGCTCACATCATAGCTGAGCTTTGGTATCCTCTGAAAAGACGCAGTGTAAGTGCACATAAGCCCCCCTTTAGTTAATAAGGGAAAGGGATTCAAGCCCATCCCTAGCCTCTCCAAGGTGTCAGGCTTACTGGATTACTGAATCTCCTGGCTCCTTTGAGCATGCTTTCAAAAGAAGTACTAGATAGTCTTTAAGTATATGGATGTATGGATTTCCTATATTAAGCAATACTCATTGAAGTATCTAGGTTCTGTTGATGTCAACACTACTATCCCTACCTTTAATCATTGCCATAGAAAATTCAGAAAAAATAAAATCAGCCTGAATCTTGTTTCCTTGTCTCCAATGCTAATTTTGTTGCACTTACATTATTTAGTAATTTTCTCCATAACCAGGTAGGCTACAGATTTTTGTGTGTATTTTATGTGGAATCTTAAAGCTGGTGTCCAACAAACTTCATCTATCATAAGACATAGAGAAACTCATAGAAGTTGACGAAGAAGGAATCCTCATCCTTGAAGAGCACTGTAAAGGTTAAGTAATCACTGCAATATTCACTTCAATAAATAGCATTATCTTCACATAGTGGGAAAGGCTTAATCCAGAAAGAGATGTGAGTACTACTGAGCAAAGCTGTCTTCGATTCCTGCTGACTGCAGGACAGCCTGGAATTTCACTCCCTTGCAATGCTCTGCAGAGCCGAGTCCAACATAAATTCAGACCTGAACAAGTCATCAAACTGCTGTATAACTTCACACAGTGACACATTTGCTAAGGTGTTTAAAGTTTCTCTTCTATTAAATACCATAATTATTCATGCCAACCTGATTATTCACATAAATCAACCCTCCGTTTAAGCTTTCCTTCCCTTGAGAACACTAAACACTCTTACGTGACCGTATCTTTAAGTTAAATAAAGAATTGCAAATGCCTGTCTTCCAAAGGAAATGCTGTACAAATCCAGCACAGCCAGGGAACTATATTAACAGGATCCTGATAAAAGAGAGCAGCTGAAAGCAATACACATAGGACAAAATGAGAAGGTAGTCAAAAGTCCCCTACCCCTTCTCAAAAATCCTAAAAAATTCTAAAGTGCATTTAAAAAAGAAAATTCCCTTTGTCACCCTCAAGGTGAACAAACACTTTCAGCCTTTTGTCATGGGAATACTACACAAGTAAGGTCTCCAGCCAGTGATTTGAGGAAATAGGTAGTGCTGTAGGACCTTTCTGGACTGCTCACAGCCTCAGGAAGCAGAGAAGAGAACGCTAAGGGAGAATGCAGATATGAACATAGCCTACAACATTTCTGCATGGATAGTGCAACTATCGTGCTACAGAAAGCTGAATCTCTTTAAATCCATCTAAATATGTGCACAAGCGCTCCATCAGGAGGTAAAAGCAAAGCTGGGTGTGCAGAGCTGGAAGACACGTCTGGGTGCATGCAGGTGGCTAGGCTCAACACTGCTGAGCACAGGTATTCACCCAGGGCTGCACTCTCTGCACCCCAAACCAGACCAGCACAAAGGTGCTCCAGCCTGAAAGGAAGAAAATTCCTGTTTAATTCCCCCAGGCTACTTCAAAGAAGCCTGGGGTTCCCCTGTACGGCTCACCTCTACTGGCTGCTCCCTCATCTTCTCTGTCAGAGACATTGACTTAGGAAAATAAATCAAAGCAGACAAATCCTGAAAAAGCACATCTGAGAAATGTGCACCCTCATACCAGGAGATATGACAGACAGGGACCTTTAGGAAGAGTATGTGTGTGTGAAGTTCCCCATCCTCCTAACCCCAACAGCTCACACAGGATGCCACAACTGGCTCAGCTCAGTGTGTCCCCCAGTTTCACAACTTGGCTGTTTCCATTTTCCTATGCTAAGTTATATCCCCACTGCAATACCTCACTGACTGGAACAGGTTATGTACCTACTCATAAATAATCCCTTGAAACACAGATAAACAGTCTCTGCAGAAATAAAAAGAAGTAAGTAATATAAACTGTAACACAAGTTCTGGTTTTGTCATTTCCCACATAAAACACTAGGCCAGCATTGAACAATTTTGTAAACTTTCCAAGAGAACTGTCCATAAGCCAGTTCTTTTACCAGATGTCAATACCAGAGCTGAATAAAATCTTTACACATTATATTGATCTGCATCTATCACATCTTGATCAAAATTTCCTGCCTTCTGTTAAGGTGCTAATGATTTCCTAAGCAAAATCAAACAGACCTACTCAACTGTCTCAACAAGTTAGATGAAGTCACTTTAATTGCTGACTTTGATGCATCTTTTCTCGCATACTAATTTCAGTTAAGTAAGATGGTGCGCACATAAAATGATGAAGCAAGGCAAAAGCAGAGCCAGCTGCAGGTAACTTGGTAAAAGTCTCATTCATTCTTAAGTCTCAATTTTGGGGACTATCTTTCTGTCTCTGTTCAGACAGACTTGCAGCTCCAGAACTCATTTTTCAAAGCCCAAATAATTAAGACTATCTCAATGACAGTCACAATACTGCTAACAAATAAAATCACTCTATTTTTTCATACAATCACACAATTATTTTCCATTGCTCTTGTCTTGTCCCCTTTTGCTCGGATCAAAAGGTGAAATCTGAGGAATAAAATCAAAACTTAAAATGTATAGGTTTAAGTGTCTTTTAAAACAGCTGTGGCACATGCTTTCCCTGAGGTTTCCCAGTGTCTCAGTCCTCAGCAGCATCTCAACTGACATGGTTCCACCTTTGGCTCTTTAAAATTCCATGCAGAGAAGCTCATGTTTTCTCTCTGTGTTTACAATGTGATGAAAGGGAACAAATTAAAGGGAATGGGATCCTTATAGTAACATATTTGTATTGCTATTGTTAAACCTGTGTCAAGAGCTTAGAACATTGCCATAGAAAAATTTGTACTTGGAGGAAATCTGGAAAGAAAGGGCTTGGCCCTGAAGGGAATTTCATAAAATACCAAACCAAGATATGTCAATTGGGTTCTTAAATTACGCAAAAGCAAAGCAAATAACAAACATCAGTGGCTTCAAGTGCTCTTTTGTAATCAAATGATTTGTGTTCCAAACCTGAAATTTGACAAGAAATTAATTTCTTCAGCAGATTTATTTTGTAAGGTTTTTTTTGCATTTTAGAAAAAGACAGATTGCATCATAATGTAGTAGAATATAAATTATTATGGCATACATTTTTAAGCATCTGAATATATTGTACAATATATTTCTCCAACTGTACAATTTGCATCTTGCAAATTTTATCTCTGACATGTTTGCTTAATATTTGGATGACTGCCATTGTGTGCACAAATTAGGCCGCCTCTTTTGAAGTGCCAAGCCCCTTATCCATTCCATTTCCCAGTGCTTTCAACAACCATTCAAGCTGGAGCAGGAGGGTCCTTCCCTGCTCTGTGCAGGACAGGGCCATTGGGTCACATGTGCATTTCAAGGATCCAACCCACCGCTCGCTTCTCACAAATACTGCTTGTGGTCTTGCATGCCAGGGTTTGCACACGTGATTTCCCACACAAGTGTAATTTAAAGAATGGT
This sequence comes from Sitta carolinensis, assembly GCA_032173965.1. Taxonomy (NCBI): domain Eukaryota; kingdom Metazoa; phylum Chordata; class Aves; order Passeriformes; family Sittidae; genus Sitta; species Sitta carolinensis. The sequence goes on along the minus strand of CM063292.1, from coordinate 18,090,137 downwards.
TTTCAGCTCAAATAGGAGAAGTCTAGTGCTCAGTACAAATCTGTCTCATAGCACAGATTTTGAGCAGAGTGAATCAGCAGCTGGTGGCTTCTGAAAACACAGGGAAGTCTTTTTCAATAGGCACGTACAAGCAGTTATCATCTGGCAGATGCTCTTAATTCACTTTCCTCCTTTTCAATTCCATGCTTGAGTCACAACATTTTGTACCTGCATTGCACAACCCAAAAGTACACCCAGCACATTTGTCACTGTGCAGGTGAGTAAGAGATTGGTCATCTGCAAACTGCAGCTTCCCTTGCGCAAACCGCGCCGCAGAGGACGCGTGTGGGATATTGCTCCAATGCACACAGCTACCTTTGGGAAAGCACTAATGCACACTGCATTACAACACTCGGTTTTGCTGTGCTGTCATTTGACACTTCCAACGGGTTCATGCTGAAGATTGCCTCTATGCTGCAAGTCCCTATCTCCCAGGCTGTGGAACAGCCCTGGCTGTTTCTGCAGTCTAAGGTAGGCAGGGAGCACTGCCCAGGGCAAGAACAGTTTTGCCCAGATGTCTCTCCCTCAGTAGCAGAGATGGAGAAGATCAGGATGGAGGACTCTACCAGCCAGAGAAAATACACAGGCACACCTCAGCAGCAAGGTGGACAGTTACTCAAATTGTGCTTGTGAAAAGCCTGCTGCAGCCCTCTTTGTGTTCCCAGGCTCCTCTTCTCCAGGTACAAGTCATGGATGCTGAGGACAGAGAGACCATTGCCAAGACAGATGTGTGATCGGAGATCACTGAGAACTCCCCAAAGTTCTCATATATGCAGTGATGTACAAGGTGCATGAGAGGGGAAAAAATCCCATTTTCTAAGGTGTAGGACTCTAAAATCTAATTTTCTTCAGCCATACTGCTATTCTCATTATGACAAGTACGCAAAACTATCAGCATGAGTCTAACCTTACCAAACTTAGTATCAATGAATAATGCTTATTTTCAATGGAAGGAACACATCCCTGCCTCAAACAATGAGCATAAGAGCTCTCTCAAAGAAATCTTTTTATATACTAAAGGCCAAATTACTTCCCTCACTGAAGGATGTAAAAGTCTCTTAGAGAGGAATAAATATGTAGTGTTTTATTTAAAAATTATTTGCTGTTCTGTCATATCATCTCAAAAGCCTGCATCTTCATCATCAGAGTGAGACAAGCTACATCTTTTTCCCTCCCTTTTTGTATATACTGTAGCCGGTGTTACCATGCAAAAGGTAAATGTTTATATTCCCTTCTATTCCATAACACTATTCATTGAGCTGTAACAACACCAATGTCTACATTCTCCAAGTTTGACTGAATGCATCAATTGTTCTTTATGTTCATGAGAGGCTTCACATTTGAGGTTGAGAAATATTTCTACTGTAAATATCAGACCAAGGAGCACAAATTCAGCTTTCATTTCTCTCCATAGTGGTCTTTCATGCAACTTATGACACAAAGGTGAGTCAATATGTAATACAGCAGCAACAAAATCTCAATAGAAAAAATTTCCATTTTGTTAATACTTCAGTTGCCTCTTTAAACAAAAGACTTGCTGATGTGCCTGTGAATGGCCAGTTCAGTTGTAAGGCTCACAAAGTAACTGAACTGTCCTGAAGAAACATGGTCATGAAACATCTTGACAAACTTGTCTGAATAAGAGTGGTCAAGAAAACTTTCAAGAAAACAGTTTCAAAGCTGTAAACCCTTACACACATGTGGATGCAAGTATCATGGAGCAGAAGGAACAAAAACTAGTGCAGCTCTGAGACAAAACCTAGTATGCCTTGTCTACCTAGTGTACTTGGGTTTTCCCCTGTGAAAAGGGGTTTGGTTATCCATTAGGAGACTTATCCAATTATGTGCTACTGAAAAATCTTATGCATAGGTCACTTGCACAAATTGCATATGTGCACAATGTTTTCTTCTTTTGGATAGAGTGCACATCAAAGCCTCATTAACAACCATATAACAAGCTCTCACTATCTGCTCAAATCGCTTGTTTTCTATCTGATTTCCACTCTGATAAAGATACATACAACTCCCAGTTCTACCCACTCTTACCACCACAAACGCATCTCAATGTTGTGCATAACCAAAAAAACCCAGAAAAAGGTACTAAAATTTCATCTGAAATCCTTAATGAACCTCTTCACCTGATAGACACTAGGATGCTCTCTTAAAATAAGTGATCATTGGCTTAAAGTAATGAAGGAGACTCAACAATCCATTTTTCTATTTGCATGTTAAATCACTGCATTGTGTAGTTATAACAAAAAAGTCTGATTTCCCTTCATCAGCCATAGGTCTAAATCACTGTAAGTTTTGCTATTAGAGAGTCTCCCTAGGTACACCACTCTGTCACAGATCTGAACTCAAAATCATTTATTTAACATCTGTTTCACAATAATTTCTTAAAGATTTACTTCCTTTAAACACAACTGGGACACTTGATCCTCCCTTGTTTCAATCTGCAATATCCTTAAAAATAACAGTAAAAGATGTTATGAATACAAAACAAAGCTGACACCAATAAATTTCAGTGACTCATTTCTCTTGCATTATTCCTGCTTGGCTGCTCCCAGAAGGAGATGAACTGTAGAGACACTCAGAGGCAATTTAGAGGTATTACAGAAGGACCCATTCAGTCTGGATTGAAAAGATCCTCTCAAAATCACAGGAAAAAAAAAAAAAAAAAAAAAAAAAAAAAAAAAAAAGTTAAGTACAATTGCTCAAGTAAGAAACCCCAGGTCACTGGTGGAGCTAGGCTTAGAGTGGAGCATGCACCAGTGTCTGGCACATTGTGCCTTGAGGCCAGGTCATGCATTAGTCCAATCACTCTGCCTGGCTGCTTCAGACTGAAAACTGGCTTTTCTTTCCCATAGAAGGTTATCTTCACAAAATTCATTGAGGGGATGCATTGCCTCCATAAAACCAATAATATATTACAAGTATGAACATTTTCCAGGTGTTAGAAGTTTTTATGTCAGGCTACAATGACGTTCCCTCTGGAAAATTGGCCTGGGCTGAATGTAAACACTCTGGACATTGTTCTAGGATTTCTGGTGACATTACTAAGTACTTCCAGACTAATGGCCCTGCAGAAATGCCAAACCAGCAGCTCCTGAGCAAGGATGGACCAAGTGTCCAGCAGGAGCACCCACACAGGGCACATGTGGAGGTGGGTGCACCATGGATTTGCTGCAAATGCACAGAGCACCTGCGCTGCTCCCGAGCCCACATTTCACTCCAGGAATTCCTGGGCAGGAGCTCCTGAGCTGGCTGCTGCCCTCCCCTCCGACAGCAGCCCTGCTCCAGCTTAGAGCTGCCTTCCCACACCTCCCCTGGCTGTACCAGCCCTTGCTGAGCCTGGAGGGCTGGGCTGCTGCTCTGCCAACCCCTTCACCAAAGCTTGGCCCCGGAGCAGGCACCTGCCCCGAACGGCTGTTCTGGGCTACCTTTGCAAACAAAGAGATGAAGGCTGATACTGCACATGTTAACATTTTATCAAGGGTCTTATAATGTTTGTTGTTCTTCTACTTGAACTTCTGGAGCCAGAGAATTGTGTGAGAATTGTAACATTTTATTTTCAAAAAAACATTTTCTGATTAGAACTCTGCAGCTGAAAAAGTGTAAATTATCTGACCATCTTACTGGAGACTATTGCTTGCCCAAACACATAGAATAAAAGAGCTTGCAAATGTGACCTTAGAGACTTGAAAAGCATAGGTGTATAAAAAGAATTTATATTTTTTCCTTGTCAATAATTTTTAAGACACTCATAAAACCATCAATAACTTTGAAAGTCCATAGCCATAGTTTGTCAGAGAAAACAACTATATTTTCATTTTTGTCCTTAATAGCAATGTTTGTGAGAAGAGTTATATTTCTTAAATTGAAATAGCTAGAAGTCTTATAATTTTATATATATATATATATGAATTTAAATCTGAAAATCTAGGAACACAGATTTTCAGAATTTATACAGATAATCATTATAGGTGTTCCTTAGAAATTATTCCAGTTGTATCAGTTTATAGAATTGTTTCTCTATTCCCAATCATACAATTCGGAAGACACTAACTGAAGTCAGTAGTGACACGTCAGCATAAGAATGGAATGAACAGATGGAAAATCCATCACAACTGGAGTAAGGAATTAAATCTGGTCTTTCCTCTCTCAATCACAGCACAGCCATAGAGCTCCAGCCAATTTAAGGCACTTAAGAAAGGAAATGAGGCTCACTGTGTAATGAAAGCGGTCTCAGGGATGCTGCCGTCTGACTGAAATGCTGTTTCACTGATGACAGTCAGTGCTGGTGCTGCAGGCGGGCTCTGCCTCACCCAGCAGCTCTGCCCCATGCAATTCCACCACGGAGCTGCAGTGCTGCATCCTAACAGGAGCCCCATGTCACTGATGCTCGGTGTCTGCACACAAGAACAAGCAACTGAAACCTTTTCAGTCATCTCAAATGCCATCATGATTTTATGAATCCTATTTTCAGGGTGACTCGCAGCTTCCTGAGACGTCTAACCTCAAAGAAGCTGGGCAGACCCAGTAACCCTCTCTACATTATATATTTCCCTGGAGTTACTATGCCATGCTGCTTCACACAAAAACCTGATGAGAAGCTCTAAGTGCTCAACCAACTAGTGAGCAGCCAGACTGTGGTCCTGTGCACAGCTGTAGCCCCCTGGACAGAGCCCTGATTAGCTGTGCCAGGAAGGACTGCAGGACTGGTCTCTGCACTTAAATTACCATGAGTTATCTTAGAGGCGTTGGTGCCTAAAGAGCCATCACTTCCCTATAGGATCAGCTCCTTACGCCTCTAGAGCCAAAACTGAACTTGGCAGAGAAGCTGGGGCAGGGGCTGTAGGTGCCCCATTCCTTCCTGCCCTGTTTGCCAGCTGTCCTGCAGCTTGTCTCCCCTTCCCTGTCCTTTTGTCACCAAACCCTGGTGTGCAAGTCCCTACACCCCCAAACACATCTCATTAACCTTGCAGCACTAAGCACTCCCCAAAATTTCCTCACCCACAGAACACAGTTAACCTTCAGAAGAAGACAGGAATTTGATAGAGACATTTTCTTTCTCAAGCTTCTTTGGTGTTGCACCCATACAGAGTGTGACAACTCCTGGGTAGCTTAGATGTGCTAAAGCCTCTATTTGTCACTCTGACCCTCAGTGTTTGTGTATTTCTGTTTTCCTGGCTCACAGGACTAACCTACCTCTCAGCTGTGCTTCTACAGCACCAAGCACAATGATGCTCTTGAGCCCAGTGAAGCATTTGGGTCTGTAACTACAGCCCCTCAACACCAGAATGCTGTAAAGAAGACATGATGACTCAGATTTGCCTCTTTGCCGAAGAATCACTAAATATAGTTCCTTAATTTTAAGAGAAGAAAGTGATTTTCATTTGAGAACATTATTGTCTTACTTATGGGCATCCAAATTTGGTATATTTCTCAAAAAAGTTCGGCAGTGGATTCCCCCACAATGAATTTCCACACGTTTTGACTTTGTGTAGTCATCCTTTTTTTGCTGGCACTGGATAGTTTTTAAATACTGTCAGCACAGACAGCAGTAGCTCCTGTGTACTGCAAGAAAAACTACATTTTCCACTGAATGTCCTTAGCAAGTGGGTCTCTAACTTCTCACTCCAAAAGGAATCTGTAGCACAAGACCCCTAACCTGCTGCCCACTGTCTTTTTCTTGCTTCTCAGCTAGCAGGACCATTGCCCCAAGGTGCTGAAGGTCCTGGCAGCAGCAATTCTGGGCAACCCCACAGCTTTTCTCAGCAGCCCTGGCCCTCCAAGGCTGGGGGCTGGCTGGATAAGGGAGAGCTCCATGGGTTCCAGAACATCTCATCTGAATGTACCAAGGTCACTGCTTATATTTCAGTCCTGAAAAGTGGCTTACATGTCCACTTTTTATCATTTTCTCCATAAGTATGTCTAATATAACTCTAATGTCTATAATGCCTATAACTAATAAGAGATACTGAATCTTCACTAAATATCTTGCCTCACTTTTATTCTAAGACTATCATGACTACACCACCACTACTAATACGAGCATTTTACAATCACTAATGGATTAATCTTCACAGCACTGTTGTAGAGATAGAAGACAAAAGCACAGAGATAAAGCAAATTGCTATTTAGGTCAGAAGCACAGTAAAAAATGGAAAGAAACACCCCAGAATTTCCAGTTCCTTGATGTTCATATGTCTTCATTGCACTCAGGAATTTTGCTGTGACTTCTGGTTTAAATTTTTTCATAGATTTTCAATGTACCAGAACTGAAACTTTTCAATATTATAAATAAAAAATTTTCAATTGCACAGAATGCTAAACTTCCACAGAAAACCATAATACAATTCAAAAGAAACTAGTTCAGTCAGCATTTTTCATACAACAATTTTGGCAACAGAGCTACCAAAGCAGAATATGATTTTGCTGAAGACTTTATTGTAGGAAATAATGACCTCTTCAGGAAAACCAACTTTAAAACGAGTCTATTTATAGGCAAGAAATTATTTGTTCTTTTACTGGCATAAAGATACTAAATAACTTGTGAGATTAGGGTCAGATAGGAACCCAGGGTATGGTCATTGAATCCACACTAAACCCCCAACCTTCCCAAGAAGTGAGTTTTTGTGTGGTTGTTTTCATTTGTGAACAGGAAAAGGAGTCTGGATTTTCAAAATAATGTTTCATTGATAAATGGTCTAAAGTGACTGGCATATATATTCTTGAATACCAGTGATAAATATGTCCAAATACGTATATTCGTGGAGACACAGCTAAGTTAATGCTATTGTTCAGTGTTTTTTGTTCTCAGTCAAGCATATGAAAAAAGAGAGATTTATTTGTCTTACAGCTATTGAAGCCCCCCCACTAGATCCGCTCTAGATTTCCAATCCCTTCACTTTTCTGTTTCAGCTATCCTACATAGATGCTTCATTCTTCAATGGGAAAGGCAGAAAATTAAAATCAATAACTTCATTATGTTTACAGTAGGGTTTTTTTCACCTGAGTTTTCCCAATCTTAATGTCTTACTATAACTTAAAAATTACTGCTTGTTTTCACTGAAATATTCCATTTATTCCTTTTGTGCAAAAGGTTAGGAATATAGTAATATGTATCTTAATTCTTTATAATATATATTCTGAAAGGACTAAAGTATAAATCTGTCTGCTTCCACAAAATTTCCAACAGACTACACTATAAACAAACATTTTTATAGCATCTTCTCCTTATTGCAAAAGCAATAATTTTTACTTTAAAATGGAACAATTACCACTGATCTTTGAAATTTATATTCTTTTTCTGACAACAAAAATTCTTCCTGCACAGTTCTTTTTGGGTTTTGCATATACAAAAAATAAATAATTGACATTTTGTACTATGTGAACTTCATGTATTATTAATTTGATGGAAATGAACACATGATGGAGCACCTTCTTTATCTTTGTGATTGTTTTCACAGATATGTCAGTAACACTGATATTGAATTGTATGATGTGTCCTAGGGACTGTAACATTTCAACAAAATATCTCCAGAAATATGTGTGCACCCACAATGTCATCTAACAAACTCACCTTTCATTAAAGTCATCTCCAGTAAATGTGAGCTTGAATTTGCAAGGCAAATCTAAAAAGCTATGAAAGGAAGGCTGAAGATAAAAAAATATTAATATAGAAATAGAGCCTTAGAGATTACTTCTCCTATCATTCTAATGAGACAATAAAAATAAAAATCCAGAGGTTCAGCCTTGACTGTAACACAGAACTTTCTTCTCGGGAATATTTGGGTTCTTCATTAAATGATATACCATGTGCTATTTCTACCTCATCTAAAATTCTGGCATCTCCTGACAATGTATTCTCCCAGTGATATGCACACATGCAATCACTCATTTACATTAATGGGATTATGGGTGTTTTGTATCTTGGAGAAAAAATATTTTTTAATTTTTTTTTTTTTTCTAAGAGTGGTTGCTTACAATGCACTTGGCAACTGAGATGCATTATGGTTTCTTCCTAAACAGAAATTAAGCCTCTACTGTACAATGTGTCATACTTGCCTGAAAGCAAAAATGCTGCCTACTAAGCAATAGACACCCTAATTAAAGTTGCCCAGCATAATATCAGACCATTAGTTTAAACTAAAGAGAATAATGGAGGTGGTATTAGGATGCCACAGAACATAACCTAGGGTGAAACAAAGATTATTCTGCTTTGGGTATTTTTTTTTTTTTAAATGTATACATTTTCAATGAATTTTCAGAAGTCTTCCGAAGCCAAATATAGATAATAAAGTGCTTGTCAGATTTTAAGGCTCTGACAAAACAAAAGTGATACAAAACAGCAATAAACTAATTGTCAATCAGATGCTTTTGCAGGAACATTTTGCAATAATGAGATATAAATATTCATCAAGACATGATTCATAAAGGCACATAGGAGCATATTTTATGCCTGTGTGTAACATATTATTCTGGACAGTTACAGTTGATTGTGGACTGGTAGCAGACTTATAAAGATTTCCAGCATATTTACAGGCTCTTTATCCCTTATACATAGTCTAGAAAATCTGAATGCTTGTAAATGGTGGGGAAAGGAGGGAGTAAATACTGTGCATTTTCAGCCCAGTCCTTTTCACAAGGCATTCTTTAAGGAGGATGGGAAAAGGTCCAGAAAAAAGCGACTTTGGAATTCCCATTTACACACTTCATTTTATCTGTAATCACATCTTTAATGGTGCAATTTCAAACATTCCTAGACAACTGTTTCAGATTTGAAATACCTTACAAACAGAAAAACAATATATTAAGGAATATAGTTGAACAATAATAATGAAGTAATACTGCTGAATTATCACCTGCTAAAATAAATATTTTTGAGTTTCAGGGTTTTTTTAATATGATTTTGACCCCAACAATTAACCCAATAAACTAGTAAATTATCCAGGTTCATTTAAAACCCTTGTTTGGCACTTTAAGAAACAGCCATGTGTTTCGAAACACAGGAAAGTCTTCCCAGAAGAGCTGATAAAGGAAGCAGTTGGCAGAGAATCTGGTTTTGTTTCATGACACTATAAGCAGCACTTAAATTGTTTCTGCTGCACGTCTATCGTACAGTCCTTTGAGATATTTATCACTGGACTCAGGAAAATAGGCATTAGGTGGAGTCACAGATGCTCCTCAAATTCAGACAAAGAGCCAAATCCTGCCCACACAGACCACAGCCCTTCCTGAAGCCCAGGGTTTTCAGCAGACACCTCCCTGAGCTCATTCCCAGCAATATTTCTTGGGTTCCACAAACTTAGCTCAAAATAACAGTTTTAGCCCTTCCTTTTCTCTCCATCCTTGCCCAGGAGGACAGGCTTTATGTCCCATGTAGTAAAGCTGGGAGTGTGCAAGGGTGTCTACAGCCTCAGGCTTCTCCCTCTTTCCTCTATAGCCCACAGGGGCTAAGGAGAAGATACCTTCAGATAGGGTCTATCAGAGGGCTGGAGGAAGGACAAGATGATTTAGGGAGCCAGGCTCCCCCCCACTGCTCCAAGGGCAACACAGAGCTGCCAGCTCATGGCACAGTCCAGCCCTTGATCAGTTCCCCTCACTCCTATAAAGAAAACAAGCACCTTGTTTTGTAACAGATTTCATTGCAGGAATATATTAAGATAGCTTATATTGAGCCAAGGATTCAGTCTCAGGCACAGCAAATGATTTTATATGTATATGAATATTAAGCTGCTCTCTAAGCAATCACCAGAAATTTTTCTACATCCGGCACTTTCCCTGGCTTTTATTTCTCAACATTTAGAGTGTGATTGGATATGTTCACATTGTAGGCTCACAGTCCATATTTATTCTGAATTTGTTCAATGAGATTCACTCCCAATGACCAAATGTAAAGGGGGCACATCAGTAAGGATATATTCAGAACACGACTGCCTGCATCTGGAAAGTAGAGCTCTGTCATGGAACCGGCTTTGAAAGAGCACCTGGAATTTAGACATGCATGTCTGTCTCTTAGCCAGTTATCTGCACGTATTTGATAGTTACAAAATTGTCACTAGTAGCTTGTTTGGCTAGAAAACAACAATAGCTGCAAGAAACATCTGAAATCTTTTGCCCGAGTGCCAGCTTTAGTGAATGTCTGGGCTGTTCTCATTAAAAGTCAGCAGAGAGGATCCTACTGCTTTCAATGCTACAAGCTCAAATCCTGCAAGCATCATTGTGCAACTGAAAGTAGGTCTGTGTAAGAACAATTACATAGCACTGATCCCAGATACTTGAGCTCTCTTCAGCAGTGCAAGACTCCTGTTATCACATTTGGCAGCAGCACTCAAAATAAGGCTTTCACAGGTTTAAAATGGAGATGACAGAATATCTTGTAATGGGACCCTTTGGGTGAATGAATTCCTTTGCTCCTTGAGCAGTGTGATTAGATGGGCCTGACTGCAAAGCACAGAAAGAATGACCTATATGTACCAGAGATGGGGACAGGTTTTTGGAAAAGATGGGTTAGACCTCTTATTGTGGATTATGATCCTCCAAATCTTGCATGATTCCATAACAAGCTGGGCAGGAGCTGCTAAAATAAATACATATCAGGCAACAGCTGTAACACTTGAGGTTTTCTCTAAGGAAAAATTAGAAAGCTCAAGTAAGACTAATACTCCCAAAGGTGACAAGTATGAAGAGAAGCTTCCTGGCCCTCTCTTTGCTATCACTTCTACCAGGACTCTTCCATGGGTCCTGCAGGGTTCCAAGCCCTGACCATGCCCTGATGCTCTGGTGAGTGTCCATGGGAACAACTGTACCATCACCAAGGTGACACGGGCACATCTGAGCCTCAGCCTTAGTCCCACGGGCTCTCAGTGGGCTGGGTGCTTCAGCTGGGCCAGACCCAGAGTCTCTTGGGTTTGATCATCTCTATATTTTATCAAGACAGCCTTGGGCCACAGTCCAGTAATTGCCAGGGTTTTCCAAATGCTGGGTTGAAAACAAAATCCCATCAAAACTGAGTGGCTCTGTCAAGTTCAAAAGGTGAAATAAATGAATCTTTACACATTATAAGAACAAAATCAACATTCTTCTGTGGCATAAAGTGCCTGAAAAACTAGCAAGTAAAAGCAGGTGTGATGTGCTCCCTGTCAGCTAACGACACTGATAAGCTTGCCATGCCTGGTTCTGCTTCATTTCAAACAGACTGCTGAAAAAAAGGGGGAAAAGCCAGAGCAGAAATAATTGCTGGAGCTTCGAGTTAGCTGAGAGAGCCTGCAGGCTAAGATCAACGCGACTGATTTCATCCTCTTCCTTTTATTTCTATAACCTTAAACGTTCTGCTATTATAAAAGTCATCATGTCAGCTTTCCCCCAAGCCTTAGCAGCAGCCTATTTTAAAATTGTATCAATTGGTAAAGCTCCTGGCTGGAGTATTTTCATCTTGATTTATGGGTTTTGAGCTTTAAAGATGAAGAAAACTCCACTGACCTGATCCGAGCATTCATGTGCATTGTCCCACACATATGTTTATAATCAGACCCTACAGAAACAACGCATATTAAGGAAGCTTTAAAATTCCAGCGAAAGCAGCAAATTGCAAGTGAACACTATTTATCCTGTTTGTCTCCAAGGAAAAAAAAAAAAAAAAAAAAAAAAAAGCCGAAAAATCCCCACCTATTTTGTTGCTAAATGTTTTCTTTCTCTGCTTAATATCAGGGATTTAGCACTTCCTGAGGCCATTGATAAGGTAAGGGTCTTAGAATTAAGAAACTCGTAAATCAGTGTAACAAATGTGGACATATAATACTGCGGCCTTGTTCTTGCTTCTAGATCAATGTAACTGATAAAAGAACTCTAGGCTGGTGAAGAAGGGGGCAAAGGGACTTCTGCTTTTTTTTTTTAAGCAGGGACTGATCAAAAGCAACCCCACAACTTAGACGATTCCAGCAAAGCAGCAGCCATCCAGCACTAACGCATATTGCTTCCTTTTAAACACTTGCAGCACGGACCCCAGAGAATGCATTATTAAAATGTTCAAGAGGATCATATTAGGGCTTCAGAATAAATACTAACTTCCCACAATAATCTTCACACATTCGTCCATAGGGAACGATGGAATAATGACCCTTTGAATTTGTAATACAAAGGAGAGGCTTTTCTTCTCCCCCTCTCCTTGCCAGCAGTGAGGTGGCATTGCACATTGAAGAGCCGGCTGCTAGAGGAGAGGCTAACCCGGGAGAGTAGCACTTACAGAAAGGAACTCAACAGAAAAAAATGGTGACTAAAGCAGGCAGACGAAGGTAAGGTTTCCTTATTGAATGGGGAAATACACATTGCAAATAAAACACACTCCTAGTGCTGTGGGGCTCTGGAGGAGGGCTGAGAAGTGGGATGCCCAGGAATTACCTGTCATGCTGTTCACATCAGCCTATACACACACATCACACATGGAAAATCCACCCCTACACAGAAAGGTTTGTGCATAAGAAATACTTCTGAAGTCTTCTACCCAGATGATTTGAATTTTTGGTATGAGAAATAACCCAAATAAAACCTTTAATAATCCCAGATAAGTTAACTATTAAAAATACTATTTCTTATAATGTGGGTAGAACAGAAGCTCAACCCAAATCTGAGAAAATTCTCTTGGGAGTGAGTTTGATGGTCCCCTAAAAATGATCTATACCTACTCTTCAGACAGATAGTAGGTCAGGAAATGCTGTTTTTCTTTTGAGGCAAGCTGGTCACCATGTTTCTGAAACAATTCTTTTTCCCCTGTCTTTTTTCTCCTCTTTTGAGAAATGGCTCTACAGAGCTCACCTTACCGAGGGAGATGCTTGATAGATTGCACATGAAAAAATCTGATCTATCCCTTTTCCCAGGACAGAATTGTTCCCCACAATATACTTCGTATCCATTATCAAAGGAATTAAAACATGCAAATAGGAGAAAGGTCTGCTAAGTTATCCTGTTGCTTTGAAAGAACCTAAAGGCACAATTTATGGCAAGTGGGAGTCTTTTAAAAAACAGCAACTGCTTTAGCTGAGCTGGGGGTAAGAAAGGTTGTGCATGCAGTCAAAGCCATAAACACTAGCCTTGGTCTGAAAAAAGGTAATTGTGCTGCGAATGCTGACAGGTCTGACAGAAAGTGTCTTCATTGAGAAATTGCATTTTGAAGTTCTTCCCGTTCCTTCAGAAATAAATGGACTAAAGCAACAGGGCTGGCTCTGACAGGAAGCGGGGATTCAGGACTTCAAATACAAACATTATGAAAAACAAGCAACATCTGCAAACAGTAAGTACTTATTTATATTTTATGGAGTGTGTGCTTGGGATTTTGACAGGTTTTTAAAGAGAGCCTATATTAGGCCCATACAAAGGCGAGAATGTCCCTTTTTAAAAATACATTATGCTGCTGAAAAGCAGTCTAAATCTGCAGTCCAAGCCTCAGGTGAGCTCTGACCCCTCCTAACCTGGTCTAACAAAACACACATGTGGTGTTTGCAATAGAACAGTTTACTGCTACTTTCTCAAGGTCAGGACAAGACAGACACTTGAGGGTTAGTATTCAGCAAGCTTTTCCCTCAGCTGCCAGAGTGGCTTTGAACTTTTCCCTTTTGAACAAATAGGAAGTGAAACTGTGAGGAAACAAGTGCTTGGAATCAGAGAGGCACACATACCAAAAAGAGAAGGGAACCTCCCCAAAAACTATTTATTTTTCAAGAAAACAAAACAAACAAAAAATCTGAACCAAAAAACAAACCCAACCTGACATCCAATTTAAAGGTTTAAAATTATTCTGTGTGTAGTTTTGAAATTTTAACACATACTCGTTTTCAGATGCTACCCCGATTTTTTTTCATATAACAAATAATAACCAGTTGGCAGGTATGGTGCACTGTGCACGATAAAATATTTAGTAAGGCAATAACGACTCCCTGGGCAGCATAAGAAAACCACGTTTATATTCAGAGAGAAAGCCATGAACAAACAGAGGGGAAAAGAAATACAAAGAAAGATAAAGGAAGGCCTTTCATCAGGTCTTCCTGTCCAATAACACACTCAGGCTTGATCCATATGTTTTGAGAAAAATCAAAGTGTCACGACTACCAAAAATGTCAATAGCTCCAGTAAGGAATATTGTCTAACATTTTCTATTACACTGCTGAAGAATTTGCCTCCCAGCGCAATTTGGAAGAAAAGTCTTTTATTTCTAAAACACTAAAAAAAATGAACAAGGCACGCTTCTGTGCAATGTGTAATACAATAATGCTGTGGGCTTCCAAACTATCCTGGAAACTGATACTTTGATGAAAGTGAGTCCTTCTCCACACCTCTCATATTTTCTGTCCTCTGCACACAGACAGGGCTGCGAGGCACATCCTGGTCAGTGGGATCTAATAGCACAGTACATCGCTCACTGAGAAACTGGAGAAGGCAAACTTTCATCAGCCTTCATATTTTTATAATCCTGCATAATGACCCACAGGATTGGCTAACCCCCAAAATGGAGGGGCTTGGGGGCAGCCCAGGAAGGGAGCATTAATTGCACTTTGCTCCAAGCTGTGCTCCATGCTGTTTGCATCCCCGTGCATAGCTCGCCTTTAAGGACATCACATTTCTCCCTGTCATCTGTAAACAAACAATTTTATTGCTGTCTTGGCAAAATGTAAACAAAACTTAGCACCTTGCCCTGAGGAGAACTGCAGCTAACATACGGTTTGTCTGTTCCTTGGTGCACAATTTCTTTTGTATTTGTCTTTTCCAGTACCCTTCAAGTTCCAGAGGGAAAAAACACATCAGTGCTGCTGCATCTTTATCCTGTGGAATCTAAACTAGAATTGAGCGTGTTGCAGGCAATCAATATTACTGTGAAAATTAGCCTTTATGACTGAGCCACTGTTTGCTCACAGGGAAAAAAACCAACAATCTGGCATGTGTACAGTGCAGCTACCAAACCGGTGCTGTGAGCACACTGTAACTTAGCTCGTGTCCCGGGGCTCTCTTCCAGAGGGTTTAGCACCCACCTGAGGGAGAAATGGCACTGCAGTCAGAGAGCTACTCAGCACTGTGAAGGACTTGGAATTAACCACTTGGGATTTTGCCCTGGAGCCTGCAGCCATCCCTTGGCCTGAGGAGCGAGCTCCCTGCAAACGAGCAGTGGCAGAGGAGCTCTGTGCCATGGCCGGGCTCAGCAGGTGCTGGTGGTGCTCGACACACCCCGAGCAGTGGGCGCTGCAGCTCTGCTCCTGCCCCAGCCCTGGCAGGCTAGAGCACAGGTCCAGCAGACACCTGGGGATGAGTGCTTGCTCTGCCAGGACTGGCATGGGGAGCTGCACTCACCTGGCCTGAGGAAGAGAAGACCTTGGGGGAGCAGACAGCAGCACCCAGAACCTACGAGTGGGTGAGCAAGGAGATGTATCCAGAGCCAAGCCACAGGGGTATGGGGGAAAGTGAGGCACTGTGGGCAAGAGGTGACATAAGGACTGGAAATGAGGAGAAACAAGCAAGGGCACAGGTTGCCCAGGGAGGCTGTACAATATCCAACCTTAAAAGTTTTCAAGACCCAACAAGCAAAAGCCCTGAATAACCACTTCAAAGCCCACAACTGACTGCTTTCAACAGGAGGTTGGACAAAAGACCTCCTGAGACCCTTTCCTAGCCAAATTACAAACTCATCATGAGTTACTCATAGGAAACTCTTACTTCAGTGAGACAGATTTTTGGAATAAAATTCATGCTAAAGTATTTCAGAATTTGGCTTCTGACATACTATTTGTCATTAAACTTCTGCACTCTCTTAACATATTCCAATACAGTATTTGCACACTCCTACATACACACACCTACTTATATCCAGAAGTAGGTGGATTTTCTTTTCAGAAAGTCCAGCAAGGCTTCCCTGTCAATATTTGATTTTACTATACAGTAAAAAGCTATTTGTTTTCTACCTGTATGTTATTAAAAGGGAGAGCTAACACAGCAGTGGATGTTTTTAGTCAATAAACTAAGAATTGATACTCATCACATTAATTAGAAGATATTCAAAAGCGAAAATAAATCCTAACTGCCTAAACAAATCATGCAGAAGAAATGTCATAGAATTTATTTTGTAGAGAATAAACAGTAGAAAATAACTATTAGTGAGATACGTGCAATGAACTAGTTATTAAAATAATGTGACTCCATGTTTTCAAATTATCCGCAAATAGAGCAGGAGCTCGTGTATCTATTTGCTGTTTAGAGTTACTCAGCAAATGGATCATGTCAGCAAACTGCTGCTAGGGCTTCACTGTCAGGTTTCTTACCACAACTATTACTTTGAATATATGTCCTTTGGGCAATCAGCTACTTGTGCTCAGCACTTCCTCACCTGAGTCAGGCAGCACTTTCCCTCTCTCCCTGCTGTATGGGGTCAGCAGATTCTCATGCCAGCAAGGAATGCACTAGACAACCACGTACTTTTGACACCACTAATTTATAATCATGAGTTCTGTCTGCAAATGTTTTCATTCACAGAAAAGTGCTCATAATGTTCCTGGGAAGTGAACAAAGATGGAGCAAATACTGTCAAAGTCACTTGCAGCTTTCATTTCAAATATTGCAAAAATTTTTTCAAGTATTCACACATAGCTAAAAATAACCCCTCTGAACTTCCTGCTCTATTCATAAGCTACACTCTAAATAATAAATTTTAAAAGGAACATAGAATCCACTAAAGCTTCCTCCCTTTATAAATTTGATTTAGGGTTTTTTTTGGCTATCATACAACACAGACATTGCTTATAAATCTGGCATACAAAGGGAAAACAGCCAGAAAGGATAAGGTTTGACCAATAAGCCTAGTTTCATATTCCTCAATCCCCCATCCAAACACAGGCCAGGATAGGGGCACTGCTTCTCCCAAGACCAGCTGCATTTCCAAAGGCACATGAAGGCATCTCTACTTTGTCACCAACATTTTTATTTTTAAAATATTTTTTTATTTATTTTCAGTTCCCTGCCACATAACCTGGTTTTCCTGTGGGTCCACTAGCTGTGCTTGCAGTGTACATCCCTGTAGCTGGAACACAGAAAGACAGAGAGACACAATAAGCATTTCAACCATTTTTGCTGCCTACGTTATTTTTTGAAAAGAAGTCCAGCAAGAGATACCATGGCTAAGATCTCAAGCAGAATATAAAACCAGAGACAAGACACTGTCTTATTCCTTCAGAGGAAAAAATGGTCCCCAGATGACTGAAATTTCCCTCTAGTCAGTGTCAGTAAACAGCAACAGAAATAAAAAGTCGCAAGAGTACAATTGTCATTAGTATGTAAATTTTAAAAGCTCAGTCAAAAATATCAATACTTTCCACTTAATTTATTACTATATAAAGATGGATGATAGTAAAATGAAACATTGATTTTCAATGGCCTTTAAAAAATGGTGATGAAGACAATACTCAAGGACAGCTACTTCAAAATACACAGACTTAAAATTAATTATTGTATTTTTTTACAAATGCTTGTTCAGTTCAATCCTATTTGATTGCTTCTGGTTTGTTGTTGTTTTTTCTTTTTTTTAATGAAGTAAAGGAATAGACCATTTATGTAAAGAGCCATTTCAAAATTGATTAGATGTAAAGACAGGTTAGCATTTTTACAGTATTGACAGAAAACCATTAACTAAGCAGCCTATAGACATGGTCACTGAAAGTTAATCGAAGTGAAGAGTAATTTGGGAGGGCTTTGCGTGACAGTCACACAAGCTCACTCCTGTTCACAGATTTTGGTTGTAACTGATCTCTGAGGCGCATTGAGCTGTCTCTTTCCAGTGCCGTGTATAATTACTTTTTGATTATAATCATTGAATTTAAACATTTTTGAGAGTGTCACATGCTCATTTCTAAAATTACCTTCAGCATCTCTACCCTTGCATAGACACTAGATGTAAAGACCTGTAAACAGTCTTGGGTAATAGCTTTTCTTTGATTATTTACCTTTCAGATTGCTTGAGTCTACACTGTAAGATAAGGCTAATACTTTAAAGGAAACAATACTTGTGGGCATTTTAGGTCAATGGTTCTGAGCAAATTCTGTTCCACATGACGAATATCACATGCTCACAGCAAACAAGCTCTTAATAGCGATAAGTTGCAATTAACACTTTTTTCAAGTAATAGAAGCAAAACATAGAGAACAAACTACATAAAGGGCCTGAATATGGGCACACCAAATTTAGTAACAGTGATAGCAAATTTGCACATTTCCTTATACAGGCATAATCACACTGGAGATTATTAAAATCAAGACAATTAAACAATATTTTTTCTACCCTACTCCACACATTACCTTAATGTTACCTTTGTTTCAGTTTAGCATTCTTAGTGCATTATTTAAAGAAAATAACCCCCAGAGACTATTTTGTTTTCATTTTATTAAAAGTATAGACATTAGCTTCCATCTGAGTATATCGTAAGTCAATCGTATGTTGTTGTCCTGGACCTTAGAGTTTCTTATCCAACTTGAAACAGTTAATCAATTAGAAACCCTGTTGATATCTTTCTGGAAATAGTTAATTCTAAGTAATTAAGCTTCTTATAGTTTTATTTGATAGTATTCGTAATGTCATAGTCTTAATATAGACAAGATGAATTTTAATGAGCTTTGAATTCTATTTACATTTCCAACACCCTGGGTTACATGCCCACTTGCAAGATATCAGCAGGAACACCACTGAGCTGGAAAACAACATTCTTGTGAAACTTCTATGTTTCATCATCTTTTTGAGACAATTTCCTGAGCAACAATGAGGGAAAGCCCTGCTCTGCTCCACACCCTTCAGGAGAAAACTCCTGTGTCTGTGTTGGGTTCAGATGAGAATTGAACACAGTGAACCCATCCAGGAGGACCAGTGTGGAAAAGTTTTTATCTTGAGAGAAACACCTTTTCCACCTTGCACCTTTACCTGGAGGCAGTCTTTAATACAGCAGGAGAGGCCAGTCAGCCCCTGCTCCCTCCTAAGCTCCCATCACTCAGTTGATGGGGGTATGCAAAGCCACCCCACGAGGAGCCCTGGCAGCAGCTGGGGCTGAGGGGCTGCTGTTTAATTCTCCACAGAAAAAGGCAGAGGCCATTTGCCACCACTGTTGCAAAGTGCTCCCAAAACATACCTGAGATTCTTTGCTGAAAGTCAAAATTTGGCCCCGGGCAGTACAATTTTACAATCTTGGGCAGATCAGTAACAGGGAATTGATAACAACGTCCAGCAAGAGAGACAAATGGGTAATTAGGACAAACACTAAACACAAACTATCCCAAAGCTTTGGAGACAAGGCAGACTCTGCTGACCAAAACAACAGCAGGATTCATCTCTCCTGATTAGCTCCATCACACAAACGTTATGCACAGCAACTGCTCAAGTGCCGTGGCCTGTAGCACACCTGGCTGATGGGACCCTCCAGCTCTGTGCTCTCAATGCATTTCAGCTGTAAGGGCATTTTGAAGAGAACAAAATGAGATGCTGGAGGATATTCCTTGTCAAACTGAGAAGTGGTTCAACCTGAGGTTTGAATATGTGGACCATGCTAAAAGGCTCGGTGTGAAAAGACCTTGAAATGGTTTCCTTATTTGTCTTGAAAGGAAAACAGGAGGGGGAAAAAAAGCAAAGATGCCAAAAGCTTGGAGGCATGCAAACTCAGAAACAGAAACTAAAGGCTGTCTCAACCTGCAGCCGTTACACAAAAATATACTCAAAGCCTTCCCCAAGTAAATATATTCCTTGCCTGACTCTTTATTAGCAAGTTCTATGAACCTTGACCCAGCTTAGAAAAATTTAATATTTTTCCCCCCTAAATACTTTTTAAAAAATATATTCAAGGGGCCTGGTGGAGTCAGGAAGTCTGGCAAGAGGTAATTTGACATCTGAATTATTTCAAGGCCAATATGGAAAAGTATTCAAAGGCTTATTTGGACACACATCAGTCAAGAGACAGCTTCTACCACAGAGATGGTGTTGGAATTGTAGACAGCTTTCAGAAAGCTATGAGATACAGCAAGGGAATTATGGCAAATGTCACATCTCAATCTAAGATGTCTATAATCAAGAAAATTATCTTGGTAATAGGCCTGTTTCCACACCTGTAAAAGCATTTAGAATTTATTAAGAATGATAAGCGTAAACAAAAAACATGGTGTAAAAGCTTCCCTCTGCTAATTTGGTTGCACTGATTAAGATTTTACGTGATGCTTCTAAATCGGAATGTCAGCCCCACACTTTGTGGAGAAGCTTTGCCAGGCAGGTCCTGCAGTGCTTTAGTGAAACATGTGGCCTTTTAGGGCTCTGCTCTATTGTGGGACAACGAATATTAACCCATCATTTCTTTCATTTAGATAAAGCCTGGATAACTTATTCTTCATTGTTCATGCCATGTGGCTTAAAATAAAATGGCCAAATTTCTGATTTGCTTTCTCTTAAGGTGTTTCCTTCCTCAAAAAACATAATCTAATTATCCACTACTAAAATTTGAAAACAAATCATGGTTGCAGTTATGCAAATCTGTAGCACCATTTTGCTAAGAGACTCAGGTTGTGTCTGAAACATAAACAGCAGTCGAAAAGGAAAAATAAATTATTAATGTTCATTTCTGAAACTTATTAGCAGTAGCTCATGACAAACAGCTGCTTACCAGGGAGAAAGGAGGTGCACAAATCCTGGACTTGCCTGTCTAAAGTGTCTTTTTGTAAATAACACAGAGCAGTTACTCAGCCTTTCGGTTGGTGTCCTGGCAGTTTTTACAGCACTCCTGTCACAGGCACCCCTCCCACACACCCACAGCAGCAGCAGGGTTTGTCAGTCTGTAAGGCACTCTGGGAGGTGTGCTCAGCTGAACCTGTCCAGGGATCTCCTCTGGCACCAGAGGGCTGGGAGCAGTTTGTTGTCATGACTCACTGCCACACGTTACAGACATCTCAAGCTACTTCTGCATTGTGCAGACAGACATTTGACATAGGGCTGAGCCAGCAGAGCTGCACCTCTGACTGAGCAGGGTTCTGAACACAGGGGACACAAAAGCCCCCATGCACACACACACTTTAATTGCCCAAGCAGCATGTACATATTTAAAACTACATTGCTCACTGATGTGGCTCATTTGCAGCATTCTTCACCTAGTATTAATGAGAATATTAGACCTTATTTAGCCTAAGGCCCTGTGCTGGCAATTCCTTCTGCAGGCAAGAAGCATTGCCTGGATCAGGTCTCAAACTCAGTTCTGTGATTGCAATTTTTAACTTCATTTCAAAGAAAGTTTCCTCCCTGCCCCAGATTTACACACACAAACACTACTTACTGATGTGTTCTTTAAATTAAAAAAAAAAAAAACAAAAAAACAAAACCATTTTTTTTCTGCCATTGGATTTTTCTTAGTACAAGCAGCTCTTCTTACCTTCTGCAAAATTTTCGATTTTATGGCTCCCTGGTTCAGATTCCAACACACAAACTGTAAGTATATCAGAAACATCCCCTTGCCCCAGTACAAAGCTGCACTTTGAGGATAAAAGCTAATCACACTCTGGTCAGTGATGTCATGATTCACCTCCTTGCCTGGCTGTTCCCCTACACCTCTGGTGAGGGATCCCCTGGGACAAAACCAAGCCATGGCAATACTGCCTGCCTCCTGCCAAGGAAAGAGAGACTGGTATTAAAAAGAAATCTGCACTGTCAGCTGTATAAACAGATGGGCTCCCTGCTGCAGCACCATTTATCAGAGGGGTGGAAAAGCTCCCACAGGTTGTGCCCTCTGTCCTCCAGTGCAGCCATCTCTCAGAAACTACTTCTCTTTCCCATCACCTGCCACCATTTACATCTCAGCACAGCAAGAAGAGGCAGTCCCAGGCCTTTCCCTGGAAATCAGCTTGGCTTTGGCCTCCTCCCTCTTGCCTGGGCGCAGTCCTACTATTATGCTTCACAAATGTTATCCACCAGCAAATCTCTTGCTAAAGGCTCACTAATGCAGGGCTGATGGGAGTGATGGCTAATGCCTTGTTGCCAAGTGATTTCCACTTTAATTACATTTTAAGTCTCTTTTAATTGGTCCTTTAAAAGTCTTCCATACTGTAAGCAGAATAAAGTTATATAGTGTGTGTCTTATTAGTGCTCTCACAAAGTGCGTTCTGTAGGGGATTTTGCTCTGGCATTATGGCCTTTTTATTCATTAATTTGAAGGAAAAGATTAACCAATGATTTGGATATTGCTGCTTAACTGGCGGCTCTGGAATTACAAATCTTTTCTTTCCATTAGAATTTTTTTTTTTTTAAATTCCACATATGAAATACAGTACATGACACCATCCTAATCCTCACTAATAGTTTCTGACCTTTAACTGCAGGCATATATTTTCCTGGGTTTTCAGGAATGAACCCCAACATTATGCAGCATTGCAAGCTGTTTCATCTCTCTGTACACTCCCAAGTTTAAACTTTCTGCTCTCTCTCAGCATTCACAAAGCCCATATATATTAAGACCATACTTCCATTGACTTCACTTTTAATATTAAACAGGCAGTACATGATACCCTCAGTATTGACTCTACCAAGTCCATTAATGACCCTTTTGTGGCTTCACTTTAATTCACGCTTTGAAGGAAAACTGCTTTATTATGAGTTAGGGGTGAAAGAGAATATTGCTTATATTAAAGATCTGTATAAAAAGAATATAATCTTTGACCTATTAAGTCAAAGTTGAGCACTCAAAATAATTTCTACTGTAAGCACATGAAAAATATTATTATGGAATGCCCAGGCTTTCATCTGACAAGGAAGATTTAAGTATTTCATTGTTTATGTACATAAGAGAAAAAGGTCTTTAGATTTTTTGTTACAGATGAGGTACAATAGAGCCAAAGTTGTCCAAAGTCAGGATGTGTATCTCTTTTAAAATCCATGTAATTATACAGATCTGAAATGCCACTTAGAGTATACTAAAAAAACCAACTCTTCAGAGAGACCTCAAGATCTTCAACCTTACAGATCACATTAAAGACAGAGTTTCAAAACTTCCCCAGTGTTGCTGGTTTAAGTAAAACCCTTAATAATTCAGCATAGCTCTGGATGTGTGTATCAGACCCTGTGGTAGAGCTATGCACATTGTAATGAGAAAGGAACAGATCTGCATTACAGTAAAGGATGACACGGGCTAATGGCTTTGGCTACAGCATAAAGTGTGAGATTTAAATTGACTAAAGTGAAATGTAAGGGTGAGATTTGCTTGAACACGGTCATCTGAGGCATATTCCTTCAGACTGCCCGAGGGAAGAAGCAATTCAGAAAGGACACAGGAGTCTGTCAAGGAGACTGAGCTCTGCAACCTGCTCTGAAAGGGCAGCTGCTGGGGAGGAACAGAGGAGCCCTGCCTGCCAGGGCACCAGGCTTTGCTATTTCACCTTCCTTTAGCTGCTTGTCTGTAAGAAGCTTGAAGGCTCCTACTACATGCCAAAAAGGTGCTTGAGACATGGGGCAGACACAATAAAAAAGGTAAAAGACTCACATGTCAATGGCACATAAAGAGATGCTAAAGGAATTTAAAGGCAGAGGACAGATTCAGAATGTGGTTCAAATCAATAAACTTCTAAGTGAGTAGGCACAGAAGGTGCCTTGAAAAAAGCTGATGAGCTGTACAGCTACTGCACAAGCAATTTCCAATGTCAGTTTTAAAACAATAGACTTGTTATTTGGAATATTGCACTGAATATAAAAAAAAATACAAAAGGCTAAAGAACACTTCAAAATTTTTATTTTAAAAAGCTTCTCCTAATAGCTGTTGGAGAAAATTGAAATACTAACAGTTGCTTGTCCAGTGAAACAACTGCATTGGATGACAGCTACAAAAGGTGCCATTATCACACTTTTCTCATGACCTTGACAAGTTTTCAATACCATCTCTTCCAGACTAACTTTAGTTGTTGACTACAATCTTGAATTAGAAAAAGACAAGCAAACTCATCTAAAAATGAATCTACTGGAAGGACAATATTTTTCTGTAAAGATCAAAGGCAAATATATGTGTGAGTGTGTGTGTGTATAAACTGCATCTGGTGCACTGTTTCTTTTCATCTGGCCAACACTCAGTAACCAAATTATATTTAGATAAAAATGTGAAACATACCTTAGCATTTTCCAACAGAGTCCATGCTGTAAATTCTCAAGCAGCAATCCTCTCCCCATACAGCTACTCACCCTCAAACCAACTCTTAACTTCCATTAACTGAGTCCTACCTCAGTCAAGAAATCAAAGCAAGGCTTTTTTTAAGGTGAGCAAAGTCTGGACTCTTTCAGTCAAACAGCAATAACCAAGAAGTCTGTTACAGTTCTACTGACCCATTTCTAGCCAGCAGCTTCAATAACCAACATAAAACCTATCAAGATGCAGCTGGAAAAATTTGCACATAGCATGCTATTCTCTTTTCATATTTGTGAATGCATTGTAAAAAATCATCAGTTAAAACCCAATTGTGGATGAAATGCCTCAGTAGCCTGGAAGACACAAGGCTACTTGTTAAGATGCCAGTGGAAGTTGTTTCAGCCTTCTCTGTATTTGTACTACTGACTTGGACTGGTTTAGAGGAGAAACAGATCGGGATCAATTGAATAGCAAACAACTCCCCCTCCTAAGCCTGAGCTCAGAGTTCAGTGTTTCTTACACTGAATAACACCAGTGAACTGTAGGAACCAGTGCTTTGCCCTATAAATACTTTAACAGAGAATTGCATCCTTCTAACACCTCACAAAGGAAACTGTTAACTGAATCCCTTCCTACACATCTGTGTTCTGTAGCCATGTCCCTGTGTGAGAACACTGAAGGCTGAGCAAAAGCAAAGCTGCTGAACAGAGCTCATGCTCAAACCAAACACTTTGTGTCCCCCTGACAAACATTCCTGTCCCCTCAGCAGCTCCTCTGCTCACCTCTCCTGTGTCCAGGGAGACACAGCAAACTTGCAGCAATGGCCCTACCAGTCTTCCTCCCCTGCAGGGGCAGACAGCACACCTGGAGACTGCCCTGCACTGGTGAAGCGGCAGAGCCTGGGATGCTGTTACCCACTGCCCTCTTTGGTAGGTGATGCTGCCAGCTCCTGCAGAGTGAGGACACCCCAATCACTGCAAGCAGCCCCAGCACCCAGTGTGAGTGGGAGCCCCTGCAGTACCCTGAGTGCATCAGGACCCCCCTGCCTTGGTGTGTCAGTACACATGTGGAGCTCACTGCTGGGGTGATTTTCCTGATCATCACCACCTCCTGTCCAGAGCACAAAGCCACAGAATGAACTGGGATCTTCTCAGGTGAAACTAAACCTGGTGTTCTCCACCTACCAGCACACACTGGGTGTATGGACAGAGCCCTGAGCTGAGTCACATGGGCTTCCCTGAAACACCCACAATGTGGCCTTTGGGCCTTTAGCACCCCATGCTTTGCTTCACAGGGCACCTCTGATTGCTGCATGACATTCATCTGTGTAGGCTTGGCCCTGTGGCCCCAGGGACAGCAAAGGACAAACACAGCCACTGGTGAGGAGAGCAAATCTGCTCTGTGGAAATGGTGCCAGGCAGAGTCTCTGCTGGGGATTGGGATAGGGTTCTGCTACCACAGGCAGATAACATCAAGTGATGCTAGAAGTCAAATGGTCCACGTTCCTCCTTTTCTCACTCTGTAGCCAGAATCACACACCTTCCCCAACCCCTCCAGAATTTGGACTACATTCTGTCAAGATGTCACTGTTTTAAAACAGAGGACTGAGCTGTGCAGCTCTTCCACAATAAATGAACAATTGCAGGAGAAATTTTTGCTGAATGAAAGACTGCAGACTTTAGCCTATTAATTTTACAAATGTCTTGTCTTCAAATGCTACAGTAATTAGCTTAACTCCTTCACACTTTAAGATGCTTTAAAGTGTGCTGCAGGAATGTCTTAGATTTTAGGGCAAAGCTAATTTAAACTTCACTTGCAGTATGATCTCCTGGGATACTGCAGGCAATGTTGATTTTTATCTGCAAACTCTTCTCTTAACTGCTGCCAAGGTTTTAGATTTTATCATAATGTATTCACAAATATTTATGGAAACTATAACTCAAATATGCATTGGCTAAAATTAAACATATTTTACACAAGGTAACATCAGCACAAGTTTATATAAATAAGTGTGCTTAGCTGCTTCAGAAGGCTTATTTGCCATGTTTAGGAAAAAACACCTTTAAATCCTGACAAAGCTGTCTCGTAAAAGAAATCCTAAATCTGTGGTTGTGGCTTACTTGCCAAGACACCTTTTCAGCGTGAGGTAGCTACTGCAGCAGTGGCCACGATGCTCAGAGCAGGGCTTGCCTGTCCTGGGCAGGCTGGGGTGCAGGGGCTGCTCCAGGAGAGCCAACAGCTCACGTGCTGCACAGAGCACAGCAGGGCAGGGCTGCAGCTCACACTTGGGGAACCCCTGTCTCTGGACCCAGTATGTTCCTAAGAAATGAAAATTTTCCCATGATTGATCTGACTATGGGAATACTTTGGACACCAATATGATGCAGGTAAAATAATACTCATTGAAATTTGTTCAGAGAAAATAAGGAAACGCAATATGAGAACACATCAACCTCTGTATGTTACAGATACGGAACTTGTGCAGTGTAATAAAAGAATCATGGGAAAAGCAGAGGCAGAGGAAACAAAGCAAAGAAGGTACTCAACATTTTCATGGCATATAAACCTAAATTCAATATTTTAAGTGTGAATATTTACTGTTAGCCCTGCAACCTCAAAAATGCCTACAACATATGCATGTCATTCATGATTTTCTACAGTTATAATTCAGCATGCTGCTCAAGTTGTTGGGAGAAAATTTGTGGAGACAAAAGGCAAAACTGAACAATGGCAAAATTAGCTTTTCAAAGCTGGAATCCAACTCAGCTTCAGACAAACACAGATAAATTGATTTATATAGTCTTTGCACCTGAGTTTATATTTAACCCAAATTACACTAGTTAAGGGTTTCCCCCTGTGAGGGCAGTCACAATGGAAGAAATATTTTATCTCATTCTGCTTTTATTTCAGCTCGGCCTGATTAATTGTACCTGGCAGACATTCTTGTTAATTCCACAGCATCTTCACTCCTATGTCACTGACCGGTTTTCTGCCTCTCTTATTCAGAGGTTTGTGCTGTTGCAGCTTGGATTTAAGGTCATGGTATCACTGCATGGTTGGGGCTGGAACCACCTAGTCCAAACCCCATTCTCCAGCAAGGCTGCCTGGATCCAGTCACCCAGGACCACATCCAAGCACATGCATTGGACCTTTTAAAGCTCTTCAGCCAAAAGGAAGGTGAACTCATCTGAGCCTATTGGAAAGGGAATGGTTATGAGGCAAAGCAGATAAGTAGAATACACGAGTTATAAAAAAAGCACATCTTGTATGCACTTAAAATTAACATTTCCTCATTGATACATGACAGTGACCACCTCACCCTGTAGTCACCTGGATGTGAGGAACCAATACAAGCCCTCAATGATCGACAGAGCCCACTAAGCTGCTGCAACAAAGCTTCAGGCTTGTAGCTGGAGACATTCGTGGGTGCTGAAAACAGTTTGTACTATTTTTTCCTGCTGCCTTGGAGTAGGTTGTTGCTCAGGGGAGTCCTTGTGCCATCACAAATACTAGATAGGTGCGTCTGTCACCTTTAAAGCTCTCAACTTGTTTTTAAATCACTTGTTCTCTAGTTATTTTCTTGACTGGATTTTTTGACTCTGACTCCAACAGAAACGAACAACTGTAGGAGCTCGGTCATCAGCTTGGATTCTGCCTCCCCCATATACAGTGGAGGACTAAACTGATAGTCCTGCCTTGATCTGTTATGCTGGTCAAATGAAAAACAGGAAAGGAAGGAAACCTATCAGCATTTGAAACACTTATTATTTTCACAGGTTCTTTTCAGTTACGTGTTGTGTTGCACCACCCTCTATTTCCAGGCTCTCCTGGACATTTTCTGTTTCCACTCTGTATGCAATAGAACCACTGTTGGAACTATGCTGCACCACCAGGACTGAGAGCCAGGTACTTCTCATAATAGGAGGTCAAACTAAATGAAAGTCAGAGCCCCACCAGTTCTCACAGCTGAATTCCAACATTGGATATGACATGGCCAAGGGGAAAATATTGGATTTATTTTTATGAGTTAGTCATAACCCTAATGCCCTTAAGAGGTACTGTGAGAAGTGAATCCATTCATAAGGCCAACAAGGTCACTTTTAACTTGTAAAAATAAATCCAATATTTTTCACTATGTCTTATTAGGTTTGTACAATGCAGCAACCACTGTGGTTTGTTTTTAAAACGTCACTTCCCACAATGGCTCATATTGCTTTTTAGCATGATTCCCCTTTCCCCTGTTCCTCAGCTCCCAAGATCTGCATTGTCTCTTTCACTGCCTTTGTTTGTGCATCAAAACATCCTGTTACTGAAAGTACTCCTGAGTTTTATGTTCAGCCCCTGCTCTAACAAAATTCTATTGTCACAGTCTCTCTTTTCTCCCTCACATGTTTAACACATCCTTGGCATTTCTCTCAACTGCTCCCAGACAGCCTCAACCTTCCCTGACCTGTCTCGGTGCCCCCTGACAACTGAACTACAACCATCAGAAATCCAGAGCAGCCTTTGGAATTTGTTGGTTAGACTGGTCTGACAAATAGTCTAATAATAGTCTAAATTTGGTAACTTCTTTTTCTTCCCTCCTTAATGTTTCAATAGCTTAGAAGAGGATGGACTAACTGAGATGTGACCTGGAATGCTTATCTCAGCCCATGAAATTTATCATTTCAGGTCATGGGAAGTCCTGCAGACCACAGGGCTGTCTCAGTTTGAACAACTTTTCTCCTCACAGACAGTAAGAGCCCATTACACATTTCCTTTTTCTCCCTGGTAGCCACACCACAATTCACAAACATTAGGAAAAGGCAGAGGGTATGGAAAGATACAGCATTATAACCAGAGAAGGGAGGTTTCAAGTGACTATTGGCACACACAGCAGTGGGAAGATTTGGGATGGCACAAATCACACCTTCTTGTCTGCAAGAGAAAGAAGGCAGCATTTTGTGCCCAGTGCAGTTTGAAGAGCTGAGCCTCAAAATCAAGAGGCTGCAGGATTAGGACAGGAAGAGCCTCAGAGGTAGTGAAAGGAGGAATGAGGTACTCATCCCTTCCAAACACAGGGGCAAAAAATATTTCAGGGATGATGCTATTACACCAAGAAACTAAAGGAAAGCAGTGGATCAAAGAATATGGACAGAGCAGAACAGTTTGTTTTTAATATAATTCAAATTTTTTGGCCTGCTTCCACTTCTGGGCAGAAGCTTTAGGGGCATTCATAAAAATCTAATTAGAAAATAACATATCTCATGAATTATTAGCTCTCCTCATATCTGGTTGTAATAGATTAAATTAAAGTCACAAAACCAGCAAAATATACTAAATCAATTAAAAACATAATTTTTATATCAATCACAGTCTATTGCTTCCTTTTAAAACACTGAAAAAGAAATGGTTTATGCCAAGAAGCCTCTCTAGAAAACATTTGCTTTTTCCCTACAGGAGTGTTCAGAAGTTTCCAAAAGCCATGAAGCTTGTATTTTCTCTCCCCCTTAACACTAAGCAAAACAAACCAAGCAGTAAGCAGTTATGCTTACTAAAACCTGTCTCTTTTTTTGGGTTTGCCCATGTATCCATCTGTATGTTCCCATTCACTTAAATATGAAGAGCCTGTATTTTTACTGGTGAAGACCGAGCAGAATTTTGCTTTGGTTGATCCATATCTATACAACAATAATTTGCTCACCCTTTATCCAAATTCTGAACAATAGTCCTTCCCAGTAAGAATTTTTGCTCTCTTTGTGCTAACGTGAATGGTTTCACCAAAGGTTGCACAAGGTGCAAAGGAAAAGCAGATCTTCAGCTGTGTCTCTGGGAAAAGGCTCTGCCTGAGCCCAGCAGCTCTCCCTGTTCCCACAGAGCTCTGAAAAATGGCACAGCCACGTCTTCATCACTTCAAAGCTCCAGCTCCCTGCTCGAGCAGCAGCTCCACATCATATAGTGCAATTTGAAATCTTGGCACTTGGCTTTCAATAATTCCCTGTTAGATTACTGTCTGTGGAAGAGCATATAACACAACTGCTACAAATGCTGGGAGCAAAATCTTCAATAACAACTTAGCGCATATGATAACTTTCCCAATTTCCTGCATCTACACCACCTATCTCTTTACTCTGGTCTGTAGCAGCTTGTTTCTTTATTGAACATCTGCCTTGGGATCCCCTGTCATAAAAAGTAATAAACACATCAATCCAAAAGAAAGAGTATTGCATGGCCCAAAACTACTTAACCAATCAAATTGGCAGCTGGTAGCATGAAACTAAAGGGATAAAACTCCGAGGTGCATTTAGTACAGTATATTTCTAATGACACTACACACCTGCTGCCATTTTGCACACCTAGCTGCCTGAGTGCTTCTAATAAGTTAATTATAGTTTCTAGCACCAATTATAGATTTTAACCTTTGTGGAAATACAAAGCAATGGGATTAATTTGTAAATCTGCTATCTCACTGATATTTGACAGCTATTGCTTTGATTCTCCTTCCTACAAAATACAGATGGATTGTCTTGGGAAAAAAAAGCATTCTTTAACCAAATAATAATAAAAGAGCACAATAAAAATGCCTTGTAGCTTATTATCTACAGACCCCACAACTTGTAACTGTGACTGTAATTATAGCTGTTCGAGTTTCCCCTGCAGGTTTTGCTAAACAAACAAATGAAAAAGATACCCAAAAGGAAAAACCAAAGCAATTTGTGCTCTTCAGTTATCATAATATAAATATCCATAGATTACTTGCATGGAGAGAAGATCAGATCTAATCTTTCACCAGAGTTTCTTGTAAATTGGAAATTACATTTACTTCAGGTGTATACTGTTTTCCCAGTTCATATCCAGCTGTAAATTAGAGCAGTTTTGCCTTTTGGGAGTAAAACCTCCCTTTTCAAACATGTCTTATTGACTGTGTATAGATTACCAGCAGCTGATCCATGGAGCAGATTTGAAAATAGAACTGCCTATAGGCATCTTTCTTTATTGATTGTAGATTGATATTCAGTTGATTTTTTAAGAAGAGCAAAATAAAATAAAGCTGCAATGTAATTGCCAGCTTTTTGTAGGAATAAGAGAAACAGGGTGGCTAGGGAAGAGATGGAGCCAGCATCCTGCTAGGTATTTAAAAGCTGTGTGGACACAGAACTTAATGACATGGGTTGGTGGTGTGCTTGACAGTACTGGGGATACTGGTGAACTCAACCCTAAAAGTCTTTCCCACCCCAGATAATTCCATGATTCTTTGATTAGCTCAGACAATGCTGCTGTTTGACAAGCTCTTTGTTCTCCATCCTAACATTAGCATGCCTGGGTCACCTTTCTTTCCAATGTTCCCCTTGGTTTAGGAGGGTGAAGAGGGGAGGAAGGCTGTGGTCAGCTGGCACATGAGTCTCCAGTATCTGCAGAGCCACAGAGGTCCTTGGGAAGCTTCTGGACAGCACTAAGGTCTGCAGTAACATGGAGCCTGCCACAAGTGCCCCTTAGCAAGAAAAAGATCTTCAGTTTGGGTGAAACATTCTGAACTGTTGTTTTGAATACAATGTTTGCTTTCAAATCTTTATCACAGTAAAAGCCACGAGGAGCTCCCTGGGCCACAATACCCACGAATTCCCACTTGCAATGCAGTTCAGGCTCATGGCTTCACACCTGTGTAGGTGAGCTGATTTCTAGTAGGACAGAGTTCTCAAAACAGCCTTTTCCTTTCAGGAATTAATAATGCCTCTCTTCCATGCTCATAAAACCAGCAGAAACTTATTCTGATATTCAGTGCATTTTGGTTTAAATTGGTCCTTGTCTGAGCACATAGCACAATTGCAAACACACTTAAGGAAACCATGTAAAATTATTTATTCTTATGAAAAAAACCTCTGCTCAAAAAGTTACAAAACTGAGATAGCAAGCATCAGCTTGGATCCAGCAAAGTGCTTACACATTTTCCCAACTGAAACTCATACAATTTAAATCTAAATATATCCCCAAGTGCACTGGCGGTTTGGGACTGAAAAGCTCAATGCCCAATCCAATCCTACTCAGCGTCACACTGACTATTAAAATCAAACATGAGTTAAGAATGTGCATCCATCGTGCATAATTGCTGGAAGCTTATGGGAAACTTGTACAGACAAAGCATTTTAAATAACATTACCCTCATTTTATTAATGTAAAACAGAGAAAGCCCTGGTTTTCTCAGGTTTACCAGAAAAAGGTTGTGTGAACAGCAGAACTAATGAAGACTAATTTCCCATAAATTCGAATTGTTTGTCACCAAAAGCCTGCCCATCACACCAGTCCTGCTCTCTCCCTGTTCAGTGTTTCCTCTAGACAGGACAGGACCCTTGCTGGGGCTGACTGACCAGCTGGCTGCTCCAAAGGGACACTGATGGGCACTTCCTGCTGGGTCCTCCTCACAAGGGACACTGCTGTCTGTCAATCTTGCTTTGCCACATTCCAAACTTCACAAAACAATTTCAAAACTTCAATAATTAAGATGTGAATTTTTATTTCATATTTGATTAAAGTTGGCCATAAATTCAGCAGCCTTAAGGCAAAGAGTTTAAAAGCACCAGACTAAACAGAGCTCCCCAGGCAAGCTTGGTCCAGAGGGGTACAAAGCCTTGTTCCTACAGATGGAGGAGTCCTGATGAAAAGAGTCCATGCCTGAATTTGATCCCCTCTACTAGTGACAGAACATAGTCAATTATTTACTCTACCAAAGGCAAGACTTTGTGCAGAACACCACAGTAAACTTGAGCTTGGAGAAAAACTCCCACTTACCTTTCTGCTCTCAGGCACATCCATCAGCTTCTTCCAGGCTCCCTGAGTTCCTCCACATCACATTTCTACCTCCCTTCATTGCCACAGACTCAAGCCATTCTCCTGGGAAGCTGGGAAATAAAGGAAGTTTTTGCACCTGTGCTCCCATTTCCTGTCATCTCAGACTAACTCCAGCTGTGGATAACCATGTCCATTGTGGTTTGGGCTCACAGAGGGGTGGCCTCTTGTCCATCAATTAATTGCAATTTTCCCTAACAAAGAAATCTGTTTCTGTGTATTTGATACCATTTTTTGATTCCTACATAAGCCCAACTTACATGATAGTCACCTTCATGGCTTAGAAAAGGCAAATTTAGGACACGAGTAGACTACTAAAGCCAAAAAATAACTCAAAATACCTTTATTGCAGATATTTCCCAGCTATAGCTTAATTTTATCTACAGAAGAAACTAATAAAGCATCCTCACCATTTGTAGAGTGCATAATATGATTAACTACTCCTTCCTACCTGGCACATCTCAGGTTTCCTGTAACAGCAATATTCAAATGAAAGTATTTAAGAGGAGAAATTGCTGTAGCAGCGAAAGATTATACACTGGCACACAGTTTGTGAGATGTTTATGTCCTTTTTCACTGCTGTTCAGTTCACTTTTATCCCAAATTTTCTATTTTCACCTTTTAAAAAAAGACCTTCTTACTCCTTGATACTAGTACTTCTTATGCAGCTCTACAACACACTCCAGTAAATACACAGCATTTGAAATATATATGAATTTTTTTATATCTTATTCCTCATGAAAATCCACTGGTAGGTAACTGATAATTACTCACAGCTGCTTCTGATTTGGGGCAGTTACTTTGATGTATGCAGCTCTTCGTGAGTGTTTGAGGGGTTATTTCTTTCTGACTGCATTCTCTCTAAAACTGCTGGCAAGGAGGGTGGAACTGAAGTGCAGCACTTCCTTTCAAAGTACATTATTCCATGATGGGCAAAATTACTTCACTGGGTGTTTATCTGCCCTCCTAATGGACATGAGGTCTAAACCCCTTTCCCTGTATGACTTTCCTATGCTTAAGTCCCTAAGTTCCCTGAGCTAGGGCTTGTCTGCTTTTTAGCACTGGGCATGGCACAAAGATTTATGTTGCTCTGTGTGACCATACCAGGCATCCATCACTATTAATTGCAAAAAATCTTTCTCCTTGTTTTTAAAAGCTCTTTGAATTAGCTTCCATTATGAAGCTATATCACAGATGGGCAAGTGCTGGTGAACAAGGAGAAGGCAAACATTCTTGAAAACACCTTTGTGATCTATCTAGGCTGCTACATCAGGGAGAAAGTCAAGGGATTTAGGTGACTAATGATGGCTTTCCTCAGCCAAATTTAGCTGAAAGTTACACAAGCAAGTTACTTTATCTCTCCAGAGTCAATGGGAAGAGAGAGACTTCTTCAGCAACAGTTCATGCTAACATGAAATAAATACCAAATCCAGGTGGAATGATTAACCCTCTGGTGATGCTTCTTGTTATTCATTCATTATGGAAACCATCTCAGAATAGGGAGCTAACTATCAAAAGATTGCTGCTTAGATAAATGTTTGATTTCACAGTGGATCTAAAATAATGGTAACCTCGTATGCAAAAAAAAGAACAGATAAAAATATCTGAGGAGAATTTATAAATATCTGAACACATTAAAACCAAAAGTATTATTTTCTTCTACTGAAAATGGGGAAATCATACTAAGAGTGAACATGACAAATAGTTTTGTCTGCCAAAAAAAAAAAAAAAAATAGGACAGGCTACCTCTCTGCTTCATCTAGAGAATTTCCTTTAAAGTTGTTACACCAAGGTAAAAATTCATTACTTAATTCTTTCCATAAAAAGAAACAAAAGAGTATATTTAAACTGTGCCAAGTCCTTCCTAATAAGGGATCTGTTTGTACTTATTCTGCAACTTTCTAACTACCAAACCCATCCTATCACCCACCACCTTGTGTTATATTTATTTTTGTTCCTGCTGCCATGCCAAAGCAACATCCACACCACTACTGCCATCACTAAATGCTACTAACAGGACAGGCTGCAAAAATTGAGAATGTAGGCTACTGATATTAGAATTTAACTGATGTCACTGTATTTGCCACCTAGTGTTTGAGTTTGCAGAATTCACTTCTATTCAGCTGTAAACATGAAGTCAAAACACTTGTTTCTTACATGAAAGTTAAAACATATGTTTTTACAGAATCCCTCATTTCCAGGGCTTGAGACTTTCAATAAAATCCCAAATATTGCATGCCTTCCAGCTGACCGTTGGACATTAATATGATTTGATCACAGTGTTACTGCTAATCAATCCCCTATCATTTGACATTTTCCCTCTTCTTGGACTTGGAAATCCTACACAGAATGACCTTAATCCAGACTTCTCACGGTACAGATGTACCAGAGCCCAGCCTCTGCCCGGCCCCAAGGGCAGCTGGGATGCACATCAGGGGTCAAATCCCTCCTTTCCCCCGTAAGGGCAGAGCTGTCTCCTCCCCGGGAGGGGAGCAGCTTCACTCGCTGGCAGACAGGGGAGGACAGGACAGCGCTGGGCATCTGGTACACCTGTACCGTGAGAAGAATTAGTTTCTTCTGTGGTTTCTTAGGCTGGGCTGGGCTGGGCTGGGCTGGGCTGGGCTGGGCAGGGATGGGATGGGATGGGATGGGGTGGGATGGGATGGGATGGGCTGGGCTGGGATGGGCAGAGGATGTGGGCTGGGCTGGCGATGGGCTGGGCAGGGATGGGATGGGTGGTGGCAGGGAGATGGGATGGGCTGGGCATGGTGGGTAGGGATGGGCTGGCTGGGCAGGGATGGGCTGGGCTGGGCTCGGGCCGCTTCATGAGCAAGGGCTACCAGTCAGGCACAGGCAAGGGATGAGCTCCACTGGACAGACAGCTCTGTCCTGGCTGACAGGCAACTGCACAGGCCACCCAGCTTTCAGTCAGCAGCCGCCTTGGCCACCTCTTTGCTTACAGAAAAGGTCAACACAAAAGCCTAAAGGGATTTTTTTATTTTATTTTTGTTATTTTTAATTTTAAAAGAGTGATCTGGTGCCCTCCCACATCCTGCAGAGTACAGACCCTGTCAGTAGGGCAGGAGCATTAGCACAGGTGTGTTGGGATATGCCTGCATGAAGCGTCTCTGGGGTATGAGAATGTTCTAGACTGACTCAGTCCTACTTTCATGCTCCACAGAAGGCTGCTCCCCAGCCCTTTGAACATATAGCTCTTGCAGAGTGGAGAAGCCCTCTCTTGACTTTGGCAGTGGCATACCCATAATGTCTCCACTTCAATTTTCCCAGTTTGAGCTGGTTTATATTTCAAGAAAATTATCCTAAATGACCCTGTATTTATTTTTAAACCAAACGTATTAGGTGTGTTAATGTTTCATCATCTGCTCTAACTGCCCCATTCCAGGAAGCCCCACTGTGGTAACAGAGGCTTTTTCAGTGGGACTTTATTCATCCCATATGCCAACAACAGCCCTCTGCATGGCTCTTGCTAGCTGTCTGACTGGGAAAGAGTTAAAATCTTAACTTCTCGATTGCACTTCACTTTAAAGATAACCCTCTTTTATTACAGCGTGGCTCAAACCCTTGGCTTGCACCGACAGTGTTCAGCAGAGCGTTTGGTTTTCTCTTTACAGAGCATTTTAGCAAATGTTGTGTTTTAGAAGATAAAATGATAAATGGCCTGACTTAAATGACCGGAGGGTATCTACTTTCCTGCTACTCTATTTAAAAGGTTTCTGTGAACATTTTACACACCTTATTGTGTGACTGTGGCTGTCTAATAGCAAAGGAAACAATAGCCTCTGATGTCCACAGAGGCAGGGCATACCACACAGGTGCCATGTTTTACAACACCACTATATCTTGTCATTCAGAAGTGCTCCCTGAACAAATTGCCTGTCATATTTAAAGATAAAATCTGACAGTGCCAGAGCTGACAAGTAGTCCTCAACCCTGACATACAACACGGAGTTGAATTTTGCTAGATTCACTGTAGATGGATTTGTCTTTAGAGATTCACAGCAAAGCTAACTGCTGGCAGAGCAGCAAAAATTATTTCAAAACGTTGCTAAGTGTCAGACTTTATTAAATGGTTGCTTAAAAAAAAGGGGAAAAAAGATTCTGTGTTAAATTTAGAAAAGAACTATACAGAAATGTTTTTACATGTCTTACTTCTCCATAAAATAATGATTCACAATGTTTCTAAATAATAGAAAATCCTGCAGTACATTTCAGGATTTCTTAGCACTGGGATTTTTATTTATACAACAGGAACTTGTAGTCTTTTCTCTTTTGCCCCGTGAGGCTCTGCAAGGTACCTACAGTAAATGAGAATTAGGAAGGAGTGACACAGTGTTCACAGTGCCCATGCACTGCTCGGGTGGTGGCTGGGGCAGTCAGAGGGCAGCCTTGGGAAGCAGACACTGCTGCTGCAGGGTCGATTACCCCTGGCAACACCAAAGGGAGCAGAGGCTGCAGAGCTACAGCACAAGTGGCACAGGCAGATGGGCAGAGAGGCAGGGCAGGTACTTCACCTGTGTGCTGATTTCCCAGCCTGAAACTGCTTTCAGATCAGCTCCTTTTTGTTCTCTTTTGGGGTTTTGAGGGGTAAAGAGCCACATACACATTCATTTGCTTATGCTACTCTTTGTAACCATTTTATGGCTCCATTAGATTCCTGTACATTTAACTCCCTCCTTGGCCACAGAATGCAAACTTTGGAATGTTTGTCTGGACAGATTTTCCTGCTCCTGTTCATTAGTCACTAACAAGGTGCTAAATGTTTATTCTCAAAGAGGAAAAAAAAGGCATAAAACATTATCTGCAGTTCAAAGTGCCACGTTGTGTCAAACCATTCACAGAGACAGATGTGGAGCTGTCTTTTCACACCTCCTGCCAGCTGAGTGCTGAACAGATGCAGAGGGATGTGCCAGCATCAGCGCCTGGCTGTCCCTCCCCAGCCACCACTGCCCCACCACCCTGCTGCTGCCAAAACCATGAGCCAAGCTGGGGCCAGATAAACACCCACCAGAGGGAAAATGGGCCAGGACACACAGCAGGTGTCACAGAGGGAGCAGGTAAGGGCAAGCAGGACCCCAGGGGAGCAGACAGCCCAGTGTCATCGGCAGGAGAGCTGTCACAGTGAGCAGAGACTTCTCAAAATCCCACAATGGCTGGGGTTGCAAGAGACCTTACAGATCAACTTGTTCCAAGCCCCCTGCCCTGGGCAGGGACACCTTCCCCTAGACCCCACCTGAACTGGCCTTGAACACTTCCAGTGCTGGGACATTCACAGCTTCTCTGAACAACCTATTTCAGTGTGTCACCACTACCACTGAATTATGTTTCTTCAAGGAAAGGGACCCTCATCAAGGGGTCAAGGCCAGCAGCGAGTGCAAGCAGCTCTGAAAAAGCTGGGAAAGAGACAAGGAGGGTCAGAGGGAGAACGGTGCCCTCTCCCACCCCAGGGGACAGCAGGAAGGGGAGAGCAGGGGGCTGCAGCCACGCTCTGAAGGGGCTGAGGAGCTGCTGTGCAGCTTGAACTTCTGACAAGCCAGTGCTGATGTAGGAGTCTGGACCAGGAGGATTATGCAAGTGTCCAAAATGGATGATTGACATCAGTTAGGTCAGGATCAATGACTGGAGAGCCCACTGCTACATCTTGCATGTAAAACTGACATGTGCAGAGGGCTGTGGAATTACAAAATAGAAAATTAAGTGGTCAGAGACAGGCAAAATCTCAGCTACTGCCCTCACTCCCAATTTCTATTTCAGCCACAGACCTGCCATGAAAATCAGGATTTGAGTTTAAGAACAATGATTGAAAATGCCTTTCTTTCTGGGAATCAGCAATCTGGGAATCAGAGGGGCAAACAAACTCACCCTGCTTTTGTTCAGATACACAAGAGCTCAGTGGTGGCTCTAATGCCCTC
Source organism: Sitta carolinensis (assembly GCA_032173965.1). Classification (NCBI taxonomy): domain Eukaryota; kingdom Metazoa; phylum Chordata; class Aves; order Passeriformes; family Sittidae; genus Sitta; species Sitta carolinensis. Next base: position 18,051,184 of record CM063292.1, on the reverse strand, counting down.
TATCTGCTGGGATCTCCTTTCCCTGCCACAGGATTACTGCCCACCCATGGTGTCCTCCCTGTGCTGGTAGCTCTGGGGCAGCTTTTCTGCTAGAGTGTGCACAGTCCTGCACAGTGTGGGGAAATAGTATGAGTATGAGAGGGGGAAAGTTCAGGGGTAGACACAGCTCACTGTCTCCAATGAAATCACCCCTGCCCAGCCCTACCCAGCCCCTCTAAAGAGATTTATGCCATGGGACACAGCAAAGGACCATACAAATAGGAATTCTAATTGCAGCTCCAACTTGATTTTGGCAGGCCCTTCTGAGTGCCTCTTTTACTGTACATCTCAGCTGGGTCCCTGGACTTCAACTCCAGGAGTGCCTCTTGTGTTTTCCATCTGTTAGATAAAAATTGCTGCTGCTGTCACCAACTGCACTTAGTCCAAGAAGAAAATAACCCAGACTTTACTGAGGTGACCCATACAGGGACACTTCTCACTGTCTACAACAGAAGAGCCACTTATATGAGTTTCATTTTCTCTACATACACTTTTCTATAGCACGGACCTATCTACTAGTCACTACACTACAAAAATCTCCCCGAGTACTCCATCATCTGTTTCACCCAAAGCATGACTTTGCCTTAGAAATAGTGTTAGCAAAAGATGTAATTGTCATTCTCCTGGGCTGCATCAAATCTTATTTAAGGATGGATCTCCTCTCAATTTCTCTTAGAAGCACTTTACCCTAGAGAGAACCAATCCATTATTGGAAGGAGGTGTTCTGACCCCATTAGCTGGGCAGATGTGTGTTTGAACTAGAGACCTCTGAGCACCCTCAATCCAAGATGAGCTAGCTCAGGAGATGGTGTGTGGAAGGGATGCATCCTCAGAGATCCCTTTGCATCCTACTCTGTACCAGCCAGGTGCTGAATGCACACTGCAAGAGGCACCTGAAAGATCACTGTGTCCATCAGTTCATTGAAATGAGTGAATGTAAGGGTATGCAGACAAATATAAAACACTGGGAAGTGTAATTTTGGATGTATGCTATGTTTAAAAAAAATGCATTGGAGAGAAATTCCTTGTAATTTATAATCTTCATATTGGTGTGTACAAAAAAATCAGTGTGTTATACTGAGTATTTTAAAAGACTGCTCTGTTCCAAGCTTGCTTCATGCATGTTTGACTCTTTCCCCCTGAGAATACCAGAAAATGCATAATAAAAGCATTTGCAACCTTTAAAAGTGGAAATGTCATAATTTAGTCTTAGCTAGTCAGTTGAGGTCCTGATTCTAATGAAAGTGCTGTTGTCCAATATGCTTTGCTCTACATTGATTTTTCTTCTATCAGCTGGGAGTTCTGGTAAAAGAACAATAGAGCTAATAATATCAGTAAAGCAAAGAAAGCAAGGAACAGCGAGCTCTTCAGTATATACAGGTCAACCCACAATCAATTTCCAGATTTGAAATTATATTTTTAAAATGTATGTTTAATACAAGATGTTGTTCTGAGATTATCAAGTCAAAGCTTGTATAGTTTCAAGTTTCTGAATGACTGCTTTATCAAGTAGCCCAGACTTAGGCCCCAGAGGTTAAGCAATAAAGGAGAAACAAAAATAACATAAAAGTTTCTGCAGCTAGCTGAACACAGCAACAGCTCCTTAAACTGCTTTTACATTCCTACAGTTTGACATACCAAAAAGCCACAAGATACACTGAAAAGCTATGAATTTGCAAAGTAGGATTTCACTTCCTCTTGTTGTTAGAGGCCATTAATTTTATTAGATGTTAGCAAAATACTTGTAAACAGAAAATATTAAGGCTTTTGAAAAGTGCCCTTTATTTTCACTCTAATAATTAACATGCAACTAGGAACAGGATAACAGAAAGTAATTAATGAAGTGCTGTTAGTTCCAAAATCTTAGTGATAATTATGCAGCAAGTTTCATACAGACCAGCTGAAATGAAATATAATTCTGCAAAGGGGGCATCATAGAGATTACATGAAAACTTGCACATATGTCTTTAGTAGATAAGCTGATTCAGTTACAAACTCTAAAATCATATTTTAGAAACTGAAAACCCACTGAAAAAGCAAGAATCCAGAGTGATACAAACTTTCTTTACTTCTTTTTGCCTATTTAAAAACTCAGTGTGATTCTTCTGGTTTGAGATGATGGTTCTTTTATATGAATAATCTTGGAATATAAAGACCCAACACTTTTAAAAATGTTTAGCAAAAACTCACTTTGAAGTATGATTGCATAACCACAAAATACAGACATTGGTTGACAGATAAATTGCACATCTGCAATTTCTGCAGTATATGAGACCATTTAGATGAGACAAAGTCTCATCAACAAATGAAAATAATATCTTTCAGCTATAGCAGGGTGTAAACCTTATGATACTCTCATCTGCAGGGTGATGACTGTAGGTAAAAGGGTGCCAGAGCCTTTATGGTGAAAAAACAACTACAAGTTTGTCTCCTCAAGGAGAGTTTAACTTCTCATGACATATTTCCTATAGAAAGAATGGAATTAGGGTAAAATTCAAAATTGAACACTGAATCTTTATTAGTCTCTGACTCAATTAAGACCATCTGCTCTTGAATGGAGATGCTGAAGAGCACTTTAACCCCCACAGAAGATGTTTTTTCTTGAGTCTCCTTGTGCTTGTGTCCCCTCTAGCAAAACCCCTGATTATTGCATTTTTATTTTTTATTTTTCGAAAGGCACTACTGCCACGTGTTTTACCCATTTTTTAGGAAAAGTTAAGGAAAAGTATGCTCTCAGAGCAAAAAAAAAAAAGGAATAAAAAGGAACAGCTCCAGGCACTCTAGATCCCAGGGCCACTCATCTTGGACTTCCTAGATAAGTATAGGGTATATCACCTATGGATTGTAAGAATTGTTTCAGACTAACGCTGCTTTTGCAAATGGATCTCCATCCAGTTGCCTGGCTTTTACTTACATCAATTAAACCTTTTCTAAAGCCAAGGAAAGGATGTTCTAGGCTAAGAAATCAAATTTCTCACCTCTTGGATGCCTTGCTGACTCTGAGCTGGAGTGTGTGTTAATAATGCTCTCTGTCACCTCTTTTGCTTGGAGACTCCATTCCATCCTGGCCAACATTATTCACATTTCCATCACCTCTTGGCTGGAATGTACCAATGCAGAATAATTTGGGCACACAGCCTTTGGCCTTAAGGGAACTCCAGGAATTACAGAACACTGCAGTGCACCTCAGCCACATGGCCACTTGCACATCAAATCACCTGCTGAAACCTCCAACGGCTCCTGGCAGAGCACCACAGGAAATCTGCAGTATCAGTCCTTGCCTTGCCCTCCCTCGAATCTGGGATAGCATGGACACAGCTTTTCACTGGGAAAGAGACAGCCAATGACAACTGGCACAGTAGAACCCTACACAATATCTGTCCTGGGTGTATAGGAACTGGTGAAATGAAACTCTTTAGAAACAATGGACATCACAACCCCCACCACCTCTTAGTCCATGTACAAGACACATTTCTTTGACAATGCCTTGTTTAACATGACTACACGTTTTAAATTGCAAGCTCTACTCCAACAAACATGGAACAAGCAGTTTATACACTCAAGCAGGATGATGCAGTGTGTGGGCACTGAGTTCCTACTACTCACATAACGTAACAGTTTGTGTCAGACATGGGAAGGGTAAGGTTGCACTGCCAGAAGAATATATTCTAAACCTAGCAGAGCCATGATTTGTTGCTGAAGGGAACACTATTACAGGGAGTAGAAGTCAGATATACTCATTTAAGATGTGAGTCTTACCAAAGGCACAGAAATTATTCTGCCTACCTTACTAGAAGACTTACAATGTAACCAGTACTTAATTCTATCAATTCAAGAATGAAAACCAAACCTTCCACCACCTATTTTATCTATTTACCATTATTAAAGAGCCAGCACAGGCAGATGAGGATAACCATGCACTTGGAGCTGACACACAGTTCAGGCTGTGAGCAATGTGCCACTGAAGAGTAGACTCAGCATCTTTGAGTTTGCTGCTTTGATAAAGTTTCTCTCTCACTATTTGGCATATAGAGAGCCTACAGAAACCAATTTTGTCACTTATGCACCTGAACTTCCATGCACTGCAACAATGAGGTATTGAAGACAAGAATTAACACCTTCTGAAGGGCAAATGACAGACAAACAGCTTCTTTAAGCAGTTTATTTGATAAATGTCAGTAAATTAGTAAAAACTCAAACTTACATAACACTGTATGTCTTACAGAGTTCTATAATTAGGTCTTAATAAAAAGTAGCAGTATCAAATGAAAAAGGAGTCAAAAAAACCTCATAAACTGGTTTGAAAAGAAATGTACTTCAAGGAATATCTGATACATAATTCTAAAATTTTCTCTTTTTAAGGTCACATCATCCTAACAAAGAAAAAAGCTTGTTAATAACATTACTGTTAATACTGAAACTAAAGGGAAAGAAGGGGCATCAGTCAACAGAAAAGAAAGAACAGCAATAAAAATTGTGGAATTCTTTGATGTTGGATAATAATTTATTAGGATGTTCATCAAAATAGCTAGTAAAACAGTGCTCTTAGTAAAGTGCTCCCAGACTACCAAATAAGTACCAGACCAAAGTGCTAACAGGTGCATAACCAGCATGCCAGTTTGCTTCAGCAACTCTCCTTCACCTTGGCAAAAACAGCACAAATACCAACAGGGTATTTTCTGAAGTTTCCTACTACAGCAGCTGTACCACCTTGTGGGGCATGCAGTGCAAATACTTGAAATACATCTAGAAGAGTGGGGATAGTATTATATTATATTGTATTATATGCTGCATATTCTCCATGGAATCATTTAATTCCAATAAAATCTAGCTTTCCCACTGAGAGCTCAGGGACTTGGAATGTAACTAAAAGATTCACTGGAAAGTTTTAATCAAACCTTAGTAGGTCTGAAAGATCTCTATTATATGAGATATATTATTGTATGTCATGCAATTAAATATTGTGCTAAATATGACATGAGTAGATTCCAGTAGTTGAGATTCCAGCTCAACTTTCAGATATAACTTTGGAGGACAACAAGCTCTGAGAGCATCTTTAATCTGTAAACTGAGCTGATTACAGAAGTAACAGAGCTATGCCAGTGACAGAGGGTTACATAACACTCATTCCAGGGTTGGCACTCAGCTCCCAGCTGCACTTTTGACCTCTGCCTCAGTTTCTCTGTGCAAAGCATCCTGATATTTTAAGAGAAATAGCAATTTTTAAAATATCAGTACAATTAGGTAAAATTTTCAGTGAAGCTGTTGAGGAAAGGGACCCTGGAAAATTTCTTCCTCTTTCATATGTTATATCTTGAACGTTACAATAAAATGGGGAAAATTAAAAACTTGTGACAATAAAGAGGTGATTTCACTGCATTTGTTTTTTCCTTTTTTTTTTTTTTATGTAGACATTCATCTTCCACAAGAAACAAAGCTTCTCAAGACATACTGGAGAGTAAAATGCTCAAGTCATACACACTTAGTTTCAAAGTTATGTTGCTACTCCAAGAGAGAAATCAATGTATACTATATTAAAAACAATCATCACAGCCCTTCAAATGATTGGAGAGCTTAACTTTGAATGCAATTCAACCTAATAGAGGCTTTAATGGCTTTTGACAGATTATTCCACTGATCAAGGGACATGTATGAAAATAACTGCCTACTGAGCCCTGATTTGATTTTAAGAAAAGAAAACTGAAGGTTAATGGTAAACAGAAGTTGATTGTTCACATTTTCACTGAAATAACTCTATCTGACCTGTTCTTAGAAGAAGTGGAATAAAGGATAATGGGAATCTTATACACCTGACTTTTTACTTTAGCCTGTAATCAAGGGGACTAATCAGACCAAGATGTGTTGGCATGAAAGCAAGTATTTGACGATAGGGAGGGGGAGGAGAACAACTTTTGTGACCAAATTCTTGATGATCATGGACAAGCCCTGTAAAACCAGTAGAGATTTAGAGGATGTAAACCATAGTATAGTACATCTTTTTGGATTATGAACGTTATCTCCTAAGTAACAAGAACAGAAACGATAGTTCCCAAGACATGCAAAGTGCTCATGCCAAAATGAGCATTTTAATGTGTGCTGATTTTATCAGTTATTTCTTGGCTTTTATTTCATATGTTATTCAGCCAGTTCTGTAGCCTTTATGTACAGTCTTTTTGTAATTGTATAAATTATCTTCTCTTGTTCAATGAATGCCCTCAGGCTAAGATGAAGAGGACAGATGAATGTAAATGAAGGTACAAGCCCAGCCACAGTGAAGGTGAAGAGTCAGTCTGGACAGGAAAGAGAGCAGTGGTTCCATTCAGGATTGCCTCTGCCTGGACAGGTGAGGTGGGCCAGAACAGGGCAGGATGGGAGTCCTACAGGACAATGAATGCTGGTGGTTTAGCCAGAGTCCTTCATCACTCCCTAGCAGCTTCCACCCTCTAAACACAGATTATTGTAGTCCTGAACTTTTTACTCTTATGGGGAGTGCAATGGGTATCTGCTTTTGATGAGGAACCTCATGCAAAGAGAATTCTTTTTGTCAGACCCTTCCCTGTGTCAGTTCACTGCCCTGGTGGGACAGGACAGAAGATGAGCTGCAGCAACTTGAATCTCAAATGAGAAGCAGAATGTTTGGAGGTACTCAGTCCGGGGAGCTGTAGCAGGACAGAGGTGAAGGCTGAAGCTGGGGATGAGAGTTTTCCATCCCTGTTGCTACAGTGGAACAATTCTGTGATCTTGGTGTGAGCTGAGTGGTCAGCTCCCAGCAGAAAGCTGACGACTGGCTGTCAGGGGCAGGAGGGGGTTTAGGGAGCCAACATCAGCTTTGCACCAGGTGGTAACAATTAAGGGAGAGATCCTGACCTGCAGTGTACAAGTTTGAGCTCAATGACTCCCATATGAGTCCAGTTAATGAAGCTGTGGCCCTGAGAAAGCACATCCCTTGGGTCTCCTGTGCATCTCACCTCATCTCTTGTGCCCTGCTCTCAACCCAGCTTAGACATAAGCCTAAGCCTGGCCTGGTTTAATATCCAACTACCCAAACTCCACAGGCATGGCACAGGACTAACAGAACAGCACTGCTATAACTGAGAAAGGGGCAATGCCAGCTCTTAACACTCTACAATATTTTAGTCACCTTTCATGATGGATTTTAATAATCTTTTGATTTCTGTGCTGTTACATGAATGGAATCCCTGAATCTGCCCACTGCAATAAGTAGTTCAGCATAATTTTATAGTGCATCTTGTACCATTACCAGTGAACCTAAAACCATATTCAGATGATAATAAGACAACTGATTTGGATATTTATCATGGTGCATGTTACCCATCCTGCACAGTTTTTAGTCAGTGATGACTCACGGCATTCTTGTTTACCCTTTAAATAATCAGAACCTCCTGTAAAGCTTAAAACATAAGTATTATGCCTTTAAAATCTACTGTATTGAGATTAGTTTTATTTATTTACATAACCTTTTCAACAGAAGAAAGGACCTATGGGATAAAATATTTTCACATACAGGGATATGAACAAAGCATTATAAAAACATTTCTAATTACATTGCATAACATAGCAATTTTCTATCAAATACTTAAAAACAGTCTGTATCTTTCATCCCCCAAATTACAGAAACAATAGAAGTTTTTCATTTTCTGCCAACATTTTCCTTCTATCACTGTAAAACCAACTCTGTATCAGATTTATAAAAGAAAGCCCTTGCCTTGAGCATTTCATTTGTACTGGTTCCATGTTTAGTCAGTAGCTTTTGTAAAATTGATGAATATTGTCTAAAGGCAAGTGAAGACAGGCAAACAGATCTGTATCTTCTGCAATCCATTTAGCCTGACACACACGTGCAAGGGAACTATTTTGCCTCAACTCAGTCCTAGCTGATGAAAAGTAAATGTAAGCAAAGTTGTGAACTTCGCCATTTTAAAAGAACCACTGAATTTAATGTCAGAAGTTAATTTATGCTCTCACCTCTTCCTTGAAAAAACTTGACCTTGATCCTCATGCTTCTAAAGCATCCAGGCTTGGCAAATAATTGCTATACAGAGAACATTAATTAGAAGCTGTGTCTTCCAGCTCATCCAAAAAGGAAATGGGTAATCTAATGCTGGAATATAAATGGATTGCTAAAGAATAATTGAAACAAGCTAAATTATAATTACTTGAATAAAATAAAGAAATCTTCAAAGTATTTGTCAGCTTCTAACACATAATCTAAACACAGCAATAACTTATACTTGATCTCTCAGGTTTTTTATATATATTTACCTTTAACTGTCTTCTCCTTTTGGGGTACCCTGTGGCATTACTATGTGCTTCAAACAGTTCCACCATCTTACTCATGTTATTGCTATCAACTCCTGTGGGCTTTGGAGATATGAAATCTCATACTTCTGCATTTCAACTGAACTCAATCAGGTTATACTGATATAGATGATACAAGACTGGAATGCAAGACAGAGCCCTAAACCACTTGATTGTTGGTGTTTTGGCAGTCTCCTTCATTCCAAAGGAGTTCATTTGTCCATGTCATTGCCATCCATGGCTTAGATAAGTGCTGTCTGACTGCACTGACTAGTACTTGTTCAGCTAATTCACTACCTTAAATATTCCAACACAGGCAAGACCTGGGAACATGCATTCTAAAAATTCTATTATTACTGCCAGCAGTCTCCTAATAGGTTTGGGGTTGTTTTGTTTTGGTTTTATTTTTACTGCTGCTGGAAATAATTATTTGCCAATCATTTTTTAATAGCTTTGCCTCTACTTCAGCTACAAACTCCACCACTGATGTGCCTTCTCCACCCTTTGTGGCAGTCAGATTCCTTTCAATACTGTGATCCCCATGGATTTTAGCAGCACTTAATTAAATACAAAGTAATCATAAAGTAACAGCATAAATAAACAGTCCTCCTAAACACTGTGTTAACACTGTTACATCATTAGCTTGTCTGAATTCATATTGCTCATTTACAAAGCAATATCTGTTTCTGAGAACTGCCTTTTCAAAGGCAGAATTCCCATGTCTTCAGCTAGCTTTTCTCTAAGTGATCTTCAAAGTAAACAGTGTTTAGTGTGGCACTAATCCAAATATGTGTTATTTGCCCACTGGTGAAGCCAACTTTAGCTAGTGCAGGGAACAGAAAGCTGTGCCCATAGCACATTTTCAAATGTTACGAAACCTATGGCAAAAGAGACAACAGATAAATGTGTGGATCAAGGTAATATTATCAAATTTAGTTTAAGTAATAGCTTATTCTTCAAAGAGCCTTCATATTCTACAGGGTATCTAAAAGTTCTCGCAGAAGCCCAGAACTACAATAAAAACACTTGATTCAGGTATTTATACTTCTGCTGGCACAGCTTTACCAAAAGTCTTATGAGGTACAATCTCTACTTGATATAATTGTCCTGGCAAAAGCTGGTAGGTGTGGACACAGTTTTATACCACTAAAACTGAATTTTTACTGGCACAGCTTCCTCAGCTCCAGGGAGGTCTGGCATATGTTATGCTGTCAAAAGTAAAATTTTCGTGAGTACAAGCCTCATCCACACACACAGCACTTTGCCAGTACAGAAAGCTGGTGTGTTCTGGGTGAGCCTGGCCTCAGCAGAGACTTTAAACACCACATTAACACAGGAGGCATATTCATTTCTTGGTGGCAATGTCAAACTTTGAATCCTATTGGCTTCTTTTTTAGTGGTAATACAGCCTGAGTGCTTTTTCACCACAATGATTTTCTGCTTTTTGTGGCAAAGTTGGACACCAGTCCAACCAGTTCAGTTAAAACAACAGTTTACCAAATCAAATTTCTCTATCTCATTCAGGAACACCTTGTATCATCCCACACAGAATTGTTCTTTTTACAGCATGTTACTACAAAACATCACAAACAGCTTCATTTCTCATAGTTTTCTGGGTTTGTGGTCATAGATCTCACTTGATGCTGCAATACCCAATATCACACAATCTAAATCTAGTTTCTCAGGGGACCAAACAACCCAAATGGACGGTCTTAGGTCCATCAGCTCTTTAGGCAATGCACTGGGAAACCTGACCTCAGAATAGGATTCACAACATACAGAAACAAAGCAACAATTAGGAACTGAATTCTGAATTCCGGGGAGCCCAGGAGGTATAGATTCACATCAGAAATCTCTCTTAGCAGTATTCAGTTGCCATGAGGCATAACAGCAAGAAAGTCTTGGGATTTATGTTAGAATGCTCCTACAGAATTCTTCATCTGAAAAAACTGCCTAAGAAGGAGCCACTGCACAAAGGATTATCTCTATCATTTCCTGCCCCTTTGTGTTACTGGGTGGAGAATTCACAGCTCTGTTTTGAAGACCCCCAGCAGGCTCACCCCAAGCTGGCCTCTCATTAGGATGCCCAGATCATGCAGTCTGCTTTGCCACAGGTGTGAGCTCTACCTTGGGCTGCTCAAACCTGCCAGGCCAGAGACTGTTCTAGGCACTCCTGGAAGCTGAAATTTAGATACCAAGGGAACACGCCAAAACACTGGGGGAGCTGGGCCTGCTCAGCCTCAAGAAGAGATGGCAGAGAGGGGACATTACTGATGTCTGTCAGTATCTGCAGGAGGTGTCAGAGGATGCACCAGGCCGTGCCCCTGGTGCCCAGCAATGGCCAAGAGCAAGGGGCAGGCGCTGCTGCCCAGGAATTCCCACCTGGCCATGAGCGAGGACTCTGCTGGGCAGTGCCCGAGCACTGAGCACTGGCCAGAGGCTGGGCAGGGATCACTGGGGCATTGCAGAACTGTCTGGACACTGCCCTGTGCCCTGGGTAATTCTGCCTGAGCAGGGAGGTGGGGCCAGGGGACCCACTGTGGTCCTTTCCAACCCGACCCATCCTGTGAAACACAGATATCCCTGGGCTGAAGGGTCAATGGGAAGTAGAGTAGGGGAGCAGGGAACTAAGGCTGGTGTTCTGGACTTCAGGTCTTAAAAAACACAGGCTTCTGAAAATCTGGGGGCTGATCTTTTTTATTATGAGACAGAAACCAAGGTACTGTGTAAAGACTGGTAAAATCTGCATTGACACATAAAATAATATATGATGAAGGAATCATGAAGTTGAAAAGATTTATGATAATGACAAAGGTTCTCCCCAGATGACCAGCATCAATTATTCTAGGCTGGAAGGTCACTTGTTATTCTATCCATTGAACAAGATTTTGTAGATAAGCAATTACTTCTTCTAGATCATATGGCAGAGGCATATTACATTCATCCTCATCTGTCCAGAACGGATGGCATTCTGGTTTCTGGTCTTCTGGCAAGTTCTCTGCTGCGTCTGACTGGCATCTGAAAAGAAACGTAAGCAGATAAACCACTTAAATAAAACTGTATCAAGAAACTGAATACTCAGCAAGGATACATTTGAGCATTCATTTAAAGAGAAAGATGATAATAAAAAAGAAATACGACATCTTCTGACACCCATTGGATTGCACATTTCCAGTGAAGTTGATTTCTGTTGTAGGCTTTGTATTTTCTATAGGGATTTCTCAAAAAGCCAATCACAGAGAAAACTCGGTTAGTGTTCCTTTATATGGTGAATTATTTTTTCATTATCTCAGCTGTTATTTAAAGTATGTGATTAAATCATTATCAGATTTAAATGTTTGCTGGTTTCCAATGTATTACTAGATTATTGAGAAAGATTAAACTGAATTTACTGCATTAAGGTCAGGGGGGATAGATTAAACAACATTAAAGAAGCCAGACTAGCTTTGTAGATTCTGGAGATTTACAAGTGTATCAACCTGCTTAGCACTGAAAAAGGCAATATAAAAAGGGAGAAATTCTATAAAGAAAAATGGAAATGGAGGTTAATAACAGCTTCCAATGATGAATGGGTGGGCAAAACTTCAATAAAATTAAATTAAGAGGTTAGTGTATGTTAGTCCCCAGAGAAAATGTTTAAATTACAATGTTTTTTATTAAATGGATTATTCATCAATACTAGTGAAGTCTAATTATAATATTCAACTGAACTGCAGCCTGCAGAGGAAAGTTTTTATAAGTGGCAGCCATCACATCTCTAAAGATTAGACTGTAATATATGCTGAATCAAAATCATTGTCACAATTCAAGGAGGATTTCTCCCCCTCTCTTTTCCCTTCCCCTCAAACAATTTGCACATTGCTGATTAATTATTAATATTTGCAATGGGGCAAAACAAAGAAAAATGCTGAGAATTACCTTCATTTTGGTATATACTGCAGGCCTACACAGCTCTTTAAAGAGACAACAACCAAATTGCAGAAACACACTTCTACCTCTTGAATGACATTTTTTAAAATTTGTGTTCTATAAAGCATATAGTTTTTGTAAGAACTTTAAAGTTGTTTCAAACATATATGTGTCTTTCAACTCAGTAGAATGAACTTTAAGAGGACTGACACATGCAACTTCCTTGTCCACAGCACTGCCCTTCCAGAAGAGCATGTTGCCAAATGAAAGATGTCTTCTTCCCCTGGGAATTATTAATAGCAGTGTAATCCCCAGGAGAAAACATACTTCAGCTTTACACCCATGTTGGTGGGTGGTTAATTGCTGCACCAGCATCCTGGGCACTCAATCCATCGTACATTACACTACAAGGACAGTATTAACACACAGCATTCCAATATATCTTCAGCTTTCCACATCAGCCCCTGATAATAGCATCTGTTAACATGCACTAAGTACTATTATGTAGCACATCACTTCATAAATAATAAGATTAGCCGACCTCAGGGCCCTGGGAAGAGTAATGTGTTTAAATGTTCTCATTATTTATTTAAAACAAGAATTAAAGGAACAGAAGCTACTTGTGACAATCCTCTTAGCATAAATATTAAACTGTTTGCATTGATAAGCTGCACTGTACAGAATAACAGAGGATTTGTTTTGCTGGCTGCTTTATAATAGATGTTATAGCAAATACAGTTTAGTGTGTGAGTTCTGAGAGGTACTTAACTGATTGTGCCATCATGTTCTGAAGACATTTTCCAAATTATATAAAGGAACAGGAGAAAATTAATATGCAGGGGAAGCTGAAACTAATTACAGCATAACTCTATAAGGCTTTTAAAAGCTTGCTTTACTTTCTGTCTCGACACAAAATAATGCACTCAGTTGGGTGGGTAGTACAAGACTTTCCAGTTTAAGCATTTCCACCTAAAAGTGGATAAATTAACCATGTAGAGATTATTGCAGATGACAAATCACAAAGTTCAGTCAGTAAATACTGCAGCATGTTATGTGATCTGCAAAACTCAGCTAATAATAATAATAATAATAATAATAATAATAATAATAATGATGAAGATTCTCTCTTTCCCACATTGATTAACACCAATTTTCACTGAGAGAAAGATATATCAACCTTTAGCTTCCTCAGCATTTTGGAGCCCTCTTTTTACCTTTCACATCTTTTTCCCTTGCTCTCTCTCACACAGATTGACCAGCTTTCCCCTCACATGTGGGCATTTGTGTTGCTGTAAATGTGGTAGCAGTCACAGTGATGCTGTGCCAGGACAGCTCTGGGGCCACTACTTGCTACTTGCCCTTTTCTATATTTGTTGCCAGCAGAGCCATCGCTGAGGTCTCCCCACAACCATGCACGTGCCTCAACTTCCAGGCAATTGTGCAATTGGGGAAGTTTTAGCCACAGCATATTCCATGAGAGGGATTGGAGGAATGGAAGCATGTCAGGTCCTCAGACTTGCTGTGCCAGTCTGATGACAGAAATGCATCAGTGTGCTGTAAAAATTTAAAAAAGGGAAAGCAATGCCAGAGCACTCCAAGTTCAGCAATCCCATGGTGCTTTTGTCCTTCTGTTGGATTTCTACAGCTTTGCTCCATCCTAGCAAGAACAGAAGGGAATGATACATTTTAATAATTTGTCCGTCATCTATTTTGATCAAAATTACAACCCCAGTGCCGGATCTGCTGACATCAAAGAGACCTTAAGATTTTCATATTCAAAGCCATGGGGCTGATTCTAGGCAGTCACCACTGCACCTGGCAGTTCAATAAGCAATTCACCTGAATACCTCCCACAACCTGGAACACGGTCAAAAATGTGCTTCCTTACTCAGAATTAGGGTGCAAAAAACACACCTTTCCAGATGAGTATATTTCTGATTAAAAAAAAAGTTCTACAGGAGAAATTATTCCTACAATGGCCTTTAATTTGTAGCAGTGGAACAGAGCTGAAGATCTTGCCAAAAGCACAGCAACAGTTTAAACTGAAGTAGAACAATCAAAGGCATCTAAATGATTGCACAGATTATTTAAAATTATTTGTATCTGACAGTTAGCATGAGCTAGCAACAACAAATCCTGATAAATAAAAATAAACAAAAAAAAGGCTTCAAACATTGAGCTGTAGCGGTAGTGGGAAAGTATGAAGATTTACAATATTGTTAAGTTAATGAAAATATTCCATATCAATTAAAAACTCTCATTTGAGTTACTAGAGTCAAAACTCCAAATGAAAATCGAACTAATTCGATTCGACTAATTCCTGTGCATATTATATGTAAAAACTGTGTAAACAGTGGCAATCACACAAATTCTGAAATACAGAATAGATACCTTCAATATTTTATCTGCAGCAGGAGAATAGGAAAATTGAAGTGATATATTTCAGAGCAATTTAGCTGCAACACCTTGAGAATAAGTGCTCAACAGCATATTACAGAAAGAATTGTTTGTTTATAGAATGCACAAATCTCCATGGTCCCTACTTTCTTTCTAAAACAATCAAGACTAGTGACAGTTTCAATTAAAAAAGCCCATTTTTAGTTACTGTTGAAGAGCATGCTCTCTTCACTATCTCCACCATCTAAAGTCCTCAAATTTTTCATAACCTTTCTGTCTGTTTTTGACAATATATTTTGATTAATATTTACTAATGTTCAACTAAGTGATAAGAACATTTGTATGACTTGTTTACTATTTGCATAACAGGACATGATGCTTTCTCTGGAGGGTGGCTGGTACCTCCATGGGCAGGTGAGCATGGAGATACCAGCAGGGAGATACCAGCAAAGAGGCAAGTGCCACAGACAATTGCCTGGTCACGGTTCCCTGGACTGCTCTGATTTTTGATGATCAGGGTGTCGTCTACATTAGAGGACACTGATCACAATGCTAAAATTAACCAAGCTAGCTAAAGTGTGTGTTAATTATGAGTATGCAAGCAGTCAATAAAAGGTTAATGCAAAAGTCAAAGGATAAATTTATTTCAGTATTGCATCACTCTACTGACTAAATGACTAACATCATGCTTTGTTTTTAATCGATATATTTTACAGTAATGCGTGAATCATTGATTCGAATAAACGCTTTTTTTCTAACAGTTAAGTTTTGCAACTATTAAGTATCAAGTGTCAATATATTTAAAGCACTCTCTTCATAGCAGATACCTTATTGTTTCATTGTCAAGAACAGGAATGCATGGAAAGCAAGAGGCAGCCTTGGGCTCTGCTAATGAATGTGATTAATGCAAATAAGAATTATTACCTAAGAACCTGAATAAGGCACTGTGACTTAGAGACCCTGGATTCTCTTGCACTGTTTGCCTACTCCACAGAGGTGTAGTCAAATCAGATCAATAGGGGTCAATCTGTGGCTCAGACTGCACAGGCATCTGAAGAGGGAGAAGAGGACATAAACAGTCCTGTTTCAGAGATGGCATTCACTGAACTGCCTATGCCTGGCAGTTAAAGACCAAAGCAGACAACATGGAAATTCATAGGATAAGACATTTACCCTGCAGGTACAAAAGCACACACATCCACACACGCTTACTCCACCTGTCTCCAAGGGAAACCAGTCCTAGGCTCTCCCAGAACTTTCTCTGGAGATCTACATGGGGAGCAGGAGCTAAATTTGTCTACAGTCCAAAAATACTGATTTCTGATTTAGCTTATGTTAGAAGACATAGCATATATAGAATCAGTATTTCAGCTGGAACTTCACCAGAGGTGTTTTGAAGGGTGTTTGGAAAAAGGGCTGACTAATGTCTCATCATGACACAGGGTTAGGGTGGAATACTTTCTGATCTTTGTTTAAACTCCGTAAAACATGAGGAAACTCATAATTAAAAATCCTTCGCTTGGTATCAACTTTTTTAGTTTGCATCTTAAAGACCATTTACTGAAAAAATAAGAGGACGGAGAAAATATGAATATACTGAAATACTATTTTTATATGGCCATATCACCAACAAAATTCTAATTTTTCATGGCAAAACTGACATTTTGAAAGCTTTTGAGTCCAATCTAGACCAAAGATTTTCTTAGTATTTTAAATTAACCAATCAAAACAATGCCAGCTTTCACAGAAAGCATTTCTTTCAGTTGTTCCCTGGTTGTCCCTCCTGTGACTCTGCACAAGTAAAACTTCCCAGGTTTACTCTACTTTTTAAGAACAAAACAAATTAAATCAATATTTGACTTTGCAAACTAGATTTTAGAAGTACTGGTCCCAAATAGGCAGTGAAATGAAGTGGCCAGATGGAAAGAGAGCAGTGCTTCATTCTTTTGGACATCTAATCCCCAGTGCATTCCCAAGAAGTCTGCCCCATTTACAATAAGTCATTGCTGATGTTCTTTCATGTGCTGGAACTACAGTGTGCTCAGCCATAAATAATGGCTGAGACCAGAACTGCATTTATAGAAGGGACAAAATGAGTTTGTTTCCAGATAAGAAACTTGAAAAGAGAATGCCAGTATTAGGAAAGGGATAGAGGCAATATCAGTTAAATATTAATCTAAGAAAAAAAAAATGTATCAGCTGCACAAAGGCACAAGAACAAATACATTTGCTGGCACATCAGATGACCTCTCTGTCTGCTTCTTTCAAAAGCTGATAATGGCTCATGTCACTGGTGCTTTTGGCCCTTACCACAGAACCAGAGTTTACAGTCACTGACTCAAGAGCTTTATGCCTTCAAAACAAACCACTCCACTGGAAATGAGGACACTGGCTACAGAATCCTGAGGCATCACTGGTGACAAAGCAGGATAGCCTGAAAACAGCCAGCCTTGTGTGTACTTTGACAAAGTGAATCTCTAGCAGAATCCATCTTTAACACTGGCCTGCAGAGTGCATTTTGCTGTTCCACAGAAAGGCAGGGAAGGGATCGATCAACTGGACACCAAACAGGGTGAAAAAAACAGTTGCATCAGCTTGAAAATTTCAGAGTTTCTATTACTACTCAAATAGCAAACCAGGTAAATATGAGAAATACCCTCCACATATTGAAATAACAGCAACCAAAGCATTGGTGGAGTCCAACTGAAAGACTTTGCAAGTGGCGCACCAATGTGCTTCACATGCATTTGTAGAAATATCCACAACTCAAAACCATTTTAAAAGAACATTTTGCTTTGTCTTAACTGTAAAGAACTTAAAATAGTTTCCCCCCACAATATTAATTAAAATCTGTCAAAATGTACTTCAGCCTTTCTAAACTATTTAGCTCAGAAACTAAGGAAAAGGATTAAGGTTTGTTTCAGCTACAGAGTGGGGACTGTAAAGCCCTGAAACCTCAGAAACACCCAGCTCTGGGTGGAAAGAATGAAAGAAAAGAGGAAACAAGAATCAGCTTTCCCCAAGACAGAAATCTCTACTGTGAGGTAATTAATAAACAGAAATCTATCCGACTTTTGATGAGTTTATCAGTGGCCTTCCTCCCCATGTCCACCAGCTGTAAAGGGCAATACTAAGGAAATGGCCCTGCAGCACTGAGAACACTCCTGGTATCAGATGCATGATGTGAATATGACTTCCCCAGACAGAGCTTTTCCCCCTTTGTGTCCAACAGATCCAGAATCTGTCCATGAGAAAATCAGTGCACCTCCTATTCCCACAGGAGAATGTCTGTGTGGGGCAGCCTCAATTCCATGTTTGTTTGATTTTTTAATTAAGAAACATCACTACTCACTATAAAGTGTAGGGGGTAGGGAAATCCCCCAGAGAAACACTGAATAAATAACATGGCATTTGATGAAAGATGAAGTTTAATCCAATTTAACTTACAGGTCTAAAAATTGTACCTTTTCAGTCCTGTTTCTCAGACGCTTTTGTTTCCTGTTTTTAGAATAATATGTATACAATGAATGTATCCTGACTGTATGAGAAGCACGTTTATACATATTTATATGCACACCCCTTCACACCAATACTTGCAAAAAATCCCATTAGTCTAAAAGAGACAGCATTTAGGAGGAAATTTTCAGCACCATAGACATAGATTTAGTTACATACTTTTCATGATCAGCAACGGGGAGTTATTCCCACCGTGTTAAGAATATTTGGCTTTGACTTCAAACAACGTACAAATATATCAACCTCAATATAATTTATATTCCCTCAGAAGGAACCTAAAATTCTCTAAGCCTTTGCTGAGACATCTGATGTTCCAGTCCCCTCTGCTGCACTGTATGATCGGCTGTTTTATTTCACTTGCAATCCTTGCTTTCCTATGATTTTTTCAGACAAAGAAACAAAATGTCTGCTATATGCTGAGTATAAACACAGCTGACTTGTTTTCCCCAAAGTATGGATTTTATGCACTTTTAAAATAACTATTTTCATTCTGTTTGCATAATCAGCTGGGGCATTGTTCCTCTACATTTGCAGAAACACAGATGGAATTGCTGATTTGGAGCCTTTGGAGAGATTTTATAGTATTCTCCAGAATCTAAGCTTCTATTAAAATAAGGTTTCAAGCACTTCTGGTTGTGAAGATAGCCTGGACAATGTAATTTGATGCATGGTTATCTTGTTGAGTCCACAACCAGACAGACAGACGCAATAGCACCAAGGGAGCTGTGAACTTCCCCCACTTATTTTATTGGGTGTTTACTTGGGGCCAGATGCTCCCCTCTGTTGTGCAGAACAGCGTTAAATGACTGAAAAAAAGAGAGGAAAAGGAAATGGAAATAAAAACCAACAAAGAGGAGATTAGGAAATCCCCACAGCCCACTTCCCAGGGGGCTACAGATGCCCTCCCTTGCCACTGCTAGACTGCTGGAAGATCTGGGGCTGAGCCATGCAGATGGCACATTTTTTTGAAAGACACTGTATTTTCCAAAAGAATGTCATCTGAAAAGTTAATGATGCTTCCAGGATCGTTTACTCTTTCGCTTTATCTTTTATACTCTTTTTATGTGAAAGTCTTCTAGGTAAGCAAAACTGTAAACATTGGATCATTTTAACTGACACGTCAGGAGGATGGCCCTCCCATTAATGCCACCTCATTTAAAATAAGCAATCCCATTCTCCAAAGAACTTCAGGATCTGGAGGCTCTGCCCTTCTGCAAGAAAGCTAAAACATTTTCCTTACTGAGTGTATGTTTTTCTATAAGGCAGGTTTTCACGTTAATAAAAATCAACTGCTGTATGACAAATCCCTCTTATATAAGGAAAGTAAAATCAAAGGAAACATGACTGAATGCAACTAACAGCAACAGTATTACTTGATCCTTAAATCACTCTGGAGAGAAAGGGTCTATATTTTCTCAGCATCAAAGCAATGTAATCCTTCCTGCACCACTCCTGCTGGCTGCAAATACAACCCACCCCCAAAATCCCCCAACTTCCATCAGGACCAAAGCAAGGGTGACCCAGAAGGGGCAGCACTCGGGAGCTGAATGGAACTGCAGACTTCAGACCTTTGTAGTAAACGCCGTGCAAGGAGTCCACATGAGATTTTACAGAGAACAGTCCTGTGTGCATGTGTGGCTCATAAGGGAGAGTGACACCAAAGGAAGATCCTACCCCAGAAACCACCTGAATCCTCTCAGACTCTTCCTAAGATGCACCTCTTGTCTACTTTGCTTCATTTCAGTGAATTTGCACATTTCAGTAGCCAAAAGGAAGATATGATAAGATGGATAGCAAGCACCATACATGAGAGCCAAACAACTCCAAGACTCTCTCAAGACTGAAATTAAAATCTTGTTTATCACTATAACTTGAGGCATAAATACATGTATGTGCATACAGACATCGCTCTCTTTATACATATATAAACTCACACACACATATAAGAGCAGCTTATACCACATCTTCTATCAAGAGCTATGGCCTTGAACTCCTAAGAGGCTTAGGGAACAAAGAAACAAACAAAACTGAAGGTTTATTGTGCTGCAGAATGACATTGTCTTCCCTGTCTTGTGCACCTTGGCTGTAGCCTGCAACCAGACTGTTTATAACATATTGGAACTCCTACTGTAAGAACAATGCAATCCTGTGGGCTAAAACACAGTTTCTTTAAGGTCAACATGAGGTGAAACAGACACAGGAGGGAACAAATAATAGGGAAATGAGAAAACAGATACAAGAAAGGCAGAGAGGCCCAAGAAGAGGAAGTAGGAGTTTAGGAATAAAAAAAAGAAAACTTCATGTTTCAACATGAAATCACATTTCAACCACTGCAGACTTTCTCCATGGCTGCTGCTTTATTCAGTGATATTTTATGGATAAATCAGTTAAAAATATACCACAAAAAAAAAAAAAAATTCCAGTGCTGGCAGAGAAATAAACTTGATATCCCAGGAAATGTTAAAATACATCCAGCCACACACAAAAAAAATTAAATAATATGGCAACAATATGCTCAACAAGCTGCTTCTCTACAAGTGGAGTAAATCTTTCTGACTACCAAGCATGACCTCAGAATTTTTTCTATTACCCTTTCCATTTCAAATAACTGCAAACATTATATAGAGATTTGAAATATCCCTTTCTGTTTTCACTTGTAAATAATTGTCATTGCCCAAAGAGAATGTAAAGAAATGTATTTCTTTACTTACTTTCAAGTTCAGCATCAACTACACTTCAAAATCTTTGAATTAAGGTAATTCTGCAATATTTTTAAAAAAACAACTAAATTCCAGTACAGACTGGATGATGATTTAAAGCCACTAGACTGGAATATGTTTTAATTTATGGAATATGATTGCATTCAATCAATTTAAACACAAGATAAAGTACATGCATCTGATCCTGGCCTACATTCACACCCATTATTTTCAGAAGTACTTAGAAAAAGTGTAAGATTCTGATCTATAGCATTGTATCAGTGGACTTGAATTCTCTCAGCACCATGAACTCTTATTCACCCTCATGAGCACCAAAATGCTACTAGCAGGCAAAACCTAAAATGTCTATTGCAACAAATGCACGCAGTTCTTCATCTTACTTCTGCAGTTCAAAGATCTTTCTGACTGCAATATCAACGACCTTAAACCACAGACTAAGACTTTAGACCTTTTGGTGGTGCCAACTCACTTGTTTTATATGCTGTGATATACAGCTCTGGCTTTGAGCTCTCTCTCACTACTGATGCTTTTGATGCTTTGTTCTCTTTTTACTTTAGGATGGAAAATAACAAATAATGCTGAGTTCTTTTCTTACTCTTGAATTCTTCTGAAGTCTATCTTCAGAACTCTTCTAACATCCAATTTATGTCATTCTTTTTCTTTCTTATGCTGCGAGTTTGAAATAAAAGAAGGTAACATAATATCATAAGATCTATGGACAACTGAAATGGCCTTCAGAGTAAACTTCAGAGTTATTTGTAAAACTATCTTGCCTCCAAAGAAAGTAAAAATTGCTTCTCAATAGACAATGCAACTACTCCTGAAATTCTTCTTGAAGTTATTGCCACAGACAACAGCCCAATCATAATAAAGTACATGGTGCTAATGACTTAGGAGTAGTTCAGATGGGTTATTCTGTTAATATTTGCAAGTTCATGTGCTTTCTCTTGACTTATTCTTTATTGTGAAATGGCGACAAAACCCCAAGTTTGCTAACAAGAGAGGCTAACATCTGCTGTGCTGATTGACCTGCAAGGCTACTTACATTATTTTATCATATAATTCCTCCTAAAACACCACATCAGAATTCCAAAGACCTCTTATATTAGTTAATTAAGGATCTGATTCAATCTTCTCTTGATTCTGAGCAAAATGCATAGTCACACATTTAAATCTCATTTAGCTGAGTGGAACTTTCAAATATATTCCAGGTCCAGCACAGGATGAAAAGCTCCCAGCCCAGGAGGTGACCTCTGTGTCTCTGCATTGCTGCTCAGAGCACAGCCATACACATATGCAGGATTATCTCCTCTTAAGGACCCGAGGCAGCCATCCTATGCCTATCCCAATCCCTCTCTCTGCATTTAGTCTCTAGTCCCTGTGCTGCACTCAAGGTTCTAACTCATGGACAAAAGTCTGCTGCATGTTACCTGAAGTAATGCAGGTCCTCAGTAACCTACCAGAGGAACTTCTCTTGGGGTTTCTGTCACATAACCTTTGTCAGGTTCAAATTCTGTGGACAGCGGTGTAATTTTTTAATGCCAAGGAAGCAGAATTCTTTTCTTGTTGGGTGCCATTTGCTGCCCATCCCTTCATATTTTGTGCAAAGTCACAGAAAATCAAGATACACATCATGGAAAGTATCCATTTCACTACTCTCACAAGAGACCTACTGTTTTGTCTTCCTTTGCTCTGTCTGTTATAGAACACTTATTTAAACTTTATGA
This sequence comes from Sitta carolinensis, assembly GCA_032173965.1. Classification (NCBI taxonomy): domain Eukaryota; kingdom Metazoa; phylum Chordata; class Aves; order Passeriformes; family Sittidae; genus Sitta; species Sitta carolinensis. The sequence goes on along the minus strand of CM063292.1, from coordinate 18,028,557 downwards.
AAAGTGGATGATTTTGGCCTTCTATATGTTTTATTTTGTCTAGGAATGTTGTATTTCAGACTCCATTTTTCCTAGTTTATAGGTTGCCAGCTGAGCTTCCTTACAATGAGCTGCTGATGAAATTTTTTCTCTTCCTGTTACAAGAAACACTGCTTCCCTGAGTATGCAACTGACCTAATATCCCTCCTATATTGTTTGCTTTTTCAAATAATATTGTGATCATATCAATCTACAATGTAATGTGGTCACCTTTTTCTCTGTTGAAATGCTATTACTCCAGCCTGTCATAATGCCAAGAAATAAATGTGAACTTTAAAGGTTTTGGCAGTAGCTATATAATCCTCTTTTCAGTCCAAACAGCAGGTGTCCCTTTTTCTTTTTTCCATTCTTAAGTGTTCCTGAGGAGTTATTAATCTGTAGTTCTTATATTTTTGGATATGTGCAGCTCTACATGGAAATTTCACCCTCTATCCTGCTCACTAAAGCACTAGTAGGAGTACCTAGGGAAGTTAATGACATTCCTCAGGAAGTTGAGAAGCCCGTTTTCTTAGACCTTCTCCTACAGAGCTTCTCCTTTGCACTTTCACTTGAGGTTTTCCAGCATTTCATCAGGACTGAACACTGCCTGCCCAAACACTGACAGGCCTGGCTTAGCTATTTCTGATAACAGCTATCAGCTTCATCTCCCTTTTCCAAGACATAATGACTTCTTCAGGTCCAGTTTCCATAATGCTGCCTTGTCTGCACAGCCAGGGTGAAACTGGTGAAATCACACTGTAGCCACCTGCTCTTTTCAGGCCCCTGAGGAATGCTCCACACACTTCCTTCTTTTTTTCTGTGTTCCTCCTGACAAGATACTAGAAAAGTACTGCTTATTTACATTTGTCTCATAATTTAAACTAGGTGCCAATGTTCTTGATATATTGGTGACCTTTCTAACTAGAAGGCTTTAAATACCTTCAAGAGAACACCTTTGCATTATGAGAACTTTAAACAGCAACAAAGTGTGTTCTTTGCATCATTGAATTTTAGGAGTTCAATACTTTACTACCAAAGTAAGAACACCACTTGGAAGAAGTCAGCTAGGGCTGTGCCATCAAGCGTTTAGCAGTGTTCAAACCTGTTTTTTCTCAACTTGTTCCTGAATACAAACACACAAACATCCACCTTTGCACACAGCCTCTTAGACACGATGATGTCTGGCACTATGTTGAGCAACCAACTTGGACCAGACTGAAGAAGTCTGTGGCTCAATAATGCTGATTTCACTTCTGGAAATTATAGACTGTGCAACTATCATGACAAGGGAGATGGAATGTTCCTGGGATCTACAGGCTCTGTAGCAGATCATCAGGCAACAGAAAATCTGTTACAGGACTCTTTTGACAGATAACATGAATATATCAAGCATGACAGTGCACTTTTTCTGGAAAACAGATACTGATGGGCAAACAAAATGAGAATAACATGGAACCACCTTGTTTCCAGCCTTTTAGAAGTAGGTTGAAGAAAACAGAGAAAAGAGACTGTAGAGACAGGTGAAAAACATGATAATGATTTATTCAATTTGCTTCACTTATCAGATTTAAAACTGATAGACTGAAGAACACTGTCTTGTATGGGAGAGCTCTCCTGTCTAGCAGTGGAGGCTAAAATTTGAAAAAGAACCCAGAGAAATCTAAATATGACTGTTTTTTACAGTGAAGTCAATCACAGACTGGGAAAAACTGTTAAAGGAACAAAACATTCCTAATTTCTGACCTCGTCAAATCAAGAAAAGATTCCTGCCTAGAAACCACGCAGTTACACAGCTAACACAGGCATAAAGGAACAAAATTTAGTAGCTTGTGACAGAAGTCAAAACAACTGACATAAAAATCCCAAATACAATGATCAAACTTTTATATATCTATTCAATGAGCTTACTTTGAATAAGATTTTCGAAGCTCTTTGTAATAGATCTTGCTGTAAAATTATACATTCTAAGTGGAAAAGATACTCCAGGAGAATAAAGGAAGACAGAAGAGTTCTCTTTTCAAGCCCCTCAAGAATCAGTTTAGCCATTGAACCCAACACCACCATGGAGAGAAAAACCCTTATGCAGGGAATAAATACCTTATAGAAGCGTCATATCCCCCATTCCCTTGCAGTTGTTACAGACAGGAATAAGCCTAATGTTTTAATATACACACGTTTAACTGAAAAGAGAGTAGCCCAAAATGTATGTACACACACATAAATGTAAGTAATATTACATTTTGTGATGTAATTGATAAAAAAAAATTAAATATACGAATACATAGCCAAACAGCACGTTTATAACTTCATTTACTTATTTTCTGTAAAGACATCACGGAATCACCAAAAATACAAAGTCACATTGAGTCAAAGGACATCATCTTGCTTGTTCAGAAGGTCATTATGGAAGAAGCAGGAAAAGCAGCTGTATTACAAGTTGCCTTTGCAGCTCTCACGAACAAACTATTAAGGGAGAAAGCCAGTTCTTTACAGTGCATTACAGGACCAAGGTCCCCTGGGAAGCCATAAAGCCTCACTGGCTACCCCCAGACCAACTCGATTAGTCCCAGTAACCTTCTGCCCTTGCCAAGGGACTGTTGGAAGAAGCAGCTGTCAGGAGGCTGCTGCGTGGTGGTCACACTCTTTAGATGCAGCTGCACAGGTGAAGTGCCTGACATTCACCTGGAGCACCACGCCACCCTCACTACTGTCTGCTGCAATTACCATGAGCATTACCTTACGTGGGTAATCACAAATTCTCTACCCATGAAGACAGTCTAAACTCAGAGTCCATGTCAAGAGTTCTGTCAGCTAAAGAGGAGCATAACTTAGGCACAGCAACCAGGAAGGAAGCATTCTTGGAAATAACCTGTAAACAAACACAGGCCAGACACTTTAAAGCACTGTCTTCACAAGACAAACAGACTGAACCATGCTCTCAATATGTGCCTAAATTACAAACTCTGTTTTCCCACTACTGAATCCTTTCTCATACTCCCATGAGAGCAAGCAGTTTGACTTATTAAAACATAATTAGCTCACTACAGAAAACAAATTACATGTATAATATGAAATTTATTAGAACCCAGTGCAGTTTCCTTCTATATCTTTATTATGATTGAGTAATCAACTGCATTAGAATGCTGGTGACCATTAGAATTCTGCACTAACAACTACTGGTTATTGCAAACTTGCAGACTGCCAGAACCTCATGAAATAAGGTGATATGGAAAACAGGGGGGGTTCTTCCATTTCTTCCACACCAATATTTGGTTTCAGTTTCTCTTTATTACATCCCATGTGCTACTGAATAACGAGGTTCATTCTGTATTTACCATAAGACCTTTGAAAATATTTTGTTTGCCATGAATCTGTGAAAAGCCCTTTGAAATTCTTCCTATTTTGGTCCTGGTATTTTCACCATAATTTTTCCAGTAGAATTCTACAAATTTAGGCACAAACAATGAATAAATGGCTGCGGGGTTTTTTTATCATTTTTATGATTTTGGGGGGTTTATTTATGAGAAAGAAACTAATACTGAATAATGGTGAGAGAGCACACACCTCCTTTTATGGGCTTTCTGCATAACTTCTGACTCTGTCCCCAAATTCGAATACAATCTGGGGCATCTCATTTAACTTTATGGTGCTACAGTGTTCAGAGCTGTAAAGAATAAACATATACAAAAATATATATGTGATTAATTTTCAGAAATACTTTAGACTGGTATATTTGAATTTAAGCTGATTGGGCAATTGCTGTAAATGTCCTTTGCATCATGCTATGAACCGAAACTGTGCCAGTGAGTAGCTCCATACCAATAACTGATTAGAGGATGTTATGTTTAATTGTTTGCCTTTCTGTTCTTTACAGCAGTCTGCACTTTAAAGTGTTCACTGGATGTACCTCTAAAGATAAACAGGCTGTGAGTTCAGGCAATCAGAATCTATATGAGACAGACCTGAAAATGCCATTAATGCTAGTTATGGAGTTTATAAACATTTTATCTGTAATAGATAAACCTGTCACCTGAAAGGAAATGCAGTTTTGCACATTCCTATAAAATTATTTTATTTAAATCCCTATACAATTAATTTAAAGTTCTAATTATATACAAACAAGGGCACTTATTTCAGTCTTATTCTAAAATAGTGGAAAATTAGGGCAGCTTTTAATTTTGGCAATTAAAAAAAAAATATTTCAAAAAAATTAGTAATTTTGAACATTCACATAAGCATATATGTCACTTATGGAATAATTCCTCTTATTTCATAATTACTATGGATATAAAAAGGACTTTTCTTTGACAAAGGATAGAATAACTGAAGTAATACATACGATTTGCTCTAATTCTCTACAAAGTTGAAGTGAAGCAACAGCTTCATATTCCTTTTTACCTAACTTTTTCTATTTCCAAGACAACTTTCTTGCATTTTTCTCTAAAGTATCTAATTTAGTTTCAGTTAAGGAACTCCTTAAAACCTCTACACCTAACTTTAACTATACCAAATGTTGCAATTAAAGAATATCAACTGCTCCAGTAGACAGTATTTACCTGTAAGCTCATCTCCTTCTAGGGCATATTTAACTACTTCCTATGCCCTCATCACTGCTCTATCCAAACACCAAACCCTCTCTGGTGTCACAATAATGTGCTCTCAATTCAAGGGAAATCAGCACCTGAACTAGTCAAGTAAAAATAAATCTAAAATCCTATGCATACTACCCTTACTGAAAAAGCATTTCTTTAGCTTATTTTAAATCATTTATGATGTTTCCATTTATCCACAATCTCTTCTGGTGAGAATGAGCACAGTGACACCACACTGTCTATCAGAGCTACACACTGGCACAGTTTTGGTTCACAGCATGATGCAAAGGACATTTACAGCAATTGCCCAATTATCTTAAGTTCAAATATACCAGTCTAAAGTATTTCTGAAAATTTATCACATAATATTTGATGTATCTGAATATCTGTTTAATATATTCCATTATACTTTATATTTGCATTGAAAGTGTCTAATTTCTTCTTGTCTAATTAGAAACAAAAATGACTGTGACATGTGATCATTTTACAGGTAATACATAATCATATTTCAGATTTAAATTTTTTAGAAGGGAAGAGGTGCATAGTCCAGATTTCATACTAGTTCTACACTGCCTCAATACAAATGATTTATCTTCAACCTTTTATATCAGTTTTGCATCAGCAGAAATGAACAGAGTTCAATGGTCAGTCTTATTTACACCTAAAGAAAGAATTTCACAGTATTTCTTTTCATGAGTCAAATACCTTGTCCAAGGATTCAGTAGAAGCTCATACTTTCAACTCCATGTGTGTTTATGCCAATGCATGACACACACATTTTAAACAGTTATGCAAATGACAAGAACTGATGCCATTAAATCTGGGTTGAGTTTTTAACCCCTCAAAAGGCAAGGACATGTGGACTGTTCAATGCAGTTCCATCAGAGTACAGCATGATCTCGACTTATAAGAAATTTCAATTGGTTATTCATTGCTTTCAGGTACTGTAGCCACTATAGCAATTCCACTTTAATTCCATCTGACTTCAATTGTGTTCAAATTATAGTAAAAAGGAAGAAGACAACAAGCTGTAAATATGAAAAGAGACAGAAAATCATTGAGAATCATGCCTTTATGAATATTTGATGAAGAAAGGTTAGATCTACTGCTGGTAAATTACTAGAAATTATGTCCATCATGTGACTCTGTCAGCAAAGGTTAATACAAATAGGTTTGGATTTAGTTGAGATGACAAGGAGGATTAAAAAAGATTTGTCCTGTCCTTGCTGCAATTAGTTTTTCTCCTATCATTATTGTAACGGAGTTTATTGTTAGGATTATGGTAACAGAACTCCCACTCAATGAAATCATTTTGTTTTTCATAATACTGTGCCACTTTTGCAATAAATTTTTCATCTCTCCTAATCTACCTCTTTATTGAGTATTTGCTGAAGTGAAGATACAATCGTTAACCCATTTCTTGCTGTACTAAGTCTCACTTTGACTAAAGGGGAATTTTGGATGCCTTCCCATGGGCTGCAGGTGGCTCATGGGCTGCACTCCTGCCCTTCCCCACTGCAGAGCAGGGGAGGAGGTGCTGATAAGGTGGGACATCACACAAGACCCTTCAGACAAAGCTGGTGATGACGTCTGATCTTGTCTGCACTAACGGCTCTTCTGAGCTGGTGGTGATGGAGAATGGGAAACCTGGAAGCTGTTACTGTACAGGCATGCACACAAATAAAAAGGAAGAGGTCTTGAAAATCTCAGCCTTCCTCTTACATTGTAACCGCTTCAAAGCTATTTTATATAGAAAGAAGTTGTTCATAAACTATCAAGCAACTATGAAAAAGAAATCAGAAGCTTATGCAAAGTTAAATTCCCTTCCAAAATGCATTTCAAACTTTAGCTTTCATTCAATTGTTAGATTTGGTCCTGTTTGTTGTATTTCTATCACTTTAAATATAAAATTTTGCTTCTCTGGAGTTGATAGCTTCTTTGTCCTCTTTGCAGTTTGATTATACACTTTTAAGAATACACGGCTAGCAGAAATTTAATTCAGCATTTTCTATGTCTGATGAAAATAAAACGTTCTGTGTAATTCTTCTGATAAAAACATAAATCAAAACTCCAGAAGTACAAAGTATATTTGAAGGGGTACACAGAATTGCTAGAAAGTGTTAAAAGTGGCTAGTAAATGACTAATTGGAATTGGCATGTGCAGCACAATTGATGGCAAGCAGTCCTCCTTTGGTGGTGTCCACTGAGAGTTACATACACTTCTTTCACACTTAACACCACGTGAAAGAAGGGAATTTAACACATCAGGAAGCTTGCTGGATTATCAGAATACCTGATCAATACCATCGACAACAATTCTGTCTAAAAGCATTGGGGCAACCCTAAGTAAGCTCAGGGAACAGGCATCCATTGCCCATCCATTCCCTTTGACCCAGCATTCCCACCTCATCCCGAGGGACAGTGTGCCTCCCTCCCTGAGCTCCCCCACGTCACTGCTTTCCAGCTGCCTGCTTTAATAAAGTGCACCCTCCACAGCAGCTTTGACCCAGCTCAAACCAAAACAAATGAAAACCCAAAAGCCACACTAGTGCCACTCTGCAGCACGAGGAACAGGGATTCAGGTCACACGATGCTGCCCTGCTGCAGCCACCCTTCTTAGCAGCTGCAGAGATTGGACTCGTGTAAATCTCAGCAGCATTCTCAGCACTCTGGGACTCAGTGGGATACAAATGGCTTCTTCATGTACCAGGCTTGCTCAGAGAGATCCGAGTTACCTGTGGAGCAACTTTCCCACTCCCTGACATACACCTGGTGGTCCTGAAAGACATCATGACAAATATCCACTCGCCAGATTTAATGCTCTAAAAAGCACCCAGATTTTATTGCTCCATTTGAAGTTAACTCTCAAAGACAGAAGACAAGGATGCATGTGTCTCGAAGTACCTCAGGTAGCATTAGGGAAATGAAGTGCAATGGAAAAAAAGCATTAAATTCATAGTATATGCAACATGTCAAGTCAGACTGCTGTTCCCATGTACTAGTAATGGCCACCTATCTTAAGAAAAAAGAAAAAGAAAAAAAAAGAAAAAGAAAAAAAGAAAAAGAAAAAGGAAAAGAAAAAGGAAAAGGAAAAAGAAAAAGGAAAAAACTCATCAGCCTGTTGGAAAAGAAAAAAGGAACATCTCAATGCAGAAATGTACTACACAGGAGTCATGGATCAGTCTATAAACTTTTAAACATGTTGACTGCTATTAAAAAAAAAAAAATCAGAAAGAAGTACAACAAAGAGAGTCACAGATACAAGCTAAAATATGCACATAACCCCTAGAAAAAGAGTTGTGTGTCATTGGGCAGGAATGATTATTTTCTCATGTTATCACAGACTTAATTATGTGTTTAGCCCTGACACCAGGCAGCCTGTGAGAATAATTCTATGTACCTCTGCAGGGGAATCCAGAGAGCACAAGTTATTTCAAGGATACGATCCACATTCCTTAAATGCATCAGTCACTGAATTTTGTAACTTTTAACTGAAGATGTGAATATGGCTTCATGAGTGTTCTATTTGTCACTTTTTCAAAGCCTACCAAATGATTCCTCAGAGACACAGTTCTTTAACTTAAGTCTATCTTTTCACAGTATCAAAGTAAAAACAAAACAACCTGAAGTCTTCAGCTTTAAAGACAACATAATGAGATCAGAGATTCTGCCTGCAAAGAAATTAACTTATGGCTGATTAATGAAAGTAACCTTAAATAGTAGGCATCCTGCCAAGAACAGGATACTATAACAAATGCTGGAAATAACAAGCACCTTTAAAGGGGCTAGGGCACAGCAGCCTAGAAATTTGAGCAAGCTGCTTTCAAATTTGATCCCAGCAACCTGGAATGACCATATTAGTCATATCTTTTATAATGTATTCCATAAATTTCCCCCTTTCATGTATTATATAATTACATCGATAATGGATTCAATTAGTTATTGAAAAAAATGTTAATATATGAAAAAAAATTTGCATGTTGTTTCAGGAAAAAGACAGAAATAATATTTAAACCCAATAAAAAATATCTGCTCAGTCCTATGAACCCTGAAGGTCCTCTGCTACACTCATGATTTGCTCCATTTTACATCAGCAGTAAATTTTGTCTATTACTGTAATTTGTTTTAAGTAATTTAACTCAACTAATATTGCTTCCTGTTCTCTTTTTCTAGTATAAGGTCAAGGTCCAAAAAAGTTAGCTTCCAAAAGACACTTCACTGGTCTTTCTGACCTTTTTTTGCTACTTCTTCTGGCCTCAAATGTGCTTGGTATCATGTTCATACAGTTGCTTCTTTACACATCTTCCTCAGGTCGTTATTACATTTTAGTACATCAGCCATTCCCTGGTCCAGCTCAAAAATGTGCCTTAATATTTTATTCCACAGGATTCCTTTGCCATAACTGTTGAGTCCTCAAATAGATGAAAACTAGTTTCTTTGGGGTTTTTTTATTCAATTAGCTTTGCCTATGTTCGCCTTGTTTTACCTCGGTTATTGAAACTAAATCTTTTTGGAAAATAAAATCCAGAGGCAAACACTGTTGTTCCTTAGTGCTGTACTTCCTTCCTTCTCCTTAAGCTGTTAGTAATTAATGTTTCTAGGTGCATAAACTGTATAGCATGATAAGCTAGGTCATGCCACCTTTTAAAAGTTGACATTCTTTTTTCCCTTCAAAAAGAGTGAATGCACAATTGTGGAAATATTTTTTTTTATGGAAAATTGAAGATTAATCTAAAATCTAGACATTTAGGATCTTGTCAACCTCAAACTGTTAACAATCCCACAATGCAAACTCTGGTTCTGAGCCATTCACCATGCACTCACTGTCAGACACAGGTCTCAACAGAACTCCTTTTTTCTCTTACACACAGCCTGCATAAGTAGCCCTGGAATGTTTGGCAATTTATGGAACAAAATACATGCAATATAGACATGACTGTATACACAGAACTATTCAGCACTTCCACAGGAGGATAGAAGCTCTAGCTGCTGTCTGAAATCTCTAAAACTATCCATCACAACAGAAACTGCTAAAAGGTCATAGGTGATTAGAAATGGATTTTCCTGAAATCAATTAAATCATTTCAGTATGGCCAGGTGAGGACAGTAATTTCACTTGCCTGAAGGAATGGACGATGTGTTATTCTACAAATCAGCTGGCTTCACCAGTGGCTGTCAGAAGAACTCAAGAGTTTGATATTGTCAGAGGGGTTATATTCAGCTCTCAGAATTGCTCATGTGTGGCTTTGTGTTTGATAGTTGAAGAAGAAACCAGGCAACCATACATTGCTTTTAATGTGCTTTCTTTAAACCTAATGCTGGGCACACAAATCTGATACAGCTTGTAATACTATGACATGCTGACAGTGAGCTTTTTCTCATCAATCTTATATTAGCTTCACTGCTCAATTTCCTGTGTAAATGTGTACTGTGCACTTTTGTAAGTGAATTCATTACATGCCCCATCCTATGAAAATTTGTGACTTAGTTGCATTTCACCTGTAAAGAACCTAAGACACTAAACAACCAAATGTTTTGTGCTTGTGACCAAAGGCAGGATTTGTCTGACAGAAACCTACAACTGCAGGAGAAAAAATGGTTATCCCAGGTTGAATGGACACCTAGAAAGGCAAACCAAAGATTACTCTGATGAGTCTTGGGGCTCAGAGCAAAGAGGTTAATGGTTTGCATTCCACCTGCATGACAAAAACCAACAAAGTACCACAGAGATTCACAAAAGGAAATGTTGGAGCCAGGCTCCTCAGAAAAGACAAGGGGTAACAGATCAAAACTGAAACAGGAGATATATTCACCAGATATTTTAAAAATATCATTCTTCCCATGAAGACAGCCAAGTGGTAGAACAGGTTGCCCAAAGAAGTTGCACTGTCTCCATTTTTGAAGGTTTTCAAGCTCTGACTGGCTAAAGCCCTGAGCAATCTGACCTGACCTCATTGATAATAATGCTTTGAGCAAGAGGTTTTTCTACACAACTCCTGAAATCCCTTTCAGCTTCACTTATTCTATAAATCTGTGAACTAGAGTTTTTGACCTCTTTTCATTAAAGATATGTTAAATGCAGATTGTCTCTTTTCAGAGATGCAATCTGTCTCCATAATAATATGCAACTGAAACATTTTTACATTGAAGGTAAAAATGTTGATTTACTTCCAAAGAAAGATGGGCAAGTAAGAAAGAAAAAACCCAAATCTTTATTGACATAAACCAACACAGAGTGGCTTAAGTTTTCCCAAGTATTAACATAATAATTAGGGAACAAGAGGTTTTGTTCCAACTTTGGGTTTCTCACAACATCCTGCCTCAACAGGATCTCTTGGAATTACGGCTACTTTAAGCACAAATTGTTCTTCCAAAGAGCTGTTGACTTTTGTGGTCTATTAAACAAGCAATACAAAACTGTACAGTGACGCAAGTGCTTCAGGCTAAGCTGTACATAAAACAGCTCCTTGCCCCTAGGGACTCTAGAAGTATAGACAAGATTAAAACTAAACTTCAGTGTTTTAGCAATAAGTGGTCAGAAAGCAAAAGCAATTCATACAAGTTTACTCATTGTTTCATTTCCAGGTGAGAAATTATTTCCCGACCTACAGAGGAATGGAGTATTTGCCAAGGGAAAAATAGAAACAGTCCAGTCTTTTGGGGTGCATGAAAATCAACATGCAGTTATATACCTTTGGATCCTTCTTCCAAACTATCTCACATTTACAGAAGGTTGCTAGGCCAGCCCTGGCCAAAGATTCTGAAAAATCTACATTTCTGTCTGCAGGGGAAATGGACAGAACCACACAAGTGCACCAGCTATCACAGCAATTGTTTTAGCCTGCTACAGCCTCCAAGAAATCCTAATGGACTTATATCTGGGCTCAGAAGGAGGAAAAAGAAAGGAAGTTAGAAAGAAATCTTCACAATACAGTGTTTTAAGGAGCAGAAATTCCACGGAGTCTTTTGTTTATTTACTTTTAGATTGTGCTGTTGTGTACTCTTTTCCTCTTTGGTGTGGAATGACCTACCAAACCCTCTGCTGGATGGGCAAGTTCACCAATAGTATAAGCAAATACAAACAAGTTAGAAGAACCTACCCACAGCAGTGAAAATTCTGACAGTCTTATCTGTAGAAAAGTTTTCTATGTCACGTTTGGCAAACATGCTAGATATGAGGATAGTCACAGTTTGCATTTGAACTGTGCAGGTTCTACAGAAAATCAATGAGCAGCTGCATATGAAGAATTTATTTTAGTACAGTTCTATTCTGTAATATTCTATGTGAATATTAATCTGGAAATTGCTAATATACTGATAGCAATGAAGGGCTCAGAATAGGATGATGTCCCAAATTCTTAGTCGTACTTTGCCCAATTATGTTTACTACCAGTGCCCCCCATATATTGAGAAAGCTGTCTTGTATGTGTAGAATTCTAGTTAACAAGTACAGAGATATAGTTATCAAATTTTTGTGAATATCAAAAATTCGTGCAGCTTTCATCTACTGTTTTCAAACATACATCTTTCAGTTTGTCATGCCTCATATCAACATATATGGTTTTATTCTGCTGTTCTCATTCAGACAAGACATCCTTTCACTTTGATAGGAAGCATGTTCAGAATCAATTAATCTGAAATGGTAAACAGTAATTTTGGGGAGAAATACAACAAGATTAATCCTATATATTTTCTTTCCCAAAAATGCTGGATTCCCTTTGTGTTTCAGTGTAGATCTCACTTCAAACCGCTCTATTCAGATTTCAAAGCACTTCAGTCACTTGTGCCAGTTACAGCAATTATAAGTGTTATTTCTTCTAAAATACTCTTTTTTAATCAATGTTACATAAAGATACATGAGTTCAGATTTCCTTATATGAATGTAGTAAGCTCACTCTCCAGCAAAGACCGAGATGTATTTTGTGAAATACCTTCGTATACTCCAGTCATCAAAGCTGTAAACTGCTAAAGACATTATACACCAAAATTTCAACTTTAAAGCAAGTCCTTTCCTCTGGCAGCTCTTGCTCAGTTTGACAATTCCTGAAATGTTATTTGGAGGTTGTAATTGTTCAATTGATCTCCACCTATGTTTCAGTAATCAAAACAGTAGCTTTGAGTTTTTGACAACTGCAATATAATATTAGATGTGTGTTGAAGTTAACTCTTGTAGGATTCAAAAGGGTAAAAATACTTTCTTTTTAAGTTTTTGACAATTAAAAGTTTTTCTACAGAACAAAAATAACTCTGCTTATAATGTAACTTCCATGTTCCAGCTTCTATTTCTCCCAGCTCAAAGCACTTTATAACATTGGTCCAAATAGTTCATGCTTTATGCTTGGAAGCACTTTCATTAACTATTTATGTAGGTACAGAAAGCAAGGTTTGGTCCATGATAAATAATAAATCTTCAATAGATTTAGCTGGGATCTTTTCAATGAAACATGTTTTTGCCAGAAAATCCTAATTTCTTGAAATCATAAACGTTGATGGAATGGGTTGTTTCCAATTTATTAAATGTTTCGAAGATATTTTGGAAAGACATTTCCAACCATAAAAAAACCCTCATTTCCACATACTCGAAACAAGTAACTTACATTTAGATAAATATATCCAAAAGATCTCTCAAAAGTCATATATATTTTTGGAACACAAAATAATTTCACCAGCCTGTGCTAAAGTGTCTTCTGAATTGTTACAGTAAATTTTTTAGAATTAGACTTTTTGTCCTTTTGATATATAAATGAATTACTTAAGATTAGAAAGTAATTGGATTTTAGAACAGCGGGAAACAAAACCATTTTTTTTTTTTCCCGGAGAAATGCTGAAACTGTACTGCTCTTTACTTCTGTGAACATTAATTCATAAAGCATAATTCACAATCCAAAGGTGTGATCCCATTTTCCTACGCATCCCTGAGCTAGCCAGGATACCCCAAACAGTTTATCCAGCAGTGCCCAGTATAAAATGTGTTTCTCTGATCTGGCAAAGTAAACTGGGCCCTCAGCAAGGTGATGGACACGCCGTAGCTGTGCTTCACTAAAACCTCCTGCAGCTCACTTAAAGCCATCAAGGGTACAAGTGCCTCAGGTGAATTTACTGCAAATGGCTGGTCTGATCAGCCCACCCATAGATGAAATAAAAGGGACACGTGGAGCTTCTCTCCCATCATTTCGATTATTGGTAAGAACTGGACAGAGCCCATTCTGGCTGAGAGTTCTCTAATCACAGTAAGTGCTCAGAACCTAAGAAAAGGAGCAGACTGCGGCTAAGCAAAAAATCCAAGCCAAACGTGGCACAGAAAGAATATCAGAGAGATGCCAAGCAGTTGAGAAAGGCCCATCAGAGGAAGGAGCAGGTCTCACCCTGTGCCATGTCCCCAGGCTGCTGCCTTGGTCCTTCAGCCTCCTGTGGGTCTGTCAGGCAAGTATGTGTGTTCCTACTGATTCCCCACCAGATACCAACTGCAGTTCTAGAACTGCTCAGAGACAAAGCCTCTGATATCAAAGGATATTACCAGCCACCTAAGAGATTGCCAGGACCTCCCACAGCAGCAGCCCCAAAGTGATGCAGTCATTTGGGTTAAATAAGCAGAAAAAAACTAATGATTCCAGACCAGAGGGAAACAAAGACGGTTCCTGTAACAAGGCAGTCCTTTCTACCCTGTCTTGCACAATTCCAGAACCTGACTAGCAACTTCTCATATATGATACATATTACATATCTAAATCATAAATATTACAGTTATTTATGACAGCAAACAGAAGAACCTATTATTTGCACATAAATGGATTCTGAAAAAAAAAGAAAGAAAAAAAGGCTGTACAACATTTTCTCAGAGATGGCTTAAAGAACAAGAACTTAAAGAACTTGTACTTTGTGATTTAATTTTAGCATTTATGCAGTTACAAATAACCTGAGGCACTAAAAATTGCCATGGTAAGGTATCAAAAAGGCTGAGTCAGGACCAACTGCTGCCTGAAAAGCAATCAGAACAGAGTCATCTGTCCACTGGATGTTGTTTTGGTGCTAGCTCATTTAATAGGGTGCAGGAACCCAACAAAATCAGTGACTCTGCCAAGGTAAAGTTGAGGGTTTGGCTTAAATTAACAAAGCATGCCAGCAGATATATAAACTTAACTAAACACAAAAGTCTCAATTGAGCTAGAATTTTAAAAGGGCTCAAGTAGAGAAGTTTTCATTTTATATAAAAAAGGGAGGAAAAAGTAGTGATTTTGTCATGGTGGGAGTTTCTGAGCCTCTCCTTCACAAGAGCAGCAAAGAACCCACTGGCATTCGCTGGGAGACCACCCACAGTACCCATAGTACATTGGAAATGTCAAGAGTGAGCTGCATGTGAAAATAAAGAATTTATGCCCTATTTCCTATGGAACACCTCAATATGGCATGCATAATGTTTTAAAATTTTCCACTGAAATATTGGCTGCTACCCTGGTCCAATCTGGATTGTCACTCAAATGTCAGGACAGAAAGAGAAAATGCTGGGCTGGGTTTTTTTTGCCTTGCTTTAGACTTAACAATAATTTTACTGTCAGTCACCATCTTTTTCTTGCCACGAATGGTATACCCTATAAATCTGAGAGGTGGCATGAGCAATTCTGAGAGCAGCACTCAGCCCACCCCAGGGTGGGCAAGCAGCTGAGGTCATTACACTTGTGTGACCTTGTGGCAGCTGGTCCCCAGGTTAGAGTTGTTGGACTACCACTTCCAACACAGAAACTCATTTCTGGAATTGTAAAATAAGGTACTACATGCCACACTGCTATCACAATGGTATAAGGAAAGGATTCTTTACAAAAAACTCCAAAGACAAAGAGTTGACAAACAAGGGCACATGGGGCTGCACAAATGTAGCCAGATAGTGCAATTCTTGGGCAGTCACAATATTGCTATTGAATCATTTTCCTGAGAAAAATCTTCAGAGAGGCAGTGGTGAGATGCTTTTATCACATATACACACATATTAACAGTAGGTTATGCAGAAACCACCACAAGGTGAAGCTGCAAGGCACAAGTATGACATTGTATTATAAAAAGTCCTGGTTTACATTATTTTCCAGTACAGTAACAAAAAAAAACCCCAAAAACAAACCAAACTACAAACCATGAAAATGAGATATGCAGGTCATCTGTGTTAATTTGCTGCTCTGACTCAAACCTCTAGATTTTAACACAGAAATGCAAAGCACAACTTTCCAACATTCCCCGGTAAGCAGCTGCTTTATGAATAACTGGAAGAAAACCTTTATGCTTGGTCACACCACCAGCAGGAGACAACTGGCTTTTCTCATGTAATACAGGGAATTGCAGCCAGTACTTCATTAAAACACAAGACACTTTGGCAGACATGGATGCTGAACATTGCTTACTGTTCACATCTGTGGGTAAATGACAGCAGGCTGAAACTGTTGCCTTCCACTAAAGAGCAAGTACATGATCCAGTGCAGTTAATCAATAAGATAATGGAATGAATCAATAGCAAAGATTTTTAGGAGGTCTTAATTAAACAAACACTTGCAGATACAAATGATGTCTTCAATCTATTGATGGTGCCAGGGTGAGGGGTTAAACACGAACAAAACCATCAACTTTATTTTACCAGCATCTATTTCTCCAAACTATCACACAGCATTTTGGCCTCTGCATTGGCTCATCACTGCATCCCTATTCATTTTTACCACCACATTACACAGGCAAATTAGCACATAATAAAGAAAAAGAAATTAACTGAAAACCCCCCTGAACAATTCAAGATGTGATGACAAAGTAGATAATTCACTGCTCTTTCTTCTCTTCGAAAGGTGTGACTACCTAGCCAGAAGATTCTAATAGAGCCACTTTCCAGCTGCAAGGTGTACAATTAGAATAATTAAAGAATACCTAAATTGATAGACCCATTAATGCAGGAGATCGCCATGGGCCTCCTGCACAAACATGATAAGTCGATATTTTTGATTCTCCCAATGGTTCTGTGCCAGGCACTGTTTTAAAGAGACATCAATCTATGATGTCAGCATTTATCTAATGAACCTTCAAAAATCAATGTCAAGATGGCCTGCTACATGTCTGCACCCAATTTGCCCATTCCCCAAGGGACTATAGGTAAAACAAAAACATTGTGTTGCATTCAGCTATAAAGGGGAGATTCTCTTTAACATTCTGCTGTACTGTGGGGGGGGGGGGGATTTTTTAGCAGATTTCTTAGATGAAATCAAGGACAAACGAGGCAAACATTGTATCTGAGAACCATTTATTGATAATGAAGGATATGTGTCCCTACTAGAGAGGAAGTGAAAACTAAGCAGACAGGGGGAAAGACAGAGCAAGAGAGGAAAAGAAAGACAGGGACAGACAGAACCACCAGAATCCTGGGGTGCACTGTTGGTTTACAGCCAGCATGTCGAGGCTGTGTGCTGCAAGCCGTGGCAGCACAATTTCTTCCCCACCTCAGCCGTTGCAAGGGCGTGGGCTCAGGTTCATACTACGTTTCTCTGAGCTTGGTTTCTCACACATTTTGTCTGATACCACCTTCTCTAAAACATTCATGGGGAGACCACCCATTAGTTTCTTTGGGATTCCCTTCTGCCAGCCTTGTGACCAAATCGACTGTCCTGTGAGTGGGCGGTCCCATCAAGCCTGGTTGGAATGAGAGGAATCCTGGGGAACATCCTTGGATTAAATCAGATGGTGAAGATGAGAAAGATGTAGGAGCAGCAGTGGTGGAGTGCTGATGGGATTGCCATGGACTGCCTCTCAACTTTGTGTTCCTGGACCTGTAGGCTCTTTGGCTCTCTCAAGCCTAACCCTAAGCTTGAAGGCAGTTTTGGCACTGGGATAAAGGTCCTCACAGCCACAGGTGGCACAGATTGAAGAGGTTTTTCGGGGAAGCACCAGGCTGCTGTGTGCAGCAGCTGTCAGGCGTGGGGAGTGGTGAAGCAGAGTAGACAGAACAGGGAAGGCAAGCAGGCACGAAGCAGGGTGGACTGCAGGAAGGCAGAATGCAGGCATGGTAAGGACAGGAGCAAAAGGGGGATGAACAAGTGGACAAGCAAACCAAAAACCAGATGGGACCCAGCTATGACTCATTTAATTGCTTTTGATATGCAAAGGCTCCTCCCATGGCTCTCCCTTGAGGATGACCATTGGCTAGTCAGGGGAACTGTCCCCTAGCAGCAGGTGCTTCCCACCTCCCAGGGGAGTCACCTGCAGCCCAGTGGTGGCAGTTTTCTCTCCCCTGATGGCTGCCAGGTGACACCTCTGCAGAGACAGAGCTTCCCTCCATTTTCTAAAGGGGTCCTGCTTAGAGACTGTAATTTTAGTGGTCTCCACCCCTACCACACATGCTGACTGACCTCTACACGTGCCATGTGAGCTCTCAGCACGTGGTGTACAGCTCCTCTAGCAATTTTCCACCAGCTGTCAAAAAATGTGTTCTTAACCCACAGTTCGAGAAATAAAATTGGACAGTGTTGAGCATAAATGAAAATTAAATTGGTTCCTCACACATTGTAAGAGCAGTGCCCACCCTACCTGGTTTTGACAGTGGTAATGAAAAGAAAGAAACTTGACCTGGCTGTAGACAACAGGAATAGGTTTCCAAAGACAATAGGCATTCCAATCCCTGCTATATTATATATATAAAACCAAGAGGTATTCCAAAGAGAAAACAAAATTATGTGGCTTAAGGCCCTCCAAAATTGCCTTTGTCAGGCTTGCAGTACAATGACAACCAGGTGACTGTTTTGTTAAATTACTATAATCAGGATTCTTAAGGATAACAAGATTGCCTTAGCTATTAATATAATTCTTATCCTTGTTGCCAGTAGTACATTCCTTGGCAAAATTCTTGTTTACACCTGAGAGCCAGGGTATTCAATCCCCTGCATAGCTATTAGCTAGGAGAGCCATTTAGCTCTGCTGAAGCAGTTCTTTTAGCTATTTTCTTGTTAGTGTTTAGACTTGACCTATCCTCACTATTCTGTCCACAAAAATCCCTGAAACTGATATTTTGACACTGTATCAGACAGAAAGTGGAGGTCTAAGTAAGCTTCTCCTGCTCTCCTGTTTGAATAATAAACTGGTCTCTCTAGTTGCTCTGAGGTAGGGCTGCCTCCAGCTTGTAACTGGAGGTGACAGGTACTCTCTAGCAGATGGGCTGTCTTGTAATCTTTTTCTTTATTCACAGCAACTCTGTCTCTTCCTTCTGTTCAGAGTATTTACTCTTGTTGGTAGCATGTAAACAGTTAGCTATGCCTTAGACAGTTCAAAGATGTGCTGTGAGGGTGAATTAGTTGTTGCAGGATGCCTGTCTGCCTTCATACACACACTTCTTTCAAACACTGCCATTTTCAGATTTCTGCCCAATTAACTGATGATGATGGAGCCCAGTCCTGAGCTCCTTGCCCAGAAACCTCCCCTGAATTCAGCAAAAGCTCTCAGGAAGCAGACAGCTGAGAAACACTCTGAAGATGCCACAGTTTCTCTGCACTAAAATGCTGCGTTCCAAATATTTAGTACACTTGCAAAACATTTACATTCTTATCTAAATACAAAGCATGCAATTTAATTCCTTTCATAACACTTGTGTTTCTCCATGAGTTGGAATGAATTCAGGTTTTTCCCACACATAAAAATTACACAGATTTTTTTCATAAATACATGTATTCTAAGCAACTAGGGCAGCACTGACAAACGGGACAGCTTCGCAAACTACTGATGTCTCATGACATCTTCACTAATATTTCATAATGGCTTTTTTCCTTGCCTGTCTGCTGTAGAAGTGCTGCTGATTTGTCTTTACTCACAGATAATACAGTGGAGCCAAGTTTTCTATTTGGTGCAATCACATGAGGACTGCATTTGATTGCTGATATCTTGGCAAATGGGTTTTGTATTTTAATACCAGTGATGTTCAACATATCTTTTGAGAAAACTAATTCCGTGTGTAATGAAGTTTCCCTCCACATAAACATACATTCATGCATGTTTATGAAATGCTCCTTTTAAAATTTTTCTTAATGCAAGTGAAATTTTCAAATCTGCCCAATTGTACCAATCTGTACTTTAGGTACGAATCCTCATGAACGTTCCTAGGGATTCTGTTTTTAACTGTATTTAATGTACCATGCTTCTTTCATCAAAATGCAACTCAGTTTTCAAAAACAAGTATGCAAATTAATTTTGAAAGCCACTATTCGGTTCTTCAAAGAGATTTTCTATAGATATGTAAAGTTATATGAGCATGGGAACACAGTACATTTAATCTGATTTTTAAGAAGGTTATGTCAAGTTTCCAAATTTTATCTAAAATTGTAATTCTGCTCTACTGTTGTTGGCTAATAAATAAATAAAAATGTAATAGATAAAAGTCACAAGACATGTTATACATGTTTTACTGGTTAATATTCTTAGGTGATATTGTAAGCTTCACCCTTGGGTATTTCCTAGTGACATGATTTAAATTTATATTTGGGGTTTTCATTTCCTGGGGGATACCACTAAAGGCCTGTGTCTCCATGGCACTTTGGCAGGCCAATTATTATATTATATTATAATTAATATTATATTATTATTAATATAATAATTATTAATAGAGACATCTGTGGAAAGACTGAATGGGACTTGAGCATAAGTCACGTGAAATCACACATTCTTTAAAGAAACTTTTGCAGAAGGCATGTTGCACTCAACATCCATCCACAGTAATTGTTGAAGATACGATTTGCCCCAAAGTCCTCATTTGACATGGTAGGATATGCAGGCAATGAAATAACTCACTCTTAAATGTCTCTGAACCTATGCCTGAGCAATGACCTTTGTACAAAAACAGGTCAGCATTGACAGTACATCATCCCTCGCATTATGTCAGAATATTCATTAATAGCTCAGAATTCTTTAGGAAGCAGTAAGATACTCCTTCACAATCTATCAAGAACTGACTGGTCTCCATCTTTCTTGAGAGATCTTTGAAAAGCAAATCAAGACTTAAAACATCATAGTGTTGCAATTTTAATACGCATAATTTACATTCTTGTCGAAAAGGTTGAACTAAAGCTATAGCCAGACTCAGCATGTGTGCCATGGTCTCTGGAAACGTGTTATAAATGCAATCTAAAATCAATAGCAAGAAACAATTACAGCATCTGAATACCATTTGGGTGAAATAAGCTGATGCTGGTGAAGCAACCAGAAAATGTATGTCAATACCTGCAACAAAGTATTCCACAGCGTTTGCACAAAGAGGGGTTGAGTAAATATCAATAAAGCAACTCCTACTACAAACAGTAAAAATGATAAAATCAATATTATAAAATAAGAAAGTTAGCACACAGATGAACACTGTGATGTAGACAGTACTGTGTTAGGAGTGTTGCTAAGTTCCTGCATCTCAGTAAAGGAACAGACAATGAGTGCATTTGTCCAGTGCTCTGATTAATCAAGAAATCAAAGTACACAACAAATGGTATGCAAACATTAGACCATAGGCATTCATATGAAAATGTATTTATGTCCTACAGCAGGAGGAATCTCATATCTACTGCACCTGCTAGTCCTGTCAAGAACCCATCTAACTAGCCCACAACATGCCAGCTCTGTCTGCTTAATGGAAAGGCCCTAAAGGACTTCACATTTGCCCATGAAAAAGGCTTGAGTAAGAAAAAATAACCCATTATTGCAAAATATTTATATTAAAGCACCAAATCCCAGTAAATTCTTTAAAGACCCAGCAACTAAAAGGGTAAAACTGCAAGTGACAGCCCATCTGCAAGACACTGTCTGTAGCTCTGACCTGCATTTAAAACAGGGCTGCTTAGCCTTTAGAGCACCTAAAGTTGGCTCTGTTGTTTGCATTTCATAGAAACTACTTTTGAAAGTAAACAAGAACCTTTAGTGAATTATTTAGCATACAAATAAACCAGCAAAGAAGTCTAAGTAGGCCAATATGAACTAACTCGATTGAAATATTCATCTGTAAATAACTTTTCAATCTGCTGCTTTCACGTACAAATACTACATGGAACATTAGACACAACTAGCTTCTAGGGATATTTAGGCTCACTGGAGAGCAATTTTTATGTCTACTGGCATCTGTGGGTAGTGATATGGACTGACTGTTAATATAACCAACATAAAATTTATGTGAACACTCACTGCAATAGCAACACACTGTCAGACAGCTGGTGGTTGATGCGTAGCACATGCGGATTTTATATGCACTGTGTAAACTAACCTTTGCAAAAAAGATTTAGCAGGTTTATTAGTTTAGGAAATCGCTATAATTAAGGATAATTCATAATGGCCGCTTATCCATTCTATAGCAATAGCTGCTTTAATTTAGACTCTGTTTCTTTGAGCCATAAATAAGTGTGTTGATATCTTCTGCACAGATGTGGCATTCAACCTGTTCAAGTTGGTTGAGTTCTGCTTGTGTTTTAATGCAAAAAAATAGCAGATAAGTCCATAAAAGGCACTTTGCCTGAAATAAATTAGCAAAAAATGCAGCTTGGAAGTTCTGAAATTCTACTAGTAGCTCCTTTTAGGGAGAAGAGGGTGGAACTCAGATATTTTCCACAAAAAAGGAGCGAACTACATGGTCAGAGATCTGACCTGAGATAGAATACCAGATTTGCATAATTAATCATTGGAAAAAGAGATATGTCTGTGACCTACGTGTATTATTTACAATTTATTCAGTTTGTAATGGAGGGTTTGACCTCTGTGAGCCCTTCTCATAACACTGTGACTTCCCTGCTTCTGTGCACACCTCCAGCCTTCTCTGCAGTAAACACATGTGCTGTTTCCTAACTTCAATTCCCACTAAAAATTCCTGCAAAACAATTCCTTGGGTCCACATTGCTTATTTAGTGGACAGCACTTTTCCTGACTCGTCAGCTATCCCATGTCCTACCATCATGGGTCTCTCTGACCAAATCCAGCTTTCCTTACACTCCCTGCCTTTGAACACGGGCATTCTTAGCAGAAACATTTCACAGATAACTCCTTTACTAATTAGGAACTATAGTAAGGCCTAAAGTAACCACAGAGGCCTAGAGTAGCCAACATATCAAATTTGCTTTGATTTTACAAAAAAAAAAAAAATCTTCTACACTTGTCACTTGTGACTCCATTGGTATCTTGTTTAGACAATGACTATAGACCCACCCAAATAAAAAATTATGATTTGACATGTCTTTCAGAAAATGCTTAAGATAGTTGATAAAGCAGCATGAAGTATCAGATGATCAGCAAGTTTAGAAACAAATACAATCCAGATTCTCCTGATTTCAATTTATGCTTCCTCCTTTCTGGAAGAACCCTAGATTAGCATGGACAATAAAGAATTTGGATACTGAGCTTTGCAGCAGATGACTAAGCACAGTGGCTAAAGGTATTATTTCCTAGTGTATAAAAGGCGAAAATGTGGAGTGTTATGGAAAACTATCTAGCCTTTTAAGTCTCTGGCCACAAAATTACTAACACATTGCCTTTCCAGGGAGGGTGCAAACTATATTTTTTTTCCCATTTAGATTTTATAGTAACCTTGAAAGTGACATTAAATGACATAAATTCACATAGTGTCATGGCACTCAGTGGAGCACAGTAAACATGCCCTACTTGGGATCAAATAATTCAAAAATTAGATGCTGTTCCTGAATTGTACTGTTTTCCCATCAGCTCAACTTTCACTGTGCCTGAAGAATGTGTATCAGCCAAAGTACTGGGCCTATGAGTTTAGTATGGATCTTTGCTAAAAACAAGATATACCCTTTTATTTTTAAAGAATAAAATACAAAAGTGTAAGTAGTCTGCTTGCAATCACCAAGAAAATACAAAACCATCACAGTTAACAAAGGCAGATGCAGCAATCACCACACATACTGAATTTCAGGCTATCTAAGCCTATCATTTTCAATCTCTTGATGACAAATGACCACACCACTCTACTCATTTCCAGTCCAGTCAGAAGAGGTATTTGTTGTGAGATTCAGACTTCAGTAATAAAAAGATCTTGGCTAAGCAATATATTTCCGATCCATTGAATTATTACATTCAATTTTTTCATGAGTGTATGAAATACAGTATAAAAAAATTCTTCCAATGCCCTCGGTGAAGTAAAGCACAACTGCTTTAACACCACTCAAAGCATAAACACTGCAGTAATTATGCACCTTCTGGGTAGAGGCGCTACAAAAGGAGCAGTAAAACGTGAATCAAACATTTTTTTAAAGGAATTCCTAGGTAGTGAAAGGAAACAACTGAATTTTCCTTACCCAAATCAGAGCCAAGATTAGAATGGAACTGGGAGAGATGAGTTCCAAAGGTAGAAGTTTTGCTGTCAGTGCAAGACACCTTTTGGCAGTATCCTCTTGCTCTCTGGGTTCTGACTAATACGTTTCGAAAGAGATAAAAGCTCCTGCATTAGCATTCAGTTCAACCAACAAGAGCAATTGACTACAGAATGGAATTGCTTTGCCAATGGCATATTGCACTTAAGCGGAGTGAAACTGCAAATCTCCGTGCCAGAGGAAATTTTGAAATTTCCATTGCTTTTTTTATATATTGCGTTTATTTTATCAAATAATGGCCAAATAATTCCAAATTGCAAAACTCAAGCAGATTCGTAGAACTGAGCTGAAACACTTGACTTTTAGTGAGCAGAACATTGGGCTGTTTTCTTTGTGGTGATGTTCAGCTTGATGGGACTTGTGGCAGGTGAGCCTGACGTTCACGTTCACACTATAGTTGACATCCCTTGTGGGACGAGTTGACATCTGCCATAATTTATTCAGCAGCCATTTAACTCTTACAGGCCATTACACAGCTTTAGCCTATAAAGCCCCAAATACATCAAAGATATAGTATATTTGTCAAGAAGCTGAACAAACTGAACAAAATGGAAGCTTGATCTACCCTTCTAGAAGGCAATTTCAAGTGCCAGAAAATTAATATTTTCTTTTTAATAATCAAAAACCTGAACTTTAGATCAAACTCAAAAATTAAACAGATGTTTTAATAAAACAGAGAAATTTATCATGGGAAGCTTTAGCTTTGTGAAAATTGCACTTTTTGGTGAAGTATTTGACCCTAACTTTGATTAGCTCAAATGATTGTGACTTGGCAAAAATACGATAAAATGGGAAGTTATATACTGCTGTGCTAATTCTTACCACAAAAGTTTCTGAGTATTTGCTGCATCTTTATTACATAATTCCTATACTTGAATAAGACTTGATTTCTTTAAAAAGGTTTTACAGTTCAAGATTGCAATGGAAATATAAACCCTACCTGCTCAAAAACAGAAGCTGAAAACCCATTAAAAGTGGTCTTAAAGCAGCTGAAAATGTATATCTGGGGTTCAGGCCAGGCCTAAACAGGGAGGATAACACTAACATCTGTTAGTGAGATAAACTAACATCTGTTTAACCCAAATTTATAAATTCCTTTATCTCCTGAGACATTTCTTACAGCAAAACTGTTCTCTAGGTTCTCCAAACTGCTGTAACAACTAGAAAAAAACAGAAAAAAGTCTTACACTAGGCTAAAGTGGATACACGATTCTTAACAAAGGCAACACTTGTTATAGCTTTGGACAAGAAGGAAGCATGTGAAGAAAAAGAACCACTTGTCCAGGCTGGCAGTGCAAAGGGAAGAACTACTACAAGCCATGGAAGACTTGTCTGAACAGGTACTCTAGCACAAGGGGTGGGCAAAAGGAAAGAAAAGAAGAAAACAAACAAAAAAGGATAGAACGGTTCAGGAATGTAAGGAATAAGATCCAGTGGAGTAGAGATATTTTGACTTAAGCCTAAAAAGAATTCTGTGATGAGGAAACTGAGACAGGGCGGAGGGCAAGAGAGAAATAGGTTTTGCCATTTTGGTTTATTAGGTTTATTTTATCTGTGCTTCAAATAAAATATAGCAATGGAGAAGACAGCTAGGTATTTGCTAAGTAGTTTAAAAGTGCTGATAATGATGACCAGTGTATATTATTGCAAAAAAGCTCATTATGTGACTTGTCATTACCGGGACTGATTCCTGTGCTAACCCAAACTCTTATTCTTCAGAGTCTCCAGAGAAGGGCATGATCAAGAGAACAAAATGCTCATGCCAGAGCAGTTCAAGAAAAGGGTGACTGGAGGAAAGTGAGCACAGATCATGTGGGGAGGTGGCCAAACACACCCCGCCCCAGCTGGCACAAAGCACCCGGACAGTCTGTGCCCAACGCTATGCCAGAGGCGAGGAATGGAAAAGAAACTGGTAATGCACGAAGTAAGCAGGTGAGTGGGAGATGTGCATGTGGTGTGTGGACATGCCCAGCAAGGAGGCCGGGCCTGGCCCCATCAGGGCACCTGCTGAAGGGAGCAGGAGCGCCCGGGGCTCTGCCCAGCGCTGCCGGCGGGACAGCAGCCGAGGACACAACAAGGAACCTGCAGATCGGCACAGAAAAAGGAAACACATGGGAAAAATAATCCTGAGCATGTGGGATGTAAGAAAATGTATGGTTGACTGCTTTGCAGTCTCTCTTCCAGGGATGAAAATTACTTCAGAGACTGCCTACAAAGGGAAGTTCCTTAAAAGTGGAAGCCAGTGGTCAGACTGAGAAGAAAAGGAGAAAAACAGAGATATTAAAATTATCAAAATAGAAACTCAAGCACATCATCTGTCTTTGGTTGTAACTCACTTCTTTCTTGAGAAATAAACTTCAAATTATCAAACATGAACAAAGAAACAGAAGTCACCAAAGAGTGACTGAATTTAGTAGTAATCTTCGAGGTTAGATTACATCCTTTTGTCTTAAACAAACAAACCAAAAAAAAGCAATAAAACCACCATTAGCTTTCTATAAAATATCTTCTAAACTGCAAATCACTTTTTTTTTTTTTTTACAAAAGAAATGCACTTGCAGTAGGAGTCAACACAGTTTTGAACATAACAAGCAGCAAACAGTTTGGCACTGATTTTTAGCACTTATGGTTGACTGCAAAAGCTAAAGTACAGTATTTCTAAAAGTAGAATGTATTTCTTAAGTCACAAGTTTTTTCATTGGATTTGCAGATGGGGACCTCTATTGGTATAAAATAATTATGAAAAAAATGACACCTGGAAACAGACCCATTGGCTCCCACAAAAATCCCATTGGCCAAAATCTCATTTTCATTACACTAATGTTAACATATACCCATTTCAATTAAAATCGCAGGAATTGACCCAATCAAATGCAATGAATACAAGAATTTGGTCCAATTGTGAAAGACATCAAGAATTCTTTGGAGAAAAAAAAGCTACAAAGAAGAACTAATACCCTTTGTAGTTAACCTTCCCATACTTATGCCCGGGGCCCTTCTGTGCATGTGCCTGCTGTGTATTTTTACCACAACCTCCGTGTAAGCACGCAGCGTTCTGGCTCTGGACTGACATATCTCTGTCTTGGGCAGGATTTTCAATCCTTCATGACTATCTATTTGTCACTGCAGGTGAGTGGTAGCACTCAGGCTGATCCCCAGCCACTTTCACAGTTACTTATCTGTCTTTATGGATTCTTCCTGTGTGTCAAGTTGGTGCATAACAGCATTACTGTCAGGGTGACAAAATTGTCCCCAGAGTGTCACAAATGACTCCCCGGCCTTATGGCTGCAAGCAGGTAGTAACACATCGACACTGCCTGCCTCAGCTCATCCCTCTCCAGCCCTGCCTCCTGCCTGCTACTCTGCACACACACTCTCCTCTACTCCTGCAAACCTCAGCCAAGAATTAAGACAGTTCTAATTTTGGTGCTTGAAAATTACCACTGAAAAAAGAGAGCAGTTTGCTTTCAGGGTGAAATATTTTTCTCTGAAAAGTCTGTTCATTTGTCTTATTAAATAATAGACTATTGGGGGAAGAATACGCTGCAGAATTCCTGTTTTTTAAGTACAGAAACCATGATTACAAATTCAAAATAGTGGCTAAAAATCTATACACACTGATTTTTGCTGAATTCTATATGCCGTCCATGCTCTTAATTTTTTCATGCGTTTTTCTATCAATGAAAGCCTGGGGTTTTTTTCCTAGAATTCTGTTGCATTTTTTACTTAATTGTATTCTGCACATAGTAACACCTTTTTAAAAATAACATGTTCTCCAGTTCAACATCACTGTTTATCTGTGATAAATTTAAAATCTCCTTTGGCAAGTGCTTGTTTAAAACCCTTTTTCTCCCCTCATAATATAAAATTATTCCAAGGAGAAAAAAAAAAATCCATTAAATTAAAACATTTTTTATATTATTTGAAGAAGGCTGAGAGCCTTGATAAATACAGAGAAAAAAAGTGTTGCAGCAGCAAAGCTTGTTCAATAATCTAAAAACTACTTCATGGTAACATAGTACAAGCTAAGATTTCGGTGATTCTCACATGAACCATGGTTTATGCAAATATATTCTGCTTTGTTTAAGTCCACTGTACTTCAATTCTTCAAAACACCCTCAAGGTAACTGTGTCCAGACATGGACAGTGGCCAGGACTCTGTGAAGGAGAGTCCCTGTGGTTTTGTCCCTTCATCACCTCCCTATATCAGCTCATCTCTCCATGCCTCAGTTTCCCCAGCTGTGAACTAAAGATTGTTACACCAAATTTTCCCTTAAAAATGTCAAAAGAACTGCAGAGCGGTGAAACTAGTCAACATTAAGAGTACACTGAGACAAAACAAAAGCCTTTTTTTTTGGAAGGTAAACATTTCGAGAATGACCCGGGGAGGGGTGTGTGAAACACACGGTCAGGCACTGCTGCCTTGAGAGATGCAGCTGGACCAAGGGTACCTGACCCTTGCTGACACTGCCACTGCCGAGGACAGGAGAGCTGCAGCAAACACGTGTTGGGCTGTCCGTGCTCACCCTCCCACCCCTCGGACCATTTGTCCTTCACCTGACAAACACTTATTGTCTGAGCTCTCAGATAGGTTCAATATGATTTCTGACACTGGAAAAACAAAGCTAAAAGCAATTTAGAAATGCCTGCCCATGAAGTCAAAAGGCAAAATATCTAAAGCTTCTCCTGGAATCTCTGACCTCAGAGGCTGACATGGTTTGATGGGAAATTTAATGTAATAGTCTGAGAAAGCCAAAAGGCCTATTGTCAGCAATGAAGTCTGAAAGTTAGCAGAATTAATATAACTGTACAATGGAAGTGCCCTCAAGGGACAAGGCTGCAGAACCAGGGCAGAGGGAAAAATGACTTTTGAAGTCATTTCACTATGACATTCTGTCATCACCGCTAAACGGAAATAAAAAATCATCTGAATTACCACATGCTTCAGTGTGTGTCCCTTCCTTATCTAATATAAAGTAATAACACTGACGTCCTGTGCCCCACCTAAGATGGGAAGGGGCTCTGCAGGGACTTTGGGAGCTCCATTTTGAATTGCTAAATGCAATAAGAATAAATGCAAGTGGGAGTCTGTTTAGCAGAGAATGATGTCTGGTCTGTAGCCCATCAAAGCCCAATAAATCTCAATGCTTCAACAAGAGATGAAAATGGTTATCTCATCATTTCAGTGCCAGGGTGAAATTTTCTCTGAGCCAGAGTATTTTTACAGATGATTTATGTCTGGGAAGGGTAGTTGTTTAACAAAATGGCAGATAATGATAAATAGAAAGCAAATAGAAACAGCAGCAAGGGAGTGGTTCTTAGTTGCAGCAGTGGAATAAACAATACACTTACATAAAGTATATGTCACATACAAGTGCCATTATTCTAAATCCTATGAGTTATATGTTACTTGGAACATCACATAAAAGAGCTGGTAATATGATTTACAGGATAGGAAATTTAACATGTATGCAAGGCAAATAAGTATCAAAATTCTTCTTTCTGTTACATTTCTGTTAATCCCACTTCACTGAAATTATTCTGGATTTACAATTGCATAATACACAAGAAGTGTCTATGTGTTCCCTGGGTTTAATACATTATTATATTAAAAGGAGAAGGATCAGAAGATGGGCTAATTTTCATGTTGTTTAGCAACTTATTTTTGACCACAATACTTATATTGTCTGAGGGAAAAAAATACAAATACTTTTACAGAAAAAGGAATAGCTGATACATATGCTATCTGGACATGCTTTTAATAAAGTCATCTGAAAACAAAACTTTTTTTTTCCCTTAAGATCTGGGTTTGGATGACATGATAAAACAAATATTCATGGAGTTAATGATGAGAAGAAAACACAGCACAAAGCAGACTGCGTGTTTGAGTTTTTTGTATTAGAGATACTGCAAACAATGTCAAATTGGAGATGGAGATTTAAGGTCAGGGTGCTCGGTTTCAGTTTCTTTTTCTTTTTTGTGCGTTTTTCCTGTGGCTGTACACAAAGGGAAAAAAAAATCTAATTACAGTTTTAAATGCCCAAAATGCCATGTCCACCAAAAGCCCGATGCTCATTAGTACTAGTAATTAACTTTACAACTGTCAACACAAACACCACACAGGCTGACAGATAGATAGTAGCTCTGAGGGTGCTAATAAATCCGGAAATAACAACTTGACACGCAGATGCACAAAAGGATGCAGGTGATAAAGAAATGTTGACATCAAATCTAATTATCTTGGAAACGGCCAAGTACTGCACAATCCCCAGTAATGCACTGTTATTGCTGGTGATGAGCCCCACTGGAACGGCTCTTAACCACAGCCTACAACGGGGCTTTTACAGCCCCTTGTCATATCTAGTGAGGACAATATCAAAAAGGAAATTATGAGTGTCATGACCCCTCCAAGTCAAAAATCTAGTGATGAATATAGGCTCAGCAAGGCATAGCAGATTACCCCCTTACGAGTTTTAAAGCCAGGATGATATATGACATTTTTATCAGGCACTTTCTCAGGAATGTCACCAAGAGGGAAAATAAAGGCCCTGAAAAGAGACGACTAGGTGAATTATGCAACTGTAATTGCCGATCATAACCTGATATGAGCTGAAATTGCTCTGTTTTCATATTGAGATAGCATAAAATAGTCGGGAAATGCAATGGCTTCTTAATGTGGCCTAGATGAGTCTAATATTCTGATCATTTTTCACTCAGCTGCTAGGTAAATAGTGCTTCTTTAACACAACCACCGTGGCCCAGGGCAATCTGGGGGCCCAATTTTACACTTGAATTGAGAAAATATGTGTAAACTACAATTTTTCATATTTTCTGCATACATAAGAAGATGAAACATCTTTATCATGTGTATTGTCTGGCTGAGCTTATACAAAATATTAGTTTATCTCTCCTACTTTGGTTTATTCCATAAGCAAAACACATAGATCTAAAGGACAGGCAATATTCTATATACAAAATAGGTCCATCTTTTATGCAGCCTCGTATGAAGAATTCTACCATTTTGTTTTTGAAAAGCTGGCAATTAGCAAGTGTAGATTTTGCAAAATAAATTAAAATATTCTAAAATGCTCATACTTTTCTGCAAATTGGTGTTTTAAAAAAAGGAAAATAAAAGGACACGGAAATATTTATCTGTACAACATGACATACTAGTTTAAACAATAACCTCTAGGAGAAAAGGAAAGTTAAGGCCATTTCTTTATTACCATGCTATAAGATAAATTTATTTTATC
This sequence comes from Sitta carolinensis, assembly GCA_032173965.1. Taxonomy (NCBI): domain Eukaryota; kingdom Metazoa; phylum Chordata; class Aves; order Passeriformes; family Sittidae; genus Sitta; species Sitta carolinensis. The sequence goes on along the minus strand of CM063292.1, from coordinate 17,997,327 downwards.
ATAAATCTGCTGCATTAAGTGGTTCATAAACCAGATTTGCCTAAAAAACAAATCTGAGTTTAAATATAAAAACCTCAAATCAACCACAAAACCCAATGAAACAAAAAGCATGCTACTACCCATTCTCAGATAATAATCAGCAATAATACCTGGGGCAGAAAGGTCATAAACCATACTTCCAAGACAGGAATAATTCATTGTACTACTATGTGTTTAAGAATTAGTTTGATAGAGTCACTATCTAGACTGTGAGATATTGTCTATCAATCTGACCTTCTAAAAATGAGCCCACAGTCTCCCACTTAGATCAAAACCTCTGCTTTTATGATAAGCAGTGTCTTTCTTATGATGAATTTTAGGACCAGGCTTATGATGACTGCAGCACCATTTGCAAAATATGGAAGTGAAGCAATAGAACTGTTAAATAATTAGGTCTTCCTAAAATTTTGGCCATATTTTTTCTGCAAAGGAACCAAAAAAAAACCAACCCCGTTTCGCTTGCTTGCTTAAGAGGCAGTTCAGAAATAAATAAGTACAAAGGAGGTTAAAAGACTGAAATGTCTTTGTTTGCATTTATATTGTCTGTTCTTAGTTCCTATATACCCACCTTATCGAGGTGCTCCAACACTAATTGCAAAGCAGCACTGACTAGCAGCAATAACCAGCACTTGGAAAAATCCCGTGTGATGCTGGTGACTGCAGATAAGAACCCCCTAACAAACTTGGGTGTATCTGCATCAACTTACTTCCTACTCCCTTCTGCATTTTATGCTTCCTAAAGGCTGATATTTTGTACTAAATATCATAGCAAAGTGATACCTCGCTCTACAGAAAGGCTTCAAGCACAGATGACTTCCAAAGGCTTGAGGATGTGGGATATACAGAACTGAAAATAACACTGTGATACTTCAGTAATCACACAAGTCTTTGTAAAATATTTGACTGGAAACCAGAAGAGGATTGAAATATAGTTCCTAGCAATTAATACTGTGTGATCCTAAATGTAGAGTTGTTCAGATCTCAAAAGAATTTAAAACTGTAGACCCATCCATATTTATTACATTACCACTAACCCTATTATGAACAGTCTTTATGTAATTAACATACCAGCAGGGAATTTAAGAGGTACTTGGCATTAATTTTCAATCCCTATTCTCCATGAATTTGGTACTCAATTGTAGTGATAAATAGAAGGCACATGGTTATGATTACACATTTTCTGTAACGATTATGCTCCACAGTAGAACAGACCTCATAATGCAGCACAGGCTCACGGTTAGCAAGAAAACCCATTTACTGCTGGATTTTCATTCTCTTCCAGAAATTCAGAAAGTCAAGCGACCACTTTCCATTTTCTAACAGGACCTGTTTAGAGAAGACTTTTCTCACAGTCACTGGCACTTGGCAGAAAAATAACTTCCAACCTTCATCATTCCCTGCTCAAGTCAGCCCCACTGAAGGTGCGTTTATTCCATCTCCCTGTCTCTGTATCCCCCTTCCGGAGAGCGGGCGCAGGGGCTGCAGCCACTGTTGCTAAGCAACTCAGCCACAGCACTGCATCACCAAGTACAGATTGCTCCCATCATTTTCAGCCTCACAAATTTGGGAGCTGGTATAATAATAGGAAGTAGTACGGATAACAAAACCTTTATCCAAAGACTGGTAAGTTAACAGATGGATCATGAGAGCTAACAAAAAAAAAAACAAAAAACCAACAAAAAAAACCCTACTGCAACAAGAACACTGAACAATTATTGGCAGTGTTATTTTCAACCTATTTTTTTTTTTTAATCAGTACAGCCTCCACAAAGAAGTTTACATACTCACTATGTGTGAATGCAAAAGTATTTTTGAATTGTGATGATTTTTTGTGGGTCTTTCTGTGCAAGAGAACACCACAATATCAGTGCTGCTGAAAGCTAGCACAAGATCTATTAGTAATCAAATTTCAGCCCAGATTTTATGGTTAGTCTAACCGAGTTAATTTCTCTAATGTTAGCAATTCATGGAAGAGGTCTCTTGTGGCAGCACAAACCTGGGATCCACAGCAGCTGTCAGAAGAGACTCTGAGGAATTCCTTATTAGCCAGAATGCAACCAGGCAGAAAACTCATTACACAGTGCTAAATATACTTAATCACATCTATTAGAGAAAAATGAACTTGATAATTACAACAAATAACTAAAGAGCAAAAAGTGTTCATGGAAAAACCCACACCAGGATGTGTAATAAGAGGGGCTGCATACTGACTCTGTGTGGGAGAAAGCCTCACTGAAAACTCTTCTGATTCTGATGGAAAATGATCACACCACAATGTACAAATGATTTAGGTTTCTCTTGAAAGCGAAGCATTTACATTTAACAGCTTACATAAATGTAACATAATAAGTAAATCAATTGCTTATATTTAAAAAATTAATTTGGAAAGCTTTTCTGAGAGTTGAGACAACATCTTCTCAAAATGCTTTTTTGGGGAAAGGAAGTCTGCTACAAACTTTCACCACAATAAAGGTAATTTCGCAATAGCTGGTACTTCACTGCAGTACGTAACATAAGTGCTCCAAGTCTTTCCTTGTTCAAAATAAGCCTTTATTTTGCTTCAAATGGGATTGGGGTGTGGGGTGATTGGTGCACAATTCTGCCCATCAAGCTATCTGTATTTTAAAACTAACAGTTTTAAACTGAAGGTATCAGAAAATTACCTCGGGACGTAATTGCACATTGAAGTCAAACAAACATCACGTACTCTTGGTGGATTCTTCACTTACCATACAATGGCACTGCAAGCAGGCCTGGATGCCATCTGCCAAAACCTCCCTTGCAGAAGTATCCAAAGTCTGTCTTAGTTTTATTTGCACTTTGCCTAGTCAGTGCACACGAAGAGTGGGCACTCTACAATTGCAGCAGTTGCAAATCCTGATGCACAGACACTTGAAGAACACAACAGAGCAGTGATTGCAGCTTCATATCTTTAGAAAAAAACTAATACCCAGACTTCTGTCACTTCATACCAAATGCCTCTCACATCTCATGAAAAGCAGTTAACCTTTAAGCAGATCCATGAACTTTGAGTCTTTTTGAGCCCAAACTTTATTTAAAATTCTTTCCCAACTATATATATCCTTAATTCAACATCATCGAAATAAAGAAATCAGGCATCTTGAAATCATCAAATAAAATCTGAGAAGGGATACTCCAAGGTTTTCATGTAATTTTGACTTTATTGGAAGAGGACAGCTAAGTAGTGCATGAAGCAAGCCATCTGGATTTTCTTTTTCTACTCAGCCACAGAACATTTTCACCTTTATTTCTATGAAATACCATTAAAACATAGGATAGCATCTAGAAAAAATCAGACAAATTCTTCACAGTGATATCCAAATAAAGTCAGAATGCAATGGCCAAAGAAAGTCCCTACCTAAAGGCTGTCAAAGACAAACCTCAACCCTTTGCAAGCCCAAGTGAGGGACCCATGTAAGTGCCAAGTGAAAGGTCTACACTGCCATCTTCCTCTCTTCACCTCATTCCTTTCCTGCAGCTGTCATGAAGAGAGGCAAGAAACTGCAGAACTCCATTTCCGAGGAACACAACTTAAAATGGTGCAAATTAGGAAACAGGATTTGATTCATTGTGTGGCCCAATAGCAGTGAAAGACCCAATGTCTGCATGACAGTAAATTAAGAGCAGATGGACTGATAGAAGTCAGATAGATAAGACTGAACTGATAGAAGAAAATTTTTTTACTACTCCCTTGCACTTGTTTTCCTTTGTTTTAGCTGATTCCTACCTTCCCTTGGTCATTTCTGCTGTCTCTGGCTTATGTCTGAACCAGGATTTTAGAACTAAAACAAGGCAGCAGCCACAAAGCTCAGGTAGTAGGCACTTCTCAGAAGTTAAGGACCACATATATGCCATTTTTAAATGTGTTCCTTTCAATGAATAACACTTAGGGACTGATGTTATTTAAAGGAAAAATGCAAAAGTTATTCTAAAAGAGTCTAAAAATTGAACATTTTCTTTCTTCCAGTGAAAACATATCACCCCATATATGCATGGATACACTTTGTTTAGCTGGGCTTTAGGATAACACAATGTAATTTTGGGGGGTGCCAGTAATTCTGAATTATTTTTGGTTCTAAAGTTTACAGAACAGACAATGCTCTTATGGAAAGAAGCAGCTGAGCCTTGCAAAAATTAATGACTTCATAAAGTCCATTATTTAACCTATAAATCTAAAGAGTGAACCTTACTACAGAGAATGTACCATTCCTTTGTGTGAACAAAGGTATCACAGAACTTATATAACTGCTTCCTCGTTCTGTACATCTATTAAATAATTTGTTTTTCTTTGTACAAACTGAAATTCTAATTTTAGGTTGTCAGTCATAACTTAGCATATACATCACACCATGCTGAAATCAGAATTAATACACACACATCTGAATTAAATTATGGGCACAGAATGGTGCATGAATTTTTAAGCTATTTTTTAAAATTTCGACTGCATTTCAACAGGTTTAACTCCCACTTAGTTATACCAATACAATAAACATCCAGCAAGTTTGAGATGTGGAAAAACCGTTTTTGCCTTCAAGCATCCTCTGTCCATTCTTCCTCTATGCTTTCAAAACTAGGCACGGTTCACATTGGATTGCTGAATTAGGTGAACCTTTCACCTGAATTTTCATAGCAGTTTCTTTAATCGTATGACTAAGATACTCTTTACCCTAGAAGGTTAAGTTGGCAACACAAATATAAAATTTACTGATATGAACAGAAAGAGAGCTGTGGTAAGACAGAGAAATGAAACCAGCAAGTTTTAAACAGCACAAGAGGCCATGATCTTTCCTTATGTGCATAGAAAATGGCTACAACTGCATCAGAATTTTGTTCAAAAAGTAGAAATTACTGATTGCTCCTTTTAGACTATCAGCTTTCCCATCCATGGTTAGAGTTTGGACAACAAAAGCTGGTTCTGTAACATTTCTCAACCACACAGTATGAGCTTGGAGCATAGACAAACCACAAACACAATTGTGCATTGCAGTGACAAAAAAAAGGAGGTGTAATATACAACAATCATGTTCAAGAAGTCTAAACACAATGAAAACATCATCAGAATGTCAGAATTCTGCTCTTAGTGTTTTGGGGATAAAGGTACATTGCAATCTTTTCTGTCCTGCCATTCCATAAATAACAATAAACTTCCTCACTTTTAACAGAAAATGTATCCAATTTAATGTAAAAGTTCGTTAGCATTTACTGAGAATTAAATTAACAGAAATGGAAAGCTTGCTTTAGAATTTGTGTGTTAATAGTATATGAACTGCAGATATTTCCTTTTAAATCCAGATAATTCTTGTAGGGATATAAATTGCCATTCCTATTTAATTCTCTGTTGGGAGCCTTATAGATTTTTTTTTTACCCCAGAAAAGTTTTTTCCATTCTAAATAAAAAAAAAGTAAAAAAAAAAAAAATCTGTGGAGATGTTTGCAGAGCAAGTTTTTATTGAGAATGAAGAGTAGTTTGAAAGCCAACAGAGAGTGATGAGCAGTGACAAACACAAGAACAGAGGAATCATTCCTTTTGCTGTCCTCATGGACAGTCCAAGGATGTCACAGGCACGAACTTCTCCTAAGCAAAAAATGTTGTGATAGCATCAAAGGCAGAAAATCTGATTAAAATGGCTAAAACTGAGCTTTGTTGTTACAAAGTGTGGAAAATCTCACAGCTCCAGATGTTCCTAACTTGGTTACGAAGCTTTCCTTTGCTTTTTTTTCCCATTTTCCAACACAGGGTCGCACCAAACACCCTTGAAAAATTATGGCAGAGTTCGGCAGAGGGCTGACAAGAAGCAGGGCAGGCAGAAGCCTCCCGGTGCGTGGCAGCTGCAGCAGCAGGGGCTGGCAGGGCTGCAGCACACGCTGGCACAGCCGGGCACCAGGGACAGCCACCGCGGCCCCGGCGCGCGCCAGCAACGACCAGGAGAGCCGCATCCGCGGCTTCCCTGTGTTCATAACTCAAAACCCACGACCTTGAGCACTCCAGCAGATGGCTTTGCTCTGCTGTAGTTGCAATTAAACAGAGTGTGCCAAAGTGAAGAGCAAATTACCCATGCTATCTATCCAGTTAAAAAAATCTGCAGTCTTCCAGGATCTAGTGGGACAATATCCAAAATTTCCCAGCCCCAGCCCGTGCTGGATTGCCATTATATTTTATGTCAGTCAGTACTTCAGAGAGTCCAAGACCCTTGGCATATGTTCTTAGTTAACAAAATGGAAAATTAAACTTTGTAGCAACCCCTGCCACTCCCAAAATAAAAGAAAAATTCTATTTACATCAATGAGCAGGAAGTCTGATTTTCCAGTGCCAGCCAGAAAGCCTGCAATATTTTGCAACATTTGGCTGAAGAAAGGAATTTAAAGTAAGCAAACTAGCCTTAAACTAGCAAACGAGCCTCACAATCCTGCATTTCAGGTGCTGAGGAATATTCATAAGGAACATGAATTTTAAAATAACCTCTGATATTGACAAGCAGAAGTTTATTACTTTGACAGAGCATTTATGCCTGTTCAAAAGGAGCTGACTTTTTGACCACATTATCCTCATGGAAGAAGTGCTCCTGAATTTCTTCAACACACAAAAAACCAGCACAGTCCTAAACACAGTATATGCACAAACAAACAAAAATAATTTATTGTAACGAAACAGGAAAAGGTACCTAAAGACTGTGACATTTTCACTAATTAAGACTGTGTATAAGATCCCAAGAAGACTGAGGGACTGAACAAGACAATGTCTGAATATGAGACCTAGACTTTGGTTTGCAGCCACCAGAACAAACTTTTCTTTGGGCTACACTGAAAAGGAAACACGAGCAGCCTCTGCTCCTTGGGTCTCCAGCATTGATGGATTTGGAATACCAACATACAGTAGTTGTTACAAATTAAATGCATGAAAACTGCAATGAGTAGACTGAAAAAAAATTGTATTTGAGAGTAGATCTGAATACGAAGAAGATACGTAGATAAACTACTTCACTGGCAAACTCATGTTAGGTTTTTTACAGTCCAGATGGTATGGGGCAAACCAAAAGGGGGCATTTATGTCAGAACCTGTACAACAGGAACAAGGATGCTGATATGGTTTCTTTTTTATATAGAGCTGGGTAAAGAGATCAGAGCACAGGAACGTTAGCCAAAACAAGTTATCCAGCTGCACTGTGTTTCATCACATATCAATTTTTACTGAAAGAAACCCATACAAATTTAATCAGTTCTTCATATGGTAATATTTAACATTTTTTCCCAAGTTGTTTGATATTATTGTTTTAAAAGTTCCTTTTCCCTCGTCCTCGAAACGTGATGTGTGATAGTGGTGAACACAGGGAAAATATCCCTCCCTGGCACGACTGAGAGCCTCATTTACAGTAGACTCAGTAATAAATGCACTGGCGTCTGTGTCAATTGACTGTCTCAATGAAGAACAGGTCACCATAGGGAACAGCGCGGGCAGCGCCTGCATTTGAACTCCCACATCCTCATCCCTTGCATGTTTGTAGCATCAGTAGAAATTAAATTACCCTAATAAACCTTTCTGCCTCCCCCCTCCCCAAGAAACAGGATTATTTTCCTGATATCTTAAACCACATGGGGTTTCCCTCTTTTGTTTTTTTTTTTTCTTTTTGGAAGGCTATCGTATAGCATTTGTATAGCACTTTTAATTATTTGAAAATATATAATAGAGTGGAGACATGGATCCCACTTATATAAATGCCTATTAAAAGGCCATTTATTCTCTCAGTAACCATAAAATATAAAACACCTCTTAAAAGAATATAATTCCTTTGTTTCTAAGCCAAACACATCTAATAAGACAGCTTGCTCCTTTTAAGTAAATAAAAATGATTTGTATTAAATAAAATGAAATATTGTACGCACTATATAATTTAACAATAAGACACATCAAAGTATGCATTACTGAGAGCTAACCCATGCCTCAGAGGTGTTGCAAGCCAAATAGTTTAAACGATCCAAGAAACATGTTGTTACAGAAAAGCAAAAACCACAGCGTGTCATAAACTGTTGGTCAGATGAGATGTAAAACCAAGTTCCTAACCATTTGTGGTCACTAAAATCCCCTGGCAATTACTGTGCCCTTAGAATGTTGATTTTGCCCAAACTGGAATGTTTTTAATGCACAAGTTTTGTGCTGTGTTCCCAATTCCTGCAGGGAGAAGTGCCTGCGTCTGCTCTGCACTCTGGGTGCTGCATCTGGTCCTCAAACGGCTGCAAGGACTGTCCTGCTCGTGAGCACATTCATCTGGAGCTCTACATGCTCTCAGTTACAGCCCACTAAAATGGGTGAAACTAATGGGATTTCTTGGAGATACTTGATAGTGAAATTCGATCCATAGTTTGTAACACAGTTTCAAATCCCTCAACTATAATGTAAGTATAAATAACATGATTATGCTGTATGTAACTCCGAATAAGATGATTCAAAAAAATATTTTTTATTGAGAATACACTAAACCCCTTTGACAGAACACAAAGTATTTTTAAAAACACAGCAAAAATAACCAACACAGAAAGGCTTATTTTTTGTATCAGTTTCATATTGATTTACACCACTACATTGCATCCGTATTCTCCATTTAGAAACTGCTGTGTAGTTTTGATTGCTTTATTTTAAAAAACTTTTCAGTGGCAGTACTGTAAGCTCACTCAGAAAGCTGATGAGTCAGTATGAAGTACAGTTTGCTAAAAAGGAGTTTCCTCTCCAACAGAAACATTAACAATGTAGTGTGGCTTAGGTTCTAGCTGTGCCAACTGTCTTGTTGCAAAAAAAATCCTCCTCTATCTCTAGCAATAGCATTTTGAAATTTCTTTCAAAAAATACACCACGCAGCAAGGAAATGTACTGTAATCCTTCTGATTCATATCACCTGTGAGGAGTGAGTGAATGGCGGCATAAAGCGAAACGCGAATCAAAAGTTAAGTTGTGAGTTAAGAGAACAATCACTATTCCAGAAAGAGAAACCTCCCCAAAACCCAACAGCAGTACAGACCTTCTGCTGCACCTGAAGCCTTGAGCACTGCATGATCAGCTGAGACTGGGGTCACAGGACTGCCCAGCCCTGGGGCTGCAGATGCTGAGGAGCTCAGTGGCTGGCACACCTGCCCTAGAGCCGTGGCCAGAGGAGCAGGGCAGAGGGGCTGGCCATGGCAAACGCCCTGCTTGTCACAACAGCTGCACCTTCCACCCACCACAGGGCCCAAAGCAACCACAACGATTTATCTACCTTAGCTTTTTAATAATAAAACAACCCTAGCTGAAAAGTAATGAAGCGTAGTGGAGCTTTTCTGAATAACTGTGACCCCAAAACACTCAGCTTTGTTGACAAAAATACACCTGCCAGGTGGGTAGGAAAACCAGACACCAGCATATCATCCTTTTCATTCTACTGTTACAGAAACAGCAGAAAGCACATTAATGCATTTCAAACATTTCTATCAAAAAAGCCACGTTAAATAATAAATTTGAGGCGATTCTTTTTTCATACTGTAATGTCAACAAAGAAATGACTGTGCTTATGAAATTCTTTCTTGTAATGTTAATTAAAAGTTCTGAACTTTTGCTGCTATCTTGCAAATTAACCTGCACCTGCAGTTTCCTGTGGCTATAGACTTCACCACCAAAAGTCATATGGTGCTACAATAATATTTAATAAACACTTCTTATTAACCTGTCTTCCATCCACAGAATTATTAAAGTCAATAAATGTTACAACATTATTATGTGGCCTAAAAATTGTTATTAATTTGCATTTGATTGACTTCATGTGTCCACAAGCCTTACAGGACTTCGAAGTGCTTCTAGCACAGAGCTGAAGCTCTTCTGAAGCAGATTCACACCCATTCAAAAACAAAAGGCTATGCCCATTGAACAAACAGCAGCCAAATCCTCCTTAATTTCATTGCTCTAGGCATGCTGGTGAACTATTCACACTGATTGGCATCGTTCAGTCTTCAATAAAGGATTTGCTGAAGTGACAGATACTTGTGGAAATAAACTGCCAACAGATTTGCTATGTCAGTAATTAAGTACGTAAAGCTACAGATGTTGAACCAAAATGCCTTCCACCAAGATGTATGCCATAATACCAAAAAGTAACCTGGCATCTGGTTTCTTTATTTAAGTACTTTTTTTAGGGTTTGGATCTTAATTTTTTACAGTTGACAGCAGCATTATTTGAGCCAGTCAGTGGCATCTGGTTGCTGGGGGGGGCTGGAAAATAAGAAAAAAAAAAAAAAAGGAAAAAAAGGCAGCTCTGTGCACTTTAATTAATTGTGGAGAGATTACATGGTCTTCCAACCGTGTAGTTTGTCATCAGAGCACATTACAGATTTATATTAGATGTTTCTCCACAGTGTCAAGAATAATTAAAAAGGGATAGGAAATGATGCCAGCTAGCAATGCTTTACATCAGCGGTGAAAGTTTTATATTTATTACAGCCAAACAATTTTAAAAGAAGATGTCAATTTTGTAGTTATACTGTGCAAGGAATAAATATTAGGTGGGTAAAGCAGCCAATACATTTCAGCTGCTTGAATAATGAGAGGTTCATGTTTAATCTATCAGACCTACCAGAATGGTGTGACATGTCAGTTATTAATGAAGCAGCATCCCCTTTTCTCATAAAAACATCCTCTCAGTACAATAACTAACATATGCTTTTCTTTTCTTCCTAAAAGGAGCTCTGTCCAATTCCTCCTTTTGATTCATGTAAGAACAGACATGCCAACTGTACACAAATTCTTTTGCTCAATTAATTTGCAATACCTTTGGTCTTGGGCTGTGCTAACAGAACAGTGCTTAGTGTACTCAGGTTCTCAATTCACTCCTCATAAAGGGCCACATTTCTCTCCTCCCCTGTGCACAGACTCCTTTGTACTTGCAGATGAGAGAAGTGTATGGACCTAAAGGCAGTTTGCAGTGTAAGAAACAATCTCTACCTGAATACTATGGGTTTCATTCCTGTCCTCATATAGACTCATTCACAAACTGCATTTTTAAAAAAACCTGAATATATTTGTATTTATTTCATGCAGTTTTACTAATGTAGTTTCTGCTGCTTTAAGCATTCTGTATAAAGAAACCAGTACAAACAAGTTGCTTCCTTTTGCTATGAAATAGCTTTCAACCTCTGAGCTCGAATGGAGATTTTCTGTCACATGTCAATGCTAAATTGAATTATTAAAAACAGCTGTAAATTGTCCCCTTTACCCCTATTCTGTTGGGTTTTTTTCCAAAGCACAATGAGAAAATAACTTCAGACAAATTACTACACATAATGGTGATCAAATGACTTGGCCCTTACTGTTGTTTTTGGTGAGCCCAAAAGAGGAAAAAAGCATTCGTGAGTACAATGGCTGCTTTCCCATTCAGTTCATGTCTTTCTTTCACTGAGTTAAATTTTAGAGAGGTAAAAATGCAATAATTCACATCCTACATCTGACCTGGAATGCTGACCTGGAGAAAGCTGGAGCATCTCTGCATACAAGGTAGGCAATGAGCCCCTGCAGACAGAGCTCTGGACTGAGATTCCAGAGAGTGATGCTTCTCCTTGGCATGCCCAGGAACTCACTAGATAGCCCTGAGTAAGCCTCTCTTTCCTTTATGGTTGTGACTATAGAAAGGGCCATTCATTTCATTTAATTTCAGACCCTTGAGCATCTGTTCATCACCATTCATTGTTACCCCAACTAGCTCTATATGTCATTATAACATGCAGATTTTGAAAAAATACAGTTAAACCCAGTTTTTCCATTCTTTAATTGTTCTGCCTTCATTTGGAATGTTTAACCATGCAATTCAGCATTACGGGGTTAAGATACCACTCAACTTTTCCGCTTATTTAAGCTGCTGTGTCATGCTTCAGAATTGTTCCCTAGCAATGGACACTACAGCACCTGCTTTTGCTTGGTTTTGTTTTCTTCTGAATGATTACTTCATTTACACTAGAAAACATGGCAATGACAATTCCATACTGTTCTGTATCTATAATGAGTCCATTTGAAAAATCCAACGAGTGTGCAATTTGCCTAAGTGGTGGTTCCCTAAACATTGCAAAGCTTTGCAATGGAAATTTCTATTTACTTCTGTCTTTTACATGCCTTTTTAAATGTGGTTTTTCCTGTGTATTACCAAAACTTTTGGGAAATAACCTGTCTAGATGCCCTTCCTCTCTTCTTAATTTGCCCACAGTAGCCACTGCTGCAACTGCTCGCAGAAGAAGCCCCCAGGAGAACCAATACCAGTCTGTGAGTGAGATCTCCTTCTTTGAAGCCAGACTATTGGCATTTTTTTTTGGCACTCCCTTCTCCCTAAGAGATGAGGAAATATTCTGGGCAAAGTCAGGTAATGGCTGCAGGGAATTCTCAAGAGACTTGCTCTGATTATTTTTAGGCTGATAAGGAATTTGATTGGATTTGAAGAGAGAAGATGGGAAGAAACTGTTGGTCTTATCAAATAGGATCAGATTTATTTTAAGATTATTTGGAGCACTGAGAGCAAGCTACAGTAAATAAAATATGAACACACAAAAAAGGAGGAGGAAATTGTTCACAGTGACCTACTGCATTACCTACTGCATTTCACTAGCTGATGTCTCACAACTGGCAGTCAAAACAAAAAAAAGTTCCAGCTTCTCTCAGATTTCTGTGTGTGACTACGTGTGTCACTGACAATTCAAAGCCTTTTCAGTCTTCAGAGAACTAATAAACATATTCCAATGGATCTGAGAGGTGCTAAAGAGGCAGAGAGTAAAGATTTTCCCTTGTGCCTAGACTCAAATGTCCTTTAATTTTGAAATAACGAATAAGTTCTCCAATCTCAGTACAACTCCTTTGTCATGAGAGATCACCTGACAAAAACCCACTTCTAAGAGGAAAAGATCAGCTGTTTACAACTGACAAAGCTTTTGGTTCTGCATCAGTGCATGGCTAATGTCAATATAAGTATCCAAATAGTGCTTCTGGAGAATAAAACCTGGACCTCAGAGTCTCCTGAACTACAACTTCCAGCTCAGTAACATAATACATCTAAAATTACTGCTTAACTGAGTTACCATTTCAGGGACTCAAATATCATGAATGTGTCTGGGAAAATAATCTCCCCACCATGTTACTTTGTCCTGTGAATTACTTTTCCCTCCCTCTCTCTACAGTTCAGTGACAGGCAGACAGCAAGGGCCATTAGTAGAGATATGACTGGTACAGTAGCTCCTGCATACTTTGATGATCTGCTTTGATCATCTTGCATCATATTCATTAGAGAACTTTTACCCCTTCCATTCTGTAGAGGGTGGATATCTCCATTAAAAATCCTCTTCTCTGATTACCATCAATACTGGGGAATTCACAGTGCGCAATGTGGCTTTCAGATCTCAGACACACAGAGATGACAATGTTCAAATTTAATGCTTTGATTGCATCAATACACAATTGTTTTATGGTCAAATCAATCCACTGATTAACAATATTTTATCGTTGACTTGAAATTTTGCCCATGCAGAACACAGGGAAGCTATATTAATAATTGCTCTGATTTATCCTACCCTAATCAACACTCAGCTGTCACCTATTTTAACTACTGAATACTTAATAACTAGTATTAAAATAAAAGGGTGTTGTCAAAGTTTTGGACATCTTCCAAAGCGTATTCATTTCTTATGACACCCAACCAGCTTCTATAAAAACATGCAGAAGCCATTAGTTTGCATGAAATCAATGAAACAGATACAGCAAAATCCTGGCTATATCTTAAAATATTTCCCACAGCAATGGCTGCCTTATTCCCACCTGTCCTTTGCCTTTGTAAGGAGAATAATTTAGAAAAAAAAAAGAACCACATCTTTAGGTTCCTAGTTGGGTTTATATTATATATAATGCCATTAAGTAATTATTCCACTTCCATCCCACTCTGCTAAACATTAGTCTTAGATAAAGGCTAACCATTATTTAAAATTACTTCTCTTTGGAGAGGATTTTGAGGAAGACACACTGGGTGTGGAAACATTCCCAAGCCGCAGACATATTTAAAAGGGCCCTGTAAGAATGCCAACATAGTTTTCAGACTTAAGGTATTAAACACGTTGTAACTTGTGCTACAAAGGGATGGTGAATATAAGTAGGATGGTCAATTGGGTAAGAAACAAATTAACTCTGCTTTCTTTTACACTTGTATGTTCTCTAAACAACAGATGAATTCATTTACAGAAATATTTACCACTTAATTTAGACTGCAAAATATCTAAACATAATCAATGTTGTTGACATTTTCACTGAAATGAAACAAATTAATCAAAGTACTTTTAATTATAAAAATTAAAATCATTCATGCAACTGCCAAAAAAACGAGGTTTCTTAACTAAAACCATTACATCAGAAATTAAGAACCTCTTTCACACAGATGTTTCCCAGGAGTTAAAAACATGCCTGGGCTGGCTACTGCTACTGGGTTTCTCAAAGCTAAGCTAAATCCACTGGACTTTCAGAAGAATATTTTTCATCTCGCTTCCTAGAAGTGGTTATTACAACAATTCAAGTGGAATACATTTTTAATAATGATAATGCATTATATATTATGAGAGGTCTTCATCAAGACCATTTGTTTCTTTCTAGAAAAGAGTGAACAGCACTGGTGTTACCATGGAGTGATCAGGCCATCCCTACCTGCTCCCAGCTCCAGGTGCCAGCTGCACCTCTGTCCCAAACACTGTCCCTTCCCCAGAGGCAGGAGCTGGACAGTGCAAATTTAGATACACGCAACCAAAGCTAAACTGAGTTAATTTTAATGATCTGAAATCATAAACAGTATACTAATGATCCTGTAAAACGACAGATTTTGGGGGGGGAGAAAAGTGGAAAATGCTTTTCTTTTTCAGTCTGACATATAAAACGGTGACATATCCTGAGTCGTTTCTTGTGTACTCTCATCAAAATCGATGGGAAGACTTTAGTGGCATTTGACCTAGATGCTTATCATCTTTTGTATCTATATTTTAAAAAAATTATTTTCCTTCCTTTAAAGGCCACTGTTCTCTGTACCACAGTTGCCAGTACTCTAGTGGTATGCTAGGTGATCCAACATATGCTATGAGTTTTCTAAAATACTTTAGGATCCTTGGGGATAAAAGGTGCTACATAAATTTACTGATATATTTATATATTTATTTGTATTTTTAAACAACAGAATTGTGTGTTCCCTATAACAAATGTACATCTAGATGTTTGCAGACATTTTTGTTGTGCATGCCTTATCACTCTGTCTCCTTGAGGAAGACACACTAAAAAGCCAAAATTTCAGTACCCAAACAAAAAGAAAAGTAAAAACATAACCCCACAACTCACACATTTAGATTTCATTCTGAAAACCTGATGGACCTATACTGAATTCCCAGTAAATCATGTTCTAGAAACTTATGAAGAAAGATACAAAGGCAAATGCTAATTATACAGTATAATGTTTAAAGAGGGTTTATGCTGGATTTCAAAGTAGGCACAAGCACTTCGGAAGTAGACAGCTTTATATTGTATTCCTTGATTTCAAGTAATCTAAACATTTTAGCATTGATGTGCCTTTCCACTCACAGCCTTTGCAGTGTACCTCTTGACCTTTCAGCACTCAAGAGTGGGGCTGAGATAACTAAAATCTGGGAAAGGTAGTAAAACACTGAGCACATAATAAATTAAAGACTTGGAAAATTGTGGTAATAAGCCCTTTGGGGTAACTCTCTCTTAAAGCAGTAGCACTGTTTAACACTATTGGAACAATTCTTGTTTTATTTAAAATTTGTGTTAAGGAGCTTCACCTATTGCTTAGATACAAAATGTGTTTCTGTTACAGTGATGTAATTCTGTTTCAATGAGCTTCTGACCTATTTCATGAGGTCTCTAGATCTTTGTCTAAATAAAAAGAGAACAATTTTGTGAAATGTTTAGTCCCACATACACAGAAAGACAAGTTACTCCTTGCACTGAACACTTCCATTTTCAAGCCACGAGGTTTAAGGAAGAAAACCATATGAATCAGTTGACTAAAATGAAAATTAACTTTGGCAAGGAGTCTTCTGGGATATCTTGCCTGTGCAAAGCCATACATGACTGGGAACCACAGTTTCGGTCTAGATCTCACCTACACTCATTTTTAGAAGTGAATGCAAGAGAGAAGACTGTTCTCACAGAAAAGAACAACCAGTGCCTGGAACTGCATGATGGAATTACCAGGGTAATGAGAAAGAAGCCAGAAATTACAAGGAATACCTGACACTATTAAGGATATTTGCATAAAGTCCTTAGGGAATCTCAGCAAGTCATAAAAAAGACTGGTCTTTCATGGAAATTTAGGAATACAGAGATGGCAGTTGTGCATGCACAAACTCTGGGGAATTCAGCTTTAAACCATGGAATTTGAGAAAAACTGAGGCAGTGGAAACCTGAGCCTATTCTCTAGGTCTTTGACATCTATGTAAGGGGAGGCAGGAGATGTACAGCTGGGGAAAAGACCCAACCAAAAGCTCCAATAGTGAAGCCATTGTTTACATGCACTTAATGGAGGAGAGGTAGCTCCTGCTACAAACCTGCAATGAGAGACTTGGATAAGCAACCAGCAATTTTGCAACACATGAAATTCAGAAATTAATAACTGTTAAATAACTCATAAAAAAACCCAGTCCCAGGTGACTGTCTAGTCCTTACTTCTGCAATGGGGCAGCACTGATGTAATTATCAGCATTCATGTTCTCAAAACAACTGATGTGAAACATGCTAAAGGTGTCAGTTGACAAATGATAGCAAACATAGATCAAAATGAAGCAAGCAAATTGGCAGGAAAAATGAGTGACTGAATTGCCTGAGGGATCACACAGGTGTTAGATATATGACCATGTGAACAGAAATGCATACAAGTATTCACACAGAGCATCTTTTTACCAAGAACATTTTTTATCTCTTCACCATTATAAAACTGTCAACTCATATACATTTATTAGCACTCTAAAGGAAAAAAAAAAAAAAAAAAAGCAGAATGACTCATTGCTATTTATTAGTTTGATATGTTAACTAGGAAAAGAGAAAAAAAATCCAGATATATTAAATATGTGGAGACTGCCTCCTCTTAATAACTCTAGCAAATCTCTGATCTATGTTAATCTCATGTTATTGTAGTAAGCATGAAGGACCATCATTCATCTCATATAAGCAAGGCACTCTTGTGTGTCATGATAGATTTTATCAAGAGGAAAATGAAGTCAAAGGTGGCTGTCAAGGCACTAAGCTTTTGAGTGAGTGGAGAACCTCAGAATGGGATTTTTAACTTGCAGAATTTGATGGAGGAAGGAAAGAAATTTAATTAACCACTTTATATATACAGTACTTCATTGAGCATCAAAAAGCTTTCTTCATGCAAATTTGCAAAGGAAAAATTCTCACCCAGGTAGTTTACCAGGTAGAGGGAACTTGCAAAGTAATCAACAGCAGTTCAGTGCACAAATGAAACAATGGGGTAGTTTGGTATTGGCAAAGATGCTCTTTCATTGTTCCTTTTAAATGTTACGGAGAGATGGGATTTGAGCACAGCAGTAAATGCAGGGCACGAGAATGTTGACAGGATATTAGAAGGAATCCTGTGGTGGCAAAGTCAATGTAATTCTCATCACTCCACAGAAACAGGCCTATGGTATTTTATGAGCAGTGAGTACAAATAATATTCACTTTGGCTTTTAGCACAGCAGTGACTGGCAAAAATACAAAAATTCTTTTTAAAATAAAAGTCATAAAACGGTATTTTTTTTTCTTTTTTAAGTTGGCAGGCTATGCTAAAAAAACCCACCCAAAATCTTAAATTAGAGGTTCATTTTTCCTTGCACTTGAGTATCACTTTGGGGATTTTTACTAGTCAGTGTTGCTCCACAAGATGACACAGGAACATTCTCCCTGACAAGCAGCAGATACTGAAGGCATTCCACTCGTGCTGAAGTTAACCAGAAAAGCATCTCATTGATCATCACTGAGAAGAGTTATTGTCCTCACTGTCTGCCACAGACTCAGTACAGGTCAGGTGAGCATTAGACTGTGTCTCAGTTCACTCTTTAGTGCTGCTGGCAGCCTTATTCCAGCACAGTTTCCAGGATCTATTTGCACCAGGATGTTAGAAAGCAGCTCTGCAGGTATTCTGAAAGTTAGTGAACCTTTGGAGCTCACAGATCACACCAGGAAAGGAACTAAAGCAGAGCTGCAAAGATCTAGCATCCTCATTGCTTATTATCAAGTGATCAAAAATATTTATACCACAGTCTTCTGAACTCATCACTAAATGACACTGCTACCAAAATAGCAGCAGTGCAAGTTACCCTGACATTGTACTAAACTAAACTCCTCCAACTGGAACAGTAAAGGCATTTGGACACCCATTTCTGCTATATAAAATGTTAAGCCTGCACATTTTTGGTTTTAGAGGCTTAGGGCTAAATATCTATGTTAGAACCAGTACTTTTCAGCTTCTTTTACCTAATGTATTTCAAGATTTCAAATTATTAAAAGAAAACTGTAAACAGAAGAGCTGACATCTCTTCGGTAAGGGTCTGGTTTTAGCTCTGTGTTAAGCTTCAAGAGCAGTCTTTAATGGGTAGGCAGTTCTCTGTACCTGCTGCACAAGAACAAGCTTCAGCTCCAGCCACTGTCTGTACAGAGCACAGGGGGCTTCCCATCACATCACCAGGTACACGCTCTCCCCAAAGTCACACGTACCAGAAGATTAGCTTTTGAGAAATGATGATGAAACTAGAGGTCCACACATATATTTTCTTCATATTACTAACACATACCCTAAAATTACATTAACTAGGAAAATAGGTCTATATTTAGCTGTGGATGCTTGAAGACTTTTTTTCCCTTCTTCTCCACCCATGATAAAAAAAACCCCAAACATCAATTCTCCTCTTCATTTTCCCACACTAATGCATTATTGACTAGAATGTACCAAACTTGCACTTGCAGTCTAACCCACTATTACAGCACCTTGTATCAGTACTTTAAACATTGCCTAACAAGAAAAATATGTCAATATACAATGAAAGCCTTCATTTATGCTTTCAAATTGAGGAAACTGCTGCAAGCTATGTTGTAAATTACCCCCAAGAATGTTTAACTGGTCAAAATAAAGAACAAATTTTAGTGACATCAGACGTGACTTGATTCATAATTAGCAATATTTAACAATATATTAACTTTATCTCCCTTCTATTCCAGTGACCCTTTCAGTCCTGAGCAATGTTTGCATATGCTACCATAAATCATGTCTCTGATTTGTCAACGAGCTTGGGGTAGTTTTGTTTTTTGTGAAAATTACAAAGTGAACTCCTGGTTCAAAAATGCTTTGATAATGCGGAACAGGATAGGTGTGAGGTGCCTGATCTCAGCTTCACTCCAGTCTCTCTCAAAACTGAAAAAGAACTATAACTAGTATCTATGCAGAAGTCCATCACTTCAATAACTGATGCCACTGACTGGTGGGGCCATGCCAAACTAATCCAAACCAGGTCCCAATGCCAAGTTAGCACTCTGCCTAGAGCAATTGTCAAGTAATGATAGATTGAACAAATCTGATTGCTCTATCGAAACATTCATCTCAAATCTTGATTAGCAAACCTATTGAATTATGATTAATTCACAAGAGTGCTGCTGACAGATAAGGTACTTTATCTGACAATGTGTAGTAGTTGCTTTGCCTGAAGCAAAAAAAGCTCCGAAGCTGCTGGTAAAATAAACAGTATCAACTACAACACCCTGCAAAGGATAATGAGGCTACATGCACCTTTTAATTTAATAAAGACTGATCTATGAGAATTCAGCTTCAGCCAAAAGAACATGGGGAAGGGAGGATAAGGGCCAGGAAATGACAAAAGTGGAAGGAGAGGAGATAAAACTGCCAGATTGAAAGGATAGAGATATATGGGATGGGCTGCAGGGACTTCTGGGGCAGCTAAGATGATTCAAAAAATCCCAAAATTCCTGGCTTTGAGAAAAATCTGATTCTGAATTTATGGCATATTGCCTTGGTTGTACTGTCTCCTAGGAGACTGTGACACTTACATGAGATGTGACATCATCTACTTTGTAGTTCCAGTAAATAAAGCAAGTGGTTAAAAACTGACAGCTGTATTCAGCACATGAAAGTAGGAGAGATGCTTCAGTGTTACTAATATTATATTAAATTTTTTTTAAATATTATTTTTCATGTTTCATAAAATTAAATAAAAAAGAGAACACATCTATTGTGTTTTTGCAACTTTTAAAAACAATCTACAACAACAGCATTTTTACAGTTAATGAAAATAAAATGTCCTGGATTCATCAAGCTTCTTTCAATGCCTCCTCTGCACACTCACTATGAATTTGTCCCAGGTTCAGATGTTCCATTACAGGGCAAAGTGAAAACCTACCAGTTTCAACTCAATTTCAATGTCCTGATGTCTGCATGTGCACAAGGGAAGATCATTAGAAAGCTCCACATTATTTGAATTTGTAGCACAGTCAGTGAAAAATAGGTATTGAAATATTTGGCTCTGACTTAATGAAGAATCCACCTTCTCCAAGTCACTTGTTAGCTTATCCTGACCTAATAATTTTACAAAAAACCTAATGCACTATAATTATGTTTCTCCCCAGCCAGTATTAACCTTTCTGTGACTCTTTCTTCTTTATTCTCTCTCACACATATTTATTTATTTTACCTAGCCTCTGTTAATCAATGTGAACTGCAGATGGGGTCAAGGAAAGCTACTTCCTCCTTTGATAGCCTCCAATGCTTTCACTCCTGGGGATAAAAATGCTTTAAATGGAGTTATATTCTAGGAAAATCAATATATGATTACTGCAAAGATTTGTATCGATTGCCCTGTTGCATTGCAAAAAGGCTAAAGAAAAATTGCACGGCACATTCCCTTCATTTTCTACTCCAGAGAACTTGCTGCAAATATCTTGAGCAAGTAAGAAGCATTGGAACTTTATTTAATAACCTAAACTTTTCTTTGTTTAACCCTGCTACTTGTGTGTTTACTTTGAAAAAACAAATATCCCCACTGGCATCTCTTTTCTAACGCCTAAAACCAGAGAGCTCCTTGCGATCCTGAGACACAAATGCACTGCAGCAAACATCCAGCTTGCAGTAACTTCACCCGCTTTGCATATTTCATAATAACAAAAAACCCCCTCCAAACCCCAAATTCCTATTTTCACTACTTTACCAGAATTGTTCATGCTTCTTCCTAGCACAGACACCACACCAAATATTCAGGCTGGACCGTGTTTTCACAGACTATAGTGGTGGAGGAGCTGGGTTTCCTGACCTGGTTTCATTTGTCTTGATGTAACCAGAGTTAGACTTGTTTTTCCCCACAAAAGTCCTAAGAACTGGAACTAGGTTCAAGTTCGAAGAGGATCTTATTAAAATTCCTTACAGGAAGATAATTTTTTTTTAACACATTCTTATTTTGCAAGAATGGCCTAAATGCTTTCAGCAAATTGTTTTCAGACAATGGGCTCTGTAATCTTGTTTGTTGTAGTGAGAATGTATTTTTCATTTCCATTATGTGGCATGCTATCCAAACAGACTGTTTGAATGGATAATTAACAGTTGTTAAATAAAGTAACACAACACAATATGTCAAAGTCACTTTGAATGAGTTCTCTGTTCATCAGTTTCCTGAAATGTAACATTATTTACACCTTACTGAGATGTTCAGAAATCTACTGACAAAAAGTAATATGCAACGACTAACATAACGATGTTTGTATCAGTGAGCACGGAATGCAAACATAAAACTATAATTGAAGGTACTGAATTTTTTACCAAAATGCGCAAGAATTTCCCTATGTGCATGCATTTTCTTGGAATCTTGTGAAGAAATAATAGGAACTTAAAATTTATAACTATCAAATTTATTGCTTTTATTTCCCCAAGTCCACTGGCAAATCAGTTAATCTAGTTCTAGTACCCTAATATTTAAAAAGGAGTTGCTAGTCAATGTCTTCTGCTTTCTGTTCCTCTCCTTAACCCTAATGTATTTCAGTTTTGAAGAAATAAAAATATCACAGCAGATCCTTCCATTACTTACACTTTCCTGTTTCAGGAATACTGTAAATTATTTCAATTACAGTAAAAGGTATTTCATGGCATGCTCCATTACTTATCTTGTAGAATCCTTCAGGCTTTTCCCATGATGCTCATTTTCATTATTAATAAATTCCTGACACTAAGTTTCTTTTTTAACACTTTGCAACTTTTTCTGCAAAGCACGTGCTAAACATCCTACAAATTAATGCTAAAAATTCTCATTAATGGACAAAGCAGCATCATTTACATAAATAAAGGGCAATAGTAAGCCACGCCTGACTCACAAGACTAATTTTCAGGAATTTTCCTTCTATGGATATGCATGTGCAAAAACCAAATAAATTCTGTTCTGGGTGAAGAGTTTCTAACAGCTCAGTAATTTTGATGTCTGGCCATTTAACTGTTCTGGTGGGAGACAATAAAACCTAGGAATAAAGTTTGTTCCCAGATTATGATTTATGTTAATTTCTAGGTGAATGAAGGGTCCCAAATAGTCTATTTCTATAATTGGACTTTTGACATTTCTCAAAGAGTGCCTGGGGAAGAAGACAGGCACACCTTTTTATGGAATGTATATATATAAGGAGAGTAAATACACACATGGACCATGAACTCCTGTGAAAACCTGTCTCCTTTAACCAGATTGTTAAATAGAAGAACTTAACTGCTGAGCTTGTCAGAAATTTGATTCCCTGTGTTTTCCAATGCTTTTTTCCTGCAAGGCAATCTTACACCATTCCAGCCTGTGCTGCCCAGCCTCCTGCACTGCTGCTGCATCTCAGTGCTGCCTGCAGAGAGGGAAGGCAAGTCCTAGCAGGCAGGGCTCCAGCACTGCCCAGTGCAAGAGCTGGGCACTCACAGGCTACTGCAGCACACCTGGAACAGCTGCCCAGACACAGCACCAGGGCCTTGGCATCACAGATAAGAATCCCCTTCATTCATACCTAGAGACTGAAAAAAATACCTTTTGTACCTGCCTTATTCCTTAGATATCTGCACGTGGCCACTCCTGGCACTCCTGCACGTGGCAGAACAGGCGTTTGAAGGATCCTTGCTTTGAACTTCCAGCACTATTCCTGTGCTTATCCACCTGCCCATGCTGGCAGGCGGAGAGATTTTCCAGTGCCAGGAGTAGTGATGCCACACACTGCCCTCTCCAACTTGCCTCTACTTTTCAGTGTAAAACAGCTTACAAACTAGACATACATTTTAGGATGATTTTTTTTTTTACATTTTTTTGGATAGATGTTCTACTAGCAGAATAATACATGGGACATGCACTTACAATCACAAAGCTACTCAATTCCTATTATGACATACAAAATGTATACATATAGACATATCTGTACAGGCAGCACCACCAGAAAATTAATTTTCTGCAAAACAAATTACAATACATAGTGCAATTCACATATGCAGAAACTTGTTCTTGGGATAAAATTAAGTAAAATATGTGGTTTTTTGTATTTTTAATAATTCTATTATTACCTATGAAAAAGTAAATAAAAATAATTTGAACTGGATAATGTACATCCAGGATGACTAGCTGACAAAACATCCCTTAGATCTATAGATGACTTTTGCTAAAACAAATGGAAAATTATATGTAACATTCTAAGCTTTGTTTCTCAAATTACCTTTCCTGCCAATTTATGTCAGATTCAGTATGTTGTTATACAGGAGAAAACTAATTACCAGCAAAAAAGCAAAGTGTTTTTTTATTTTCTATATAATTCTAAAAATTCCAGCCAAGTATTTACAACCAAATTTAAAAGTGCGCTACTACATACAACTAGTTAACCTCCATATTTAAACTTTAATGATTAAATAATTTAAGATTGTCTTTTTAATAGGATATCAAATATTTACTGAAATCCAACCCCTGCCTAATGCACATGTGTATATTGTATAAGAGAGACAATGTAAAATACACGTACAAGACATTTAGTGCAGCCCTGGATTTCCTTGAGCAGAGACAAGCAAAGCTCCAAGCTATCCATCTAAACAAAATTGTTAGTTCTGAATTACACACTCCTACCTACCTACACAAAAATAATGCCATGAAGAAGAAAAACAGCCTCAGTCCAGCTTTCCAGCTGCTCCCCAAACTCCTGTGAGAATCAATCACAAGCTGGTGTTAAATGTCTTTGTTCCACTGAATTCAGTAGAACTAAAACAGTTGACAGTGGGTGAAACCCCAGACAAGACTCATATACAAACTAACTCTGCTCTCTCGTAAGGACAAGGCGTTTATGTAAAAACAAGATGGTACCAAACGTGGAGCAAGGCTTCCTTGTGTGATGAACCCTCTGAACGAGGTGGGGATCTGTAAGGAGACAGGGAGTGAAAGGTCCTCCACAACCCCCTTCCCTCTCAATGTCTTTCCACATTCTAAAATATGTAGTGATTATTCAGTCAGGCAAATACAACTATGTCTTAATTTGGAGATTTTCATACTTTGCCAACTAACTCTTGAAAACAGCGGCGCTTTTACGCTGAGTTTCCAAACTGTGTCGATGGTCACCCACCAAGGCACGGCCAGTCCCTGAGCAGAGCAGTCACTACGTGTTTGGAGCATGACTCTGCAGATCAGGGAATTCTCTGACATTTCATGACCACCGAGGACTGACCACAACACTCAGGGAACGGCAATGCTTGTTAAAGTAAATGTGAAGTGCTGCAGCCCACAAAACAAAGTCAGCGCGTACGCGGCAGCTCTCCCAGACAGGAGGGCACCACTGCATGGTCACTGAGTGCCAGATTATCATCTCCATGAGAAGGGGTGCTGGCTCTCCCAAAATAAAGTTTCACTTTAATTAAAACCCATTAAAGATATCACTCAAAATCTGGGATAATTATGACCAGGCAACCTAGCAAAATACTCAGGACACTACTAAACAATTCCAGAATAAAGGCCTAGATTTAAAAGCTGCAGTAATATGCATATATAAACACATATACACACACACACAAACTCCTTTTAGTACTGACTCATAAAAGATTAAGTTAAAATAGAATATAGAATCAAATACATGGAAATCTAGACCCCCATTTGCTATATACATATGTAATTGCTATTCTTGTGTAATCTATGAGTAAAAATCTGGTTTTGTTACATTCAAAAACAGAATTTCTTCAATGTAAAAACTGCATAGTTTATTAAATAAACACAAACTGGGATATAATGGCATACATTTGTTTTCATTACAAGTAGTAATGCAATATTTCTCTGAGGCTTACTACATTAGCATTTCTCTCCATGTTCCAAATGCCTTTGAACTTTCTGAAAAGCTACATCTGTTAGCTCCCTTGTATACAGTCTAAACTTACCAAGTGAATTAACTTTTAATATAAATTGCTTTGTTCACTATTAAGATTGATGTTGGACACACTGTACTGTAAGTTGCAAACTGCAATTACAATTCACTGCAATTATCTCTGGTTGTTAATAGCACAAGATAGCATGTCACTTTCTACCAAGTGTATAATTTATCATCTGGTTGGGGTTTTTTTTTGGTTTTTCCCTTCATGAACTCTTGTGGTATTCCAAATGTATAATCTTGTTGTATTTATTTCCCAGTGGTCCAACAAAATGCACAGCAAGTGCTGACTAGAACAAACTAAAAGGCAGTGCTATTGACAAGCCGTCACTTGAGCAATAATGAACACTCTGCCTTTACTTTCACCTCACCAAACTAACAGCTTTAATTTATGATAAAGCAAACGAGAGACAACCTCCAGTTTTATTATACCCTCAGTGCTGTTTCAAATCAAGTAATTAGAAGGTCAAGAGGCAGGTCTAGAAAGCCAAACACAAATGCAAGCCCTCTGCACTGACATTTTTAAAAAATCTTGACTGTTCAAAGAGCATTTTATCCATCCCTCTTCTGCAGAGCAGTGTGAGGCAGTTTTTACCACCGTAACCAATCTGAAACAGTGCAGTTCAATTCTTTGCTGAGTAATTCAGCCCATATGTTCAGAGAGATACCTAGCAGATAATGCCCCTGCTCTCGCCTTCTCTTTAAAAGAAAGGTACAGGTGAGCTTTATAAGCATGCTTTTCCAACAGAAACTTTCATTTAAAACTAGCTTCCTTTTAAAAATCTTCTTAGAAGTACAAGAAATTGCATGGGATACCATAAAGAAGAGGAGTTTGAAGCAAATAAAAAAGAAAAAATAAATCTATGTTAGAAAGGTGAACTTGAACTTAAATTCTCTAAGAAGTTTATTTGTAACTTGACAAGTAAACTATTCCTAGAACTCCTGAAGAACTAGATTTTCTTGAATGTTTAGACCAACTGGAATAGAAGCACATAACTATATTTGGTCTTTGCAGTATTGTTATAAAAATATTTACAACTAGAGAGATATAATTATGCTAATGCAGCATGTCTCCATTTTCATTATATGATATAATCTTGAATTTAAATTTCAGTCAAAAGTAACTCATAATACCTCAGAAGCTATTGAAAATTGTTCCTCAGCTGTGTACAATGAAACCTACACAATTAGGCATTCTTATTAGGCAACTGTATGCCTTAAGCTACATCAAAGGATATTCCAATGTATTATTACGGCTCTGTTATATGGTGATTGGAAAATTATTTCCCATTAAGAAACTGTTTTTGCTGAGCCTTTGATGAGTTGTCTTAGACTACCTTCACAACTTCAGATAAATCACTGAACTCCAGCCAGGTCTGAATAAAAGGCAACAGCTGTTTAACACAAATTTAACACAAACAACAGTTTTAGGAAAAAGATAAATCGGGGTCCAAATGAAAAAGTTTGTTTATGGATTCTACCATTCTATCTATCTAAGGAAATATGATTTAAAAAGCTTGATAGTTTTACAAGACTTGAGTTACAGAAAAACATGGTGCAAGAGTTAATGTGGCACAAGTCTGCGAGGGGTGCTCTCCATTCTGTCCCTGGTGTGGCACTGTCAGTGGGAGCTGTTGTTCCACTGCTGGTGGAACAATAATATTTTGGGTGAGACAAAAGTTCTGTCTTTGCAGTATTGTGAAAATCCCTAGTATATATTCCACAAGCACTCCAGGAAGATAAGAGCCTTGGTCCCAATGGCAATGCAGATCGGTGCACTCAGACTCATTCCACACAGACCTGAGAGAATGAATATAACTCACTGAACTGCACTTTAGTTTTTACAGACAACACAAAAGGAATAATTTCAGAAGTTCTCTCAAAAGAGCTGTTCAAACAAGAATCCTTTACACAAACCATTATAAGTAGCTTCTACCTTCCCTCTTCAAAAGCTGGCAATATTTAAATTTGAATGTTTCTCATGCTGTCAGGGATGGAAAAGTCTTGAATGACTACAGTGAAAGCAGACATGGAGTTATATGGACATTCTGGTGAATTAGCACTTGCTTCTCTTTCCACATCTTAATCACCAGTCCTTCACAGCCAGTGCAGTTACATGTAATTCGCTCTGAATTCATTTGGTCAAAATGTCCAAATGTATGTAGCCTGTATATTCAATTATATACAGCCAAGTAACATCACACCAATAGCTCAGCAGTAGTGCTGAGCAGCACTCTGAACTCTGAAGTTTTATCCTGGCTCATATGAAAGCTCTGAAGCTATTTTACTTCAGTGAATCCCTTGTGACTGTGCTGTTTTGCCCTGACAATGGTCTTGAGAGTCTATTTCCTCAAGCTGGTGTTTACAGCATGAGGTTAAATTTATTTCTCTCTATTCTGTGCAGTACCATCATACATTTTCCAGCACACAGAGAGTGAACTGCCTTCTTCCTACTTCACTGGTCAACAGCACCTGCAAAGATCCCTTTGCTTGTCATCTTTTCCCACAAGAAACTCCAACTCTGAAGCTTCCACTTCCCATCCACCCTCAGGGTAAGCATATTCTTTACTAAGATGCAATTAAAACTGATGGCAGTGATCCCTTTTGCTGTCCCCACACTTGCTCCCATCTAACATTTACTACCTCCCTTATTCAAGCAGAGCACATACCAAATGGTGAATAGAAAAAAACTGTAAACCTCGCAAGGAAGCTTAAAAACTAGGCACACAATATATGCACCCTAAAATTCAGAATACAGCGAAAGAACATCATATGTCTCTGCTGCTCAGAGTATTTTTAGATTGACATAGTCTATGTGTAGCAGGCAAAATCTGACTCAAATTGTGAACCTTGACAGGTGGCAGTAGACAAGTGTGCATGTGTGAGAAAATAAGAGACTGAACACTAGACAAACATATTAGGAACTCTTCTTTGTAGCATAACCTGCTGAAATGCCATCTAAACTCACAAGATTCAAACCAGATAATATTCAGTGTTAAGTATTTCTTTAGCAAACCTTCGATGGGTTCTCAAATTTATGACCTTTTGACAAATGGACCTTACGAGGATCATTATGAGATTATGATTAAAAAAAAGAAAATTAATTCCTTGGTTTAGATGCAGCCATTGCAAGGCAGAACAGCGTTTAACTTCAAACTACTGTTCAAAGATTTTTAAGCAGTAGAGGAAGTACTGAGGATATAAGGAAATCTGTGAATCAGTGAAAGATGTTGGTATGCAAGAGTGAAGATATACCAGCTGGGCTCTGCTTCAGCTGGTTACCAGAGGGCCAGGAAGAAATTAGTCTCAGCCATCAGTTGAAAGAACACCTGGACATTAACCTGGGGCACCAATTCCCTTATGAACAAGGTAATCTTTGTTTCCTCACCAATACATCTAGAAGCTAAATAATGACTATTTAAAAAAAAATAAATTCTTAGTCCCAAGTGTCCTTAAATCACTTCAATAAAGAAAAAAAAAAAAGTAGTATTTATGAAAAGGGCAGGGAAAAACAGCATGCTTTGCTCTCATTTTATGATGCAAGTGAAATAAACTGCAGTAGCATCTCTCACCTTCTCAACAAAGGCATGCAAACATGGGGCTCTACCTAATTTATTCTTTAATTATTCTTATTTAGTTCTCTAATTAAGAGTTGATGCTTTCCTCAAGGATTTGGCTCATTGGATGAAAATGAAGCACAAGACAATGAATTTATCTTTGGATAGACGGAATTTCTACACTGAAGAAAAAGCTATGCTGTATTTTGCCCAGTGGCTCACACTTTCTCTTATTTGGAGATGTTTCCTTAGGATGCAGAATGAGGACACAGCTTGTGTTTGCCTGTATAGATCATCCCAAAAAAATGACTATTGCACAATTTCCATAGACATTTACAAAATCGCACATATGGCTAAGTAGAAACTATTAGTGGTGTTTGAATCATATTATATTTGGCAGCACTGATATTCAGACTGCCAAATACCACCCAATTCCAAATACAGCACTAAACCTCTGCTTTAATACACCAGCAGACTCTGCCCTTCAGAAACCTTCACAAAGAAAAGCCAAAATTTAAACAAAATCATTACCTCTCCCCCATAAGAAAGAACTTTTTGAAAAAAAGCTTGATATATTTTGCAGAAGAAAAATATTCTTGTTACAAGATATTTGATTGCTTTCCAATAAAAATGAAGAACATGTTATATTATTTATTTTATAATTTTTTTTTCTATTATCCTGTGTTGGAGGGGAAAAAAAGTAGAATTTATTTCTACTGCCAAACTGGTATACACAGAGAAAAATGTATTTGCTACTCACACTGGAAACAAAGTTGAGAAAATAATTTGCTTTAATGATAAAATTCCATACTTAAATTATTTGTATTACACTAATACATTTCACAAGCAAATCCAAATTCCATCCCAAAGTTGGCATGAATCTGCTCACTGTTTATTTTTATTCTAGCATTTTTGCTAGGGGCACGCATCACTTTTTTCAATGTTTCAATCCTCTCGGCAGCCAGCAGCATCCCACATTTGATGATGGACATTCTGTCTGCTAAGTTTTTCATCAACAAATTATTGGAGCAAAACTTTACATCACTGATGATTACTAGAAAAGTAGGAAACCTAGAAAATGCTCACCAAGAAATACTGGGGAAGGGAAGGCAGGAAGGAGACAAAGCCCCTGCAAGCTGAAGAAGCCAGAAAAGCTCAGAGACATGAACTGGCAGCTAGAAATGAGCTAAATGCTTCTTACTCATTCTCTTAGACAACGGTGCTTCTCCCTGGCCACGGAGCTTCCTGAATGAAATGTGGGTTACTAAAGCTGTAAAAATGACATTTTTTTCAGCAGCAGAGTCAAAACGCAGAATTAGTTTTGCATAATCACATTTTCAATTAAGTGATTTTTTTTTTTCTACCACTGACGCGTGCAAAAAACGCACAGAGCATTTATTTTCCAAGAAGACACTGCTGTCACCTCATTGCTGTCAGTACAGCAAAGTCTTTGACTGTCATAATTCAAAAGTACATAACAGTGACCACTAAAAGTTGATGGGGGTCTCCTAGGTATATTGGGATGATATCAAATTTTATTGCTACCCTATACAAGTACATGTCAACTATGGAAACATGTGTTTTGCGAGATTTCCAAAGGTAGCCAAAGTCTTCTTAATGTGCACTTTTATGCCAGTTTTCTTTGATGTTTTGCATCAGTGAAAGCCACTGTCCTTCAGATGACAAGGAACAGAACAGAAATACTGTTTTCTGCCACAACGGATTTTCTTACTCTGGTAATGAAATACAAATCCAACTCCAGCCAGATATTGGTGCCTTCCATTTTTGGGTCAGCCTTCATCTGCATGTTATATACACACTAAAGATGTATATTTTATCTCTCAATCAGTTCATATAAGTACATGAAAGGCACATCCTAGAAATTCTTTGCTACAGCTTCTGATTCATGATGTATCTTACGGAAGACGTATTTTAGGTTGTCTGTCCTTTGATTTCCCACAGAAACTAATAAATAATCAACAAAAATATGATTAAAGATGTTGCTTGAACTCTCAGCCAAAACGAATACTAGCTAGTTGAAAATCTTTCTGATCCAAATCTGTTTATCTTAGAAACAGAATTCTAACTCAGATTTTAAAAAGCCTGATGAAGGGTCGAGCTAAGTTTTGACATGATCTTTTCATATACAAAATACCTCTTGAAATAAGAGGGAAAGGTTATGAAACTTGAAATTACAGAGGGATGAAATAGAGCTTAATAAGCTAAAAAAATATTTATTTACAATTTCAATCCTCTCTTAAAAAAAACAACTACAAAAACCTTTGAAATCTTTATCAACTGATACTTGATGCATTCCTGTGAACACTGCTCTACATCTTTGTTTAGGTAAGTAAAAGATCACAAAAAGTAGATATTAGACTAAAAGTATTCTAACTTTTGTCTAACTTCCCAAATCAAAAAGTGAGCAACAACTAAAATTAAAAATTCAAGCTGAGTATTTCCTGAAATTCGATTATCTGTAGGTCCACCTATTTATCCAAAAGTCTACCCTAAATTTCTCAAACATATTCAACAAATTTGGCAGTGGGCTTAAATTAAATTTGAGAACATGCATGAAACCGCTTCCTTGCCTTTACAAGTATAGGCAGAATAAAAAAATCTGGTTAAAAATATTATTTATCAAAATATATATGACCTCTAGCCTTTTTAAAGAAGTATTTATTTTCAAATAGGCAAACCTGAGATAATTTCACAAACCTATTCCTGCTATCTGTAAATGCTCAAGTTCTAACATACAAACCTTATATTTGTCATGAAAGAACAGTTTTAGAGGAACAACAAAGTAAATAGAAATGGAAGCAGCAAAAGAAGGGATTATTTGTAAGAAGCCAAGGAGTCTAAAACTTTCAGTTGTTTCTTACCAAAATACTCCTAATTGATGAGTAACTATTAAAAAAAACCTGTTTTAACAACTCAATATGGTTACTACCACAATTGACAGAAATGCATTTTGTCAATTCTACATAATACATACTTATTTAGCCACTTTTATATATATTACTACTTTGGAAATAATTACTATTTAAATATTTAGTAAAAATGATTAAAATATTATTTAGGTCTACCTTTAGAAAAAATTGAAAATGTAAAAGATGATAATTTCTTGAATAGTTGTATTTTAATTAAAGTAAAACATAGTGCATTTGGTTATATTATGAAAAAAAATCTAATTCTTTCATTTTTGCCTTTCACATCCAGCAAGCATTTAAAATCTGCAGCTCAAGTCCTCTAACATATCAATATATATAAAGGTTAGAATAGGAAAAGAAGCTTTCCTGCATTTTCAACTCTCAATTGGTTTCTCAGCTTTGAATGAATTAGCCAGTGAACCATAATGAAGGGAAAACTCTCTCTGCACGCTGCCACTGCTGCCAAAAGCCAGCTTAGCAGTTTGGCAGCCTTACTCCAGGTGTTTAACTCCTTCAGCCATCTGACTTCAACACTGGAGTGTAAACAGGAGTGCTGCTTCATTACTGGGTTTCATCGATCTTTAGATGTCTCTACAGCCTCGTGTTGATTTTCATATATTTATTTTAAAGCAGAACGATGCAAATATAAATGTCAGTTTTTATTCATTTCCTGACACTGATTTTCTTTTTACTTACTTTAACTTTTATATAACATATTTCAACTTGCCTTTATAGTTATTCAGAACAACACAGACCCTTAGTTCTCTGCATAGTTTTTTTCTAGTACATTTTCAACAGGACCTGAAGAGGACAAACAAAACAAATGCTTTCTTGTAGCCTTCTCAGCCAGACCTGCTCAGCCCTTTTAGCAGGTAGCTCTTAACAATAAACTTTACAATTGAGGAGAAGACATCTCCTTAACTTCACAATTTCAATCACAAGCAAATTTCATTTTTTCAAAGCAACTGCAGTAATTAAACACGAGCCCAAGCAGATCAACACAATGCCTCTTTCCTCAAAGGCATGCAGATGCAGCATGGAAACTCATGTCCAAAGCATAGAAAACCCGTATGCAGCTATTTAGTCCTCCAGTAAGACAACTTTGTTCATGGTAATGAGTGCTAGCAGTTTAAAAATCTTGATGATAAAAAGCAGATGCCCAGAAAAAGCCTACTTTGATTTAGAAGGGAGATGTATCTATAATAGATGACCTAACAGAGGGACTGGGTCTGTCTTAACACGAGCTGCCAAAGCTTGACTTGCAGTCAGCGTTCTGTGGTAGCAAAGCGGGAAGACCTCGCAATTTAGGGAACGTCCCCTGCGGGCCAGCTGTTGACACAAGACTTCAGATGGCAGCAGCTGAGCGATAAAGTTTGCACATAATCAGTAGGACCTAGTCATCTTTCAACTCTTGTTTATTCTGATTGAAAATCAAGCTACTGAAAGTTCACAAGCAGGGATAACGCAGTGCTCCCAAGAACTCAATTTTACCAATGTTATTGCCTTCTTAGTACCCTCTTCATCTGACTCAAAGCAACTATATTCTCCAAAAAAAACCCCTTTTGGAGCCAGTGTAGGCAGTGTCCAACACAACACAAAGATTAAACTGACCCTTGTGCAGGAAACCTCTCAGTGGGCCACTCTAGTAATACACTCTGAAACACACAGAGCTGATTTTTTTTCACAAAAAGGACATAAGCATTTCTATCTATCACATAACTGAAATGCTCTTTTACCCCCATCTTCTGTGTACTTTTTTCTTTATACTCTACAGACAATACACAGACTTTCAGAGAAATTTTGCAAGGGAAATAGGAGGATACAGGTAAACAGAGCAAATAAATATACCTTTACACTAAACAAAGATACTCTTGACACATTTCACATTTTCATTCAGTATGTAATTTATGGTAATAACAGCATTGAAATAATCACAACATTATCTGCTCTAGGAAAAAAAAAAAAAAAAGTTCTAGCGTTACTGAAAGATGATCTCACATTTGGCCTTAAATGAAGGAACAGCATCAAGTTTAGTATCTCCTGCTGAAAGAACACTAATACTTGAGTATCTTAACCCAACCTCAATGCAGTAACACATCTCACTAAAAATCTTTTATTATTGGTGGTGTTTCCAGCATCCATTAAACATAATCTGTTAGTGTAGTGCAAACATACCATTTAGCTTGTAAGTAAATGTGATTTTAAATATACCTTATGCATGGAGGCTGGAGACATCCACTCTCCTGTCTGTACAAGCTGCTCTGCACAGCTAGCTAACTAGTGCTTTCTCACATTTCATGAAGAGACTCCTCCAAACTCACTGAGGGAATTCCTGAAAGGACTATGAAATTTCAGCCAGAGCCCCCAAACCAGAGCATGAACCACAGAAAGACTCATCCCTTTTTCAAGACATCAAACAGCTTCTAGTCTATAATTTTAAAAGCAATTAAAAATTACAGAAAGCACAATGTCTGTGTATGCGATCTCAGCAACTGCTCTGTGGGTTGTTTCATCCCAAACCTGTGTAAACTAGATTTTAAGGAAGTATTTATTTCTCTATGGTAGTCCTTAGTGTATATATCATATCACTTATGGTATTTAAGAGGACAACATAAACAACATTAGGTGTCTCAGTACAAGCAGAGCAGAACTGAGTGTCGCACACACTGGCACATACAAGCACAAGGTAACTTCTGTGAATTATGAAAAACAGAACAATTTCCTAGCAGAGAACACAAAGACCTGAGAGAAATTGATTAAAAATATTTTTGTGCTTCTTCTATTCAACAACTAAGTGGATAGGAAAATGTGCATTCTCAGTTTTCTATATAAAAGCATAGGTCTTTTATGAACCATTACTTTAATAATTAAGCTTTATCCCAACTACTCTATACCTGATACTATATTGAAAATAGCATCCCACCACAGGCAGCAGTTGTAGGTAGAGACACACAGAAGGCTGAAAATAAAGCTGTTGCATATGTGTAAATTAGCACAGAGTTAATTGGAGATCTGTTAAACATAGAGGGAGCTGAAAGCATGTCTTTCTGTGCATCAATGATGAATATCAATGATGGTCCTATAAATCAAAATCAAACTAAGCTTCACTTACTGTTATCTGTTTATAAGGAGTAAAAAACCTTTTTTCAGTATAGAACGTCCCAGAGTAGCAATATTTAAAATACAACTGAACTCAATGAATATACAAATATATTTACTGATTCTACATTGTGACATAATTTCTGCCTATGCTCTATCTTGTTATCTTGAAAAAATAATTCTGGGATACTATAATACATAATTACACATCAGAATATATAAAATATATTAAATGCCAACAGAAATTGCCAAGAATGCAAAGTTGTGATGACAGTTTTTGCTGACTAGTTTGTGAACAGCCACCTCAACAAATGTGCCATAAACACAATAATTAGCTGGTGCTGGCTAGGTATGTGCATGAAGGGAAAACAATGAAATCAAGTATCCAGAATCTGAATTCTAAACTTGAATAGTCCCAACACCCCTTTCTACATAATTTATCTCTAGCATGCATCTAATTTTCCAAAAGATTATTAGTCACTTACTCTGAGATGTGATACACAGGCTCTCTATGATTCTGGACAGTATTTGAAGCTCTACACCTGCTACAAGCAAAATCTCTATAAAACTCCTGAATGAAATCCCAGCCTCTGCTGTTGTTAATAGCAATGCTCTCACAGACATCGAAGTAGCCCTGAATTTCTTCATCTTAGGAAACTCAAATGATGTAAATATTAATAAAAAATGTCAAATTCCAGTGAAAACAAAATATCAAGGCTAATGCCTGAATCCTACTGCCTGTTTTGAAGGTAAAAGGTTGAGCGGCAGATAGGGAGAGTGAAAAAACATGGGAACTGCATCAACAGAAATTCTCAAGCAAAGGCCCTGAATGGATTTATACATCCTAAATCTCATTATTATTTACTCTCGAGTCAATAGTACTACTAAGACACCGAAGTACCCATTTTGTTTAATGCAACCATGGTATTTCCACCATACGCTGTCCTTCAAAAATGTCTGAAGTGCTTTAAAATACTACAAGATAAAGAAAGACTAATTATTGCATATATAGAAATGTTTAATAACTATCTTAGCAAAGAGGAAAAGAAAAAAAAAAAAAAAGTGGCAATCTGATGAGCAGTAACCATACAGCAATCACACACTCCTTTAGCCACAGGCACTCCTGTCTCCAAATATGAACTATTTTCCTCCAAGAACTCTTAGCCTGTATGAGCATATTTAACTGTTTGACTTGTTCTGCAAGTTGTTTTTAATTGCTTTAATGTGAAAAAAACAGTGATAATTGAATCATCCTCCAGATCTCCCAATCATGCTGACAGTTGCAATACGAGAAAGATCACATGAAAGTACATTTTCACCAACCATGGACAAACCCTTGGAAATTGGCCATGTTGACACTAGAAGCTGACTGGAAGTATTATATTAATGCTAAATGGCTATAGCAAAATGACAATTATCATTCATTGCAATTCAGAGCCATGCAGAGAAAAGAAAAATGTCTAGTATATAACTTTTGTAAACATAATATATTGATGGTCCTGTGGTGTGATGCCAAAGCAAATATTTTCCTCAAATTTTACATCCCCGTGTGAATTCGGCGGGGATCATTCTATCATCTACATTAATGTCACTATATTCAGATTTTCTAGAGACAGAACTGTGTTCTTCATTACCAAATTAGCTCAGATGAAGCAGCAGACATAACAAGCCCTGTGTT
This sequence comes from Sitta carolinensis, assembly GCA_032173965.1. Classification (NCBI taxonomy): domain Eukaryota; kingdom Metazoa; phylum Chordata; class Aves; order Passeriformes; family Sittidae; genus Sitta; species Sitta carolinensis. The sequence continues at coordinate 17,960,562 of CM063292.1, read as the reverse complement.
CCTACAGAACCTGGTGTTCCCATGCCTCTTCTGGAGGTGGATTTGGGGTAAATGGATTTGCACAGGTGAATTAGTGAATCTCAATGCCGTCTTCTTTCCTAGGATACTTCACCCTTTAGCTCCATTTGACTTTCTGTGGCACATTTCAGAACTGTCCTGGATGAGTTTAGAGCACAATTCTATCACTCTTAAAGAGAATCCACACATCTGTCTCTTGATTCTTCTTCATTTAGGCTAACATTTCTCTGTTGCCTTTCTGAAGGAGACTAAGCTAAGGAAATGCACATCCTCCTCCTCCTCTAAACTGAATCTCTGGATAACCCCAAGTAACATTTCCTGAAAGACACGGACAGTGACTCTGATGTGCTGCTGATTTTAAATGAAGGCTGCATTCCTATGGCTATGGCAACCACACAAGTTTTCAAAAGGCACATTTATTTCAGATCTTATCTTGAAGAATGAACAGAATTTTGACTGACTCAAGGCCTGTGCCAACAGCAGCTCACATTGAGCATGGAGCCGAGACCCTGGGGAGTGAAAGTCAAGCGGGTGGAACTCAAGGTGACTAACTGCCCACTTTGTACTGCCAGCCAGCACACTCCAAAAATAGGGCACTGCACTGGCTGGGGAAGGATCTTGTTACAGCAGACAGAGGATATCACTAGCACAGTGCATGTCTGCTACTATTTGTCCCTACCAAATAATACTTTGGGCCAAGCAAAGACAGTTAAGGCCACCCTTGGTTTTGGGCCAGGAGGTTTAACCCCAAAAGTCACTGCTACCACACAATTTGTGGTGTAAACTAGAAGGTTGTCAAAACATTTGTGAATGTGCTTAGAAATCAAATAAATTGCTTCATTTGCAACTACACTTTACTGTAAGTGCAGAAGTGTAGGGCTACTGATTTTTATCATGTACTTTGGCAGTTGTGGAAGCAGAATTTCCTGTAGAAGAAACTTCATTTAAAACTTGCCCTTCCTTAAGGCAGGTGAAACAAAGAGCACAATAAGGCCTGTGATAATATCCCTACTACCCCTTCAGAAGAATAAAGAGCCTCTTGTACACTAAAATACCCACTCCCCCAATATATATATATAAATTACACAAAAATATGTAAATATGTATATACATAAACACTTATATATAGTTGAAGACAAGTTTCGCTAACGTGATTTTGATTGCTTTTTCAAACGTTGATATCAGACATGAAATTTAGTTCAGTTTCATCAGTTAGAATTTAGACTTAGCTGAAGGAGTGTATACTCCATTCTTTACAAGGCACATTTTATTTTGATCCTGCATGTGCTAACTTCCAGCAGCTACCCTTTGAGGAATATTGCTGATGACTTTTAAAGCTACACTTAGCTCTGCTGCAGAAAAAGATGTTTCATAGACCAAATGAGCTGCCTTTATTCAAACACTTATTATCACCTAATAATCAATTTTTTATTTGAGATATCAATACACTAGTACAAGGTCTAGAAAACATGTTCCTAATTCTGTGTAACCAAGACTGAGCTGCCCCAAGACTTTGCAAGTCCCCAGAGCTGTAGACTGGATGCAGAGGACAGGGGGTGACAGCCCTCCAGCTGCCTGCATTGTCAGGGGGAACCCAGCAGGAGCTTTCAGAGCCTTGGCAAAGCAGGGCCCCCAAAGGAGCACATAGAACACTGGCAGCCTTTATGGTCTCAAGGGGATAAGACCCTGCTCGTTTTAGACCCTTTTTCTTCTCTGTCCTTCTCCCCACACTCATAATGATGGCAAATTTACACTTTTTCGCTTGCAAACACAATATTTAGTATAATGTAAATTCAAATAGAAGTTGTCTAAATGTGCCAAACACAAGAACAATATCTCCACATTTAACAGTGCTGATTCTATTTCCAGCCATATTAAACTCTGATCTTGAAGACTTCAAGTTATTAGAAGCTTAATGTAATAATTACAAAGAAACAATTATTATATAATTAGAAAGACATATGTCAACTGTTTATACTTTCTAAGAAACTAATTGTTAATTAAATGCTATACTTTGTGTTCAGACAATGCCCAGTAGATTATGTCTGTGTCCTTCAAATCCTGCCTTTATAAGTACAATGCACAGCTTTTACATTTTATCACTCTTATAAAACATTCAACAAGATTTTCTTTCAAAACCAACACTTTTTGGAATGGAGTGACAGCAAAAAAAAAGGACACCTTCTCAGCTGAACCTGATGGATACCAAGGTTCGCATTAACATGATAAACATTAGAAACACAGATTTTGATTATTTCAGGAGTCTTAAAAGGTTTTCTGAGGAGTGAGACATAAAATAAAAAGAAATAAAAATGTAAAATAACCCTTTTCAGTGCCATAAATCACTGAGCTGCTTTTCCCAAATCCATTAATAAAAACAGTGATTGTATTTCATCTTACAGTTATCTACAAAAGACCATTCTTAATTGCTCTTAAGGCATCATGTTTTATTTTAGCCAGGTTCACATTTTATTATAGAAGCCTAATGGGGCATAGAATCCTAGCAGAACTTATTTGGACTAGTCAACTATAAGGAGGGTATAAAAATAGTTATGGAGACAAAATAAAAATTAAAAACTACAGCTAAGCTTTCAGATTTACAGGTCTAATAAAATGTGTCATAAACTTCTGCTTTCATTCCAAAGATTTGTTGTAAGAACATGCAGAATCTTTCCCCATTTCGAAAGGGTATGTTCAAAAGTCAAATCTTTCTATTTCCATTTTTAGTTTATAGTCTTGTTTGGGTTCATGTAATTTCTTAAAATTTATTGCTATTTCATTAAATATCCCTGCTGATCAGAATGCAAGACTGATAAGAAGTAGAACCATTACAGGATAATAATAATAACTTAATGGCATTTCTTGTTAATGAGGTAATAACAAGAGGCCTTCAGGCTTTCTGCTTCAAAGTTTATTTAACCAAACTACTTTATTTTTTATCTTATTAACCAGAACCCTCAAGTTGCCACTGCCCTAATAACAATTCTAATACCTACTGGTTTCATTTATTAAATTAGTTAAGGAATAAAACAATAAGCTAGACCTAAGAACTTTAAAAGCCTCCTGAAAATTTAGACAGAGATGAACTTATCTGGATGCAACACTAAGTTTATAATAATTTGAGACATAGGTGTTGCTCTGCTGTTTGCAGGAAGTTCTTCTAGGAAAGACTGAAATATTAATCCTCTACCCTATGCAATTATTTTCTAGATCAAAGAAATTAGCACTTGTGTCCTTATAAATTCTAGCTCATTTATGTCATCCTGCCTACTTGCTTTTGCTTATTACTTGCAGCTGGGTACCATTCCATTCCTTTCCAGACTTAACTGTATTGATGCAGCTGAGCAGCAACTCAATTGCAAATCTCTTGATATGTGGGATATGATTAGAAAAAAAAAAATTAAACGAACTAAGTTGAACTTTACTGTAACAATGGAAAGCAATCTGAACAGTCAGAACTACCCCAGATTTGTGGGGCTGACTTTCTTTACATATTTCCAAATTTTTAATCTAATCTTGCAGTGTTTAAGGTCTACAGTTAATTCCAGAGCTGGTTTGTTTTCATGGTAAAGCCACACCTTCAAATGGCTCACACGTCATACTGTCAAGGACCTGCAGAAATAGCACTACTGCCTGCCAAGACAACTACAAATACGGGAGGCAGTATAAGAATTCATCTTTTTTTTTTTTTTTTTTTTTTTTTTTTTTTAATTACAAGAGTAAATGACTGCATATGAATATTTTGGAAAAATCTGGTGGCAAAGAGGCAAAAGGATCTGACTGAAAGCTTAACGTTAACAAGGTGCACAGTCACCCAGTGGGTTTTGTTCAAGTTTAACTATAATCTCATTATAGCCAGGAAGCCCCATCTCTTGTTCACAGAGTGGGCAGTTCTTTAGGACAGTGTTACAATACTCAGTTTCATGTACTATTTTGGCAGGTTGCATTCTGCTAAATATAACAAATTTTTAGGCTGAAGGAGTTACGAAAATCTGTATCACATGAACTGAGTGTAGTTTCTCTAATTGTTCTGCTCCATTTCTGGCTGCACTAGAATGAACCAAGGCAAATTATTCATGTGGAAATATTCTCATTTCCTAGGTGAACATCAAGTCCTCCACAGAGAAAACTGCTTCATTATGCACATAGGCAAACTGACGTGTGCAAAACTGTATGTGCAATAGATAGCTCTATTTCCCCCAGATATCAGCAGCTAACAGGTTTAGTTTTAATTCCCCGTCATACTCGTCTGTCACAAACTCTTTTAAATAGAAGAATCTTGAACTGGCTCAGGTTTGTTCCCAGCAGGCATACTTGTAAAGATAAAAAGACTAAGAATTGTTTTTCCCCTGCTTACTCCCTATTTTGGTAGTTTCTAACAAGAAGGGCCAAGGAAGGAATGGAATGTTTAGCCCAGCACCACAGTCTGATCTTGCAGAAAAAAAACCACAAGAGCAGTCAAGCAAAGTAATTCTGTTCCTATTTCTGGGTTTAAATTTCCATGCCAGGGTGTCTTTAATGTCTGGTTCTCAAAGTTTGCCTACTCTTAATCCTTCTTGCTAAAAAATTTATTTTTTTTTTTTTTTTCATCCTACAGCTTCTAGCAGCAAGTGGTATGTAAATGTTCAGTAGCCCATCTGAACCCTGTTTCAGAACAAAACAATTTCAGTTTCTAAGTGTCTGAATTACTTTAACTAAATCTGAGGATTTACCTATTGAAGCTTGAGCAGCTCCCTTTCAACTCTGAATGAAGGAAGAATTACGAGACTGGAGTTATTCAATGAGAGCTATCTGTCCTGGCACTTAATCAAAGGGATTAGGATTTGGAAAGAAAAGCCTACAGGTGATCCTCCAGGAAGCATACCAAGCAGTTATCAAAAACATACAAGTTCAAAGCAGCTCAATTTTCATATGTTAAAAGTATTTGGATGAAGCCTCAGGCTTGTTTCTAGGTAAAGAATTGTGTTAAAGCTGTTTGTACTTGCATACTTAGCAGACAAGGGAATGAAATACCATGTGGTGAAGCAGTACTAGGTCCATCTAACCCTGATGTAACACAATAAATCAATCTTGTTCTGTTAGTGAAACATGATCTGATACTTAGTCCAAGTTTCAGTGCTCTTTTCCCACTCTGGCAGTTGTAACAGACACTCATTTAGTTCTTCAGCAGAGGAAGCTGTCATAGCACAAAGGGAAAGATGTTACACGCCACATCAAGTGCTTTTATAATTGTTATTAATCATGTAGCTACATTCTCACCCTCCACTCAATACATTGAATTTATAATATACTATCTTTGTTAGACTATTTTTAAAATTCTAATAATCAGAGATCTGTCTTAGTCGACTCAAGGAGTAATCAGAGTTAACATTAATGCACAGCTACCATGATCTTTATTTATCACAAGTATTACATCACAGTGGCATAAACAGGCAGGTTAGAGACAGTCTTTCTCATTGCCAAAAGAAGGAATGCTTAGATGGACCAGCTGTGGATCCAGGACAAAGTACTTAAAGGCTTTAAGCCTCCCCACCCCATTTCTGAGATGGCTTCCCTTGCCAAGCACAGGCAGTTACTTTTTACATGGAATAAAGAGAGCTGTCCAGAAGGGGACTGAAATAGAAAGAATCCACTGTTCATACTAAGTTCCTACTGAAAATCTCCATAAATCATACAAGCAGTCACCATGTGAGTTAACACTGAATCTTTCTCTGCAGAGTTTACCCAGCCTGCAAATACCATGGGAGGTGCAGAGAGCAGAGTTATCCCCAGCAGCAGCAGCAGCTGAGGGTCCTTGGCACCAGTGGTCTGGAAACGGAATCCAGAAACTGTTCCTACAGTACTGAGAGCATGGCTTTGGGCCACAAAAAATCCTTCAAACTCAGGAGGTTTTAAAAATGTATATATGCATCTCCCTAGATAGATATTTATACATCTGTATATATACATCTCACTATGTATATTTATACATCTATCTCTCTCTATATATATCTATTTGCATAAATCATTATCTCAACTCGAGGGCAAGTGCTTCACAGCCCAGTCCACAGGGAAGGAGAATGGCACTGAAGGGGAAAAATTATTTCCATGCAGAAGGAAAGAGGAAGCAGAAATATGTGGAGCATCCCAGCTTCCAGTTTTTACCTGACAAAACACATAAAACTTCTTTGTGCTTCTTTTCTGGTAATATTACCATCCTAAGTGCATACCATATGTACCATCACAGAATATTCTTGAGTTGGAAGGCACCCACAAGGATCTTTCAGTCTAACACTTAACTGCATAACAAACAACCAATTAACTGAAGTCTGCATGTAGGAAGCAAAGATTTCTGCATCCATCATTTTCTCTGGCAAACTCATGAGGAAAATTTAGAGTATCTTATACTGCAAAGTTAACTGGGCCAGCTCAGATAACACAAAAACAAAAGATAAATGGTAAAATGATGAAATGACAAAATTTAGGAGTTATACAGTGTATGTGGGAAATGTACTTTAAAAGATGTTTATATGCTCACAAAAATCTGATTTGTCAATATTTATGAAATTACTTTGCAATAATCTTTAACCAAGACTTGGATTGTGGACTTCTCATGATGTCCCAAAAAAATAAGGGAAAACTAAGTGTTAAGAGAACACTATTTTGAGCGGATCATTACAGATTGTTCAGAATAAATGATTACTCACTCCTGAAATACAAACCTTGCAGCAAAGAGAAACTGTAGCAGAGCTACCCAGCACAACTAAGAAACAATACCTTGATACTGACTCTCTGTGGCTTCCTATCAGCTTCTCACTGGTAATTAGCAAATTAAATACTCTTCAGAGACCATCTTGAAGTCCTTACTTGGGCCAAATTCACACTTCAGAGCAACAAGATTTAGTCTAAAAGCACTTAATAATGAAGAACTGGAATAAATTTTAATTTATATTCTGATTCTGTCTCCATAGAGTATCACATGTTTATGTTCATGGCTGTAGAATCAGGACCTTAAATGTTCATAGGTAAAAAGTAAGAAGAAAAACGTGCAAGTTTTCTTATGTGTCCTTTGCAATTACTCTTTATAAAGGCAGAGTTATTGAACAGGAACATATATTGAAATAAAAAAAGTCTTCTAAATATGTCCTTGCTCCAACTAAAATACACATGGTTTATTTTGAATTTATGCTTATATAAGCAAAATTAAGGGTGTAAGAAGTCTTCTGTTATTAACACAGGCTTCAAGGAATTGCATTATAAAAAAGCTGTGTGCTAGACTACAGAACAAAGATAATACTTAATATTTTTAGCCTGCTGATAGACAAAAGAGCTATTCTAAATAAATTCCAAAGTCTTTAAAGATCTCAGTTATTTTAGAGAATTGCCTGGGACCCTATTAATTCCTTTATTTCACTTGAGACTTACACCTGTACCAAGAGATACTACTCACAATCCTGACATTGCGCTGGACACCACAAAAACAAAGAATAGCAATCAGCTATGAAGAATCTAGAGTCAAAAAAAAAAAAAAAAAAAAAAAAGAAAAGACAGGACAAATACAGCAGAAAGAATTCTGTGTCATGATTACAGCAGTACAGAGACATTAAGCACCTTCCCTAAATACCTGTACAAAAGCAGAGAGAAAGCTGGGATCGAATCCATCTCTTATCTCTCTTTCCATAGCACAGAAAACAACTTTATTAAAATTAACAACAGCTGAGGGCTCTCAGCACTTTGTAAGATCAGCCAGCAAGAAGTTCATCTTTCTTTAAAATGAAGTTATTGGAAGCCAAATATCAGTGTCATTTGTAACTGTGTAGCCTCATGAAGATTCCTTGTTTCTGTGGAGATACTTGGAGCAGAATTTGACTGCAGAAAGAGTCAGTTATTGAAACTGGTACATTTGGCAAGGAATTTTAACTAACTTCAATGGAGTTCCTTTGGATTTACACCAGCGTAACAGGGTACTTTGTCCTTGTACAGCTATACCAGTTAGTGCTCATAAAAATAGAAAGGGCTGTTACCATCACAACATAAACACTGGAATACAGCTTGTGTACACTACTTAAAAAAAAAAAAAAAAAAAAAAAAAAAAAAAAAAAAAAAAAAAAAAGATGTACTGCATGATTGCTACAATTCTATTTTTGTCTTCTTGCCAAAAAGAAAATATGGTTTTAATATAAGTTTACATCTGCATGGTATTACATGCATGTAAAACAGATGTAACCCAATTACATTTTCATTTAAATTGCTAAATAGCTACTTAAGTAAAAAGCTAAAATAACATACAAACAACAGTTACTATAATAACAAGTGTTCTTAGAATTAAATGAAAGGGATCAAAGCTACAGCACACAAAATTTGAGCCAATCTTTGAAAAAGATACGGTGACATAACAGCACTGTATTGATTTACTCAGCAATTTAATGTCTCTACAACTCAGCCAGAAGACACATCTCAGTTTAGCAGAGGCACATGGAGGAAAATTCAGGGAGTTTATACAGAGACATTGGGTCTCATAAAGATTAGACATATTCTCCTAGAGTTTATGTAGCAAAATCCCAAATTGGAAATTAGAATACCAATGCAATGCATTCAACTTGATTATAGTTTTAGGCAGACCTGTCTGAACTGGCTGGACTCAGAAATCACATCCTAACATTTAACCTGAATGTGCTTTTTTAAAAAAATTTTTAGCAGAGAATTGCAGTCTTCACAATAGATACCATATTTATTTCTATTTCTATTTCTATGTATATAAACATAAATTTACTAGACATAAATCTGAGTTAATAATAATAATAACAACAATAATAATAATAATATGGTGAGTACAGTGGAAAGACTAGAATCAACTCTCCTTGATTATTTAATGAAGGGAAAAGAAATCTAATTTTCATTCAAACTTATTTGCCAGAAAGGGCTAAAATTTCAAAGCCTGGACACAAAAGGGTGACTTGCATTGGTAAGGCACATCTAAGCCTATGTGAGAAAGTCTGGAAAAGGTAATAGAAATACAGCATTCTGTATTTCTTCTGCCACTCTCAGAAACTTAAGATAATGGTGGTAATGTTTTGTATTAAAATATTTGCATTGCATGCAAATAGCTGTGACTTTTATTGGAGTACTACTTCAGAGGAAAAGCAATCGTATATTTTTATCTGCAATAAAATCCATCTTTTAATTACCTTATTTGTTCACACTTTTATAGAACTTGCCATCTGCACGCTTTTCCATCCAGGGTGCTTGTACAGACTTGTGTAGGTGGATAATAAGATTATGAAATTTATATCTACTGCCATGAATCAGCCTTTACATAGGTTTTGTGCGTACATCTACACTTTGCTAGAGACTGTTCTTTGTATCCTATCACATTTCTACGTGTTTGTTAGGCTGCATATGACTAATGAAAGTTCAACAAGCTGATAAGCAGAGGTTGGTAGGAACATGCAAAAGCAGGCCTTTTTTTTTTTTTTTTTTCTAACAAATGATTTTCCTATTAACAGTTAAAAATAGTAATAAAATCATAGAATGCTTTACATTGGAAGTGACCTTAGGGATCATCTCGTTCCAAGCCCCTGCAGCCTTCCACTATCCCAGGTTGCACAAAACTCCACCAACCTGGCCTTGAGCACCTCCAGGAAGCCACAGCTTCCCTGGGAATCTGCTCCAGTGCCTCATCCTCCTCACAGGGAAGAATCTCTTGCTGCCATCTGATCTAAAACCCCGAATGTCACCTGGGCAGTGCTTTGGAGCTTGCTCTGCTGACTGCTAGCAGCAGCAATCTAACCAGACTGACTTGAGGTGGCCACTCCCTGCTAAAACACCCCCTCGTCCTCTTTGTTATTTTAGTCTCTAACCAGAGCAGACTCTGAGGAGTAACACAGCTGAGCATGTGTTCCATCAGCCAGCAATCTGAGCACAGCACAAGGTAAGTAAAAGCAAAAGGTATTCAACCTTCCCACCTACCCAAAACCAGATGGAATTTGCAAGAAAAAACGTGGGGTTGTTAAAATGATAAGAGACACATTTGAAACAACTTCAGTTCCAAGGTCAACAAGATCAGATCGCTCAGCACTTAATTAAAGGTACTCGGTATGAATTGAGCTCAGGACCCAAGTGAAATTCCCACTTAGGGTCCTCAAAAATCTGTATTCTTTCATTCCACTGTATTAATAGTCTGCTCTTCTCTTGCTTTTATGCATCCAGACATGACTACCAGAAGTTTCATCTTTACAGACAATTACTTAACGAACAATAAACATTTTGATTCTGTACAAAAACACAACCTTCAAACCAAAACATGTGCTTTGAGGCGCAAACCAATTTTGGGGCAATATGCAAAGCCAGGCAGCAGATCTGAGCAGATCCTTGCTGCTGTTGTTCATCAGAAGGAAACAGGACTACTGGAAAGGCCTATTATTTGTTATCAGTCTATCTTAAAAAGACAGATCAAATAACATCACCAACATTACGTGCAAGCAGTGTTTTGAAGCAAAGGTTCAGTCCCCTCCTGCATCCTTTATGCTACCTAGAACAAAGAGGAGTCAGAGCTGGTGACAGCAGGCTGGGAAAATTCCTGGCTTCCAAGTACCTCTCCCTTTGTGCACTGAGGCTGGGTATATATAGGCTGAAGTACATCTCACATGACATCTAGACATCTGGAAAAAGACATATTTATCTTGCAAAAGCACAGGTTATTCTTTGCTCATTTTAAAGAAATTATCTTCATTAAAAGAAACATGAATTAACTTGCCAGGCAGCTGTTATTCTGGTGTTCTTTTCTGTGCAGTCTGGATAGAATAAATCAGCTTTATAAAAACTTCTATTTTCACATAACACGAGGCCTTGTATTACTATTTAAGGAAAATTTGTAATCTGAATGAAAAAAACTGTGTGTTTTTTCCACTGGAAAAAAAAGCATCAGAAGTTACTTTATCATGAAAGGTTCAGTGTATGCAGTCACAAGCATTAGAACACTGACACTTCTAAAGGAGGAATCAGCCTCTGACCCTATTTTGAAGTGCCAATACCACTTCAGTGCTTCATTTTAAAATATTTATTTCCTTCATAGATATTTTATGTGGAGATCTCAGTCCCTCAGCAGACAACATTCGTATTTTCAAATTAGCAGAAGCCCAAGATGAACATAATGCTTTAATATGAAAGACTTTCCTTCTTGGAAATCAGATTGTCTTCTGTCTTAAATGAATAAAATCATATCTGCATTTGGTAATGGACAGATGTAGAATCATAAATATGAAAAAGCAAATACTTGAACAAAAAGGTGAAGAAAAACATTTTAATATTCTTGTCTCTGGGAGGGAAATATCCTTTGTTTTGAATTGTATTTATGCTTGAGATAATTTAAATCACTTTCCAATTTAGCTCTATTTCCTCTACAAATATATAGTTCTGCAACTTCTTTTTTTGGAGGGGATGATGTAGAACACTGGTTATGAGAAAGCCAAGAAACAGACCCAGTGAAGAATTATTTTGAATTCTTTTTCAGTTTCCAAGTGAGTTTCACACTTTCAAGTGAGTTTCTTCCCCTCACAAGCAATAATTACATTTCTGAATGCTGCCAGAACTGAAGCCAACAGTTCTTCCTAGAACTCTGGTAACCTTGCATCAGTAAGTGCCAGCATGGTGGAGCTGCTGTTTTTTTTCTCTAGTACCTCCTACACAACTAAAATCAATACTGTCTGACAGGATAAATAACGACCAGGATAAACACTCCACGCCCTGACACAAACTGCCTTTCATAACACAAGACAAGGTACCCTCACTATACGTATATGCTTTTGTTCATTAATGGTCAGTATACTCCAGTAGTGTGTCCTTTTGATCATATTTTACATCAACTAACAATTATATGAACATTCCTATCATGTTCAAGTTCTTTCTTTCCCCTATCTCATTTTTTTTTCAGTCATCTTTTCACTCTTTACCAGCAAAATCCTCCCAGAACATTGAATTTTATTATCATGAGTAAAAAATGGTATTTTAGGTCTCAATTTCCTTTTCAATGTTTACTTCCATTTTTATTCCTCTTATATGCACTGAAAATCCATTTACTACCTTTGTGTAAAAATTCTATCAACTTTCTTTCTGATCACCTCCACTTGGACCACCTTTTGTCCACAGAAATCACTTCTACTAAATGGTGCAATAATTGCCTTGAAAATTTTAGAGCCTTTACTATTTCCATGAACCTTTATTCTCCTTTATTGCCCTTAATCTCACTGGGCCCAAAATGATAAAAATGCATTTGTGTCTGAACATTTAAGATTAATTTGTTTCTCATTTGATATTCTCTTCCACAGCTTGATATTGTCATGCAGCAGGTCCTTGTCCTCCCCTGTCCCATTCTTGGTCCACTCATCTCAAGTGACCAGTTCCTGCATATGGAATGTATTCAACTTTTGCTTTGCAACATAATAAACACTTTGCTGTATACTGGTTTGACCCCACTGTCAAATCCACATTGTTTCCCTGACAACTCTGGAAATTTCTTATCAACTTAGAAACTTCAAATGACTGATCCAGCTTGTACAATCCCTTGAGTCCCTGTCTTTCCATGCTGGGTTAGGCGAGTCAGAAAATTACTCCAAGACACACAATAACATTTGGAAATATAAAATGTGTCACATGTAATCTTCGCTAGTAATTAATTTGGGAGCATATTTATGCAATTATGAGCTCATCTGTCTGTTTATAAGAAAATGAAGAAATTTGTCTTCCTTCTTGGTGAAATTTAATATTGCAAGAGATACTTCTACTCTTATTCATAAGACATAAGATGTTCACCACCTCTGTCTTTCCTGTCCTTGCTCTATGCTGTGTTTTATTTTGATATCACGTAAATCCATTAGTCTGATGAAGTAAAACGTGGCTTTTTACCAAAGTGATAGAAACTTACCCTATATACTTATATCCTGTGTAGAAAGTGGCTACACTCAGGATAATATGCTTCCAGAGAAATGCCAGACCCAGGTCAAGGAAGACATAATACCATCTTTCTGAATTTTCCTTTATTGTATGAGCTAAAGTGCCAATCTAAGTTTGCCTAATTTCATCTGGATTTCTGGACCCTATGGGGATGGAAAAGGAGTCACAGGAATTGTTTTCTTTGACTGATTTGCATGTTACTTTAAACAAGCAGTTACTTATTTTTCCCCATGTATGGCATAATGGAGAAGATGATCAAATCCGAAACTTGTAAAATTAAGAATTCACTCATATACATAAAGTTCACTTCATTCTTTATATATAAATCTGTTGAAACAAACCTCCCCCTAAAACGCTAAAAGAAATGTTATTTTATTATGTAGCACATGGAAATTAGCCTAGTAATTTCAAAGACATAATATGGAGAGGGTTGCAGAGATAAAATGAAAATAATTTAAGTATAGAGAGATCCTTCTGGGGCCCTTAAAGTTTTATGAGAATAGCCCTAGTGAAGGATCTCTGAACGTGTAAATGTAAATTAATTGAAGAAATTGAATCTTTACCTGCATAAATTTGTTAAAAGTAACAATTAAAATCTATTTAAATGCTAATGATCTAAAATTTAAAATGTGCTCCCCATTAACAGCAATGAAACCCTTTACAGTTTAATCAATATTGATGAAAGAAAAATGTTAAGGTAACGAAACCTGGTGCATTAGAAACTGTTGTGGAACAGGATTTTTTAAAATTAATTTTTCAATAATCATACAGATTATAGCATGAAATAGATGCATACTGTCTAAAAGAAAATCTGCAAGGAACGATTTCCTTGGAATGATTTGAGACAAACAATCCTGTATACACTCTGGAAAGTCATTCCTCAATTAGGCACTGTCACCACACATACACCAAACCAAAACCTGGTATCAGAAGTTGAACAAGTAACTCCTAAGGAGCTGAAGAACAGAGACTGAATTAAGCCTTTTATGACTACATAAAATACATGTTTCCTGTATGCATATTATCAGCAGGAAACTCACTGCACCCAAAATTCCTAAGCAGGAATCCTCCACGGGAAGGAAAGGAGTAAAAGGTGGAACAGCTAGATCTGTATACAGCATAGAATTGCCTAATATTATGTGCTCACATAAAGCAAAAATTTAGTAACTGAGTACATATGGCAATCAGAGCAAATAAGAAAGCAAGAATGAACGTTAACACGTCCATGCTTTACAGATGACTAACATTTTAAATATATAATTTTTTAAAATTACTGAAAGAAAATCCTTAGTAACATTAAAAGTTAACATTAACATTTATTACTATCTTAATAAAAGACTGGTTTGTGACAGAAATATACAGAACTGCTGCACAGAAGTTTTTGAGAGTCACTATAAAATTTTTGATTGCTCATGGTCTGGCACTAAAATGAAACGCGATAGTCACTGTATGCAAACAAGCCTCCTGAACTAAATATTAATATAAAGTTCTATATAATTCTTCAGTGGTCTGTTTATATGGAGGAGTCTTGCTAGCACAGCTCCTGAATTTAACTCCTGCATTTTTTTCTATGTCCAAGGTATGTCTGACAGAAGATAACTTCAGTTTAGAACAAATACTTGTGAAGTTCCCTTACATGTACACTGATATATCAACACCAGTGTTCTGCCTAGCAAAGAGATCATAAATGTCCTCATTCTTTTACCTAAGACAGGTAAATAAACTCTGATCTGACTTAATTTCTACCTTGTATGCTTAATGACACAACTTTAGATGTGAATAGCAGATACGAGACTTGTACTGTGTTGTGAAAACTACAATTATTAATCCTGTGCCTGACATTTCACTTCACAAAAAATACACAGGCTCTTTTAGACAGGTTAGAAGAACACGTTCAAACTGGGGAGAAAAATGAACTCATTTATATTTATATGAATATGGTACAGTTTGGATATGATTAGGTGGCAAAGCACGAAGAACTAGTTTTGGTTCCTGCCTCAAAGCAGATATACTACAATTAAGATATACAAAAAAAGACTGGTCCATAGAGGGACTCTGTATGAAAAATTAATTAATTTTATGAATGAACAAAAAACCACAACCCAACCCAACCCCCAAACTTTACCTAGGGAATTAAGTTTTTACTCTTTTGTTATAAAAACAACAAGCTGTCAAAAGGAGATAGAACTTTTGGTTTGGGGGGATTTTTGGTTTTGTGGAATTTCTGGTTTTGGTGGTTCGTTTTCGCTTTTTTGGGGGGGCAGGAATGGGGCGGGCTGTGGTTATAATCTTTAATATGTAGACCCACAGCTCAGAAAAGAATAGCAAGACTGTTAAAAGTCCACATAAATTAAAAACCATTGCATAAATTCACTGATAACGAGTGCAATGCAGCACCATTAAAGATATCACCTTTGCATCAGAAATTCTGTTAGCCACAAATTATCGGGGCTAGGTTAATATCCAGAGAGAAAAACACTTCTTAGCTTTTTTTTTTTTTTTTTTTTTTTTTTTTTTTCTTTTCTTTTGCTGTTGCTATTGTCTCTCACTGTTCAGCACTGAGCTAGAAAGGTTTTTGGTCTGACCTGGCTTGGTGTTGCTCACTATGGGAGAAAGAGAGCAGCACAGATAACATTATTCCAGAAACTTCACAGCATTCTTCTTTCCCCACTGTTCTCATTGATAGACATATTCTTTACATTATTGTCTTAAAGCCACAAATGGAGAGAATATTAAAACAACAAACAAGGATGCTACTTAAAAATTACTAATCTTGACTGCTTGAGTGTGATATTCAGAATAGAAGTACTTGGTATTCAGGCCATGCATGTGCCAGGATGCTCTGAAAGGAGGGACTACTGGGAGCTACTGTGGACACTAATGAGCTACAGCTGAAGTGTAAAGATGCAGAATTGTTCCTGGGCAAATGTGTGCTGGGGAAGGAAGTCCATACAATGAAGAAGGTTCCTTTCCTGAAGGGGGAGGTGGAGTCTCTAACTTGCAATTTATACGGAGGAAACATTCCCAGAATTAGTGTCTGGCTTATGTAAATCTCTCATTCTCAACCCATGGCTATCCCTCCTCTCTACCACCAGACAGAGTTGTCTCTAACAATAATTTATCTACAACTCAACTGAAGTCAGCATTGCTGAAGCCTTCCTTAAATCATACATGCACATGCTTAGATTAATAAGATATCTGATTTACTTTCCAATACTTATCAAAACTCTGTAATGAGAAAAAAGGTCAGAAACTAGAAGAGAGGAGCTTAAAGAATCTAAAAATTGTACGTAAGTTTCATAACTGTTCATAGGAAAGAATTTTTAATTCAGAATAAAGGACAAATGTTGTTCTTTTAATTATCAACATTTATCTCTGGGACAAGAACATCAGGTATATAATATAGAAGATTCTTTTAATATAGAGGACAGATGGCAACTTCACTCCTGGGACTTCCTTAGACTGCCCCAGAAAAAAAAATAAAAAACAACCAACAACCCAAAACAAAACCAATACCAAAACCCCCCTAATTTTAAAAGGCTTTGAGTATTCCCAAAGGAACGATAGTCTGGATACAGGAAAGCTGAACTGTCTTGTTTGGGAAGCAAATGACAAAACATTTGAGGACTATACAGAAACTCCTAAGATTGCCAATTTACAAAATTCACTTTGAATAATATTCACTTTAAATACTATCTTTAAATATTCACTTCAAATATTTCACTTCCTTGCCATCTAAGAATAGAATTTAGCATTCACTCACACACTTTCAAATTTCACTTGGTTATTTAAACATAAATATTTTGAAACAAACCTTTCAGAAAACAGAATTATGTTAGCAGAATTTAAGATGGTATGACATATAAATGCAGCCTGGAAGGTAGGAATGCTTGGGAAAGGTGTTGCTTGTTTTGCAACATAAACTAACAAAACCAAAGCAGACTGCACAGCCCTTTAAAAAAGCACTTCTGCCTGTCTAAAATCATACATGCATCCCTACATGCACGTGACATTTCATAGGCATGTTTCATCCTTCATTTACAGGGTGTTAATATCGTAAGCTGTGAATCCACATTTTCTCCTTGAGTGTTAATACTCTTTATGTCCTGCTGGGTAAACAGCCAGAACCAAACTGGTGTTCTGAACTGTCCCTGACAATATTTAGCCTTCCTACCTTTGATTTTCAGCACAGTAAAACCATTTACTTCCTTGCATTTTAGATTTCTAATTAAACAAAAATAAAACACAAAAAATCAAAACCAAACAAACAATCAAAAACAAAGAAAAAAATTAGTCTGAATAAAAGAAGAAATATTATTTTAGCATGAGGAAACTGGAAGTTGTCCTTTTTGCAACGATGTTGATTGAATATCCTGCAATTGCAGCGTAATGTGATTATTCCTGAGGGTTTACACTTTCCTAAAAAAGATTGGAATCTACTTGACTAAATCAGGCTCATCTCCATTTCTGGAGCTTTGGGCCACAAATGATAATTTCTGCCTCTCCCGTTTTTCTTTACATTGGCTTAAAAATCACAAAGCAGCAAGTTTCTTTTTTTTTTTTTTTTTTCCTTAAGCTTTTACATGTAAAGAATGAAATAATGCAAATATTTTTCCTCCTTGATTTTAGACCAAAGTTTCAAAACAGCAGTATTTTATATTGCAAGAAGTGTCCTTTAAATAATTAAAACATTCAGCTCCTTCCCTAAGTTAAAAAATATATAGAACAAGCACAGCCATCAATACAGGATTTGCCCCTCTCTGAATTAATCCAATTATTCAAATGTCAGTTATAACTGTCAGAGAGCAGTTCCTTGGGCTGGACCAAACTGTTAAAAATTAAAACTGTTTTACCTCGTTTAGTCTCTCTGCCTTTTTAATGTAAAATCCATGGTCTTGACAAAAAGTTGTGGGATTTGACACCCAATGCAACACAACCCTATTTCTGTCATACATGCATAATTCACTTTGGAAATTTGCACTTGCTTTAAAATATTACTAAAATATACATGTAACATATGCTAATTCAGCCGCACTGGCTTGCAAGCTCCAGCCACTAGGTTATATGTAAACTTTGCCAAGTGCATACACTGTACATAAAGGGATTATAAATGAAAGAAAAGATCACTGTCCCTAGCTCTCAGTTTCCAGCCTTGGCCAAACTGACAGCCCCAAATCCCAGCAACATCTAACATGCCCTTCCTGTGGAGAAGACAGCCTGTTCTCAGAGTCTTAATTACATCCCAGCTGACTGCCCGGCGTTGCCAAAATCAGGCAACAAACGATGCACCTTCACTTGCAATATGGTCTGCTAAACAGACTCCCAGTCACACAGAAAGAAACTTTCACAACAAGGAGAAATAAAGGGACAAGTGAGAGGGCGAGCAGCGATGCAGAGGCAGCAGCAGCTCCTCGCAGGCTCCGGGGGGAGAGGTGGCACCAAACAAACGCGGCACCCCTCGCTCGCAACGGCCCCGCAGCCCGAGGTGCCTCTTGCCAAGGACTGCTGTTCTCCAAGATGGGCCACTGTACCCGAGACTGGCTAGATTAATGATTGCTAAGGAAGGCTAACCAACCCCTCACTGCTCAGGCCATTATAATTACAGAAGAACAGCATGCCGCATTCTGCAATCGCAAATGGTATCATATGTTTTCCTGGCCCGCTTGCACGAGGAGCTTTATTTACACAGATGAAGTGTGAGAGGACGCAGATTTAAAGGAGAAGAATTTTTAAATTAACAGAGTTGTGTGTATTTGTGGATGCCCACCATACAAAGTTGCACCGGGATCTAGTTTATCTCGCAGAGCTGCAAAGATCAAAGTTTCTGCGAGGGAAAATGCTCACCCATCCTCCCGGGTCTCACGGTTATGCAGAAAATACAGCATTGAAAAAGTCCTAGTCCCTTAATGAAATTAATTTGACCTTACAGAAGTGCTAATAAAGCCGTTTCACTGAGACCACATGACTGTTTAGAATCTGTGAAAAGAAACTTCACCCTTACTAAAGGTGCTAAGGAAACTTAGAGATGATTTTCTACTAATACAATAAATATTAATATCTAAATTATGTCAGTTAGATTCTAAAAGATCAACTTCATACTATTTTCCACAAAATTTTACTATATGCAAATATATAATTACCTTCTAGTAATATGATAGTTGCACTATGATTTTTAATTAATATATAGCTTACAATACTAAAAAAAATATTTTGGGTTACTCCAAATACCAAGATATCTATCCCATTGATAAAGCTTGGTAATTCTATCTAATAGATATACTTAATTTATAAATTTGTACCCTTCTCAAATATACATTTGATGAACCAGCATATACAACATTTACATAAGAAAATATCTACTCCATCAGTTTAATACTCCTTCAATCTAATTCTCCATGTTTGAACTTGTAGATGATGGACCATCTTTTTCCACTATTTTTGTGAACTGTGTTTTTAAACCTATGAACCTCATGGTGACAACCTTTTTAAAGGAAGATGGAGTGAAAGAAACCCAAGAGGTCATCTTATACTGAGGTAGATGGCCACTTACAAGACTGCAAAAACATTTGGCTTTTCAGTACAATAAATATCTACAAAATTTTTTCACTTGACAGTCCTACACACACAAGGACAAGTATCCTTAGGCAGCCACACAAGGGACTATACCTGTAGCCTTCACAGCAATGTAGGAAAACCACGATGCTCCTGAACCTTGCATTAAGCAGAGCTTTTTTTTACAGAGCTTAAGAAATAACATAGGGTGAGGCTTTTTGCTTGCTTTGGTTGGTTAGCTTGTTTTTAAATACAGGCCTCTAGGAACTGAGAGAAAAACCTCCTCTGTACATTATTTTTATACTCATAAAATATATTCCAACTACCTCAATAGAACTAGTAATACAAAAGACAATTACTAAAGTGAAGACCAATTGGTAAAAAAAAAACAAAAAACCCAACACACCCACACACACACCCCCACACCTCTCCAAAACAGTGAATAAATCACTATGTGCAAACTAACCTCCGAAAAGCGCACCTGGCACTGAAGGATGATTTTCCTAGTTCACACTTAAATCTTGACAATATACTATTGGACACATGTTTTTTTCTTTTTTAAAGACATGGTCTCACATACTTTTAACTCCAGACCCACCGCTCTCTACACAACAGAGTAAAATAATTCAACACACACAATCTTATTAAATCTTCTGAATTTTTTCCCCAGACTTTTCATGGCACAGGACATGAGCTGGTGAATGAGTCAGCCTCAGAATAAGGTGCTGTGGAAGCTTGGAAGTGAATATCATCCATCGATCAACAGCTCCCACTGTTCCCTTTGGCCCGCCAGGCTCAGGGGGAGCAGAGCACAGACAGTGCTCCAAGTGGGATGCAATGGCTGGTTTCCTGCAAACCTCCATCCTGACAGCTGTGGAAGGCATTTTTATTGGATAGCTGCACAGGCAAGAACAGCATGGGACTGGAATCCGCAATATATTGATACAGATTTTGTAAATGTGTTGGATGCTGTGGAACGTGAGGGTAAGAAAGCATGTACATCAACCAAAGAACTAATTTTCACTGAATTTATCTTGCAGATTACAATATATTACCATGGTATGAGTAAAAGGTCAAAATAGAAAAGGGTAGGCAGAGGAAGGATATCAAACATTATCACAACATAGTAATAAAACTAAGGAAAGAAGTGTAAATTTATAACTGGGAAGTAACTGTTCACATTATTCCATACTCCAATGCTAGTGAAATATTCTTGTACTCAGAGAGGACTGCTTACTATATAGACATTTGGATAGATACTATACAGAAGTTTGCAGATACTTATTTCATTTAGATTTGTAAATAAAGATGCATGTATTTTAACCCATCTCTGGCTGTTGTCACTGATGTTCAGTATTTTGGTGCTGCAAGAGCTGATTTGTTGAAGATCCTATTTCTGTGAATAGCCCTAAAGGCCTAGCTACAATGTGGGCTTAAAACAGAGTAAATTCAATTCAAAATATGACAGATTTTGCATCGACGAAACAAAACAAAACAATCTTTCATTTATTTGAAAAATAAACAGTACGACTGGCTGAAGGCTCTGCTAAACTTACTGCATGGTCCTTTTGCAGCCACACATCTTGCACCTGAAAACCACTGCTTAGGTGGGCACCAAGGGGACACCAAAGCTGCACCACAGGGGATGCAAATTCACCGGCATTAAAAGATGTGAGGAATTAAGAAATGATTGAGACCAGGTGAAAGACTGTGAGACTTTCCTGGAGATGCCTGTCTCTTCTGTAGACTGGGTAGATAAACACACAGCTTTTTGCTGAGTCAAGTTCAGCATTAGTGTCTAATGCAAAAGTATAACAGAAAAGATGAGCTGTATCCAACCTTTTTCTGGCATGAACAGAATTGACATTGGTCATGACCCATCTATTTCAAGAAATCCAAGCCAATATGACCAAATTCTACTCCAAAAAAGAAACAGACAGTATTTTTATTGGCTGCTGTTAGTTGTAAAGGACAGAGGGCAGAAAACGCCTAGCAATCAGCAGTTCTCTAGAACTCTGTTTATATGTGGCAGGAACAGTATTTGTGAAAGGAAAAAACAATTAACAGTTTTTTAAAGCAAAATAAACTGCACCAGATACACTACCTGTCACACAAAAAAAGACAGGAACAAGGTAGTTCATGGTTATCCACTACTTCCAGGAATACAGTAAATCACAACATTGTTCCAGCCAATGCAAGAAGCCATTAAAAGCAAGATAAATAATACTCTTTTATAAAAGAAAGTTTACAGTAAAGCTTTCAGGTATGACTTAAAACCAATAAAATAATAGTTCTACTACTGATCTATCTAGAAGGGAACACAGCTTCATCTTGCTTTAAAGAAACCTTTTTTTAAGGAAATAAATGACATTTAACCACCTGTAATTGACCATTTTATATCATCACCCAAAGTCCTGAGCTCAGAAATTGCATCCACTGGTTTAGATCAACAAATTGCAGTCTGAGCATCCACTGGCATTATTATTTGCTTTTAGCAGAAGGAAGTTAATTAAAGTATCTTTAGGGTGGAAAGACTGTTTAGGTGCTTTAAAGAAACATCTTCCTTCCAACCGAGAAAGAAAAACTATGCTGAAATATGAACTACCAAACCTCATAGTATTTATTCCTTTACTATTACAATGTTCAGAAAAGACAGAAAGGCTCAAAACATAACTCTCTGACCTGGAAATAAGGAGCACAACCAGGTGATAAAGACAGTAATGAACCTGTAAAAGGTCAATAGGAATCAAAAGCTTTATGAATTATCACCTGTTATACACAAGATTTTGAAATGATCGATACAACTAGGCAATCTGAGAGTTCCTAAAGAGGAGGAAGAGAAAATTATTATTACTAGTAATAGTAATAATAATAACAACAGTATTTTGGCTTGCTGTGCCCTTTTAGATGATAAACAGTAAAGATCCCATAAAAGCTTCACAACACTGGAAATACAGGACTAAAAGTATGCAGCAGAAGGTGGTGCAGAGCCTTGAGCTGACATGACAAATTTGTGAAGCCATGGCAGGCACTCTGCCCGTAGCCTTTATGAAGTTCATACCCTCCCAGATCTCTGACCAGTTTGGGAATGAGAGAAGACTGAAATGACTGCAGCTCTTATGTCCCACTGCAGAAAGAACTGGACACTAAGGTTGGGCTTTTATCTTCTAGCAGAAAAAAAAATCATAGGAAGGCAGTAGTACAGAAAGGCTGCTGAAACAAAGCATTCCAATAAGAAACAGAAAAAAGAACTTTTAAGGTGTGAGACTAATGAGCAATTGACTCCATTTCCAGAAAAACAGTAGATTCCCATTTTTCACTATCCTCAAACCAATGGAAACCATTCTGAAAAATGCATTTAAACTCAAAGACAAAACACTGGGCTCAACAAAGAGACAGCCAAGGGAAATGTTACTTCTTAAAATATACAGGAGCTCAAACCAGATGGTCTAAATGTCTCTTCTGGACTTAAAAACTATGACAGAAAAAAATTTGAGCAAATAGAGAAGACAGAAAATAAACTACAAATCTTCCTTTAAAGTGTTTGTTTCTTCAAATAGAACTGAATTCTACCCTGTAATCTGAGCCCTTCTAACTCTACCAATGGCATGCAATTTTTTTGATGTGCTATTTGAAAATGTATTAAATTTTCAATCAAAGTATCTGCTTAAATTAAGTGTAGATAAAATCACAAAGGCAGAATTTATCTTCATTACTAAATAGCAGAGACTTGAAAATGGCATTCCTTTCAGATGAAGGAAATACATCCTCTTACTACAGTTTTCTATTAGTGCAAACCTTGAATCCAGCTCTGAACATCCACTGAATTGTGCTTTTGAAGAATGCACAAGATGAATGTCATATTCACTCAGCATCCATAAATCAGCTTGAATAATTTAATACCTGTTGAAATTTTCTTCCAATTTATTACATGAAATAATAACATGAGAAGTAATTACGATAAAGAAAAAGTTCAGGTGCAACAGCATTAGTTCAACATCTAGGATCAAGTGTCAGTGGAGATTAACAAATTTCATTCATTTTATCTCCAGCACTGGAGACTCACAGCTCCTAGCTTTAATAGTCAGGAATGTCTGTTAGTTAAATGACTTTGTAAAGGCAGTCAAGTGAGGGCAGACAGCGACAGTTTAATTAGGGAGCTTGCTATAACTCTATCTGGGAGCTGTAGGCACTGGACTAGAACAAGTGTAAAATGGCTCGCAATACTGACTAGCAACCCCTGCCCCCCAAGCCAACAAAAACCCTCCAACACAAAAAAAGCCAAGAAGATACTTTTCATGGCAGGTTCTTCATTTATTCTGGCGTCAGGTTGGCTACAGGTGAAAAGGAGCAACGTAACCGCTGCAGAAGAAAGGTGAGGTTAAGAGAGCAATCATTTATCTTGTATTGATTTCTGGACACTGTGTCCTAGATACATTCCAAGATAGAATGACAGCTTTCTGGTTTGTGTCGGTAAGAGAAGAAAATGACTAGCACCAGTACCCATTGTTTTCCTATCATATTTCCTTTTAGAAACATGCCACACTTAGATTTTTATTCAGACAAGGAAATCCAAACAAGTTTATCACAGAAAAGGAGGGTTAGGGATGGTTAATCAGCCATTTGTCTTTGCTGCTGGATAGTTGGGAGTCACAGGGTCAAAACTGAGCACAATTGGACCATTTGGTTTTATCTCAGGTAACCCTACATCTTTGGTAACTTGAACCCATTTCACTCGGTCAGAGTTCCTGTCACTCATATTCAATGTCTGTCATTACTGAGAAATGCTTCATGACATATTACACTGACAGAACCACCACTGCAAGGCTAGAAAGAATCCCCAGGCACCAGAAGTAGAAGACAATGGAAGTTTCTTTCAGACCAGTGATGTTTAACATTTTATGTGCTGACATTGTGACTGTAACCACAATATAAAGAAAGCCTGGCAAATGGAAGATCAAAAAAAATCCATAGTTTATCTGCTTCAGGACTAGAAGGCAACATCTGAAATAAAAGGAACTGGCAGCTCCAAGGTTACTTGGACATAACACTAAAATCCTTTGAAAAAACTTTATGTGTAAACACACACACTTAATTCTGGACCTCAATATGACATTGTTTTTATTTTGGATAGGCTTTACAACTATTACACCTCTCTTAACTATGAGCATCCAAATCCTTTTCTCTCTGCTACAGCTTTTTTCACTTATAAGCTGCAAACAGTAACAGGAGCACAACTTGCACACCTTCTGTTTCACTGAAGACAAAAGAAAACAGGCAAGCTTTTCTAACCTCTGAAACACTCCTGTACATAAAAATTCTAAATGTAAAAATGCCAGTTACCCTCTCACTTCTCAGCTTTACAATCCTTAAAAGCGATTCCCTAATTTATTTTCTCTGTAGATAAACCACTTCACTTTGCTAGGCCATTGCTGCAGCATTTCACAGGCACACCACTCACCTCTGCCACACTTGAATTCATCAGATACACCCATGCCAGCTTCGTTGGACCATACGAATTATTTACAGGATCTTAAAATCTCAGGCTTAAAATCCTACAGTTGTACTAACTGAACACCAACATTCTATTAGCACATTCATTAGAATTCAGGGGATGGAATGTTGAGAGACTAGAATTGGGTGATAGGGGAAAGAAAACAAAAGGCAACAGAAGATACTGAAAAATTTAATTGTTATCTTGATGGGTTTAGCTCAATTGTACCTTCTTATAAGAATGTGGAAGAAAGGTATGTAACAAATCATTTAACTTCATCTCTTCAAGTAAGTGATGTGAAAATTGATTTCACCGTATTTAAA
The DNA here is from genome assembly GCA_032173965.1 of Sitta carolinensis. NCBI lineage: Eukaryota > Metazoa > Chordata > Aves > Passeriformes > Sittidae > Sitta > Sitta carolinensis. The sequence goes on along the minus strand of CM063292.1, from coordinate 17,935,245 downwards.
ATTTCATTTTTAAGAACCACCTTTAAACTAAAAGTTACTAGATTTCCAAGACCCTTTGCTAAGTACCCGGCCCACATGTTAAGACTGTATTAGCTACAATTGAATATTTGTCGTAGTTTATTATACTGCTTAGTGATGTCCTGACCAACCAGAAGGGAGAAACGATTTCTTTCCATCCTGAGTGCCCTGAATGAAAAATAAACAGGATTAAATTCTGCTCTCAAATTTGGTAGAAGCCCAGAATTTCAGTTGAGATTATTATATTAAACACTTATTGCTTCAAGGCTGAAGCAAAAACCAAAGGAACATCAATAATGTGAACAGTTAGATTCCATCCTAAGATTATAATGAATTTCACACAGAATAATGGAAAAATATCCCTAAACTAGATCTTTCATATTTTATTAAATCAATTTTGATTAATTTATAGGATTAAACCAAATTTTTGCATTGCTCTTATGCAATATGTGAGTGAATATTTTAAATAAAGGGTTGCTTGGAATTCTGAGATCAATAAGGAACTTTAGCATTATTCACTATCAACCATAGAAATTGGAATGGAAAAGATAAAGTCATCTTAAACTATGAAATTGCAGTATGAAGAGCTGAGAAGATACTGCCTGAAGTTCATAAAAGTTCTAATAGCGAGTGCATTACTTCTAAAGCAACCATTATTTCCACTTTAAGAATAAACTGTATTTCATTGTGAAGTAATTCACACGCACAAAAAAATCTTAAATAGATTTAGAAACTACAATTTGCAGCAGTAAAAGCAGTTAAGATGTCCAATAAGAAATATATGACAAACAGTAGCACAATAATTCAGCCATTAATAAATCTGGCACAATAACCATTATCTTGTCTTAAAGTAAGATAATACATCACCAATCCCTCCATGCTGGACTTTATACTGTATTTATATGCTAAAAGCCTTCTTAGAAGCAGATGCTTCAATTCAAAGCTCCAAAACCCCACTGATATGTACTGGTGCTATTCAGCTACTCCTCAATACTTCTAATACATAAAGAGGGAGCAGGTTTGGGAGCACTGTGGCCAAAGAATCACAATGAATGATATTCAGGTTACAGCTTAGCAGGGAAAAAAAAGTGTTGCAACAATTTTTCTAATGCTGAAATACCATTTCACCAAATGTTCCTGTCAAGGCATGGTTTAATTACCTTGGCACCCATGCCACTTATAATCACCTGTCATTAGCAACAATGCTTGCATCTGTTTACACGTCTGTCAGAAATGCCAGCCCAGCTCAGGGCTAAGGAAAACACAACTTTGCTGACCCCAGATGTGGAAAGCTCACCATAAACTTACCTATGTCCAGGGAAAAACATTTCACAAATTTCAGCTGTGAAGAGTAGAGCACTACAATGGTTTTGTCATAATGCTTTCCCAGCATGGATTTTGTAAACATGAGGCTTCTCTCTTTTTCATTGTCATATATATTGGCAATTTCATCTAGCAATTTCAAAATGCTTTATAAGGTAGAATATATACTTTAACCTGTACTAAAATCTTCAGTACAGAGCAATTACACTGTTGCTCTGATTCTTAAGTTGTTTATAGCTCAGAAGGACAGGGCAAGACAAGACAAATTCTGAATGATATTCTGCCAAGCTCTCCTCACTAGAACTCCTTGTGCACCAATTCCACATGCATACCTGGAAGTCAGGTGTGGATGCACATGCATGTTGGGTGGTAGGTGAGTAACAAACTAAAATGAGGTGCAGAGCCTATTTGGATAGCTTTTATAATTCTAGGACTAAAACTCCTGAGGCAAAATAAATGTAGTATCCATTTTTGTCCTGTGCAATGGGAACACTCACTCAAAGCTATTCTAGCTAGTTGGCAAATTCCTCTAAAACAAGTAAATCACAAAAGCAATTTTATGGCTCAGTCCTGCAAATACTCTCTGCTGCAGTGCTTGTTCTTTGAAAGCTCAGCAAGTCAGCTGTGAATTCAGAAGTGTTCTGAAGGATCAGACCTCTTAATAGGTGTCAGCATTCCAGGGCAATGCCCCACACAGAAGAGATGCACACCTGCCCTTTTCTTCATATAAGCACATGTATGGCATCCCTGGCATCACTGCATTCTCACTCCTGCTTGAAGGACTGCAGACAACTATTTCTAGCAAGTTAAAAGACCTTAAATCAAGTTCTTTAGCTGGTAAAGTGAGAAATCTTACTGTGCAATATTTTCACATCTTTATAATGCCGAAAATAAAAGCTTGTAGATACTACAGAAACATGCAGTTATAGTGAATACTGCAATTTAAATACAATTTCTGTCCTTGTAAAACACATGAAACAAAGCCAAGAACTTTTGGCTTTACATTCTAGTGAAATCTAAACTGTTCTGAACGATTATAAATGGTTACTGTTTGTCTTGGCTCCTACCGATATCAGATTCAGACTGAAGAATCTTAGTGAATTATAAAGGATAAAGTGGATATTTCTAAATTACAAGACTGCAATTCCAGTGGCTCAGTGTATCAGTTTTCTGTTTCATCTAAGTTTGCTGTGGAGAAAATTGTGGTATCTGACAACAAAGGATAGAAAACATTTACTTTCACGAGCCAAAAGCTTCTTGCCTTGATTATTTTGAAGATTAAACCCCCACCTCTCCAACCAAACACAGGAAGATCAGTTACGTTTTGTTAGTGACTGAAAGGGACATAGGCTACCAACAGAATAGCTACAATCAATCAGCACCCGATCAGAAAGGAATATGATTGAGTTAAATTAATCCAAGTTATAATCCTGGAGTCATGTCTGTGTTTTCCATGTAACTTTTAGGTTTGCACCATTAGAAGTTAAGGGAGAGCGAGCACTCTGCCATTGCATCTTCTGTTTGATGGGGAGACATAACACTTAGGACTAGGAGTCTATCACCACTGAAATACAGCACCCTTTGTTGACTTTGGGGTTTGTATGTGACATTAACAGCTTCTTGGCCACATAGCCAGGCCAGGTTAGTGACATGTTAGAACTGCTCCCATCCAGAGCAGAAGGAGAATGCAGCATCTGAGAGTGCAACACAGACCAGCAGTGCCAGCTTGTGTTGCACCTGGCGTCTGTCACCAGGGTTGAATTAACAAGCAGGAAAGAAAGCAAGTGTAAATCAGAATGAAAATTCCTTCCTCTAGGTTTGTACCAAACTCGTAACTGAATAAGCAACACCAAAATCACAACTTCAACTGAAACAAAAAGCTCACAGTACTATTCACACTGATTCCCTACAGTCACTACAGTTTGCTGAATGCCGAGAACAATAAAATTTGTGTGTTTGACAGCCAGGGAACAGTTAGGAGTGCTCCAGAGACCAGGGTAACCCATGCTGAGGATCCATGCTTCACAGAAACCCATGCAAGTCAATCATGATGGCTTCCCCTGCTCAGCAATAACTGACTTCCTAGAAATCTGAAAATCAGAGTGCTTAGTACAGAACAGGGCAGACAAGGATCATTTAATGCCTCAACTGCATTATAAATTCTGTAGAATATGGACCATACAGTATTCTTCCAAATGCTCCCTCAATCAGCACATGGTCAAAAACTTGAACCACATCATTAATTTATTATAAATTACTCTTTATATTATACCCCTTCATAATACATGATGAATCACCAGAAAAGATTAATTAAAAATGAAAAAGTGGAAAAGGATGAGGACCAACGATGCATGGATGGCAAGGCAAGGAGGAAACAGAGAATAAAAATTTCTGGGGAAAACACCCAAGAACTTCCCCTTAGGGCCTTTGCTGAAAGCATTGAAATCTGTAAGAAAAATATGAAGAAGTTAAGCTGGTTTTATTTTGGACTGAATGCCAAAGAGTTTTTGAGTAGCACTTCAAATATGACTGCTATTGTAACTGGTTAGACAGAGAAGCTCACTGACTACTAATTGTCAAACACCATGAATTGGAATTTCTAGAATGTCTCTGTCTGAACGTGGCTCAGTTCCATGTACATAAACCTACAGTTTCCTCCTTTCACTCCATTATTCAACAGCAACTACAGTTGGGATGTTATCTAAGAATCACCCAATATTCCAAGCCCTAATTTAAGGTGATACACAGCTTCCTGGAGCTTATGGGTACTTACTCCCATGAGATGTATTCAACCACATAGGAAAAAACCCTCAAAACCAAACCTGTATTACTTGTAAAAGCTCATTACAATTAAGCTCTTCACTGTCCTGTAATTAAAATAATTATTACAAATAACTGTCCCCTAAAAGTAAGCTTGTGGATACAGATTTCAATTGTGAACCATCTGGTTGTAGTTTTCCACCTTCCAGCATGGGTGGTGATAGCAGTCATACACTCTAAAATGAAGTTTTAAATGATTTTATCAATACACACAGCATTTGAGTAATGAACCCCAGAAGTCTCAGCTTCCTAAGATATTTCTGCATTAGGAAAGACAGATGACTGCTGAAAGGTAAGCTAGCATTTCTGCAGCAAACATTACCCCAGTCTAGCACAGGACATAAACCTTGCCATTTGCACCATTAGGTTTGCCAGGACAAATGAGGGGTTGGGGGTGATGTATGGCACAGGAAGGCAACCACAGCTGTTTCCTTCTGCAGAGGAGGACGTAGGTGCTCTGCACCTGAGTCTGCAAATATTTATTAAGCCCTTAACAGTGAGGTTGTGATGTTCAGAACAGCCACTGCTGAAAACCATTATCTATGGATAATTAACTATGTCAGGACACTGAGGTCCTAACATGAGGTCCTCATAATTCCCCAGTAAGGGAAAGACAGTACAACATTATTATAATATATTAGTAATATTTAACAACAGGATCATACTATTTGTGTTTTAATAATGAAGGCTGGATACCATAGCTGGGATTAAATTAATAATAGTTTCTGATAGTGCAGTTTAAGCCAAGCTCAGCAAATTCTCAGTTTGTGTTACTACTAAGCCATGTGATATTGCAATAAACAATGACAACATCTAATTAGAAGATTATTTTACTTTTAAATGAAGCATTTGTGTCCTTGCAGGTTTAATTATTATAACTGCATTTTTTCTATCATGTGCCAGAAGTCTAAACTTCTTGTGAGGAAAACTTAAAAAAAAAAAAAAAAATTCCTATTTTTTACTTGACCAAAATAATTCACTTGAACTTTGGAAGCCCTTGTATTTTTTTGAACGAATTTTCAGAAACAGCTAGGAAAAAAAAATTTCATCAACGCAATAAAAAGGCTTTTTGACACATGAAGACAAAAGCTTCAGGCCGTTTATTAAGACTACTTCCTACTGTGTTGGGCTTTGTTTTATCTCATAATTAAAATCACACCTGAGCTGGGCCATCTGTGAGAGTGTATTAAGTTTCTTACAAAACATGAAAATCCTTTCATTTTTTCCATACAAACGCCAATAAATCTTGTAGGGTTATTTTTTTGTGTGTGACACAGAAAAATAATATTCTTAAATAAAGGCCAGACTTTGAGTAAAAAAATGAGCAGGCAAATAAAATTATTTTTCTGTATTCATCTTCAACTGCCCCTTGTAATAATTGATACATTTTTTAAAGTTAAACACTTAATTAAAACAATTGATGACATGATGTTTTCTTACAGTTTCTTTCGTAGGATAAAAATAAGAATTAGCAAAAATTGAAGAAAAACTTTTCCATATCAGTTAGCAATTAAGAGTGTACAAAAAAAGTCAATCAACACTTTTTAAGATCACTATCTATGTTAGCATGCTAATGCATATGTTAACAGGTTCCAGTGAGAAAAAAGAGAAGTTACATATTTCATAAACCTAGGTATGTCATTAAGTTCCATGGGGTTTGGTTTTCTTTTGTTGGATTTTTTTGTTTGCTTTAAAATACCCTGATGAGATACCAAGAGGATTTCCCTGTACAATGTACACAGCAAGAAATCCTAAATATAGACCAACTCCATCCAAAAAATGTCTGCAACAAAGTACTTCTGTCTGCAGCTACACTGAATGGCAGGAGGGACTGAATTCATGCTAAAAGTCAGAGAAACACTTCGAGTAGCTCGCCTTGAACATGTGAAAACTCACATAATTCTGTTTATATTGTTTCAAGCTGTTTTCCTTCAAAGAAGCTATAAATGTTCTTGAAATGATCTAGTTTCATACTTCTGCTGAGTCAGGAACCAAATGCATACCAACATCTTGTTTCTTAATCCTGTAACTTTGATTACACAACTAAATTTGCACAGTATTATGGTAGCAATCCTACTCAAAGTTTTACACTTCTCAGCCAAGGCAAATTATAGAATGGCTGTCTTAGAGAAAAAACGGGTCAGAAGGCAATAAAATGGCAGTGAATAACAGTGATTCTCCATCTCAGAGTTAAAAAAGAGCCAGGTGTGGGAACATGTTGAAATGAAAGATTAGAAGATGCATTTCACACCAAACATCCCATATTGGAGTACGCTAAGAGAGAGAAGCAGTATTGACAACTTTGTTTTCATGGGCAAACTGAATAAGCAAATGGTCAACAGCATTCAGCACTTCAGTGGTTTCACTAGATTTAAACTGCACAAAGGCTTTCCCCACCATGCTACTTGAGCTTAAAATTAACAAGCAGAAAATTATAACCTCCATTCTTTTGTCTTTTACCACAATATTAAAATCGCAATTTCTTTTTACATTTTGAAGCATCAAGCTTCAACACTGATCTGCACAACCTATCACTGATTTAAATCCCTTTTATATTCATGTATATTTGAGTTACAATTCTTTTTATCCTTGGAAATTCATTTACCTGAGAGTATACTTAATTGGCAAACATTTGAGTTTTCATTCTTTTAAATTACTTATTTTATAACAAACAAAAGTCTAAATTCTATGTCATAAATAAGACTAAAGTCACAAACCAATCCCTCAAATTCTTGTTTTCCAGGTCTTTTTTGGAATCTAATGACTAATACTGAGGCTATTTTGAAAATTCAGTTTTTCCTGGGTTGATAATAAAACATATTGAGTCATGTCAAGCAAGAAAGAGCAATATTTTTTAAATCTGTCTGCCTGTTAAACTAAGTGGTTTGGACAAACTCTTAAATTATTCTCTCTCCAATTATGTTACAGCTAATTCAATCCATTTTTGTAAAAACTATTTTTCAATATTTCATACTTTTCTTTCCAAATGCAGATTCTTCCTATCAAACTTGGCCCAGAGCTAAGAAATAAAAGCAATTTATTCTGAAAAAAATAAAAAAAAAAGCTTTTCTCATTCAATTGCATTAAAACTTTTTCTTAATTTAAAAGAGAATTATTTTGGTAATGATCATTTTATGTGTCAAATCAAAACCACAAAGATTTCTCAAATCGGATACGTCTCTTTTTGCAGCAGAGTCACAATCAAATTCTGAGATTCCATCACCAGAAAATGTGAAGGATATTTACCAGGACCTGTGCTGTAATTCTGTTCTCAATCCCACTAACTTAAATCAAGAGTGACTCTCAAACTCAGCACTATTGCAATGGTGCAAAATTAAGCTGGGAAGAGATGTTGACCACAATGAATATTTGCCAATATTTATGGATAATTTCTGTTTACAGGTTGACATCCTACAGCGTAGGAGATAATAACAGGACCAGGTGAAGGAAGTCCATGTTAAATGGGATATTCCAGCAACACCTAGAATTTCCCCATTCTCTTCTGTGGGAGATAAGGAAAGGATGAAGCCAAAAAGGAACTTTGAGAAGCAACACATCTGGGTCTACCCTTGAGGAGATCCTCTTTGTACACCTCGCTTTGCCCAAGGTTCTGCAGAGTATAACGCAGCCTTTTCCTCTAAATGAACTAAACAAATAGAAATACAGGGTTCTGGTCAGTTGAAACTTAGTGGTTTCTTCTGGAAATAAACCAAAATGTGTGCTGTTGACTCTGGTAAAAGGATGGCACTCTAAAAGATATCACAAGGCACATTTACTGTTAATTCTAAGGGAAAAGAAATAAAAACTTACATTAGAAATGTAGTGATTTTAAGGCTTTAATGAGTCTTTTTTCCCCTTTTTAAACATATATAAGGTCTAATTTGTAATGTCAGCACTATTTTGAAAATGTTTTCTTCTCTGCGTAATGAATAACCAAAAATAATTAAAACTGAATGAAGACTGTCAAAACAAACAAACAATATGTATTGAGATGAATTATCCTTAGTGTTTTTCATTATTGTGTTTGTTCATTTTCTCCCCGATTGAATTCATAACATTTACTCATTCACAATGGGTCTGTACATTCACATCTGCACAGTGGCTGCCTATGGAAAAGTATCAGCTTTCAGTATTCCTTCTCATGTGCCCTCCCAGCTGTAAATGAGGTTAGGAAACAACACCATAAACACAGAAGGCCTTTCGAAAGGTAAAAGAGTGGAAGAACAAAAAGCCTCTCAGGAAATTTGATTTGCATTTCAGTTTTAAAGGAACACCCAAAGCTTAACAGCACTTAATACTATTGAAATACAAAATATTAAACGAAGAGACAGCAGAATATGGCATTATATTCTATGGGAGTCTTGTGTTATTGCTACAAAGAGCAGAATAAGGCATTATAGTAATAAAAAAGTGTATTACTAAAATATAAATAGCACTGAACGCCAGTCTCATTGTTCTGAGCAATGAACTGCTTTATTTTCATTATTCCCCCTCACTTTTATTTCTTTTTAAGAAATGAGTGTTTGCAATTCCTTCAGCAAAAAAAAAAAAACCCAGGACACACACACAGATGTCATAAATAATGCCCATATAAACCCATGCTAATTTATTTAATGTGAAACTCCAACACAAATTACTTAGCAGCGAAATTGCACCTCCTCTTATTGTGTATGCAAAATAAAGGCGAACAGATGTGCTCTTCCAGACCAAGCTATTGCTACAATTAAACCAACAGTCATTTTACAAACCAGCGAGCTATTTCATGTGCCTCTACAGTGCTAATCATCTTTTCTCCACCAGCCCAGCCCAACAGAACAGCGAGTTATTTATAGAGTTATCTATCTTGCACTTTGCAGATGATGCCTAACATTATGACAACAGTGAAAAGGTCTCCGTACCTGCCTACCTAAAACAAGTTTCTGTAAAGTAATGAATAGAGACAGCTTGGGGACTAAACACCTGCACCGCCTGCCTTTTACTGCCTGCAAAGTGAAACCACAAGGGACTGGCAGAAGGTACTTGTCTGACAGGGCCAGGACAGCCTTTCTCCTCAGTGACAGCCTGGGCCTCGCCTCTTAAACCTGACCCACCATAATTCCTTCACAATGCAGCAGCGAGGCAGCTGACAGTAGCAGCTGCACCTCCTAAGCGAGATGGATGGAATTTTCATAACTAGTTCCCCAAGTTACATTTTACCTTCAAGATAATTTATGAGCTGCTGTGGAGCCTTGAAGAGACAATATGCTTGCCATAAAATTAACTGTAACAGTCTTGTAGGTTATAATTAACACTGGGAGGGTAGCACCAACTGGATGAAACACATGGCATAATTGATGGTGAAACTGGAAATTAAGGAAGCTAACAATATCATTACTGTGCACATCACTTTAGTGAAACCTATGCTTTCCAGGGGTTAATTACAATCCCCTTCCAACGTACACACTCTGACAGGGAGTGGATGAGTGTCACAGCTAGGAGGAGGCAGGTTTGCTGGCAAGGCCACCTTGCACCTGGACTGATGTATATATTGTTTTTTTTTGCCTGGAAGAGATATACATGTCAAAGCAGCAGCACCAGCACCTGAACATCTGGCAGCAGGCACACTGTAGCTTAGAGATAGATGATTGCTCAAGCCTCATAGAATATTTCATTTTCGCTGCAGCCAGCAGACTTAATGGCAAAGAAGAAAAAATCCTCTGTGAGATTTCACTTAATGACACATATTATTAATTTAAATGACTTGAACAAAGAAAAACATTTTAACTTTATATTACTGCAACTTAGCAGCAAATTAAGATTTTTTTTCATCAGTGTATAATCATTTTGGTTTATTACATTAGTCTTCTGAAACACGCAGAGCAATCTTTTTACAATCTCACCTTTCAAGGGAATACTGAACTGAAGATGCAATGCTAGTGAGCTAGTTAATCAGAAATAATATTATAAACTGCTGCCATCTTTGGGAGGGTGAACATGCAATTCATGCACCTGTATCTAAGACTCTACTCTCTACTCAAGGATTAAAGAATCATTAGTGAAATGTATTTTTTTGAATCCCTCAAATTATTTCAATTCAACTTTTTTTTGTCCCTGGACAACATATGTGAAAATGTACAGATAAATGATGCAACAGTGTCACCTACAGGCAAGCAAAACAGTCAAAAACCTCCTCCAATAATTGCACCCTCTTACCTCTCAAATCCTTCTCCTCCCCTGCTTTCCCTTCCTCCAACCTCCCCCTCAATCCCTAATAATAAACACCTGGATTTGGGGATTATCTATATCCCCAAGTAGAAAAAGAAGGGCAAATACCTAAAGTGCTTTCAGGACTGTCTAATATAAAATACTTAGATCTTTCATGCAATATCCTACACCTTACAATAAACATGCTGTGCATCCAGCAAGTCACCTACACTGGAGTGGGTACTTGGGGTGCTTCACCTTCCTGAGCACTTGCTCAAATTCACATTAACTAGGCGGTCAAAAATAATTCTGATAAAAATAGTTTTTCTATCTCAGGAAGACCAAATGCTGACATTATTAATTATGAGAAAATAAAAATTAGAAAACATTGACTTGCCTAAAAACAACTGGCAAGAATTTTAACAGTATCGTCCAAATTTGCAAAAAAACCCCACCCTCCAGCATAATTTGGCACTAATTCTAACTCCAGCATATCATAGGCATAATTGATGGAGTCATTCAGCTTACCCTTGCAGAAAAAGCAGAACACCCTCTTATTGGTAGTTCTTAAAATTCTCAGAATTCTCATTTTCCAACAAAATACTCTTTAATCCTAGTATTACTGCCCCCACTTTAATACTCAGTAGACTTTTCTTGGCTTTTCCCACAAACTCTTCCTTTTGAGACCCTGTTTATCAATCTTTTTGATATTGTTCAAGGTACCTTTTTGTTTCAATTATTTCTTATATACCTGCATACTTATTATAACTGCATATCTCTGAAAGAGTTCTCAGTTGGCCTAGTTCCTCAAGTAAGTTATAATAGGATTTTCTTCTATTATTATTACATATGCTCTAAGCACTGTTCTCATTTGGGGCTGCTGTCATTTACCAAAATAAGACAAACAATATGAAAACAATTTATGCTCTATAATGGCTCCCCAAGTCCTCTGTTTTTACAGAACCTCTTAATCTTCAGAAATTCCAACTTCCCTTTTTAGCTATATGAAAACATCACCATAGTTTATAATTCAATTCCACACCAATGATACATTAAGTATTGAAAATTCATACAAAATAAATGAAAAAAATAATAGTAACCAAATCAAACTCTTCAAATGTCCAAAAGATCTCATTAGTAGTGAAAATAAGCAAGTAAATCGAATCCTATTCTCCAGTTCATCTTAGTTTCTCAGATTAGTTGATGCATCTCCAAGCCCTTCTCTGACCTCCTTGTGGACTGCACTTCCCTCTCACCAATCCTGTTAGATCACCCAGGAATCCTCTCCCCAGCACATGATTCTCTGCATGTGCTTCCAGAACTTTAATGCAAGCAAGCTGAAGAGCACTGCAGCAGACTGATCCTCCTGCTTACCCACAGTAACCCATGACACTCATTGGCTCATCACCACCACGGCCTGGACCCCTCAGAGCACTGACAGCACCTTGCTCACTTTCAACATCCATTTAATTTTTGGCTGCTCCCGAAGTGCCAGCAAGGGTACCAATTAGTGTCAGCTGCAGCAGTTGCTTTATGTGATATACACACCTGCCTCCCAGGGCTGGAGAACCGATGCATTTTACATAGACCATCAAACACAGACACCCAATGGGAATAATCTCTGGCACTACCTACCTGAACCATATTTAAACTGCTGACCTGAAAACAAAAGGCTTGGTATTTCATTGCCAATCCCTGGAGCCATCAAGTTCTATATATGTGGAAAAACTTTAATAACACAAGGCTGACAGCCTTGAAGACTTAAGTCATGAACCTATGTAAGCATCTGCTCACTTACACTCATGGTATGACGTGATCAGCACCATTTGGCTGGGTAAACCCTTTAAGTTACCCTCTGTTTTTTCACCATTGGTAAAGTATACAGATGACTTAACATACCTCCAAATTAAACATTTAATTCAGCCTTACAACAGGTAAAGCTGTGACAGTAATGGTAGTAAAATCAGTCCTGTTTGGATAAGGCTTCTATTTTTTTACAGAAGAGAGAATTCTCTCTTCAGACTCTTTTAGTTTTAAGTGTCTAGTTTTAGACAAAGTTTGAGTTCACAACAAGTTTGCCAGTAGTGTAATGGATGTTACATACCATGACATGAGCACATTTTGCTGAAGGCAAAGGAAAGAATAGACTGATACTGCAGAAGAAATAGACCTCGGTGGATAAAGTAAAATAAATCCACGATAATTTTTCATTCACTGGACCACTCATACCTTATTCCTAGTTTGCATACCAGGTCTTTAGCTAATGTGGGCAGCTACAGAGCACGGTAAAACACACTGAACTCTCCCAGCCTTTCTCCTTTTCCCCTGCCTCTGGTAGACACCGTTCTCTCCTCCAGAAAGGATGACAGCGGATGCTAATGCTACTTTGTGGTTCAACTGTCCGATGATGTGGATAACACTTGGTCTCCACAGATTATAAATTTGTCACCTCTATGATCTAGTCAATCTCCAGTGTCCTGTAGCCTGGAAATGCAATAATCTCCATTTCCAGCATTCAGGTCTCCCAATGGTAGTGAACAAATCATTGTCAAGCTACTGGAAAAACAACACTATCTATCTTTCTTGTACTGCAATTATGAAAGCTTACATAAATAAGGAAATGACACCCATGCTGGCTTTAAAAGCTTGTCCAAGTAAAACCAAACATAAAAATCATAAATAACTGAATAATCTCTAATAGAGTGGGAAAATTCTTTATCACATTTTTTTGGAAGCTTTAATTGCACTATAAATAAGAACTAAATTTGTGTAATTGAATTATTTGAAAAACTCATCTAAGCATAAGAAGAAAAAAATCAAGAAATCAAAAAAAAAGGTCAAAGAAGTTTCATTTGGTAGTTACTCAGGTATAGGATGGTGCATCTGTCTATGTATTTATGGAACCATTAAGATAAAACTAAAATGATAAAATAAACCCACAGAGTAAACAACCCCTACGAAATGCCTTAATGACAGGGTCTAACACAAACAAAAGCACACACAGAGACAAGGGAACACAGGGCTGATGTTCTGCAGCTTTTCTTAGCCTGCACTATAATACCATTTGGTCTGGTAGCTACACCGTGTAACTTTTTTTGCACAATATTTCTGCGTATACAGTGACATAAGGTAAGAGGCAGGATTTTCTGTAAGTAGCCACAGCTTGGAAACACATAGTCTTTCCAAGGGTAAAGGGTCAAGACAGTTTCAAAGGAACAGCTAAACAGCAGCGTTTAATCAAGCTGCATTTCCATTGTTCTGAAGAGTACTTGTACCTATTGATCCCAGGCTTGGCTCCTTCAAAGACTCCTCCATACAAGGAACACAGGTGAAAGACAGAGGCAGAAAACAGGAAGGGTCAGGAGGAGCAAAAAAAATCTGGCAATAAGCAACTGGAGAAAAGTCAAAGGTCAATCAAGACAGCTGATGTCTAAGCATAACTACAGCAGGAGACCTGACAACTTCATCGACATTGCAGTGTTTTCTCCAGCCATTTGAAAGCTGCAAGGTTGGTTTTCAGTCGACTCAAAGCATCTTCTTGATTAACATACAGTATTCAGGATTACTCAGCCACAATTTACTTTCTGCACATTGTCTAAATGTATTTACATTTTGAAAACCTGGTTTAGTTTACATGCTGATGCCAAAGAGTTTAATTTTCTTCTTTTAAGGAGTATTCACACACATACATTTAAAGTATGAATGTCAAAAATCCAAATGTAATTTTCTCTTTTTCTCCCTCTGATTTCCAAAATGATGAATCAAAATTTTGGTGTATTCTCACTGCTAACTTACTGAGACCCATTGTCCAGAGAGGACAACTGTAATAAAAAAATACACTGGAGATCATACAGCTGTATGTACTGAGATCCTTACTAGTATCAGAAACATGGATACTGGATTCCACAACATGGAAAACAAACAAACAAATCTGTCATTCTTATGTTACACAGAACAACCACAATTTTTATATAACACAAATACTTCCCCCCACTCTCTTACAAACTTTGATTCCTCTGTAGTTCACAAAATCTTGGCAACTGGTGTAGCACCTATTGTAGTATTTTCTAAAGAGTTCGCATTATTTCATGTACTTATCTTTTCAGGTCTGTGAGAGTTAAAAAAAAAAAAAAAAAATCAGTATTTTTCAACCAGTCTTTGAACTGGTATTATCACATTTCATTTGAAAAACAGCATTCATGATTTCCTGAAAGTACACAAAGCCTGTGACAGAAAGGAAAAAAAAGACCACATTAATTTCTTAACCCATCAACATTTCCTCTGCTACAGAGGAAACATGGTGCTTCTTTACATCAACACCACTTTCTCCAACTGGAGCTAAAAAGAGTAAAATCTACCTCAATTACTCCTTAACGATGACCTAAAATTCCAAGGTATAAGGAGGTTAGGCATAATAAAAAAAATGAAACTTTTTCTTCAAAACAGAAAATAAATATATAAAATCTTCCACTTTGTATCTTATTTAACATGCACACTATTTTAGGCTTCCACTCTAAGATTCTTCATTTTTCTTATTACAGAATTGAAGACTGTCATCCAGATTAGGACTCAGTTTTCTCACTAGGTACTTATAATTTATATTCTATATAAATATCAACATAAAAATCCAGATTTCACTGTTGAGAGCTAAGACTACCTCTGTAGTTCACTGTAACTAGAAAAGAAAACACATACCTTTAAATTGTTATATAAAATTGTGAGATCTAAGAAGGGGTTTGACAAAGGCAAAAAATGCTGAGGAATTATAGCTCACATCTGACTTGAAACCTGAAACTAACATGATTTGTCACAAGTAAGAGGTTCTTTCTTCCACTGCCATGCAAAAATGCAAGAATATAAAAATTCTAGAAATACAGTGAGCCAGGCTACAAAATATTATGGGTTATAGAATGACCCCATGAAAAGATTTTTTATTGTTTTATTTTAGCGATACAAAGTTTAAGTTATTAATTTTTACAAGATATAATCAATTTACACTTATATGCTGTTTATTTCATGAACCAGTAGAATTTTGTGTTTACTTTGGTATTGAATGTTTATTGTGTTTTCACTATGTCAATTTGTCATTAGATGATGATTTAGAGAGAAGTTAAGATTTCAGAATTTGGATAACTAGCACAACTATGAAAATTCAACAATCAAAAATAATTTTTGCAAACTTTCCACTTCATTATGTCTGTCTCTGAAACTTTACATTTTCCAGTATCTGGATGAATTTCCCCTAAAATAAATGGTACAATTTCACTGAGGGAAACAGCAAAATGGACACCAGAGTCTGTGTTACAATAAAACCATTTAGGACAAATACAATTTTTCCATTTGAAAACCCCATACTATAGTAATGGTTTAACTAACCATATTTTTTCCTAGCAGTCAATATTTTCAATGCAGTTAAACACTAGCCTTTAAATTAATCTCTTGTTGATTTATTGATGACAAATTTGTTTGGTAGTAAGTGTATGTCTATGAAAAATACAACAAAAATTTACTAGCAATTAAGTGCAGTATGTCAAGCAAGCATTAAAGACAATGCTATTATAACAGGATACAAGTTCTATTAAGAGAAATAAGAGCTACATTTTTATTTAACTATAGTGCAGCTCTCTCAGGCTTTTACTGATCAGGAAGAGTGCAACATTCTCCCATGAATTTCAAGCACTTTTCCTTTTCCCCCTGTTTCTTTGTGATACAACAACTTTTCTGGATCCAGTTAAAAAGTGAAATAAAAAAATGTCAATAACATGAACAGGGAAAAATATTAAGGCCTTTTCAAAAAATGAATCAGGTGCAGATATTGAACTGTACTTTCTCATCCTTTGTCTCACTTTTCAAATGATAATTTCTTCCACAGTCACCATTAAATCTTGATCTATTCCAGCTCTCTGTATGGGTCATTGATTCTAGATGTACCATGGTTATTTTTAAATGTTTCCCTTTCGTAGAGAAAAAGAAGGCTGTCCAGAGCCAGATGGGTAACTTCACACTTCATTTATCAAACCCAATGCATTAGACTCCACCCTCTCTTTCCCACTATTGCTGTTAAATTTCCATATAATTTGGTAACAATTTTCATTATCATACAGTGACCCTAAAAAGTCTATCCAGGTTTGCATGGTTAGTCCAAAATTCACAGCTGTTCCCTTCACCCTCTATTTGTTACAGTAGGGTCTGAGGTTCCCCTCACTTTATGAGCTGAACAGTGACCTTCTGTGAGCAGAGGTCAAGAAGGGGTCAGTTCAAAGGGCTAGAGCAGCTCTTTAACAGCTATAACAACCTGTCCATCAGGCACTATCACGCAGTATAAACAAATCTGGGGCTTTGGAAACTCTGGACCATTTCTGTTAACACTCAGAGGACATTCACTGAGTCCTACCTGAAGTATTTTGGATCACTACCACTCAGAGAACAACTTGAATCCCTGGAAGACCTGCTCAGATACTTAAGATCCTGATGACATCTTAGCATTACAAGTCTACGAAATGGTGAGTGCAGCACTAAGCACACTGCCATGTGTTTTGGGCTGTGGAGCTGAAATAAAATCTTGAAGAGTCATTTCAGCTCCCTAATATGCAGAAACGCTAGTACAACTTAAAGCAAGTACCACAAGAATATGCTTTAACTGAGGAGGTACATACCAGAACAGTTCCTATGCCGTTCCCTGGGAAAGGCTAAATTTCCAAAAGTTCAGTCAATTTGTGTTACCAGTTCCCAGCATGTATGTTTTTGTGGGGATTTTTTTAAATTTCAGGTGTCAGTGACACAAATAAAAGACAAGAAAATACATAACTCTACAAAGACCAAGTGTAGAGTGACGCTTTCTGCTAGCTGCCCTCCCTTCATTGACCTAAATTTCTTGAAGTTGTACTGTTCATAATCTGCTCTCTAATGCACAATGTAAGGTAATTAGAGTCATCTGTATTTAACTTCCACAGGAAAAAAATTCTATTATCTAATCTAGCTGATCCCCCGATAGCCTGTTGAAAGTAAAGTACTGTAACCTATTGCCTGCCCTTTGACAAGTGCTAATTATTTCCTGTCCAAGCACATTTTTCTCATGTAATTCCAAAGTACACAATAGCCTGATCTCTAAAACATGGGCAGCCCTGCTCGTACCACGGCGGACGCTTTATAACTTTCAGCACCGTGTGCTCCATGGCTGCCACAGCCAGTGTTTCATTCCAGACACCGAGCTGAGGCTCTGATGGAGCCCAGTGAGCTGTAAGGTAACAGCCTCTTTATGCAGATCCTGTGGATGGGGCTCCCAGATAGCTCACTGGGATGGGAAACATCAAATGGAAAGAAAAACGATTATGGATATTCAATACTCAAAGGACACTTTCTTTCAGAACTCTCAAGGCACAATGCTCTTGAAATTTTCTTTCAGGTGTTTAGTTTTAAGAAGGCCTGCACTTCATCTGCCTCTCCCAGCCCCCAAGAGCTGCAGCTTTGCTGTGTCAGAGGCTGGGCCACGTCTCCAGCTGCAGCCCTGGCTCCAGCCCCGGAGCTCCCTGTGAGCAGCGAGCGAGGCCAGGCACTCTGAAACCCACAGTACCTCTGAATTACTCATTACTGCCATCATTTCTGATGACTTTGCATATTAGGAAATCATTGTTAGACAAAGACAACTCTGAAAAGGTATTCCACTCATTATCAGTTTTCTAGTCTGTTTCCCAGCGAAGATGCACATGTCCCACAGAAAAGCTTTAAGTGATTTTCTGTTTCCAACATAGCTAAAACATTTGCATTATTTTGTAAGAATGATGATGGAAGGCAAAAAACCAACCAACCAACCAACCCCCCTCAAAAAAACCCAACAAACCAACTAATTAAAAAAAACAAATAAAAAACCCAGAACAACCCACCTTCCTTCCCCCCCCCCCCCCAAAAAAAAAAAAAAAAAAAAAAAATCCCTTAAACTGTTCAGGAAGAAAAACTTAACCCCACATGACCATATGGAAAATATTTTAGAGACAGTTTACTCTGCAGTCTTGAATGAATTGCATACAAACAAACATTCCATACTCATTGGAACACAAACGTATAATGCATAACCTTTAATTCGTAAAATAATTATGTGCAATTATGTTCAATTTTTAGCTAAAGTTTCTAAAATGTTTCAGCTTCATTTGCGGTAATTATTTGGAACAGGAAAGATACCCAAATGTCAGACCTAAAATCTACAGATAACATTTTAAAAGCAATCTCAGAGTCTTCAGGAGCTACACCAGCAAATTACAAGAGATCTCCCTTAACTTTAATTGATGCAGGTAAAACAATCATGCCAGTTAAATGCTAAATTTGAATAAATTTGAATATTTTAAATTGAATATTAAAAATACTTTTGACTAAAAACTGTATTTAATTGTAAGTAATGAACGACTCCTAGTTTTAAATAAAAGGTGTAGATTTAGCAGAAAAAATTCATAAACTGCTACATATTTCCTGTAAATATCAAATAAGAAAAAAAAAGAGATTACAAAATTAATATAAACCTATAGCTTTTAGACATTGGTGTGAAAAAAGGTGACATCAACTCATTTAGCAGCCTAAGAGGAGGACAAGGTGGAACATGGTGGAAATCCTCTTTCATTCACCTGTTTCCAAACAAACTAAAAGTGTGGTGAAAAGCATTCAGCTGACTACATCCCAGTAACACAAACCTTTCCAAATACAAACATAAACAATTTTTAAATTTAAAAAATTTTTAAATCAACCCAGGGCAGGGAACTCCCTGTAAGAGCTCGGGGGAAACTGTCCCAGGACAGCAACTCCAGCAGCACACCCTCGTACAGCCATGTCCCCCAACTCCATCCAGTTAACACCAGTAGGACACCTCAGGCAAATGGCAGGAGCACGAGGGAAGCAGAAGTGGAGCTTCAGCAGAGCATTCCAGCAAAGAGCAGGGCTCGTATTGTCAGCAATATTTGGAAAACCTGAGGGCACTTTAGGTGGCACCACTCCTCAGATCTGCGTGCTGCCTACCAAGCTGTTATCAGTAGTCTGTACTGTCTGAGTAAGGCAGCAGTCTACCCACAGAAACATGGACTATCCCACTCAAGAAATTACTATTTGAACAGTGAAAACTTAGAATTTTTTTTTTAAAGTCACCTTTTCCCACTTAAGGGGATTTATAGCAGTATTTCTCACCTTGCTGTCCATTCTTTACGCAGCTTTTGTCTCTCCTTAAGAAGGAGCAGGAAGCAGCTGATGGTCTCATTCCTTTTTTCCTCTATTTGTTGCTCTTTTCTAACTTCAGAAAGGATCAGACTTGTCTTAAAGGGAAGAAACACATAAAAATTAAAATCTAAAAATAGGAAACAATGTGTAAAATTAATAAAAAGCCCATAAGCAAATAAGGACAGTAAATCAATAGCTTTTTTTATTACAGTTCCACTGCTGACAAATCAATACAGTAAATGATGGTTAGAAATGGCCACCATATATTTGGTATTTAATCAATATACATGGCACATAAGGTAAACCTTAAAATCTCATTGCCTTAAGTATCACGCTAAGACATTGTGCATTCTAGCCCACATTTTCTTGAGGCATAGTTATTTTTTTAAATATTATCTTGTATCAAATAATATCAGAAGTATTTTCCTCAGTGTAGCATTTGTTTGGGGGATTTCACCCTCCCCTTTGCTCCTTGGTAAAGCTATTGAAGAAAATACCTGTTTGTATTGTATCTGCTGAACAGAATTTCTGCTGATGCCCACATGTTCTCTTTATGATTAAACACTTCAAATAAACAAGCAATAAAAGTCTTTTCACATATGGAATAAATTAAAAACTGTTCAAAAGTATACATATACATATATACACAAAATGGATTTAAATAACCTGTGAAGCAGGATGACAGTCTCTGCAGATCAAATGTCACTGGTCTTCCCAAACATTGCTAACAGTTAATGTTGATGTAAGAGAACTGGGGATGTTCTTATCACCCTTCTTCATCCTCCCACCACACTGACTCCAGCTCCCTCACTCCATCTTTGCCTACTGACACCTGCACCATTTTTTCCTCTTCTTTCCCTGCACTTTCCTGTGTCTACCAAGCTGGGAAGGAAATGGTTGATGCTCAGCTACCAGAGCCCACGTGCTCCTCAGTGTGCAGCAGTGTCTCCATGGCAGAGACTGGGAGATTTTTCCTTAAGCGAAGGTATTATATTGCCTTTTTCATTTTAACCAGGCTCAAATATACATGGAATTATTTTTGGTGTTCTAAACTCCAGTCACATGTTCTGCAAACATATCAAAGCATCTAAATGTTTTTGGGAAGGATAACAGAACAGGTGGAATTATTGCACAAACTTTTTTTCACAGAAAAGAAGGAAAAAAAATAAAGTTTCTAACCTAGGAAGTTGTGCATGTTAGTTTGAAAACAACCAAATGTAACCAAGAGCTGCAATTCCTATTCCCAACATAACCTCCCTTATTGGAACAATGTGACAAAACACATGGCATTTTGCCTCCTCCTCAACATCATATACATTACTGTATATGTATTACATTTGATGTAATACAGAACAGTGCTGCCCAACTAAAATTCCTCTGGGAATTCTGTGAGAGGAATTATCTTCAGTTTGTGAAAACAGAGAGATCTATCCCCATTCTGATAGGGTTGTTTTTTGTTTGGGTTTTTTTTCCCCCAAGAAACAATAACATGCAGATAATACACTTCTTAAGCTATGTACAGTAAGAGTTGCATTCTTATTGCTATGGTTGTTCCAAGAGAGAAGCATGACAGGGTTCACAGAGACAGAACAGAACTTATTGCTCCAACTTCACATGCAAAGAACAAAAAGCATCTTTCTCCCCACCTCCCAGCTCTATCAGTTGGCCTACCAAAAGGATTTGCCCCATTATATGGGACTTAAACATCAAAAAGAACATTTTCTTGTAAAAACCCCAAATGTTCAAAACTCTGTCTATACAGATCACATTCTTGACCCTGCCTTGACATTACAAAGCAAACAAAAAGCCAGAGAGCATTTTCAGATAAGGATTCCCTGACATGGGTTTCCCTTGCACTGACCTACAACATCTTTTCCACGAGCTCTAATATCCGCCAACTTCAACAATCCTGACCTTAGAGCCTCACTTCCAGCAGCTGCACAGTTCACAGCAGGATTTGAATGAGGGCTTCAGCAAGTGGCTATCAGCTCCTGTGAGTGTTTCATTCTCTAACGGTGAAAATTAACACTCCTAGTAGGTATATTTATTGTGAATGACTAAGGCTTTAACTTTTATATTTATCATGTACAAGACTTGACAGAGCACTACAACCAGAGTTTAGGTCTGTGTAATAGGATGATCAGACTGTAGTCATACAGTCATGCCACAGTCCACCAAGATTTCCCTTTCAGAATGTTTGGATGGACATTTTATTCAGAGAGGGACAGGAAAATCCACTGGTGATGGTGAGATGTCTGCTTCTCCCCAAGACTTCAGGGAACTCCCAAGCTTAATGATGCTGTGCCTCACAAAGCTGTAAGTACAGTTATTTGCTTCAACGAACATCAAGATCTTCTAAATAAATGATTCAGAAAGTGCAGAGCACGGAGAACTGGGAGTTGCTAAAGAATTTCCAGTTAAAATCTGATAGAAAGGTGATGTTAATAGAGTATTATCAGTCAAAGATGGGTGATCAGTTCTCCAAGTATTCACAAGCACACTGTATGTGATATGGTATGAATTCTGTTGACCTGGTCAAATTGCAAGTTTGTTCCTGAGTAACATTAAGTAACTCCATCTACAGAAACGTCATAATTCTGGAAATTGAACATTATTTATTGTTTACTGAGAGAACAATTATGTTGTTCCAGCCTTCTGTTAACAGCTGTCATTTACATGATGTACATGACTCAAGTCAAACACATAGTTTGACACTGACATCATAAACGCTTCTTTATTGAGCCCTGAGAGTACAGTCACAGCTACCTGGAGGGTGAAATAGTATTATTAAGCAACATACAACAACAATACATAGCAATTTACTGATTTACTTGTTTTCTAAGAGTGCTGAAAGGGCAGTAAGGTCACCTGGAATGCCAGTGCAGGGCTTGATGTGTAGCTTTTATAGAGGTGTTTCTTAATAAGTTGCTATTCTTATAATCGCAATAAAAATCTAGAATTGTAACAAATAAAGCAGCATTCTGGGTAAAATAATATTATAAAGCATGTTCCTTTGAAAGTTGTCTTTTCCACGTAACTTGTTTTGGGATTTATTTTTAACAAGGGGATTCGATATATACCTTGACTGATAAAGGTCAAAGGTTCAAGAAACTCGGTCAAAGATGTTATCAGCTGGGAAAGCCATTTCCTCACATCAACACTGATAAAAATCCATCAGAAACCTGGCTGATACCACCCCTGCTCTAAAAAGCAGGAATGACCTTCTTTTGAACATCACTACAGTTGCACATCCCATCAAAGAAAATCGATCTTGTGTCTCAATTCTTTTAATGACAGATAATTGCCTGCAGAGGCCCCCTTTGCCCAATGCTGAGTGAAGCCTTCACAATTCTGAACTGGACTAAGCACTGACTCAGGGGTTTTCAGCACACTTGGGACTGCAGGACAGTAGAATAAATAAACAATGCAACCAGTCCTACAGCCTGTCTTATCTCATCCTTGTGTTCAGAGATTCTTGAGGGTGGTAATGTTTACAAACCGGTGAAACTTTCTTTCTTCTGCTTCCTGCACTGGCAAAAACATATTCTGGCCAACCCTAAGCAACGAGATTACATAAATTGCTCATCACTTGTGGGATAACTCCCTGTCTCATCAGCCAGCATATCTCTTTAATAAGCAGTATTGCCAGTATTTCCAGTAAATATTACCCAATTCTTCTTAGACATCTATTAGTGTACTTAGAGCTTTCCTTGTAAAACCCAAACGGCACAAGTCTTAAAAACAAACACAAAACTCACCTCTCAAAAAGCCCAAAGCTAGGTACACACACCTATATATGTATATGCATATGTACACATGTATCAGGAGCAAATCCAGCCTTATACATTAAACATAATATTTAGGAAACTGTACTCTTTGCCTTCCTCCTGGTACAGCAGAAGTAAATTTAGGTATATCAGGCAAGAGGCATCAGAGCATCCTCTCTCTTTATGTAAGAAAGGAAGCTTCTAAGATGAGATTTCAAGAGACCAACACTCTATTTCTCTCATTATCACCAACAAAATCTATCAGAGACACAGGACTGAATAGAAATTATTATAACCAAGTCTTTCTATTCACCCAGGATATACACCCAAAATTAGATACCTAACAAAGCTAATCTAGGTATTGTAACAGGATTACAATAATATTTTTTCCTTAGATATGCAGCAGAAGAGAGTCAGTTTTAACATCCACAGGCCACTACCCTGCTGAACTGCGTGTCCTGGGTGAATATCACAACATGCCTACAGACAGGCAAGAAAAACCAACATCTAAACTCTCCAAACCCCACACTGGTACATTTTTCTTATAAAGCTAGATTTTTTTCCTTCCTTCAATACAGACCTCATGAGGAGTCAGATGTAAGGTTAGAAACACTGTATAACTGGAAACATGAAGCTTAGTGTTCTGCCAAACAAATTAGCCTTCAGTCTGAACTAAAGTGGCACTTGGGACAGTTTGCCTCTTAGTCCTACTTTGTTGGGTCAACAAATCAGATTTTTCACTCTAAGTTAAGATTTAATTTACTCACCACCAGTTTAAATAGGATAAGCTTCTGTATCTTTACCAACTACTTCTACTTTAACATAGCAGTCATCTCTAAAAAAAAAATCAATGACTAATACAGAACAGAAAAACAACAGAGTAAAATCCGTAAGCAGGGATAAAATGTCATTCTGTATTTTCCCTGTTATTTCTGTCATTTTATTTTTTTTCAGTGAAAGAAGTATCCTGATGAAATTCTATGAAACTAGAACATGGTCCCTTTCAGAGGGGAGGGAAAAAGAACCTGAAATCTATTAACCCATGTAAATTTAACATGTTGTAACTCCTCCATGATAAAAAAAGCTAGTAATTGATTACAAAACCCTGCTCATTTCTTTTTTACTTTTAAAATTTCTACTTAAAATACGAGCAAATGTGCCCATTTTCATTTTCATTGATAGGATGGAAACTGCCAGTATGGTTTAAGTTATCACCCGGTAATTTGGGCACATTAAACCCAATTCTCTGCCTTTTGTTTATTAATCCACTATGCCAGATATCACAGTTTCACTCAGCAACCCTCGTGTTCTGGATGATATTGAAAAATGAGTCATGTTTGTCAAAGAAAGTTAAAAAAAAAAAAAAAAAAAAGGTAAAGAGGGAAAAAGTGTTGTTTATAGAAGCCAGCTGCTCTGGCTTCGGCGCCAGCAGCTCTTCATCCTGCTATTTTACACTGCAACCCCCACTGCCCCCACTGGCACAGGTACAACTAAATGTTGACTTCAATGCTTCAGAGAGCACTCAACTGATTCTGTACATGATTAATTGCCCAAGACATGGCTGACCATATGGAACAGAGAAAGCATCAAGTAATTCATACTTCTGTATATGATCATTTGGCCCCTGTTGTTTTAATGTACAGGAAAGAGCTAGTATAGCACAGACCTGGTGTCTTGCCCTTGACAGCCCATTAAGAAATCTCAAAGCACCTAGTTGAAGTTATGCTGTTGGCTTTTCAATAGCAGCCTAATAAAACAGAAGCAAAGCTTTCCAACTAGTCTTAAATCTTTCACATACAGTACATTAACCACTGCTGCTACAACAACTGGTTTCTTATGATAGGAAATGGGATTTGATTTCTAGCCTCTGCATACTTACTGAAAGCCTTTTTCTGACCTTTGGAGGGTTTACAAAATCATTGTTCGTTTTTCCTGCCATTTTCCCGGTTTCTTACCATGGTGATCCTAATAGATTTGTTTAAGGTTCAGTACATTCTACTCTTACTAGCTGTTATATGCAAACTGTGCAATGAAGGCAGGCTCATGGGAACTGAAAGGAAAGAAATTATTATTAACTATTTTCTTTCTGAGATTCAGCGAAGTCACTGCAACATCTAAAACAAAATTTATTTTTAAGGAGGCTATAAAACAAAACAAAAAATTCCTCAAAAGAAGCGATATACTAGCATGTGCTTTCTTTTATCAGACTGGAGACAAATCATTAAATTTGATTTGAGAAGGAAGGACAATTTATTTTAAAGCTGCAGTATTCTCAAGGATTTCTGACACAGACCCCAAGAAAAGAAAAAGGTGCAGATTTGGAATATATGTCAGTATCATTAACTGCTTCATATTAGTTTTATCTACCGTTAACATCTTTTCAGTCATATGCAGTCAAAGAAAAAACATTTAAATAATGTTACCCTGTCAAAGCTCTTAAGATGACAGTGCTAAAAAGTTAATCCCCATCCACACAGATTTTCTGGCAGTTTTGACATACGTTGGCAGGGATGCATTTGCTGGCACTTTCCAATAAAAAAATATTTACATGGAGTTTTCTTGTCTGAGGATTTTCTACTTGAGGAAATGATCCTCATGGTCTGAAGTGTCCTATACAGGAAATTCTAATTATTGGACATCCATCAGTGGTAATTTCCCAGGCTGAGAATTCAGATAACACTATTAATACTCCAACAAAACACATGAATAATCTGCAAGCCAACATAAAACTCCCTAACTGTTCTGCTTATCGATTGAGAACTTTCAACATAAAATCAGGGGTTTAAGATAAACATTATGTCGGTTTTTAAATAAAATATAAAGAATAGAGAATTTTACAAAAGAAATGTCATTTCTGTAGCATAAAAGGAATGGCGAATCAAGTTACTGGTGTGAAACCATCACCACAAAGATTATACCTTCTCCCCTACCATTATATTCAAAGGTACACATCAAAACTAATACATAACCCAATTATAGAGCAGAATGCTTAAAGTCAGACATATGCTTAAGCTCTATATACAAATCTACAAGCATTAAAATGTAGGCAGCCCTGCCTTGCTTTGAGGTATTCACTGCTGACAACAAAGGATGAATACCTGACTTGATAGATGAGTAGTTTGACCTAGAAAAACCTACAGCGAGTAGATCACTTCGACATTTCCAAAGAAACTGTAGGTCTTGTCTGCACTAGGAAGTTGTTCCATTTATCTATACCTGTGGAGCTAAAGCAGTACATTTTTTAACTATACGAGTTTAAAAGTCATAAATTAAACCAGGTTGAGCTTATTTGGAAATAAGCATTACCTTTATGCCTATATAAGAATATTTACACCAGGGTCTCGAACCATATATTTAGGAAAAAGGAATACAAACAGAAGTAATGCCTAAGTAATTTCTGCTTGCTCTGGCACGCCATAACTGAATGAATTTCCAATTGAGAAAAAAAAAAATTCTTTTTACTGGATGATTTAAGCAGTTATGATGAGTTCTCTCTAAGATTTTCAACATATGTTACAACTAAAAAACATAAAATGATCAACACTTTCAAAATATTTTTCTGCATTAATCAGTTTGGCAATGTTCTAAAGGTGAAGTATAACCCACCTCTTCATGAAAGAGCAACCAAACCACTTAAGATATTTGGAATAAGAGTGGCTTAGCATCTTCAGATGTATGGGTGAGTGAAAGGTTACCCCTCAGCCACATTCTCCCAGAGCATGGCCCCTCCACCTCTGAATCATCAATAGCACAAAGACCGAGGCAGGCCTAGCATGCACAGTGGATTATATGAAGTGTAAAACATTGTGGGGAAAAAGCTTTTGAAAGAAGTCAGAAAAAGAAATCACGCTTGCAAGAAGATCCAGCTGACAGGCCAGTGCCTAACAAGTGAATATGTTTGAAAACATTGTGAATGCAAGAAAAGAACATGCCTTTTGTTTCCAAACCTACAGTGTGTCTTTACCCCAACTGTTGCCTGCATGGCTGAACATATGTTTTCTGAACAAGAACTGAAGCAGAAAGTGTTCTTTGTTATAATTCACTCCTTTGTATACACCTCCCTTTTCCCATTTTGGTCACATGCAAACAGAAGTTACGCTGAACACTTAAGTTCTGAAGGACTGCACAGCAGCGTATGCTCCAGTGATTATCTACTATTGCTGAAAGCAGTTGAGCTAAGATGCACTACAAGACTCACTTGGCTAATCTGCACTCTGGACAGCTTAAATTTTGCAGTGCTGAATCACGCTGAGTACAACCTGCACATGCTCACTCAGCCAGCAGTCTGAATTTTCATCATCAACAACTATGTCCAGTTCTAATAAGCACTGGAGAATTATTCAACAAATGATTTTATGCATTCAAAGGAAGTGAAAAGTAAATTCTGTAAATTTCCTGGCATCTCAAAATTAACATCATCAACTATTATGAATAATTTAGGGTGGAGAAGAGAGAAGAGGAAAAAATGATGGGCTCCAAAGCCAAAAGTAGGTAATACTATCTCACAGACACTGAAATGAACAGTAGTCCAAACTAAATACTCATGTAATTTTACTGATTCTAATGAAATAATTCAACACGTGAGGCACTGCTTTGACTGATCTAATTTATAATGAAGCTCTAATACTCTAAGCTACATACGAGCTCCTCTTAAAATATTTACAGATGCAAACTTGTACCAAAATGTCTAAACTAAATCTCTGCTCTTTATAGCAATCAAAATGCAAACTGGAATCTCTAAAGGTTAACAGTAATAGTTACCAAGAAAAAATTTTAAACATCCACAAGCTACGTAGAAAAATGGTAAACAGTGAATGCTAGATTCCAAATTCATGATTACATTTTTCTTTTTTACTATTTTTTAAGAGTTTAATTACATGTCACATTACTGATTTTCTTGAACAGCACATCTCGGTATCTATTTAGTATGGAAAAGCCTAGAATATCAGCATTTTCCTCCCATCACTGAAGCCACTACCTGTTGCTATCAAGCTACTTACTGCCTTAGTCACAACACTTTTTAACACACTGTCTACTAAAATATAGTTGTGCAGAAATTTAAAGTGCATTTCCAGTGTCATTAGTTTTATTGAAATAATTTAAAACAGAAAGCCAAGTTACAGAATGGGTTAAACACTGCAGAATGAAGAAGCTGCAAGCCACAATCAAATGAAACAGCAAGCCACATGTCCAGAAGTGCCTGTGGGCATGCTTTGTGTAAGACACATGCCATAGCAGAATAGCAATTTAGTACATATGCAAGATAACCACATACAGCTGAATCATATCTTCGAATGACATAAGGGGTTCAATGCCTTTATCATCCTCACAGCACTAAAGGCACCAGGTCTGTGGATATCCCTGAGAGAATGGGATTCTCACCACGTTTTTTTCAAAAATGAAGTTTTGTCACACTTGGCTCAAGTAACAACTTCATTACCCCCAGTGACACCATGGCACACTGTTGTGAAGATTTAAAATTCATAATCATTTAAGTGCAGTAGTGATACCAGCTGTCATGGCAAAACAGACAGAAAGAATTGAGAGCACGCTGCTGGGAAGAACATAGGAAATAAAACCAAAACAGAGCCTGCCACACGACATGTATTTAATGTATGGGGAATATGACATTGTCAAGCAGCAAGGAGACCACCACCAGACACTGCCAGTAGTAGATGACAACAGCATTAGGAAATACACTTTTTTTGGAAGCTATGATCCTCATTCCTCAATGGAAAACTAGGCTGTCTGATTTCAGTGCCTTATTCTCCTCCAGTTGTATTACAGTACATAACTATATTTTACATCAAATCATGGGCTAGGTACTTCACATATGGACCATGAAAATGCTGATGATGTGCAGTGTAAAATGTACAACAAAATGAAATGTACTAGAAAATTTTAAAAAGGGGGGAGCCAACAAAGGAGAACAAACAGAAAAGCCTACTGATTTAACTTACAGTTAAATCAAACAGTTGTTCAAAATAACTACCATCACTAGTTTGGATTCAGTAGTTATACTAATTATGGATTCCTTCTGAAAGAGCAAGGCAAATACTTGCTCTTAATTCTCTTGCATTCAGAGAATGTTCAGGAGTAATATTTTTCATGTTATTCTGACTTATTATACCATAAAACTACATAAATCTGTAATATATAGATGCCACTTAAATATGGACACTAATTTTCTATTACAAGTTATAAAGGGGAGTTTATCTTACTACTATATAAAGGCAACAAAAATGTTACAAGAAAAAAGGTAATTGCAAAATTATAACGTTGAACTATAATTGTGTCTGATCAAACTTGACATCCTGTAGGTTCAAAAGAAAACTACACTTTTTTTCCAGAATAAAAAACCAAAAAAAACAACACACAAACCACAGCTCCTCCAAAACTAAAGAATATTAAAACTCCATCTAATCTTTTATGTCTAAACCCACGTTTGCTGTATTGTATACTTACCAGGACACCACACACCACAGTTAATGTTTCATCACATTCCACTTAATTTCAGGGCAGCATCCTGGATCTGGAGCACTAGCCCAAGGAACACTGGGGCACATCTCCATCCCCTCCGAGGACACATCAACTCCCACTGAGGTTCTCATCCTCTCAACACAAATTGCCAACTTCCATTCTGCCATGAACTCAGTAACATATACTGCTATTTATTTTTCTTCTGAATGCAATGTACCTGTAAAACCTACACTTTATAAGGCTGTTAATGCCAACTGTAGGCAGCTATTGATCAGTCTGATTGAGTTGTGCTCCAGTACAACACCATGCTTCAACACTGAAGAAAACTGAATGTTCTACTATTGGAAAATTTCACTATGTATTAAAAAAAAAAAAAAAAAAATTATATGGACAATTTTCATTAATATGACAACATTCAATCAGGGAAAATAAACTTTAATCATCTGATTCAAGTGCCTAACAAAGCAAACAAACAATGTGATCACCAGACCAAACACACACAAACATATGCACACTGATTTCTCTCCGAAACAAAAATCACGCACTACAGATTCTGGCAACTCAACAGAGATGACATTTGCATGATGTGCTCACAAATTATGACAATATAATTTGGAAAACAGACAACACTCTTAGAGCTCAGCCACCCTGTAACAGTGCATTCTGTTACCCTGCACCACGACACTCCAGGTCCTGCCTCACCACTCACCAACACTTCCTTCTACAGGCACGTGAAACAAGATATGTCTTCTCAAGTTCAGCTGCAAAGTCCAACTTAAGAGAGAGGTCAGAGGTGGCTGACTAATCACCTCTGCACTCTTCCAGAAGGAACCATTAATCCACTGGTAAAAAAGCAATGTCAAGGATGCATTAACACCAACTGGCTGAGCATCCTTAACAGACATGTACAGAGTACATGCCACAAAGGAGATGTTCTCCACTAGCCCAAAAGAGCTTTTGCATCTCCTGGGCTGCTGCAGAAATGAAAAACAGCAGTTTGTGGAGAAGGGTTTGACCTGTGTTCTCTCATACAAAAACCTCTACCGTTAAAGATACATCATGAAAAGCTGTGCCAGAGCTCTAAAAATCTCCATATACTGCTACTGCCCAACTGCTTCACCCTCTGCTTTACAAGGATGCTACAGGGCAAATCACACTTCACAGCATTCAGAGCCCACACATAAGAGGTACAGCCTAGGTGAATAATCACCCAAACTATTCATGTGGTTTACAAAAATATTTCTCAAGGAGGAAAACATGTCATTTGGTAAACTGGTGTCTCTCCTTAGCATTTGAATTCTGGAGTTGGTGTGCTTTATTTTTTTTCCCACTTTTAAATTTTTTATTTAGTATGTCATTATGCAATCTTTTTATGTGTACCAAATCAATCTTCAGGGATAACTACATTCCTCTAGGAAAAAAAAAAAACACAACAACAAACTAAAACATTTTTATTAGGATATGCTTTTTAACAATATTTGACTATTTTTTCCATTCAATAACAACTCTGTCAAGACTGCATGCTGAAAACACATATATACTGCCATCTTAAATGTTACACATTTTTTTTTGTTTCATGAGAATTTTTCTTAAATAATTATTAACAGAACTCCTTAAATATCAAACTAGCACTATGTTCTTGAGTACTAGACAATCTTTTAAGGTTGGCAGATTTCATGGTGTTTACAATGAGCCAAATCAGTGATTGCCATACTGGAGAGATCACTAGATGTAGTAAGCTGCTCTTACTAGATGAAGTATAAGAAAATTAAAACCCAAGACTAAATGTCTCTGCCCAAAGCCCAAGAGCACACCAGTTATTAGGAGGAGGAGAAGTGTTTTGAGAAGCATTTGTGAAAACTTGACACAGCATTTTCATTTAAAACAGAGCAACCAAATACTATGAACTTAAGTTCATATTGAAGAGCTTTCATCCTGGGAAAAAAGGGAGATATCCCCCCAAAATGACTCCATTTTTGACACTGTGCAGCTCTTAAAAGCATGACTTCAACTTTTTTGAAGTTATTTTGGCCTACAAAACCAACTAAAAGCACCAGCCAAAAATTATCATCAGCATTGGGTTTGAATTCATCTAAAATCTTGGGACTCAAGGCAAATTCTATATAATCAAGACAACCTGTAATATTTAAATATATTTCTTCCTCCAAACATCAGTGACAGGCAGAAAAAAGACTTCAAACTCCTAAAGCCATTTCAAAAGGCTAAACTTTTAAAATTTTTAACTGATTAAAAGCACTGCGAATACTATTTTAATTTGACATTTTTAGAAAGTCTTAATTTTAAACCTATTCATCGACACAAAAAGTAGCTGGCAAATTGTCATGTAAAGGGTTTGGGGTGGAAAAGAGCAGTTCCAGCTTTGTTTACTACTTTTCAGGCTATCAGGAACAGAAGGAGAAAAAGCTTCTTCATTTTGTATTATTTGAGGTGAATCTATTAGCTCGGTTAAAAAAAAAAAAAAAAAAAAAGAAAAAAAAATGAAAGAAAAAAGTACCACAGGTCAAAAGAACAAAATGGCACACAAAAATCCATTGCCAAACTGGCTGTCGGTTGGATGCACAAGAGTAATGCTAAACAACTGTGGTATGGAGACAAAATATGCTTTCTTTAAGACACTTTTACAATAAGTTATTTAAGCCTTGTGAACAGCCTTGCCTTGCACCCACCCCTCACACATTAATGAAAACAAAGGGGGCCCATTTACATTGTAACCCCACAGTGGGGTTAAGCATGTGACCTTAAAGTATGGTGCTCTTGTGCTCAGTGGAAAGGTTCTTGACAATATAAACAAGAATTACTGCTGTTAGAGAAAGGGAAGACAATTAAAAACAATCCAGGATGCATGTTGTACAGCTGTTCAAGTTACAGCTACGTCTGACCCCTAAAGATGCTACAGGTTTCACTTCAGAAACTTAGGACATTTTAGTTTTATTAAAGTAATCCTTCAACAAAAACTGGATTTGTATGACAAACACGAGGTTTTATCGAGGAACACAATGAAAATTGTGTATTGCTGGCAAAGCATGCCATCGCTGCAGTTAGAGACCTTGTGGTCTGCACATCTCTTTCCAATACTTAGGCTTGCCAACAGCTGAGCAAAAAGGAATCCCTGTAATGAATGCTAAGAGGACCTGTTGAGAAAAAAAAAACAAAACAAAACAACACTGTTCTTGAAACAAATGAGACTTCAACAGGTCAAATCACAATTAAACCTGTCTGACAGACCTTTGTACCCAGATGAAAAAAACCCAACTGGGCGATTTCAGCAAAACTCAGCAGGCACAGCGGCCCAAAATAGATCAAATTGCTCGACCAAACAGCCACATTTTTGTTTTAAGTTTAATTTAGGATACCATTGATTCCAAATGCAATAAAGACAGACAGTAATTATGGTCAGTAGTTTCTTTAAACATGCCTACAAATTTTCTAATAACCAAGAAAATACTTAAATTTTAAACAGAGAATGATAGAACAATCTTTTTTCCATCGGTCGCTAAAACTAATTGTCCTAATATTGTCCTTAAAAAATAGGGTTAGAGAAGAAAAACTTCTGAGAAAAATAACAAAGATCTTGGCTAAGTTTCATAAAACCACAATTTTCCTGCCTGTTTGATCTTTGTACAGTCAGCATAAGCCACTGAAACGCCTCCACGAATGAAAGGCATTCATGGGAAGCCATCAGAAAGCATTGCTTGTCCTCTGGGACCCAGGACAATAAAAGAAAAGTTTGTGTCTGCCACGTGGGCCTACAATTCAGCTTAAATGAACAAACCATTGCAATATCCTTCGGCTTTGTGAAAACGATACTTCCTACTTTTTTTGGAAGAAAGGAAGTCATATATAAACAGAACAAAGGGAAGAGGCAACACAAGTAGAGCCTCTCATAATAAATATTACAGTGAAAGTTTTGCTCATCAAACCAAGATTAAAAACATATTTTAATCTCCCAAGTTTTATGCCTTTGATGTATGTTCAAGCGGAAAGCTTATATATTTTGTAAGATTTACAACATTTCTAGTGGGAATAGCTTCGTATTTCAGTTTTTTCCCTCTTTCTGAAATTGAGAATGTATGGGGCTGATTCTATCCCTTAATGCTGTGTCATATCAAACACTTCTGTAGAGAACAGAAGTTAGAATGTCCTTTGGACTTTTTTCCCCCACAAATAGGCTAGTGTTCTACTGAACAAAGCACTGCAAAGTCATTATAATGCTGTAATGGTAACCTATGCAACTCTGAAATACTTCTTAAAATGCCAGCTTTCCTAGACCACACAAACATTTGAACTAAACTCCATAGCATATAGAACCACTAAATTGCATTTCCTTGTGGTGCTAAAATTAGAAGAAGGTTATATAGCTTCAGTAAAAAGAGCAGTAATTTATTATCTGTAATTTCACCACTACATGCCCACAACAGCCTGATATGACACACAAAGCATTAATTTTCAGAATTGCAACATGCAAAGCATAAACCTTGTACATCAGGGGCTCCCTTTGTAACATCTGTTGAATTTTGCATGATTTTCATGACCTTTCTGGGCAGCTTTCCTTGTTCTGTCTTGACATAGAACCCATTGCTATGACAAAAGCACCTGCTCTTAAAATCTCATTTTCTTGCAGCAACAGAGTCAAATAGCTGCTCATTTCCACAGCCTTAGGTAGAGGCAAAGTCAAATACATTAATGATCCCCTCAGATGGTATGAGGCAAAACAGCTGAAAGTTTCAGGAAGTAAGTAACAATGATACAGTGGGTAGGGATGCTCTCTCTGGCCTTGCAATAGCCTTGGCTTTTGGCTTTGGTTTCATCTACCAACCATTAACTTTAGGGGACATCATCAGAAATTCTCAAGCATAGTTTCACAAAGTCGAAGAGCAAAGGTGAAACTTTCCACAGTTGTCATTTTAAACTATTACAGTGAAGATAACTGAACTGCATATAGGTAAGATTTACTTTAATAATATTTAAGGAAGATCTGCTAACTTCAGAGAAATACAAAACTGCTGTGAAACTGTTATAAATAAAGAAAACACTGGGTGGTAGACAGGTGTGTACTCAGGAGATGGAAAGGAGAAAATGTGTGAGGAAGGGGGTGGCAGAATCTTCCCAGAGCTGTGTCAGCCCCTGGAGAGCTGATGAAGACTCTTCTCCTCTGTGCCAAGGTACAGAAAGCTGTCTTTCCAGAAGTCAAATCCTTTCCACATCTTTCCAAGCACCCCCAGTCAGTCCATTCGATTCCAAAGATACATAAAAGACAGATGCAGAAAGTCGTCCAGAAATGGCAACTTGAAGATAAAGAAAGAAAGGATGAGGCAGAGATTTCAAGGACAGCAAGAACGCACCACAGCAAATTGTCTTTCTTAAGGAAAATAAGTGAAATGCTGTAAGAGAAGAAAGGGATATCCTACCAGAAAATTAATATAGATTTTAACTTAGGAACAGTCAATAAGAGATTATTTCAACACTATTAGAAAAACAACAATAAATTTATAATCAGAAGTGCCAAAGCTGGAATTACACCAAAGAAACTTCAAGGAGCCTGACAGGGAAGACAGGTGTCTTGTCAATAAATACTGTGCCAGAAGAAGGTTCAGGCACAACTTCTTAAATCATTTGCCCAGAACAAATAGCAAGCAAATGAAAGTGTGAGGAATAATAGGATTCTTGTCTCCTGCTCCCTATTTCCCTTCATGTTGCCATATGGTATCCATATCTGGGAGGATAAGCAGTACTTTGTACCCTGGTGTTTCGGTTTTCATGACACTTTACAAGTCTCATTGCTCATTTCACCGCTTTCCACAAGCTACTCCTTAATGACACCCAGCCATTGCTTCCTTTGCTTTCCTGTAAAAACAACATACTCAGGAAATAATGAATGTATATTTGTCTCTTTCAAGTAACTGCAGCTCCATTTTAACCATTTACTTTGCAATAAACTTTTTAAAGAGAGCTTCCCCCCCCCTTTTTTTTTTTTAAAAAAGGGCCTGCATATCTTAAGGGTCACAATATACTAATTAAAAAAAATACAAATAATGTCCCATAGCCTCACTTCTGAGCTACAACCTACATTAACTCCTCCACCTCAGCAAAGAAAAAATAAAATCACAACTGAGCACTCCATAGTTCATTTTGACTTTTCAGCCCAAACAGAAATATCCAGTGACTGGTATAGTCCACAAAAAATACTATCAAATTGCTTTTAATGGCGAGTTTCTACAAAGCATACTTTGCTAGAGGGAGTTACTTAAGAAGCAGTTGTGGAAACAAGAAAGAATTGGCCCAGAGAAGAGGAGTGTAAGCTTATTAACAACAGCACCCAAGCCCTGGCTGCAAGAAGCACCTGAAAGGCAGAACTGTTCTGTGCTGAGTGCAGCCAGTGGAATCCCACCACTGCCAAGGCTAAGCAGCTGCCTGAAGGGAAGAGGAATCCTCCAGAACTACAGAGGGCAGGACCACGGCCCAGGCACAACACACAGCAGCGATGAGAACGACTCCAAGGGTTACTGCTCGGCAGGGAAATCTCTCCCTTCTTATTCTTCCTCAGTGCCCAACCTGCTTTGGAAAAATGCAGAAAATTCTATATTTTTCTGCATGACAGTAGCCTCTGAAGCAGGTATCAAAACTTATGTTTGAGAAACAGAACTTTTAAAAATCAAAATTTTAAGGTACTGTAAGCTGAAGATAATGCAAAGCTCCTGAAAACAAAACATCGTTCATGATAAATTAGAAGAAAGGAAAATCCTGGGAAGCTTTTCACCTCTCCCCAAACCCCAGATTTTCACAGAATTTTAAAGTCTATTCCATTAACAAACCATTGCAACTCTCTGGAAACTATCCTAAAGGCTAACTTTTCCCTGTGGTAAGAAAAGTGTTTGCAATGTGTGCTACAACATGTTCTAGGAGAGATATTCTAAATTTTTCACCTTAATATGATAAACTTGAACATGAAAAACATACATAGAAATCCAAGTTAGATTTCTTTTTCCTAACAATACAATAAAATTAATATAGCAAAGGGAAAAGATTCATCACTGTTCATAAGAATTCCTTCACCCAGGGAATTTTTTCATCTGTCCTCTCCTTTACTTAGCTAGACAGAAAATAGATTTTGCTGGCTATGTTTAATTTCCACAGCTGTCACTGTGATCTAAAACATTTATATTGGAGCAATCACATTTATCCTCAGGAAACCAGGAACTGGAATACCAGTTCAAACACTGGATAGTCTATCTGCTACCTTCTGAGCCCAGTGGTGTCTTAGATTTAGGAGATGTATGGTGCAAATAAGCAGTAAAATATTTTTTGATTAAAATTTATTTGAAAAATGCAATTAAACAGAAAAAATGCAATGAAACAGCAAAAGTTGACATGGTTTATATATGCTTATTGACTGGGTTAGTACAAATGTAAGGCAAAAGTAGGTGTAAAATGAAAACAGGATATAAATAATTAATATTTCTGAAGTAAATCTCTGAGCATATTTTAATGTCTAGTAATATAATATAATATAACATACATTAATGTCTTTAATTTGAATGTCTAGTAATGAATTTAATTATATAAATTCTGATTATGGAACAAGTCACCAAAAAAGAGCATCACAGGCAACAAATTCATAGCCTTACTTGTAAGTCATGTTATTTACTTAAGCCCATTATGCAAATTTTAAATTTTTTTTTTTTTTTTAAAAAGATTACAGCACTTCTACAAATATTTACGGTTCAACCCAAGAAAATAAATGGTTGTTTATGATAAATATAAGAAGGAACACAAAATATTTCAGCAGACTTTGAAACGGGACTAGCGAAATTCTACTGTACTATATATTTGTACAGAACATAGTCTTCAATATGAAAACAGCTAAGTACATTGTTCTAGCTATACCAGCTAAATCAGCAAACAACTTTCTCCATCTTTCATGAAGCAAGTCTTATTTAGTAAGCTGGTTATTATTCTCAACCTTTAGTTGTATGTTCTTTCAGCCTTGCTTGCTACCCACTAATTTTTTTCCCTTCCCCATGCCTTTTTTAGTATTAAAAATGGATTTACACAAAACCAATAACAATTTTCAGTAAAAACATATTCTGTTTTTAATCAGGCAGTTCATCACTTAAAATTTCACACATACACACTATTGCAAATATTCTATCCACAGACTTTCCAGCACAATGCTCTGCTACTGTGAGGCCATAATGTAACCACTCCTTGAAGAAAGCTGATTCAGAACTACATCAGCTGACAAAAGCTATTTTGACACATAAAGTGAAATTCTGCCTTCACACAGAACTCACATTTCTAACTAATTGTATCATTTATATTAACAGTTTACATATTTAATATCCCCAAAGCAAGACCCTATTAAATGCTGCAGACAAGTTTAAGAGATGAAAATTCAGATTATCATATTAATACCTTCAGTTCTTTTTGCACTTCCAAGACTCTTTATACTTCCTTTATATTTATTCCTATTTCTCTCACTTGGTTATTGTTGCTCCCTCTTTTCTGCAACTTATTTCCTCCCAGCTTCTTGCTCTGCTTACAAAAAACACTTTGACCTTTAATTCTGCCTCCTACCGAACTACTTCAAATGCTTTCAATACATTTTGTGGTGCCAGACTACTCACAGAAGTAGAAAGAAAACATTTCTAAGCGTAAATGAAACTATTAAAATGGAAGTGAAACATTAAAGGCATAAGGAATGAAGCCAGTGTAGTATTTAGTATTTGCACTAACCACAGGCCAGCAGTTGAATGGCAGACAGCACTTAAATAATCTTAAACAGAGAAATCATGTAGGAAGCCACAGAGCAGTGTGCAGCATTCCCCCTGGAGCATGTACAAGAAAAAAGTACCCCTAAAATTTTAGCATGTCTGCTTTTTATCCCACAACATAGGGACTAATTGCCCTCAGTGTCTGAGCTGGATTCCTTGCATGCTGGAGCAGAACAAATACTACTTTTTCACCTATCCGTCACAGCAAACATGAAAGATTATGACAAAAGCAAACCAGCACTAATCTTAGCACCTCACTGAGCTCAGAGCAAAACGCCAGACAGCAAAGCAGAGAGAAACCCAGCACACACAGACAGGGAAACACAACCATCAAATGAGTGGCCAGACAGGAGCCACCGGCCTCTGTGCTTCCACTTATTTACCAATCGTCCTATCTGCTGTAGAGCAACATCAAAACACCCACAGGATTGGTAGGTAGATTCAATGTTTAAGAATTACTACAATATGTTTCCATTTTCTGGCAGACTGAAGGACTTCATCCAGCAGTTCAGGCATTAAGGCCATTCTGGTAACTGAGTTAAAAAAGAGTTTTATACACCAGTGAGCTCATGTCCCAGCTCTGCAAAAGAGACACTGTTAACATTTGTTCAGTCTAGTCTGATGTTGAATTTTCTTAAAGCAGCAAGTCAGGAGCAGTTGTGCCTCTACTGGAAAATGCAGACCCTGTTAGTTTCCAAGGCTGGCATCATTTGAGCTGAGAACAATCTACAAGCTCAAAACACTGGCCCAACCAGACGAGCCACTCTTGTTTAGGGCTTCCTAACTTTATTTAGTGTTTCCTTTGCTCCTTGACCATCTCCTTTGTTTACACACAAGTCCTAAACGCTGCAGAGGGCTATGCTGCACCAACATAATTCTCTAACTGGCTTGTCACAGTTTCAGATACTACCAGAGAGGTTTTGGAGTGGAAAAACACCAGTAAGGGAACTCTTGCCTGTGTTCCATCATGCCCACGCTTTTCCAGTTTTGGACTAAGTGGAATGACCACAGCCTGAGGAAATCTCCAGGTGGAACACGTGCCTCAGACTTGCAATCATGGAACGTGTTATGATCACCTTTACAGAAGGGAGCAAAGCCAGCGTCACAGCACTTTGGTGTGCACTGGCAATCGCTGCAGGCCACTGTAAAGGTTCTGCAGGGGGACACAGCAACTCAGCCAACCTGGACACATTCTCCTGGTGCTGTGGGAACGGTTACACAACCCCAGAAACCTGTGAAAAACAAACCAGCAAAAATCCTTTGGTGCTTCCCTCACAGTCAGCTCCAGCACTTTAAAGACCACAGCTGAGAAAAACACAAAAAGCCCTACAGGATGTCAAGAAAGGACTGAAATATTAGGGTAAGGGTAACTTCTGCACAGCCACAGCTTTGAAACAACTGAAGGCTTTTAATATAGCTCCTCAATTCTGAAACCACAATGACTGGGATACAGCTGGCAACTGGACAAGAATCTCTGCAATATTTCCACATCACCTGAAATGACAACCATATATATTTACACCTTATAAAGTGTGTGTTTAGATGTATATATTCACAAATATGCACACACATTTATAATCTTTAACAAATCTTTTCAAAAAGGCTTAGAATGAAACACAGATAGGTATCTTCTTTTTCACAGGCTTAATTAGGGAATATATTCTTCTATGTGCTTCTTACTGTGATTCTTTTGGTTATGAGATGTTCATTATTTTTAAATGGAAGACTTCTGGAGGAGCTGTTCAGTGCAAAGAGAACTTATGTTCTAATGCCTACAGCTCCAAGAGACTTAGGAAGGAAGCATGCTCCTCTCCTCACCTTAAATTGTTTCAAAATTATTTTCAGATAAAACAGAAAATGAAACAACCTTTAGGAAAAAAAAAAAAAAAAAAAAGCAATCAAAGGAAAAAAACACCGAAAAAACCCAAACTCCAAACAAAAGAATGTATCTTTGACCTCTGGTAATTCAAATAGAGTGTTAATCACCAAAGGATTAACACCCTCTGTATTATAAATAACATAACCAGTCATCAGGAAATTATAACACCCCATATAATCAAGAAATACTGAATTCCATAATAGGACTATGCCCAAGCAGTGGGATGAGAAGTACTAATATGAGAAACTTAACACATTGTATCAGTTTAGAGAGATTCTGAAACTTAAGTATTATGGAGAGCAGCTCTGTACTTAAATAGGCAAATCTTTTCCCTCCATGTGTGCACATGGCTATATATACATATACATATGCATCCATATGCCATATAAAAACACACAAAAAAAATCACAAGCCTTAACTATTATATGTATTTTTTAAATATTAAAAAAATCGATGCATATATAATCTCCTTGGTTTTATATGAATAAACCTATGCTTGTGGAATCAAAAGCAAATACTTTCCAACATACTTTAAATAGTTTTCTGCATTTGACATAATTATTTTCTGCTTAAATGAAGATTATTTCTGCCTTATTTGATTCTGCATTATAAGCCAGAAACACATTAAGTGATCTGTTATTACTGTACAGAGGTATCAATTAAGAGAATTCTATCAAAACACGAAGTTTTTAAGGAGATGAGGAAAAAACCCAAAGAAATCACTGCCCACAGTTTTTGGCTTTGAAGGAGACACACAGCTACTCCCTTATATTCTGCCATCTTCCCTCTTACAAAGCATCTCCATCCTATTTTCTCTCAAACCACGGCACTCATTTTTGCCTGAGAGCCATTGCCATCCTTTCCTTCTTTTTCTCAACCTCCAAAGCTTTTCCTGCCAAGCTTGTTTTCTATTCCCACTGTACCCACGGGTCCATTCCACCCACAGACCCAGTTTGAAGTTGTCAAGCCCTCCTACCCTGGCTCCAAAGCTGCTGTCCCAGGAGCCCTCCGAGCCCTCCTTCCTTCAGTGCTGTCCCCCTGCCAAGAGGGGCTCCGAGCCTCTTCCCGTGGCTGCAGTACCTCTGGCACCTGCTCCACACTGTCCTGGCTGCTGCTTCCCACACCCCTCACTCCTTCACAGACCTGTAGAGGTAAATAAAGAAGTGACACTAACAAGCCAGATGAAGCAAATGAGAGGGTAAGAGAACTCACTCAGCACTTACTGTTTCCAGCTGTGCCGGTGCCTTGCTAATCCATCTCCTCTATCCACTAGGACCAGGATCCCAGCATTTGCCCAAGAGGAAAATCAGACCTTTTCCTCAACATGGAGTACCTCACGAAGAGTATAAAGAGCAACTCATCTCAAGAAAGAACAACTGAGTTGAAATTACTTCAATTTGTAATAGTATTTTCTGCTGAGAGTCAAAGATCAGTGGAGAAAAGATCCTCATTCTCACAATCACACTGCCTTAGTTTACCTCTTCCAAAGAACAATAAAAGAATGTAGAGTCATGGAATCTGGTGACACATCTACAAGCAGGCAAGCCGAGATCGGGATGAAAATGGACAACTCTTGCCATGTACAAAAATCTTAAACTTAGAAGAGGGTAGAAAGAAGAGTAGACTTTCTCAGTTTGAGTGGCCTTTACAATCTAAACTGCATTAGCATTTCCCCTTTAAATCTTCAGTAAAAAGGACACACTCCTTTAGTTCACTTCCTCCCATTGCAGAATAACTAGCCAATCTTATCTTTTTCAAGCCCACTATAAAAATCCCACAGAATTTCTCCAATCTTGTGTCATTCCACAACTATGAAATACAGTTCCTAAATGAAATACACTTTAAAGCTGTACCATGAGAAAAAGCACAGCTTAATTAAGTTAACTAAGCTGATTAAGCCATGCTCTTTCACCTACTACAGGAAGAATTTAGCCCTGGAGCCATCCTAAAGGCACCTCGCACAGAGTATGACATGTTTTCCAGAGATACTGTACGTATTTAGTCACTGTGGAAGGGGAAAAAGCAAACACCCTATATGTCAGCATGCCAACGAAAGAACAGAAGAAGGATCAGCTGATAAAGCAGCTGTTTACATCTCACTCTTGTCTGGAAGGTAGGTATTACATTACAGGGGAATAGACAAGTTAAGAGAACAGTACCCCACCACCTCAGATGTGACTGTTATAAAATAATTTAAGTAGGAGCACACTCTCCAAAAATCCTGATCACTGATATTATTACTGGGATCTCTGTAAGTTAAAAAACAGCTGAGACAAATTGAAAACTGAATAGATTACAGCAGCTTTATTTTAAAATAATTAAAAATAATCTTTCTCCTTTGTTGTATTTAAGTGTGTTTATATAATTAAAAGAATTCTTTAAAATTTTCAATCCTTTAAAAATCTATAAAAGCAATTTCTAAAATAAAGACATAGCAGTATTCTTATCTTGGCTTTTCCTGCTACAAGGCTGCTGCTCTGTGTCTCATAAAGATTTCTGGCAGAGTGAGAAAACCTGGTCAGTATCAGAGTCTTTCCTGGGACCTGTCTGCAGTGTCGACAAGCAGCTAAGCTGAATATTAATACACTCTCCATCATCAAAAGCTGTTGCATACCCAAAGGATAAAAAATATTTTAATCAGCTTTCAGCTTGTCTAGCAGAAGTCAGTTTATTCCTTTGGGATTATACATCTATGTGCTCAATTTTTGTCTTCGCGCTCTCTCTATACATATTACTTTTGAAACTAGCAGCAAAGAGCCTAAATCTGCTGTTTTGTTGGGAAAAGCCAGCTAATGCTGTGATTCAATTACGGTATTTTACATTTAAGAAGAAAATGCAGAAGAAGAAAAGCAAAGAAAAAAATTGAGAAAACAGCCCTGTTACCAAGTTTTTTAACATTAGGATTTCTTAAAGAAATCAGTGAGACATTTTATTTTGTTCAAAATCTCCACAAATTTTAAGAGTTTTCAAGACTGGTTCATCTGTTCTCTTAACATCTTTTCTTCTCCCCAGTAGATTCCTCATTATTGAAAATTCACAATTCTTTCAGCTAACAACCACCAGTGGAATTGACCCATGAATGTATAAATATTTTATAAATATGTGTATCAAGTACATCCTACATGGAAACCAACACAGATGAGTAAGGGAAAAGTGTTCTGAGGAGCCTTGACTGTACATGGCAACCTCTCCTTTCCTCTGAAGGACAATGTCAGTCCCTGTAAGGTTGCATGAATGAAGATAACACCTACAAGAGAAGACTTTTGAAAGTG
This sequence comes from Sitta carolinensis, assembly GCA_032173965.1. Classification (NCBI taxonomy): domain Eukaryota; kingdom Metazoa; phylum Chordata; class Aves; order Passeriformes; family Sittidae; genus Sitta; species Sitta carolinensis. The sequence goes on along the minus strand of CM063292.1, from coordinate 17,891,513 downwards.
AGAAATATTAATAATCTTAATTCTGTTCATCTTTAATCCTTTCAAAAGCATCATAACATTTTGGACTAGGACCTAGTCAGGACTTGTATTGGTCTTTGCTTTGAGCATCTCTATAAATGCAATACAGAAGTAATTTCATCTTGCCTCAGCCCTGCTTCCTGGGGATAGATGTATTACCACTAGACATGTGCTCTTTCCTCTTGCCCATAAGAGAAGACATCTTCATGGAATGTGAGGCTCTGCTGATTTCCAGATTTTCTATCACCTCACGGAAGCCTGAAAAGTACAACCTCTGTGTGGTACTACACAGCACCAGCATAAACTGGTTTGTACAGGCTAATCTCAAAATAATTTCTATCATCCACCACAAGCACAACCAATCATTAGTTTTGAGCAAAAGAGTGAATTCCGTGGTTCTACTACTGTAAATGATTTCAGCACAAAAACTTCTATTTCAAGAAATGTAAGCATGACATTGGACAGAAGGAGACCAAAAGGACCACAATGAGTTAACTTACTCTGCTATGTAAAAAAAGTCTTATAATTCAGTTATCCAAGCTGAGTCCCACCACAACATCACAAAACAATTGACCTTCTAGCTAGCTGGTGAAGCTCTAATCCATTAGCATGTAGGACACAGCTTGAAGATCGAGCTAAAATGTAATTATTAGCAGTGTATATATGCATACATATATACACAGACACATAAAAATAATCACTTCAGTTTATTACACAATGATATTGATCCCTAGGCAGCTAGACAACATGAACTGATGCACTACTCCCAGGTATTAACAGTGCACTTTGTGGATGACTGCATGCTAAGCACAGAGCTGGATTCATCTGGAGCACAGCTCCACTGCTGCCATTCCTGTCCCCCAGCAACAATCCTGCCTTAATTGTTCTCCTCTATTACAGAAATTCAAAATGAGTCCTATGGAAACTGGCCTGGTTGTGATAAACAGTCACACTATTTTACTGGAATAATTTAAAAGATTTGCTACATTTAAAGTTTATATTAGTGCCTCTATTGAGAAATTATATTGAGTTCAGATTGACTAGCAGTCCAAGGAAAATTGCCAAAATCTGATGTTCACTTGTAACATTTGAAAAAAGCCAGTAATTATCTTCCTACTGCAGAATAGTAAACATTATTATAACTACAGGTTCAGGATCATTAAGCAGAAGCATGTGTAGTGGCAAACAGAAAGTGCAAAAAAGATTTACGCAAAAGCTCCTGAGAAGGAGACCTGGGAACTGCCAGGAGACAATCAGGGTCAGCCAAAACACAGTAAGCTCTTTCTTAAACAGACAGAATTACAGAATTTGCCCATCTGACAAAAAAACACAAAAAAAAAAAAAAAAAAAAACAAAAAAACCCCTTAAAAAAACAAAAAAAAAACCAAAAAAAAAAATTAAAAGCTCCTATGTGGCCCCATCTACACTTTTCAATGACAATATGGGGAGACAGAAATTTGTTGGTTTCCACCAAATGCAGGATGTTCTCTCACTGGGACATAGCCAGTAAGTAATTGTCAGATACAGAAAAAAAGCATAGTCTCATTTAATTGAGGAGGAATTTAAGATCAGAAGTTGTCTGCAATCTAAAACCAAAGAAAGACCTCAATGTTTTGATTGCCAGACTGATTTTGAAAACCACACCTAAGTTACTTGCACAAGTTAAACAGAGGGTCAGTAAAAGAATTAGCACCTAATTCATCAGGGCATAATGCTCTCCATAGCAACTTCTGGAGCCAAGTTATATTTCTTCATGTATAAAATGAAAGCTGTAATTTTGAGCAAAGATGAAGTAACTGTTAGAGAACACATTATAAAAATACTATTCACCCATGATCTTGTTAGGAATTAGAAGGGCTGATGATCAGATAGGAAAGAAAAGGTATCAATGCAGCAACAGCAGCTTTTCAGAAGACGTCACCTCCTTCGCCTACCAAAGCCATTTGGACAGTAAAGCAGCTGTGTTCTATTTTATAATGGTTACAGAGCCACTAAAATACAATAGCAGCCACTAAAATGCAATAGCAATACAACCACATTTAGCAACACAAGCTATATTAAAAATAAATACAGCAATGTAGATGGTGACATTTTAGTCATACTGCTATTTGCTTTCACTTTCATTCAAAATCACAACTTACCCTAGTTTATAACAATCACAGTACAAATTATTCCTGCCAAACCACTGTAATTCACAGTTTTAAGACCTAACCAAATCCTTTTTTCTGTCTGTGTAGCATGTCCATAAACATATATACACAAACACAAATCCCTAAGCTCTGTACCTGATCACTTCTAGGACTGAATAAATAAGAACTAGAAATAATTTTAAATATTGGTAATAATTAATCAATTTTTATATAGCATATAACATAAATTCTAAAAATACAGATTAATTTCTTTTTAAGAAGTACTATTCTCAGTCTTCAAATATGGTCTTGAGTTTTTCTACTAGGAAATAGATTTCTGAGAACATTAAAGCAGATCATAGAATCTTCTGGATTGGAAGGTACCTTAAAGGCAATTTAGTTCCAACTCCCCCTGCCATGGACAGGGACACCTTCCACAATCCCAGGTTGCTCCAAGCCCTGTCCAACCTGGCCTTGGACACTTCCAGGAATGGGGTGGTCACAGCTTCTCTGGGCAACCTGTGCCAGGGCCATTACAGCCCTATAGAAAACAATTCCTGCCTAATATCCAAACTAAACCTGTCCTCAATCAGTTTAAAACCATCCCCCCCCTTGTCCTGTCACTCCATGCCCTTGTGAAAGACTGCAAAGAATAGCGAGACTGGTAAAACTACAGCTCAATGCTACAACGCCATTATTTCCACAGCAAATAATAAGCCTCAATAAACACACTCTTGATACAAAGATCTTTGTTATTCTAGTGCAGACCCATCCAATGTTCTGGGAGAACAAATTTGATTTCTGCTGATTGTGGTATGTGCATTTATGCCTTAAACACTAGCGCAGAACTCATCACATTTTACATGCAAGCGCAGGTATTTAAAACTCACAATTGCATACATCCAAGAGTATAAAAATAGTGAGGCTCACAGAAAGAAGCCCTGATCCAGTAAGAATAAAGCACAAGACAACAAAATGCTAGTTATCCAAGGCTGCAGCTCACCGAGCCCCAGCTGTGTGCACAAGAACAGCCCCAGTTGTGAGGCTGGTAGGTGAGGCGCGGATGGTCCCGGAGGGGCAGCAGCACGGCCCGGGCACAGCCGCAGAGCCGGCAGAGCAGCGCACCGGCCGAGGGCACCTGGAGCGGCTCCTGCCTCCTGCCAGGGCGCACGACAGCCTTCGTGCTGTCCGCGGGACTTTCCCGGAATGCTGGCAAGGCTGCCCTTTGAACAATTCCGGTTTATAACAGAAATGTTACAGTGGTTCATATCAACGGTGCTCAGATCTCCACCAGCTCACGGAAGGGTTAAAAACAGAAAGTGCTATCCACTGGTTTGCTCTGATGTTCCTGTAGATATTGTCACTGGATGTATCCTCAGAAGAATTCTATTCAACACCTCTGTCTTTAAGTACAAAGCTGTAGGCTGTAGCAGCTTTAGGAAACATAAGTATCCTTTTTTCTGCTGCACAGTATCTGTGTGTGAAATTCTCTAAAGGGGTTTAAGTATTTACCCTGAACACTATCAGACAGTTTCTAAAATTTTCCTTATCCTGTTGCAGAAACACTTCAAAGAGAATCATAAACACAGTCTTTTGTGCTTTCAGCACACATGTTGTTTTGGAAGCTTAAGTCTGAATTCCCTCAGAATTGTAAATAATTTTTTTTCCTCGAAGATGTGCAATAGAACTTTACTTTTTTTTTTTTTTTTTTTTTTTTCTTTTCTTTCTACAGTTTCATTGTGACTCTACTACAGATGATGCTAAATCCTTTCTCCTTTCTCCCATTTCTGACAGCTAAAAATATTGGGGTCAAAGAAATTATTGCCAGAAAAAAAAAAAAAAAAAAAAAAAAAAAAAAAAAAAAAAAAAAGAAGGAAAAAAAAAAAAAAGGAAAAAAAAAGGTAAGTCTCCAGGATCAGGTTTTGGTTGTTACTTAAGATAAAACATACAGTTCCAGATACATCTGACTTCCAATGTACATAAAATATAATCTGCCAAAAATACATTTATTTAAAGGCTCTGGCCTAAACAGATAAGCAGAACCCCAAAAGACAATAAATATGGGTAAAATGTGGGTCTTTGAGCTGCCATGTTGTACCTACATTTCACAGCTCATTAGGAAAATCCAATCACCCATCGCCACTCGGCCCTCCAATAAAGTGTGACACTGCAATATCTGAGCACAACGGGAAAACCAGAAGAGAAATTAAAATAATACCTCAGAGTTCCTGGAATTTTGGCTGACAAGGTCAAACCAATTCAAGTGTCAGTTAAGTTGCTAAGCAATTTCTGAAAGAAGCTAAACAACCAACCAGCCTGTTTGTGATCCCATTATCTATGTTTTTAAAAATAATTGGTTAGTTGTTTAAAGTGCCAAAGTCTACAAAAGCTAGGAGAATTCCTTGTAAAAGCTTATTTTTTCTTAGAGCTTTTCATGGTTATCCAGGAACTGAAATGCTCTTGATTTAAATACATATTTAAACCCTTGCTTTAATTTTGGGAAAAAAAAAAATGGCTCTGGGCAGAGATTTTGTAGCTCAAGTTTCAGCGTAGACTCAATTCTAACCGTCAGGCTGTAAGCCCCTGACAATAGTGGCTTATGGCTGAAACTATGACATACTTCATATACAGCAATAGGAGCAAATAATGAAATAGACCTCGAAAAGGAAAGAAAAATAATTTTACAATAAAATAGCCTTGCTCCATGATTTCAATTCAGTTGTATAAACTGATAAAAAGCCTGTTATTGAGAATAACAGCAATAACGAGACTAGAGATAGTTTTGAAAAAGTTTTACAAATCAAGATGAAAGTCGTGCAGAAAGTTGTGCAGTCTGCATGAAATTCCACTTTGATATTCCACTTACACCGAGTATGCACGCTTCTGCTTTTGCACTACTACAAATTCGAAGGTGTGCTGCATTTCAATATCATTAGCTCTGTTTTAAGACACCAAAAAAATGAAACAAATGGCATAAAAACTACTTGTGTTTCCGTTATCCCATTAAGAAATTACTTCCCCAAGATCTATGTTTCATTCCTTTAAGTAGTCCCTGCACTGCGGGCAAACAGTTGTGTTGTCAAATGTAACTCCAAGTCACTCACACTTTTCTCTACATTTCAGTTCCACACTTTTTTTCATCCTGCCAAATTCATGCATAAATAGTTGGGATTAAATGGAGCCGAGCCTACCTAGCATAATTATATATGTTGTGATTTTATACTGCAATGAAATTGATACATTTTAATAATGCCAGTCTTGGCTCTTTCCCACTAAAGTCAATAAAGGTTATTAAGGCCAACTGCCATATAAATACATTGCTACATTGCTAAATGGACTGTCAAAGAAGGAAATGCAATTCACACCATATAGCACTGTAAGGGCTGGTTTTGTTTTTTTTAAAGAACACTAGATATGTTGAAAAAAGCCTTTGAAAATTCAAATTACAAGTGTAGCCATATATGTTCACCTTTTGTTCCACAAACCAAAATAATTTCGTTGATTTACATTTTACTTTTCTCATGTGAATCAATCAAAACCAAAATAACCAAAAAAAGACTGTCGGACTACTGCAGTTCTTCCAGATTTGGTGTGGTGGTTACAGATTTTCATAGCTAAAATAAATGTCAGATTGCAAGGTTTGCGTGATATCAGACCCTGAGAGACAAATTGTCTCTCCACTGAATCTCAGAACAGCTACAGCAAGACTTGCTCACATCACATGAGATTTCAGCTTTTCAGACTTCTCTTTACCCAGAAAGCAAAGCCTGTATGGTCTTTTTTCAAATGGTAACTCTCTCTTTGAATTCTGCAAGCATTTATCCCGATGTTGCAGGCGATAACGTGTTAATCTTGGATGACTTTTAAAAAAAAACCCCTCCAACATATGAATAGCCGTCATATTTTCAAGGGAGGGGAGAAAAAAAGGAATATTGGTTAAACTGCTTCAGATTTAATGGCTCATAAATTCATGAGGTAATATTGTGGGAAATGTGATGTTTTATCAGAATGTCATTCAAATGAAAGGTTTAACATTTACATCACAAGAGTGAGCTCTAAGTAAAACTATCCTCAGGGAAAGAAATGCCAGGAATAAACATTATGATAAAATTGTGTGCTTGCTATAATGTACAAAAATATTAAATAAAGCCCACAGGTTTGAAGACCCTGGGCTAAACTTCCTGCAATATCATACTCTGCCATGACAGAAGAGTAATTACAATTAGCAGAATCAGAGAGAATTTTTGAAACTTGCTTTTCTTCTTTATATCTACTTTATTAAACAAGGGGAAAACATAAAAAAAAAAAAACATACACAGGGTCCCTGAGCCTGACTTTTGTATCACTCTAGACACATATATTAAAAAACCGCATTAATAGTTGTCCAGCTCACACAAAAAGGAAAAACACATTGCTTAAATATTTTCTTTTAAGAAATAATTCCTTTTAAGCAAAATTCTTCCAAAACAAGACCAACAATTCTAAGACATCTTTACTTTTAGCATGTTAAATTCCTCTCTCTGTCTCTTTATTTTTTTAAGAATCATCCAGCTGAAATTATAAATTTGGAGGGGGGAAAAAATACCCCAAACCCATCTATTAGAGACTAGCGAGTAGCTTCACAAGCAGCCCTCTGGTTTCAGCCGGCTGCGGCAGCCGAGCGCGCCCTGGGCAGCGCAGTGTTCCCGGGCAGCGTTCCCGGCAGCGCAGCGTTCCCGGCCCCGCAGTGTTCCCGGCAGCACAGCGTTCCTGGGCAGCGTTCCCGGGCAGCGTTCCCAGGCAGCGCAGCGTTCCCGGGCAGCGCAGCGTTCCCGGGCGCGTTCCCAGGCAGCGCAGCGTTCCCGGGCAGCGTTCCGGGCCCCGCAGCGTTCCCGGGCAGCGTTCCCGGGCAGCACAGCGTTCCCGGGCAGCGTTCCCGGGCAGCACAGCGTTCCCGGGCAGCGTTCTGGGCCCCGCAGCGTTCCCGGGCAGCGTTCCCGGACCCCGCAGCGTTCCCGGGCCTCGCAGCGTTCCCGGGTAGCGCAGCGTTCCGGGCCCCGCAGCGTTCCCGGGTAGCGTTCCCGGACCCCGCAGCATTCCCGGGTAGCGCAGCGTTCCTGGGCAGCGTTCCCGGGCAGCGTTCCCAGGCAGCGCAGCGTTCCCGGGCAGCGTTCCCGGGCAGCGTTCCGGGGCAGCGCAGCGTTCCCTGGCAGCGCTCCGGGCAGCGCAGCGTTCCCGGGCAGCGTTCCCGGGCCTCGCAGCGTTCCCAGGTAGCGTTCCCGGGCCTCGCAGCGTTCCCCGCAGCGTTCCCGGGCAGCGTTCCCGGCAGCGTTCCCGGGCCTCGCAGCGTTCCCGGTAGCGTTCCCGGCAGCGTTCCCGGGTAGCGTTCCCAGGCCTCGCAGCGTTCCCGGCAGCGTTCCCGGCAGCGTTCCCGGGCCTCGCAGCGTTCCCGGCAGCGTTCCCCGCAGCGTTCCCGGGCAGCGTTCCCGGCAGCGTTCCCGGGCCTCGCAGCGTTCCCGGTAGCGTTCCGGGGTAGCGTTCCCGGGTAGCGTTCCCGGGCCTCGCAGCGTTCCCGGGTAGCGTTCCCGGGCCTCGCAGCGTTCCCCGCAGCGTTCCCGGCAGCGTTCCCGGCAGCGTTCCCGGGCCTCGCAGCGTTCCCGGGTAGCGTTCCCGGGCCTCGCAGCGTTCCCGGCAGCGTTCCCGGCAGCGTTCCCCGCAGCGCCGCGGGTGCGCTCCGTGCAACGAGCGCGGCCCAACACTGCCCCCTGCCGGCGGCGGCACGCTACACACCGCCCAGAGACCCTCCTGGCGCCGCCGAGCGCCCCAATTAATGGAGATTAATACGATATAAGTCATAAAACATTAAAGCGATTCTTAAAATATAAATTAGAAGCAGCTTCTGTCTTGGCCCAAGCTTGGCTTTGCTGATAAATATCATCCCGAGGCCTGTTGAAAGGAGATACACTGACGCCACCGTGTTTCTAATTAGAGACACATGGCAGTGTCGCACCGATTGCAGGAAAGCTGGCCCTTGAGAGTTCCAGAGTTTGCTGTTTTTCCGTGTTTTCAACACACAATGATATAAAATATCAAACATTTTTGTCTCTGCCTCATCTAAGCCTGTGTTACAAGAGAGTAAGTTGTCATTTGAAAGAAAAAACAAACCAAAAGACATTTTTAAATTATAAGGGTCATTCAAGAATGTGAGCACATAAGAATACAAAAATGAGGGGAAAAACCCTCAAACACATAAGCAAGTTATATTTTCTCTCCTGTTGTAGGAAAATTCAATGTTCCTGATTTCTTGTGGCAACTAATTCCACAATTGCAATGTCCATTTTTCCAGGCGTGTTTTCCACTGCTGGGGAAGCTCACAATGCATTTGAGCAGCAGTGTCACAGCATTCCCTGTGAGACTCAAGAGCACGTTCTTGTTGCACCTCATCTGCAGAGCCTCAAAGACACCCTGACATGAATCCTACTCAGCATCCTCAGCTCCAGTACAGACTCTTCCAAGCCAGTACAGGCAAACTGAGGCTAATTCAGGCTGTGGCCAGCAGAAGTGACAGAGAAGCAGCTTCTGATGCAGATGAGGAGAACAATGGGTTTGCCAGCACAGCCTCTTCTGAGTGCAAATCCAGAAACAGTCACACTGCCCTGAAACTCTGACAGCCCTGGGGCTCTGCATGGACAGCAGCAGCAACAGGATAACAGTGTTTGGCACTGAATCCCTTTTCAAGGAATGCACAACGTGCTTTGAAGTACACAGAAACCATTATTACATTTATTCTTGAAAATAATCCCCTCTTGCAGGTTCTGGCTACAGTCTAAGTGTGCAGGTGGACCTCAGACAGTTGTACTTCCAGATCACCAATTTTTTTCTCAACTCTCCTCAGACACATGCACCACTGTTGTGCATGAGGGGTCTGGCTGGGTGTTGTACAAAACAGTTGACAACGCACAGCATTTGTGTGGTGTAATATATGGCTGTCATCTTGTGAGGCTCTAAAAGGCTCATATGAGGCTTTTATGAGGCTTGCAAACTTTAAAAACAAGCAAAGTCAAGAACTAACTAAAATCCTGGGGTTTTGGATCTGATTTTGCTCACATTTTTTCTGGCTACCGGGGGATAAAAGTAAGAGGAGACAGTGAAAGGCTGACATTGATTCTGCTTCATATGTTCTGAATAAAGTCTAAAACCCATTACTACAGTACAATTAAAAACATAATTGTGAGTGCTCTCAGAATTAAGACCCTAGAGGCTTTAGACTTAAAACTAGTACTTACCATAATCTCCATTTTTCTCCAAAATTCTTCCAGTTTAGCCATAGGCTTAAGCCACCAATCAGTGCATTTCAAATACCTCTTGCCTTGGAACCAAAACTGCCTAAGCCACTCAAATTCAACCTGCAAGATAAAAACATATGGCACCATAAACATCCATGTCTTTATCTGGGGCAGGAATGGGGCAACGCAAGAATCCAGCTATACCTGAACAGTCCCAGAGAAAAGGAGGCACTTACCAAAGTAGTCATTTCTAAACACATCCTGTTTATTTCTATTTCACGTCAATTTGTGACCTGAGCTACTCTCTTCAAAGCCAGAGAGCTGCAAAATTCAACTCTTTTTTTTCCTGTTTTTTACATGGTGTACATGTACAACAAACATTAAAAATTCCAGTCAAATATGCACCAATTCTGGTTTTCTGTGATTAACACTGTGGGTTTCAAATTGTTTCAGACGTAGAAGACTGAGAAAAACTTGCAGTACTAACATTGCTAGAATGCAGCCCAGTTGCTGTGGAATGAGAGGGTGGCACACAAGGAATGAGCCTCTCCTCCTTCACCAGACAGCCCAGGTACCAGAGATGCTGCTTTGCTGTAAGACTCATCCATCGTTCTGGTCCTCAGAATTCCATATTTATCTTTGTTGTGGTAGTTATGTTTCACACGGAGTTCAAAGCTGCTTTAATCATTATATTGGACCACAAAGAAGATTTGTTTATCCCTGCTCAATTCTGAAGATGCAAACAAAGACAACCTACCAAGGTGAAAGAATAAAGAAAACTGCCCAAAGCTGTCACCTAACACTCCCTTTCCTGCAAGAGAAAACTGAACAGCTACAAAAATCTGAAATCGGTCCAGTTAATATTAACTAATAGTTTGGTCAATATGTTAAAGATCACAATAAAAAATACTTAAATTTTCAGTGTATAAAAAAAATATTAAAGCAAATTTCTTAGTAAAATATAACATGATTAGCTGGCAGACACAGATCTTAAAATGTTTTTTAAAAATCTGACTGCTAGCCAGTGACGTTTTAGTACAGAAGTTAGATTATATCCTTCCTTAAAAACAAAAAAAGCTGGAGGAACTTTGCTTCCTTTATATCATTAACAAGGTATGAAGGACTTAGTTACAGTTTGGTTAAAAAAAACCCAATAGTATATACACTTTTGGGAAAGCTGAGCATATCATCAATTCAATTAGAATTTTAAGAACATTTTTGGAACTTTTTTTTTCTCTCTCTTCACTTCTTTTTGAGTTTTTTGGCCTCTACCATGTGATGTCTGGCAAACAGGTTCCTTGAAATTAATCATGAGGCCATTAATCAATGAAAAGAAATTCTTTTTATTAAAATTAATGTTCAAATATGACTCATCATAGATCTATTTCAGTCAATCTGGTTTTTAACGAGTCATATTGATTTGCTGCAATCATCTATGCAATTTCACTCTAACTGCGTCTGGCATATTGGCCAAAATTTAAATATATCTTGATCCCACACAAACAATATATAATTTGACACAAAAGAGCTCCTTTTTAGGTCTAAGACAAAGTTTAGCAACAAGCTAATTCATTTTCTGCAGGATTAGCTGGTCTCATCAGAGGTCAGTGTGTACCTAATTGCAACAAGAGGCTGTTTAATGATGTGGACTGCCACCTCAGACAGCTATCCAACTCTGCTCTGCATTCATCTCACAGCAGCTCTGTTTAGCTCTAACCTGGGTTAATAAATCGGGGTTGGGGAGGAAAACAATGTTTCACCCTCCAAGGTGGACACCAAACTGTTGGACAAGTGTCTGCTCTGAACTATGACCTCTGAACAGTAACTGTTGAGTCTTAGAAAGAAAATTACCTTGATGAGGCAAGGGTGACATGATTTCTCTTCTGTAATAACTTTTTTCTGTAGCAGGAATTCACTCCCCTTGGCTTGTCTCCTTCCATGCACAGGAGAAGCTGTACCAGTAAAAAAAACCTCAACACTAAATACTGGAGAGACACCAAAGCTCATTTCTAGCCCTATTGGAATACAAGTTAGAGAACATTCATCTTTTGTGACAAAACTCTCAGGTTAACAGCTCTTGCTAAAGTTTTTATCTGAGAGTTTTAATTTGGAGACTCCTATACATGAGAACTAACTTTAGTTATCATTAGAAAGTATTTTCTACGACTGAAGAGGACACAGCTTAAAGATATTTGCATATAAAACTATACAGGCTGAATCTATGGGGAATAATTTTCATCTTTTAATTGATTTTCACTTATGATTTAGATCTGTGCAAGTAAAAATAAGGCCTCATATGTGTAACCTCAACATATTTTCAAGTTGTCCTTTAAGCAATGATTAAAGGACAATTTTAGGTTATTGTCTATACTGGGTAGTAAAAGGCCAACAATAGCATCTGACATTTTCTGAGGCAAAGCTCCTCAGTCAATTATTTAAAAGTACTAGTTATTAAATGCCACACATGTAGGTTATCTATATGTTCTCTCTGCCATACTAGTAAGCCACCAGCCATGCTGTCAGCTCACTGCAATGTGCTAAAAATATTAACCTTCCACTGGCTGCCTACACTTTCCCTTCCTCACCCGTGACCTCAGTGTCTAACACCACATCCCCTCAGCTCAGCTAGCCCAGGCTTGCCACCTCCCCATGCCTTCTCCAAGCTCAGTTTATCTACTGCTGCCATAAAAACAGATTTGCTGTAGGCAAAAGTGACTGCACCTCGCAAGCAACAGAGCAACCAATTCAGTCTCCAGGTTTAACCATGGTAATCAGAACCTGATTATCACAGCTGAGCAAACACCCTGATGCGAACAAACCCCTACTTTTCAAACTTAAGTACTTAGTTTGAAAGCTGCCATATTTTCAACACTATCCCGTGACACTAAGAAGACTTCCTCTGGTGTTTTACTACACTGTGAACAACTGAATATTAGCTTGGTGCTGGCAAATACAGAAGCCTTGAAAGTACCTCACACCAACACAAACTATTAGCAGATTTTGCACTAGTCAGAGCAAGAAAAGTTTTCTTTGCAATGTGAAGAACAGGCGGGTGAAAATCTTTTCTGCATATTTATTTTTATATGTATGAGAATTTACATGATGTGTCCAACAGCATTTAGCTCCTTTAAAAAGAATTTAGCTGCCAGTGGTTTTGCCCAGGTGCCCTGTAGTTCTCGTTGGGATGTACTCAGCAGCTGTGTGTGTTTAGCAAAGCCAAGTGGGAGGAAAGTACTCGAAGGAGCAAGAGGTTCCCATTCAGAGAATCGTGCAAGATCATTTCTTTTGGGATAAATTATTCCTGACCAAACAACAATCTGACTGTGCCTGTGTGCGAGCTGTCAGGCTATTGTACTCCACAGCTGCCAGGTAACTACATCTGTTCACCCTCCTGCACCCCTGCCACTGAAGGGTTTGCTCACATTGCGTGGCCATCAGCTACGCAGACAAACTGCAGGTGAACACCCTTAATTAAGGTTATCTTTACTTACAACTACAAAGTACACACTGGAATGAAGTGACTCACACAGCTAACACACAGCACATACCTTACAATTACTCAGATATTCCTTTGAAGGCTGTTTAGTGAGGGAGACCATGGCAATAAAGCTAGGTTTAAAGAAATATTAAACTTCTACCTGGCTGCCCACTAGAGATGCTAAAATCCTCCTCAGGTTAGCATCTTAGTTTTTCAACAGAAATACCTCTGTCAAGACATCCAAGACAGAGCCCTGACAAATGAACTCTGGGAAATCTAAAATCAAGTAAGGACACTCCCCAGATACTCTTTTAGAGATTTCTCTGTCCACCACAAAACTGGAAAAAACCGAAGTCTCCACCTATGCTTCAGATCCTCAGTTCAAACATACTTTATCAGCACAGCAAGTCAATTTTCCTGCCCCAGAGTACAAAAGTGAAGGCACAGAATCATTCCTCATTCTTTCAGACCTGCTCTTAGACTTTTTCCCTCGAGCAGACACAGATAATTCATCCAGGCCTCATTTGGCAGAGCAGTTAATTTCAGCACAGCCTGTGAATCTGCTAAACTAGTATATTTTAGCTTGGTACTGTGATGGTTCTGTTCTGGTTAATGTTCCCTGATGATTGCTTTGGAGATAGCAGCAAGGGGTAAAAAGAATGAACCCATAGCATTTCAGGAAGATAAAGAACCAAGAAGAATGGCGGCATCCAGTCATAAGAGGTAAAACTGAAGAAGTTCAGTTATGACATTACTTAAAATACAAAAATATCATCACCTCTAGATACTATCTAACTTCAAGCTCACAATCTCTGATTCAGAGGGAGAGGGAAAAAAATCACAAGGAGCTTTATGAATAGCTCAGAAAGCTGTATATCAATAATATAAAGGCGAAATTGAGAAACTGGGTGGTAGTTTTCCATTAATCCTATGGATTTTAGTGCTATTTTGACTTGCAATAAAAATTGCTAACAAACCGAGAGAGTGAAATGAAAAGCTCATTTTCATCAGAAGGGAGTTTGGTTCTTTAAAGAAACAAAACAGTCTCTTGTTCTTCCACCTGCCTGATAAAGTTTGAACCTAAAACCTGTATTAGTGCCTGAAGACAAAGATTTATCATACAGGAAGGTAGGAAGCTTTAATATGCAAGAAAAGTTGCATTAGCTTCACAGGTCTTTATATTTTCAGCTCAGTGATGTTTGAAAAAGAAATAGGCATTTACCACAGAGATAAGCCACTAGAAATTTTGTCTACTTGTGCAGCAATAAATGGCATTTAAGTAGCACTCTGATATCAAGAGAAGATTTGACCTTGGGATAAAAAAAATAAGGAAAAAAAAAAATAGGTGGATGGGTAGTCTCCTTTCAATTAAATATAGATTCAGTGTGTCTACTAAGTGCACAACTTGTACAAGTTAAACAAGGATTGCTGTTACAGTATATCCCATATGTGTAACAGGAAACATCCCTGTATGTCACATTGCAAAATTATTCAGGTGACTGCAAACACCAGGGGCTACTCTCTCACCTGATGTAAACAGCACACGGCTTTGATGTTAAAGGACCCGTGCAAATTTACACCAGCTCTGCCTGTGGCCCTTGCTGTGCAAACCACATATGCGTGTAGTTTTATGGACTGAGCCTGATTAATGTTTTGTAAACCCCTGCATGCATCAGACTTCTTTAAATTGCCCTAGGAGCTGTTTTGGTAAAAGTCAAGGGCGCAAATCCTTTGCCAACACTGTGCTCCCTTTTACCAGCTGTAAACACACTACGGATAAAAATGCATTCTACAAAGTTTTAGGAGCACTACACAATATTATATTCCTCAGCAGACGGCAATTTAAACATTTTACACGAATTCTAATTTGAGTGCAAATGACCTGTGTACAGCTTCTAATTAATCTTACTAAAGAAGCTCCAAGCAAGAAAGCACTGCAAGCTTCAGTGGAATCCTGTCAAAGTGCATCACTTGCATCCTTTGTAGCACTAAATGACCTGCTTAAATATGTTCCTCACAATTATTTCCACTGTATTTTCTTCAGAACATACTTTAGAGCCCACACTCACAATTGTGCCACCCATGGCATTATGCAAAAACCTGGTTCAACACAAACCAGGGAGGAATAACTAAAAAAATTTACCTGCTCCTTTCCCTCTAGTCCTCTAATCCCTTCTCTCTCTTCCTTTCTGTTAGAGAAGTGCAAGCGTAGTCTGCTTGACCACCACACTGTCCGTTCTGGTGGAGTATTTTGTGAAACTTCTCTTACTTTACCAGCAGAGGGATCTTAAGAAGGAAAAATGGAAACTTCCACGATAATCCCTTGTAAGCAGCTGAACACACTTAATTGCCATTAATTCCATGAGGAGACTGCACTGCTCAGACCTGGCTGAAGAATTTACAGTGAATCATCATCTCACCTCATTATGTATTTCTTCTACTTGCTTCACCACTGCAGCTTCCAGTGACTTCAAAGACAAAGCCATTGAATTGGAATCAGTCTGCAAATTCTGGAGTGCCAGTTCACACTGTCCAAGTATGTACTCCAATGTTCCTCTTGAAGACTGTAAAGATAAAATAAAAACATATATATAGCCACTTCAGAAAATTTGTATTTCTCAAGTATATTTCACCAGCAATCCATGAGGTGTGGTGCAGCACATTCTCAATTCATATCTGATAAGACTACCTGGGAATTAAGGCCAACTACCAATACAGAACCAAGGGTGCCTCAATCAAAAATAAACAGCAGCAGTTGGTAATGAAAAGAGTTGGAGTCACAAGCATACATGAACCACAGTTCTGATAAGGCCCCACGATGCTGCATATATGACACCAGGATATTTGTTTTACAAGGGACCAAACAGTGAAATGTTTTGGATACTTACATCTGCCACCCTGTGAGTTGAGCTGAACCGAGGTGATAAACCAGCCAGAACACAGTGCTGATGTGTCATATTGAGATCATCTAGGGACAGATTAGAAAACCTTAAGTACAGGGAAAAATGGTACTTCATAAAAGCTAACCTGGTTGAATTTGAATTAAGTACACTACTTTTCTTCTTTTAATGTTTAGAGAATTCAGTCACACAGCTCCAGAGTTTTGCAGAGCACAATAACTATTCACTATCCTAGGGTCAGAAATATTTCTACTTGCACTAGTTTTCTCCTATACAGTTTAGAAGTGGCATTTTCCCACCTCTTATAGGGAAAGTTCAACTAAACAAATTAATTCCTCCAAAGATGAGGAGACTACTGAGGCTAGACTACTGAGGAGACTAAACAGTCTCTTTCCTCAAAATCACTAAAAAAACCTGAAAGTTATTGAAAAAAAAGCTGCAAAACAACGACAACAAAAAAACAACTTACAAGAAAACTATTTCCTGTAGACACATATGGGGGTAAATTGCACAGAACCCAGACTTGCAAGGGGCACAGAACATGATCATCTCTGGACATCACAATATTTAAATACCACAATCACCTTCAAGAAGAATTGTGTCAGAAAACAAACTACCACTTCCACTACTCCTTTCAATGTCCATTCTTTGTGGTCATATGTAGCAAACATAGAATTAGACTTATTACATTTTGATTTGTGCCTTACATTTTGATTTGCACCTTTATTCAAACCCTTGGCAAATCTTTCATTTTAGAGCTCCATCTTGAAATTGCTTTCAACTTTCTCTAATCCTTTATGAATCTCAGAAAGAAGCCTGTAATTTTAATTTAAGAGTTTACAATTAATCTAAAACTCTAATTGTGCAAAAATAGTTGAAACTTCATAGATTGCATGCCTCAAAGCATAATAAAAAATACATTTTCCGTCTTAAAAGATTATGGCAAAGATTTGCTTTCTTCTTCTACTAAATATATATTAATTGAAAAGAAAAATCACTCTTTGTTAAATTGGCCATTGTCCATCAGGCATTAAAAGCAAGATTCAGATATTCAGATACAGAACACTACATCCAAAATACTATTTTGGGTTTAGAGCCAAACCAAAGCTGTTTCATTCCTTGGTCCATGTCTTTTATCTATTTCAAGAGGCAATTAAAAGATGCAGTGGTGTTTAAAGACTGGCAAAATCTTTGATATTCTAACTACCACAAATATCTACAAAAGCGAAATGGACTTTTCCTATTAATTTTCTTAACTACAATTAACAAACAAGAAAACCATGCACAAATAGGACAGAATTAATTAAAAGTCTAAAAACTAAAAAAAAATAATTAATTTAAAAGAAATATGTTAGAGTTGTCAAACTTCACAATCAAAGTTTGGCAATGAAAAATACATTTCTGGAGTACTAAGTTTTAATAGTAGGGAATAGTCCATTTGGATTAAATGTGGAGTCAAAAAAAGGGGGGGGATGAAAAGCTCCAACACATTCAAGATGCTGGAGAGCAAAAAGGGTTCAAGTTAGTTTGTGAGAATAGAAGCAGATTAAATATCTAGAAATAGTTTAATGAGTCACCATATACATGTGGAAGTGTTTCCATTAAATACTTATCTTTAACCACAAGCCAACCTCTGCAATGTGTGCAACCTACTTCTAGTTGGTTATGAAAATAATTTTTTGATGCTTCTCAAACTATAATCTGCTGGGGGTGGGGAGTGGTAGAAGATTCAAAGTTCATCTTCATGCTGTTTTAAAACCCTAACCTTCAAAAAAGAGCTTGATCTATGGGAAACAGCTGCAGAAAAGTAAATCTGCCTTTGAAAGAGTCCAGAATATATTTTTGTTAAGTATGTTTTGAAGTCATGGTAGGAAAATTAGTGAAAATTGTAAATCTGCTTGCAAATCTGGTCATGTCTAACTCAAAGATTAGGGGAAAAATTCCAATTTAATAGTAGGACCATGACAAGGCTAGTTAAGCATGCTCTAGGACAGAGCAGATGGGGCCCTTTGCTCACCTCCACGCGTTTTGGATTTATTGCATGCACCCAACACGTTTCATATTAGACACCCCTCGACTGTGTACTTGAGGCAGCAGGGTTCAGTGTGCACTTCCTCTGCAGACCAATATATTATTCTAAATTGAGCTGAAGTGTTTCCGTTTCATGAGTGATATAAAATTTAGATTAGAATTTTTAGGCAGCAGATTTGCAGCCATTCACCAGACTTTTTTTCATATTAAGAAAAGCCTAAAAAATTATTTAAAAAAAAAATCTGTCTTACAGAAGGCAATTTCACGTTTTTGTTGGTTTTGCTTAAAAACCCACATTTTTATTATTGTAATATCTTAAAAGTAGAATGAATGTGATCACCTTATGTTTAGTATTAACATGCATCTAAATTACAGCTCATGATTTCATCCAAAGAGGACTGCTGAGAAAGAAGACATAAATTTAAATTATAAGACATTTTACTAGATTTCTCACCAGAAGAGCAAAAAACATTTATAAAGCCAATGAAGGGAGGAACAGAAACATTATTAAATGTCTACTAGAAATGCTAAAAAGAAAACACAGGGAAGTTTTTTTTGTTAGTTTGCTATACCCATTGATCTTGATTTACAAGTTACTGTAATTGCATGTTACTATAAGAAATATCCAGTTACCACACTTTCTTATACAGATTTGTGTGTACCACAGGAAATACTAGTGGTATTACAGGTACAGGAATTGATAGGACCTGACTTTTAAATTATAAGCAACATATTGAATGTGATGTTTCAGCATTTTCAACATTCATATAAACACTACACCATTCCAACAACTGGAAGAACAGACCTACACTGGCTGGGTTTTGTGCTAGGGTGGATGAGGCAGTGGTGGTCACAACTAATCCCCCCAGTCCTATCCATCAGTGCCTGCACATGAACCAGCACAAGCTGCAGAACTCTTCCAGATTCTGTTTTCTAGATGCCTTACATTCTGCCACTGCTTTTAACATAATGCCAGTAAGAGGACTCTGCTTACTGAAATGAGGTTCTGGAATACAGACTGTACAAAAGCATTACACAAATGAATCTTGGGGTTTTTATTATTGCCAAGTTTCCTTTTTTACAGAGCTTTCATATTTTGTCTTTTAGATGGTATCCTCAAGATGCCATCCTCAAGAGGATTAAGATCCTCTTAAAAGTGAGTGCAAAAAATCTGAACAGTAAAAAATACACTAAAACTATGTATGTTTCTTTATATGGTCTTTCACTCCAAGTCAAAATGATAAAGGCAGTTCTGCTACACAAAGAAACCTAATAAAAGGGCCATTTTGAGAATACCCTCTAAGACTATTTAGAAAAGTAATTGTTTTCTCGAAGTAATTGAAAAGAATATAAAGACTATGGAATGCAGAAGAGATTAAAAAAAACCACCTGGCCTACAGAGCTCAAATCTGTAGCTCTTCAAAAGTATTAATAAGAAAGTGATTTACACATAATCTTCAAAAGAATGTTTAATATATCCTTTGTTTCCATCTAAACATGCTCATGATGTTACTCATTAAATAAACTAACTTTCTGATCTACCCTTCATATAGAATCTCTGAAAATACTTCAGTTACTATATAAATTCCACCAGGGAATAAAAAACACCCTTATGATCTGGTAACTCAATCAACTACAATCTAAGAATTTTACAATAAAAATAGTAAAGTTAGTCCCCTTCTTTTATTAAATACCTTCTGAATCTGTTGGCCAGCAGTGTCCTATATACTCAAAGTTTCCAGTCAGGAAGGATTAGATAAAAAGTTTACTTGATGCCCTTACTGCTATTGCACAAAAATAGATTATAATAACCTTTCTAGGAATGTTTAGCTGCCACTTAAAACTTCATTTTCACTGTCCCTCTTTCCCTCTAGACTTCTACTTTATACCCTTACAAAAAAGGGAGGCACATCCAGACCACTATGCCAAAGGATTTCACATCTTAACACCTGATCTTTCCCTGTCTGAACATACTCCAGAGCACAGCTAGTCCAGAACTTTCACATGACACTTCCCTGACACAGTGCAGAAGATTTGATGGGATAACCCAGAACAAGGTACATGGTTTTAGGATGGCTTATAAAGGTATTGTTTTTAGAATATAAACTGTGAAAGGTAAAGTTCAAAAGACTGTTCTGCACATAAAGCTGGGAGCGTGACAAGTCATGCTAGGGACATTGCATGGAATGTGCCTTCCAAGTCACAATCACATGAGCAGGGAGCTCTGCAAGTGCTCTCAGTCTCTGAAGATGATGACTGTCAAGCCAAGACACTAAACAGGCCAACATGTGTTGTCAGAAGCCTCCTTCTTGTTTTTGTGTGATTTATAACTAAATTTATTTTAACAAAAGCAATAACCAAGAGAAACAGAAGACAAAAGAGAAAGCAACAGATTTTGTATCAACAAACCTTAGCAAGAGTTCTCACTTCTTTTCTTTGAACGATAAACCTTAGCACATGAGCTCAGCTACTCAAGCATATTAACCCAATTTAATTTTCTTTTTTTAATCCTCTACACTTGAGACATTGAGACTCATTCTTGGAGTAAGAGAGCTGTGTTCTTTATGATCTCAGTAAAATCCCACTACCAGAAAATGGCAAGTTTGAACATGGACATAGTAGCAGAAGGAGAAAAGTGTCATGTGTAAAACTGGTGACTAATAAAATATCCACAGATTGGCATAATGATTGAAACCTCAAGGACCATGGTACCAGACAACTTTAAGACATTCATTCACATCTCACACAATACAGGTGTCACTTGATAAGCCAAGCTGATGAACAGAAATTTATTTGTTGAATGTAAGAGATGCTCAGAAAAACTGCATTAAGAGTACAAAAAGAATCTAGAAATACAAGGATGGGACAGATACAGCACAACTTCTGGCAAGATCTGGAGAAATTCTGGTTATGGCCTGAAGCCTAACTTGGATTAGTAATTCTGACTGCACAACAGACAGAAAAGGTGAATAAAAGACTATTTCTTTCTCAGCTATAAAGTGAAAGAAACACGAAGAAAAAAAGTTCCCCAAAGTACTCTGGAAGTAGGCAGAGTAGGAGGAATTTATTATATACTCCAAACAGATTTCATGTTTTTCTAAATAAGTTCTAACTGTAAGGAAGGTATGGTATCTTATTTTAATATATTCAACAGAAAGTTCAACTTCCTAGTCCTTGAAAATTACCAAGCATCAAGTAGATGTCTCCTTGGTGAAGTGGCAGTGCCAGTCCAGGGGTCTCTATGTCCCAGGCCACCTTCAAGCCTACGTGCCAAACAGCTGGGTCTCTTCCCTCCAGCTCTTGCTCTTTGCTTTCTTGTACAGCTGAATCTTGAGAGAGAGAGCACAAAAATGGGGAACAGGTAAGAATCATAAATACAAAATCCGGTTTAGACTTAAAAATATCCCATATTGGTACATTCTTAAGAGGCGTAAAGATTCTCAAAAAACAGTCTCCATTTGCTATAATCATCTCCAAATTCAAAAGTAGGCAATAGGTAAAAGAAAAAAAAAAGTCATATGAGATCAAGAATTTTTTTGCAACCAACTTTACCAAGATGAAAACTTTAAGTTAATTATCAAGTGAAAGTTAATCAAGTCAAGGCTTGTAATGGACTCAAGGTTTTCTGAAATTCTTAAGTACATGTAAGGGAGTTTTCGTTAAGCATCACTAAATTTTTTTCATTACTAAAACTACAAGCATGGAAGAAAAAATTTTAAAAATGCAGCAACACTGATAATTTCTGAATAGATAACAGATAACTTCTGAAAGACTTTCAAGTCATAAACTGCCAAAGCATTTTAGGAACAATTTCATTTGTGTATGTACTTGCAATTTCACCAAATCATAAACTCAGGCAAAGTAAGGTGAATTAATGGTTACAAAACACAGTCTAGAGCAACAAATAAAATCTTGGAACCATCTCTGTCATTCTTTTCTCAAATTTACTAGTCAAACATGCTAGATAACGTGCAAGAGCCAATGAAGCTCCAATACATTTGTCACAACACTTTTCTTATCATTATGCAACATGAACGTGTTGAGCTTGGGGAAAAAATAATCCACTGCATAGAAATAGTATTTAGAGCTTAATCCCTCAGAACTATTTTCATAAGCTTACTTCACTGCAGTATAAATTGAAAGATACAGTCAGCATTTATAACAAGGTATTTGGGAGCTGTGGTGTAAGAGTTTTGCAGTTAAAGTAACAGTGCATTTTGACAGAGGAGGGATGAAGTTTTAATAAGTAGTTGGCACAGAACAGCAGTAAACAGAAATTAACTATGCACCATGCCCAATTCTTGCTATCAACTTAGTAACTGTGTCCATTTCACTGTCCACATGAAATGTGCTTTCATGTAATAATTTTTAAAGCCTTTGTCTTAATTTAATTCTAGAAGAAGAATATTAAAGATGTATAGCTTTTATTACAGGAGGCACACAGAAAGTGTGACCACAAACTCACACTTTTAATATATTCATGTTATCCATCTCACATGGTTACTACAGTTTAGCTGGGGGCAGCCTTAAAAAATTAAGACAATTTATTAACTATTATGTCAATTAAATATTGTCTAAATTCAGGAAGCAGAGAGACAAAGCCTATTAAAGAGGCAATCTAAATGTTCCCAAGTGAAAATTCTTAGTCCCCAAGTTCCCTCCCTTCACTGCTGCAGTTCTCATCCCACTGAAGCTCTGGCTCGGCAGCAGCCCTAGGCCCTTCCATCAAGAAGCACACAAATGAGAAAACAAGAGCTAGCAAATACTCAGAAAAATCAATAGTAAACTCTTCAAGGGGATTTCATATTTTCTGCCCTGTTCAGATAAATCGTAACTTAATTTAAGAAAAATGTTTTCTGAAAACTGCAAATAGGATGGCTTTCAAGGCATTTTTAATGCAATACATCATGGATAATATAAAAAGGAGTAACCTTTCTGGGTTAACTCTCTCTGTTATGCTGCCTTCCCATTCACTTTGGCAGCAGCACTGTTCACAATATGGCACCAATAAAATATAGAACTACAATCAGAGACAGCAATTTCAATCAAGTTTCCTGGGGTCTCCTCATAAATCCAGCACCTTTGGAATGTGCTCGTTAAAATGACTTATTTTTTGCAGTTTGATAAATTTTTTATTGCTTAAGTACTGAGTTCAAATACAGCTCACAGTCTCCTTTTCTCTATATCCTCAAGAATTGCACCTTATAATTATCAGCAGCAATTGAAACTGATTGCTCCTACCATGTTATTTTGGTAACAAATGGAAGCAAGCTGCTACTTGCTTTTAAATGCAAGCTACCCTGAAATGGAGAGCAAGGGAATAGACACCTTAATATTTGTGGCATATCCCCAAGTAGCACTGACAAATGTTTACATAAAAAGAAGTTGTTATTAAATTCTCAATGACACCTCAAGAATGACTGGATGCAATATATTTATTAATAAAATTACAGTTGCCATTTAAGTGAAAACATTTGGAGGCATCTAAATCATAAGTATTTGAGAATAAATCATGTGAATAAATCATGGATCACATACCCATCACCTTAAGAACACAAACTTATTTTATAGTAAGCCATACAGAAATGGTCAAATATAAAAGTTTTTAATGGAAGTATAAAAAAACTATCTGCAGATTTGAATTCTGGTCAGCAGAGGTTTACAGACTTGGGCCCATAAGAAACCTTTATGCTGGAATCCCAAATAAAATGGTGCAATGAAGTAAAAAGCTTACCACAACATAACAATACCTCATCAAACCTGTAATTATGGTAGAACCATGAAAGAGAGAATGTAGCTGCAGAAAATTGGCCACAGCATTATGCTTTTAACTAGACAGCTCAAATTGCAGAGATGTTCCAGCACTTAGATCTGATCTTATCAGGTTTGGGTCAGGGTTAGGTTCAGAACAATATGAAACTTGTTTTCCTGGAACTACTTTGGTTACTGTTCCAGAGCATAGAAAGTAAAAGTAGCTTTGAAAGGTTTCTTTGCTATTCAGTTCCAAAATCTTCCAGAGTTTCTGACTTTTTTGATGTTCTGAAACCTAAATGATCTCTACTCAAGTTAACTGCAATGCCAAATTATATCCTAAATGTAACCTTACACCCCATTTCTTAAGAAAATAGAACCACTGCCAACACATTGCTAAGAACAAGGACTGTAAGCATTTACTTCAACATTAAATCCAACTGACCATTGTTATATTATTTTTTTACAGATTGATTGATTTTTTTCAGCACGTAAAAGAATTTGGGCACATGTTCCTCAATTAAACAAATACATAAATTATCAATATCTTTCAATAGCAATTTATATATGCTACATGCAAGAAGTGAAAGCAGCAGAGCATGCTTTGCATCTCAGCAGCTGATGGGAAGGAAAAAGTATCTACCCAGAGTTATTTCCTCTACCTCATTACTGAAAAGCCATAGTGTAAGAGGTTAAACTCTAACATTTACATTTTTCTTGCAACTGACATTCACAAAACCAAAAATCATAAGATTTTGCCAACAATGTTCTTAATCAATTCATGTTAGGAATGCTGTATCTAAATGATCAGGAACATAAGTACTAAAATTAGAAGAAACAATATTCAGTCTTCCCTTCATTTCTGGAGGAGAGGCTGTATTTGATCAATGAGAAGATGTTTAAAAGAAACCCCACAACTCACAACAGTCTATTCAAGTGACAATTTCTTTTTAGACAACAGGGATTCTAATCTATTACTGTGAAAGTCAGTGGATCAATTACTAAAAATTTGTGACTCTCAGAACATAAATCCAGTGGCCAGACCCTATAAGTTAGAGCTGTGACCATTCCATGCACTTACTCATTTCTGTTAAATTAATATAAAATTTTCTAGATACCATTTCTGTTATTTCAACAAGCAATATTTCTGTTATATTATTGACATTAAAAATTATTCCAATCCTGAAAAAAACACCTACTCCATGACTTTTATCCATTAAGCAGTACATAAAGAGGGTTATTGGTCAATTACAAAATTAGACTGACTTCAGTGCTGAACAACTTTTGTAGATTCAGGATTTTTTTAAAATATGGTGAAGAAATACACATCTGTAGTGCATCTCAATCATTTTTATTCCCAATTAAATGAAATAGCCATCATTAGGCTACGTGCCAGGATGCTGCTTCTAACTTAACAGCTTCATAGAAGCTAATCTTATGTTTGGAAAACTAAGAGTCAATAAAAAATAGCCAAGCTTTTGTTCAAGTGTTGTTAGGGAAAAAAACCCAACAAACATCCTCATATCTGCTCTTTAAACAAAGATGGGACAAGTACTTTAAACTAAAAATTAAATATTTAATGATTCTTCTACTGCACTTTTACCACCACCACCAGTCCCCCCTAAAATACTGTATGCAATTGGTTTTAAAATAAGCAAGAGCCTGCAAAGCCTGCAAAGGCAGACAACAGTTGTTCTAAAGCAAAGTGTCCACACTCCCCAGATAGAGAAATGTTGGCAAGTCCTCCATAAAACACACATTAACACTACAGCATGCCTAGACAAAATGCATATATTTCTAAGTAAATACAGTAATACTTCTATCCAAAACCAACTGAAAATGATCTTTCCAAAGAAAGAAGAGTAGTAAAAATAAAGCAAAGCAAGTCTGTATATGATAAATGACACTACAAAAATGGTGATCCCAACCACAGTGTAATATTTTACAGGATAGAAAACATGCACATGCATTAACCTAAGAAAGCTATTTGACAGATTTTGATTTCCTGGCTCTTACTCAGGGAGTTAATTATACCAATTTTTAAATCTAGTTAGAGAAATACTGCTAAGCCAGCTGCAGTAAACGTAGGTATTTTGAACAGGTTTTAGTGGAAAGAAAGATAAGGCTTAAATACAAAAGGTCGCACAATGCATTCAGAAGCACATGACAAGTCTAGACCAGCATGCAGGTGTGCTTCTGTCCATACACACAAGGGAACACGGGAGAGCTGCAGGGATCTCAGATATTTCTGTGGCTGCTCAAGTCCATCACTCACCTTCACAGCTGTAACTGTACACAGCCACTGCTGACCTTTCCACCAGGTTCTCATCGTGGTGCCAGCTCACTGCCATGCTCCCCATTCCAAAGTACGGTTCTTGTTTCAAGTACAGCATTTCTAGTGGATCCATATAATTTAATAAAGTCAAGTTATAAGATGTTCTGTTCTTTAGGCTTTTGTCATCCTCTGGTACACAAACACCACTTTGGTCTTTTGAAACAGACCCTTGGTCCATAAGAGAAGTGGCAAAGCTCTGCTCCCTATCTATTACAGCAGTATCTTTAATTTCTTTGGTCTCAAACAAATTTTGTCCTTGTAATGCCCTGACTGCTTCAATATGCAAGTAGTCATTCAGTCTCATTAATGCTTTACAAGCATCATGTATTTGAGGACTGCAATATTTTATATCATAACCTTCTGTAGGCCAAGGAACTGTAAATAATCTTGTGTTCAAGTACTTATAAGTGCATCCTGGGTCTCCAATTAATATACGAGACACTGGAGTAAGAAAGTCTTTTCCTTTGATTCTTACAAGATCTTGAAAGAAACAGTTGTGTTCTCGCAAGGTCAGAAAGCTTCCTTGTACCATTTGATGGAGCTCTTCAGGTACTGTATCAGATTTTCTGAAAATCAGCTTGGAATACTTGGTCTTCCACTAAAGGAGGAAAGAATCCAAACAACAAAAACAGGAAAATAATTATTCTTTTTACAGGATTCAAGATATTTCAAGACAAGGCAAAGCTGTCAAGTTAACAAGAATGAGTCTAGAATGTGGTGAAAATATAGATGCCAGCACTCATTACTTTATTTTCGTATTTCAGTATATTGCACAAACTGTGGATATGTACAGCAGTTTCAACCATGGCAAATCTCGAAATAAATAAATATGACAACTCTAGAACACTTCAGAAGAACATGCAGCTCATCTGATGAATCCATAGATAATGCCACTTCTATGTATATAAACAATAGAATATCAAGCAGTAAGAAAGTGATTCCTTTTTCTGCAATGGCTGCAAAGACCCTTCTGTTTCATTCTGATGCACAGAAATTTAGAGGGCTACATGATAAACTCAAATAATTCTATATAACAATACTTTCCAGAAAAAAAAAAACAAAATCGTTTTTAAAAAATGTGCTGCTAACATTCTGGTGCTTTCTATTTTTACATTCCTGAGTGCCTGCCAATTATCTCTCATTTTATATAAAACCTCTCTTTTGATAACAGAAAATGTCCAAACTTGTTTTCCTCCCCAGCTGCCTACCTGAAGTGTCCTTTTTCCTCATATCCTCTTGTGACCACACCAGCTCTGGTATCAGCTGGAGTTCAGAATCCAGCAGTGTGTGGAGGCAGAAACTCCCAGCAAGGTATAGCACTGCTAATCAGCAGCTCCTTGCTTTGTATGCACAAGGCTGCTTCCCACTCCAGGAAGGCTTGGATAATTTTATTTTGTTAATCTGGTTTTCTAAGGAAGTGAGTATCACATAATCACACCTTTTATTGGTTGCCTGTAAATCTGCTTTAACTACTGCTGAGACTGTTTGGCAAACTAGACAAAGGCTAGAGAATAAGTTCTTTAAAAGAGTGAGTTCTTATGTATTTCATTAAAATTAATAGATAAATAAAAGAAACAGATGCACACTAGTGCCCTATGGGAAGGGCTGTAATGTGAGTTTATCAGGCATCAATTAGCACTTGTGAAGCTCCTAAGGACTCACCACACCTATTTCCTTTTGTCCAGAAATTAGTCGGCAGTTTGGAGAAAAGGCAGGTACTGATGGTGGTGTGGGGACACAAGAAGGTAGACTGAAATCTGAAGGCATTAGGCAATGGGGCAAGAGCACATGGATGCACAAAACTGATCTGCCAAAACTTTTATTAGTCTAATAGCTTACGTTCAAAGTGCTTTTAAAAAGACAAATAAAAGTCACTGGCACAAAACACCACACTGACCTACAATCCATCCACGAGCTCCTTCTGGTACGACTCCAACCCACTTTACTAGTACTGTCTACTTCCAAGTCTCATTTGAACCTGCCTTTCAGGAAATTAATTTTAAAATCCAAAGAACGTGCCCTTAAAAAACAGGAACCAGGCAGAAAGTATGCACATTTTCCACTGCATGAAAACAGACTTTTGCATCATAATGCACTGTTATCCTACAACACTGAAGGCTTTATAGGATCATTTGTTTCTACTAAAAAGGAGAACATAAAAGGAAGCCTATTTTAAAAATAATGATTACATATAATAAATCTTGGTTTATCTATAAACCTCGCCACTGCTCCTTGTGAAATTTTTACAGTGAAGCTAACTCCTTTTCTTTACACATTCTTATGGTTCCAAAAACTACTTTCCTAGAGAGAGGGAAAAAAAACCCTGTAACACTCTCTACAGATAATAATTTATGACAATTGTATTTACATGCTTTGCTTCAAACACCAAAGCTTGAAAACAGTCCCAGATTTGTGTGAGGGTCTCTCTACAAGCCCAGAACACAGGATCACAGCTTTCATTCAAAGAAGTGCATCTAAACTTGATAAATTAAATTCACCTGAGCATGTCAAGAGCCTGAAATGATTCCTTTAGAGGTCCTGAACTGCTCCTTTTGTTTCTCTCAGTGCTGTGTAACTCCAGCCTTTGAACAGCACGGGGAAAAAAATCCTTAAAAACAACAACTAGTGAAATCAAGACCTGCAAATTTAAGACTTGGAGCTATAGGCTGCAGTCAGATGTGAAGGTACAGAGTGATGGGAATAATTTCATAATCTTACTTCAGAATGCCAGGATATTACAGGTTGTGACATATAAAGATTATTACTTCATTTCTCTCATTATGCAAATGCCCTGTATGAAAGAAAGAGCTCTCACAGTTCTATAGCAGTAACCCAGTATTTCTTTAAATAATTCTGTATACTGGACATACTCATACCACATTACATATGTTGTTGTGGTATATTTAAACAGTCTATAAATGCTATATATTTTTAAACCATTTATATGAAAATATAAATACACTGAATTTTTGACATTAATCACACCCACGAAATTCCACAATTATCAGAAACAGAAGGAGGGAAATAACAATATGACGTAAGGCAATGAAATCCCTGAAAACATGCACTAGAAAGGAAGAACACAGATTTTACAGAGGAAACAACATAGTATTCCCCTCCTGAACTGCAGAGGTAATGCCCTGCACATTTTGCTGCCAGCCAAGTCAGTGGCCTGTTACCTTTGGGTTGTGCTTTAAGATCACACGCTTAAGAACTATTTTATCATTAAGGTATCTCAAAAGAAATCAGGAAGTGGAAACACATTTCCGACACATCACATGAAAACAGCCTGGTCTTCTTTAAATCCCCAACCAGTGCCTGTGCTGTGCCCTCCATAAGGAAAGAATTACAGGATCAGAACATGGGGTGACTGCTGGGTTCACACTGGACACCTTGTCATTTTGGGGGGGCAGGGGAGGGCAGTAATCATGTACTCTGTGTTGTAACTCTGACAGCCAGTACTAAAGGTCAACACACTGCTCACTGAAAGAAGTGGCAGCATTACAGGCAACTACAGCACAGAATGAAAAAGCACATTTGATGCTCAAATCTTCTTGTGAATGTTACACACAAGATTTTAAATATGCTTTCCCTTCTGATGGTGATACTCACCGCAGAGAATCACCCTATTGATAGAACCTTGAGGGACAGAATAAAGTTAGAAATAAGCAATGAGGACCCTTGACAAGCAAACTGCCTTGTGCATCATGAAATGATAGTCTGTACTTGAAATATTTGTGAACTACCTTGTTACAGCCCCTTTCTTGTTCTGTACTGGCTTTAAATATTACATTGTTTCAGCTTATGGCTTGAGGCCCATTTCCAAAATCCTTTATCAGGAAAAGCACATTGAAAGAGGATGTCAGTGGAAGTTTTGCTTGTGATGGAATTTCTTACTTCTGTTCAGGCCGTATGCTTCCATACCTGGCAGGATAAGACAGTTTTTTTACTTGCATCCTACCTAACTTTTCCAACATGTTCAAAGAATACTGTTTTATAAGATCCTTCAAGGAGTAGGGCTGTCCAGGAAAGACAGACTATTAAGGTAAACTGTATGTGATATTTTACTTTGCCGATTTGTTGTCCTCAAACTCTCACCTTTCTTTTCCTCTCCAGCTGTAGTGCATTTAAGCACCATGGAACTTGCAATTTCTACAGCTGTTATTCCAGCAACATTTCATAACCACCACAGACTTCAAAAGGTGTTTGTCATGCTTATGATTAGCATATATACTTAAAAATATCTAGCACACACATATACACTACATAAAAATTATAATTCTATATTTGTAAAAAGAATGTATCAAAACTTTATTAAGGATTGAACATGTGTGATTTTACTGCTCATCTTGTTACCATTGTCTTCTATATTTATGAGTTATTAACCCTGAGCAAATGAGATCCCACTTGGGCAACCTTGGCTCCACCATCTCTTTTCACATCAGCTCCATGAGAAGCTGAATTTACAAAGACGTGAAAAAGAAAAAAAGATGCTGGGCACGGCAGCTCTTGGCAGCATCAGAGGCAGAAGAGAACAAACAGGAGGGGATGTAACAGGACTAGGAGGGAGAAAAGTCAGCTGCCCAGTTCTTCAAAGGGGGCAGAGTTTCTTCATGAGCATTAACTTAAAGACTGAAAAGAACATGTTTGGGATTTTGTGTAAAGAAAATATAATAATAAAATCCATCTGTATTGCTCTTATAAAGTCTCCCAGGTCTTCTATACTTGCACATCTTTGAGCCATATATCAACACAAGGCAGGCACCACTCCTGTGTTGTGTAACATGAGCATGGTCACTGAAGCTGTTCAAATAAACAGGATATTACTTATTCTTTTTCTCTTACCATGATCCAATTTGATGTGATTGAACCTACCCTGAGTTCTGCAGCTGATCTAGAAAGATCCAAGATAGATGCAGATAATTCCATTTATTCATTATATTCTTGCATACACTCACTCAGTTTATTACTCATGTGGCTACTGGACCTGATCTTACTTCTGCTTGGTTTCATTTGAGACATTCCAGTTTCCAGTTTGTTTTGCAAGCAAAGTATTAACAATTACTTATTGTTGGTAAGTAGAATTAAGCCCCCTGAGCTTTAAATTTCTATGTTAATATTCCCCCTATTTTGCCAAATGTGAGCTATAAAGGTCTCTTCACCACTCAGAAAAAAACAAATTAAAAGAATGGTGACATGTATTTTGCTTCAACGAAGCACGAAAAACTGTGATTAACTGTTATACGTTACTTGTAGTGAGGGCACACACATTAAAAAAAACAGTTCACCAAGTTTTCATTTGTGAATATCCCAGTTCTAGAGATCTTATTTCACACCACCTGGAAGTGCATTATCAGCTATCAGGATACCTTTTTTCATATCAGATTTCACAGTGTCTCTTCGAAGGAAGATTTATTTGTTGTTCAGTGCAAACAGCCATTTTAGTTTAAAATCATTAAAAAGAAATACATTACCAGCTGGTGGAAATCAGCATCAGCTGGGGTCAGATATGGAAGTCTATTCGCCCCAAGTTCTTCAAGAAGTTTTTTCTTCTGTATTGGAGGAGTAAAATTGAAACAGAAAATTAGACTATAAACCAAGATATAAACAGAGAAGTATAAAAGTAGTTGTATTTAAACGGCAAAACCAGATGCAATTACTTCTCTTACTACCTTCAATTCTGGAAAATTAACCAAGGAAAAACAAATAAAAACTAATCATGGGAACTTTTCTGCTTACAAAGCAGTAATTCAGTTTAGGTACTTTTAGGGTTTGTAAGTACTTTTACTCCCAAGTTCTTTTTTAGGTAATCAGTCCTTTTTACACTGATCAAAATTCATCTTGGCCTTATGTTCTTCAGACCTATGCCTACTTTATAACTACACATTAATTTCTTGTTTCCTTTCCATTTTCTTTCTTTACTTCAATTTGTGCAGCCAGTGGGTACAAAGCTCATATTTCATCAAATGGCTCAGTTAAAACAATAAAGTTCCAATTAAAACAATAAGTACCCCGAACGTTGGGGGATTAATAACTCTAAAATATTTCCTGAAATAGTTTATGAAAGAAAAGGAAAGCACAATCTACTGTACCCCAAAGCCCCCACAGCCTGACAATATTTAAAATGCCATCCTCAAGAGATGCCATCCAAGAGACAGACATAAACCCAGTTTGATGCTGGAGTGCACAAAGAACCTGTAAAAACAGGTTTTCTCTGTCCCCTTGCTCTCTGAACTCTGTTTTTCCTTCTGGTTTAAACTTAGAGCATCTCCACCAATGTGACCACTAATAAATTGCTAAGATAAAAGCCTGATGTCTCTCCAAACTGTATATTTCAGGTTTTTATTCATCAAAATAGATTTTTTTGTGGCACTATAAAATTAATTGTGTTAATGATTTGCCAAGTGCAAGAGATGTGTGAAACATGCCACCAGAATTTTTGGAATCAAACAATCCTGATCCATGACAGGTCCATTCACACTTATCTACTCACAGACTATCACAACACCAACTCAGTATGCTTACAGAATAACCACAGTGTAAAAATTATTACAGTGGAAGTTCTGGCCTAGAAAATTAATAAACTCCTTCCTCTACTTCCTTCTTTTAGCTTGCAGGGATTGCTTTTTACAAATTTTGATTATTAACAAATTGTGACTTACTTGCAACTCAGAGATCATAAAACTGTATCTGCCAAAATGCTTAAATATATAACAGGATTCAAATTCCTGGTTTTACTGCAATATTTTCAACTATATATATATATACTAGCACAAGAAACAACTCAATATTTTTATGTTGTAAGAGAAAGACCAGATGGAAATGGAATACTATTTTAAAAAGAATATTAAGGGCATAATACAAAAGGGAAACAGTAAGTAAAAAAAAAAAAAAAAAAAAAAAAAGGTATGACTAACTCTTTCATAAAACCAACTGCAAAACAAGGTCAAAACAGATTTTTGCTATTCTGGCACTACTATTTAAAACAGGAAAACAAAACATCCCATGTATTAACTAACTTCTGACTTAGACAAGACATCTGAACTGTATAACTGTATAACTGTGCACTCTGTGACAATGAATTCCATTTATTCAAATTTAAACACTGAGAAAGACGACAGAGGCCCAAAGTCAGGTGGAAATGTAGAGGATTTTAAGGTTCATAGATCAGTCACACTACAATAAGAGCAGGAGGCTCCCACTCATCTCCACACTTACAATGAGCACCAATTCTTAACAAGCCTGAGAAGAGCAGCACTGATATTTCGGAACTAGCAGTGTAATTTCTTTATGTCCTCATTTTGGGGACAGGTTGTTGGCATGTTGACATGGTCATTGGTGAAACCCAGCACATTGTAACTTCAGATTAAGTTGGCAGAAAATGACACACTGATTTCCTGCATTTTCTAAAACAATTACACTCCTCTAGTACCAAGAGCTTGCCAGAATTTTATTACATGAAATTGCTGAAAAAATTAGACTGGCTTTGTTATGCATAAGATAAACCACATTAAACTGCAGGGAAAAAATAAGACATTTTAACATGGACTCACATCTGTGGGAAGGAAAAAAAAATGGGAAGAAGAGAGATTTTGACAATTTCTTTGTCAAGTATCAGGCTCTTGGCAAAAAGCACACAACATTAAAATGCACTCCTGTGTATAGGCAGTAGTAGCTCACATTTGATTGTCAGATCTGGCTAAGTGCCGCTCTTCAGCTTGATGTGCAGACTAATACACACAGCTGGGTGGTAGAACATGCTGCTCATCTCCTATGCAAGAAGCTGTCACACAGATGTCAAAAACATCAAGCTGCTCATGAATACCTCCAAAAAGTATAAAAAAAACCCAAAAAACAAAACAAAACAAAAAAACCCCAAACAAACAAACAAAAAAAAACCCCCCTGAGTATCTGGCTATACCAGCTGGCTGATGTGAAAGTCTAAGCAGTGTTACATAAGCATTGTTCATTGGCTCTTCACACACATAACCCCCTAAGTAAAAACAAACAAAAAATAACCCCTTTACTTGAAGGTATCAGGCTTCTTAAAAAGCATTTTTCTAAATCTGATTTTTAAATTTTAAAAATTATCAAGAGTGTAACAGTTTATTCAGGTATCAAGATTGTTTCTTATGCTTTAAAAAGCAATGTGATTTTTTTTTCACAGACATTAGTGATGCCAATACATGAAAGAAAATCTAATGTGCACCATCCCCATCACCATGCACTGTACTGCTTTAGAAAGGTTGCTAAGTGTTCCTCTTGGGTCTTCAGAAAGGAAAAATCCTCTGCAAATACTTATTCTGTGGGCTACTGTGAGTACTGCTGGAGCTACTTTGAGTGACTCTGCAACAAAGATCAGAAGCACATATGCCCAGTTTTAGAGTGTACAATGAACATTCAGCAGACATTAATCTCTGCTCATTTATTAATAGGATTACTAACGAGATGGTTGTAAAATGCAACAAGTGGAATATTAATAATTGGAATTTCTCAGTCACTATACACGTAATTATTTATTTTTCCTAGCAAAAGAAGTGGTGCCTTGTATGTCACAGAGCAAGAGAAGTAACAGAAACACAGCTAAGAGGTGAGGGTGCAGAGAGAATGGTGTAGCAGCTTTGGAACATCATCTCCACTTCCAGCCTACAACAATCTCTTTGCCCCATCTCCTTTCATCACAAAACCTTGTCCATTTTTTCATCTTAAAAAGTTTGCCAACTGCCTGATGCAGTTTTTTACACTTCAGAGACTACTTAGGACCAGAACTAGTAAAACACTTGATTTTCTTCTTGTTTTTAATGCAATCCAATGTTTTTGCAGAAATTTCAGGGACAAATCTTTAAAAAAGAGCCACTATTCAAAGCATAAGTACCATCCCCTTCTCCAACAGTTTTTCCCAATATTCTTTTGTTTTCCAAAAGGTTACTCAGGTTTAGAATGCCTGAGAATGCCTATTTTCATGAAAGAAAGATCTGAATCACAGTACAGATGTAAACCTTTGTTTTCTTACAAATCTCTCCTTCCTATTACATTTTTTACCCACAAAAGAACACCCATTAGGGCCTGTTTCCCTTTCATTCTTTTTTTTTTTTTAATCAACGCTAATAAAACATGGGTTTCTTTCAAATCCTACATGAAGCAAAGCGCTAGTGCTCTGAAATTCTTAATAAACAATTTTATAAAGGAGGAAGATTAAACGTATAGCAAAAGTTTTGTGACACAAAACTAAGATTCCAACAAGAAAAAAGCCAGCATTTTACAGGAAATTCCAAAACATTACCTTCTAACAGCCTTTCCAATGTTAGGGCTTTTTATAAAAAAATAAAATTGGGATAGTTTTTAAGGAAGGAATGTGATTTTTGAAGTTGACATTTGTTTAAACTACAAGGCTTCCCAAGTGTTAGCTATTAAAACTTCATAGCTACCAAGATGATTCAAGTGGTTCACTAAAACAAGTTATGTCAGAAATGAACCTAAAGTAATAAAAAATACATCCTAAATGTACCATTACAGCTTTTATTTCTCCATTATCACATATATTAGATTTCAGAATTTTTTTTTCTTCACATTATTTCTGTAAACTCTACTCATCAAAAGATCTTAAGGGACTGGCCATTTTTACAGCACCATTTACTGACATGAAAATGTTATATTGCCAGTCTACTCTTTATTACACTCAAAACGTACAAAAAACCTTGTCTGTGCCACATTCTGCAATAAAGCCTCCCAAAAATACTAGTAGGTACATGACCATACATACCACACTTTACATACTACAAGCTGCCCTCCTTGCCCTCCTAATATAAATCATAAACATTTTTATATTAAGGGCAAAAGTATTCATTATTATTATTATACTATGTAAACTCATATTAAAAATATCTATGATGGTCTAGCAATATTTCATCCCCACATATCCACTTGCTAATTATACTACAATAAATTATACTTGTTATTTAATATAACAATATTCCTGTTCTTCCACTGAACAAATGGGTCCAGCCACAGAAGTAACAAAATGCAGTTCAAGTGACCTGGGCATGAAAAAAGTTACGTAATGAACAATCCACTGCCATGCAAAGACCTCAGGTCTTACATCAGCATCTGTGAGAAGCTGTCTCAAAGACTGTTTGATATTCTCTGCTGCAAAGGTACTGTTTGGCTTTGCTTACTAATTTCAACCTCTCTTACCCTTTCTCATAAATCAACAGGCCCAGGTTTTGGTTCACACACACACACAGCAGTCATGCATATGCACAACACACTCAACTGATGTAACTGAACTAAAAGTTAATTTATGCACTGAAGCAGCTTAGCAATGTGTGAAAAATATCTGCTGCCAGTATCCCCTCCTCTCCCTCCTTGAAGGGTTAAGGGCCCCTAAATTGTTGTTTTAACCTACAGGAACATTGTTCCTTTGGCCAGTGGCTGTTAATGGAACAGAGCTGGCAATTTCCTTACCTAGCTGAGTGCAGATCTGTCACACATGGATCAGCACAGTAAGTAATCATAAAAAAAATATAAAGTAATAAATAGTTCAATCACAGACACTTTGGGCTGACAAAATGTCCCTAAGGCCCCTCTGTATAATTCTGAATAGACTTCTACTTCTTCTACCATCACTGCAAACATTTTGGTAAGACCATCCATGCCTCGTTCCCTCCTAGCATTTGTGCATCCTCTTCCAGCAGGTACCAGGCAGTAAATGGGTCAGCTTCATGTATTAGGTGAGAAGTAAGAACATTCAAACTTTGAAATTATCAAATTTTAATCAGATCTCCAGTTCTTAGTTTCTTCTTACACATATGGACACAAGATCACACATGTACTTAAGAAAACACTTAAGACAGTGTTTAGCTGAACCTGGCTGTGAATCCTTATGAATAGATAAGGACACTGAGGCAAGTCTGCATGTCATTTTTTATATAGTTTCTAAGAGATTGCAAATAGATTCTGACACCAGATTTCTTAATCTAGCAATTCTTAAACAGTTTGTCTCCAAAGAATCAACAGGCAGAAACCTTAGTGACTGCTGCCAATTACTGATTTTGCACGATCTAGGAAAAACACCCCTGCACACCCAGTCCCAAGAAACCAAGGGGGTTTGACCAGTTGTGAATTACTAAGCAGTAGTATTTGACAGACAAAAGGTTGAATAAGATTAAAGACAGATAAAATCAAAACTATAACAAGGGTTAATGCTGAAACAATGGTGTGGCTGTTCATCTCATGTTCTAATGACATGAAGATATTGATGGTTCCTAACTTCCATGGAAATCTACTACCAGGACACATGGTACTAGATCTCTGTAGCCTTAGGAGCTGCATATTTTGCTCAAGAATGGAAAATAATGCTGACATGGTGCTATTTCTCCCTGAAGGCCTCAAGGAAGTAGAACGAAACATTAAGAATCTCCACATTATTTTGAAAAATATTTCCTATCTGCAGTGTAAAATTGTACAAACCTCACTGGGATTCAATATCTAATTAATGAAGCAAAGTAAAAGCAAACACACTGACCAACAACCATGGAACAAAGTTGAGCAAGGACCTCCAGACTGAAACCCAAGGGTTGACAGCTTGAAATGCAGATTCAGAGCCTTTGCAACAGGCTCATAACTTCTGCAGATATAGACAAAACACTTTCCAACACAAACACTGGCAGATCACACTAATACATTTTTTCAGAACTACCAGGAAAATCAAAGATTAAAAAAAAAATTCTTGCTGTTTTTCATCATTTCCAGAAAACAACAAGCCTGGCAGGATTGCTGGTCTCTATATATATTGATAATTAATGGTAGAAGCAACCAATGTCCAACAAGAACA
This sequence comes from Sitta carolinensis, assembly GCA_032173965.1. Classification (NCBI taxonomy): domain Eukaryota; kingdom Metazoa; phylum Chordata; class Aves; order Passeriformes; family Sittidae; genus Sitta; species Sitta carolinensis. The sequence continues at coordinate 17,853,773 of CM063292.1, read as the reverse complement.
CTTTAAAAGGGGGGAAAAAACTCTCAAGTGTTAAAATGTCACCCAGAAGATAAAGCAGTCAAAAGTGAAGTAAAAAGGATATGGAAAAAAAATAGATATTTCCTAAACTGCTTCAGTTTTGCATCAAATGCAGCTTCTAACCTGCCTTGGTGACACAGCAGAAGATAGTGATAATGTAGAAAGAGCAGGTGTTAAGTGCAAATGCATGTGCCAGGCAATCTGCTACAAGGAAGATCAATAAGGAGCTAGAGCATTAAATTTCACACACTGTAACTGTCATGCCAATTACACAGTATTTGGACATCTTCGTAGGCCATTTCAAGATTGTTGATTCTTGGTATTTTTTACAGAACCAAATTATTTTCCAGAGATTTCATTAGCACAATAAGCACTACAAAAACCTAAAAGCACTTAGAAACTTGGTGAAATCTGAAGACCTTTACAGCCCTCCAAGACATCATATGTACATATTTGCAGAATACATAACTGTATTCTTCACTGCAGAATGAAAAGACAGGAAGATGGTTTAAAGCCTTACAGATAAAAGGAAACGTATCCCAGGAACACTTTTCTATTCTGTTGTCACATTTCACCAGGCACACAGCTGATGTATTTTAAAGGAGGCAATTACAAGATAATTCTGTGCCACAATTAACAACTTCACTGCCAAAAGAATGCACCAAAGGAAGGGCTCTGCCAGTTCCTGGGCTTCGGCTGCAGAAGCAGCACCAGACTTCTTGCCTTGTGCTTCTTGCCTCTGCTCTCCCATCTTTGTGCTTTACCCTTTTCAAGGACATGATAAACTCAAATTTTCCTTCCAACATTTCTCACTAGAGGAGGCCTTGAGCAGAAATTTTGTGGAATTCTCCCTCCTCTCCCCAGAACAATTTAAAGGTAACTGTCACTGATATGTAATCATGGTTACAACGAATTCACTCTCAACATCTTTCCAAAACAGCACAACTGAGATGTCATTTTTGAAGACACACAGAACAGTGCTAATACAGTTGCATCACTTAACAATGTATTTTAAGGGACATAAAAATTAGAGATCACATTATGCACATAAAAAGTTGCATCACTTAACAATGTATTTTAAGGGACATAAAAATTAGAGATCACATTGTGCACATAAATTTAACATAACAAAATCTTTACAAGTGTATTCAGTGAGATGAAGTGCAATTTACATAACTGGACCAGAGAATCCTTGAAGTTGCTGTCCAACCTGGAATGATTCTATGATTTACAAGAGTGACCTGTGTAATAAATGCAGACACTGGTTTGTATTTATTACATACTAATTTCTTAACTTTGCATGCACTACACCATCAGTCAAATGGTGGAAACACTCACTTAGAAAACCTAAATGCTACAGTTGTTGACTCAACTTTATAGTAAGACAACTATTAATTAAATACTGTTGGACTGAATTTTGGGATATAAAATAAAGAAAGATATTAGTATATGGTTTGCTGAAAAAAGTGGGGTTTTTTCAACAAAAGTAATTTAAAGAAACACATCATAGTGAACAATTGAGACTTGGTTAATTTTGAAGCTTGAAGGAGTTGTTTTGTTTACAGTCTCCGAAATGAGCCACATGGGGAACAGAAAGCTAACATCTAAATGTTAAGTTGGCAGGCAACGATTAGTGAAATTCAGGGTCTGAAATGTTGGACAAGTTCAGACCAGAAACAGAGAGCACAATTGAAAAGAAAGGATAATTAGACATTGGAGGAGATACCTCTGTGAAACCCAAAGTCTCCCTTGTGGGAATTTTTTTTTATATCAAGTATGGAAGTTTTTCTAAATCAGTGGTTCCCAAACAGACCATCAGACTTCAAAGAATCATTCCTATTTCTCTAAGAAGCTCTGCATATAGAGCCTAACCAAATAAACTGGAGGCAGCACTGACTGAAAGTTTGATTAGTCACTTTGCCAGTCACTAGTGGTCAGTGAACCAGGAGACCATGATGTTAGAAATTCTCTTCTGCCTCATAATCTAAAAACACAGGAGTTAGTTGGGATTTGTATTTCACAGTACTGAGAACATTTACAGGACTATTGTAAGGTTAAAGAACCACAGCTAAAAAAAGAAAGGCTACTCATATTTTATTCCTAAGCCATCTCTGCACAGCATAAATAATATTAGGGTATACTGAGAGGTAAAAATACAAGGGAACACTGATGTGCCGTGAAAGAAGTAAATCTCTGTTAAGCCATTTTCTTTGTGCCAAATCGAGATGAATTTCGTAATGCAAATCAACATTTTGCTTAAGAATATATTTGTTAAGCAAACTTAAGACTTCCACATTTTCAAAACACGCTGTTTTAATAAAGCTGTTCTGACTTATGAAAAGGCTAATACTTAATTTACAGTTTTCATTTCTATTATTTGCATATACAGACCTTTTTTCTCATAAACTTTTTCCCTCACTTGCAATGTTCAGGTATAACTTTGCAGAACAGCACTACTTAACTAAAATGGAAATGCATGAAAATTATTTCTTAAGTCTTCCTTGTATATTTGTTCATGGAAATCTCATGCCTGTTCTTTCTTCCCATATACTTACATTCCTAACTGGTCTAAGATTCTGAACAGTCCTGCTGCTACCTCTGCCTGTATTTTGAGAATGTGAAGTAGTACAGTAATAAAAAAATCTTTTAAAAATCTTTTCTTCCCTTCTCCATGCTATTCTCAAATACAGGCTGGATTTCTGAAGGCAAAAAAGAAAAAGGCTGGCACACAGAGGACCATGCCAGATTTCAGCCATTTCAACTCCTTTGCCCTACTTGCTCCCTTCTGCTAACAAAATATCCTAGACTTACATTACTGCATGTTTCTTCTGCCAAATTTAATAAATAAACAATTACTACCAAGAGTACTAACTCACTCTAGAGTGGCTTGGATTGGTTGCCTAAACAACGAAAGGAGAGGAGCAGCCATACTGATACCCAAAATACTAAAGCAGGGAAATAGCAGGCAGAGAGAAAACAAAGACAGGTTTAATGAACTGTGTGGTGACAATCAAAACTGAATCCATGAAATGACCCAGTAAAATAAAAAGCACTAAATAACTCCTGATTGTATTTTTAAGTAAATATCTGTATTTACTTATGTATCTGATACATAAGAACATTCTCAAAAAGACCACAGTAAACTAGTACAAGTTAAGGAAAAGTGAGAAAACATAAAACCCCTTTATATAAAGAGATACAAGCACAGAAAAAATAATTCTAATGTGGAAGTACTACTTGACAAAGAGGATTGTTCTTAACTATCATAAAACTAAAGGCACACAGGAAAGTCTCCATCCAATCGAAAATGCTGCAGACACATTAAAATCTAAACTGTCTTGCTTCCTTAGAGGATATGTCAAAGACAACAATAAATAAATTTCACTTCCTTCAGAATGTCTACAAGGGCTGGAGTCAACCATTTTATAATTTGATACAGTGGTTTAGTATGTTGGGGTACTCTCAACCTGAAATTCAAAAATCTAGGCCACCCCTTCTGACGCATAGCCTGCATGTCTGTGTTAAAACCATCTGAGTGACAGCAGCTCAGTTGCATTAATAAGGGAGGCTGAGGGCAAGGAATTGACATTAAGAGAAAGCTGCCAGACCCACCTTTGTTCTTATTTGCTGGCTTAACATGTTGTATTACTTCCCCTTCTACAATGGCATTGCTTCAGCAGTAACTAGAATTCAAGAAGGGCTGAATGAAAAAAGAATGAACAATGCAGGATTTAAAAAAAAAAATATTCAAAGGGAGGATTTTAAAATTAAATAACAGACAACTGCAAGAGCTTATGACCCACATTTGGCACTACATATGCTGCAATTCCCAACTAAACTAGTGGCAAAGACTTGATAGTCTCCATGCAGAGCTGAACTTCCTAAGAAATATGCCTCAAACCACTGCTAGTTGAGCTAATTCGTTATATAAGAAAATCCATTAAATTTTTACTTAGGCATTTAACTGAAAAAAAGACTACAGTTACAATAGTTTTGGGAACCCTTAACTTTATCAGCCCCTGCATTCAGAAAGAACCATGGTGAGGATCTCTACCCACAGCATTTATTCAGGAGGTTTTGCTTTTTCATTTCCATCACAAGAATTTTAAGCAAAATCGTTTTCAGCTAGGAAAGTGCAAAAACACCCCAAAAAAACCCAAGTACTGTTTAATCTAGAATTCCTACCTTTATTTTCGTATCAAGCAGACTAACTTTGAACATCACAACAGCAGAGAGATCACCTTTAACATGCATATAAGAATTGTTCCTCTAGAAAAAGTACAGCAATCTCTACCAAACCTCATGAAGCACTAGAACAGGCTCCTAAAGCCTGCCTTTGGTAAAGCCTTCGGTAAAAGATACTGTACTCTAATTTCTGTAGCTCCTCATTCCATTTCTCTTTTTTTGTTCTTTAAGTTGACAAGTTAAGTGCTCTGTGCTTACAAGTTTTCAACAGCCTATTAGAAAAAGACTCAAATTGGTTTGCATTACACACCATGGGGATTAAAAAGGAGTTAATATATATCTATTCAGAACTATTGTGCAGAAAATAGCTGTGTTGTACAGGGCTTAGGCTATGACCCGCTTAACTTTATTCATAGAATGCACAATCCATCACGTACAAAAACACAGAGGAAAATGTGAGGTGTTGGTAAGTACCGCTGTTAGCGAGAAATTCTGCTAATTATTACACCAAATAAGCATAGTCAACAGGCCAGAGCTGTGAGAGGCATGTTCCAGGGCATTTCAAATGGCTGCCTGGGATGGAGATGAATATATTACACTGTGTTTACCAATAAAACAATTTTCTGACGCTCGCAATCAGAGCGCCCAGAGCGCTGTGCGAGACGGTGGTTCCAGTGCCACTAGTGACACGACACCGGAGGGACGAACACACACACCAATGACACTGACATCCTGGAGGACAGAACACACACCACAGTGACACTGACACTGGAGTGACAGACACACACCACCATGACACTGACACCCGAGGACAGAACACACACACACATGACATGACATCCTGGGAGGGACAACACACACAACAGTGACACTACACCTGGAGTGACAGAACCACACACCAGACACTGACACCTGGAGGGACAGAACACACACCACCAGACATGACTCTGGAGGGACAACACAACACCCAGACACTGACCCGGAGTGACAGAACCACACAACCAGGACATGACACTGGGAGTGACAGAACACACACACACGTGACACTACACCTGGGATGACAGAACACACACACACCAGTGACATGACACCCGGAGGGACAACCACACACACAAGACACTGACATCCGGGAGACAGAACACACACACACGGACACTGACACCTCCAGAGTGACAGAAACACACACACCAGTGACACTGACACCTGGGTGACAGACACACACCACCAGTGACACTGACACTCCAGAGTGACAGAACACCACACACAGTGACATGACACCTGATGACAGAACACACACCATGACACTGACACATCCAGAGTGACAGACGCACACACATCAGTGCACCAGTCCTGACACCTCCAGAGTGGACAGAACACACACACACCAGTGACACGGACACCTGGGAGTGACAGAACACACACACACCAGTGACACTGACACCCTGGGAGGACAGAACACACACACACCAGTGACCCCTGACACCTCCAGAGTGACAGAACACACACACACCAGTGACACTGACACCTCCAGAGTGACAGAACACACACACACCAGGACACTGACACCTGGGAGTGACAGAACACACAACACACACCAGTGACAACGACACCTGCCGGAGTGACAGCACCACACACACACAACCAGTGACACTGACACCCTGGGAGTGACAGAACACACACACACCAGTGACACTGACACCTGGAGTGACAGAACACACACTACACTGACACCAGTGGACCACATGAACACCTCCAGAGTGACAGAACACACACACACCAGTGACACTGACACCCTGGGAGTGACAGAACACACACACACCAGTGACACTGACACCTCCAGAGTGACAGAACACACACACACCAGTGACACTGACACCGGATGACAGAACACACAACACTGACACTGACACCTGGGAGTGACAGAACACACACACACCAGTGACACTGACACCCTGAGTGACAGAACACACACACACCAGTGACACTGACACCTGGGAGTGACAGCACACCAGTGCAACCCTGGATACAGAACCCAAAAGCTGCCTTGCCCACCAGTCACTCTGGAAGAATCCCTTGCCAGGGCAAACCATCAAGCACAGTCATGGGAACACAGACTCTTCTTGTTTTATCCCTCCCACACACGTGCCCTGAAATAGCTGGCAACACTTTACACAGTTTTATTTCAGCCTGCTCTTACTGTCCAAGCCAGTGTATCTATGCGCTGGAAGCTTTGGTTATGCATCCGCATCAGGAAACCCTGAAATTACATGTGATGAAAGTTTCTGAAGCTAGAATTCTCATTTTGATGGTTAGATTAGGACAATTCGACCACATGGACTAAACTTTCCATTCTATTAGGCCAACAGTTATGACGTGAAGTGCATAAATACTGCTAAAAAGCCCTTAGAAATCCAAATGGAAGAAGCTTCACCCAATGAGTGGTCAGTTTTGGAGTTTGGAAAGTTTGGAAACCTTTACTGTAAATACACTTTAAGTATTTGAATTTTTACCCTACTGTAAACTGCTGCCACAAAAATCAACATTGTTCCTACTTTAAACGTGAAGTTAAAAAAGGAAGATAAACTTGTTATTTATGCATCACACAGAATTCTGCTCAAGGCTTCTCAAATTGCTCTTCCAGATTCAAAAAAAGTACTTGTACTTTCTGGAGCACTTTCACTGCTTTGACACCTTGGAAATCTCAAACGGGCTGACAGGAGGGAAGACGTGCTGATAAAAGCAATGAAAAATGGTGAGGAAGTGTAGAGACCACAACACACAGAAGGCAGCATTAACAGCAAAAACCAAGTGCAACCCCCCGTTTACCACAGCAATTAACAGAAATTCCAAAGCCTGATGGTCACTGAAGTATTATTGTTCAAACTTTTAAGAACTTATTGGTTTATTTTTTTACAAGAATGCTTCCTTATTTCTAGCACAGAGGCTGTGTTAGAAAGAAAAAGGATTTAAACCACAGCAACTCCTGATCAGCATGTTTGAAGTTTTAATTGAAAAAGATCCCAAACTAGTTTTGAAAAACACATGTAGATCACCTACTCCAAAACAGGTATTGTTAAGGATCCTGAGATGTGCTGCCCTCTGAAAGCCAGGGCATGCTCCTGTACAAGATTCCAGATTCAATCTGAAATTTAAATGCTGCATAATTTCCAATTCTTGATACTCAAGAAACAAACAAGGAATATGGTTCAAGTTTCAGACAGTGAAATGAGCCCACTTGGGTTTATCTTCAGGGCAGTCCCCACTCAAAACAGCTCACATCCACTGGCATCAAGTTATCAACATCTTAGCTTTGTAGCCCAAACCAATTTTAGAGCCACAGAGGAATGCTCCTCAGAACTATCACCTGCAAAATTTTTCCCTCAAAAAAAAGCTCCTCCAAGAAGAGAACACATCACATTAAATTTCTGTCACATTTCTTTTGCAAAGCATGTCGTTCACATATTTGCAGGAATACAACATTTTTTCCCTCTTACAATATATCATCCCTTTCCTCCACAGGATTAAGATTTTTTCCTTAAAAGCTGTAAAAATGTATTTGCCCTTATAGCTCAAGAAACGCTTGACTGACCAAAGCTCAACTGGTCATATGCCTTAGATATCCCAGATATTGGTAGTTATTCATATTCTCAATTGATGCAGATTACTCATGGACATTGCCTGGATATCCACGCTAAAGTTACTGCTAAGAAAGGAACTGACAAATATCTTTTCAACAAGAAGTTTCCCTTATCCACTTCCAAAGAATTCTCTTTGCTGTAAAATACTGGAACAAAACAAAAGCCAACCTTACTGATGATTTAAAGCAATAAATTCTAGAATTTGTGGTCTATGTTCTTTTTTGCTGTGACAAGAAAATGAATATATGGATATGTAACTTGATAGCACCCAATTTTAGTTGACTTTCAATATTAATTTGTTTTAATTGCATGACATGACAGATCATTGAATGCAAGCAGGCTCATCATAGTAATACAAGCTACTGTTACCATTTTCTTTTCTCGTTCCTATAAGTGAAAGGTTTTCAAAATGCATTTGGAAGTATAAAAACTTCTAATAAAATTCATACATTCCTCAGTATAAAAACTGCTATCCTATGCTTCTGATAAAGTAATTTCCCTTTAAAACGATGTGTGAATCAAGCATCACTAACTAATTTAACAAGTCCAGTGCAAGGAATACCAACTGTTCTACAATCATAATTTGCAGGCTCCTTCAAAAACTAAAACAAGGGCACATAAAAAAATATCCTGCACTTTAAGGACTCAGGAGTCAGTAAAATGGATTTACTCCTATGAAACTGCTCAGCAGTGGAGGGCAGGAGGACTTCTTGCTTTCATCAACTCTTTCAGGCACAGCCACAGTACAACATTCTTCAGAACACAGTTCTTCAGACAGCTGTGTTGGAAAATTCAATGCAAAACTGAGGTAAGGCAAAGTAGAGTGAATCTGGACTTTTGGTAACAGGTTAGAATCTACTTTGGTTAATATTAAGTATTTAGTTATAATCCAATTATCAATTCTTATTCCTGAACTCAGTAATTGTTTTTGCATTATGGCACGTATGGAGTGATATTGGCACCTGGAGATTACACCAATAAAGTCTTGAAAACTGTCTGGTATGACACTAGATTATAATATCTGTCTTACAGAGAAACACTGCTAGTTATTAATAAAAAGTTGTCCTATAGAAAGGTGTTCTATATCACACTGGGGTTTACCCACGTTACTGCAGAGACAGTCTCTTTTCTGCTGTCAAAATGCTTTTGCTATATGTAAATATTTAATGTTATTACCATCATTCACTCAGTGCTCGTATTGTCTGTTCAAGCACCTATTACTGTCTGCCAGATACACTCGAGGATAACACTTATTCATGTCTGCTGCTCAGGCACAGGCAGGCCCCACTTCTCAAAGATTCTTCAAAGTTCCATAATTTATTAAACACTGCACAAAGGCCTGCATCGTTTGCAGGATTTTACTTGTGCAAGTGTAAGCACTGAATGCATCCAAAAGGCTACAGCAGTTATTACAACACCAAGACTGAACTTTTATCCAGGCTTCTCAAAGCAATTTAAATCACAGAAATAAATTCTACGTTTCCTGAACTCTCAAGTAAGAACTATAGATCTTTACAGAAGGCTACTGAGTGAATTAGTTTTAGTTAATTTAATTCTCTGAAAGGAAATAAACATCAGTGGTTGGTTTTACACCTAGTTGTAGTTGCATGCAGCAATCTTTTTGTATTTACCTAAATTCATAGCCCTGCATGTAATAGATATATATATATATCACATATGCAATACAAGATTTTATCACCAATATTACCCCTTGATATACCTTCCAGTAAAATATTATAGAAATCAGCTTTCTAAGTCACAGAAATCCTGTTAAGATAGACAAAAAGAATCACCAGAGTCCTCAAGCAGGACAGTCTCTCTAGCAGTTTGAAAAAAGGTTTTGTTTCAAATCTCGGTTTTAGTTTAGACAAAATATTTTAAATTTTATTTTTCTTTGTTTGTTTTGTTAGGAAACAGTAAACATCACAAACAAACCATCCTAAGAAATACAAGATTGAACAATTATTCCTTCTATCCCAATGGACTCTGACACTTTATGTGACAAGATCTAACTGTTCATCAATGAGGCTAAAAGGAAATGAAAATGTTGAATTCAAAAGATCTGCCTTTCAGTTAACATCCGTAATGTAAATTAGGGTTAAATGTGAATGAAATTAATATTTAATCACTTCAAAAACTTCCATTCCTTTCTTCTCTTTAAACACTAAAACTTAATTATAAAATAATGTAAAACAAGTGTAAATTTAAAAGATTCATTTTGAAGATTTGCATTAATAGTTCAAGACCTATTGACACGGATTAAAAGAAGGGGAATCCCAACATTATGTTGCTTTAAAGCACAGTGTGATTCTATTCCTTGCCAAAGAGCAGGAGCCCAGGCACAGGGGAGTGCTGTGGTAGGGAAGAAGGGAGAGAGCAGGATGGAGAGGAATGGCAGGAGCAGCCCAGCAAGGCTGACCTCTGCTAAAACACCAAGTGCAGCTACAGGAGGGGGAGTTCTGGGGAGGAGGAAAGGAACCCCAGTGTTTGAACTGCTACAGCAGGGCCTCAACAGACTGCTTCACATAGCACCATGGGATAAAAAGTTCCTATCATATAGGGGCATAATCCAATATTGAGTTATGATGCAGCTTGATAACACAGAAAACAACCCAAAATCAGGGAAAGCTGCTGACATCAGCACAACACCTCTCCAAAGTATTGCAGCTCTTATGCAATCTAACGGGCAGCCTTCCTAAACTTTCATTCACAAGGTGACTCCTGGGGGCCTTAAGGTTTTTCACAGTGGTTACTGTTGCACAGTCTATATCACACAGTTTAAAAAAAGAAAAAAAAAAAAATAAAAGCTCAGACTTTGATAATCTGTGTCTGAAAGAACTAAAGAGGCTTACTCCACCACTCTTCTCTATGCAACTTGGAACTAAGCTCAGGTTAGAAGTTGTTTCCACAAAAAGTAGTGAAAATTAAAATCCCTGATGTGTTTCCCATTCCTTTCTTGATTATAACCGAAGCACTTTGTCACTTGCAAACAACACACATAAATGAAGGACAAGAGTGAGATTCATGGCAAGCACGAGTCACGCAGGGTAAGTATCTGAATGCTGAAAGCCCAAATACAAGACCTTCTTTCAAATCAACTTTTGCTTACTCTAGTTGACAACTTTACCTTTGTTGCTTTTACCCTAACACCTCTCCAGGTACCCACTAAACTTCTTTTGACTAGAATTCTCTGAAAGTTTTAACCTATCTCAACCAAATTTTGTCTTCTATGAGAAAGTGCATGTTTCATAAAACTGGTTGTGCAAGTCACTTAGTGAATTCTAATAATAACACCATTCAACAAAAATCCAGCAAGATCATTTTTAAAGTAAACCATTATGGACACCACTACTCAATCTCATGAACATAAGGCAACTCTGCCTTCTAAAGGGAAAACTCAAACCTAGTTGGATACTATGGTTAAGTGTTCCAAATACATACAAGCTGTCCCTGGAATAAGCACAGGTGGTCATTTCATTTCTGTCACACTCAACTCAGATATAAGTGAGAGTCAGATGTTTTTAGCAAACAGCATCAAAGAGGAAATTGATTATCTGCAAAGTATTTTTCTCAGTACAAAGAACCCACCACTCTGCCAAAATTATAAAGGCTTATTAAACTTGAGCATCACATTGCTGGTACTTTGTTAAATCCCTTTTCCTAGCTATTTAACTTCTGCTAGTTGAACTTTAAATAAAAGAAAATGGTCTTATTTCCCCCTCAAATAATGTTTTGTCACCCCTTTCTGCAATTGTTTTCTTTACATGGACTTTGTTGACTGTACTCTACCACACAACATTTTAAAACCTGGATCCCAATCAGGGTTACCCTCATTAAAAATGTGACCTTTCACCTTCAATGAAGCACTGCTAACATAAATTACATTTTGTTGTAGCCAAAGGTGATAGAGATGAGAGCAGGATAAACAAGGTATAATACAAAAGCCAGTTGGGTCAGCCTTTCATTACAGCCCTTTCAAAAGCTATCAATCTCGCCTGTAGTCAGTAGGTTGAAAGTAAGTACTTCTGACCCACGCTGTACTCAAAAGTAGCCATAAGGACAGGTCATGCAAGATGCAAATAATTCTTGGTCCTCATAAAACCACTTCAGTTGGCATTAGGTGAACATTCTAGTACGTTCAAATCTCACTGATCAGAGGAAACTCAACACTATCAATCTGGCCAAAATACACCACAAAACCCAGGTATGAATTAATCAGGTTGAATTCAAAGCAGCTATAAAATAGTTCTTTAGATTTTAAAATGTGAATAGAAAATGTTATTCATCAAGTTCAGCCTAATTTGTGTTTCAATTCAGGGTTCACATTAAAAATAACAGTATAAAAAGAAAAGTAGGCATTAGTATAGTACAAAAAACATGGCACAAGCCAAGTACAAGCCAGTCCTTAAGAAATACCATGACAGATTTTAGTAGTAGGCAACAATGATTTTGTCTACCTGGATCCTTCTTTTGGTACTTCATGGCCAATTACAGTAAAAGTTGCTCAACAGGATACACACATAAGAAAATTCCTGTCACAGAGCAGATGCAAATTTAATTACTTTAAGTTAAACCTTCCATCTTGTCTAGAGGTCCTTCAAAAATGCAACTGTAAACAAGCACTACATTGCAATCAGGTGTCAAGGGCTTATTTGATCTCTTACAAAATATGTCACAAATCACTGGCAGAAAGTGGGTCGAGAGGGAGAACAAAGGAAAAAACTGTCAATGGACTAGGTAGCTCATGTGAGCGTGCCTATTAGTGCACTGGATCTTTCTGCTCCTGTCTAATGCTGTCCATATAAAACCTTCTTAGTTTGACAGTGTTCTGTTATCCTGCATTTGATGTAATTCTTCTGTAGTAAGCAAAAAATAAAAAAAAAAAAAAAAACCAATAATAAAAAAAAAAACTACGAAAAGAACTGATGGAGTAACCAGAGAAAACATTGAAGATACAAAAATTATTTATTTTGCTAAAATATCAGTTTTGTTCTTTTCTTCATGTGTGATATGTTACAGAACTTCTAGAAAAATCAGCATTCTTGAAAAAATAATCATATAAGAGCTGGAAGTAAATTACTTTACATTGCAATAGAATTATAGATGGCCCCAAATAATTAACACATAGCACATTCTTTTAAGGAAGAAAATCACAACATTGTACAACTGGGCAAAAGAAAAGCATGTGTAAGCAATGCATACACATTGAAACACCAAGTGGTTTTGGGGAGCTAGAATTAAAATACCAGACAGCTCTCTGCAGTCCCCTGGTGGTCCTGAAATGCTGGCAGGTCACTGCTCATGAATCCCTGCACTACAACTCAGAATGGAGAGGGTTTAAATGACTAAGTATTGGTAAGGTTAAGGAATTTATGGACACACAGCTATGAGGACATAAGTCTGATGGTAAGAAGACTTGGTAGGTATTTTATTTAGCAGAAGAACCCCTCAGATGTACATAAATGCACAGACTGTTTTCAGTACATACTCGGTTTAAACCATTTAGCACAGAGTTAAAACCATTATTAAAGAATCCATTAAAATTCACAACTGCATATGCCAACATCTCTTAGATTTCCTCTGAGATCTGTGGAGTTAAAGAGTAGGTGAGCTGTGTAACTCCAGCAGCAAAGATTCACTGCACAGCACAGCCTGTCTGCTCTAAAGAACATTTTGGGCTGTGGGGGCAACCAACCCAAAATATACTGGGCTGCAACAGCCATGGGTATGTCCCTTATAAGACCAGCCAGAGCCACTGGGCAAGGTCAGTCTAGCTTTAGGACATATAAGCCTTGTCTATCTTTTATACTCTTACAAGCTGGTCTAATACATTATTACAATTATCTATGAAATTTGTCTCAACACAGCAAGGAAAAAATCAGAATTTAAATACTGCTGTCGGAAACTCAAAATTCATATTCTCTGACTCAAACATTGTAATTTCTACATAACATTTACTGGAGATTTTGCTTAAGTATGTCTTTGTTCAGAAAAAAAAAAAGATGGAGAAACCCCTCAATTATGGTTGCCCTATTTCATGCTTTTTCATGAAATGAAAGTATATCTTTATTACCTGTAATGCAACAACTTTTTCAAAAATACTATCTTGAAGAGACAGTTCAGAGAAGCCCTACTAAGTCTGACAAATCAGGCCAAGGAGTGCCTCTTTCATACAATCAAAATCACTCAAAACAGAGTGGTGAGGGGGGGAATATTTTCCTCTTAGGCTTACAAAATCAAACCTTTCTACACTGATCTAAGCCAAAAAAAAAAGCAGATAAAGAGCAAGAGGAAAGAGCTAGGAATTTGCCTGCATTGGACAAAGCCTGACTTTGCTTATTATACAAGCTGCTATTTTTGCTATTTAATCAGAACTGCAAGTCATATTTATCAGATTGGTAAATTTAGCTAGTTCTGTTTAATATATTTGCTTTATGTCCACTACCCTGCTCCAGAGGAAAGAAATCCAATTGTTAGTTTTGCAACCCAATTCTCCTTATTAGCAGAATAACCCCCGTCAAGAACGAACTTGAACAGCTGACACTCACTTATTTTAAAGAGAAAAAATTTCCTCTTGGTTCAAATCCCACCCTCCCAAAAAAAAGCTTTAAGTCTAAACTATTTTATTTTTTTATCAGATAACAGACTAGTTGCAATCACTTTGCTTAGAACTGACTTTTTAAAAATCCCCCAGTTGACTCTAACATTGCATTTACAAACAAAAATGCACTAGATCTATTTATCTCATGCCAATAAAATTTAAATAGTGCAACACATTATTCATATATCCATATTATTGTTGTGTACATTAAGTGGATAATATTATTAACACTAATGTTTCTGCAGGCTATTCATTAAATAAATGGTAGACACGGTAATTCCATCTATTACACATGGAGCTCAATAACAGCTGTAAATGAGAAAATTGCAATAGACATACTGAGTAATAATCAGAACTAAAACGACAACTGTAACAATATATCCATTGTGTAAATATTCTGATTACAGAAAGACAGACTAATCTGTAATTTTTCATCACTGATAAACACTGGTAACCAGCCAGAATTTAAATTATATTTTATCCAGTTATTAAAACACAACTACAAAATCTATGTGATTTATTAATTTAACAAGATACAAGTATTTTGTTTACTATGATACAGAAATATGTGCAGCATGACATCAAATCACCACACCTGCCTAGAAACTACAGCTAGCAAAATGCACTATACCTTTCCATGTACGTAGATACAAACGTGACATACAGAGTTTTGCCAGCTTAATGTCATAAAGCTATACTGGCTTGTCAGTAGAAGTTCTCTAAGGCTTCTTGTTAGCATTTACAGGCACCACATAATCCGAGTTTAGAGCCTACAAGAGCAACTGCTCATGTCAAAAAAGAGACTGAGGCAACTTTCTAGTTTGAGCGCTTTGGTGATCCTAGTTAAAAATCTTAATATTTTTACTACTGTTCACGGAATAATGCCAAGAAATTTTCTGTAGACGCATAAAAACACCACATGGCACGGTACAAACACAACTGACTAACACTGTGAGGTTACCCAAGAAAAGTCTGGATCATTCCTAAGAATAAATGCAATCAAAGGCCTAATATTTGGGCTATGAGGCACTACATCACCTGATAAAAAACTGCTGCAGTCAAACACCTGGCATGATTTTCTGCAAACAGTGCAATTTATTAACAGGCAAAGACTCAATGTGACAGACACCAGGGGTTACTAAATAAAGGGTCCTTAGGAAAATGCAGCTTTCTTCTATTTTCTGCTTCTGTACCAAGAGTCAGACAAACTTGCCAGCACATGATGGAAGAGGTTGAGGTGTGGTCCACCTTCCTGATACTGACCAGATGGGGAAGATGCTGCAGTTGGCATAAAGCCCAAGGAGAAAGAAATCTGTGGGGATATGGGGAGAGACACATGTATTTGACAAGAGCAAGACAAGAGCTCCCCCCAGACATCACCCATAGGGATCCTTCATTCCCCTTTGCTTATATTGTCACTGCATATGCATAGGATGACTGAATATATTATGCACGAGAATTAATCACACCACTGACACTGTCAAGAAGTCACTGAGCTTTTATTATGCATACAAAGTTCTGCCATTTTGCACACATGGATTAAATTTGGAATTCTCAAAGAATTTCAAAACTAAATTAGAAAGGAGAGAAGATTAGGCCCAGGGCTACAACAGTAGAGAAGACTCCACATGCAAAGGAGATTTTCTAAGAATAATAAATCCAGTTCTAAGCAGTTCAGACTATTTCAGCCAGGTACCTCTCTAAAGAACTCAATGGCCAAGGCCCAGCAGGCATACTTATGCGTGAGCAGGTAACTTGTTCTTCAAAACTATTTGTTTGGATTTTTCTTCATTTTTATTATTTGCAGCTATGCTAACACTCCATGCTTTAAAAAACGTTTCCATTTTTTTCCTCAGTATCATTTAATTACTCCTTCTCACTTCTCCTCAAAACACAAGAATTAGCAGATGCCCAAGTGAAAAATAACCTGGCTTTAAAAAAATTTGATGTACTTACAGTGCCAAACAGCCTCCCTTAAACAGCAAACCACACATGCAAATTCACTTATATATACAGTACACAACAGTCACTCATTACATTCCAGCCAAATAAATGCAAGAATATTACATAGGAATCCAGTAGATGTCTGGCTTTAGTAACTCACTTTTTATTGATTCTCTATCATTCAGTCCTGTGTTACTTTTCTCCTTATCTAATCTTCCTCCCAAAATATGACATTGCCTCAGTATTTTATCATCTTTCAGCATGTCTCTCTTTCTTGAGTTATTTTGTTCCTTTATTGCTCATTACCCATTTTCACTACTGACTTCATTCTCTAATTTTTCTGTAGGAACTGGATTATATCCTGCTTTTTACTTACATTTCTTGGAATAAAAATATTTAACAGAAAACAATAACAAATCCCCCACTAATTATGAAACAAACAAAAAAAGATGATAAGTAAATGGGCTTGTTAATTCAATTTTCTGAACAGTCTTTAATCACAAATGCAGGTAAAATCATGGGCAGTTAAGTATGAGCCAATGTAATGAATTCTCCTAAAAATTTAAAGATGGTTTTTTAAAGCAATAAGCTTTTACTTTTTAACTAGCTACTAGCCTTCTGGGATACAATCAGAAACATTCTACAACACTTGATAAATCCAAATTCTCAGGACTGTTCTTTCAGTTTTCAACAGAGATATCAGTTTATAACCATACTGAAAGATGCAAGAATTGATATTTGCACAAATATTGCTATACTTTCAATAGCTTAAAATAACTTTGATTTAATTCATCAGGTCATCATCCTCAAAATTCTTTCAAGCATGAATCTACTTTATAGCACTTGACACCATGGCATTGCCCTAACTCTACCGAAACTGGACTTCTGAGGCAAAATTGCCCCAGCTTAAGTACCATTTCAAGAAGTTGAGAAGAATTGTGTGCTTAAAACTTTTTTTCAGGATGGTCTGAGTTTTCAAGATGGACTGAGTTATCTCCTCTTTCCCATGCCTTATAAAAAATTTCTAAACAATTAGGAAAGAAGAAATTAATTATTTACGCTTCAGACAAAAGAATATAATGTCAGAATTTTCAGGATCTAACAAGATGCACTTCACTGACCTAATTTAAATAAGCTAACACTGATTTTCTAAATTTCATCTATTGACATTAAACCCAATACCAAGAGATTTCTACTTTCTTCATGAACACTTAGAGCTTTAGGCCAAAAATACCTTAATGAGCTTGACCTGCAAACAGCCAAAACTAGACCAAAGTTATGTGGTTTACACTTTTTAAAAAATGCTCCCATACCTTTTAAAGAAACTTTTTCAGTTTCTCTCATGAATTTTCGCTTATGGTTTCACTCATTTTGGGCACATTTTGGGCACAGGTTTCAGTTTTTAAACAATGTAAAAACCAGTATCTGGCAATAGGAAGTCAATTTCCCATCCCTTGAAGCCTCATACCTCTAACAACAAAACTTTTAAAATTTATTTATGCAAACAAGACACAAGATTATTATGCAAGGAACTCACATGAGACATCTAAATTTCATTGGCATCATGCAAAACATGAGGAAATACTGAAACCCATTCTACTCAAACATTGATACAGAGTGAAACAGAAATCTTTCCTTTTTCCTTAAGTCCAGTTTCTGATTAGCAGGAAGCACACCTTCCTTTACAGAATTACATAGAAGTATTAATTAAAGCTTAAAGTACATTTAACAGTTTGAGATGTTTCAGCTCTACAATTTAAATCAACTCTCTAAGTCATATATATATTTCATCACACACTGCAATAGGTAAACGACTATCAACGACTCCTAAATTAATTGTTACAAACTATAAATGCTCTGTAATGCTACCGAGAAAAGTGACACCGATTGAATGTGACCCCAATTATTTCTGGAATACAAGAAATATTGTTATTTGTATCAACTAAATCCATGATTAAACTCTCTAATTGCACAGTCCACTGGTACATCAGAATTTCAAGACATGACTCAAGACATGTCAGCCTTTAGAGTACCAAAAGGCCCTGGACAAGTGGAGAGCAGGGTTAAATGCAGAACTTGAACCGTGAGTGTCTGAAGTGGCCAGAAGGAATCTCTTGATCCGTATCATATGCCCTGTGATACCAAGGGCTCACATAACAAACAATCTCTGCCTTTCTTCATAACCTTGTTTAGTACTGTAAACCAGTTTCTTCTTTCTACCCCTGAGTATATTTTATCAGTAGCTAGAAATGTCAAATACTTCTGTGGTAAACAGAACTATCCTGGCCTTTTTTATTTTCCTACACACCAATACTAAAGAAGGTGACAATGTAATGTGCCCTAGGCAACTCTATCACCATCCACAGTAGACAGGTCATTTTCCTTTTTATCAAAGAGGAGAGTAGGTCATCACATTTTAGTACATCTTGACACCCCTGCTAGTAAAAAGAGATAAGAATTCAGTGCCCTTAAGGTGCCTTAACCTCTATTTTACCTAATTCAGATATTTCACAGCTCTTACATTAAAGCCATAAGACAGATTTGTTCCCAGAAAGAATGCACTACAAAGGTCTCAACCTTTGTGACAAGCTGATATTTGTATTGCAGAGGGTATAGGTGACAACAAAGCACTTCCCTTAAGGTATCTACCTTTCTTTTATTTGGGTATTAGGATTTATTTTGTTCCTGTAACACCACAGAGCATCATGGATGTTTAACCTCTCAAATACACTTCTGCAGCTTTTTGAACACTTTTTGAAGTTGAAATAAAAATCACATGGACACCTCCTGCCATCCTGAGAACCTCTTCAGAAGCTTCTTTGATTAAAACATTTTGCTTTCAGCCAGGATATTCTTAATTCAGAACAGAAACCAAAATAATGACACTTAACTGCTGTCTTTATTCACTGTGCTTTCACTTTCAAATTCTAATGTCTAAAGAAAGTTAGAAAACACTTTTACAGTGCTCCTTTTATCTTTTACAGCAATGGGAAAAGACATCGGCTCCTAACAGTTAATGAAAACTTGCTTTTTATTGCATTTTATGTTAACAAACTGGATTCTCCATATTTTTTTTAAAATAGTGATAAGATTAAAAGATCTGCAGGGCAAGAGCAAAAACATTGCTATTATTGTTATGACACAGAGTGGACAGAATTCACAGAAGAACTTCCATTTGGAAAAATACATAGATATAAACACATTTGAAATAAATGCATAGTGATGCCTAGAGTTTTCTGTACGTGAGTGCAAAATGTTATTTCAAAATAGGAAAAAAAAGCAGCCTCAGGTTAGAGGAGCAACAGCTACTCCGTACTTCAAGTGAAAAAATAAATTTGTGCTTGAAGATTTTAAATTTTTCTCCCTCAGTAACACAACTACAAGAGTATTATTAACTCCCAGCAGAAATTAAACCTTCATTTGTGCAGTGAAAGAAAGAGCAACATTTTTTCTGAAATGAAAAATAACATTCCTTTAGTTTGAAAATAGTTGGGTCAGTTTTTCTGTTAATTTTGGTAGCATTTTTTTTAAACTGTGGAGGCTGAAAAGGAGGTCTGAATTCAGAGACGATATCAACCAACACAATGGATCATTATTTAAATGCTCATTATTTATTTGTCTACTTAAATGACTGCACATTTGCATATTTATACACTTTGAGAATTCAGTCCTTCTTCATGAAAGTACATTCCCTATTTATATACATTACTCTAGAAACTGGAAACATAAACCAAAACTTACTAATGGCAGCTTCACAGGAAGGATAAAGAGTTTAGAAGATAATGGTTTTAACATCTAATAACAGACCACTTCATTCACCAAACAGCTTTGCACATTTATGGCACACGTGTATATATATGTACACAAATAAACACCTGAATGCAGCATTTTATCTTCCATTTCAGAGTAGCCACATGTCAACACATTGGCTAAGACTAAAGGAGTTGGGCTAGTAAACAGCAACAGCATTTATCATTAAGAGCAAGAAGACCAAAGAGCTCTCCATGACACAATCCAGTATTTTAGATCATTGCCTCTGAACTGAGGTCTCTTGCAAATGACACTGTGAGCTGAAAAAAAAAAAATCTGGTTCAGAAAATACACTGAGGGCAAAACTAGTATGAAAATAATACTTTCTGTTTCTAAGCAATCTAACCAATAACCACTACTATGATTATACTGTTTTTACTTAATTAGCGTGAAGATGTCTTGAAACTTGAAGGGGAAAAAAAAAGTAATTTTATAGCCAGTTTGCAAGATAATGCTACTTTTCTGGTTTGGAAAGAAGTCATTATGAACAAGCTCTAGTGAATCTCTGTTTTTCTTAAGATGATATTTTGTGATGTCATTTTACCATTTCAATTACAAAGGAACTTATATATTTTGAGAGAAAACAGACAAGCTTCAAATCCAATAAAATAAACTTCAGTTACAGATAGCTGTTGCCCAAGTGAATATTCCACTAAAGTAGGATATGATGCTTCCAAGCAGGAAGCAATTAAAAGTATTTGTTAATATATGAGACACTGCACAAGTGATTTACCTATACACCAAGTTTATATTCACAATTAACCCATGGGTACAATGCCCATTCATTAAATTAAGTATGAGGTTCATCCCAAATCTCTTTGGGATTCATTATCAGAAGATACACAGATAATCTGCCTGTTAAATATTTTCAATGTCAAGCTTTTATTACTTAGTGAATTTCAGCCTGGCTCCTCATACTGGATTTTGATGCTCTTTTGTGTGCTGTTTTCTGTACTCAAGAGAAAAATGACCATTTATAGTGTCTTTTTTTTTTATCATAAAGGCTATTTTCTCATCAGCTCTTTTAGATGGAAAGAAAAAGTACCTGAAATAAACATTTCAGTCATTTTAAGTTTGCACAACTGCTTTACAAATCACACAGCCTGACCTCCTTCTATGATATTACATTACAGCAAGATCCAAAATAACATTCCAGCTTGACAGCTAACCTCAGGCACCACTGGTCTGGTATCTCGCTGCTTATACTGCTGGCTGAAAAGCTGATAGGATACGCAAGACAAGCTGAGAGTTTAACTGGCAGAGCTGTTCAAATCTAAATTGTGCTATTTGAAACTTAGACCACAGGAGACAACAGTTCACTTTTTACCATGGCAGCAGAATCAACCTCTTGGCCCTCTGAAACTCATATGAATACATTTAGCACACGCAAAAAACATCTCCCTATATTATGATCAAAGACATATTCAACACACATTTTTTATGCACACTCGATCGTCCTGTTGACAGTCTTGGAAGTTAAGTAATATGGACTGCTGCACATAGGTTTCAAACCTTGATGGAGCCCAATGGCAGGCTACTTTTGACAGTCAAATAATGACAGGCACGTTGCAGGCCAATGCCCGTCACTCTCCAACATCCTGGCCTGCTCCAAGCGTTGCGCGGCAACAAAGTGGGCGGTCAAAGGTTAAGTTCGCAGAAGACAGCGATGAAGGGCAACTGTCATGCACCACTGAGTACTGTGAGGCAGCAAGGAGTGGTTGTCTTCTCAAGAACATGCAAAATGTTCTCATTCTGTCCAGGCAGACACATATTTGAAGGTCCTAAATGAGACCACTGCCAATTCACGAAGAGCCAAACTGACAGCGTGCCATTCAAACTGTCTCAAATTTGGCTTTCTTTTTTTTTTTTTTTATTTCAAATCACAAATGCATGCAAAGTATAACATTAAACAGAACTCCCAGGAGTTCTTTTAAGCAAGCCACATTTGGCAGGGTAGGAAGAATGAGGGGTAAGACATCTAAACTTTTTCCTCCTCTAGTTCTTTAAATATTTAGAAGTTCAATTATTTCACAAGAAATTCTTCCATTTTCTTATAAATTATTTCATTTATTTCCAAAATTACATCTGTTTAACCCTTGTTCTAAATACTGGTGTTTCTTCCAGTATTAAAAAACAGTCTAACATCTTACAATTAGGTCTAATACCTGAAATTTCAATTCTGCATTTGTATATTAATATCACAATAGAAGCATTCATTAAAGCATGCAAAATAAATACTTTACATCAGTCTCTAAATATTCTAAGCATTTCTGTTATAAATGGCCCAATAACAGTGTATTCTATTTGTTTAAAAACACTGTTTTGTCTGGAGTTATGGCTTGAACAGCATGATTAATAATGAAATTGTGATATTTTGCATAAAACATATACATCTTACTTTCAAACCATCGCCAGTATGTATATTTTTTACTTACACATTTAAATTATGTGATCATTGTCACGTTTGCCTCTATTAACATATAAAAGACTTCAGGAAAAATAGAAATACTTTTTTCTATTAGATAAACAGTGATGTGCCTCATCTTTCATATGAATGAACGCTTGGCACTAAATTTAATCAGGCTGCCAAAGGATCATATGGGCTAGCTCTCTGTGCCCTTTTCATGAACAGTCCTGCACTTACAGGGCCAAACACTGGCCTCTCACAAAACAGATCAACATGCAAAGCGCTTGTTTCTTTCACTGGGTCACTGGCATCCTCCTGCCTGTGACATTACTGCTTTGAGCACCTTCTGCCATGACACCAAGCCTTTAAAGACCCTAATCACAAACTGTGCTTTGCAAACTGAAAAAAAATTGTCATTATTTATGAGGAATATGTTTGGATCATGAAGCATAAACCCATGAGTTTGTCACGTATACAGACACACACACAAAGCACAAACTCCTTTAGGCAGGAATTATATTCACATGTTCTATGGCACAGGTCATAATACCAACACTTATCAAACCACAGAAATCACAGATAATGACCAATCTACTGTCCTGATCACAATGAATTACTTTCAGGTAGCCAGAACCGTAAAGTCATAATTTAACTTTTTTGGATCGAGTAACAAATTTCTAAGCATTTCTACATAGGCAAGGTGGTCCTATCTAAAGCAGAAATTGTAAATTTGGGGAACGATCATCAATATGACACCACCACCTTGTCAACAACTAAGTGCCAAAGGCAGACTTTTCATGAACACCTCCAGGGACAGTGACTCCACCACCTCCAATGCCCAATCACTCCTTCTGTAAAAAAATACTTCAGTAACATAAGGCATTTTTAAAACAGTTCAGGGAAGGCTGACCAATATCTAGAGATCATTATAAAAGTTTAAGTTTTTAAGCCACTCTAAGAACTTTGCTATATACTTTTATCAAGCACAACTCGCTACTGTCAAATGATTATGAAAAGTTTGTTAAAGTACTGGTTCCCATGGTCAGGAAACTTCCTACAAGTTTCAACTCTTATTTACAACAATACTGGAGGAAGACTCATGAAGCCTAACTTGAAAATATGAATATCAAGAATGCAAAGAAACTCCAAAGCTTTTTTAAAAAAAAATTCCCCATGGCATAGTCAAGCAAAATAGGCTTGAATTCAATTGCTCAGGAATATGAGCTTTTACTAATTCAAGCTAAAGATTTTTGAAGTCTTTTAAAATGGAATACAAGACTGTGAAATAAAAACATTGGCAGCACTCATGATCTGCTTTTATTTCATTTATGCCTGTTTATAAATGCTTTCCATAAACACTTCCTATTGAACCAAGATTGATAGTGTCCATATGAATATATCACGGACTGTTTTCCTGGACAGCAGCAACAGAGGCTCAAGAAATGACAGCCAGCATGTACCAGATGCCTCCCAAGCTTGACGATGCAGAAGCTTAATGGCTTCTGGTTTAAAGAATGGGGGAAGTTACACAAACCAACAGTTGTTCCTCTAGTTATCCTCAACTACCACCTTCGGCATGTAGTTTAAAAAGAAATAAACCACCAGTATGGTACACATTTCACATGCAAGAGGCAAAAAAGCAGAGCTGTGAACATCCGTAAAAGATAACTGACTACTGAACTAATCAACACAGTTAAACATCCAAACCAAAACAGTTTCCCTTCCCCATTAACACAGATGCAAAGAACCACATAACTGATTCACTCCATCTTATTCTAAATAATGGACATGGGAATGGTTGGAAAGCAGGGAATAGAACTGCCTTTTGATCTTATCTTCTGCCAAGTCAGTTGCATTACACTCAACAAATACAGTATTTTAAATAAAAAAAAAATTAGTAAGAAGTTACTTTTTGGCTCCTACATGGATAGAAGACAGGATTGGATTTTTTACGAGTTCATAATAGCTGCAGTACATTAAAAAATGTTCTTCTATATTTCAGAAAACATCCAAGCTTACAGAAACAGTTCCAAACTGATCAGAGCTTTGGTATAATTTCTAGTGGTTTTATATTATATACTAAAATATAGCACTTACATGGTCTCAGAATACACAGTAAAATATTTTACTTGAAATTAATCTAATTGGAACACCTTTCCAAAATTTTTTTGCATAGATGTCTTGCAAAAGTTATATGTTTGACAAATACTCATTTTCTTTAAAAAAGCTCATTAAGAATTTCTGTTTAGACTCTGACTCTAAATAAGCTTTTCCAACTAGGAAAGATGGCAGTTTTCCTGAAGTTTACATGTACTGTTTACAATGAAGGCCCCCAAAAATTTCTCCTAGCTAACATCATTAGCCTAAATAGTTTGTTCTGGTTTTATTCACTGATTACATACATACATACACACCATAGTTCAGTTCAGTATTTTACTAACTGCAGTTGTTTGCCATCACATGGTTTAGATATCAGACAGTGAAGTATTTCCTTTAAGCACAAGAACATCATGACCTGCTGCACTGACATAATTTAAGCTACAAGTAAATACAGAATAGAATCTGAAGATCTTTCCAGATCTTGATTGCCCATTAAAAATCAGTAAGATTGGGCTTCTAAAGACCTTTAACTGCTTGTGAAAATCCTACCTATTTCCATCAGAGTAAAAAAAAAACCCCAAACTATTAAATGCGCATTTGAACGTGTATTTTACCAGTTAAACTGTCAGAATTATATCTAAGTGTATGGGTTTACATGGCAGTAATAGCAATGCTTTCCAATAAGAAAGTTGCTTAAACTTATTGCTCGCTTTCTGGTGATGAAAACCTTTATTTGATCTTTACCTCCTTTTTTTTTTCCCCATAAGCATATATAGGGTATGTACAATCATGATTTATCACTGGCAAGATTCAGTGCATGAAATTTCTGCACTCAGAGGACAGAACATCTATGAGATGTGGGTGATTTTAAGTTCAATCTTATGCCAGTGAAGAATGGGATCTCTTAATATTACGAGGTGTTTGATTTCAATACAATTTTAAACCACATAACAGAATCAACAAAATATTTTAATCAGGTACCTTTTCAAGTATTCACTGCATGAAGTACCAGTTGCCTGAGGGTTATGAAATAATACTAAAAACTTTATAATCATTCATTGATTTAGTTTTGAGCATAGTATATCATTTGAATCCAATGGGAACATAAAGAGCTATTTGTGAGGTCAACCACAGTACAGACAGAGGCTGACATGATATCGATGGCAAGGTGGAAAGAAATTGCCAAATACAGCAGATCAATACCTCGTTTCACTGTTACACCCTTCTGGAGACATAAAATATATATCTTTACAGCTACGAAAATAATAATAATGAAAGTGAGAGATAAATGCTTCCCTCAAGGTAAACTATTTGATTAGCTGAGGGCAAAGGTGATAAGAGCAGTTACACTAAAGTAACTTTACAGTCTTAAATAAAAATGGTGGGAAGAGCAGCAGATAAAAGGGAAAAATGAAGCTGAACAAATTCTAAGAGATATAGATGTAATTCTTTTAGAAATTGGGGTAAGATGTATACAAAGGCAAAAAACTGCTAAACTAAATAAGGTAGAGCAGTTTCCTCCCATAATCAGACTCCAGTAAATAATCACAAGTGTTTTGAAACTACAGCACTATAATTCTCTATCCAGGAGGCTTTGAATATATGTTTAATCTGTGCCATACTTTAAATGCCAATAAATGCTCATAACCATGTTTTGCACATGCACACCTAACAGAATACAGTAAAACACTACAGTGCTTTTCAGCCTCAGCTGGAGAAAAGAGGAACATCTGATATTTTGGATGCTCTTGGTCATAACGGGTAATTAAATAATTTAAGAAATGGGTGAATTATTAAAAACATGACAGCCCAATCCTGCTGTGGCTGAAGGCTGCATAAGTTTGATCAGCGACTGCAAGGGAACAGAAACCAGCTTTAGGCAATCACTGCTTGACCTGTCTGCTTTTCACTAACCTGGGGCAGCTGAAACCAAATCTTCTCTGATGTAAAAGAAAACAGTACATTTCTTCATCAAATGTTTTACAAAATCTAAAAAAAAAAAAATGGAAGTAGGCCCTGTATGGCACCTCCAGTAGAGACATTTCACTATGACTTTATTTCAAAAATGCTAATTCCCACCTGAAATGTCTAAGATCAGCTCAGTTCTGAACAAGAAGACTACAGGGTTTGGATGACTACCTAGCTTTCTGAAACAGAATAATCTGCTAACAAGCTTCCCAAGATTTCTCTTTAGAAACATACTAATTCAAATCCCAAAATTTAATTCACATGAAGTTTTATTTTTCTACAGAAAGCAGGAAGGATCTTCAAAATTTACTTTCCCTCATTTCTGGGGGCAAATTTAATTTTCCTGAATCTAGAAGCTATAGAAATATTCGAAAAATAATGTGAAGAACTAACACAACCTTTTTAGAAATCCATGTCTAACACTGGATTTGTAAATGGCTCTTTTCTTTGTCTTAATGTTGCTGTTTGAGAACATACCCATGTTTAATAACAGTCTAGTAGCAATTTACTAAGACAACAGAAAACTTTAAAGTTCACCTTGCATTTGGTAGCATAGTATTCAGCTGAATAAGTGAACTCTTCCAACCACACTGTAATACAAGATGCTTTACTCTACACATTTCTAATCTACAGCTTGAAAATTAAAGATATTGCTCACCAGGAAAAGAGGAATTTAGCAAGAATCATAAGCTGTGTTCATATTCTTCCTTAGAAGAGAGGGAAAATGTACCGTTCTGAGGCAGACAAGGAATCAAAATCCCTCTAAAGGTATTGATACCTTTTAGGAACTGGGAAGGCTCTCAAAATGATACAAGTTGAATTGGTTAAAGTATAATGAAGAAATGAAGAAGAGGGATAATTAGATAGATAAAAATACTGTTTTATCAGAGCAAAACTCTAATTTAAACAACAACAAAAATTTTCTAAAAAGCATGGCCTACCAGAGACTTTAAAATAAACTACCGTTGGGCAGCTTGCCCCATGTCTAGGATGCTCCTTGCCCACCACGAGCTGGCAGGATACCCATGGCTGTCACCTGGCCAGAGCCCAGAGCAGGGAGTCCAGTGAAAGGTCAGGGCTCATGGAAGCATCTCCCACACCCAGGGCCTCCAGGGTATCGTGGGAACAGCCACTGCATGAGGCTACACAAGTCACAGACACCAGCTTCCAGTTTAAACATACAAGAATATGAAAAAGTAGACAAAACAGAGGGGGAAAAATAAAGAAAGACAAAGAAGCCTTCCCATATTCAGAAGTGGGACACGCACAGCTGGCCCTGTGACTGTCTCCTAATGGAACATCATGACTGAAGTACATTGAAGACCTTTAGAGCCCTGGGATTGAAATTCCCTTAGACTACTCCCATATACAAGAGCCTCCCAGGCCACCATCCACAAAACCCAAATTTGTGCTCTGAGCAGCCATTCTCCTCACGTCCTTAACTCCAAGATCTTCATAGATTCCAATATGTGAAGCATAGATCTGTCCTTACTTACAGCAAAAGGCAAGTGACTGAATGAATGTAAAACAGTGTTTAATAAATCTGCAGAGCCTAAAGTACCAATATAATTCTGAGCAGAAAGATAGACATGCACTTCTTAATTAAGTGGGTGATGTTCTAGTTAAAACAAAAAGACAACCCTGGGCCATAGCTAAGATTAAGCACATGCTCTTGCAAAGGAAGCTCTGACTATTATTGATGTAAAGGCTTTAAATCACAAAAAATAAACCATCTAATAGTTTGTATTCAATAGTAAGTAGAAAGTCAGGACACAGACTGATTTGGATTAACACATTTTCACTTATAACAAGTAATTTTACAGAGGATTAGTATCTTGATGGTCTGATCAATACTAGGCACTGCTGCTATTACAGATGAAGAGAAAATTACCCCTCCAGTAATAAAGTGTGTGTCTCGGTTCTCCTTCATTTGCTGAGTCCATTACTGTAATGGTTCCAGCATTAGCAGCTGAGGCAATTTAAACAGCAGGAATGTGATGAATATAAAAGCAAGAAACATTTGCCACTCATTCTTTCTTGTATTTTATTCTGCATATGCAAGGCTTCTACCTGACCATTTCCAATATACAAACCATGTGTTATGTGACTATCAACACTATTTCTTAATTATTGTCTCATTAATAATGGGAAGGTCCAATAATGTGATTACCACAAAAATTGCAACTGGCATATTGGTTGCTGATTCTGCTAAAACTTGCACACCATTTACCTAAGCAGAAATATGACATGACAAGAAGCTTATTTAACTGCATCTAAGCTGTTTCATTAATTTTCCTAAATACAATTTCTAAAAGAATCTAATCTGTCAATTAGAAAATTTTGTTTCATTTAGGTCTATTTAAGAATGTTTTTATCTTAAGAGCAGAACAATAGCCAGAAACAATAAATCACTGTAATATTAGAACAAGCCGTGGTAACAATGTTAAAGTTTTTAAACGTCATTGTATGGTACAGGTACCATCTTTCAGCATTAATTCTAAAACCAAACCCTTAATCATGCTTTGAAGTGCTTTCAGAATACTTGCCTAATTTTCCTTAAGCATTAATATGTTGAAGCAACCTCTTTTACCTTGTAAAGATGTATTATTTTGTAGGCAGCAAAACAAAGGATGATCCAGGAAATAAGACATAAGGAAATAATGATATCTCACCCGAAACACAGTATATTCCCTTTTTCTCCTTGTAAATAAAATACATACAAAGCTTTGTGTTATTTAAAGCTTTATATTTCCTTGCCACTTTGTCCAACATGTCTCACAAATGTGATACTGCATATGAATATCTTTGTAAATGCCCTTGTGAATATTCAGATATGTGCACATTGATGCATTTATTATTTGTACAGCAATAACTTTATTGGATTGGGGTCCCAGCTGTGCTGGGAGCTGTACAAACATAACAGCAGTGTCTGTGGAATACATTCTCTGCAGTTAGCATTCATAGTAATGTGAATTAGCATAAACAGCTACATAAGGTAAGTGTGAACTGGGTTTAGTGGTCGATTCCAAAACCCATCAAGGTAATACCTTTACTTTAAAAGAAAATCATTCTCCAGACTAGCTGAGTATCTTCTCTTTCACCTGGTAATGGCACTGGGTGTTGACATGCAAAGAGTGGTAGAGGAAGCATATACAGGAAATAATGAGAACTTGGCTTCTGTCATACTGAAACTTTAAAAAAATCCACTTTGAATAAGTAAGTCTCGAGGACATTAAGTCTTACATCAAATATTAATTTTTCAAACTCATCAATCAAGATAATAAACATTATAAAAGTGCAAAGCTTTCTTCCCAAATCTAAACTGAGAAATCACCTACTTAGATCACCAAATAGGAGGTTTGTTTGATCTCACTTTGCATGGTACATTTCTACACCCAGTGAAAAAGAAGTGATCAACTCTGACCAACAATGTAAAGAAAAAAGAATCAAAATAACTATAAACTGTATTAATTAGCCTTTTCAGCTAATAAGCAACATCTACTGTAACAGCTCTGGTTTTATGCACAGAAGTAATATTTGCTATGGGTAAGACCAGATGCTGTGATAGCTTGCAACAGCTCCAAAGGTATCTTTAGAAACCTCAGAACAGTTGTGTTTTGCTGTCCACTTAAGACTTGGAGAAATATTCCTCAGCATGCCCAATATGGTGTTTAGAACAAATGAGTAGTTAACTTCTGGCTATGCTTTTCCTACCTTTTTTTTTTTTTTCAGACCCTCTTCCCAAGAATGAATTTGCATCCTCCTCCTCCTCCTCTTAGCTTGGAATACCAAATACTAGCACAAACGATTTCATTTCTGCTACACATTTAATTTTACTCAACACAACTGAGTGATCTAAAAAGTGGAAATTGCTGTATGACAGCACTGCACGCTACAGAACTTCTACCACATGTACTTGGAACAGAAATGTTCTTCTATAACAGCATAAATCAAAACTTGCTATATACAAGAAAATTTGAGCCAGAGAAAAGTTTATCACATATAAGAGACATACTATATAATTACAAAGCAAAAACCAATCAGTGGGATTCTGATAGACAGCATTTAACAGTACACATTTACAGCAAAACAAGAACTTTTATTCAGGATTTAATTCTGGAAAACAAGAGACATTGCCAGGAGACACATAATCCAAACCAGCTTCTCTACCCAACCACTTCCCTCTCAGTAGTAGGCCTCATAAATCTTACTCTCCAGAAGAGGTTGGGTTAACCTCACTAATATTTGGTTTGCTAAAAAATAGTTTAATCAGTACCTAAATGGAAGCCTTGGCAGAACTGCTACAATAAAGACACTGTTCCTTTGTCTTCAGTGTTTCTCAGGTGATCAACACAAGCTAGGAATGGCTAAATCCATGGACTGAAGAGTGCCTTGGTACACTGCCAGGAGCCCAGAGATTACATCTCCAATTACATTTTAGAAAACAGTCAGTATGAGGATGAGTCCATGAGAAAAAAAAGCACATATGTTCCTTTCTAGCATATCCCTCCCCTTTTCCCATTGCTGCTTTCTCCTACGTAAACCTTTATTCTAAGACATTCTATATGCTCATTTTGTTTGCTTTCAATATACTCAGCTTCTCTCTAGTACCAAATTTATGACATCTCCCTAAGGCATCCTACAAGTACTGACACCTTTAGATTACCTGTAAGAATCTTTTATCTTTCATCCTTCTCTGTCTGGGCACCCACAACATGGAGTTGTGTCTAAAGCAGTACTTCTGCATTGGACCTCAAGTTTTTCTCGTACCTTGCTCTTGACACCTCAAGTGCTTTTCTTCCTACAGCCTTTGCCAATGGAGTTCACAGCATCATCCCTTTACCCCTCACAGGTATCCCTGAGTGATGATCTTATCAAGGGCCATTATTCTCCTAATGCAAACGATTCCCAAATACATTCAAGACCCATTGAAAAGAAGAATGCCCTTGATGGACAGCACAAATGTACCGGCTAAAAAATGTATGGGTTGGGGTTTTTTTCTGCAAGGTATTGCATGGGACACCTGCATATGTTTCGACATATATGAAAAGGGCAGAACACAAACGTAGCACTGAAATTGCTGTCCTTCAGCAACTTGGGATAGCAGAAAATTGACTAGGTACCCCTTAAGGCGTTATTATCAAAATTACTAGGGCAAAAAGGCTCTAAAGCCTTCTAGAAAAATACTTACTAGCAAACTTACATCAGACCTTTTCTCTGCCTTTGCAGGGAACAGTACATTTAATACTGAATAGTAAATTAATAGCAATACAAAACCCAGCATGTTCCCTGTTCAGGTGTATGAGATTACCATTTTCAAAGGCATTTTCTAAATTTATAATGGAATTAGCCTTCCTTTCATTAACACCTCTAACACCAGCACTATGCTTTCAAACGAGTCACTTACTGGTTCTTAGTACTACTGTTTTATAAACAAAATCAGTAGAAGTACAACAACCATCAATAGCTGAGCAAAATATTGTACAATGTAGTAAAACAAGCTCTTCAAAGGCACCTGAAACAGCAAACACTAAGAACTCCTGTTTGCTTCCACAGTGAAATAACATCTTCAATGTAAGCATGTAACAGCATTGCATCCAAACACGTGAACAAACGAAGAAACATCGTAAAGCTCAGGCGGTATAAGAGACTTAAAAGTATTTATTTAGGTCAGGCTTAGTGCAGACTACTTTTAAACTTAAGAATTAGGCGCAGTTACACAGCGCATCATCTCACTGTGAATGTTTCGACAAAAACAAACGTTCAGTCCTTCCATCATTTTTTTCATACACCACAGAACTCTCTTTCCAATTGAAATATCTTGCCCAGCCGGCACACGCCTTTGCCACCGGCCGCTGTTGGCGAGGTGCCCTCGCTCAGGGGCCGGGGCCCGACAGTGCCCGGGCAGGCAGAGCCGCAGCCCGGGCAGCCCCGGCGCCGCTGGGCACCACGCGGCCGGGCCAGCTCGCCCCGGCTCCGCCCGCGGCGCCGAGCTCGGGGCCGGGGCTCCTTCCTTCTCACAGCGAACTCCACGGCGGCCTCGGAGTCCCCGAGGTAGCGCTGGAGCTACCGGAGCCCCAGCGGGATCTGCCCCGCGCAGCCCTACGAGCGGCGGGGAGAGGGCTGGCCACGGGCACACTCCTCGGGGCTGCGGGGAGCAGGAAGCAAACGGAAGGTACCTTCAGTTCTTTCTCCCGCTCCCCTGCTCTCCTCTTCATGGTGCCGCCTCAGCCGTCCGCCCGGAGCGGAGCAGCAGCGCGGAAGCCCCGCGCCGCTCTGGCCGCGGCTCCGCGGGCGGTGCGCGGCTCCGCCCCGAACTCCAAGTCCCGGCAGGCCCAGGGCGGCCCGGAAGGGGAAGGGCCCGCTTGGCAACGGCGGCGTCGGCTAGGACGGCGCTGAGCGGAGCCCGGGGGTGCCGGGGGCCGTGAGTACGGGGGCAGCTTCTCCTCCTCTGGGCACGGCGCGGGGAGGACGGGGCCGCTGGAGCTGCCCGGGGCTGCGGCGCCGTGTCCTGGAGCGGGCGGCCCCCGGCCGGGGAGGCGAGGAGCGGGACTGGCAGGCCCCGCGCTGCGAGCGGCGGTTGCAGACCCGAGGGCTCCTCTCTCGGTGCCCGTGGGAAAAGGCCGGGAGCCTCAGCGCTTGGCTGACCGTAGCCCTGTTTCGAAGGCCTGTGTTTTGTACCTGCACAGGCTGCTGGGCTGAAGCGGAGCTGGGCTCCCGTGCCCGAGGGCGGGGCCGCCCGGGCAGTGTGGGCGTTCCTGCGTGAGGCGAGCGCGGCCTGCCCTGCTGCCCCTGCGGCCCTGCTGCCCTGCTGCGCCCTGCGCCCTGCTGCCCCTGCTGCCCCTGGCCCTCTGCCCTGCGGCCCTGCTGCCCCTGCTGCCCCTGCGGCCCTGCTGCCCCTGCCCTGCGCCCCTGCGGCCCTGCTGCCCCTGCGCCCTGCTGCCGCCCCTGCTGCCCTGCGCCCTGCGCCCCTGCTGCCCCTGCTGCCCCTGCCCCTGCTGCCCCTGCGGCCCTGCTGCCCCTGCGCCCTGCTGCCCTGCGGCCCTGCTGCGCCCTGCGGCCCTGCTGCCTGGCCCTGCTGCCCCTGCTGCCCTGCTGCCCCTGCGGCCCTGCTGCCCCTGCTGCCCCTGCTGCCCTGCGGCCCCTGCCTGCGCCCTGCGGCCCTGCTGCCCCTGCGGCCCTGCTGCCCCTGCGGCCCTGCTGCCCCTGCGGCCCTGCTGCCCCTGCGGCCCTGCTGCGCCCTGCTGCCCTGCGCCCTGCTGCCCCTGCGGCCCTGCTGCCCCTGCGGCCCTGCGCCCCTGCCCCTGCTGCCCCTGCGGCCCTGCTGCCCTGCGGCCCCTGCGCCCCTGCTTGCCCCTGCGGCCCTGCTGCCCCCGGCCCTGCGGCCCCTGCTGCCCCTGCCGCGCTGCCCCTGCAGCGCTCGGTCACCGCCGCGGCTGGCGCACCCTCGGCGAACGCGGGCGGCTCTCCTAATTAAAATATGTTGAGGGCAAGACACGCTTTTTTCAATTTTTCGGTGTTGAAGTCGGACTTACGGGTCTGAGGGATGTTTCTTCCCTCAGGCAACAGCAGGATGTGCTCCCGTTTCCTAATGTCTTCCGTATCGTCTCTTTTGTTTTTTTCCTGTCCACCTCCACAAACACACGGCACTGCAACACATGATATTTGAAAGATGATATGTGTGTGTATTTCTACCAGGTAATAAGTGAGATTGTTTTTGGTTGCAAGACCAATAAAGTGCAAACTTTAGGACTCAACAGCGGGAGAACGTACGCTGGAAATGCCTTGTGATAAACTAAGATAGGTGTCTGCTCCCTCCCACCTCCTCTTTTAGATTTCCTCTGCCGGGGGAGTGAAGTAGGATTTTGTAACAAAAAGGTCATCTTGGTCATATCTGACACTTAAATTCAAAAGCCATGTTGAAACAATTGAACTGTAATTCTTACGATTTCACTAGAACTCCCCCTCACTGAAAGTGACTTATAGCTCCATTGGCTGAGAACTTCTGAAAATTAAGTAATCCCCATTCAGTTTTGCTACCTTTGAATGATGTTGGTACTAAAGTACACCTCTCTGAGTTATATAAGAATCTGGCCTGAAGCATGAGCTTTGATAAGTATTAATTTTATTCCTGTCAGCTTTGTATAACAGTGCAAAGTCGTGTGCAGTTTTTTGTAATAAATTTTCAGATGTGGGTGGTGGTAGAACCACTTTTGTAAGTAGTGAAGTGTATAAGAGGGTTACAGTTTCTTTAACTTTACTAGTTATATTGAAAATTCTTGCTTATACCTGACTTGAAGTTCTTAGAGTTAATCCCAGAGATATGGGAAATATTGTTCCCTTTGTACATTGCATTCTCTAGTTTTGAGAAACAATATGTGCTGAAGTGATTGTAGGGTATCCTTTCTTGGAAATGAAGCCTGGTTTAATTTTTAGAGTTTTAGGATGGTATGGGTATCTGTCCAGATGCAAACACTAATTTATATCTCTCTCTTTGTTATGCTTTTAGGAAATGCTGCACTTGTAAGTACCATCATTCTGTAGCAGTGTTGCTGTACAGTTTTGTCTGATGTAGTCACTTTGGAAATGCTTTCAAAAGTAATACAGAATGCCATGGAGAAATCTCACATGCTTTTAGAAATAACACTGGAACTGGACTGCAAGGAAAAGTAATTTTGTTTAAGTGTTTGTGATTGACACTGAGATAATATTCAAAGAGGAACTGTAACATATGTAACACATGCTTTGATGTTTGAAGAGTCCTCTCTCAAAGCAGCAGTGTAACTGGTGGTTTTTAGTTATTTTTAAAGGCATGGGTATGTTACTAATCAGGCAAATAAGTTGCCAATCCAAATTCTAAATCTGTAATTATATTTGGCCTCCTTAGAACCAGGAGGCATTTCCCTCTAAAACCACTGTATCTGATAAAACTAATTAATATGGTTGTTTTTTTTCATTTTCTTTTTCTGTAGCCCAGGACAGAAAAGATGGCTGAATGCTTAATTTCTGACACTTTGTAATGGAAATGAAAGAGTTCTTCCTTTTCCTTTTGAAAATTTCACCTTCTAAGTTTTCAGGACACTTTAGATTTGAAGTTGCTTTATTTTGTCACTTCAAGTCGTGTCATGTTGCCAGTAAAACTGTGAATCTCTGCTATATTAGTTTGCTTACAGCTCAAGTATTTCTGTGGTTTTGCTGCAGCCAGTAATGGATTACTACTGACAAGAGTTGTTTGTTTATTTGAATGACAAGCATGTGTTGTTTTGTCTCTGTTTTTAAATGAGGAGATTTTTTCTCATACAGAGAAGATAACAGGTAGATATCCATAGTAAAGTTTCTTTAGCAAATAGTGAAAACCAGTAATGTTTGTCTGTGCCTGCTACTGTTCTGGAGTTTTTGAAGCCTGATTTTGATAGATCACAAACATTGTGAAGTTGTGCTGATAAAATACTCGTTTATCTCTTGATGTCTCAAAACTTGCCCCAAGAAAGCCTCTGCCATTTTTGATTTCTGAAGGCAAGGACAGCCACATTCTAGAAAGGTGTATAATGGTAGTATCTTCTCCTTGCTACCATCTTGAACCAAATTTACGTGATCCTCGGGAAGTAAAATGTTTCTGTTTCCCTTTGATCTCAGTTGCTGTAGCCATACTGGTACAGGGACATATAATAGTAACCATAATCATGAACCTAGACCTGCATAAAGCCAATGGCTGCAGACAGAGCTAATTTAACAAATTACAAACAAATTTTGAGGATTTTGTGAGAGCAATGCAAGAAAGAGCTGAGGATGCTTAGGAGCTACATTCCAGTGGATGTGTATTTGTCAGTTTGCCAAATTTGTGTCATTGATGGCCAGTTGGGCCATCGGCTGAGTGCTGTGGACATCGACATCACGGAGTGTTCTCTGCCACTGACAACACTGAAACTGCAACCATATTGCAAGTCTAGATCAGTACACTTCAGTGGTCATGATAAGGAAACATTTGTTCCACATGGAAGAAAAATGTGTTCCTGTTTATTCATAAACAGTGAAGTCTGGAAATAATATTTTATCATAAATTTTAGTGATGAAAAAACCCTAAAGATTAAAAGCAAGACTTGTTGGAAACTAAATTTCCATTAATCCCTTTTGTTTCTTTTGAACAAAGCCATAAGGAGACTTATTTATGATGGAAGAAAGAGCTTAGGCAGCACTTTTGATTATGATCAAATTAACAGATATTTCATGGGATGTCTGTTGATTCTATGTGCCCTCTGATGCAAGTCTCTAGTACCATCACTGTTAATTTCCCAATGCTTTGCCAGGTGGTTTTGGATTGACTAAAGGATTTATATCACCTGAAGAGTGTAACAATAATTCTGGGGGTAAGACTGTCAAAAGGACTTCACAACTCTCCTTTTCCTGTTGTTTCAGCATTACTTGACTCTGTGACCAACATGTAATTTTCTGCACCAGAAGACAAGAAAGAAAGAGCAGTTGTTAGCAAGTATGTTCATATTTCACACCAAAACAAATGCAGTACTTTTTCAGATTAATACTTTCCTAATCTCACTTTATCACATAGCTAAGCTTTCTGTTGCCACCAGAGAGAATCATGTTCAGATTTGTGAGAACCATTCATAGGAGACTCTCTATCTTAAAAAGTAACTTCTTATATGACTGTGGTTGAAAGAAGACAAAGAGAATGCCAGGCAACACTGGAATGACTTCATAACCCCCAGCACCTGTTTCAAAGAGTTCCATTCAAAACATGGAAGATGGCATTACTCATCTACCAGTCGATGCCTTAAGCTTTTACCACCCTTAAAATGAACAAATAATTTTAAAAAACCAACAAAAAACTAAACAAAAAGCCGCACGGGTCCCCTTCCACATCCACTTGGAAATACATCCTTAGCCCAAAGGTTCCTGAAAACAGCAGCACTAGAACTTCAGAAAGCTAATTGTAAATGTATTAAATAGAATTGGAGCTATTGCACAGCAAAGGTGTATTTTGTGAATGGATTAAAACTGTCATAAAATTAAACTTGATAACTTGAGTGTTTAGATTGTCCTCTGAGCAATCTAGTTGAGATAGGAGCATTCACAAGTCTGTAATTTCAGTGATCTGCCATAACTTTTGCCTGCATTTCATATGGTATATTGTTCATTCTAGTCTCAGTTTAAATAACAGATGAAGAGGAATTTCATTTGAATTTTGTTATCCCTAGATAAGCCATGCCTGTTGCAGCTGATGTAACTCTGGGGGACCTGCCTGTGAGACATACAGGTCTAACTCCAGCTGGAATTGAAGGATTACAAGGTTTGTACCAGCTGCTATTTATTACAGCTACAGACTTTGATCAGTGGCTTCTTTAGTTTCTTTCTAAAAATGTTTCTGATGTTGCCACTCACAAAATTAAGTTCAAATACCATTCAAAATCTGGGTTAAATTGTGAAAGATGCTGTGACCCATTCTATGTTCAAGTTGCTTGTTATAAGAGGGGAGTTGCTGTGATATGCCAAAAACTGGAAATGTCATTGAGCTGTAACATTCATCCTTCCAGAAGAAAAGAGGTCTTTTTTCCTGAATTGAGGACAAGGCCAGATCCATTTCACGAAATGGGAACCAAAAGTACTATGCAATTCTGCTGTGTTACTCAGCTGCTATTAGAATGGAACAACTGGGCTTAGTCTTGTATCTGAGTAAATTTACAGAATTATGAGTTAATATTTTCAAGCTTCAAGATAATATTAACTTTGGAATGGATTAGAAAGAATCCCTTCGGTAATGCTTATTTTTAGATAATATCTTTGGCAGAACCTGGTTACTTGGTAAACTGTTACCTTTGTGTAGTCCAGTATGTAAACAGGTTGCTGTATAATTTTAATTGGGTTTGGTTTTGTTTGTTTGTTTGGGGTTTTTTAAATCTGTAAGAGGAAGGAAAAAGGAAGTGATTAAAATGACAAAAAAATCTATAAAAATTAACAGACTCATTCAAGTGTGAAATATAAAATTACTTGAAAAGTTGTGAGGGGATTCAGTGTTTCAAAATGAGTTTTGACTTTGAACTACATGTTGTTGAATGTTGTCTTGGTTTGGGTAGAATCATCAAATGCACAGAATATGAAAGCTCAACAAGCTAGGTAACAAATCAGTTGAGAAGAACTGGAGGACAGATTTCTTCATGTCCATGATGATCACATCTTACTCAAGCACAATGTGAATGAGCAACAGGAGAAAACTAAAAGGTATGGGGGTTAATACTTTTACTTTAGCTTACATTAATATTTTTGCCCTTTAAAACATCAACAAATTAAAAATGCTAATTTCTCTCAGGGCATCTTTTAAAGCAGTAGCAAAAATCACTCTTTGGAATTAATTTTTTTTTTGAATTTCTGGTTATGTCTGTATGTGTATGTATGTCTTTGTGGTGGACTGTATTAGATCTCTGTGTAGAGAGCTCCAGCACTGTCTGTCACTTTGGAGCTGGTACTTTGGACTGGTACCTTGGGTTTGGAGCTATGCTCTCAGAGTATTCTGGGAACTGTAGAAGGGGCTGTAGAAGCCTAATGTTCATCAGGAATTTCATTCTAGAATCACAGTCGTCTATACAGTGAGATTCCACCGCTATTATTAAAATCAGTGCTGTGCTGGCAAACCAGTGTGGACTCAGCAGAACTGTTTATGGTATTGCTGCATTGCAGGAGGGCTAATCAGTCCAAAAGCACCGTGACTCTGTTCACATTGTGCTCTGCTTAATAAAGTCACACTGTATCCAAGCAAGTGTTGTCAGAAGCTAAGAGATTCATAAAAGGGCAGCCAAAAATATTGCTTCTGTATATGGGAGAATTTCATAAATTTTTTTTTAAGTCCAAAGCATTCTTTCCTTTTGGGTCAATATTCAGTGAGTCAGGAAAGAATTCACCAGCATGACATAACTTCCATCTTTTCTGTCAGGGTGTTGTCAAATCCAAGATGGTGAAACAAATTAATTGTTTGGTTATTCCAAAGGGAATTTCCTGTGTTTCTTTTAGATGCCTTACCAAATCCACTCATCATCCACTTAGGTAGCATTACACAGAATGTTCAAATTGGAGTACCTGAATTAATACTTTATGGCACAGAAAATAAAAAACACAGTGTTTGCTAGAGAAAAAAATTAACTCCTCAAGTTAAATTTCTTTTCCAGCATTCCTTGCCAAAACCCTTTTAACTAGAAGTTTGGAATGGATTTGCAGTAGAAGAACATTGAAAAAACTCCACATAAACAAAAAACCTGCTTACAGGCAAGTAACATTCTGTGGCATCCTGAAGTTATTAGGGCTTTTTTTTTGTTTCACTTTTGTTCTTTTAAGTAGAAGCTTCTGTCCACAAGTATACAAAAAATAAAACAAGCCGCTTTAAACAAATGAAGTGTGTCCTTATTTTCAGTTTTCTTTCTGGGCCTTCAAAAACAGATTTCCTGGAAACTAGATACAGGTCTCGAAGATGTGTAACCGACTTTGTAAAACCTTGAACTTGTCTCTCTCATCAAAGCCACCTTTTCTTTCTTTATATATACCAAGTTTTTTGCATTTGCTTCTGGGTATGTTTTCTGTTCGTGCATGTTACATCACCCCCATGTGCCCTCTCTGCCTTTTGTTCTAGCTTACCAATGTTGATCAGAACTAAGGGAAATCAAAAGTACAACGCTTGAGATACCAAAAGCAAAATTTGTGTCCTTCTAA
Organism: Sitta carolinensis; assembly: GCA_032173965.1. NCBI lineage: Eukaryota > Metazoa > Chordata > Aves > Passeriformes > Sittidae > Sitta > Sitta carolinensis. The sequence continues at coordinate 17,813,389 of CM063292.1, read as the reverse complement.
AGACAGATGACAACCATACCCTCTGTATCTAATTATATTCTGCAGCCAGCCATCCCTTCTCCAGAGCACACTGGAAATATTTGCCAAGTATAAAATTGAATATGGTAATGAGAACTGTTAAGTCTCTTTTTCCAGAGTACCTTCTTAAAGATCTCCACCTATATATTTTAGCCACTTTAGACATGAAATAGATATTTAAATCCCAAAATACTAGAAATTGTATATAATTGGAATGTTGCATATTATTAGCATTCTTTCAATAATTGAATGTTCCGTGGAATTGTAGCTTTTACAGTTTGCCCCACCACATCCCAAATCTGTAACTTTACTTAACAGCATGCAGAGGTTCCTATATAAGGTCATGCGTTAAAAATTACATTTAAGCACCATATGGAGTAAATATGTGTCCTCCCTTTACTAACCTTAAATGATAAGCCTTAGGAAACTGTTATTTGTCAGTGCTATAAAGCAGATTGCTGCACAGTGGTTTCAATTATCTTCAAAGAGTTCTTCACAGGCAGTAATAGTTATATCAAAACCTGAAATTTATTATTCAGGTTCTATGCTGAAGTCTTCACAGTGATTATGTTCCTTTCAACAGAATGCTTTTTATGCTGACTTTTCACATTCTTTTTCATCTTTTTTATTATTTTCCCCAGAATGACCACCAAGTTAATACAGCTTGTTAATGATAAAAAAAAGTCTGAACAGGTTGGTGGCGGCCCCAAGTGGCTGGGTCAGGTCTGGAGCTGGAAGAAAGGATTGAGCATTGACAAGAAAAAGTTCATGAGCTTGAGAAACAAAATGAGAGCCTCCCCAGCAAACTCCTTTCAGCTGACCAGCAGCTCCACATTCAAGGCCATAGACCTTTTCCATACAGCTGTCTTAAATCTTTTGTTAGCAGTGGTTTCAGAAAAGTCACCGAGGCTGCTGGTATGCCAAAGCACACAAGGAAAGGTGTGATTCACATTTATTAGAAGCAATGGTTTATATCAGTATCCCTAATAATTGCTTCACTGTAGCAAGTCCATACTCTTTTTTGTTCATCAGTGGGCAATAATAGTACCTGTAGGCAGAAAGATTGTTCTTTCCCCTTGTTCTTGTATTTATTTATAGCAGTCAATGATAACTTGCTTGCCTTTGAAGTCCTTGTTATGATAATCCACAGTAGTCCGGGTTAAACAGAAGTACAGATTTGAGAAGACAGTAGTTATCAGGTAAGTTTTCTAATAGTTAAAATCATTGGACTTCCTTAGTATAACTTCTCTACATGGTAAAGGGTTATAAAAGTAGTATATGAAAAAGTTTAGTGTTTTCATGTTATAACAAAGTTTCACATCTGTAGTTTGTTTGCACATGTTTTTCCTTTTTTAATTTCAAGGTTTGTTCTAGTCTCTTGATACATGTGTGCACAGCACTGCAGACTTGAAAAATCTGTGACACGTGTGGACTTTGATAAGCAAATACTACAGTGCAGCCATCTATAATGGTGCTTTTTACTGTCGAGACTTACTGCTTAAGGCAGTCTCCCTCTCAGTCCTTTACTTACTGCAGTTACATTTGGAAATCACACTTTAAAACTTTCAGATTGTCATAGGAATATTTGTAGAAGTACTTGTGCTTGGTTAACCTATACACTCTCCTGATAATGTGTTTTTAAAATCCCCAACAGCTACAGCCCTGATTCAAACCTGGGTCAGCAGAATTGTCTCCTTGACTTCCAGAAGCTATGGGTCAGGCTAGTGGCCAGTTACAGCCTCACACCAGTCTTCATTACTATTACATTGATTCAGGTGTATGAGTACAGCAACAGTTCTCATGTTTTTAGACAGATTAAAAAATGGGTTTGTTTCTACCAATTTGCCTCTCCAATCTATTTGTAGTTCAAGTTTTGACGATTTTCATACACCTACGTTTTTACACTTCATATCATTAATCGGGTAGTTTTATTCCCAAGATCAATTTGTTTGGTTTTTCTCTTAACAGTGCAAAAATAGGGTGGAAATGCAATAAATTTATTCAGGCCCAGTGCTACCAGATAGAAGAGGGCAACTTGGTTCTGGAAGTACAGATCAGATGTTGATATGACAGAGTGGGAGGACTTACCTTGGTATAAAAACAGATCCAGATCTAAGATGTCTTGTGCAGAACTAGGACTGGGGCCATATTGATTATACTGAAGCAAACATGAGTAATTTTAAAAAATAAAACAAAAATGGAAAAGCTGTCCACAGAAGGTGCAGTGCAAATAACAACATTCAGAAATTTTGCAGAAGTTCTAGTGTGACTGCCTGTTTTCTGAGGCCTCGTCCAAACCAGAGGGGATTCTGATGATTTGCTGCTCTGAATATGCAATTTCTTGAACACACTTTCCTAAGGTGAAGACTTACTAGAAATCTAGTAAGCAGTGCTCAGAATTTGAACCCAGAAGTGTCTTCCATAAGGTCAGAGAATACTTTTTATAATATTCATTAAGCATAGACTATTTCATGTTCTTGTTTTGCATATGTCCTCATACTCCCCTTTTCATCAATAATGATAAACCCAACAGACTGGTGTTGGCTATGTGCCCTCTTTTTTTAGAGAATTGAATTCTTAGATTGCTCAGTCAAACCTCAAGTCTGAATCTCAAACCATTTTCAGTGGAAATCTGAAAACATACAGGATACTTATCCAAAAATAAAATGCCTGGAAAAATTCAGGAGAGCTTTGCTGTCTCTAGGGTAGGAAGAGACAAAAAAAATCCACAAAATATTAATATACCTTACTGTATATCTGCTTTAAAAATACCATAGCCAATTGATCCAAAACATCTTCAATAGAATTCTTGCAAAACTTTAGGTATAAGTTCATAACAAGCAATTTAATGTTCATTACTACCCATGAATAATTTAGAATCTAGAAATAGTAGAAAACTATTGATTGGCCATGTATAAGGGTAGAGTAGCGAATTAGGTGAAGCTGTGCAGTGCAGCAAAGTCAGGCAAACATGCATGCAGAATGTGTTCATAATAAAGCCTCTATTAAATCTCTTTTCTTTCTCTTTTTTTTTTTACTTTTGCATAAAAATACATGCAAAATTTTACAGTTTTGCCTGTTTTTTTCTCCTTTTCAACCATTTCAGTTTCAGACTGTTACCTTTAGTTGTATTAAGGATCTAGTATGGCATGATCCTGCAGTCCTTACTTGTTTGATTTCAGTGGAAGTTCTCCTTGGATGAGAAATATGTCGTCAGTTCTTTAGCTGCCTTTCAAGGGAGGGACCCCGTTATTATGTGTGAGCATTCTTTGTGCATTAGTGGTGCTACATAAATAATACATCATAATGTTTGCTATTAAATTATTCACACAGTCATAAGTCTCCCCTATTCAGAATTTCCTTTATATAGTTTAAATAGGTTAAAAAAGTTGTTATCATAAATAATTTCTCAGTCTGTGCCTACAGTGAATTCAGAAAATATTTTAAATATTTTTTTCGTTATTTGAAAGTAATCTGTTTGGAAGAACTTCATGTGTTTCATTTTTGTATAAACACTCTTCAAGTACAGCAGACAGAAACTGAAGATAACATCCAAATTCAACAACTACCATATTTAAGTGAAAACTTTTAAGGAGTTTGAAATTCAGCTAAAAAACCCTTTAAATAAAGCCAGGCTCTAAAAAGTAGTTCAGATCCATATTTATGTTTATTAAATTGCTTGTATCCAGACCCTGATACCTGACCTAAGTTACTATTTGTGAGTTAAGTTCTGAAAGTGTTTCCTTTATAATCTATTTCTAATTTGAAACTTGATAGAAGATATGTTCGTATTTGAGAGTTTCTGTGTTTGACTGAAAATACTAGGAAATAAATTGAAAAATGTCCACCAGTACATATGTAGAATACTCTGTGTTCTATAATTTTGCCAGCAGAATACTTTATGGAAGGCACTTTATCCTCCTGTTTTCCAAGTCATGCATTTTTTATGCTGAATGAACAGAGTCAAAACTTAAAGGAATACATGAGCATTATATTTAGGAGACTTTAATTATCTTGGGAATCTTGTAACTGTTATCTAGAACAGTCTGTATGAGTAATTTTATTGCACAAATAATCTTACAGGTTTGTGTAACTCTTTATTTTTAATCCTTGTGTCAGCACAGAAGAAACTGTCAATACTGGAATACTGGAGACAAACCTGGACATTTGGGTGACCAGTAAGGTCATCTTAGTTCATCTTTGTAGCTTATGTCTTTGAATTTTTATATTATTAACAGCTTTTTCTTGTGTTTTGTAAGAAAATACATGGCTGTCATCCTGCTACATAACCATGCAAAGACAGTCTTGAAATTCCTTAGGAACTGTGTAGTGCCAACAGGAGTGGGCTTCCACCAAGCTCTTTGCTGTAGCACCATTTGATGTCATCCTGCCAACCTTTAGGAAAACATTCTTTATTTTGCTACGTGTTTAAGAAGTTCTTGTGATCGAAGTAACTGTACTTACCAAATAGTGAAGCAGCCACAGTTAATCATTAGTCCATCATCAATAGGGAAGGGAGCTACTGGTTATCCTGAGTCCTAGATCCTCAGAAAATCCACTAATATTTTAAAGCTGCCTTTGCAGCTTCACTGCATTTTCTGTCTATCACGAGAGCTAAATAACAGAGCTGAGTTCATATGCAGCACTCTGTGAGATGATTATTGTAATGTAGCTGCAATCAATGGTTTTTCCATATTTAAGTGGAGTTTGTTTGGGGATTCTTTCAGGAAAGTATAAATCTGCCCTAAGGGACAAACTTGGCCTATGGATTATTAGAGTAAACCCATTTTAAGTACAAAATTTATCTCCAATTAGCTTGACAGTTTGTAATTAAAAGATGGCCAAAACCAGAACCTTATGATTTGATGTCTATGGTACACAGTGTGCAAGGTTAAAAAAAAAAAAAAAATATACATTAATTCTAAATAAGATCATTTTTCAAACAGGTATCTTCAAATTACTTAACTCATAATATTTTCCAAAAATATCTTTAAAGCCATCCCAGACTGTGTTTGTGAAATGGGTATTTGCATGTTTGTGCGTTTTTTTTTTGTGGGCTTTGTTTAGTTGCTTTTTTAATGAAAAAGCTTATTTGCTTGTCAGTTTTTAATTCCTTTGGTGTTTTTTGCTGCATTGTGACTCTGGATTTAAATCTATTAGCTGTGTTATTTAACTCAATTAGATGTCTGTAGATCTATTAGATAGTACTACACATTCACATTCTATTCTTTGCTGCTTGGGACTCTGTGTCTTGGCCATTGGTGTATTTCTGCTTGAGAACAATTAGCTGAAAAGCCTTTTGCTTATTTTTCCTGACAGGGCAAGTGACCCTGAGAAGTTTGGTGCTGATATGTATTTTACTTGCTTGGTTTTCCAGTTTTGAGTATGAATGGGTAAAGTTTTTGAGCCACTAATCCAGTTAATACAATAGTCAGGACTCCTCAAGAGTAGTCTCAGTAATGTATCCATGTCCTGCTCATATGGAAGCAAAGACAAGATGCAAGGGATGTGGTTTAATTAGACCTCAATTTTATTAGCTTAGCCATCTGGGATTTACTGGCATAAATTTGTACAGTGGAGGTCAAGATCCTTTCTTTAATCATTTCCTTCTGGTGTAAGTTGCTATCAGTGCTCCATTCCCACACAGCTGGTCCCCAGCCTGTTATTGGGACTCCACTCTATATGCTTTTAATCCAAATGATAAGAGGTCTGGAAAAGAGATTCTCTTTGGTGTACTTCAGGCATTAACCCCAAAGATAATTCTTAGCTTTTGTAAGAGTCACTTTCTCCTAACTTCATTCTCCATTTCAGGCTTTTAAAGCCAGCACAAAGATGAGGTTTAAAGGAAGGATAGAGCTCACGTTCCTTGTTTCTGCAATTGTGGTAGAAGGCATAGAGCTAGATCAGTTTGCTCATTAATTCATGTTATTGCCTCCAAAGGGGTATTAGTTCCTTTTCATTTTCTGACTTCTGTTCAGCTCTACTTCCATGTGTCCAGGTTCTATGACAATTTTTTTTAAATTTTTATTTTTTTACTTTTTGGGCACTAAAGAAAATATTGCTTGAGGTATCTCAATCTGTATATAACCCCTATTTTTAGGTAATATCCGAATACCTGGGCAGATGTTCAGGGAGCAGAATATAACTACGTGGGAGGGAGAAGCCTATGTTGATCTAGGCAGGTTTGTGATCATTTCTAGAAAAATGACCCTTCCCAACAGAGTCTTCTTCAATTAACTGTGCCTTGCCCATGAAATCTGAAAACATCTCATTGTTCAACAGCAAGTGCTTTTTCTTATACCTGGATGCAATGGACATTCCTTAGGCATATTTTATTTAAATAAATAAATTTTGATCAATGTAATGCACTAATAAGTAATTAATTGCACATGCTTTCCCTAGCTCTTACAACTGCAAGAATTGAAATGATACAAATAAAAAGTAATTTTTCACTTCTGAATTTGAATAATTTGATCCATAATATTATTATCTGAAATTTGTTTAAATCAATGCTGTTTCACTCACTGTTGAAAAAATAGTTAATGTTGACTGTCAGAAGCTATGGAGTTTACATCTGTACGTCATAAATTTCACTATCATCTGCTTCTTTTTCTACTTAAAAAGAAAAAAAAAAGCTCCCTGCTTAAAAAAGAAAGGGGGAAAAAAAGGGCCTTTGAAGGCATCAGACCCTTTTGTTTGATGTGTGGAACATGATTAATAAAAACGTGCCACTACATTAGCTTTTAAATAACTAGCATGAGACAGTGCTGCTGTCTATACTCACCACAACTTTAATTTACATAGATAACATGTTTTAGACACATGATAGTTTTAGCATTGAGTTAGGCCAGTTTCTCAGGGAAGATCTCAGTTTTGAGACTGTGTTTATCTTTTGTGTAAGGACAATTAACTGGGCAATGCCAAAACACAATAGCATTTGATATTTTGAAGAATAAAAGGAAAATATTTCCCTCAGATGGTTTACAGATGTGTAAGCTTTGTAGTCCATTCTCTTGCTCCAGCGTGGCATTTTGACAGTATGTCCAATATGTCTAAAATTGATAAATAATGGAAGATAAAAAACCTTTTCAAATGTTAAGTATTTATTTGGATCTATAATAATATATATTATTTTTTATAATTATCCTCAAATTCTGTGATTTTAATCTTAGAATTGTAAGAATATCTGCATAAATATTAAACGATACTCATGTAGTTAAGACACCTGCAGCATGTTTGAGAACAAGCCTTCTCAAAAGTTACAAGTGTTACAAGTTGCTAGGAACCTTTTATTAACAGAATTTGATACATTTCAACTATAAGAGGGAATTCCATGAAATGGTATTCTGCTGGCACCAAATACTTCAGACGGTGGAAGTGTGAATGGAGAACAAATAATCTCTTTAAGTGTAGGATGGAGGTTTTTTTCTTTCATGTCCTGTTTTACACAATAATTAAAGATGCTGATGCATTGTTTAAAGCTGCTGAATCATCATGTTTATTTACCTACGTTCTATAGTGTGAATTATAGAAGAAGAAATTAATTTGGGCATTACCCACTAAATCTCCCGAATTTTTGGAATTGAAAAAGCTCTTGTAGAAAGCTGATTTGCTGAAATAGTTCAACTTTTCAAAACAAAACTTTTATGATAATTCATTTTGTATTTTTAAGCTCATGATGTATTTCCTTTTAAACTTGAAGACTAAACATTTGGGACAATGTGGAAATTATTGAGGTCTGTAAACAATTGGTTGAGAAAAGCAGTGCTCTTTCAGCAATGGAAGGAAAATTTCTCCAGTTTCAAGAGCTTTTTGGAATTTGGTCAGTACATTTCTCTACTCTCATCACATAAGCCAGTGTAAATGGAAAAAAGAATATGCACAGTTCTTGATTTTGAGTCAATATTGAGTACATGAAAATGAACCGCATGTAACACTTCTCTCAGGCTGCTCCAAATGGAGGAAGGATTTTTACTCTTAAATTTTGTGTTTTTTTCAGAAGAGTCAAGGAGGTCTTAGTGCTTTTATCTGCAAAGTCATCCCAGGTCGATTGTGAAGAATGAACTGAGTTGTCTGGCTACTGAAAGAGACTCCTGATGATTTAAAGAGAGAGCTTTGACTGAAATATACTGATTTACCAAATAAAAGGGGTACCAGACCCCCCCCTCCCTTTATCAGTCTTTGATAAAGTTAGCGAGGTTTGGCTGTTTTTTTGTTCTCAGATTTGGTTTTAACTTGTTTTCTTACGTTCATGGAAATTATTTTAGAGGGCTACTGTAAATAATAATTTTCTTTATGAAAAGAACAGTTTTATGAAAGTATCACCAGAACATGCAATTGCATGGTAGATTCTCTGTACGTTTTAGTTATACAGCTCTTGCCTGCATTTTTCCCATAAGTATCTGGGGAACTGCATGTGCATTTGAAGGTGATATGTTTGGCAGCTTGGAAATGGAAGAGTTCCCATAAATTGAGGAATCCTAACTAACTAATCCTAATCTAACTGCAGTAGAGCTCTGTAAAGAATCCTAGCCTTATGAGCTGGAAGCACCAGGTATCCCTGTAAACTCTTACTGCTCTTTTTAGCATTCTAGATTGCACTTGTGCCATTAGATGTTTGTTCCATTCCTCTTTTTCCCATGTTGTTTCATTTCTACCTTTTGCTGTGCTTTGCCTTCTCTTCCCCTCTTTGGTGTAATACCTGTATCCTTTCTAACAAAGCAGCTCCTCTGTTAGCAGCTCAAATCTAGTTTTTGATAGAGTGAGCTACATAAATTCCAGGGGAGATGGGTTTCACATGGCTTTTGGGTTCTTAAATAGAAAGAGATAAGTAAACTGTGCCATTTTAAATCATATGCAATTTTTGGGTAATTTACAACAAACATGGAGTGCTTTTGCCACTTTCTTGGCAGCAGCTGAATGGATTCACATGTGTAGGGACTCAAACTAGTATCTGAAGACCTTGTTTCTATATATTCACAGTGAAAGGTGCATTTTGAAGGATAAGTGGCTCTTTTTTGTTATAAGAATGGATCCAATGGTTTTCCCATTTCAAATAATTCGAATGTTTGAGATGTGTCTACTAAATGTGAATAACTGTAAAATGCAAAATTTCTTGTTTAGATGGCACATAACAGACTTACCAACACAGCATGTTTTAGTATTTCTTGGCTTTGCTTTGGCTTTGCCAAGGTGGCTAGTTAATTTATTTATTTGTTTTTCTTCCTCTAATGTGTGTTAAAATGGAAGAAGATCAGTAAAAAAATTGAAGCTAAGAGATGTGAAAGAAAAAATTAGTTCGCTTGCACAGTTGGAAGGGTTAGAGACTTTAAGGATTCTGATTTTGATAAGAAAGAAAATAAAATATGGAGAGATATGAAGAGTATCAAAATATTATTTCTAAGGTGGAATTCATTGAAGCTATTGCAGTAGAGTTTCCAGGTACAGGAGAGAGCAGGAAGAACACTGAAGAAAGATTGTTGATGAACAATACACTTTATTAAGTGAAAACAGGACTAACTGCTAATGTTGTTTATTCTCCATTTTATTTTCTATCTCAGCAATAAGATATGAAAGGTTGAAGATCAAGTTGGTGATTGGAATTCAATGGGGTTTTATTTGTTTCTTGTATATTCAGACACGAATGAACCTAAGAAATTTGTACAGGATTTGGATTCAGCCTCTATTCAACTACTTTGTAGGAAATAGTATATTGAAATAACTGAAGCTAACTTTATTCTGTCTGCAGTCATTAAGCACTATGTATACACAAATATGTATTTAGCAAAAATTTTCATATACTCATTTTATTAAACAGAAGATTGGCATCTGTGCTCTGTTGTTTTAAGTCATACTTGGAATACGATTTACATTGAAATTCTTAATGAATGAGGCTTCATTAAAGCATTTGTGGAATGTAGCCACTATACTATTAACTAATATTCTGAAAATAGAGGTTCTATCAGCATTCTTCATTTAATATTAAAATTGGTTAAATGTGCCTTAATGTCATCCATTGAAATAAACTAAAATGTAAAAGGAATCAGAAGTCCCTTTTTTCAAGTACTCCTAGTAGGAAAATAGAGCTGAGTGTACTAGGATTATGAAACAATTATATATCTACAATTAAGGGTTAACAGAGCTGTGGCAAGCTCTGTGATTACCATAACTGTGGTCAACATTCATTTTTGCTTGCTGCTGCAGTGTTTTCTGGTCAGCATGTCTAACCACCATAACCACAGCAAAATCTTTTAATTGCTGAACAGATGTATTTCTTGGTCGTTTCCATCATGACTGAGCTCAGGGTTTAATGTTCATGAGAGCACCAAGAGTGCCACCTTCCCCCAGCCGTGCATTCAGTTACTTGGATCAAGAGTGTCTCCTGTTGACCACATTGAGAATATATACACTAAATACTGCCAGGGGAAACCACGGTTGGAATAGGCTGTGTTGTAACATTCCACTAGGTGTGATTTATTTTATTTTTTTCTGGATATTCCTTCCTTTTCATAGAGCCTAAAGAACTTAAAGACCAACCATGATGCTTCGTTAGCAAAAGGTGATGAATGGAATGAATAGCTTAAAGAGGGGCAGTTAAAGTGATTCCATCTTCAAGTTGCATTCAGTTACTCTTTCAAACAGAGGAGGTGAAGTCGTAGGCAAGAGCTAGAATCTTTTACTTTAGGTAGCACATACAGCTAAGGGGAAAGGAAATGTTGTGATACATTTTAATGGAGGAGACGTGACTAGGCCTTTCAGACATATTTAGAAGAATGTCCTGATACTGTATATATTTTTATCCTAGTCAAAAGAAAAATTTCTGACTGAAATGCTATTTGTGTTTCATAGAATTGTGAATCACCCCTGAACTTGTGTTTGGACAATATTTGAAATTAAAGCATAAGATATGTCAATTCTGGAACTAAACAAATGCTTTATTAATAGAAAAAAAAAAAAAAAAACACCATAATACTTGGTTTATTGATCATATATTGCTAGTTTGTAGTATTCTTTGAACCTGATTTAATTAGAGTACAGTGTTACATTCATACAATTATGCTACTTATTCAATAGTTCAAGTCAGTCACTTTGGTTTTTTTGTCTAGTGGCTTTGAGAGACTTGTGTCATGACTAACAATGTCCAGATACAGGGCTAAGCATCAAATGGTTTCTTCTTCATTTTCTGCAATGTAGGAGGAATAAGAGCATGACAGTTTGTTTTTTCTTGCATTTTGTAACAACTTATATTTAGCTTTACCACCTGCTTTACCTATTGTAAATATATTTTACATGAACTAAGTTTACCTTACAGATATTTTCACCAAACCTTTGAAGTGTTGTCATGCATGGAGAGCAGATATTGTCGTTTTAAGTATCTCATGTCTTTAAACCATATCCTGCTGTAGTGAGGGTTTTGGAAGCAAGGGTGTGTTGTTTCTGTAACATCAGTAAAAATATTTTCTGTGCAAAAACCATGCCCTAGCTAATACCAATATTCACTTACTAAAAGGGAATTCAAAAATGTAATGCTCCAGGTTTTTATATTGTTTTGCCTAAGACAGAATGTGATTACATACTGTCGATCAACTGCAACATGCTACTCTCAGCTTCATCTAAAAATCATGAAAAAGACTTTGGGCCTGATGTAAATCCATGTGCATTTATCTTCTCATGAAGTTTCTAAGCGACAGTTGTATTAAAAGAACAAATAATAGCATGACACTGCCTAAATATTATTCGCTATTTCTGTTCACACATCCATTGTAATTTCATTTTGTGCTGTGCATTACATGAAATTTGTCTCTTCGTTTTATTTACATGAAAGAATAAACAATCCAGAAAAAGAGAATGAACTCTTGAAGAAAAACTCTGACAAGCTGTGTAAGGTAAGTTAGGATTTCTGGATACAGAAAATTTGATTCTGTCCTTTTTTAATAGATCGTAATATACTGAGTATATGCTTTAGTGTGTGTATACATATTTTGTGCTTTTGCACACATGTAACTGTTTTCCTGCTGCTGTTCATCATATGACTGTGTATATGGAAACTCTCAGATGCTCTGCTGTATTTCATTGGCCCTGTTGGAACAGACCAGCTTCTGTATTTGTTCTAATGCTCTTGAAATAGTAGATTGCTTCTTAAAAAATGTAATTAAAATTAAGTAGGCGTCACTTTATTTTGAACATAAATTCCAAAAGCTCTTATTTGAATTTCTAGTAGATATTTTAGGATTATTGAAAGAAGATTGTGTTTTGGTAGACATAAAGTCCTTTGTTTTTGTCTTGGCTCTGGGTTCTTGGTTTTGGGGTTTTTTTTGAAGAAAGTGATGTTTAAACTTTTTTGTGTTCAAACAAAAGTTTAAAAAGTTCTTTATCACATCTCAATGAACTTACATAAAGTCTGATATGTGACAGCTTCTCCAATGTTTAGTTTTGGGGGGTGGTTTTGTTGTTTTGTTAATAGCTACCATTTCACTTCCCCTGATTCTGCTTGCAATTTTTGTGTAGGTTCACATGAGTTTTTACAAAGGTTCCTATACATAATAACATGTATAAGCTTTATCAGCAGTGCTTGAAAAGAAAATGGAAACACATTGTTAAGATATGATTCAGAAATTCTCTGTTACAGAAAAAAAGTAATTATAGTTCAGTTGCCACAAGCATATTAAAGGAAAAAACGACCTTCCAGTGAACTTTTCCTTTATTGTGAATATGTGCTGTCTTTTACACTGAAGAGGGTTAGAAAATAAGACACATCCTACAGCTAATAATTGCAGAAAGTAGATCTTGAAGTCTTTTCTCATATTCTCTTAAAATTTGTTTGGCTTGTCAGTGTGATGTCTGTCAATGACTAAGCATAATGTAAGCGATAATCAAATTTTGTTCATGTTATTCTTACAATATTTGGCATACTTTTTATTTGTCTTTTCATATAATCTCATTTAAACATTGATTCATCTTTCATCATTCCTATAGGTTACCCTATAGGTATCGATAAATTAGGAAGAGAATGTATATAACCACATTTAATGGCCAGCTTTTTTGGTTGCCTATTTGAACAATGCAACTACTAGAGCTTACCTGTGCTAGCAGTAGATAGGCCAGTGTCCACAGGTGCTGCTTAACTAATAATATTTTTTTTTCATTTTTTTAAATGGAGGCAAAGGTGCATAAACCCATTCTTTACTGAAGTTATTTTTGGGAAATTTATGTGACGTTGATGGGAATTTTGCCAAAGCCAAGACTGCAGAACTGGATTGAAAACTTTGCAAAGAACAAGTATGAATTTGTCAGTTGACTCTTATTATTTAGTCAGTATCCAAGAAAACAATTTGTTTGTATAAAAGGTTTGGAGGAATTGTTTTCATATGATCTTGTAATGCAAATCTAGCAATGCTTAAACTCCCTCCAAAGGAAATGGTGCCAGATGTGGTTGACCATTATAGTTACACAGATGGCTCCAACCCCTGTGAAATATAGTAAATATGAAAGAAATTCCACATGAATTCAAGTAAATGTAATCTTAAAATCCGAAAGAAGAAAGCAACACACATGGACTCAATTCAGACTGACATAAACATTAGCATTGTATGGGTTCAGATAAAACCTGTCTTTTAAAACATTCTTAATTTAAACATCTAAATTCTTAACAACCATCATAATAATGCTTAATGATTTTTCTGCCAGCACGGTCTTCCAAAAGATTGAACTGATACCTGCCTGCATGCTTATGTGAAGTAATTGTACCTAAAGCTGATGAACGCACATGTAACTGGGTGTTGTGGTCATTCAAACCTAACAACGTTTTCAGACATGTGAAAACTGACAGTATTTCTTTTGATTTGAAGAGAATTATGCTTTCCTTATGGAAGCCAATCAAACTCTAAGCAATTAGAGAACACACTGTCTCTTCTGTACCTTTGCAATACTGTGGAATGTGGGTTCAGTAGGTTCACATGAGTTCAGTGGGTTCAGTGCATTATATTGCTTGCATATTACCTTCAAAATTATCAGAGAGTGATGCATGTATTACTGCAGGGCTTAGAAACTTTGCTCAAGTTCATGCATGCTGTGAAAACAGTCACACATAAAATGTTCTGTGCCTAGAGAACTCTGTACGTAGGTTAGATATAGTATGAGAAAAAGACAAAATGCAGGGATATACAACTTCTTAATGAAAAATACATATCAGAAATATAAACCCTGTATACTTTAGGGTTTACAATTCAGGCTATAATATTTTGTTTCTTTAATCTTAAAGTCATTCTTCAAATATATGCAGTATTAATGCACTCACAGGTATTCAGAGCCCTCATTCAGCATGCAGAGTCTGAACCTATGTGGGCTGTCCCTTGTGCAGCATTTCTTTCTCCTCTCTTTTTGTAGTCAAGGCGTCTTACGCAGAACTCTTGAAGAGATAGGTGGATAAATAAATAGATATCAGAAGATTTTTAATATGTTGATATATGTAAAATAAAAAGTTTTTTTAGGTGATGAGATTCACCAAAGAGTTGAGGAACTGAATTTTTTTGTTTATGAAACCCTACAATTAACTGATTTTTCACAGGGTACAAAAATGAATAAACTTCATGCTTGGTGAATATTGATATTTTTTCAGTAAATAAGAGTGCAAATATAGTAATGTGAAGACTATACCACTTGCTAATCTGTATGAAAACTCATTGCATAGCTGTGTCTTTTTGCCCACTGAGAATTATGCTGTAAATTATATAATGTACTTAATTTAGTTTTAATCTGAGTAACACTTTTTGTTGTGGTTTCAGCAGTTCTAGTTCTGTGTCTATGCAATCCTTATTGCACGTAGATTGGTAGTTTGCAAGTAAATAATGTGTTACAGGCAAAAAGTTATTCTAATTTCTTGGCCCACCTCTGGTTCTTATTTATTAAAGTAGGAGAAAGATTACTTTAAATGTGCTTCTTAATCAGTATCAGAATTGTTGTTTTACAGTATGAGAAAACTGTTGTCACTTTGTGGTTAACATTTTTCTTTGAACAGGCAACTGACTTTATGCTCTGCATGTTTCACAGATTTAAAAGAAATCAGGTGGATGATCCCAGTTCTCTACATTAAGAGGTTTTGTATGCGGAAAGAATGGTTTTGTTAGTTGTCAGTTGCTGAGGTTTGGAGATGTGGATTACTCTGGGATATGCATCTGAATTCCTTTTCTAGTCCCACAAATGTTGCATGCTGCCAACTTTTTGACTTTGGAGCTCTAAATTAAGGCCAGTTCCTTTGCTCATCCCACAAAGTCTTTCATGTTTTTTAACCGCAGCCTGAGAAAGGCGCCTTGGTTTCAACAGCAGCAGACCAGCATGTGTTTACTTAATTCCTAAGACATGATGACAGTGGTCTCTGTGTCACTAAAAGCTTTATTCTTTATTATTTTCTGTTGAAGCTGATTTCTAAAAGTTTTTCACATGCCATATGGTTTATTACAGTGTCTTCTGTGTGACCCATGAACAGCAATGGAAATCAAAGGAACTGCAAATGAAACTGCAAATTGCTGAACTAGAGATGGCTATCAAATCTGATTTAGCAGACAAAAATGCAATCCTTGACAAGATCAAAGTAGAAAGAAGTATTTTTCTGAAAAAATGTAATATTTTCTCAAGATGTGAGGTCATACCTATGTTGAAGTTCAGGAATATTGCCCAGAAAAGTGCAGTTTCTATTGCTGGTGATTTCAAAGCTGCCTTTTAAGTGAACATTTGTACAATATGCTGAGGCTATGACTAGCTATTAAGTATAAAAATTGACCAAATACAGATTATACGCTGAATGATGCTCATATTTTTTCAGCTGCATTTATTCTTCTTCTGTTGGGTTAATACTTACTCCTTATTCAGTGTTTCTTCTCTTCTCTACATTGGAAGCTCTTATGGAAAAGAGGCCCATGTGACAGTCTCCATCAAATTATAAGTCCCTATTCTTTTTACTGTACAAAGTTCCATGAAGTCTGTACAGATCTTTGTCCATGTTTAATTGTCTTGCAACTTCATTAATTCTGAAAATTTTTATATTTTCAGTATACACTGATTTTTATTTATAGCTGTGTACATTTACAGTAATACATTTTTCTTGTAATCTACTGAAGAGATCATTTCATATGTGTTTTTCCCGTGCTAGGGAACTTCTCAGAGAATATTTAAGACTTTGCAATCTCTTTTTATATCTCAACACTGTGTTATATATTGCAGAAGCATATGAAGTTTACAAAAGAAGAACACAGGCAGAAAGTATCATGAATATTTTTAGACTTGGGTCTTCAAATGTGTATTTTTTTAAAAGTGTATTTCTGTGAACAATCTAATGGAATGAAGTGGACTAACGTGTGAATAATTCTTCTTATGAGTGTGGCTTCAATTCATCATGTGCTTGCCATAAAGATTCTGAGTAGCGTTATTGACATCTAATACTAAATTGAACATTTAAACATTTTCTTTGACCACAGCAAGTGTTTACAATGTTTGCCCTAAGTGATACTAAAATAAATAAAGATATCTTAAGCTACATTACTATGAAGTAACGACATATTGGCAGTTGTTACTGACAGCTCGATTATGTAATGCTAAATTTAAAATGATATTAAAATGTTTAAGTGGCAATCATTGCCTTCCCCACATTGGCACTTTATAGCTTCTGGAACTCCTAACTGTATCACCAGGGTACTACACTTTCAATTGCTGTTAAGTTGCTGCGGTTTGCATAGGTGTTCTAATACCCTTCAAGCCCTGTGTATCTAGGATTTGATTACAGCTTTTTCTCACTGCTGCTGCAGAAGTATTCACAGAATCAGAGTGGCTCAGGTTGGAAGGGATCTCCAACTTGGCCACTTAGAGAAACACTATCAAAGGTTTTGGCAAATGGAGGGTTGAATATGAATGGGTGAAAACATGACTTTAAAGAGTTTGTTGGCAAGGCTTACTTACTGCACAGATTAAAGCATACAAAGGAAGATCAAATTAGAAGCAATTTGGAATGATTTATACGAAAGTCAGGAATGCAAAGGGGGGTGAGTGTGACAAGGTATGGATGCAAAGATAAGGGTGTGAAAGAGCTTAGCAACACTTAATTACTGAGTATTTTAACATTTACTGAGCAATTCCATAGGGTTCACTGCAATTATAACAATGACTTGGCTGTAGATACGAGCTAGTAACATTCATAGTATAAGCAATTCCCATACACAGGTGAAGTGATGTGTGCACCTATTTCTTTGTGTACACAGGTACCTATCAACCTAAGAGGTACCTACCATGTGTTCAGGGAATAAATCACATCAAATCCCTTTGTGTTTCCTAACAGGCCGGATGTAGACCTCGAAGGCTCTGGAAACGTATGGATGTGGATCAGCCCAGGCCTGGCTGTCTGGGATGGTCCTTGGAGTGTGGCAGGTTTGAGGATGTGAGCCCTGGGAGGTGCCCCATGCAGAGGGAGGTGCTGGCACTGCTGCTGTGCCCCAGGAGAGACAGCGGGGCCTCACTCCTGCAGGGCTTAACATCATCGACTTCACGAAGGCATCACTAAGTTTCCATCCTGGACATAACCCTGCAATGTTGTATCCATTGGTGAGGTGTTAGTGTCTGTTAGTGAACTCGAAGGGAGCCGAGGAAGTAGGAGTACCTCAGTGTAAATTACCTACTAAACATATTTTACCTTAGAGAACGTTTGTACTGTGTGACAAGGCTGATTCTTTTTTATATGATATTAATTTGCCTTTGAAACAGAAAAATAATTAGTTGTAAAATTGCTAACTGAATAAGATAGTAGTGGAGATGGGGTTTTTTGTTTGGGTTTTTATTTTTTTGAAATGCATCTCGTAGCATTGAAAGAGCTGAAATATAAATGAATCTGGAAGTCTAAGAGGCTGTATATATGTTGACAGATACCAAATTATAATAGTTATGTTTTCACAAATATACATCATTAGAGAATTTCTTTTTACTGTATCAACTATTTTTTACTGCAGCTGACAACTTCTCGTTGTTTCCTGTGCTGCATACGCAATACCATTGTTTAAAGGCTTTGCATAATGAATATGGGCTATAACTCTTCAAGTTTTTAACTTTAGTAAGTTTAACTATTCAAGGATTGTTATAAAGACTGTAAGTTTATCTTTTTATGTAGTTTATGGGACAGGAGGTTAAACAAGAAAGGCTAGCAGGTGATAAGGTAGAGATGGCTGAAGAAACTTAACAGGAGACAGAAAAGCGCTCACATCTGTCAGAGGAGCAGTTAGCTGACCAAACATCAATTATTTCTGGAAATGAGAGAGAAATAACTGAGAGAATTGGAACCAGAAGGTAGAATTCATTTTTATGAATAAGTAACTGTATTTTCTTAATAAATGTATGTCTTTTTTCCATTTTCTTAAGCATTTCTTACTAGCAGTGGGAGCTGCCTCATTATGAGAAGCTCCATGACAGAAATTATATTCTGGTGCACTTTCTAGCTGAAGCTGGGTAGTGGATATGGTGGTGTTATTTTCTTCCCAAATGGAAACTGTATCATAATTGAATGCAAAAATCTGGTATCTGACCTAGATTCATAAAATATTGAAGGAAACCTGGCTTCTATTTTAAATGTCTTTATATTCTCCCTTAGAACTATGCTGTTCTAAAGACTATTTTAATGAATATTCTCCTTTTGTCTGCAGATAACAGCCAATGCTGCTATTGGAAATCCTTTCAGACAGAGAGAGGGGTAGTATGTCTTATCATATTCGTGACTTAAAGTTGTTAGAGGCAGATTTATTTAATGATTATAAAAGGCAGGTCATTCTGTTCCACCTCTGAGCTTAAACTGTTTATCATTGAAATAAACCAAGTCCACGACACCAAGTTTACAGTAAAAGCACAACCAGAATGCTAAAATTTCATGTTCATTTCTTTGCAGCTTCTGCATAAGAATACATTAGAAAAATTGGAAAAACATGATATTGAATCCTTGTTTTGTTTATAAGTAATTTGCTTCAGAGAAAAAACCCAAACGTGCTGAAATCATCCACCTGCATACAGAACTATTTTTCTCTTTGAAAAAAATGTTATATTACTCTTTATGTGTGCATGGTGTTAAACATTGTCAGAGGGAATCCACAAATTCAGGCCATATTCCTGTATAAAGCTAACAGTTGTTCATACCTCAATTCACAGGACTTTCATCATTCCAGTCCTCAACTTTCATCTGGGAAACACTATTTTTTTTTTTTTTTTTTTTAAGAAACCAGAAAAAAAATACAGTTTAGATGATGACATTGATTTTCAGGGTTTATATTCTGCAAGGAAAAGAAGATTTGCCTGGCATTTTTTCTTCATTTGTTAGTAAAACACCTATATTACTAGCAGGTTCCTCAGCAAAACTCAGATGGACTACAGTAAAGGGGTTTAACTACATTGTTAAAACATCTAATGTTGTTCTTATCAAGGTGATGATGCTCCTGAAGCAATAAAAAATGACAGCAATGAATTTTACAAGTCCATTATCTACAAATATTAAACAGTTGAGTCAGAATGTTTGTGGAAAATACTTGTCCAGACTAAAAATAATATTTTAAACCTAGTGCCCTCTAAGAGTAGCTTTGCTGTATCTAACATCAGTTTTCAGGAAAGTTATGTATGTACAATATTAAATCACTTCAGTGTACTTATTATTCTATTATTATTTGTGGGCAAATGCACTAATTATGTTCTGTTGACTTATTCTTAAAACCAGCAATTAATTACCACAAAGTCATATATAAAAAATAAGACATTAATACAAATTTGGAAAATTTGCTTTGAACAGTATTTCAGTAGGATAGTTCTGTTAAAAAAAAGAGAATATTTCATAATTTTTGATCTAACCTTGACTGAACAATGTTAAAAAAATATAAAACTAGTACTTTAAATTAATGACAGTACTTCTAACAGTTAATACTTTTCTCATCTATCTTAGCCTTCTTCTAAAGGACCAGAGCTGTACTGTTAGATCCTATCAGACTTCATGGTTTTTAATGTTCTGCAGTGTGATATCCTAGAGGTAGCTTGAGGTTTTTTAAAATGCTCATTTCGATGCTATGAAACATCCTACAAAGCAGCTAGCAACAAGAAGCAGTTCTTTGTATGAGAAATATAGCTGTTTTTGAGTCAGAGAAGAGGTTTAGTAACTCTATCACTCATGTATTCTTCAGAAAGATGCAGAAGGTTACTTGTGAAGATGGAATTGCATTGTTTATATGCATACTGTTAAAAAATTATCACCTGTAATTTTGAGAACTGAAATTACTGCTACTCATCTCTATTAAATCAAAATATAATATGCTTGTTCTGTAGTTTTCTAGTCATCAGGTATTTTATTTTATCACAATTATTTAAGAGCACTTCTGCGAGAACTTTATGTGTAGATTGATTTCAGGTTCATCAATTTCTGCCTTTCTCCATTGATATGTTCCTGTGGTAAAAAAAAAAAATGCATGTTCATGAAGGGCAGATAAAACAATAAAACCTCTGAATGGTTAAGAAAACAGTGTATTTGATGCAGATTGGATTTTAAAAATATGCATTAGTTGATATAAGTTCTTGGGTTAATTATAGAATACAGCATGTCAAAATTGTTACTGAATTTTTATTTTTTTAAGATTAAAAATCACTGCCTTTTATCTTTTGAGATAAATATCCTGGTAATCAAACACTGTAAATAAAACTTGTGATTTTTAGAGATCGTTATGCTAATTATCCCCTAAATCTGAGTTGTATGCCAAACTGTTTAAGCCATTTAAGATCATACTGAGGTTTCTTTGCATGTTGCAAATTAGACAGTTCATGGTTATTTCTTAGATATGTTGATCATAAAGGGTATCTAACAGATTTTCCAGTACTTAACTGTACCACTTGCTTCTTTCTCTTTTCTTCTTGTCTATGATGTATGATTAATCATAGATTACTTCATTTTGTTTCATTTCATTTACAACATTTATGAGCTTCACTTTGTCGGTATGAAATGCTTGTCCCCTTCTTTCCTTTCCAAAGTGGCATAATTAGTGTTAGCATCTTTTTTAACAGGCTACATAAAGTTTAGTGGCTGGATTAAATCAAGTCATTAACATAATGTGCTATACAATTTGCCCCTATCTCTTTTCGTTTCCACTACATCAAAGTGCCACAGAGTGCCAGTGTAATTGGGCCTTGCTAGCTTGTCAGGTTCAGTCAGGCTGATGGCTGCTGCTTTTACTAAAAAGCTTCCAGGCATGATAATTAATAGAGAAAAGAAGTCTGAGAAATGTAAAAGTTTGGACAGTTCTCTATGAATATTTCATACATTTGAATAATCAGAAGTTAACATTATCAATTTGATGTATAATACATTGATTAAAAGCCTTGTTTCAGATCCTCAAAATAGACATCAAAACTGGGAATTTGCATTTTCTTTGGCATGGTCTTTATATTAAAAAAAAATAAATTAAAGAAGTCTTTTCTCTTCTATCCCCTCCTCCTTTGCACTCCCATGTCTACACCAATCCTTACAGGAAATTATGTAGCATTCAATTTTCACAGTAAAATTTCCTACTGTCAGCTTCCAAGTTTCCTTACTGACAAACCAAATTTGTTTGGTAGTGGTTCCATTTTTTTCCCTCTTTTTTTTCTTGCAGATACTGTAAGTGCATTCTCTTGTTCTAATAGCAGATTAATAGCAGCCATTACCTGTATCTGTAAGTTAAAATCTCAAGTTGTAACTAATTTTGACATGAAAATCTTTCTTAAACACCAGAAAAGCAATGCCAATTGCTCATGGTTCTCCTGGGGAAGGGCACATGCTTGTGCTGTGGTGAGAAGTTGTAAAGCTTCAAGCTTATGTATAGCAAAGCAATAAAAACTATTCCTTTTATTATGTTTTTTTTTTGTACAATTACTTGAATAGTGTATTTCTGCCTATGTGCTAGCTGCATTCATTAAAAAAATTGGAAATTATTGGATATTACATTGCAGTTTTAAATTTTGGTTGATATGATTTCTCTTTACACTGATTTTCTGCAGGCCTTGAATGTCTTTGGTGTACTTCAGGGAGATTTTTGAGTGTTCAACGTGTTTTTGTCAACCTGATTTGTCTTGTGAATATCTAATCTGAATTTAGGGAATTAAATTTTGGGGTTTTAGTTACTATCCTGAGTTGGCTTAATTCTACTGTGCCAGAAATACTAATCCTTTGTATTCTCCTAGTCCTGTCTAGAACTAGCCTCTGTTGCTTCCTGCTTTTCTTCTGTAAGAAACTGAGGAGGTAAAAGTGCTGCAGTAACATATTTAATAAACCAAGAAATAAAATCTGTGAAACAGAAGCATCTTATCAGAGTAAGATAAAAGTAACTTATTCAACTTTGTAGTCAGTACTTTCTAAGACTACTGATTGGTCTAAGATTAAAAAGAACAGTTTGTCATTCTCCTTCTTTGAGGTGGTTTGGTTTTGGTTTTTTTTTTCTGGGGGGGGTCACTATAGTCCAGAAACTAAAGTAAAAGAAGGTTTAAGGAATCCAGGAAATACCTATGCCTTGTTTTGAGCTTATAAAGTGTGAGATGACAGAAGTTTGAGTAGACACTATGCTGAAATGATGGATTTGCAACTTCTATCTACCCCTTGTCAAATATACTTCGAAGTTATGATTGAAAGGATGTACTGCAAGTCATTCTTTGTGATAGAAGAAATGAAAGAGGAACAAATAATACCAAATAGCACCAAACATCAGCATTGAAAATGATTGAAAATTACAGAAAAGACAGACTCTTAAGTCTTACCCATTATTTTTTAGGTAACAAAACTAATTAGTTAGAATATGAAATTAAGTGTAAGTCCTGATTTAAGGCTGAATGTGGTAGCCCATATAGGAAAATCATTAGCAGGAGTCGTTCTCAACCTAGCTGGTAATTTTTTTCAGGTTATGAATGCAAATGCTCTTCAGTTGCTTACTGGAGAGACTGTTTATCAGAGCTTAGGGACATGGAAGTAAGTTATGGTGACCTTACAAATAGAATGTTTTTTTTCTAACTGGAGGTCTGATAAGCAAAGGGTGGGATTTGAAAATGAGTTTTAGTTTGCTTAGTTGTGAAAAATATCACCAGGCATCATTTTTTCACAATATGCATGTTATAAGAATCAAGTTCTATTCATCTTTGAAGGTCTGTATTGTTCTCACAATTCTGTAATGACAAAGGGAGGACACAGTATCAAATACTAAGTATTAAAACTCTAAATAAGAAACCCTACCACATTAAAAATGTGTAATTTGATGCAGTTTTTCACTACAGATGCATTCCTAACAAATGAAGATGCTATACTGATACTTCTGCTTTCTTCCCATACTAAGAGGTTCTTTTTTTCCCAAATGGATTGACTTTCAAATACAGATTTTTGAAATTAATTTTTTTTAAAATCAAGACAGAAGTCTGTAATCTCCATATGGAAAAATGCATTAATAGTTGTATATACAAAGTCAGAAATCCTATTACATTTGTCTTGGAGTACATTTTTAGGTAATACTGCTACTTATTTAATTGTATTTCTGTAACTTCAATGTACCAAAAATATCTTTTTCAAAGATATCTTTTTTTTTTCAAAATATCTTTTTTGCAAATATCTTTTTTCCTCAAGGAATTTTCTTCCTTTCATGTTCTTTTAACTTAAGAATTATACTTCCCTTTGAAATGAAAGGTAATTTTAAGTTTACACAACTTTTGAATTTCTTAATTATGTGATTGGTTGGTATCTGTGTAGCTAACTGGCTCTGAGATTTGATAGAGTTGGTGCTTGTTTTTTTATTTTATCTGATGGATCATCAAAGATGAGTGATTAAACATTAAAAAAAGTGAAGCTTTCTCTTTGAGACTGTCTGCAGGAGTAGGTGTACCTTCGTTCAGGACAAGAACAATATTGCTTATATAATGTTCCCAGCTTCTTGGGGAGAAAATAAAATTCAGGATTATGCAAGTGTGTATCTCACCAATCAAACAGGTCCAGATATATTTATATTTTTGTATTTATTCGTCTCTGGAAACATTTTATGTTTAAAATCTGTTAGTTGAGGCAGTGCCACAAACAAGGTGCAAAACCAAATCTTCTAAGAGCAATTCCACTTGAGGAGAAACATTGAATAATTTTATGTTTTTTCTTCAGAAAGGGTGTGAGGCATGCTGAAGAGAAACCAAGCACTATGCAAGTGATCAAAAGTTCAGTTATGAGCAAAGTGCAAATGTGACTTCATGATCAGATGTATGGTTGTAATGGTTGTGGTGGGAAAGCACACTTCCCTCAAGAAACTTCTATTTTCTAAAATGCTTGGCGCTCTATACTTAATTAGAAATTGTCATTCCGGAAGGAAAAAGAGTACATGGCTGGTATATTACAGATTTGCATTGAGAGCCAGTACCTAATCACTGAATTGGCTTAAGCTGTAGCAAGTAATTCATGCCTCTGAGAATATTAAAGATGAATTTATGCTGGTCTGAAAAATGATGAGTTTGGACCCTGCGCTAGATCAAATGGCAGCAACCAGAGTTCCCTTCCTTGTCACAAGTAGATCTTTTTGTTCACTGGCTTCTTAATTCTAGTCAGAGCTGAAGGGGTTGCATAGAACCTTGTCATGGTGCTAATCTCGGGCTATTTCGTTCTTCTCCTGGCCCATGGCAAAGCAGTGATGCTGGGGCAAGATGATATGTGCCTTCCCCTCCTTCAGCAGGGATCCAGCTCCCAAAGAGCCAGTCAACAGGGAGACATCTCTGTGCCAGGTCTCAGGGAGAGCCTAAGGTGGATGCTCTTTAACAAAGTCTCATCCATGTGGAGAAGGAGCAGGGAGCATTTCTGTCTCTCCCTTCCTATTCTCACGTCTACACCAGTGTGGGGAAAGGTAAAAATAGATGTTATTCCTCACATGAAAAGTCACTGCATACAGCACTAGAATAGTTTTTTTGCAATATGTATTTTTATGTGTGTATGATTCAGTGTTTCCCTGTTAATCATAATTACTTAATGAGTAATGTTTGTATCTCTGTACACTTGAATTGCATGACATTCCTGTAACAGCATTCGTTGTGGCTCTATTCTGACATTGTTAATAAGATGATCCCAGGAATTCAGCACTTGATAGAGGAAGAAGATTATTTCTCATTCAGTAATATATTCGTTAATCAATATTCATAGTGATTGAAATATTAATAGCAAATAGTGATTACTTGTGATTATTGGAGAATACCTTATAATTTATCTTATGTATTCTTTGCTTGAAGTAGAAGTAATTGGACTCTGCTAAGTGCTAAGGAGCAAAGCATGCATATTTTTGAGCATTGGTAGATACAGGATTCAAGTTGATCTTAGAGTTAAGAAGTTCCCTTTATTCTGAGTTTTTCAATGCAACATATTAGTTAAAACTGTGGATGTAACAAAATAGGAACACTGGTCCTATAAGTAAGGTATTTACAGCTCAGCTGTTCTGTGCAGAAAGCACAAACTTATTTTTTTAAGACACTTCCTTCTCTGGGATACTGTTGTTAAGCATTTGAAACATTTGGAATCCTATTTTCCATATCAAAGTGTCAACCTGTTGTTGTGACAAAAAAGGAAAACAAAATATGGAATATACAGCTGTTTGAGGATAGCAGTCAAGACTAATTACAGACTTAAATCAAGGTTTTTTCATCTCAGGAATCAGAAAGTTGAGAAAAGTTGAGATTTCAAATTCAGATGTAATGTCCAATGCATTCATAACTTACCCTCTTCCTAAAGCTTTTTTAAAGGGTTCAGTGATTCTTCCAAATCTCTGGGTAGCATTAATTACAAGGAGTCAATATTAAATTGTAGAGAAAGCATTTTGACATAGACTGAGTATCTTACCCATGTTTCGTTTTCCTCACCTGAGTTGAAAGCACTGAACCAGTTTCTTGGAGACATTTTTGAAAGTGTTTAATATTCTGTACTTTAATATCTGCCTATTCTTTTTGTTAGGTTAAATTTTCTATTATATTTTGTTTTAAATACTAAATGTAAAAACTAATTTCATTCCCATTAAATAGAATTATTTGTGGGCAGTAGTTGACAAACTATCCGTTGTTCATTTGGACAGTACCTAATAAATGAGACAAGGCTTAAAAAAACCATCTTAGGAAGAGATTTAAATAACATACTTCACTCTGCATCATAGAAATATAAATGGTTGTTTTAAAAACAAATTCCTATCATATATTGGATGCTACATATATTTTCAGCATGGCTACATAATGTGAATGGTTTTGTATTAGTGATGAAATATGATGGCTAATGCTGTTCTTAAGCAGTTCTGTATTTTTTATTCATAAATAATCTTTTTTAATTGGCTTGTGCTCTGCTTTGTATATGCAGTGTTCACGTTTAATATCAATTAAACTGAGACTCAAAATAGTCTTGACTGTTAAGCTCCAAGATAATTTGTTATTTTTTCTTATAAGTTACTAATAGCATGACTCAGTTATTTGCTTGGGGTTTAAGTTAGAAAGCAGAATGCCTGGATTTACCCCATTAGCCTTGAAAAAGTGTAATATTCTTTGCCTACTGTGCAATTACAAATGTTAAATATGTCAAACAAATTTTAAGATCTGTAAAAGGAACACTTTATAATACAGGATATTGTATTTGGACTAGATTCATAAGCGACTGTCTGTGTACAAACTAGTCTGACATAGCTGCTAAATACTTTGGGGGGAACAAAACCGCTCAGCATATCCCTTTAAATACAGATGCTAATACATCTGTTCAGTGCAAGAAGAAAAGAGTTGTTTCTGAAGTAAAATTAGACAATAGAGCCAATTTCATTTTTTATGCATGTGAATGTAGAGTGCTTGAGGTTATTAGTTGAAACTGAGTAACCTTTCCAGGCTTTCATCTCTTTCTTTTCAAATTTGAATATGAAAAGCATATTCAAGTCAGAGACCATCACTTTAATGACATTTGGCAGTCATTTGATTTATTAGATTTTAGAAAAAAAAATTCCTTTTAAATATTTCATCATTCTATGCTAATCCCAGTAATATTGCCAGCTGAAGCCGTGTACCTGTATTAGTGGAGACAGAATGGTGTGGAATTTTTTCTGTCATCCTAGTAAAATTTCCATGAATCTACTGAATAATAAAACAACCTTATTGAAATATTCAGATTTGGGTTTTAAGTTAAAGTGTCTTAGGATACATAATAAAAGGAAATGTCTTTTGAAAAGAGGGGGTAAAATTACTTCATCAAATATTGAAAGGACTTGACAGCAATGGAAATTGTTCTATATGATGGATATTTTTACAATAGGATACACCTGCTTTTCAGTTTGATTAATCATATAATTTGCTTGGGGAAATGTAAGCTATCTCCATAATGAATTAGAATATTGACTTGCAGTTCAACCACTGAATCTAGAAAGCTAATCTTCTGCATATGATTAATACTTCAAGTGATTTAAGTTTAAAATCAAAAATTGTCAAAATATTTCCACACAGGGGAAATATTTTTAATAAAGATATGAACTTGAAAGAAATGAAAGAAGTAAAAAGAATTTTTTTGACATTTCTGTGTTCCAAAGTGTTGTATTTGCTCTTTGAAGAATGTTGTCTTTGAATGCTCACCTACGTACTCCACTTTGGAAACCAGAGTGGCTTTTCTTTCTTCAAATTACCTAGGGAATTACTTGTGACTTTCTGTTGAGTCTGACATTCACACTTAAGTACAGAAACCTTATTACAATGTATCTGTACACAATACCATTGACCTTGCTGAATAGTGTGACACAATTTTACAAGGAAAAGAAACATGTAATTTTACTTAAAAGAGCATAAGTAAAGGTCTGATGAAGAACAATTGTGTATAATTTTATATTATTAATTTTAACTCTTCAAGGTATGTTTGATTTAACTAGTCAAGTTGAGTATAAGAATTTGAATTCCATATAAATGCAGTTGTACTTTACATGCCTAACAACTTTGTGACTTAGTGGATTTTTATTGAATGTGGGGTAGTCTGCAGTAGGCACTAACAATTCTCTTCCATTTGGAAAACTTCAGTACCTAATATTACTGAAACAGTTACAGGATCACTTTGCTGTGTAGCTAAAGATGCCCACTGAAGTTAGTGGTTCAGATGGCATTAGTACATAAAGATAATCTTAACCTGATCTTCTCCAGTAGACTACGACTATTGCAAAAATAGTTTAAGCATCAAATGTCAATCAGTATCTGTTGTAACCATATTCTTGGCTGCAAACCATGGTGTTCACATTCTTACTGTGTCTATGTCAAGTCAATCCATCAGTGTGAATTCTGCAAACTACCCGATGGTCCATATGTATGTTTGGTTTGTGTTAACACTTCGAGAAGTAAATTAATTATTTTGGTTTGTGTTTTGTTTTTAAATAGGAAGTTGAAAAATCTGGATTAAAATTACATCACTTGGTTTTACTAAGTCATGAATTACGTCAGATGAAACAATACAGCAGCTGAGTGTAGAATGCAGATGAAACAATTTCCCTGCAGAGGACACTCCACTGTCACTTCCAAACCCACCAGGTGGTCAGAGTGACTGTAACTACAGCACTGGTGAGTGGGACCTATGCCTGACCAGGTGTGTTCCTTCCCTAAAATTCTGTCTTATGAAAATGCCTGCAACAAAGCCTATTTCCTATACATTATATTGGCATTTATCTCTGTGCTGGTTGTATTTGTCATTCTTCCAACTATTTTGGGAAATACTAATGATGTTTTTAAGACCTGAGATAAGGACGCAATTATTAAGTATAAACTGAAATACAAAAGTAGGCTTCTGTAAGAAATTGAAACTGCAATGTATTTAAATATGCTGGTAGTGCTTACATTTTAAAATTAGGCTTTACATGACTGATTTTTCTTTCAAAAGAGCACAACAAACTAATTTTTCTATTGATACATGATACAGCAAAATGAAAACATTCTGGCCAGCCATGTACAACTGAAATGCATTTTAAAGAAAATATGTAATGGACTTGATCATCACTTGTGAATACTCAATGTACCTTTAATAAGAATTTTTTAAATGGTAAATTACTCAGCTGTATTTATTACTAATAAATTGCTATTTACTTCAGAATACTTAATCCTTCATGTTGCATATGCTAGACTCCAATAAATGAACATCTGAAAGTAGTTGGTATCAATCCACCATGCAATTATTAACTTTTGTGACTCCAAGAAGGACACTGATCTTTGTAAGGCCTTGGGAATGGAAAAGAAACCCACCAGAAAAACAGTAGATCTGCAAAGTCCTGAATTCTCTGAGGTTCCTTCCATTCAGACAAATGGGATTTCTGGCATCATATGCTAAATAACACATTGTGTAAACAAGAACTCTTTTTACGAGCTGGACAATTTCTTCTTGTTAGCTTCTGTACGCACTTTTCCAGCTGTTCTAGTTAGGCAGACATAAATGAAATATCTTTTTCAAAACCTGTTGAAATGATACTATAAGCCAATAAAAGCTTCTTAAGTATTTTCATTTCTCTTGCCTTTTGAATTCTCATTGCTCTGAATATAACAAACATTCAGAAGGTACAAAAGTCTTACACAATATTCTGATCCCTGGGCATACTAGGTATGGTCTAAGCATAGTTGTATTTTAGGTATTTGCTCTGCAAAGTTTAACTAAAAGATGCAGGAAAGATATGATGAATATGGAATAAAATTTCACAGTTTTAAGGTAATTATGAAACTTCAATGCATTTCCAGCTGTGATATTTGAAAATAGCATCATGCTCTTTGGAGAGACCGTAATTCATAAGACTTTGCAATGTGGTAGTGCTGTATTTTTTAATTTCTGTTAATCATAACCTGGTGGTGCAACTTTGATTTTTCTGTTTACTGCTTGGGTATGGATTATAAAAGTGGTTGAACATCAAAATATCCCAACAAATCAATATTAAAAGGTGGGGTTTGGTCTAAACTGCTCCAGGACTGTATTCTGCAGTATTCTTCTAATGTGGTTGTTATTTGTAGAGGTTCTCTTAGATAATTGGGTGTCTAATTTCTACTCAAGATTAGCTTTGCATATAGGGGGAAAAACCTAATGAGTCTGCTTTTTGATAATACCAGTTAAGAAGTCAGTAAGATAATAGTAATGACATCTGCATGTGTGTTTACTATAGCTTTGCTGCATCTCTTATTCGTGTCTAATTAGATTTGAGTATGCTGAATATTTGAGGTTAATTGAATATTTTCTTTAATAAAAACGAGATTTGCATGGGTAGAAAGAAATTTACTTTGAGCTTAGAAGGAAACTAATAGTCTTTTAGACTTTTGCATGGAGAAAATCGGAGTAAGTCCATAAGTAATCTAAAAAAAGCACTAATTCTTATAATAAATAAAGCATTTTATATTATCTATAACTGGAACAGATTGACTGTTTTAAAAACATCTTAACTGCTACAGAAGGCTTCATGAGATTCATTGCTTTGAAAACATTTGAAGTTTTTCCCATACTTTTTGCACATTCTTCACTGTCACTGTTTGGCATGTGAGATAAAGAAGATTAACAGAACCTTGTTGAAAAACAATATAGTGGAGTTCCAGTGATCTGGACATACAAGATCCCATGAGTTTCCCTTTTCACAGGTGGTTCAAGCATGTAACTTGGCATTAATTGTTTTTTTCAACTATGACTTTTTCACTAAGAATGGTTAGAAGATTATTTTCTTTCTTCCAGAGT
This sequence comes from Sitta carolinensis, assembly GCA_032173965.1. Classification (NCBI taxonomy): domain Eukaryota; kingdom Metazoa; phylum Chordata; class Aves; order Passeriformes; family Sittidae; genus Sitta; species Sitta carolinensis. The sequence continues at coordinate 17,782,644 of CM063292.1, read as the reverse complement.
CCTGGAATAGAAACTTGGATGAGGAAGTTTAGAGAGTGCAGGATTATGGTGCAAACCTCTTGATTGCCCATGACATTGTATTGTCCCTCCTGATGATCATAGTGACTGAGAGGAGCTGTTGTGTTTGCTACTTCTGAAAAGAGTTACTAGAATATCCAAGAATGCTTTCAAACATGACAGGGCCATAAATTCAAAGAACAGTGAAACTTGCCACATTATACAGTGGTTCTAGAGAAAAGGCAACAGAAATAGAACAAAGATTTATGAAACCTGGGAAAGGTTTTATATGAAATTTAATGTGGAAGCTTTCATTTCTCAAAAACTTTTCTATCATAGATGAACATGTGACTATTTGAATGACTTGAAGTACAAGTGGAAGTAGAGAGGAGAGGTGTGGGGAAGATAGGATGTACTTTTTATTAAAAATAAACTTCTGAAGATCCTTATTCTAAAAGTGGATTCCTCAAATGGTAAGGCTTTGCATCAGGAAACATTGTTATAATTGTGTGTTTATTCCTTTTCTACAATGAGCTCAACACTGTGGAACTTTTTTTTCTTCATTTGATTAAAATCTGTTTCATCATGTAGTCTAGTTTTGTAAGAATGTGAACTATGAAAAACTGAAGTCTAGCAGAACAGCAATATTTTGAATTGCAGAGCTTCCAAGGTCATTGTAATCTTCAGTTTTTAGTACTTTTTTAGGACTAACTTTAAAATTATAACTTTAGAGGCAAACTGTCACAAGTTAATTTTGAATTATTTTTTTTAAATTAATTGGATAGAAATATGAGATGTTCCATGCCTTGCAGCAATGTTAATGCTTCTAAGTTCAGGCAGTACTAAAGGGTGCTATGAAAACATGTTGTTCATCAGGATCTAAAAATATATTTTCACTCTGGTTAATCATTTTCCTCAGACTTGAATGAAGTTCTTGTGCCAAATGTTTTACTTACTAGTCTGAGTTTTTCCATTGAGTGAAATGAATTTGAACTCTTTAGGTTTGTTAATAATTTGCATTTAAAATTGTTTTAGATTCAGTATTAGTAAACTTAGGAAATTCCATTTGGGATGCTTATGGGAAAGGGAAGAATCTGTTGATGTGGCATTTCCTTTGAAGTCCTCTGGCTGTCCATCTGTCTCCCTGCTGCCTCCCCATCACTTCCTGTGGTGGCCTCAGGAGCACTTGGCCATGAGAGTAGCACATGTGGAAAGTCATCCACATGCCCAGAAGAACAGCAGATGACAATAGCAGCATCTTTTAACCTAAGAAAGTCAGAAATTGGGAGTGGAAACTAAGAATCATTTAAGATATGTCCTTAAATAAATCCCTCTACAAGGAAATTAGGCCTTCTTTTCTCCTCCTATTGCTGTGTTCCAATACTCTCAGCTCCATAGCAGAGTTGATATTTTCTGTTTATACAAATAAGTTTATTTTGGGCAGCAGAGGACAGTATGGGATACGTTAAAGACTTCTGTCTGCACAGAGGAAAAGGAAACCTTACTGTGAGATGGAGAGTCAAAAATAATTGTTGTGATTACAGTGGCAGAATAACTAGAAGAAAGAGAATATTAAAAATGTTGGACTTTAGTGAGGGACAAATTTCTAGCTCCACCTTCTCCCTAAAAAACAAATGAAAACTCTTCTGAAGAGCTATGTTTGATTCTTAGGGGGCTATATTCATTCTGGTTCTGTCCTAGCAAAACCTTTTCAGTTTCATTTCCTTTATTTATTTATTTTTTTTAAATTCCTTTAATACCTTTTCAATTTTTATAATCTTTCACAGTAGTTTGCAGATATTTGCAGACTGATACCATTTGCATGTAAGCAGCTACTTTCTCTAATATAAGATGCCCAAAAACTTCTTAAAGAATTTCTTAAAACACTGCTTCTCATTCTTCTCGTCTGTTTTCCAAACCAAGGCTAACTTTCACTCTAGGTCATATTAATAGTACAAAAATTAAAAGCTGATCCTCGTGTTTGTATTTTAAATTAAAACAATGAAAAGCTTTCAGAGCACTCACTCACACTCCCCAGGCTGTGGATTTTCTCCAGTCCATTGGTCTAGAGGTTTCTCTTATTGAAATATTGTGGCAGGAAAGGAGGATTAAATTACTGAGGCTGTCAAAAAGGACAAGCACTCTGCCATACATTATCATTTTCACTGGCTTCCTCAGTGGAAGAAAATGCAGTAAATCACTTCAAATACAAAGCAATAAAGACCACTGGCTTTTAGAATCATGAGTGCTATTGCCATTAACAGAAAGTGACAGCTATGTGGCATGCTTAGATGCTGCTTCTATCTTTTTTGACAGTGTGCACATAAACCTGCCAGTGACACACCACTAGATCACATGACCTTTCAAATTTGATTCTAACATTGTTGCTTTTCCTTAGAAAAAAAGAAAGAAATGTTTATTTTTCTTTGTTCTTTTCCTCATGCTCTTCTAAAAGGTGAAAAACATTTGATACTAATAGTAATTCTGATTTGCTTTGCAATAATAAATGTTGTTAAGGCAGATAATTGTGCAGAAAGAGATCTCAGGTCTGTTCTAAAGGCAGATCTGCACACTGACAGATACGTGTTAGTGCTGGAAAGCTCTGTTGTAGGTCTTAGCAAATAATGCTTGTGGTTCACCTTGTTGGTTGTCTCTTTTGAGGGGGTTTGACTGAGGTGTTAATACCTACCTAACTAACTAACTAGAAAAACGATTTGTTTCAGCTAGGAATGAGAACTGCATTCTGATGGGACAATTGCTCCCACATTTCTTCCCAGTGCAGGTTCATGTGGCGTGGAATCCTGCGACCTCGCCTAACGCTGCCTTAGTGCCGTGCTTTGGGCTTTGGTTTGGGAGGTTGGTTGGGTTGTTTGATCAAATTGGTTCTGCAGAAGAGAGAATCTATCTCTATTCTATCACTAATGAATATAAAAGTACATATCTGCCCCGTGTAGTGTTGTACATTTGTTGCTTTCTGAATTCAGAATATTACTAAGAGTCTAAGAGCTGTAGAAAATGTTCCTTGGCCCTAGAATTTCCAGAACTAATAGATGACATAATAATAGATAATAATAACAGATAGCTCGATCAATCGATAGGTAGCTATGATGTGAATACATAGGAGAAAGAATATAAATTATTCTTGTCCAATTTCATAATAATAATAAATGAGTTCTTATTTAATTTTTTTGATTGTGATAGTATGTACATTACTTATACAGAATGAATGACATTCTTTGATTACATTTTCTCTTAAAGGTCAGTCATTAAATTGGAATAATCACTAATTTAAAGATTCATTTGATTTTTGGAATAGGATACCTGCTGATTTTATTTGAAGTGTTAGAGTTACTTGCAAATCTTTTAAACATTTATTTATTCACAAATCACTGATTCACTCTGCAGTAAGGAGGAGTGATCTCTCTTAATTTAATTTCTAGATCTGAGTTTCGTGTCTTGGCCAGAAAACAGGTTTTACTGGAATGCAGCAGGGAACACCATGAAATGATTACTTGTTTGGATGGAAATATCATACCAAAACAATTCTTAGGTCTGGAGATTAAAAAAAAAAAAAAGAAGAAAAATACTTAACTTAATAAGCAAGTAGATGACTTATTCTACCATACAGAATAGGAAAGTGGAAAATGTTCTGCTGAAATTTGACAATACTGAGGTTGAAGTACTCCTTGTATAAATCAGCAAAGGAAAATACCTAGTTTGTGTGCTGCAATTTCCCCTATAAGTACTTGGATAATTTTAATATTTGTTTTACAAGCCTAAGGTGGAAGTAAGGTAAGGTTACAGCAGTTAGAGCTTTTTCTCTGAACAGAAGCATTCATCTTCTACCTGTTGCTACTATGTTTGCCACCGTGTTTGTAGGTGGGGTTTTTCCTGCAGCCACTGATGTGTCTGCACATAAATTTCTGTTCTGCATTGACTAAATAGGAAGACAGGAAGTTCATCAGTAGTCCAGTTCCCCACTTGATCCTAGCAAGAGGACCACCAAGAAACAAAATTTATGGGAAGATTGTGTCCATACACCAAAAGTTTCCAACTTTGTGCATTCTAAACCTGGCCTAGTTATATCTTTAACACATGTTTTCTATCACAAGCCTTACAAACTAGTATCAGAGCTTTTTTCAGCTGAAACAGGAACTGAACTAAACTAATGCTTTAAAGCCCAGGAAACCAAATTATCAAGGATATAAATATCATTGAAAATTGCCTGCAGATGGTTTAGCCTGACACTTTATTGGTGTTTGTGCTAAGCCAAATTATAGCAGCATAGGCAGTGTATTATGTGTATTAAGTAGTGTATTAATTTTTTTTTTCCCTGTCACAATGAATGTTGCTGGAAATGATACTCATAATGATTGGATCCATATTAGTACATAAATAAATGGATCAAGCACATGCTATTTTTGTCTTCTAAAAGAAGATTCACTAATGAATAGCTTGAAAAGGATATAGTATTATAATGCATAAAATTATTGCTAAGCCAAAGTTGCAACTATAGGCTAATTCCGTAGCTGAAACTGAACCAGTTTGACCCTGAAAATAATGCATTTCACAGCTTCCTACTCTTTTAGTTTATGCTTACAAATAAATAATTATTAGTTGGCGAGGAATTTATATGGAAAATATGTATTTTTTAGAGTCTCGTTTAGGTTGGAGAAGAATTTTCAGGTCATGGAGTTCAACCCAGCACTGCACTTTTTAATATCTCCAATGATAGTGACTCTACCAGTTCCCTGAGCAGCCTGTTCCAGGGCTTGACAACTCTTTCAGTGAATAACTTTTTCTTAATATCCAGTCTAAAATTTGTTTAGAGTGGAATTCACTGTTCATAAATATAAGATTTCAAAATAAAATTTATTTTTCTCTTCTTTCAATTTCATTTATTGATATGGAATAATTTTGAAAGTCTATTAGAAATGTTGATTTTGGTTCCACATTTGAATTAATGGCTTTAGTTGCAGAAAATGCAAAAAAAAAAATCAGTGTCAAAAAATCAAGAAAAATATGCTTTGAAATAAATTACATAAAATGTAAAATACATGAGCATGAGGTAGTAGGAGACTAGGAAGACTGTTTGAAATCCTTTTTAGGTTAGTAATTGTTGCAAACCACAAAGATGGTTCTCTTCTTTTGACAAGCATATTTTCTTTATGTTTTCAGACAGTTGTCTCTGTCATTAATATGGAGATTTTGTCAGAATATTTGCTTTTCTCTTACCTGTATCGTGTGACATGGGTAGCCTTTCTATTTTGTTTCTTTTTCTGTATAATGGAGATTCAAAATCCTTATTAATTTTAGGAAGATATACTTGCTAATATTTGTAAAACTTTGGAATAAAAACAGGATACATAATTATTATTTCAGCATCTGAGCCCCATCATTATTTACTTTGATGTTCAAATCTCTAAATCTGTTAACAGGACACGTTTCTGGCCATCCATTTAACTTTTTGTAACTGTGTCATAGTTATTTTTCTCTTCTGCTGTTTCCTTTCAGCATTTTGAGAGTGTAGAAATTCCAGTCGTGTAGTGAAACTTCCCTGATTCCTCCTGGCAGGCTGTAGTTGGAGTGTTGAGACCTGGAGGCAGAGTGTGTGCTCTTCTGACAAGTGTCAGGAGAGACATGTGTGAGGAGTGGAGGAATCCGTTCTCCTAACAGTCACCCTGCTGTGATAACAAGAGTGAACAGCTTTATGCAAGAGGTTTCCAGGCTGATCCTGACAGGTGCATCATTTCTTGGTGGGAAATGATTGTTATTCCAAGGAACAGACTGTATGAAGTCATTGTTCCCCCAAGTAACAAAATCCATGCCTCCATGTTATAGAATAGAGCATGCATACAGTGTAAGCTTCACATAATATACTGAATTCATGCACAAGGCTTTCTACTTGCTGCTTAAAATCTCTGCAATAAAAAAAAATGGGTCAAATTTGCCTCTGTAAGACTTCTGTCCAGTTGCTCTAAATTACCTGCTGGTGATAAACCTTTAAGTGTTGTTCTAAAAACAAATAAACCATTCAGGCTTTCATTGTAAAACATGTTTTAAGCTTAAAATTTACTGTTTTTTCACTTCTCTTTTGACAAACAAGTTTCATTTCGTTCTCTATTCTTTCCTGCACTGCCTAGCACTTACCTTCTCACATGGTGCTTTTTAATATGATGTTAAAGTTTCTACCTATTCAGTAGGTTTGGAGTTCCTGCAAGGAAGTGTGTACTTATACCTGTTATTACAAAAAAGAAATATGGAAATCAGCTAGAGAGAAAGTCTGGGATCTCAGAGAGAAATATAGCAGAATAACACTACCCATAGCTTTATTCGTATGTATTAATATTTTGTGTAAGATATCCTTTCCTGTAGCCTTAGATGTAATGTAACTTGATATTACCCATTTGAAATTATGCCTATTGTAACATTTTTAGGTTGTAAAGCTCACAAGCATTCACAGTTTGAACAACGTTGCCAAGACATACCGAATGTTAGCTCTAAATTCCTGTCATTTTGTCAGTCTTGGTGTTTTTGGCCCCAGCACAAGCCACTAACTGAAGCCAGCTCCAACACAATACTGGAATTATGTGTTTGAAGGGAAATCCATGCTTGGAGGCAATGGGTGTAGTTTAAGTTCATAGAAGAAAAGCATATATTTTGTGTAGCTGTTTGTATAGCCATAGAAACAAGAATTGTACCATGGGGTGATGGGAGGAGGAACAGACATGAAACCTTTCTGTAAGCCTGTGGATCTATAAGTACAACTTCTCTGTCCTAGTAGAGCTAAATAATACTAAAGATGAAGGGAAGATTTAAAAGAGATGGTCTTGAACTATTCTTGTCATGGAAAATGTGGAATTTAATTGATAAAGAGTTCTTGTTTATGCAGAGGAAGGCTAAAAAGCAGAATGCAGTTTTGCCTTTTTTCTGTTTTTTAAATTGATTTTCAATCCTTTTTTAAATGCAAGGTTTTTTTGTGTGTGTTTACCCTAAAATTTACAGTGCTCAGTGATACCCCAGAAGATAGAAAGGAACTTGAATGTGAAGATACTGATTTTGCTGAATCTGTTTGAAAAAGATATTCCAGAAGCAAAGAAATACTATTGAATAAGACATTTATGGTGAGTTTTAGAGACCGCTTCCTTGTAAACTTTTGTACCTTAAAAATGATTTGTTGAATTTCTGCCTTTCTCTGCAAGATTTACTGTGAAAGTAATTGTTTGACATTGTGTCAAGAAGAAATTCTTTAATATGAACTAAAGGCTTCCACATTTGTTTGCAAAAGTCTGCAGAAACTATTACTGTAATTCCTTAAAAAAGGTTTAAAAAACCCAAAACCAAACAGCATTCCCAGCTCGTAGTAATTAGTTTATAAACCCTAAGAACTTTAAGGACACGTCTGCTCCCAGTAATTCTCTGTTTTGTACGACATACCTCATTGTAATGGGACTATATATTTTTATTAAAGTTTATGTCAGTACTTCTGTTACTGCCGATGTCTGTATCTTATTTAAAGTTGCAGTATAACCCCCGGAGTAGCTCCAGCTTTTGTGCCCTCCATACAAAACTGTATCCTAGACAGTGTGAAATGCTGGGGGGTTGGTTGGGGGTCAGTTAGTGTGAGCAGCCTCTGGAAAAGCCTGTGAGCAGCCCTTCACTGCGACTCCCCGAGGCAAGCTGAGGTGAGTAGGAGCTGTGGAATCTTCCCTCTCCTGGGCCACTGGGGAGTGGTTTTACAGTGCTCCTAAGGAAACTTGAGAAGGCTACTCAGTCCTCTCACAGACAGTGAAGGGAAACATTCTGCTTGCTTAGAGTTCCTTGTTGCCTGTGGTAGCTGGGTCGTCGTTACCACTGGTGCATTTTTCCCCCTCCCTCTTCATTTCAACCCTCTCTCCTACTGTGGTGAAGCTCAGGGAAGAAGCTGAGAGTATCTTTGTGATAAAGCAGCCCCTCTGAGGGTGCATGAACCAGCTCCAGGCCTGGACACAGTGCACACGAGGGACCCTTTGCAGAGCAGGAATTCCAGTTAGCCCTACTGGATTGCCAGGCCAGTGTGACTTTGCTACTCCTGCTGTGGGGAGGAGTTACCATACCTTGAGCTCTGGGGAGCTGAGTATTGAGGGAAAGAAAAAGGCTTTCTTACCATTCCCATTATCATGCACGATTAGCATCCATGCAGTAGCTAAAATACTCAAAGAGTATAAATACTCAAAGTTCCAGGAACGCAATAAGGAAAATTCAAAGAATCAAATCTCCATACCCTGGAAAAATAACACACAGATTTGATGCACTTCTTAATGTGTCTGAACACTTTTCTGCACCCATAAGTTTTCTCCAAGTAGTTGGGCAAAAGCACATCTTCTCCAAAAAGGTATTTTGTAGTGTCTCAGTGGGAGATTGTTTTTGTTCTGTATTTTAAAGCCATAATCTCCATTGTCATAATTCCTATTTGGTAAGACTTATTAGTGATACAAATATAATTTTTTACCCTTGAAAGTCATGTTTCACAAAACTCTTAAAAATCCTAATCATCATCTGAGAGAATTATTATGACAGGAAAGACTGTTTTTTCTAGTTATTGTTCTGTCAAAAGCTAATAATTATTGTGTAATGACAGCTATTTCAATACTGCAGAGTGTTTCTTCCCCTAATCAAAAGGCATTTGAACTAATTTTTACTTTATGTGCATTATATCTATTACAGTGATAGTAATAGCTAAAAATACTTCTATTCTTTTTCTTATCCACACTTCTGCCCTTCCCTGCAGAAGCTATCCAGTTATGTTTTTCTGCTGCATCCATAACATATAGCACTACACATTTTCTGAAAATTTAGAAATTTCAGAGAATTGAAATGAATTTTGTGTTATTATATGTCAGATCAAGGCCGAAGAGTATGTAACTATTTTCTTGGACAAATATATTGGAAAAAGATCTGTTCTCAAGATCTGGACATTGACTTCAATTAAATGTAATGGCATGATAAATAGATTTTCTGAGTAATATATACACATTCTCTGAGTTGGATATTGGTTTGAGGGAAAAAGAATAAACTTAGACATAGAAAAATTCATAGGACACCACCACATAAAGATGCAGTCATTCTCAGATACCATGAGCTTTATTCACTCTATTGGAGGACTGCAAGCATGGATCTTTTTCTTATCTTGTTCCTTTCATTGCTTGTTGTGTGGAAGTGACCTCCATGAAATTTGAAGCAACTAAGTGCATGACTAAGCAAGAGGATGGATGAAAAAGAGACTGTGTAGTTAAGAAATCTAACAGTAAGTCTCAGGGAGAATATGACAATATGAAAACTGATAAAATAGAGTTAATGTCCTAATATCATTAATTGTAGTTATCCTGCTGTTCTTACAGTAAAAACAATACTGTCCTCTGAAGCTGACAGTTCACCAAGTAATTTGTTCAAGAATATACAAAATGCTTTGGCTCTCTAAGAATACCATCCAATCTGTCCTATAATAGGTATTCCAAGAGGGTGAGTGAAGGAAAGTTTATCCCACGTTTTCCCTTCTCTAAACCACTTCTGAGCTTTCCCAGCAACTTAGAAGTTGCAACGTGAGCATCATTGCATGTCCCAGAGTACTTGTCCTAATTAATAGAGTAAATACATAACCTTGCTATTTGTCAGCTGTGTAATTTGCTTGGAAAAGATATCTGTCAGGATTATTTGTTTTTATTCAAATTCCTTCTAGAGTCATGTTAGACAGCCTCATTGCTTTTTGTGCAGGACTGGGAAAGAGCCTCATTTTTGACTTAGCAGCATGTTTTAATCACAGCAGCAGAGATTCTGGCCCTCTGGGCTTACTTAGATATTGTAAAAGAGTGCAATTTTAAATCATGTCAGCTAATTTCTGTAACACAGAAATTTTAAATACTGCTTTAAAACCCACATGTACAAAGATGAAGGTAGTTAGTTAAGTCTAGGGAATTACCATCTTTGCTCACACAACTATTTTACAACACACAGAAGCTTGGAATTTTGCATTGTGCAAACTGGAAAGAAAAACTTACTATTTAAATACTAATAATTGTCCAGGCTGACTTGGACACATTATACACACAGCATCGAAAATGCATTAATTGGTATATTTTTTACTTAAAATTATTTCTGACTGTGCATATATGTTTTCAATAGAGCTTGGAACACCTTTATTCACATATTGTGAAAAATTATTAATTTATATAGGCAATTATTATGCAAATAGTTGGGGTTTTTTTTGTTTCAGAGTTAATTCCAGCCCTGATACTTTCATTGATGTACATTCTAGTTCTTAGAGTGCTCAGTTTCCAGTAGACTGAGTACCTGAAAAGTGAGATTTCTTTATTATTTTTTTATCTCTCTTTTTTTTTTTTTTTTTTTTTTTAATATTTTTTTAACATGTACTAGGAGCCTTTTAATTTATCCAAATGCTGAGGAAGACTTCTGAACAAAAGCAAAACCTTAAATGAGGTTGCTAATGCTGTTTTGTAATGTTTCCTTTCTAGTTTGTGATTCATGAGATGAGAGTGCAGTAATTGGAAGGCTCAGAGGAGTGCTGGAAGCCCTCCATGCGCTGCCCTCAGTCGAGAGGGGAATGCAAAGATGACTACAAGGCATGAAAGGAAGTTTGCCTACAGAAGATCCTTCTCCCAGTGTAAATACATGCTTGATAGTGCATCAAAGATGAGATCTTTGTAATTCTTACAGTATATTTAATGTATAATTTATATGAAAAGGACGCTTGATTTGTAGTTGTAAAGTTTTGTATACTTTTCAGTCTGTTTGTTTTTATATTTCCCCCTAAGGCTAAGAATATCTCCACAATGGACAACGTCTTGTAAATAATTAATACCTACATGATTGAACGATGTGCTTTATTTGCATTTTTAAGATTTTTTCCTACATAAAACAGTAATAAAAATGCAAGTCAAAATTTTAATTTTTAATAAAAAAACCATAAGCCTTAGAAAACTGATTAAAAATACTTTTATGTTATCCCTAATCACCCCGCTAAATGGAATGCCTGTGATTAGCCTCATTAAGAATTTTATACTGTGAAGATTTTATTAAAAGCAATATATGAAAATTACTTGGATTAATGTGTTAATCTGCCTCTTTAAAATGCTAATATCCATTTTATGCACATTAAATCTCAGTATGTGTTTTCTTTGATGCATGCAGTTCCTATCAATTAAATATAAAAAATTAGGCTAGTTGCAGGACTTATTAAATTACTGCAACCTTTTTTTAAATAACTTTTACCCTTCTACTAACATTATAATCAGCTGTTTATGGTTACCATAATTTGAAGTAGGGGGAGGGCAGGCACTGTCATTTTCTGTACACTAGATGATTTACTTGCATCCAACATCTGTCAAAGCACAAAAAGAAGCCATAGAGTATCAGATTTTGCTTCACCTACTTTGGGCTTTAGGGATGGGCAACTGTTTTCATTTGGGTTTTGTCACTTTTAGAACTTACATCAAACATATACAATAAATTGTTGTATCTGAATAACTACTGTCTAGTGTGGAAAGTTAATTTTACAGCTTTTAACCAATCTCAGTGAAGGATTTAATTGATATTTTTAATGGAGCTGTGAATCAATGCTGCAAAAGGATTGTCTCTTGAGAACAAGGATATAATACATTTCATTTTTTAATTTACTTTTTTATTTGTCATTTTCTTCAAAGGATTTTATAGACTGTGGATTTTCACTGTTTGCAAACAGGCTATGTTTCTTCATAAGCATATGTAAAGTATTCAGAGAGATAAGTAATTTATTAAAATCTACCTAATTTGCCGTGATATATTAAATCTCTGCTTCAGTGATCACAGACCATTTCATTTAGAGAATTAGGCATTCCCTCTTTGTGTGATTAAAGCTCTGGAAAATGAGTTCTTTGCTCCTATTTGTGAACATTCAAAGCCTGCTAATGGCAAGAAGATGGAATAGATTATGAGACAATTCATTACAGTTCAACAGAAAAAAAACCCTGCTATAATGCAGAAATGCAAGTATGAATATCTGCATATAGTTTGAACCATCTGTGCTCTAATGGCTTCAGTAATGGCTCTTCATCTTCAGTAGGCTTTGAAATGACATCCATACAATATTAATTTGTTGATGTACATTATGATGCCAATGGAATGAATATATTCTGACCACAGAAATCTCTGAATTCCAGCATGGTCTGCTGGTTGACTCCATTTTAGGACCTACCATCTTCAGTAGTACTTCTCTTCCAGATTTTGCCAATCCTCACAGTGTTTCATTCCTCTGGAACTTTAGGAGACCACAGACAGCTGCATTCCTAAACCCCTCCATTCTTCAGTTAATGGCCATATGTTTGTTGTCATTTGGGCTGGCACTTAGTTCATAATTTTGGCCACTATTTCTAGCTTTTTTTGGCTCTGTGCATCTATATTGTCAATAAGACTGTTATTATACATTACAATAATTTGAAACAGCCAGATTCAACACCGAGATTAACTGAGTGGCTTTTTAGAAATTTAGTTGTGGTATTCTGTCAGGAGGTTCTTATTATTCTTCTAATACTTTGCAAACCAAACTAAATATCCTGCACATAAACAAAGAACTGAATTGTACTGAGTTTTCGTGTGTGACTGTTTACTGACTTGCAGGAGAACTACGCTAACTGGTGCTTGTTTTCTTCTGAAATAAACCATGTGGTAAAATTAGAAAATCAGTGATGTTCATCTCACTTAAATATTTACAGTAACACCCTTAACACTTAATCTTTGCCATCTGAAGTTGAAAACTTAGAAACCAAGCGTTCATATATTCATTAAACACAGATCTGTTCAGTAAGTTACTGCAGAATATTCCAGTTGACATTTGGTTACATTGTGTTAACTGTTCTCAGTGACTCTGACATTAACATGTGTAATTTGCCTCAGGTTCCTAGACATAGTTCTTCATAATGCTCACTGTTACTCAGTCTCGGGTTTTAAAAAAAAAAAAATAATCCTGACTTCTATTCATGTTTATTGCTAAAACAGATATAATATTCAGCAAGGATTTTCCCAACAGATGGATTGTATTATCTTATGCAACATAAACATGTGATCATACCAGAAAGTTTTGTTCTTTCATTAAATAGTCACTATTTCCAAAATGATCTTAAATCTTGATTCTAATTGCTACGTTGTGCAGGGAAAGTGGAAAATGTAACCTAGTACTATTTTGTCTAGATTTTTGCAATGAATAGCCTGAAGTAAACTTGTATCTATGTAATCTCTAGGCTAAGGTACAATGGAGCTATATTAAAGCTGGGTACTGCCATGCTTTAAAATGTTACTCAATTAACATTCATTTTTGTGAAATAGATGAATTTTTACTGTGGCATAACTGCATAAGATGAAATGACACTGTCAAATGATCAGTTTTGTTAATGAAATCTTTTCCCATTTATTGTTACAGCTTGTATCTTTATTGTGATATCTTCTGGTGTGATATGATAGCTGCTGTTTTCCAGATTCCCAGGAACAGTGAGCAAGATGCAAAATTTACTAGCACAAATAAACTTTAGCTGATTTAAATGTTGCTTTTAACCTTTTATAACCTTAACTGAGGAAGAGGAGTTATAAGAGCAAATACACCTTGAACCAGGTAACAGCTCTGTGAAGTCATCAATCTTGCTGCAGAGTAAGTCAAAACTTGTCTCATTATATAAGAGTAGATATAACATGACAACATTTATTACTTGTTTCATAGATCAATATTAAAGTTAATAGTAATATTTTTTTAAATTGCTCTTTATTATTTCAAGGCATAGTGAGACATTATCATAGTTCAAGAAGTCTCCAAACATACCAAGACTAAATACTAGCTGCTAAATATAATTCTGTTGTTTTGCATTGGAACTGAGAAATAAATTAAAATACAGGTTTAAAATTGTGCTACAAACCATATTTCCTATTTCAGAGCCAGAGAAGTATTACATGTTTTAATTACAGACAGGTCTTTCTGCAGGTAATAACAGTGACTTATTCATCAGTTTTTTGAGATATTCCAAAAGATAATAAATATTTTCTATGACTTCACCTGCATTACCGTTTATATTATAGCTCTTAGCAAGTGGACTGGATCCCAATCCTGCAGCTGATACTGAATTGGAAGAAATGTATGAAATTAATTGCAGCATATCAGTTCAGGTTAGTACCTTAGTATGCATGAGATAAAAATTTGCTTTTGTCCTGCTTTTTGCTTTTGTACTGTTTTTTGCTTTTTGTTTCTTTTTGGTATTTATGACAAATTTTAATTTTTTTTCCAGCTTTTGAATTGGGATGAGACAACTCCCGAGGAACTTGAATCATGCATCTGTCGGTTTTAGAAGCATTTTAAAAGTTTTTTAAGGTCCTTGTTGAATCATAATTCAGGCTCTCAGCATCTGGTAGCATCAAAGTCTAACTCAGTCCTAGCAAAATTTCATCTCCAACAAGAGCTGCTTGTAAATGATCAGGTACTAGCTGATACTGTAAATGATCAGGTACCAGGATATTTTGTCTGTGGAAATAAGCAATTACAAACCTTCAAACAGAAACACTTGTGCATCTCAATAGTAGTAGTTCTGTCAGAGAACAGGATAAGATCATTCAGGTCAGGGGGACCTCAGGGTCACCAGGTCAGCCTCCTGCAGGGTCAGGGGTCTCCAGTCTGGGCTCAGGGAACAGCTTCTGTCTCTGAGCTGGTTTCCAGGCCAGACTGGACACAGTCCTGAGCAATGGGGTCTAACATCAACAGCTGAGCATTACTGGTGTCAAAATACGTCTTGCTTCAGTATCTATATCTGCAACTGTGCAAGACAGGTCTTGAACATAATCTAGTAATGATTTGTTTGTGGATTTGGAAAATAATCTATTTTCTAGTTAGACAAAATGTCATTCTTGGATGCAAAATTATTTCCTGCATATTCAAGCAGCAAGAACGGAAGTGTCCTTGAAAAACCATTGGAAAAAATTGTCTTTCTATTACTACAACCATCAAAAAAAAAAAAATCAATAATGTGAAGTTTCTTTTTCTTGAACTGTTATCAACCAGTAATTATTTTGATTACCTACTCATAAGTATAAATAGCTACAGTAGCCTATAGTCTTTGACTTCAATGATAATGAAAAACAGAAGATGTTCTACCATATACAGGGTAATTTTCCCAGAGAAATGAAAGGAGGAGACACCAATCAGCATCTGATTCCAAACACAAAGTACACGGACAATAAAGAGAATAGAGCAAACTTAAGGAAACATCAGAAAGTCTTTACAGAAAATCTTTCCACATTTTGAAAATATTCCTTAACCTTTCCTCTGCAATAAGCAGTTATTTTAGTACACCAAAATCAGACCCATTTGGAAACTTTCCAATTGGTATTGTCAGTGGTATAATTTACATCTTCAATGAAATGCACAAAAAATGGATCTTTTTATAAAACAGAACCAGTTGTGTATCAGCATGCAGTAGATATAACCTCAGCAACAACATATATTGGCAGGCCTATCTATAGTTAAGGCTAACAAGTCAGTGTAACTTGTCATTTATTTTAGAATGGAATTTACAGTGATTGACTCAAAGTCTGTAGTAACAGTGCTTTTTGCAGAGTTTGTGAAAGTTATGTGGGATTATATTTCCACCCACAGCACCAGACAGATATGATAGGGGCTGGTAACAGAGGCCCTGTACAGCTGCTGATGGATCCTGCAACAGCTTCGTGCTTGAGCTTTGGTGCATCTCTCCTCTGTGTCTCCTCTTTCTGAGCTGGCCTGTTCAGGAAGAGCACAGTATTTGGCTGCCTGTAAGTGTGAGACAGGCTGTTTCTGCATTTTCATCCTTCTCTGAAGGACAGTCTCCCTACAGCAGGGAAGTGAGAGGCAGATTTTCTACTAATGCTGAGTTTTGTTTTAAAATCAACAGAAGGGCTCTGGGGAATGCTGACAAGAACTTGACCTAGATGCTACAAATCAAAATCCTTTTTGTGTTTCACTTGCCCTGCAGTAAGTGGGAATCCAAAATTCTATCAGGCCCATAACCTTAATTCTTGCAGTTGGCTCATTGTAAATTTTGGTGAACTTTGGCAAGTTGCAGTGGTGACAGAAAACCAAAACAAACAAACAAACAAACAAAAAATAATAAAACCAGAGCACAGAAAGATCTAGGGAAAAAACATTAAGTTCTAAGAATTATTTTATAGTTAAGAGGACAACAGATTGACTTGACAATCCAACAGAATTGTTTCCTCCTAACAGAAACAATCCGTGAAAAGGTCTCAAATAAAAACATTTGAGAAAAAGGCTTTTATTCAAATAAGAGTTGAAATTATTTAGGCATTTAGTGGAAGCTTCCCTCCACCTTTATGCTGGCCATGTGAAAAATGTGGCTTTACAATTAATGAAGGAAGAAGCACAAGTACTTGTGACTGTTCTGCTGTATTTAAGCTAATTCCTACACATCAGTGCCCATCATTTGGGGAGAAGCAGAAAGGACTGGAAATCTTTTCATAATGTTTCCCACTTCTGTTGAGGCATGTTGAGGAAAATCCCTGTAACCACAGACCACCAGGGTGAGGCTGGCTGCTGCAGGAACACCTGCTGGAGGAGAAAGCAGAGGTGGGACCTGAGAGATTTAGGAGCTATGTCTACCTGAGAGTAGCTTCAGTAGCTGCAAAGGGTTTAGTGATTTTTAAGTGCCTGCAAGGAATATGGGCTCCCTCTTGGGGTTGCTGTATGTCAGTGGGGCAAGGGAGGGAAAAGGTGGCTCTTGGGGTGGGTGATTTATATGGGAGATATCCTGGGAGACAAGGAGCAAGAAAAAATAGGATGAGGAAATTAAAAGGAAAAAGGAAATTGAAAGGAAAAGAAGTTAACATTGTAAAGAGGGCGAGGGTCCTATCCAAAGGGAGCTTTCCCACTGAGCTTCTCCTCAGCAGCTGTAAGAGGCCTGGGTGTGGGTGCCAAGGGGAGGGGTGGCCCAGGTGGGGATCCTGGAGGGATGTGTGGGCATGGTGTGAGTATGGTTCCGTCTTTGCTCAATTGCCTGTTTTAATATTGAGCCTGATTTCCTGAAGCTTTTACAATGGAGAAAGGAAGTTCCCATACACGTCAGCAGGATTTTTGCCTTAGAAGCATACTTGCCAAGACTTTACTAGCAAGTCTGTCACAGAGAGGTTATTTTGTCTAAAGGGAAGGTGCAGGACACAACTGAAGTTCACAATCTGCTTGGTTGTCCCTCCAGGATAGCCCTCAGCCACATCACCCACTGTCCATGTGGAATCAAACTGGATACAAGGGCAAATGAGCTGCAGTTGGGTCCTGGCACACAGCTCATGAAAGGGCACACAGGCAGAAAAACATCAGGGGCAGACAAAGAGGGGGCTGGAAAGCAGCTGCTTGATTTCACCTGGAATTCAGTCCTGTCAAAACTCATTAACAAGACAGCTTGATGCTTCTCAGACTTAATTAAAAGACCAAAACCCCAACAAAATGCTAAAATTAAAAAAAAAACCCAAAAAACAAACACACACACAAAACCAAAAACAAAAACCACAAAACACAAAGAAAAAGAAGAAAAAAGAAAAACAAACAGAAAAAAAAAGACAACAAAACAAAACCCAAAAGTCCCCACCCAATAATTTATAAAACATCAGAAATTATGGGATGATGAGGTAATCTCTTGTGGTAAAACTATGCTTTTTATTATTAATTTTTCTTGTCAAGTAGTACTGTTGATACCAGTTACACACATGCTCTCTGAGTATTAACATGAAAATGTAAGTTCATTTTGGGAACTGCTGGAGGGTGGATGCTATTGACATCTTGTAATCCTTGTTTATGTTATGCTCTGTCTATTAAGTAAAATAGTTTAAGTGCACTAAGTGAAATAGGAGATTTATATTTTAAGGTGGAGTTATGTTTAGAGAAATAATTGTTAGCTGCATCACTGAGAAAAGCAAATATATAGTTCATTTTCTTTAGGTTCAAAGCCAGACAAGATATTTGTTGTAAATTATTCTGACTCTCTAACAAAGGCTCTTGAATTTAGTTACCTGCCTGAATTACTGAGGGATCTCAGGCCGCTTTAGGAGGAAAGTCTGCAGTCACCCTCTCACTTTGTTACTGCACTTTGACATCCAGTGTGTTTTACTCTCAAGCTTGAGGCGTTAAATGGAGCGTGACGGTTTGTCTGATTTGGTTCCCATTATTTCACATCCTTCACTTGAAACCACGGTTCTACCCAAATTTGCTAAAATCTCATCTGAGGTCTGACCACTTCATTGTGTGAACCTCACAGCAAGACTAGCCCTAGTTTTGGGAGATTATTACAAGTGTTATTGTTCTACTTGACTTGATTTTTTGCTCTAAAAATATTTTCAGTGCTACTCTATTCCTTTATTTTCACCAATATTTTAAACAATGGTTTGAAAGATAGATCACTTTGTTGTATATTAAAAGATATAAATTATATAATATTTTAATTTAAAAATATAGTTGTATCATATAGTGAGGCATATTTGGAAAATACTGTTTTATGTCTGACTTTTTTTTCCTTTGTTAACATGCCTCATTTTAGCATTTGCTGTCAAGGGAACTGTATGACCAAACTTTTATTTTTCAGATGATTCTAATAATACACAATGTAGAACACCACTTTATTCTTAAATATAAATTCATTGTTAAACACAATCTCATTACACATGCCAAAATCACTAAAAATATTTTGCTATTTATTTCAACTTCTATATTAATCCATGTTCCGATTTTTAGGGTGTTAAATTATTGCTTTTATAAATTGCTTATTCAGGGAAGAATTATTTATCAAAATGTAAGTGTGGAAAAATAATCTTTTTGAGATTGGTCTCTCAGAAATCCTTTGACAGCAAACTAGAGGAATACAATTGTCCTTCTCTTTCATTTCTCATCAGCTTTGAAACTAGTTTGTTATTTTATCTTGCAGCATTTTTCTAGTATATACACCAGATATTTCCTCAGCATACTGCCTGGAGAAGGAAATGGGAATTTAAAAATGAAACCTTCCATTTTACAGAATTGATATAGACCACACAGTAAACTTAGGTAAGTGCTGAAAGTACCCACTTCATGTCGTGATATTATAGATCAGAAGGAACAAAGTACCACTTGTGGATGAAAGTTGCCCCCTACTGTCTGATGTGATATTTGCATACACAATTGTTCACAACTTTTGAGGTTAATTTGTCTACTGTTTTTATAACGAACATGTTTTAATTCTAAACTTTAGAATTTCATATGGACATATGGTACATAGAAATCAGATATCACAGGAAGAAGATGAGCTGAAAGACTGCTCTAGTAAAAGCCTGGTTCTAGCGTTTGCTAACAAACATTTATCGAGGTAATGATGGGTGCTTCATTCGTAATTTTGAGGGACTCTCTATCCTTGATTATATTATGAACCTTCCAAGCAAATTTGTTTAAAATATTAGTTTTAAGGGTCTATTTAGTTGCTGCAGACTACCCTTCGTGAGCTCTTATTTCAATTATTCAGTAATTGCAGAGTATCATTCCATAATTTACCAACTGCACATGGTTAACCTGAGCAATAGTTTTTGTTCAAATAGTTGTAGATGTTAAGAAACAAATATACAAGCTTTTAAGTTTTTTAAAATCTTTCCTGAATACTGTAAATTCCTTTAAGTAGTAGAAGTTAGTACAGCTTCGTCACCTATGGAGATTTTCTGAGAATTCATCAGTAGTGCAAATT
Source organism: Sitta carolinensis (assembly GCA_032173965.1). Classification (NCBI taxonomy): domain Eukaryota; kingdom Metazoa; phylum Chordata; class Aves; order Passeriformes; family Sittidae; genus Sitta; species Sitta carolinensis. The sequence goes on along the minus strand of CM063292.1, from coordinate 17,762,887 downwards.
AGCAGGTCAAAATCCTTATATGCATAAATAATTTAAGGCTAAAATTCTGATATGAATTTTCTGAGGAGAAACTAATTATGAATTCCAAACCTCTTGTGAGCTTGTAAAGCATCGTCCCAGTGACAATGTAAATATATGTCCCTACTTACACTTCACAAATGGTACTTGAAAACACTACAGTGTTAACAAAACCATTGCCAATGTTTATGCTTTGAGATTATGTCTGTCAGAACAACTTGCACGTACAGATCTTAAATGATTCAGTAATAAATGCCAAACATAACTTTGCAGCTGATGATGACTGGTATCACATTGATATTATTGCGTTTTAGAGACCATTTTTGTTGGATTCTGAAATGCAGTTTTTTTCAAATACAATCTTTCCATTGCGATTTCCAACAAGGAATCCTTAAAGCAGTTTACAAACTATGTAGCACATAGAAATTACTTTGAAGAGAGACAGAGAAAAACCCTTCCTTGAGGCGGTTGGTAAGAGTTAAGGATCTGTCAGTAGTGAAGTGGCAGCACAACTGTGCAAGGACTGAGATTGCAGAAGTAATGGTCTGTTTTGGAAGGCACGCACTCTTTCCTCTCAGTCCCAGTACCTGTTGCTCCTGTTGGCACTAGTTGACTTCTATAGAAAACCCATTTCTCTTTTTGAGGATTTATTGGGGCTGTCAGGGAGTTGTCAAGCAGGAGGCAGCTTCTCCTTGGATGTTGCACTAAATGTTAAGCTTTGTATGCCTACAGGGGACAACAGGAGAAGCTTAAGGAACAGGAATCCATGGAAGCTTACGAAATGCTTAGAAGTATTAGAAGGCACTTGTGGCTCAGAAATGCCCCAAGCTGAAAAAGGGTAGAGGTTGAGAGAATGTTAGGAGGATGTGTTATGTATTATTTCCCTTCTGTTGTTATTTAGGCACTCCTAGTGACTTCACCATATCAGAACATGAAATTAAGCCTTGTCCTGGTTGTTGGGCTTCCTACTTCGTTGCTCAAAAGTACTTTTCAGTAGTATATACTGCATTCTGCATAGTCTTGCTTGGGTCAGCAGTACAGCAGAGACTTTTAAACTGGAAAAAGAGCAAAAAGAAATTAGGAACTGACATTAGGAGAGGTGAAGCATGATACAGGTCATGTAGTCTTAAAAACTCAGGTTCTTTGTTCTTGAATTCCTTGCAGTCCATAGGTCATGAACTGTACACAGTTTTCAGTTTAGGGTCACCATGGGACTTAACTATTCTGTAACTAGTAATCAAATTATCACTCAGTGGTTTGCAGACTTGCCACTCTCACTGTTCTTTACCCACTGTTATAATTTCAAGAATTTCATGTTTACTGCATATGCTTTGAAGTTTTTAGTATATGCGAAAATGCTTACTTGAACAAGCAACCACTGTGTTGCACAAGTTGGAACTTCCTCCCATCCAAACTGATGTGGTCCCAAAGTGTTCAATTTAGCAAGGTTTCACTGTATCCCAACAGACTGTAAATTTATCTGTGTTAAATTTAAAAACAAAAAGAACAACATAACAATCATGTTTATAAGAATCCACAAACAGGGTCAGACCAAGTAACAGATCTGATGCAGTATTTCTGAAAGAATGTAGACTGATCAACCTAAAAACCAGACATCCTGCAGTACTGCAGATGTCTTTCTCAGAGAAAGAACGATAAAAACAAGTACTTTAATCCTAGAAACTTAAGGGAAGGTTGACCAGATATTTGAAGAGAATTTTTTTTCCAAATATCCCAGGGTTTGCTTCTTAACACTTTCTATTGTAGTTCACTTTTATCACATGTGAAAATGTTGATCACTCTTTAATTTTGCTTTTACATTGTCACCTTTGCATCAAGTGCTATTGAGCTCATTGCTCTCCCTGTGACATCAGCATTGTTACCAGCATGTCTTATCCTGTCTTTAACTACCACCTTCCTGCTGATCAAAGTGACCAGAAGTGGAACTTTACCATTAGTAGTGTACATTGCTCTGTGTATTTGAGATGATAACTTGTATAAATTAGAAGCATGTACTAATATGCAGTATGTGATACAGAATATTGACTTCTGCATTTCTACCCTTGACATATACCTTAGCTGCTGCAGCACACAAGCTGACTAAATTCTTCAATGGATTGTGCCTTGGATCAGAATAAAAGCAACAGCAGAGATATTACACCGGGCTATCTGAAGTATCTCAGGGAAAAAACTGGTTTTTCTTTTCTTTTCAAATGTATGGAAAGGCAAAATACCATCTGTCAGAGTAATAACAAGGTCCTGTTTAAAGAAACAAATTTCTAGTAGTGTCAATACATTTACTGTAGTTTCCCATTAAACCTTGTTGCAATTTATTTTCTTCTTCACTAGATGCAACATATTTAAATGAAAAGTAGTTGCAATAATGTGAAGTTTTCTGGAAAGTCATGAATACCTTATGTGTGTGGAAATGTGTTCAGTTGCCTGTTGCTCCACAGCCATTAGTCTGATGAATAAAGAGTTTGCACATGGGTTCACTCAGAGAGTTAACATCTGATTTTACGTGGAAATATTTGAAAGAAAAAGTACAGCATAGCCTGAAGCCTGTTAGATTTGTTAGAGATTTGTTTAATGCAGTTTCTTGCTTTGGTTCCTATTGTCTACTTAGAAAAGAATGTTGTTTTGAAATATAAAATGAAATAAGGGGAAACAATTCAAACAACATTTCTACTGGACAAAAAACTCCTTTACTTCAAATGCATACAAAACCTGTCAATTTTTATTACTTGTCTGTTGTTCTACTATTTCATTATCTTCTACATTAAATCAAATGGTTCCCCACCTTTACACTGGTGCTTTGGAGATAAAATAAAGGAGCAGTAACTATCTGCATTTATCAACCTGAAATAACATCAGCATTTATTATGCTAAGATAATATTTCTGTCAATAATTCATTTTTAGAACAAAGAACAAATAGAATTAGTTGTTATTGTTTCTCTCTATGGAGATAAATGCTTGACATAGGAACTACTAGTCTTAAGTTGTAGGGCAGTACTGAATCTCATCTTGATCTGAAAGGGGCTCAAGTTTCCTGGTGAATTCAGGAAATCTTCAAACATAACGTGTGTCCCTGTTGGCTGTTTCTGTTATTGTTTTTGAATTTATTGACTCTGGGATGTTGTTAGTGTTGGAGAGAATGCAAAATAGATGAAGCATCTGTATTAATTATCTGGATATGTTGAATGACCTGTTATTAATAAGACTGTAAACACTTGGCCTCTAACAGCTCCCTCACTCTTTACCTATTACAGTGCACTGGGTGTGGTTGATTAGAATAATACTTGATTGGAATTTCCCCTGCTTCTTCCTATAGGGGTTTTTAGTTACATTGAAGAGGCTTAGGACTTAATGTAACTCTCATGCAATCAAAAATTGCATTGCTTTGACAAAGAATATGTCATGTTGTGTACATATTGTGTACTTTGCCTTAAAAGCAAGACCAGGTGCACCACTTGAAAATACTTCTAGTCTCTTCAAATTGCTTGGTTTAGAAACTCTTTGCCTCAACTTTTTAAAAATCTAGTTTTAGAACACTTTTTGTCCTGAGTTGGTAAATTGTCTAAAGGAAGTGTGTTTTGGTACAAAAGATGTGAAATCATCTGTTCTGTGTTCAGTGGTCCAAAACCTGATGCTTGCTCATTTCTGAGTGAATTCAGTTCCTTAATGAAGTTGTGCATACAAACTTTTTTAGGTTGTTTGGGGATTTTTGTTGCTGTTTTTTTAAAGTTAAATCTGCTAACTCCTACAGTTCTTCTAGTGCTCAGCAGCTGTGAGCTATGCTCAAATGGCAGTTGGGTGTCCTTAGATTATAAAGGTAACATTCATATTCTGCCCTGGGCTCTGTCACACATCTGGGGTTGCCCTCAGAGACCAGCTGGCCCATGTGCAAGATAAACCAGGCCTGTTTACAGAGTTCATGACCAAATACAGAGAGCTGAGGCAAGAAAATGAAAGTTTGTTTCTTTACTTTTAGCTGCTCCAATAGATAGCAAATATTGGCTATGCACAAAAGTCTCAAATCCTTCAGACACCACCTGGAATGTTTGTCTGTGACTTGTCTTCTAAGGAGCTTCCATAGGAAGGCTTCCTTTTCTTGCCAAATCTTGTGTATTGAAAAAAAGCTTGTTTCACAGCAGGCTCTGCCTTCATTTAGCTTGCTTATTAACTTTGGGAGATTACAAAAAGATGCAGATACAGGCTGTGTGGAAAAGGGGCTTTGTTGGCCTGATGAGAGGTGAAAAATAAAGCCACAGACAGAGTAAGAGTGGAGAGTAAAATAAAATTGTGAAACAAAGTATTTGTGGAAGAAAGGCCTTTACCACTAAACTGTGGCCATGTATTATAGTGCAATCTTTTATAAGATGATGTCTCTAAAAGCAAGTTATTCCAAATGGGCTATCATTGAATTCAGATGAGATTACTCCTATTGTATTTCTTTACTTGGTATCTGAGAGATAAAACTATAGGTCCATATGCTCAGGATGCATTTTTAAATGGAATATTGACACCTATCAGCTGCTTGAGAAAGGTTCTGCTCCCTTGATTGATAGGAAAATATGCTGTTCACAGGTCATATCCTGTCCTATTATGAAATTAAATTTACTTAAACTTGGCTTTCCAGATACTCCTGAATGGATAAAAACAGTGTATTTAAGGAGCACTTTGATGAAGTAAATTCTTTATCATATAAATATATATTGTCCAGAACAATAGAGGCCCTGGAGTTAATGCATGGATGTGTGTGGCAGATGTAAGGCCTGCATATGGATGTTAAAATCCACATCAAGGCTTGTATCAACTCAGCATGATACAGCAACTGAGAATGGCTGTTTGTAGAGCTCTGGTCAGCATTAGCAAAAAAACTTAGAAATAATAAAGGCAGGGTTTGCATTCCACAGTGGTGTTGTAAGTCAGCCTCTGTAAACCCTCCTTCATGTGGAGGGTGCACATCATTCTCCAGGCACATCCTTGGTTTCGACTAACTCTGACTCCCATCAGTGATGTGTTAATCTGACAGCTAATCTTGCTAAAAAAAAAATGGACTAACTACTGTGTTCATGACAGAAAGTATCTATCAAAAGGCATGATTTTGCTTTTCAAATGCTCTGTTCCATTGGGCTCTTCCTTTGTTCAAGGGCACTGTGCTTATCAAAATGGTTTATACTTGCTTCTGCTTCTTGAGGAAAGGTGTCTCCTTATTGCCATTTAACCTCAGAAAACCCTTTGAGGGTTTTTTCCCCTGATAATTTGTCTTGACATTTTCATATAATCAAAATTAACCATATTGCCCACAAAACTGTTGAGGATGCAAAACCATCTGTGAACTATGCCCTGCAGTTAAACACTTCTCAAATTAGGAATAGCAGCCTCTGTTTTGGTTTTTTTTGTTTTTTTTTTTTTTTTTTTTTTTGTTTGTTTTTGTTTTTTTTTTTTTTTTTGTTTTTTTTTTTTTTTTTTTTTGTTTTGGTTTTTTTTTTTTTTTTGGTTTGGTTTGGTTTGGGTTTTTTTTCCCCAATAAACAAAAATACTTGTGTCCTTAAAGAGAGGATGTATTTCTGATTAACTGAAAATTATTAGGTTTGTCTGTAATTAAATGTGAAAATAATTAAATCTTACTTTCAGAAGACAATGACTTCTGCAGTATGTTCCTCCTAATGGGGTCTGAAGTAAAGTGTCAAGAGTGTCACAAACACATTGTAAAATAAGAACGGGGTAAAGGTCATTCCACCTGCTGTGGCAATACTAAAACTAGCCTTGTGACATTACTGAAATATATTAAAAATGGAGTTTAGGACAAAAAGTTGAAAATTATGAGGTAGAGTATTCACCTTTCATTCTTGGCGGCATCAGAATAGATAACTGCAAACCAGAACTGTTACACAGAGGAATTAATAGAATTAAAAATAAAACTTAATTGACACCTGAAAGTTTGTCTTCATGACTAACATTCAAAACTGCTGTCTTACAGAGATGTTAAAAAAAAAAAGAAAAAGTTCTCAAAGTGTTTCATGTGAATAAAAACAAAATTCAGAATCCATTATATATAGTATTGGAAGTAGCTATTGCAGTATTTATTTTATTGCAATTGCTTCTATTGCAGTAGTTCCTGAAGTGAAAATAAATCCCAATTATTTTTTTTTGTTATCTTTCCTAGTACATTCTGCAGTGTATTGGTTTGGTTTGCATTTTGACTATCAGAAGCTTTCTTGCACAAGACTGTGCACACCCATGTGTTTGGAAATTTGCTTAAGTATTCACTGCCAAGCAGGGTTTTGCTTCTTCAAGAGTGATCAGATATTAGTTTGACTGTGTGTGGAAATGTGCAGTAAATCAGTGATGGATTTTTCCATATGTCTTGCATAAAATCCGAAAGTGGTTATCTAATGTAAGCCAGAACACAGAAAAAGAATTATACTGTCTATATTTAAAAAGGCCTTAGCAGAGTTATGAAGTAAATAAATAGCATATTGATCTTAATATATATTAATAAAATTAATTGCTGTAACTGTTTATAGCAACTAATAAAATACAATTTTTAAAATTTAAAAATACATTTAAAATTAATAAAAATTAATTGCTATAACTGTTTTAGTTAGAGGATTCTTTTACTTGGCTAATGAATTTCTTGAAATAGAAGATTATCTTGTTATACCTTATTATGTTCTGCATTTGCTGCAGGGTTTAAAAGCTGCAGATAAATGATTCAGTCTGGGGGTCAAGAGATACCCAAAGGTGCTGCAGGTAAGTCCTGTTTCCTTACTTCCCAGATGAGATCCATGTAATGAAGCAGAAGCTCAAATGACTGCTCAGAAACACTGGAGTTCTAAGGGGAATTCTCTGAACTACGTTTTGATGGTTTAAATATATTGATTCTGTCACCATAGGACAGATCTAACCTATTTTCTTCACTTTCTCTCTGCTCATTTCTGTATTTATCTTTATAAAGAGTGAGAGTTAAATAGATCTCTTGATGTTAAACAGTATGTACTTCTATTAGACAGTATTGTATAAGTGATTACAGATTAAAACAATAAATGGCTCTCACAGGAATTTACTGGGCATCTTTTAGACAGTTTAGCTTTTAAAAACAACTTAATTTTATTTTAATCAAGTAGAATCTGAAAAATAGTACTTAAATAGAGCACACAGACATCTTTGATATTTCATGCAGTATAGCTTGAAGCATAGTTCAGCATCTGGATAGACTAAATTTAATATCATTCATCTGTACAGGCTGCTTTTCCTTGAGTTAAAAAAATATATATATATATGTAAAATTACCAGATACGTCTGTCTTATGATTGAATAAAGAAATTAAAGAAGCTGAGGAGTGTTATTATGAGGCATTTAGACAAATTTTCTGAGTGATGAGAAAATAACTTTTAGCTCCTTGGTTCAAAAAAACCCCAAACCATCTCCCTATACACAATTTTGTCTTTTATAAATTACTATAAAGTATTTGGTTCCAAAATAAGGCAAATTAACAAATTTAAGCTGCAAGTCTGTATAGTACATTTAAGTACTTAAGCACATTTTTTGTTCAAGTCCAACTGAAAGAAACTATTTATAATCAATCAGATATATTATATTTATTGTCCGAGAATCCATTAGCATGCAATAAGCCTAGATATTCCCCAGAGCTGTTAATATTAACGTAACATGTTAATTTAATCAGCAAATAATTTTCAGTCTGAAAATCATCTTCATGGCAATTACTGATATTAAATATACGATTTGTATAAAAAGCATAGCAATTATAATTGACCTAAGTAAACATTAGTTTGGATTCTAGTTGATATTCAACTTTGGTGTCTATATTCAGTGTCTGTGCATTGAACCTGGAAGCACTGCCTGGTTCAAATTGGGATACTGGTTCCATCATTACGTAACATAACATGAGCTGATAATTTTACAACTTTACTGCACAAATAGAAATTTACTTTCATGAATATGTACTAAAAAAGTGTGTTGTGCTGATTCTGCACGTGAAATTGTGAGTTTCACACATGCTTACCAGAAGTTAACCTCAGTCTCAAAATAAACTCCTGTACCTATTCATTTCACGTAACTTAAGGGATATAAAATATTTGCAATCAGTGGTTGTCCTTTGAAACCCCTGTGGTTTGCCTGTGCTCGAGGGTTGGTCACACAGCTATGCCATGTCAGAACAGAGGGCAATGGGCTCAGGATCCCCTTGAACTGGAGCTTCAGAGGGAGGGAAGTGCCCCAGTCCCATCCTGCAGGAGCTGTAGAGTCCCCACGTCCCCTGTGACTGTGCTGGTCCTTCCTTTTCTCTCTCAGACTCTCAAGAGTGAGAGAAAAAGGAAGGACCAGCACAGTCTCAAGAGGGACCTTTGGCCATGTTTGATGGGCACCTTTTAGAACCAGTGAGATTTGCCAAAACATGATATAAAATGAAGGGGTTTCACTAGCTTTTAAAGATAAAATAATAATCAAGAAGTAGTAGTATTCAAAAACTTTGTGGTTGTTGCAGCTCTCAGTTTTCAGTCCTAGATGCCAAATACCAATCTGATACCAATCCTTGCATATCTATTTAACTTCCAGAACATTTGTGATACCAATTGTTTCTTAAAGCGTGAAACAAAGTATCTTGAGAACTATGAAAGAATATATTGTTTCAATATTTTTGCTTATTTGTTTTGTGAAAGTTTTTGTTTGTTTTGCTGCAAGGAATCACAAAATATTTTGTTTTTTGAACAAGTGACCTATAGGAAGGAAAGGATTAATTATGCTGGTGAAGCCTGTATTGTCAGCCATAGTAATAATTTTAGACATATTTTAATCCTATAAATAGCTCCTCTTTTATCTAACATCTTTTAGTCAGATGGTGCTGAGACCCCTCCTTCTTCACCAAGTAACTTACAGTCATATTTCAGCAGTATGTTTTATATGTAATACAATAAAATCCACAAAATGTGCTGTTGCCTTGCCTTTTAGTACAGTAGCATAAAATTATGAAAGGAATAATGGTTGCAGAGGATGAATAAGACTAGCGAGGTTTGGATTTCATTTTCTAAATGAATTCAGCTGGTCTGACAACCCTAGAGGTGCCCTTAAGCAGAGAAATTGTTAGAGAAGGTTAGATTAGGTGATAATTGCAGGACAGAATAAAAGTTGAACAACTGCTTTTCTTTCTTCCTGTATTTTTGAGTAGAGCTGAATGAGTTTGGCATATTGAGAAACCAGAAAAACAGTGGGCCTCTCACATTGTTTGTTCTGAAAATTAAAATCTCAATAAGTAAAAATGCTGAAAAGCCTCAGTATATTCGATGAAATTCCAAACTTGTATTGTCAAGAGAATATTTACTTATGTTAGGGCTCCATCTACAGTCATGAGGAAGCAAATCTTATCAGGGATGGTAGCAATCAGCTTCTGGGGCACTGATTCACCATGTTTACCACAATAAACTCTTCTTTCATTTGGGTCAGCATACTTCAGGCTGCTTTGCAGCCACAGTTAAAATGTCTGATCTCTAATTATTTCCAGTAAAGCAGCAGGCAAGGTTACATTGACTATATATGCCAGCATTGTGGCAGGGTTGGCTTAAATTTCAAGTAATTTTATTATCAAAAGGTTAACAGGCACAGAGAATGTTATCATATAATCCCACTCACACATTCCATTTTTAAAATAGTTAGGATTTTTTCCTCCTCACTATTTCAGTTTGAGAGGCTCTTCAAGAACATCATTCCTGAGATGATGAGCACCATTCCAGTACTGACAGTCGAAGTGTATTTACGGGACTTCTTGTATCCTTTTGATTTTAAGCTGCTATTGACCTTGAGTTAAAATAGATTGGATGTAATCCTCAGCCTCGATTTCCAATAATATTTAGAAACAGTTATGGCACTATAACTAAATGACTGAAATAGTTCTCTCATATTTGGTACTTTTTGCAGTCAACATATGAATTGGAATTTGACTTAGGCCTTCCATTTCTTTGAAACAATCAAGCAGAATTGAAGACAGCCACTTGTGAGGAAGGTGGAAGCTGAGAAATATGTAAGTGCAAGCATGTTTATTTCGTTACTATGTCTCTATGTTAATCTGTTGAATAATTAATCTTATGTAAGTGAAAACAAGCAAACAAAAATACCCAAATCTCATTCTTTACTTGTGTAACAAATTGAATGAGGTAGTTTATCAGGAAAAAATATTTAAATATAAGAAAGTAACAATAAAAAGGGCTAAATATGGGACAATACAAAGCATTGACACAATTAACTGGAAGTGTCACACTTAAGCAAATAGATACAGGCTTCGAGGTACAAAGATCACTCCTGCATTTTTAATATGAAATTAATCTGTACTAATGACAGTTTAGCTACCACTTCATAATAGTAGCAAAGAAAGGTGTTTGCTTGAGCATGAGCAAGCATGTTTAAAACTCTGAAAGGAGTGTTGTTAAAAAATGGGACTGTGTAGTAGCGAAGGTTAACACTGGACTTTCTAATTTGAAAAGGAAGACTAAGTAATGGAAGTAATGGATAAACAAAAGATAATTCAGGGGGTTTCCATCGGTTAATAACCTTTTTTAAAAATAGCACACACAAAAAACCCGTTCTCAGTTTTCATCTAAAATAAAGCTCACAGGAAGTGAATTCTTTCTCAACATCCTTTTGCAGCAATTCTCCAGGCAGTTGCAAGGGTCTCAGCAATAGCTTTCTACCGAGGGCAAGTTTCAGCTCTTGCTGCCAGTGCCTCAAGGGCAGTGAGGTGCACGACCTTCCTGTCTCCTGGAGGGGAGTGCCCAACCAGAGAACGCCCACTGATCATGTGGAGCAGGTGATGGAACCCTCTGCTAACTCTGTGTCAGAACTACTATTTGCTATTTTTCTTGGGGTTATGAAGCCAGAATGGGTGTGTGTCTGTTTCCTGACTGCTTTTGAGAAGTAGGAAATACAAAGGAAAGAAACAACTGCAAAATGACAACAATCAGCTCTAGCAGGTACTGCAACAGGTAATTGCTGTAAAGAAAAGTGATGGATGTTGGCACAAAAATATTTCTCTAGACTAGTTCCATTTCAGTCCTCCCCCCTTAAATAAGGAACAGAAAACTTATTAAAGATGCTATTCTATTAAAAATCAGGATAAGTGCTCCAAATCAACAAGACCAAGCTAATGGCAGTTTGAAAATATGGGAGAAATAGTTGTTTCTCAGTTATCTCAGCATTTTCCAGTAGGGGGAAGGGACATATCTTTGCAACTTAGTGAGGCATATAAAGCACCACAGTTCAACTGAAGAAAAATCTTGCAGTACTGGATGCTTGGTGAACTACAGGGAGTTCAGTAGAATAATTTTGAAGGGGTTTTCTGTTGGGTTTGTTTGTTTGTTTGTTTTAAACTCTGGAGCAGATAATACCCTTAACACTGTGGCAGCTTTCTCCTGCTTATCTGGAGTGGATTTATAAAAAAGGGGATGGCAAATAGAAGAAAAAGCAGAAGACAAGAAAGATCCTGCTTACAGAGAAGGACTGGTCTTTGGTTGTTTAATGTGATGGCTTTTTGTCATTGTGTTGTTGTAAATGTCACCACATTTTATGGGCTTACTCTTTTTTTTTTTTTTTTTTTTTTTTCCAGCCTACCTAAAATGTATTTTGAAGCATGGAAAATTTTGATGAGCAGAAACTGATTCATTTAAAAACACAGTAACCTTACAGTATGAATTTTAAATTCAATGTGAAGAAATGTGAATAGATTTTAAAACAAATGAATTGTTTTGAGCATGCAATCAGTGACAAGAAGCTTTCACAAAGAAAGGAAAGCTGAGGTTGTTCAAAACTTGCCAACTCTTTGGATGCTCACATATGCTCTGAGTTTTTAGGCCTCCTATTACAAAAAGTTCATTTGTAGGTTGGCCAGAACAGCAAAACCACTACATAAGTTGGGTACAGAAAGGGAACAATTCCAGTGGATCAGCAGTGTGTGATTTAGCATTTTGAGAGTCAAAGAGGCTCTTGTGATTGCTCCTGTTTTAGGTCGTGCATTTCAAGCCCCCTTTTCATATTGTGCACAGCTGCTAACACTTACAGTTTGGGGTAGTGTTGACACAGGAACACAAAAGGGTTGAGATATTGCTCACTTATTACCAGGGTGGGAGGTCAGGGGGAGGACATACAGGGGTAAGAGTTTTCCAAAGCAAAACCATTGCAAAAGTAACTCATGACTATGGCTTAGGAATATTTTCTTAATTGGAAATTTATGATCAGGGTAGACCATGCCTCTCATTCAATGGTTCTGTAGAATCAGGTATTCTCAGGGAAACTTGCCAAGCAGTTGCAAATCTACCACACTTTGCCACAAAACAGTTCATGGCAATGCTACTTTTGCATTCATGTAGGATTTGGATTGCTAGTTGCAAGTATTTCCATAGAAGAGAATGAATGAAGTTGATATTAAACAAAACAAAACAAAAAAAAACCAAAAAACAAAAAAAAAAAAACCTCTTCTATTTTAGACACAGGAGCTGCTGAAAATGGAAGTAGGATGTTGACATTTGTGCTGCCTATGAAGAAGCAGTTGTTAAACTGTTTACTTGGAAAAGTATCTTTTTGAGCTACAAAAAAAAAAAAAAGCTTAATGTGAGATATGAGGCATTCTACAGATGAAAACCAGTTGCTGATGAGCAGGCAAGGCACTGTTGTGCAGATGAACAGGGTTGGAATGCCAGATCCCAGGACATACAGAAACATGAACAGGATGGGCCCCTCTGAATCTGGGCTCACTTTAATTATGCTGGTTAGGACTCTCCAGTGATGGGCACCTGTGGTATCAGACTGTACTTAATTTGGGGGAGAGCAAGAGATAACATGATTTTGAAGCTGTTGGACTGCAGGAACTTTGGCATTTTGCACTTTATTCTTGGACCTGGGAGAGGTTCTCACAGCCTTGCAACTCTGGACATTTTCAACAAATAGAAAGCAAGGTGAATCTGGTTGCACTTGGGCTGAGGTGAAAGACATATTGTTTTAGTTAGTTTTCTGGATTCTCTAGTCTGTAGAGAAAGACAGGTTGTTTGCAAAACTACTCAGATCACGAATGTGGCCAAACCCTGAAGGACCCACTTTTCAGTGGAATCATTTGCTAGAGAAAGGAAATCTAGAGAGCTTAGACATAACTTTTTGCAAATTCCCTCAAGGGATTTCATGCAGTGTTTGGTAGTGACCTGAAAAAATACTCTTCTCATGGATGAAGTTCCTAAAAAGGAAAGAAAATATTGATTTATGTATAACACCTGCAGATAAAAATCATGTTTTTTTCTGGAAGAATTAAAGCACTCCAGCAGATAAGGACTCTTAGCTATACTCTATGTAATGCTTCCAAGCATAATTTGACAATCCTAGGAGAAAGAAAAGCAGAACTCCTTTGAGGAGTCCAATAAAATGTTGATACACACATATAAGAAGTAATGGATGGGATACCTTGAGTCCCAAGACTTTATTAGGAGTTGTTCATAAGGAATAGATGATGTGATAACAAGGATTTCAGTAAAATTGCCTCAATATAATGATTGTATGATGTGCTGACTAAGAAAGACTTTGAAGCAAGAAGCAAAGAAACAATTTCCATCTGTTCAAAACTGTTGAACATTCTTTATAAATACAGGATTAAAGGAAAAAAACACCTGATTTCAGCATCTGTTTCTTTTCAAATGGAAACAAATGGAGGTTAGTAAACTTTTGGTTGTTGGAGTGGTTTTGGTGGGGTTTTTTTGCTTGTATATTTTTTCAAAACTGAGGTAAAAAAGGGGGGCAATAGTATGTCAAATAGTAACAACTTGGAATGGTGTTCATAGAGAAAGAATTTTAATTCCTATTCAAAGCATGTGTTTTTCTGTACAAGTCAGAAGATGTAAAAAACCCATCAAAACTGTGAAGCTAAAGAAATGTTGTACGAAATGAACAAGTTGGTGTTCTTCAACTGGCAAACAGGGAGTTGCCTGTGACCTCCAGGTTGTTCTTACAGTGTGTGACAGTCACTGCACAAAGCTGCAGTTTCACCTGATTACTATGATACAGGAGAGATCTTCATAAATCCTTTCTCCTCCAGCTTTATTTCTTTGAAAATTCTATATACCGTAAGCTGTTGTTAATATTTAGCTTGTGGTAACCGGGATGTTAATGCTAAAGTTTACCACTAAATTAATTAATTTTACTGCTTGTTGAAAATTGAGACACTGGAGTTGAAAAAGTAGGAAATCTTTTTTTACTTGAGGCATCTTGCTGATTCTAATGACCATCAGAATTCCCGCTTTAACCATCATGATCCAAAACAGCCTACATTGTCACTATCAGAGTGCAAACCATCCATCTGAAGATATTTAAGGCCTTGACCTGTGAAGTGTTTGACTGGACTTTCTCTCCATGCTGCAAAGCATCCAGGGAAGTGCTGCTGTATAAATGGAGTCATAGAAGTCTCGTGAGCAAGGCCACTCCTTGACTTTGTCTCTCTCATTTCTTCTCTGCTGTCCTCAAGTGCTAACCTGTCAAGCTCAATGTTTACTAGGTAAGCTGTTGTTTGCTCTTATTGGCTTTCATCCTCTGCAAGGAAATAAAACACTCAGAAACAGAGAGAGATGGGGAAACACACACAACTTTAAAACATTGCAGGGCAAAAGTGTTGTGATGTGGAGACATCAACCAGAATTAAAGTAGTTGCATGTTTGAGCTTGATATTGTTATTTTGAATTTATATTGATGCCATAGTGGAAGCATAATTTGAGCATTCTTATATACTTTTCCCTCATTTCCAGTTAAGTATATTACAGACATAAGTTTGACTGTAATGGATCTATTCTGGTTAAATGCAAATACAGAAAATAAAGGAGACAAAGGTTTAAGTGGCTGAAGCCACATTCCATTTGTGTCTTGGCAGTAAAATGTGTACATTTCCAACCATGCTTATCAGCAAACAAGTAAGTTCTGATTTTAATAATACCAAGTGACAGAAAGAAGATCACATTTATGAAAGACAAGAAACTTGGTAATGGTGAGAATGGTAAAGTTGTAGGTTAATGTCACACATGGCTTTAGGGAGTCCCCACTGCTTCAGGGTTTTTAAAACTATCATGAGTATGATGCATGTTCTCAAGCATAATCTGGGACTGGCAAGGCTGTGCAATGAATGACTAAATCTCCTGCCCTATCTCAGTACTTAATATTCACAGTATGACCTGTAATAATCAGTGATTTTAACAATTGTGAGCAACTATGGCGATTTCTTAAAAATCTCTGTTGTGATTCAAAAGAGACAACCTTGTTGCTTTTTACATGGGACAAATCAACAGGAGTAGTTGTCATGTTCCCTGAACTTTCTAAAGATTCATTAGTGTACTCCAGAAAAAAAAAAAAAAAGTCAGTATTGAGTTTGAGCCCAGGAAGAGATGCTGCTCTGCATTAAGAAGGGGTGTGAGTGGTCCTGGCTCTTGGCAAATGGAGCTGGTCAGACTGCAGTGCCCCACTGGGGCCTGAGATGTGCTAACTACACTTGAAGTTCATGCCCAAGTTTACTAAGTGGTGGTTTTCTTGTGCAAGGATCTAGTTTTCATTGTTGTAGTTCATCTAAGCACATGGCTAGTTGTATTACATAGTTATTTTTGGCAATTATTATTTTTTAACTTGGAATACCTTGATTTTTAAAAGTAAAAATGTTTTGCTTACTGGTAACATTTTACAGTCGTACTTCAGTACAAGGCATATTTTTTTTTTCTAAATTACATTGTGTGCTATCAAGCACTTGTATTGCCATTGAGTAAAATGATTGCTTTAGGAGTATTTGACTTTTTCTGTACTTTTACAATTGCATGTTTAATGAGGCCTGACATTATCTATCCATCAGTTTTGCATCTTCATTTTGATAATCACTGTACAATTAATAAGGTCCTGTGATAAGCCCAGTGAAGTTGCACTGAAGCTTTACTAAGCTGTAACTGCCATTTTTCATGAGAAAGCTTAGCTATAAAATATAATATGTCTTGCCTGAAGCCACACAGCAGCAAATCTTTAAGAAAGCCAGAGCAGGTTTGGATTTATTCTTTCTATCTTTTGTTTTAAATATAAGATATATTTCTTCTTCCAAATAAGGTAAGACATTCAGGGAGAAATTATCGTGGTTGTATACCCAGAAAGAAATAGATTATGCAGTAGTGTACATTAGCATATATGTTTGCACTTGCAAGTTAAGATCAGTTATCAAAAATTTCATCTTAAATGAAAATTTTAATAAGTATGTGCATTTGAACAACTATATAGCTTTATTATCTGAACTGTGGCTTTCCCTAAAATTGCATAAATATGCATCTACTTGAAGGATTTCTAATATTGCTGTATTAAAATTCTTAGTATCAATAAAAAAAATCTGTGGAGCAAGAAATGATTTTTCCATATGCAAAAATCTTTAGAAATGTGTGGTCTGAAAATGAGACATTTCCAAATAAAATTGAGCTATGCAGAAGAAATTGAGGGAAAAGTCCTTAAGGTGACTTTTAAATGAAAATGAAATGTCTTTTAGTAAGTTTCAGAGGTACAATATTACAGACTAGTAGAATTGTATCTCATTAATTTCAAACACAGATTTTATGTGAGGCTATTTGATTATAATTTGATTATCTGACCCTGTAATTAAAGTTTATTGCCAATTTCAAAGCTTATGTGTAAAATGAACTGGTTTTCTTCAAAGCAATATACAATCCATTGGACTCATTGACTTCTAGTTTTGCATTTAAATCGAAAAGTCTGTTATAACATGACAAACAGGTTCAGTTTTTGATCATTAATCCTGCTAAGCAATATTCATAAATTCAATTTTGAATCAGTTGGAATACTTTTCTTTTATTAGTTTCTGTGTTATTAAATGAGATTGTTTCTGACTAATATATTTCTGGACTCAAACTGTAGCTCCAAGCTGTTATTCAAATCAAATAACATGCCCCTTACTTGTGCCTAGCACTAATAAATGCCAACTTGTGATACATTTGCTGGAGACTGTCACGAATATTAAAGGAGGCAATAATGCCACTAATGTCTCATAAGTAAGCTTATTTTTCTAAAGGGCTGAAATCAGTCATCCTACTGAGGGAGGCAAAGGGGGAAGAGCCTTTAAGACTTAAAGCCTAAAGCATTATTTTACACAGCTAAACATTATTATTGAGGAGGTAAATGACCAAGAAATTACCACTGCAGAGGATGAAAAATACAACATGTAACTTCTGGTGCCACCCTGAGCAACAGAAACGCATCCACTGGCTAAGCAGATGCTGGGCTTAGTAGACTTGCATGTTCATTGGTTTGGAGGCATGTTTTCCTCCTTCTGAGGGTTTGAATTAAAGGAAGAAAAAAAGATCCAACACCCATTTACTGTTATTGTTAACCACCTACTTCAGTTCTTTTGAGATATTACTGGTAATAGTTAGGGGGGTTGGTACAGAACACGAGTGTAATACGTTGACATGGAATTATCTAAACAGGATTTACTTGTCTAAGTTGTCATCCCACAAGCTGGGCAATTTGTGGAGGAGTTTTTGGGTGGATCAGGGAGTATGACTGTGCCGAGAGACATGGCATGGATCCTACCTGTGTCCCAAATGGATACAGTGCTGATGGATACAGTGCTGACATTCAGACACAATCATTTTGATTTCTCCTATCTCAGAATATCAGAATATTCCCCCCTCCCCTTTTTTTTTTTTTTTTTTTTTTTTTTTTTTTTTTTTTTTTTTTTTTTGACTGGAGGTAGAATACTGGTAATGAGTGTCCATTCGAGGACTCTATGTACTTTTTAAATGAAACTTAGAGCCACATATTTATCCCTTTGTTTCTCTAGTCTTTTTTCCAAATAATTACAATTTAATTTAAAAAGAGGTGTTTTATATTTTGAACATTTAAGTTCTTAGCTTTTCTACTTTATCAAAAGTTCTGTGTAATAACCTTACATTTTCTTTTCAAAAATAATAGTATAGAAACTATACTATTCATGTATATCATGAATATCACACCTATTAAAGTTCAATGGTGTCAGTATCACAGAATGTACCAAAATAAACAATAGGTTCTAGGAAAGTGATTAATGTATTTGGTTATGGTTGAAGGGGTTTTCTTTAAATGATGATTTCATTGAAGGTGTTCATTTCGATGGGCACGGTGAGAGTGCTGAGGCAATAATCTGCGGGTTTGTTTCTGACTGCCTCTGGCTGGGCTCGTGTGCTGAGCACGGTCAGGGGCACCCGTGGGCTGCTCTCCCCACTGCTGGCCCTGCAGGGCCTGGGCACTGAGCTATCAGCAACTCCTGACCCTGCACCTCCTTTTTTTCATGGAAAACAAACTGATCATGATTTACCATCATTAGAGATATTTCTGAACTCTCTGGAGCTGAGGCGGAGCTACAGTTCACAGAACTGATGAACACTACTTGCCTAAAGTGTAATTTAACTGGGTTTTGTTTAGTGTGTTTATTTTAATTCTAAATTGTTGCCTACTTTAACAAATACTGTGATCCTCCCAGGATCCCAGAGGGATTTGTGTCAATGCCTCTCAACATCTCATTATTTCTGAAGTGCAGTGGAAGAATTGGTTTGAATGCTTCTATGTTATTTTTTCGATGGCAATTTTTTTGTTATTATAGACATAATTCTTAGTTCTCACAATGAATACAGTAAGGTGACAGACTGTCATAATAATGCAGATTATGACTGATAGCATATGATCCTAAGCTTAGATACTATGATGCATAAATAACTTTAAATGTATTTATATTTCCATCTTCTTGTGACCAAGATCAGTCCACAAACTGTGAGTGAGAACAGCCCCAGCCTGCATAGTAAGAAAGGCCATTCAAAAATGACTTTGGTATCTAATTATCTTATCTACATAACAGTAGCCGAGTTCTCCCATCTACTGTTAGAACTCTCTCATAGGCTGCCCTGCTCTAGATTACCAGAGAAGCTGAATCCAGGCCAGGATTTAATGGCCAGGTCCAATTCAACATGCAGCTTTCTCTAACAACGATTTAGTACTTCTTTTCTTACTTCTTACTACTTTCTTTCAGACTTTTTCAATTAAAATTAGGTTATTTTGGATGCAACCTAGCACAGTCAATTTTATTAACAGCAATAGCAAAGGCCAGTAATAGTGCACTGATTGCTTGGGACTGCTCAAGAAGCTTTGTAAGAACTCCAGAACAATTAAAGGTTTTGCCTCAATAAAATATTAGGGGTCTGGGGCCAGATACATTGGCAAGTTGTGGTTGGCCTTTGATGTACATTTGCTGAGATGTGCAGGGATCTGGCTTTTTGTCTCTAGAGCCATGAATTAGATTATAGAAACGTATGGCCAATAACATTTTGGTTTAGTCCTCAATTGCTCACATCCTCCAGGTTTTCTGGAAGAGTAGACACTTGAAATAGTACTTAGCGCATGCCTATTCTTTAATATGTACATAAATACTTCCCTAACTAATTGTGGGAATAGTAAGTGTGAAAAATAGCACTAATGTTAGTGTTTTCTTAAGGTAAATGGCTATTCATCATTGCTTCTTGAGCAAATCAATTTAATTTTTCAGAAAAAAAATGGATCATCCAAAGCTGTGTTTGACATTTAATAAAAGTTAATTAGGCTCGGCATGACTACTTAAACAGTGCATAGATTGCATTCTGGTCTGAAGTATTATTTTAGGGAAACATTATGATAGTGGTTATTATAACATCTGGTTATCTGCCTCAAAGGATCTCTGAAAATAATTAGGAGGTAATATTTTTAGAAAATAAATGTAAAATGTTTTTCTTATTCATATTTCAGCTCTGTAAATATTTCTTTTCCAGTCCTGGAAATTTTTTGTTCCTGATAAGTTTTGTGCTAAATTAGTAAGACAGATGAGTTTGTAATGAGACAAAAAAGTCAGGTCAGTGAATGCTACAGGCTGCACAATTCAAGGACTTGAGTCTCTCAGATTATGGTCAAAATTTTGGCTTCTCTTTGCTTGATTGAGGTTTTTTGTTTTTTCTTTTCTCTCCTTCCAGGATGGTCAACGTTATTACACTTGGGATTCAATTCTGGCTCCACAAAAGCAAGGAATGAAGACTGTACCCCCAAAGGACTACCTGATATTTGCATACCCCTAAAAGCAGGCTTGCAAAGTGAGTCAACTTTTTGAACAGCCCAGGAGTCAGATGAGGCTAAGGTCGGGTTTTGCTTAGTTTACCCATTTGTCTATGCATACTCATTTTGCATAGAATATACAGACATATGAATTTTTGAACTAAAATTGAACTGTTTTCTCACAGTGAACAGATTTGTGTTCAAATCTGCAAAATGTTCAGCTTACCACTATAATCACAGATATTATCTTTGTTTTTTGGGGGATCATAATATTTTTACTAAGTAGTAAGGCTTACATAGAATTCATTCATACTCTCAGTTCTATTTTTCTGACTGTAAAAACTTCGGGAACTTTTCCTTTCTAAATTTTCAGAAAAAGAGGGTGTTGCATGTGCATTACTTAAATCTTCAATGGAAAATGTGCACACCCAGCATTTCACTGGCAATTTAAAGATGCCTGAAGGTTAAGGAGGGCCATGTGCAGATCCAGCTATACACGAAGTGGAAGGGTGCTTCACCACCCTGAACAAACGGGGTTCTATCTGAAGGGTGATGGAAGTAACAAAATATAAATATAAAAGCCTTCAATTTTATACTTATTTGTTTTTTGCAATGATTGGCAAAACCTTGAAACTCTTTCATAGTCCAGCTTCATAACATTGTGGTGGCAACAGGATAACAACATTACAGGTGGCAACTAACAATATTAGTATGATGTTTTAATAAATTTGCATGTTTTAATATTCTATAATAACTTTAATTAGTTTTTTGGCATGCAATTAGCAGCATCCCAGTAAAATAAACAAAAAATTCACACTGTGTTCTCAAATCCTCTCTCTGTAGTCTCAACAAACATCACTGTGTCCGTTAACTTTGAATACATGGTTAAGATTTTTGTTTCTAATGGCATTGGGTTCTAAATGGTCTCTTAAAAAATCTTTTTCTCTTAAAAAGAATTTTTGCATTTTACAACATAACATGTGCTATTTTGGAAGTGACAGCAGTGATATGACTATAATTTACACCAGAAGGCTCTCAAGTAATTTAGGATAAATCTTGAAATTGTTTTATGTAGTTAGTATTTAGTTTAAATATCAAATATTTCATATTTAAAACTTAGAGTATAAAAATTAATTTAATTGTAAAATCTCAGACTTTATTCTATAGGAAAGGTTTAGTTTTAGGATGAAATTGTTTAGACATCAATAAACTTATTTAGATAATTGTTTAACTGCTTTGTGGAAAAAATGCTGCATATCAGGGATTAGGCTTTGAAGATGATCCAAATGTGGTAACCAGAGTATTTAATTTCGTATTTAAAGACCAGAGTGCATCCAACCAGATACTAATTTGAAGAATATCAGGCACTCTGAAATTTCTAGGCTGTAATATTTCTTAAGCATATTTATCAAAAAGGAAAAAAAAAATCAAAAATTATATTCAAAGTATTAAACCAGCCCCAAACCCAGAAATAGCAGTGTTAAAGCATGGCAAATTCTTACGCTGATGTTCTTTTCCTGTGTAGATAGTATTGTCTATCCTTTTATACATTTTACTTCAAACCAGTGAAAAACCCTCAACTATATGAAATTTGATTCTGATTTTCATATGAACAAAAAATTACTAAATAATTTTCAATAACTGGACTAGGCTGGTAAAGTAACTTGTTTTACTGAATACTTTAGATCCTTTTTGTGGAAATAAGGTCATCTGATGCTTTTAAGCAATAAATTACAGCATTTGTTTAATTAATTTTTTATTATAACATATGGATTATACAAGAAATTATAACAAATACTAGAGCAAATGGATTTGGTACTTAATATTTTATTCTACACTTCTTTTTTTTTTTTTTTGGTTTGTTTGGGTTTTTGGTTGGTTGGTTGTGGGGTTTTTTTTGTTTGTTTGTTTTGTTTTTGGTTTTTTGTTTGTTTTGTTTTGTTTTGTTTTGTTTTTTGTTTTTTGTTTTGCTCAGTTCATACCTCTTGGAAGCTCACCAGAGTTGGAGGGCTCACATCCTGGAAAATGTAAGTAAGTTATAGAGACTTGAAGTCTTTTTCTGTCAGGCTTCAGTTATTCTGAGCATGTCAGCTCTTGAATGCTGAAGTTTACTTGAACAGTTAAAGCACAGCACAAGAATCATCTCAGGCTATGCAGAACCTTGCAAAGCTGATCTCTTTGAAATATGTCCAAATAGATATTCAAATCACTGTTACAACATAAATCAAAAATGCTTTCCACATTTTACAGTGTACTTCTTATGACAAGAACATTTCCTCTCAGTTACGATTCTTTTTCAAAGAGTGGAAATCTTCAACTTGATGGCACTTGATGGCAAAAGAGTGTTCACTGAAGTGTGGCATAACGCTGTGGCTTGTTCACATTCAAATTCGAAGTAATAAAAAATATGAAGGAGTAGAGGAAAGAGACCTATTTATCACACGGTTTATCCACTAAAACAATTTCAGCTTGTAAGCCCAAATTTATTCATGATGTTAGTGCCATTGCAGCACAGGAGATTTTATCCCTGCTGCTTTTCTTCCTTGGGTGTTGCTGTCAAAGCCTCCCAGTCACCTTGGTTAATTCATTCTGTGTGCCAAAGGTAATTATCCGACGTTCTGCACCGCTGCCATGCTTTGGATGGTGTGCAGCTATGATGTCATAAGGCAGTCATTACTGTGAGACTGGCTTACCTGGAGGCCTGAAGGCCCCTGCCAATGCATCATATTCCCAATGAAAGGTATTGATTTAATCACTCTGATGGCAGGCCTGCCAGAAATGTAATTGTCCACTGCAAGTACAAACATGTAAATGGACAGCCCAGCAAAAGGCTGCAATCTTTCTAAGTAACATTTTACATTTATTCAGGTCATTCCACTTGTTTTCCTCCTTGTGCCCCCAGCCCGAGTCTGTTATTGATATAAAGGTTGAAGCTCAGGCAGCTTAACTGTTATGTGGAATGACCTTTACTTTTAATATTAATATATTATTGTAAAGTCTATGAGACTCATAAATGCAATTTTAGAATTCATATGAAATGCCATGAGCTGAACCTATTGCAACTTTTCGACTAGTCCTGTGGCAGGTTGCAAACTATGCGAATTAATATGCATCATATTCTTTCCCCTTTATTTACTTAGAGAGGTTTGCAGAGCAACTTTATCAAGAGTAACATTATCAAGAGCTTTCCTGCAAGCTTCTTTATCATATTCACATCCGTGTCTGCTCGACACTTGTCACTGTCAATCAAATCGCAATAATACGCAGATGATTTGCTCATTTGGTTTAATAAAATCTCTCTGCTTATTTGCACTGCAGTCATTATGCCACATAATTGCTCCGCCGCCGAGGTGAAAGGCAGCCAGTTGCCTGGGGGATAAGAAGAGACTATTGCTATATGAAGGATTTGTTTCTTTGCCTCTGTCTCTCCCTAGTCACTCATATCCCTAAAATTAATATTGTATTTGAATCCAGTCCTGCTATTCTTATGCAGGCTAACATTGTTATTACTTATTATTTGGATGTGAAGTCATTTATTTTTAGTTTTGATGTCCAGGCTGTCAAGCTAAATTTCATTGTGTACTGCCACATACGATTTTTAACTGCCATTTAAACTTGATTCAAAATCCAAATTATGAAGAGAACACGTTCAAAGGAATGGGCTGACAGGAAGTATAGCTACAATTTTTATTTCCCAGGAAATCAAAGTATAGATCTTGTTATTGTTCTGTGGGGAGATATGTGCGGTTTTCATACCTCATAATCTTTTTTGTATTGGCTGGACACTGTGATTCAGAAACAGAAAAAAAAAAAAGGGGAGGGGGTGCTATTTATGCATATGAGCAGCCCTTAGGGTGAAAAACAAAGGCATTCACTTCCAGAAATGACATTGCACAGAACTAGCTGAACTGACTGTTGTAAATTCCTGAATGATTTGTACTCCATTTTCCAGTAGATTCTGCTATGACAGATGGTGGAAGTAAAAATGAGGAATCTATCCCTGTAACACAAACCTTGGCTCCTTCACTGCACAGTTAATAAATCAGTCACTGCCATGTGATAATCATTACCAGCCCATACTTTTGGGGTGATTCCACCTCAGTGCCATACTCGTTAGGAGCCTAAAATACTTCATATTTAAATGTATCCCAAATAGCAAGTGCTTAGTGTTTCTTTTAATGAAAATTAAAAACTAGGCTAAAATGCCATGTGATGGACTATGTCTATATTCAGATTTCCTATTTTTATTCAAAATCCTGTATTCCTGATCTTTATTAAAAATCCCAGAGCTTAACTGGGACTCTGTTGGTAGGCCAGAGGAAGAGCTAATGCTTTAAAGCTGTTGAACTTAAGCATACATTTTTATTTGTATAAACTCCACCTAATAGTATTCAGATACAGAAAGACAGAGCGATGCACTGTAATATTAACATAGGGACATTTAATGGGGAGCTCATTAATTCACAGAAGTCCCCAAAAAATGTAATAAGTCACCTCTAGCCTTTCTGGTAGGCCATTGCAGTTCATCCAGTCAATGTGCTACTGAACCCAGTAGCAAGATTAAAAAAAGTAATATACTGTGAGATTTTCAAGCTCACTTTGTAGAAATTGGGAGATGTAATTCCATTCATTAGCTAAAGTGGTTAATCACTTCCCCTATTAAAATATTTACTGAATATTTTATTTGAAATCAGTTCTTGTTATGGCTTTCCACACTAGATTGAAGATATTTATCTCCCAGAAGTTTTGCTTTTTTTTTCTTGTCTTGTAATTGAGTACTTTCTCAATAGTGTTTAGCAAAATTAATAGATCCCTTAACATGTCCCTGGTCTCTTCACCAGCTTTCTATATGTACAGGGCTCTTTGCTTTTTTCACAGGTAAGTAATGACATCAGTTATCTAAGCAGTGTTTTTTATAAAGTTAACCTCTTTTCCAGAGGACAAGGAGGCATGGGTGTTGTAATGAGCAGCTAATATCGAGCTTTTTTAGTTCTGTTTTGGTTGGGGGTTTTTAATTATAAGAAAGGATTACATTTATTTAGTTTGGATTTTTTGAGCATATCTGTGAAGCAGTTGTGATCATCCTTTAGCTACATATCTTGATTATTATTTACCACTGTGAATGGATTAAACATTTCCATTCTCCAAGTATGCTTGTAAATTATTTCTTTGGGGAAAATGTATTAGGTCTGTTGCCAACCCATGGTCTAAAACATTCTAGATGTGACAGTGTGTGCAGTGGAGTTCAGCTGGGCTGTGTGCTCAGCCCCCAGCCATGCCATGTGTGCTGTGGGTGTCAGAAGCACACTCCAGCTAGGTGCCACAGCATGGCTTGCCTAGGCTGCTTCTGCTTCTTGAATGATCTTGCATGCTCCCCTAGTGCATTCCACATAGCACCATAGATTAATTTTAACTCAGGACTCTGACTATCCTCCCTGAATGACAAAATGTTCAGCAAAGGAAATTGGTGAATGCACCTCCATTTCCTTCAAGTAGCTAAACACCCATAGCTGAAGATGGAGTGAGCAGGAAAGGGAAATGAGTTTTTTCTCCTAAGTTTGAGACTACTAAAGATCTTTTCAGCAGCCTGCATAGCTGTTAGAGTTTATACATTTTTTTTTTTTTCTGTAGGAAACAGTTTCCCATCCTGTCCTCTTCCATAACTTACCTTTGTTTTCATATTGTGCTCTGCCCCAAATAGCTGTTCACTGCAGAGCTGCTCTTGCCAGCACACAGTGGCCTGCATAGGCAGGTCATGAAGCCGGAGGTCTTGTGGAGGAGATCAAGGAGTGAACAGGTTGGTTGGAAAGGTTTCAGCATCTCTCCGCCTTTGGAGGTACTGAAGGCACAGCTGGATGTGGTCCTGAGCACTCTGCTCCAGATGGCCCTGTTACTGAGCAGGGGGATTGCACCAGGCAATCTCCAGAGGACAATTCCAGACTCATCCTTTCTGTAACTCAAGGATGCAGAAGTGCCATGTCACTTGCAAAAGCTTTTTTTTTTTATAAAGGGTATAAACATATAAAATTACCTATTGTTTGGTAGGAAACAATTTTACAGTGAGATCAAATCATTTATCTGCATTACCATTTGTAGAGAACTTTATTTTGCCTTATCACATGTCTGTGGGGGGAATTGTTTGTTTGTTTCTGGGGTTTGGGGATCTTTTTGTTTGTGGGGTTTTTTGGTTTTGTGTTTGTTGATGTTTTGTTTTGTGTTAGTTTTGGGTTTTTTTTTTTTTTTGTTGTTGTTTCCCCTTTTTTTGGTGGGGGGAGGTAAAAAATGGACATTTACTTAGCTAATTTTAGGCCATACTATAGCCACAGAAAACTTCAACAACATGCCCTAAAGATTACCTTGAAAAAAATCCTTCATTCAGATTAATCACAAAAACACTCAGAGAGGAAGGAAGGATAGTTCCTTTATGGTGGGTTTTGATCCTTCCTAATCTCTAAAATTAAAAACATCTTAGTTTTAAATATGTTTATTTTGTCATGGTGGCTGATTTTGCTCTATAAATGTAATGAGTGTTAGGAAGAAATGATTATTGTGTGGGTGATGGTTTTCCCACATGGAAGTACAGCTGCTGTGTTGCTATTGTCTGGATGTTGGCTCGTGTTCTCCTTTCTGTACACAAGCCATTGCATGTTCCTTTCCAAGAGCATCCTTATGCCATTTACAACAGGAAGTAGCAACAGTTATAAGACAAAAATGTTGCCTGTATTTTTTGTAGAGTTATCTTAGTTTCAGACAAACTAGCATATTGAATTATGTATTGCAGTAGGAAAAATAATATGAGTTTATCTAAGAGTACAGTGCTTGGCTTGGTGTGCAGCTGCCATAATTACTTAAGAAAGATATTGATGTATTTGAATTAGCACTCTGTGCATTTACATACACAGACTTGTGAATACACAGATACACACTGAGGCTGTCATAAATTTATAAGAAAATGGAGAACTTCTGTCCAGCTCAAATACTCAAACCACATGCCTAGGTTCAAAACTTTGGTGAGCAGGATTTCAGAAGGACTGAAAATAAAAATTAATTTATAATGACACAGTCTATAATTAAATAATGAAAATTAATAAATTGTGACAGTAGTTCTTTGCTTGACTATTGAATAAGTTACTTGACATTTTTCAGTAATATTCTTGGCTTTAAATTTGAACCAATGTATAAAATAACACAGAAAATACCACACTAGGGAACATTCTATCCAGGATTTTCATAAAAGAGAGAAATCTAATATTATACCCTAGTATTAATTAACGTTAGATTTACTATCTGAAAGAAGGTATTTAAATTCTGCAAAATGAGACGTTTATCTTTTTATAGTCTCTTTCTCATAATCTCCATTTTCCAAAGGCATTAAGGGACCTTATGTTTGCAAAGTGGAAATTATTAAGGATAATTAACATGAAGTTTTATTTGACAGAAGAATTCTCATGATATTTGGACTCAGTTTAAATCTAATCTCAGTTCACACTGTTGCTTTTTAGAATGAAATGCTGTGTAATAAAACCACAAACAGCCAAGCCAGATTTCAAAACTGCAGAGACATGACTTGTGTCCCTTAAAAAGGAAGAAGAATTAGACCTCCCAATCTCTTGTGGGTTTAGTAACTGACAAATGTTGACAAGCTGACGCAAGATATGATTGAATTAAATTATTACTTTGAGGAAACAGATAGAAATGAATGGGAGACACAAAATTACACTAACTTACGAAGAAAAGGTTGCAGATGGCATAGAAAACATAACAAAACTCAGGTAAAAAATAAACCACTTGAAACAGATGGGGACAGAGATGTTCCATTGAAGATTTTTTTGCCAACCCAAGTTCTTATTCGAAGAGGAAATATCACAGCTGAAATCTTGTTGAAGTTAACAGGAATTTTGTTGATTTTTAAAATTGATCTATAATGTCCCTAAAACATTAATTTGTGACTCATCAAACTGGTTGTGAATAGTCAAATTTGGGAAGCAGGCTGAGGTTCCTGTATCCTGGCTGTGATGCAGTAGAAGCCAACAGTAACATTATTTGACTTGAAATTGCTTCCTACTGAGCAATTTTGATTTTCCATCTATGAGTGCTCACTTTTCTCAGGTTCTTCAGCTATAACTGGACAGCCAGATCCTGAGTCCAATTGCATTTCCAAGAGTCAGTTACCTGAGGCAGTGTTCTTGCTCCTCTCCTGCTCATGGAAGGCATCCATTTGCAGTGGAACCCCAATGTTACTCTGTTTTCCTGCACTACCCAGCTTGTGTTCAGCTTGTCTTGCCTAAAAATTTGAGAACAAATTTGAGGCATAACCAGCTCCTACCTGCCTGGTTCCAGGGAAAGAATGACCCTTCCACAGTGACATCAGCCCCAGGTGCCAGGTGTGCAGCCTGTGGGAAGATGCTGAGCTCTCATTTTCCTCTTTTTCTCTCCTTTTCCCTGTGTGTTCAGTCTAGCCCTAGGAGGACCTAATGTAGTAAATGTTTTTTTTTACATGCATTCTTCTAAATATATACTATCTACTACACTGTTTAGTTTGATCCAGAAATGTATTACAGAATATAGAACTGGGGGAAAAAAAATGTGAGTGAGGGAGAAGGGTGTTTCTGAGTTTCCATTCAGCTTTTTACGTTTGCCAACATAACTTCTCTGCTCCCATTTATAAACTCTGAGTCAGCAGCATCAGCTACAATTTCTGTTTGGAGAGATGGAGGGAAGAGAAAGTGTCTTTCTCACAGGCTGTTCCTTTATTGGAATACTGAGGTCACCAAGGCCAGACTGCCTGGCAGAGCAGCTGGAAATGGGGCCGGGATCCCCGAGGGGAGGAGCAGTCCAGGATGTCCTGGCAGGGCTTGGGAGTGTGAGCCAGGAGGTGCTGCTCAGTGGCAGCCTTTTATTTAGGCTCAACACTGTCTCTTCTTGGAACTTTATTAACTGAGCTACAACCCTCGGTAGCTGTTCCCCACTGAATGTGGAAGATTCCTTTGCATATTCACCCTCTCTTTCCCCAGTCTTTACTCTTCATATTCAGTTCTTTGATCAGTCACCCGCTAAGTTTTTTAAATATTCAGCATTTTAAAATTACCAACCACTTACATACCTGCTTAATATGTCACTTTACCAGGAAAGTAATAAGAAGATGAAAGGAGAAAAGTGACTTTTGTGTAGAAATATGGCTCAAGGTGTGAGTGGAGAAAAGAATAGTCCTACTTTATTATGTCTTATCTTCTCTGAAATTATGTAGTTATTTTTCAGTCAACAAATTAACTGTGATTTTCCATCTGAAAATCATGAATTGGTTTTTGTCTGCCTTTCACTCATCATATCATACCATTGCAGCCAGCACTGGAGTTCATAATGATATTGTGGAAACTGCTGATCAAAGCTTGTTTACATGGACTGTGTTCACTGATTTGCCAAAGTTGTCTCATACAGATGCGCTTTAATAACTATTCTCTGCAAAACTGATTTTTCAAAAAGATTCTTCATTCTGATTACTCTGTAATCTTAGTTATCCTTAAGAGTGTGGGGTTACATACATTTTTGTTTTAAAGTTTTTTCTAAGTTATTTTGATATAAAATGTTCCATAAAAGGAAGATATCGAGGGGAAAAAAAACCAAACTTATTCATAAGGAAATATTAATCACAGCTCTAAGTCTAGTTAGTCTGATTAACTACTTATAAAATGTTCTCAATGAATGGATGTGAAAATTCTAAAAGGAGGTATTTTAATTCATCACTAGACATTCAAAGATAGGAATTAAATATACAGGCTTTTGTCCTTACAATGTCTCTATTACAAATAAGTTGTATGGATAGGTAGTTTTAAGATTAATTTCACATTTTAAAAACAGGATTTGTATGATTTTGACAGCTAAGGAATATATTTTCAAAATATGTGACTAACAAATTGAGTGCTTCTCATTCACCTATTTTTCTGGGATGTTTTACCTAGAAGCAAGTATTCCCATAAGCATAAAATCAGTGCAATTGGGATCTAAGACTTCCTTTGGGATTTATTCTGACATTATAAGTCTCTAGTCAGATTGAAGTGTTCAACTTCTTAAAAAAAAATAGTGATAAAATAGTCCTTTCTCTCCTCCTAATAGGAAATTGCTTTCAAAATCATACTGTGCAGAACCAAAATTCATCTTAGAACTGTAATTCTCACCATTCAAATAAGAGCTAGTAGGAAAACAAATACAGAGGAATAAAAGAGTACAGCAAGTCAGTTTTACAAGTTTCATGGTTCTGAATTCTGCACAGTTGGACTCACAGTAACTGAGGTTTCTAGTTCATAAATTAAGGAATCTGAAATACATTCAGATTTAAATGTTTAATGTATTTTTTCTTCAGTGTGAGACACATTGAAGAAAGTGTGGTTTGAAGGCTGTGATCTGATCTTTAATTAGTCATTGATAGGACCTTCTGCTATTCAGGAACCATTAATACAGTCAATCTCTCATGTTGTGAAACACACTGACAGCCATGCAAATGCAAAGTGTCTGAATATTATACACAAATGTATTCTTTTTATATTAAGTGAGTCTAAGAAGACAGGAGGCTTCCTATGGGGAATAAATAAATTTATTATTTTGTCCTTGTTATAATAGTTTGCTGCTGACTGAGCAGAGACCAACAGTATGTTCTGTGATTCTACCCTAAGAACTAAATGACAAATTTTGATGATGCAGTTAGTGCTACTCCATCTTACTTCTTCCTCAGGGAAAATAGATATGCAGTCAAAAAGCATTTTTATATTGGTGCAGCTATAGCTGCATCCATTCTAGCAATTCCCTTGTAATAAAAAAAGAAAATAGGAAAAGTAAGTACATCATCTTGAATCAACACTACTAGTAGAAAAAGTTTCCATCTTTATGCTTGTTTTTAAGAAAATAGAGAAATACCATACTGTAAACTAGGAGAGGGACTTGTGTTTGATTTGCTGTTAGTTTCCAATTGCTGTCCTTAAAAAAATGAGCTTCTAATTAATGTTTTCTTTCTTACACTTTGTTAACTTAATTTGCTCAAATCCAAAGCACCTGAAGCAGCTGAAGTCCCAGCACAGATAGCAGGAATCTGGGCAGCATTTTCTGTCAAGCCATGAGCTCCTGACTGGGAATTGACGTTTCAGGCAATGAGTTTGGGAAGGCTTTCCCAAAGCAAATGCCTCTCTGGCCTGGAGCTGGCCTTACCCTTGAAGGCTCAGAGCCATGCAATAGCTCCAGCCTTACCAGCAGGTATCTACTCCAAAGTTGGTTGAATTATTGTTTGTGCTATTGTCCTTCAGAATGAGGGGAGAACTGTGACCTGATGTCCTCCTCCTTATGGATAACTTGCACTGCCGGGGGCTGTGAATCACCTCCTTCCATCCACTGCTTCATAGATAGATACTTTTAAATTGAAAATACCCATTTTTAAAATACTTTTTGTAGGTTTTTCAACATATTTTAAAGATCTGATAATTTCTCTCTCCTTGTTTGCTGAAATGTCTTGTTATTAGCAATTATGCAAATAGAGACCAGTATGGAGACATTTAAAACAATCTCTATGAAACATCACACCATTTTCACCAAGGTAAAAAAGGAAACAAAAATCTAAACTGTTTATTTGTCTACTTTTATGTTTACTTAGATTGTTTTATAAAGTGCTGATAGTATGTTCTTGTAGTATACAAATCTCAAAGGAATTGCACTTGAAAGTACAAAAAAAAAAAAAAAAAATGTTCGGGATTTTAACTATGTTTGTAATTCTGCTTTTTAACTTTTAACCCCCCCCCCCAGAAAATGCCATCTTTCAGCTTTGCACTGTCGGAAGCAGAAGTCCTGTTAGCATCGGTGATTGTCCGGCCCGTCCGCAGCGCGGGCGGCTCCTGCCCGGGCGGTGCGGCTGCAGCAGCCGCAGCACACCATCTAGCGGCGCCGAGCCCCTGCTAATGACACACCGACTTCATCGTTCCTCCCCTCTCTTTAGCTCGTATCGAAACCACGGCCACCACAAAGCCAAATTCCGGGCCGTTCGCAGCTATCCAGTCTTCCCGCAGCGAACAATTCAGCATGGCATTGACCGTGCCTTAAAATGACACGGCCATAGCGCCCTTCCTTCCTCCACAAAGGTACAGGAAGCTGCTAGGCGATTTTGGGGTTTGGATTATGAGGATGAATGGTTTTGGGGTGTGAACATAGTGTGTTACAGAAAAATTCCTTACAGTATTTAGAATTCTGGGTGAAACAGAGTATCTAAAAGTAGGAAAAAAGGTTACCTAAAGGTTATTTAAACATGCATTAATCATACAATGTTTGCTACAGGTATCACCCATAGTGAAAGAAATCTTTCATGAGATAAATAATATACAAAAAGCATTCTAGGCCTTATTAATCTCTTATACTGGTCAAAATACAGAGATTTGTTAAGTAGAATTATTTCACATTTGATATGACTAGGAAGGGATCCTAAAAAGCATTTAAGAAAATCAGACAAAGGCTTTTTCCTTGTCAGAATATTATTCCTCAGGTTAGCAAAACAGGAAACTGGACTATAATGAGGTTTGGATAACTAACAATGTTGTCTTCAAAGGCCTGATAAAGTATTCCTCACAATCCTTCATACCTAAGTCAAAATGTTATTCCTATTGTAATATAGTTTTGCAACATCCTGAACATGTACAGTCAACACCAAAATGTGGTTCAAGCCACAGAATTTTACAGAATAAAATCTATGAGACCTGCAAAGCATGTAAGTGGGGATTTCATTACCACCTTTCATTCCTCAGCAAGGACAGCACCTGATACAGGCAAGACACTTTGAGGAATGGTTAGGTCTGAAAAGCCCGCTGATAGAGGCAACCACATAAAAAAGATTTCTGGACGCACAACCTTCAAAGGAGAGTTGGTAGGAACAGATTTAGAGCAGGAAAAAGAAAACAGACAGCAGGAAAGAGATTAAGAAACAAAAAAGGAGGCAACCAGTGACTGCTACTACTGCATGTAGCAGTGGATGGCAGATAATTTAGGATATGAGCCTAAAGGGAAGCTGTGCAGCACTTCAGTGGTGCGGGAAAAGAGCTTGCATTTGAAACACTGAAGAACAGGAAATTGCCAAAGGGTTTTAGAAACCTGAGACAGTGGTTTAGCCAGAATAATAACGTTATTAACTGACTGAAGATTTTAAAGTGGCATTTTGAGGACAGGGGGATAGGAGAAGGTTACAATAATTGAGACAAAGCATAACCTTAGCATGGTATTTTTGCTCATAGCTTAGGAACGAAAATAAATTCACCCTACATGCATTGATTTTTTAAAATTCTCTGTAATTTTTATACTTGAGATAGCATGGATTTTGTTGTCACCTTCCAAACCTTGACAAATTACTTCAGTTCTGGTATAGTACTTCTGTAATTGATCTACTGGGCTCAGAAAATGTCTAATTACAAATGAAAAGTAACTCCAGAAGTTTGTTCTTTTTACCTCCTTTTCTTTAGCAGATTTTAGAGATACATTTTGTATGTATATCTGTGTGTATGTATTGTTAATATAAATTTACACTGTGTGTGTATGTAGCTGCTCAGTGATAGCATCAGAAGCTGGCATTAATAAGTTAAAAAGGATATTTAAAATGTGCCAGCAAGTGTACTCTTGTGGCCAATAAGGGCAGTGGGCTCCTGGGGGGCATTAGGAAGAGCAGTGCCAGCAGGTCAGGGGGGAGCCCGCCCCTCTGCTCAGCCGGGTGAGGCACAGCTGGGAGCCGTGTCCAGCTCTGGGCTGCCCAGCGCGGGAGTCACGGAGCTCCAGCAAAGCCGCTGGAGGCACGGGGCAGCGCTCACACGGAAAGGCTGCGGGGCCGGGCTGTCCACCCTGCACAGGAGAAGGCTGAGAGAGCCCCTCAGCCCGGCCCGTCCCTGTCCGCAGCCAGGGCTCCGAGCAGAGCCCGGGCCCTGGTGCCCAGCAATGGCCAAGAGCAAGGGGCAGGCGCTGCTGCCCAGGAATTCCCACCTGGCCATGAGCGAGGACTCTGCTGGGCAGTGCCCGAGCACTGAGCACTGGCCAGAGGCTGGGCAGGGATCACTGGGGCATTGCAGAACTGTCTGGACACTGCCCTGTGCCCTGGGTAATTCTGCCTGAGCAGGGAGGTGGGGCCAGGGGACCCACTGTGGTCCTTTCCAACCCGACCCATCCTGTGAGTCTACGAGGAAAAAAACAAAATCCAGTTGAAAATGTTTCTAAAATGTTCAGTTTTGTAGCCTGTGAGAAGGACTGACCAAAATCCATGACTGATCACGTCACCTCCAGTAGGAGCTGAAGTCTTGGCTCAGACATACAGCATTAGCTGCAGAATTTTGGAGAGGCTGAGTGGATGCCGCCGGGCACACAGAGGCGGCGTTCACCGAGCTGCAGCGCTGTGCCACCGTTCCGCTGCGGGAACGTGTCCCCGCGGCTGCCACGGATGGCACCGCCACAGCCCCGCCTCTGCTCCCCGCCCAGGCACGCCTGCTCCCCGCGCGCGCCCTCCCAGGTCGCCCGGCCACGGCCACGGCCACGGCCACGGCCATCGCCAGCCACGGCCATCGCCGCCACGGCCACGGCCACAGCCATCGCCGCCACGGCCACGGCCATCGCCGCCACGGCCCCATCGCCCCCCCACGGCCATCGCCGCCACGGCCATCGCCGCCACGGCCATCGCCGCCACGGCCACGGCCATCGCCGCCACGCGCCATCGCCGCCACGGCCACGCCGCCACGGCCCGCGCCATCGCCGCCACGGCCATCGCCACCGCTCCGCGGCCCTCCCGCTCACAGCCCCGCCGGCCCGCGCTCGGACACGGGCGGCGCCGGGCCCCGCCCCAGGCGGCCTCTCGGGCCCGCTGCCCAATAGCGTGCGCCCCGCGCGCCCCGCTAGCCAATGAGAGCTGCCCATTTCTCTAAGCTCCACCTCCGGCGCCTTCAGCCAGCTGAGAGTGACAGGTGCACCTGCGCGATCCCATTGGTCTGGCCGCTAGAGACGGACAGGCGCGCAGACCAATGGCCGTGGGGGGGCGGGGCCCGGCCGGCCGGCCCCGCGCGTTAGCGCCCGTCCCGAGCCCTGATTGGCGGCTGCGGCCGCGCCGCCCGCCCCGCGGGGCCGAGCCGGGAGCGGCGGGCGCCGATTGGCCGAGGGGGGCGGCCCGGATGTGCGGCCCGAGGGGCGGGCGGTAAATGGGGCTGTGCCGGGGGTAGCGGGAGCGGCGGCGGCGGCGGCGGCGGCGGCGGCGGCGGCGGCGGCGGGGCCTGGGCCGCGCGGCGGAGCGGCGGAGCCTCGGTGAGCGAGCGAGCGAGCGGGGTCGCAGCGCCCGGCCCTGCCCGGGCCGAGCCTCCCGGGCGGAACGGGGAGGCGGGCGCGGGGGTCCCGCCGGTCCCGTCCCCGCGGCACGGGAGGGCGGCGGCGCTGTCCTGCCGCGGAGGGGCTGCGGGTGTCCGCGCCCGCGGGGCCGTCACCTGCCGCCGGGCAGCGCCGGGCGCGGGGCTGCTGCCAGCGGGGCCCGGCCCGCGCCTCCCAGCCCTCTGTCCGGTGCTCCCCGCCCTGCGAACGGCTTCGCGCTGCGGCTCGGCCGCGGCCGCGGCGGGGAGCACCGCGGGGCCCGCTCCGCCTTCGGGGGACTGCTCTCACCCTGCCGGCACCCCCGGCTGACAGGGCCCTCTGGAGCGCCCTGGGCGGGACGACTCGGCCGGCCAACCCCCCACGTCCCTTAGGCTGCTGTAGCTAAGGGCCGGTCTCCTTGGCGTAGATTGCAGTTTCCTAGAGGAGCGAACTCGTAGCAGCAGGTGTTGGTATGGAGCGCGTAACCCACCTGTGGAGGAAGAGTTGGCGAACAGGCTTGACTGGTCAGTGTTCCTGTTCACCGCCACCAGCGGCTCCCCTGTTGTCCGACAGGTTAAGGTGTGGGTGAACGAGGGCCTTGGGTCCAAAGGAGGTCAGGAGTGGCTGTGCTGGGGAGAAATACGTTCCAGTGTGAACTGACAGCTACGGTTGCTGGGCAGGCACGTAATACTGTGTATGCAACGGGCGCTGTTCTCTGGTGCTCTGCTGAAGTAGCCGCATTTGCTCTCAGGTGTTGGAGTGGTTCCCTTTGATTTGTTGACGTTTCCAGAAATTCTTTAGAAGAGTGCTCTGCTCCAGGCAGATAAAGTTTTTTGCACAGTGCTTTAGTGTTGTGTTTGATCAAATAACTGTTGGTGAGAGGAGGGAAATATAACACATACTGTGACAGTGGGTAAAATGAGACTTTTTTTGGTGAGAATATCTAATGTAGAGATGGAAAAGGTGCAAAAGCAAAGAAATTAAATGTTACAGTTTTGCCAGTGATAACTTTTTTTTTTTTTTTTTTTTTTTTTAATATTTTAGAGTGCTGATGAGGTATCAGATGACTTTACACTTGCTCTGACTGCTGGCATGTATCGTGTACCTGGAGAATGTGGACGTGACGTTATGGCCTGGCAGCAGGTGGCTTTTGGTCCCAATGCGGTGCTGTGGATAAGTTAAAAGGCCTTTCCAAGAAACAATCTTTGAAGTAGTGTTTCTTCAGGAGTTTGTGTTTTGTCTTTGTTTAGTTTCTGTTTTACTAAAAGGAAAACACTAGAGAAGAAGGTAGCCGTGGGAGGAGGACAGCTCAAGAGGGTTGCTGTTACTTGCTATTCTTAAAGCAGGAGAAATCAGTAGAATGAACTACTGAGTGGCACACTATTGAGCCTCTTCTGGATGAGGTACTGCGAATGTTGACAGTGTGAAAGGAGAGAGAGGGGGATGGTTTTGAATGTTTTTATTCCCTTTCCATCAAATGACTAGAGAGGATGGGTTATTTTGAGACGCTGATGGCTTTAGTAGTTACAGCAGTGGAAGATGCTGTAATGGTGGGTGCTGTGGGGTAGACACTGAGCCCTGTGTAGGTGTGAATGCCTAAACTGCCTAGAAATTCCACTTAATGATATGAGGACTCGGCTCTTCTTTGTGTGCTGCAGACATAGTGAGAAGCAGAGTAGGCAGTGTAATGTAATTTTGCTGTTACTTGGTTAATTTTTTAAAAGTGATTTCAGTTGTTTCTGTGGTCAGTGATAGGTGGTAAATTGCAAGGCGAA
The DNA here is from genome assembly GCA_032173965.1 of Sitta carolinensis. Classification (NCBI taxonomy): domain Eukaryota; kingdom Metazoa; phylum Chordata; class Aves; order Passeriformes; family Sittidae; genus Sitta; species Sitta carolinensis. Next base: position 17,725,627 of record CM063292.1, on the reverse strand, counting down.
GTACTAGAGAGCATAAGCAGTTGTGGATAAGTTTCCTTTAGCACTAGGGTTTTCCACTTCAGCGCTGCCTAGGAGTGAATGCGAGTAGAATAAACTCTTAAAACACCTTGAAAGGGTTCTTAAATGGCCCTACTCTGGGAAACTTGTACTGGGAGGTTCTGAGTTTCCACTGTGAACAGTCTTTTAACAGGTGTATGAGACCGGAGACAGTCTAACAATGAACTTAAGATGATGTTATGTGTGATTTATAACTGGCAAGCAACTGGATAAAAGACACCTGTGGAAGTTATTCTTTAGCTAAAATGTTTTCTTTGCTCTTAATAGAAAGTAAGTAGACCAAGCTGGAAATACACAGAGGTACATAGCTGCTTTCTGAAGGGTGCATCTAACATCAGTTACCAAGCTTCTGGAAAAGTTCCCCGTTTCCCTGGGAATAAGTTGGGCTGGTCTTTACCTACCAATGTCATTCTTTGTCCTTTTCTCCTATCTCTGGTTCCGGGATAATGCAGCTCGTATTACCTAGTCGTAAAAACACCAGCCCAAAACAAACACACTAATCCCACCCCAATCCCATAATCACTCCAGATTCCAGCTAATTGTCTTCCAGCCTCTACCTCAACTTCCAGGACTTTTCCCTCTTGTCAGAGCTGAGTGCTCTTTGTGCGTCAGTTCCTCCACCCGCTGGGTACACCAGCGTTTCCCCAGGAAATGTCTCCTACCTTACTGCCTCAGTGTCTTCCTGTCTTACTTAGTCTGGCTGCTTTGATGGAAAAGGCCTGGGGCACAGCCCTCTAGCATGGCTCTGCTTTCCAGACAAGAGATGGGGAAAAGTGAAAACATCTTCTCTCTGCTCTCACAGGGCAGTAGCTGTGCTTTGACTTTCTCTCTGCAGTGGCTCAGAATGATGTGAAATTCTGGCTGCTGAAGAGGAAAAAATACCTGGAGGATCCTGTTGTATGTTGGAACATTTGAGATGGTTTTGTGCGGGGAAATTAATTATTTTTCATCACTTTTCTGGAAATTACTTGTATTTTTTTGAATGCTTGGCTGCTGCATAGCCTAGAAGGCTGTGATTTGATATTGATGCTTCTTTTAAATATTTAGATTTCCTAGACTTTCTTTGGATAAATTGTCTGGAGTTTTGTTTTTGTTGGGTGTTGTTGTTGTGTTTTTTTGGGGTTTTTTTTTGTGTTTTTTCTTTCAACAAGATTAGCGTTTTATTTAATTTCAGGAAGATTTTGGTCATAATGTTTCCATTTTCTCTATAAATTAATCAAACCAGTGGTGAACAGATGCTGTCCTCCTTACTGTAGTAAAAATCTAGTGTTGATCACAATAGAAACCTGTGCCTCTGACCCTGTCTCTCTTGCATTGTTAGCTTTCTTGATCCATGTTGTGCAAATTTCTATTAAAGAGACTGAGTAAAGTGCCTCAAAACCTTAGGTGATGGAGCCAAAAATGGGAGGGTGAGATGAGAACAGAAAATAGGAGAACTGGAGAGAAAAAAAGAATGGAGGCAATAGGCTGTGCCAGACAAGAGGTGCTAAAGGTCAGAGTTCTTGAACAAGCAATAGCAAGACTTAAAAAAAAAAAATGGGAGGAAGGTATGGGCATACACAGTAGATGACTCTGAAACTCCCAATACTGCTGAAGCCCTTGTTATTGGCTGCTGATCTAAAGAGCACTAAGCCATAGTGCTCATAATGAAACCATTAAAAAGCCACAGAGAAACTTCTGTGTTCTGTGGCTTTGTCTATTCCTGGTGATGTTCCAATGCAGATGAAAACAAAATGACAGATACACCATGCAAACTTAATGAAAGGATCATCTCTGTGACTGGGAATGACAGAGAATTTCTCATAGTGGGATACTTCAGAAATGTGCAAAGTCAACAGTGCCTCTGAGGGACAGCACTTAGCAGGGTCATAGTTCTGTCTGGTGCTGGACTGAAATGGGGAGGTGAGAACTTTGATATTTGCACGAGTAGAGGATTTTCCTAAACTGTGCTGAGCCAAGAGATGTTCCTTTTTTTTTTTTTTCTTCTCATTGGCAAAATGAACATGGAATGCAGAACGTAGAGTCTTTTTCTAGCAGGAAGAAGGCAGAGACTCACGGCAAAAATTGATGTTATTCTTCTGGAGCATATAATAGAGCTTTGGCATTTTTAACTATTGTTGATCTTACATACGTGAAATTTTCTTCTGAAGTTCAGAAAGATAATGCTGACTACAGAATTAGATCTGAATCCTGTTTGTATATTGAGTTCTCTTTATCTGTTAAATGCATGTTCATTCTTGTGTACTTTTAAGGTTTAAATTTGAAAAGCCTGAGGACACTGAAGAGACTGAAAAGTTACAGCCCTTTATTTGGAATACACGTTATGAACCCTTTCTGGAGCATGTCTACAGGTTCTGTGCGCAAGGTATTTAATGAATGGATGCCAGAAAGTGTTGTCATGCTTGGGAGGGGTGGTACCCGTGCTGGAAAAAACATCAGGTGATCTGCAAATAGTGTTTTACTGTGCATTTATCCCGAGGGTTGTGATCACCTTCAGTAAAAGTGTAAACTAGTTGTGATCCATGCTAACTGGAATGTGCCTGTGCATAGAGTGGCTCCAGAATTTGTTGGCTTTTTTTTATCTGAAGTATCTTTAAATAGGAAATGTGAAACAAATTTGTTCAAGTGATGGCAATACTTTTTTTCTTAGGACATTATAATGTCTTCTGTAGAGCTTAGCCATAGCACATGCAATGAGCTTTGGCAAAACTATGCCTCCATAACGCTGTTGCTACTTGAGGATGCAGCAGTAATAAAAGCATGGGAGTTCTAGGGTTAATCATTTTGCAGGTGTTCAGTACTAGGGTAAATGATCTAAAACTGATTGTGAGGTATTGTTACTAGTCCAGGTCTTGGGCCCTTCAAAACACAGTCCTGTCTTTAGTCTCCACATGTAGCCTAAGCACAAGTCTGTAGCCTGCATGTTTGTCTTGGCAATCTCTAGAATGATTTTGGGGTCTGTGAGTAGTACAGTGTTTGTTGGCAGTGGTTTGTTTTTTTCTTCCAAGAAAAGGCAGCAAAGTCGTAAAAAGGTTCCTATAGTGAAACTACTTAAACTTGATACAACTGCCAAGTGGTGGTTCTTTCACTGTGGGAGTGAGCTATAGGATCAGTTCCAAGTGGAATGTTGATGTCTTAAGTACAGGCAGAGAGTGAAATACATAAAACTTTGTTTTTTCGTGTCAGTTTTACTACACTACTTTTAAAGAGTCTGAAGCCTACAGTGCAAGGATGCTTGTCAGTAGGAGTGATTTATCTTGATGCACTGTGTGCTAGAAATAGAGTGATTTGTAAGCTGATGTTGCATACTGTCTGGTTTCAGGTTCTAAATAAATGTAAGCCTCCTTAAGCATTTGTCCTAATCTGCAGGTTTCTTATCCAGTATTGAATACTTTTGTACTTTTAGATTGTGTTTAGTTGAACAAAAGTTCGTTTAAAAACAAAATGTGAAGGGACACCCCTCCATGCTCTTCCTCAAGCAACAGATCACCAAAACCCAAGATATGTTGAATTGGCCTAACTTTTAATTGTCAAAATTTGGTTTAAACCTGTGTTAAACTATGTTTATATGTTAAATGTGTCTGAAATATGGCCTGTGATCTCATAGTTCTCCTTTGATTTGACAGAGATCTGACACTGAAGAGAAGACATTGAGTGGAGAGCTTCGCACCAGTCCCCTGCGAGCCTCTGCAAAGAAACAGTTGCCTTCTATCCCAAAGAATGCTGTGCCAATAACCAAGCCTGCTTCACCTGCCACCTCCTCCCAGTCCACAAATGGAACACATGCTTCTTATGGGCCTTTTTATTTGGAGTACTCACTACTTGCAGAATTGTAGGTTTTCAGTTTTTTCATCTTGTTTAGCTTACTGGGGTTATGCTTCACTGGGGAAAAATCCCTGCAGGGGCCTAGTTCTTGCATGGTGCTTGTCATAGTCCTTGAAGGCAGTAAAACATTGTCTGCAGAGTTGTTTTCCTGGAGCTGCAGTCTTGATCTCTTGAGACAGAAAAGAAAAAAGATGAGATTTTAAGGGGTGCTTTTAGATGCCATTCTCTGAATTATTGTGTTTCTTGAAGTAAACGCATTGTGAGTTTAGGTATCCTGACCAGTTAATGGCTTTTTGGTCAGAAATACCAAGTATTTGAAGCAAGTATTACAATAGAAGCAAGCAGCTGTCGAGTGGGAAGATGCTTATGAGTATATGGTGCTATCTAATGGAGTGAGGATGTGGGAGCTTCCTTCAGTTGTCACATGAAACACTTGAACACTGCCTGATACAGTTGATCGAGTGGATGTTGGGAAGTCCGTATTCATTTCTGTGATATTTAACATGAAACTTAGGAGGGAGGAGTTGCATTTCACCTAATCTTGTGATTTGTAGGCTGCTGTGGGAGCATAAAAATCTCTGTCCTCAAAACTTTGTAGTTATATAACTGGTTAGTGCTACAAAGCTGAAGGGACTTCCTCTGTAAGAGACATACTAGATTCCCAAGTATATAGTGCTTTTTGGAATGAAATCCCTGGGGTCCTTATGCAACACTGAGTCTCAGTTCTTGTATTTAACTGTTAAATGTTTTGAGAGTTCTCACTTTCAATTTATCTCATTGTCAGGGAATTGACTCTGACTTTTTAATTCAAGAAAGATGTTTTTCTTCTGAATAAATATATTGGAACTGTAATGAAAATTCATTATTGGGGAACTAATAACAAATACTAGGGAAATGGCGAGCAGAGGTCTGTGTTAATGTTTTGCTTTAGGGTTGTTTATTTGTGCAAGAATGTAGAGTTCAGTTTAATGGGCCCATATGCCAAGTAACTGGAGAATCTGTGAATTTAATAATTTGGTTTTTGGTTTGTTTTGGCCATTGCCAGTGTAATTTCTGCTTGATGTGCAGCACAGTGTCATCTAAAACTGAAAAACTCCTTGTTTAAAGTTGAGGTTAAAGTTTGGTCATATTTCAGCACCAACTACAATTGACTGAGAATCTGTGTTCAAAATTACTTAATTGAATTTCTTTTTTCTTCCTTACTTTGAAACTGGGGATTCAGTAGAAAACTGTAAATTTCTTTACTGATATGTGTTAAATGCATCTACTGAGGGAAGAGTTTTTCTGTTTCTCTACTTAGTTTTGTCAAGAGGAATAGCATTCTCTGCTAGTAAGTCTTTAACTGGTGTGAAAAGCAGGAGGGAAGGAGTGTGATTTCACTATATTTGTCACCTGCTTCTGCGAGCAGCCTTGGGAATGAATTCGTGGAAGAAGGTCCTGTGGGGCTGTGGGTGGTACATTCTGGGTTTGCTGTGTCAGTGTGGTTGTGGAGCTCTCTGAATGCTGACTCTGATTGCAGTACCTTGGTGGTGAAGCAGAAGTTGCCAGGTGTCTACGTGCAGCCCTCATACCGATCAGCTTTAAGTAAGTTTAAACTGAACCTTTAAATTGTTTTATATATGTACATTTTTTTATTTCTTTCACTCAAGCAAACTTTCTCACCTGCAGTGTGGTTTGGTGTAATATTCATCAGACATGGGCTCTACCAGGATGGTGTGTTTAAGTTCACTGTCTATATTCCTGATAATTACCCGGATGGAGACTGCCCGGTAAGTGCTTGTGTCTTGGCTTTGTCTTCTTTCCTGATGGTCTAAGTATGGCTTTTTGTTAAAGCTGATACACCAATTAGCTTCCCTTTTCCTTGAACTCATTTTGTTCACTTGACTGGGCTCATTTGCCATGTCTTGTACAAATTTGCAAACCACTGTGGAGGAATTGCATTACTCTGATTACTGAGACTGGTGTGGAGTGAACTTCCTGAGGTCGGATGCATTAGGGTGTTAAGTAATCAACCAGTTCTTTCCCTCCACTCTTGATTTGCTACTTCCTCAGCAGGAACTTAAAATTGAAGCCCTTAAAGAGGCATCAGAATTCTGAGTAGTGGTATAATGGAATGGAAAATCCAGACACCTGTTCTGTGCTTGCTATAATACTTTAGGATTTCTTGATTGTCTCCTCTAAATTACATTGAAACTAAGAAGTAAAAATTTGAGAACATGGTGAAGCAAAGGGAGAAGGAGATAGGTAGTATGGTGCTATGTTCCAACTCTGCTTTCTATTTTTCTCTTTAGTGAAAAGTTTCCAAGTTATTAGATCAATTTTAAAATAAAAATAAAAAAATACTGTGTGGCAATCGAACTGTTCAGAACAGCTTACCCTCTTGGCCACCCTTAAGATTTAAGGGCAGGTGCACACAACTGCTGTGTTGGGTAGCTGCCTGCTTGGTGTCAAGTTTTATGTAAAGCTATCATCTTTAAAAGAACAGGACTAGTAGGAAACAGTGTCTTTTAAAGGTTAGACTTTAGTATCTCGCAGCCAGGTAACATTCTTTTGCTAGAAGAGAACCTTTAGAACCTTTCTCTTGAAACTCAGTTTTCTTTTGGAAGAATGTGTGAACACTGGAGGAAATGAGCTGTATGGAGCTGAAGACACCATAGTGTCACTGCACAGTTTATTTAAAAGTGTGTAGGATAAAAGAAAAAGTATTGATCATACCTCAAGTACGTAAAAAGCTTTCAGTCACAAATAGCGAAACCAGAAAAACTCCTTTAATCTGTTCTTATCTGGTATTATTACCCGTGTTGGCACTAATGCCTGTGCAGGTAACTGGATTAGTTTCCTGATTTGGTGATAGCATGTGAGAGAGGACAAGACCCTGCATGTTACACAGGTGTGTTGGGTTACAGTTTCACAGCTGGTAGAAATCATTTTGGTTGCTTTCTTTTAATACAGTAACAGTTAATGAGTATTTGGAAGCAATATTTGACTGACCTTCATCCAGTGGTGTTGGCAATGGGATTGAAGTAGTCATAATTAATTTTATTTTTTCTACTGCAGCGCTTGGTTTTTGACCTGCCTGTCTTCCACCCGCTAGTGGACCCTTTATCTGGTGAACTGGATGTGAAAAGAGCCTTTGCAAAATGGAGGTTAGTGCTGACAAATGGATGGCTAATTTGAAAGGTTTGTTCCATTCTTCATTGTGCTTTGTTCTTTTCAGGAGAAATCATAATCACATATGGCAAGTGTTAATGTACGCTCGCAGAGTCTTCTACAAGATCGATACAACCAGTCCTCTGAACCCTGAGGCTGCAGTGCTGTGAGTATCTTCCACGTGTATGGGCATGGCCTCTTAAGAGGTTTTGCCATAGACTTGTAGAAATAAGAGGTCTGTAAAATTCTGTCCACTCATAGTTGTGTTAGGAACTCAAGTTGGGGTTTGCCAAGTCTGTGCTTCTAGAGCAAACTTGTGGCTCCTGGCAATTACTTAACACTACTTACTTTTGTCTTGCAGGTATGAAAAGGATGTTCAGCTGTTCAAAAGTAAAGTGGTAGACAGTGTCAAACTATGCAGTAGTCATTTATTTGATCAGCCCAAAATAGAGGACCCCTATGCAATCATGTGAGTACTCTGAGCAAATTCACCCTGTCCTAATATTTTGAGAGCAAGTTTTGGTGTAGTTGGTGATGGCAACCTTTCTCTGTCAGGCTAACTTACTTCCTGTTGTTTTAGAAAAAAATCTCAAAACAATAACCAAACATACCTCAGAACAAGCAAAAAGTCCTGAAGCACCCACCTCCCTCAGGCAGAAATGCCTGTGAATTAATACTGCTTTCTGGCTTTCCTGAGATCAGTTTTTGTGACTGTAGCTTTGGTCAGTTTTAAAATCCTTCTAAAGCTTGCCTGCATGGGGGTTGGAGCAGTCAGTTTCATGGTGAATATGAGTTGTTTTTCATGTCACATGTGCTGAATTTCCAGTTCTCAGAAACAAAAACTTAAACACTTCTTGTTGAAAAGATCCATGACAATATGAATTTAGTTCTTAGCTGTATGTTTTAACACCACTTATAGTTCACTTAAAATTCAACAAACTAAAGAAAGGAAAATCACTGCTTTCTGATCTCTCTGTGCTGTAGTTTGCAAAAATACCAAGTAAAAGTTAGCTATACTCTTTCCATAGTTTTTCTCCGTGGAATCCAGCTATACATGATGAAGCTAGAGAGAAGATGTTGACTCAGAAGGTATGTGCTAAGTTCACATTCTCACTCTAGAAAGTTTATTGCCTGATACAGGAAGAAATATTCTGTCTCTGTGTACTAGAGAGACCTTTTCCCATCCCTCTTTTGGCTCTGCAGAAATGCTGGAACTGGTCTCCTAACAAAGCAGTTATGTCACTGCTCTAGCTTCAGTGCGTTAAGCAATTAGTCTTTTACCCAGAAAGCTTTGTTAGTACAACTCTTGGCACACAGCAGACTTTTTTTTTTTGTTTATAGATGGAAGAGGTGAAGAGAATCACGGGCAGCCTGTTAGCTTGTCCTGCACTTGTCATGACTGTTACCATTTCTGTATTACCTGACAGTCCCCAGCTTCTTAGTTTTCTTCTGTTGTGAGATCTTTCATTACTGAATCAAAGCTTCAGCACTTTGTTTTCCTTGTGAAGTTTCTGAAGCAGCACAAGCAGTCTCTTGCTCCCTTCTCTAATGCTGCTGATTGCTGATGAGACAACATCAATTCACCAAAAGGTGCTGGGAGTTCTTCCATCAGAGTGCTCTTGCTGTGACAGCAAGGATGTGTTGGCTCATAGAGATTTCACCTGATGGGTGATGGGCTGTGGTTTGGGATTCAAACTGTTCACGTTTTTTGTTTTGTTTTTTTAATTATTGCTTTGCACTTGACAAGATCTGGCACACAGCAGTTCTGAGTCTGTGCTGAGTGGCCTGACGAGTCAATCCACTTGTAGTACAAAGGGATTCTGAAACAGTGGCTGCTGTCGTAGCTGGACTTGGAAGGAAATGCACTCTGCATGTTTTGGTTACTGACTTGGCCTAAAGCTGTGTTATGGTTTGCTGGGGTTTTGTGTAATGAAAAGTTACTTTTTTGTCAGTTCGAACTTGTCTTCTGTACTGCAAGCTTTATCTCATGTTCTTGCTGTCTTCTGGCATGAGTGAGGTTTTTAAATTGATCTTAGTACAGTACACTGCTGGAGTTCAGTGTGGCAGTGCTCCAACTTCCAGAGTCACATTAGAGCCTTAGAACTCACAGGAAAATATTTTAGCCAGATTGACTTCTTGATGTTATTACAAAACTTAAGAAATACTTTCAATACTTCTTTTTTTCATCCCTTTCTCCTTCTTTCACCTTCTTCTTATCCTATAAATCAAAGAGAAGTATTAGGTCAGAGTGCTTGAAATGGAAAGGGTCTGAAGTCTCAGACACTGAGTGCCAGCAGTGACCTTTCTTTTGTCCTTTTTTCTTTGGAGATGCCTGTTGATTTCTTTTTAGGTGAAAACCAACATCTTCAGAACTATTGTATGCATGGTACTTAGTTGCTCCAGTCGTTTTTTGATAGGAATGGCCCAACTTCTGTTTGGTAGCTGTGTCCCAAGATATCAGTGTAGCTGAGAACATTCCCTGTAAAAACAAGTTCCCAAATCTTCCTACAGCCCTGGATGCTTGTTTATTACCCCCGAATTGTTATTCCTTGGGAGACAGCTTGGCTAATCAGGAAGGGCAGTGATGTCCCATTTCCCTGCTGAGCACTTGGCTTTTCCAAGGTGTGGTTCCCGTGTGCAGTATGGGAGAGGCAGCTGCCACTGCCAGGCTCAGGCATAACTCATCCCTCGTGTTTGCTGTTGTCCAACGTGTTATGGCAGGTCTGTGTCACACTGTCACCTTTGGCACAAAGCATGGGGAGGGGCTGAAGTGCAGGTTCTTTCCCTGCTGCCTTAATTTAGTTTGTCAAGTAAAAGACTTTCCATGTTACAACCAAGTCTGCTCATCCAGTTATCACTTTGTAGAGCTCAGCACACCATTCCAGGTTTGATGTAGTTGTTGTACACTTCCTGGTATTAAAATAACCCTGAAAGCTCTTCTGCTGCTTTGGACAGCTAGAGTAGGTGTCCAATTTACTGATCTCTAACTACTTGGAGTCTACAGATGCTCCAAGTTGTATCTTTCTTCTTCCATTTGAAGCCTTTTTTTTTTTTTTTTTTTTTTTTTTGTTTTTTTTGTTTTCTTAAATGCAATAGTCAGTTCAAAATGTTATGTTTGTTGCACTGTTGGGTAATAGTTACTGTTCAAGCATTTAACTGTGACAAGTACTCAGGGAAGAGAAGGACTGGACCATCCTTGGAAAGCATTAGGAAACTCCCATGTTTAGCAGAGGCATTAATTGCTACTTTGGCACATTAACTTGGGTTCCCAACCACCTGTGGGGTGCAGTGCTCCTCCCCAGCACCCCCAGCATTGCAGGCAGAGCTGCAGGTGCAGTGCTGGGGGAAGGTTTGCATTGACACTGCTTTCTGTAGAACCAAGGAATGTGGTGAGGAGCAGTGCAGTGATGCTGGGCTGGGGCCTCCAAGCAAAAGGAGTATCCTTGAGTCTTTGTGGTGGGATAGGGCAGCTGTACCTGAGTTAAGTTCTTAAAACTCCTGTGTTGTAAGGGTAGTTCTGCAGATGCCACACATATTCCCAGAAATCAAACCAATGGCTGTTTTACTATTTCTCTTTGAGGAGAGCAAATGGTGCAAGCCTCTTTCGTGCTTATATTTGCTAAAGGTAAAAGGGATGAAGGGGATGTTGAGAGGGTTTGGGTAGCTAAAAATTGTAACTGTAACTTTGTTCTCCCCAGAAGAAGCCAGAAGATCAGCACTGCAAAAGCATGCAAGTCTCTGGCCTGTCCTGGGTGAAGCCTGGCTCAGTCCAGCCCTTCAGCAAAGAAGAGAAGACGATGCCTGCTTAGCTGTCCTGGACACTGGTGCACAAAACACTTTCTGGGGGTGGAGGGAATGTAACGGAGGGAGAAACAGCAAAGCAGCAGTTTCCTTCTTGACTACGGATTAGTAAAACCCGAATGGTAGCAGCGACTCCAGTAAACCTGTTCAATGGATTACTGACTCTTACTGTTTTACATATGCATTAGGTTTTAAAGGCTTGCCTGGAGTTTGGAAGTCTCTCTTGAACACTACAGTACTTCTACCTGAAGACTGTCTAGGGTGGGTAATTCCTCAGGGCTCTGAAATGCCTGGAGGTTTTGGGTTGGTTTTTAAGCTTTTATTTTTTTCCCTCCAGGATTAGCAATTTTTTAAGAAGAATCTTAAATTACTGGCAGAAATGTTAGTATTGGAAATACGATGCCAGAGTTAAGCTGTGTTCATGTAAACTAATATAGCAGAGTTAAACACTATATTTAATGGTTTTAAATACTTTTGGTTTCTATTGTAAATATGTTAGGATTTGAAATTGTAAATAGACGGTTCATCGACTCCATTTAGCACTTTCCAGAAGTAAAGCTGGGGATGATGTATGATGTATTATTGATTTGTAAATGGATACTGTCACTAAAGCGCGCATTAGTCTGACAGGGTGAAAGCAGAATGTCAGGCTAGTTAGACTTTTTAGTACAGAAACACTAAAATCAAAGTTTTTAATGTTGGTCTCTTGAGCTAATAAAATCTTAAAGGGTTTCAGATTCCTAGGTGTCTAGGGAATTTCTTAGGATAGCTTGACTGATGTGTGTTAATAGTGACATCTTAAAATAAAAGAAACTGTGCTCTAGTTTTTGTCTGTTAGTCTGTGCTGTGGACGCTTAGTGAAGAGTGGGGACACCTGGCTACACAGGTTCTTGTCTAAGGCAATAGACAGAGGCTTTCCCAGTAGTGTCATACACTCAGTGACCAGAAAACCAGATGGCTTTGTGGCACTTGCCTCCTTCAGTGCTGTGGGTGGCAGTAATGTCCTAACAGCCTCAGTGTTCTGGACACCTGGCAGCTTATGAAGAATTGAAAGTGCCTTGGAATCTGATCAGACTTGAGGTAGAGGACAGGAATGGAGGAACTGATTTGAAGGTGAGTTTATATTGCTTGTAAAATGCTTCTGTGTGTTTTTCAAGGAAAGGATGTGGGAAAACGTTTGAGGGTGCACGTACTAGCCTGGAGTGTTGCCACTAAAATGCTGTGAAATGAGTTTTATTGCTGCTGTTCTTTCTGGGAAGGCTGAAACTGAAATTGAAATGCTTCAGATTGATCATGGGCAAGGTTTTAATTCAAGGACTCCTTGTATGAAGCAGATGATGGGCCTGGTCTTGTGCTGAGTGGATGAACTGCTTGGGCAGGGGCAGGCCTGGAGCTAAACTGGGCTGTGACAGTTCATCTTTATTCAGTTTTATGATTATTCAGAAGCCTCTGTTATAAATCATTGACTTGCACATTTCCTAGGCCATTTAGGTGAAAGACTGGCATAGAAATGAAATCCCTTCTAATCTTGGGCTGCTCTTTGGTCTCTGGCTGTGCTGCCAATGCTGCTGTTGGCAAGAACAGTGCCCAGGGAGGAATGAGGGGATAATGCTGTCCAAGTGATGGTCATTGCAGTAAGTTTTGTGTCTCTCCAAGCTGCCACAGACGCCTGCAAGGCTGGTCACTAGGTTGGATTGCTCCAATTTAAATCCAGCTAACAGCAGTTTGTTGAGTATAACTTTATTTATTTAGAGAATGCAGAATTTTCTTTTGTTTAGAATGAACAATTTGGAAAATTATTGTTTTTAATCAGACTGGGAGAGGGGAGAGAATGCTGTGTATCTTTGTAATCAGAGTTGTATATTAAAAGCTGTTCAAGGAGTAAGGGATGAGTACTGAAACAGTGCCATGGAAATCAAATCCTTTTCTCCTGGATTTTTTCTAGAACAGGTACAGAATTTGATGAAAGAGTAAGGTCTGGCCAGTACTTTGATACGGGAATGTTTCTGAATATCATCTTTGAAATCCTGAGCTCTCTGAAGAACATTTCCAAGGGATCTGTAAGTTACACCAGTGGAGTTTCCAGCTGAGTTTGCAGCTGGAATCCAACCAAACTGCTCTAAGTCATGAAAGAAATTATTTGAATCCACTTCAGATTTTTCTTTTTTTATAGCAAGTTTATTTTCTTTCTTTTTCCTTTTGAAGGTTTTTTTTGGTTTTTTTTGTTTGTTTTTTTTTTGTTTGGTTTTTTTTCTTTGTTTGTCTTTGGGTTTCTTTTGGGGTCTTCTTGATTTTTAATTTTTTTAGCATATTCTTCAAAGTAGAAACTGCAACTTCTATCTTTATTATTAGTTACAGCTTAGGATAACTTAACTTGTTTCAGAAAGGGACAGGAACAGCAGCTGATGAAATAGTCTCAGGTGCCCTAGGTAAAAAGGCAGGGGAAAACCAGTGCATCTTGAGCTGTACAAATACAGCACCAGCCAGTGCTGGTCAAAGCTGTTCTTAACTACTTAAGAATGTTTAGAAATTTCCCTCGGTTGCAATGTGAGTACCCAGCACCCAGGAAATAATTCTGCTGTCACTGAGATCTTGTGTTAAAAGCTGCAGGGATGGCAGATTGTCCTGGAGCCCTCCTGTGCTGTGCAGTGAGGCAGCCACTCCTGCTCCTGTGCCAAGGGAGCAGCAGCTGGAGCTGGGGCATTCCCTGGCACTGCTGCCACTCCCAGGCCCTGCCTGGTGCCTCCTGATGGAGCAGCAGGAGGGGACACACTTGGAACAACCACGGTGACTAAAGCAGGGCAGGAGTAAATCCTTTCCCTTGTGGTGTGACTAAGATGTGATTAATTATTTATTTTTAAACCTTTAATTACAGTGTGGGACTGAAGTCCTTGCTGCAGACTTTCTGGCTTTGCACATACAATGCTTTTTCACACACAGGCATGAAACTGTGAGTTTATAAAGTCTTTATTGAAAAATACACTTGCAATATTTTCATACAAAGTGAAGTAAATGGAACATAGTAACAAGAATTGTCTGACACTTCCATAAATATTTTTACAGAAACAACTACACAACTTCTGGACTTCAGCTTTTTGTTATGCAGGTAAGAAAAAACATGATTTTATTTTACTTTAGTTGAATTTATAGTGGAATTAAGTCTTAAATTTTCCTATTCTTCAGAAGGGCAGGAATGACTGAGAACAGGGCTTTTTAGCTTTTGCTTCCTCAGAATGCCTGGAACCTGAGTGTGCCACATTATGCATGAAGAACACCCCCTCCCCAGCAGAGGACTGGCATCCTGTACTGTGGGAGAGGGCTGATGTTTTCCTAATGAGTCTGGTATTTTGGACCTATTTTAAATGAAAACAAGTGCTAAGTGTCATGTGTGCCACCTGCTGATCCTGGTAGCAGGGCAGGAATTTCTCCCAGGCAGCCTGGTTTTGGCCTTTTACAAAAACCAAAGCAAAACACCAACCCCTACTCCCAAGCCCTGTCCTTTAAACACAAACAAAATATTTAAGTATGTTTTAGGAGATGGGCACCACGTTCCTGCTGCTGAGTGAGCAAGGGCTACAGTGCCTGACTATCAAGAAAAGCAACAAGCATATAAAATTCCTTGAAAAAAGCACACATCCCTGGCTTCCTGCATTCACTGCTGCATATACAATTGCATTACAATGAATTCTTAATGCCATTTGCTGACACGAGGAGCAATGGGATGTCAGATTGAAATAAATACAAAAGTCAAATTGTTTCAGTACAGAAAGACAGCTGAACTCAGCCTTTGCAAAATATATTCACATTTAGAAAGTGCCATTGCAAATATACAGCAAAATTCACCTGCCTTAAATATGATGCTTCACAGCCCCATCCCAAATGTCATCTTGGGAACACAAGTTCACTTTCAAACATTGCACAGCTCAAACCAATCACCACCATTACCTCCCTTGGTACAGCAGAGGGCCACACGTGAAAGCTCAGCACTGCTGCTTCTCAAGGGCACGTGGAACATCCTGAGTAGGGACGGAGTCCATCCCTCCAGCTTCCTTCAGGGCTCCAAGCACGCCCCTTGGCCCTTTGCAAGCAGAAGTGCACGGGGTGAGACTGTTACTCCTAAGCTGTTAGTTTGTGAGGAGGAAGCCTGGCGCTGTCTGTGGGTGCTCTGGTGCAGGGCTCCCTGCTGAGGCACCTGGACCTGTCTGGCCACAGCTGCCAAGGGTGAAGCACTGGCTAGAGCAAAGCTGTAACTAACCTGCTGCAAGGTCCCCAGCTGGGTTGGGGATGTGTTCTCCAGGCAAGGCTGGGTCACTGGCCGTGTGAAGAGCATAAGCAGGGCCCAGGGTGCTCCAGTTGCCCTCAGGCCCTGGCGGGCTCAGCACAGTCAGGGAGGAGCTGTGCAGGCTCAGTGAGACCCTCGGTCATTGGCCACGTCCTGCAGCCGTCTGAGCAGAGCCGTGTGATTCTCCTGGCACATGCGCTTGGCTGGGGCCTCGGTCCCATCTTCCAACAGGATGCCTCTCTTCTTTGTGGGTGTTTCTCCAGTTCGAACCATGCTGTTGATTTCCTTTAGCCTCTGGAGAGGGGCAGAAGCAGCGTTAGCTCTCACTATTTAGTGATTGCCCCAGTCTGGTACGAACTGCTGTTAGATGCACTGTAGTGGGACTGGACAGACTCTTTTGTGGAAATCTGTCCTATACCAAGGTATTTTCTTCATCACTGTACTGGTCTTTCTCTTACCAGAGTAAGTCTTAAAGGGAGGGGTGTTCAGTGTGTGCCTACAAGCAGTGCTCTAAGGCCCAGCCAGCCCCACAGCTGTGGCAGCTGCACCGGCAGTTTGGTGATGTGTGTGTTGGACAAGATAAACCAAATGTTGTGTTGCAGTCTCCTCTAATTTCACTACCACAACCAAGAAACAGTTAAGGAATTAAAAAATCAAACTGAAACGCTGTAGTCTCACCTTTGATGGGCTGCTGCTGAAGTAGTAGAATATTTTCTCTTGGGGAGAGAGGGCAGACTCGTTTCTGTGTGGCGAGATGTACACGGGGTGGTGCTGGGAGAGCTGCACCCTGCGGGGGGAGCCGAGGCGCACGAAGGGGTACGGCGAGAGCGGGGGCGACTCCGTCTGCTCGAGACAACAGAGGCACTCAGCAGCTGCAGCCTGAGCACAGGGCTCACTGCAGTGAGGCCCGTCCCATGGGAGACCACACAGAGCCACAACACAGGCACCTTATTAGGCCAGATCAGTTAAAAAATACTGAAGGAAATGTCACTGCACGCTGAGATGTTTTATTAAGAAAAAGCACAGAATGTAACTTACTGCATTTGAAGTGTACTTGAGGGCAAAGTCCTTGATCTGCTCGATGTAGATGTTGTTGTAGAACTGGATGAGGTCCCCACGCTCCTCCTCCTCGCTGTCGCTGTTGGGGCCGCTGAGGCGGGTGGGGGTCGGGGGTGCACTGGAGGGCTGGGGCACGGGCAGGGTGCTGCTGGAGCGCATCACCGGGCTGCAGTCAGGGCTGCCTGCAGGCACAGCCAGGGGCTCAGGCACACACATGCAGCCAGCCACCCTCAAACAGGGACTGGGAACCTGCTGCCACCAGCACCAACGCCTATTTTGATCCCTGAGTGTTGTCCCTTACACAAAAGCTTGGTTTATTTCTAACTTCTTACTGGATAAACTACAAGGGATTTGCTGTAGGAGCTAAGTTGCATGACAATATAAAAAGAGCTGAAACTCATTCAGCATTTGTGTTATACTTTTACCAGGAGCTCCTGTTGCCACCTGGCACCTTTTCAAGTACAGAATGGTAGTCTTTTTTCTGGCGGTAGGAGAAATAGTTGGCTTGGGCCATACTTCCTGCTAATTTAATGTGGGAAGTTGCAAAATATACATATTTATTTGCCTTCCCTCTCTGCCATCCCCCTCTGAAAATATTAATACCTACTGCTTTATACCATCATCTATTAAATACCTTGAAAACTGCTGGTAGGAATACACAGCATCACTTCTTCGGTTTCCTTTATAAAAGTTAATTCAAGGAAAATGTCAGTTCACATATCAAGGGAAGAATCCCCAGAGCTGTCAGCTATGCTGAAATCAGTGCTGTGGGTGGTATTCCTACTTCTGCATATAAACAGAACTGCTACAACAGAAACTGCTCCAGATCTGTGGTTGTGATAAAAGTGACTGTGAATCTGGGCTAGCCCAGATTTCCTCATTCTGCACAGACTCCAAAGTTCTTTGGTGTGTGAGCTGAACTCAGAGCTCAGGCCACCACAGCAAATTCCCAAGGTAAGTGCATGTGGGGAGGGATTTGAAACAGTCAGAGTGGGTGCAATAAAAACCTTGAGTTAGAGCAACTCTTAAATGTTATCAATGTATTCTTAATTATGTCTAAGTTTACGAAAGGGGTAAACTGTTTGGGGTGAAACAACACAAAATCCAACTCTTAGTTTACACACACAGTTTTGGAAATGGAATTAAACCCAAACACGTGGCCTTTGGCCTCACTCACTTCTTTCTTTGTTCCTGTCTTTGCTCCTGTCTGTGGGCGAGTTCTGCTGGCTGCTGCTGTCACTGCTGCCCGAGTGGCGGCGGCGGCGGCGGCCCTTGATGAGGACACTGCGATAGACCTGCAGGGACAGGGAGCAGTCACCAGGCAGGGACAACTGCCTGCATGGCACTGCTGCTGCCACAGCTTCACTGGGCTGCCAAACGGCTGCTTCCAGGGCAAAATAAAGAATTCTTTTTAAGTAAAGAACATTTTCTATTTTAGGTACAGTTTAGCATATAAAGCTTTCAGTAGTGCAGGATTTTGGATATGACCACTCTTCTGAGAATGGTTCATAGACTGCATCCCCTTATTAAGCAACAAAAGAGAATGAAGGCATTTAATAAACTAGACCCCACGTGGTTAAAACAGTGACTGTGCTCACGTGACTCTTGGCTTGTGGCTGCGTCCGGTAGCAGCGCATGATGTTCTGGAATGATCTGTCTTCGTTAGTAACCTAAAGGGGACAGAAAAGGGTCTGTTTTTCTGCAGGCTTTTGGGTCTTTGTTTGGGGTGGTTATGTGTGTGTTGGTTTGGGATTTTTTGAGGAAGTAGCATGCGGAATATTAAGTATTAAAGGAGTTTTTTTTTGTTTGCTTTTTCTTTGTTCCCACTTTACCTTAGTCATGACATAGATAGCACACATCAGCAGCTGATCCAGGTGTCTGTCCATCATGATTTCAGGGCAGTGCACCAAGGAATACTCAAAGCATGTCCAGATCTTTTTGCGCAGCTCATCAGACACATCGAGTTTGGCACAGAGGTCCCTCAGACGAACACTGGCCAAGTGATACACCTGTGACATTGGACACAGCAACACTGCTTTGCTGACCCAGCAAAAGAGTAACTCAGACTTGGACAGCTGTAGAGCTTGTGCAAATGCTAAGCCAAGAGAAGAATAACTAAATTCAAATTTAACTTTTTTGCTTACAAGGCACAGACATTCTCAGTACTGGTGTCAGTGCTAAGAAAACAATTGAAGAAGCTTAAATTCTAAGCTGTCCTGAGCAAAGGGCATTGCACCCTGCAGTGAACCAGCAACCCCTGCATTGAATAAATCAGAAAGTCTCAAAAGCAAACCTTCTACTATGGTTGTTGTGCCAGCACAATCTTTTGCACGTGAGAAAAAACTCTTTTACCTAAAAAAGTACTCTTCAAGTATGTGTGTATAATTAAGGTACAGATTAAATGTAATATGCTCTCATTATTACAACCAGTAAGTATGTATTTTTAAAATTATTACACATTTAACAAAATAGGAACTAAGCAAAGCAAACTTAGCTCAAAAAGTACCTTTCTGAAGAAAAGTGCAAGCGAGCCCATCTTGCGAGGCCTGACAGCTGTGGCACTGAAGTGCTGGGTCTGTCTCTGCTCTCCAGGGGAGATCTGCTGCATGGTTAACTGGCCTGGCAACTGCAGTGCTGCCCCAGCCATCTGAGGGTTCAGGGTGCCAGCCAGAGTCTGGGCACTCAGAGGCTGCATGGGCCCAGACACAGCCTGCGGCTGGGTGCCTACATTTACCTGGACTGGGAAGAAAGTTATTCCTCCGTTTTCATTGGCAATACCTGTAATGTAACAAAAAGAGTGTGAAATAAGAGCAAGCTGTGTGGGGGATGTGTGTGTGTGTGTGGTCTTGAGTTTTTAAAAATAATTCAGTACTTCTTTTATTAGCTACTTCTAACCAGACATTTAGTATATTACACATGAAACTGTTGAATCAAAATACTCTGGAAACTTCTTCACAAGAAGATAATGAAGTAAGGGTTTCACACTAATGCAGTTCTCCGTGGCTGTGTTCTAATAGCCGGATGCAGCTCTTGCCTCACCTTGCACGGGTATTGTCACCGTCTGCCCGTTGTTGGCTGTCACGGTGGCCGTCGCCACGGTCACCAGGGTCTGGCCGGGCACGGGGGGCACGGGCACGGCCTCGGGGCTGACATTCTGCACAGGCACCGTGCTCACCACGGGCTGCGGGGGCAGCCTGGCCGCGGGGCCGGCCTCGGCAGCGCCCTCGCTGTCAGCGAACAGGCGCCGCCGCGTGGGGTTGCCGGTGGGAGAGCTGTACCTGTCGTACAGGCTGGCTGGAGGGGAGGACAGGCCTGCAGAGCAAAAACACACACAGATGAATACTTCACTCTTGGTTTATAGTCCCTTGGTTTACAAATAGGTGATGGAAATCTAATACAAACCAAAATACGTCATGGAAAGCTATTCAGGAAAAAAAATTTAAAAATACAGACTGCTTTTAGAGATGACTTAATCTTCAATAATGCTATGTTTAATATTCTTCTAAATTTATGTATTATATTTTTTCTAGTGGAAAAAGTTTGAGATGTCACACAATAGACAGTGGAGTTTCTTTCCTAGTACAACAATTACACAAACCAATTTGAGTGTAAGCTCTGTGTGTGTGCATGTATACTGTTTAACACATACATACACGTGCTGCTCAGATCCATCACCTGAGAACACTCTATCAAAGCAGTATTGTTCACACTGATATGATGAATCCATCAGTCTTAGACCTCTGATGCAACTCTGTGAGCTGCAACACAAATACCCTTTACCAATGTGTTTGCAGCTAACTGTACATTGGCATTAAAGCAGCTTCCTCCCTTACATAATTTAATCTAAGTAAGCAATGTACAGCATGTTCTGCTTTAAAAATAGCTCACCTTTTCCCAGTCCGCCACTTTCAGCACGAACCTCGTTTATTCGTCGTGGTGTCAATGGTGAACCTACAACACTGCTCCCAGCAGATCTCTCAAAGTACTGAGGTGGCATTACCTAAAATATTTATCCTTTTATTAGAGTGTCTGTGTCACACATTAACTACAGAGCAAATTCTGAAAAGCTACTGCACTACAAATTTTGAACAGCAAAACTTAGTGGAAAAATAATAAGTGACAAAAGCCCATAGCCTAAGCCCCAAAAACCCAGTAGTGAGTAGTGATTGTGCTGCTCTGGAAGATACACACTCTGATAGTCTTTCTGGGGCTGCTGTGTGTACTTTTCACCACGTTTCTTGTCTAATAATCTCTCCAAGGGTTACTGGTCCAAACCTTCCTGGCTTGACCATTTTGTTTACTGTTCTTCTACACCAATAAAATACTGGATAAAATACTGGGTGAGAATCATCTCTGCTGCCTGTCTCTGTTGCAGATGTCTCCACAGAGATGACCCTGAGCAGACCAGAGCACACTGCATGTTGCTGCTTTCCCTGCCCTGATGGGCTGGGATGGTGGAACTGCTACTGGGACATGTAAAGCCTCTCTCTGCCATCCTGTCTGATCAAGAAAGCTATGTAACACAGAAAGATGGGCTCACCTCTTCACAAGTAGGAACTTTGTTTCATTCTCTCTGATCCTGTCCCACAGTACAGATTCTCGTTTCCATGCCATACTTTCCAGGATCTGTTCTTCGATGTGGTTCAGGTGTTTTACCACTTCCCGACAAAGGCCGTCCTCTGCTCTAATGAAAACCTCAATTACCTGTGCAGTGGATAACTATGATCAACACAATGTACTTGTTTTGTACATTCATTCTTAAACAAAGGTCTAATTAGAACACTTGATTTTCAAGGAAGAGATTATTAGAAATATGAAGGCTGCATTACTATGACTCAATCCTAGGTTGTCATACAGGTCAATGAGCACTCAACTTTGTAAACATTTCTAGCTATCAAACACATTACCTTGTAAAAATGATAAACTGGAATGTCAAATATTTCAGTGACGAATGGGAAGTTTCCAGGTGGGTTGTATGTAAAGGTAATGATCTCCAGGCAACATGCCAGCAGAGACCTGTGAAACACATCTTGCTCCAGTATTGCCTGCAAGAGTTGCAAATTTTAAAGCTTATTTTATAGTGTAACTATAGAACAATAAAACACTTTTTATTGTCTCAACAGCAAGATTCTCAAGCTTACAGAAAGTGAAGCTATATTGTAAAGGAAAGAACAGAGTTCAAAATGAGCCATCATTACTCATGAAAAATTTCATCTATCTTTGTGTTTGCAAACACAATTTCTTGAACCTTTTTTCTTCCACTCAGGTGTACTTACAGGGTTCTTCTCAGAGATTTACCCTCATTTTAAAATAGCTGACAATTCTCTACATCTGTGTTCTTTTTTTGCAGGTCCAACTTTAAAAGTGAGGAACCCTTTGATTAGTTTTCCTTACAGATAAGTCAGTGTCTCCCAGTCTCTTCCTCTCCTGCTCAAGGACTGACTCCAAGACCTTGTAGTAGAGCATTTCAGCACGACGGAAATGTTTACTAGCAACATCTGCAGGAAGTTTAAAGAGAGGCAATACTGTAAAATGCAATAAAAAAGTATTATATTCTTCATCTTCAGACACAGAAGTGCAACAGTAGCTTGTGTGGATTTCTGTGCTGCTGTGGACTAAGCCAGTTAATTTCAAGTTAACGTAGGAATCCTTCTCCTATGCTGCACTGACTTGTGAATGCAGAGCAGAGGAACTTGCTACTGAACCAGATTTTGGTGGCATCGCCATGTGTAAGAACAATCCTAAACATTGCTATAATAGACACAATTCCAATTCAGAAAATGCACCTGTATGGGTGCACCTCGCACTGTGCAACAGAAAGCACTGAAGCAACTAATTTGACAAGAACAAAGGAAGGTCTTATTAAGAAAAAAAGTCAAGAGAATCTTCCTTATATTCTATCCATCTTCAGATATCAAGACAACTTTGCAAAACATGTTTTTGTATTTATATTGGCAGGATTTTAATACCTGTACTAATCCATCCTCATATGTAAGCCAAAGTTGCTGTTGGGTTTTTAAAGACTACAGTTACTCAGATTTTCCTTACCAGCACAGAAATTCATGCCATCACTAATATTCTTATATTTGAGAGAAAAAGTGGTACACTTACACTTCATTTCACTTCTCTAGTGCTGGAAGTATGATCAAATTCCAGTGATTCAAGTTAAGGCTGATTATAAAATTTCACACATTATTTAAATTTTCTGTGTCTTAAGACACAGGAAAAGACAAGAGAAGTAGAAAAGACACTTGTGCTGAAGCATAACTTGTATGTAAAAATTAATTACAAGATATGGGTGTGTTTACAGGGATTTTATGCATAAGGAAAATGTTTCCTACCTTTGGAAAAATTACTGAATTCTCCTTCAGACTGAGTGCTCTGACAGTACACTTCATGCATTTCTTTTACTCTGTTTGCAATAGATTGAGAAGGATCTCTGGAGCATGACCTGAAAATAAAATCTAAATATTTTCAATATACTATTCCTACTAAGACCAAAAACACCCTATTTTTTGTATGTCGAAAGCATACAAAGTGGAAATAAATTGCACAGAAATACAAACAGACACAAATGTGTCTTAACTTTGAAACAGTTTATCCACATGGAGAATAAGGTTTGGTTTGCATCTCCTACAGTATGGAGTGATTTCCTAGGTAGTGCCATTTTTTAAGCAGGAAAAAAACCCTGAAAATTTTATACTGGCAACTGGTGGTTAGAGAAGCTCAAACTGCTGGGTTTTAAATGGTGATGTTCATCAGTCTCTAAGGTTAGATGAGTCTAAGTAAAGAGAACAGTTTTTCAAAAGGTAAATGCTCTCTGGATTCGATTTTACTCCAGTAGTCAAAGACTGGCTCACATTTTAAATTACACTGTTCAGCATAAATGTTTGCTATTGGAAGTAGAATAGAAACTAGGATTATTTGGCTGAACACCAAATTTACCTGAGTATTTGCTCCAGATTTTCACTGGGGGCATTTTTCAGGCCTGCCAGCATCGTGTGCAGGCGGCTCAGGCTGTAGGTTGCTATGGAAACCGGTGTCACGTACGGGTTGTTCTCTTTAATATACTTGCGGCCAGTAAGGGGGGTTGTGATCCTGAGTGATTTGGACTGAAATTAAAAAAATAACCACACATATATATGCACTCTGTTATAAACTTTGATAAAGGTCATAACCTAGAAACATCAATCTGCAGAATTCTTACTGTGTGTTATAGAAAAGAATGGCTCCTACACCATAAAACAGCCTAGACCACACCATGACTCAGGTAAGAGCCAGCAATGAAGAATCTGTCTGTGTTGCTTAGATATTTGTATCAAACAGTTCCGTATAAACAGAGGGGATGTGACCTATGCTGAAATGCAGGTGCTGGAACTGAAGTAGGAAACAATTAGACCAATCTCAAAAATCCCCTCCAAACCCCAGTATCCCTTCCTAGACTGAGTAACAAAGGTAGCTGTAAGCTCATAGCAAAGGTGCACTGAGCCAGGGTTTCCTTTCAGCAGGTTTAACCTTTAACATGAGAAGTCCTCCTGATCAGCATTTTAGTTTATCTGCATCAGATGAAGCCATCACATTAAAATAATGTAACATTAAGGATATCCCTTCAATAAGCACACAGCGAAGTCAATGCATCTTCTAATTACCTAACCACACAGTAACTTCTTTTAACAAATACATTACATTCTTCACCATGAAGTCCAGCTCCCAATACTCCACCCATTTTCTCCCCACACTCCGAGGTGTTTTTTTTTCTGTCTCCACAGGCAGCCAGGGAGGGTGGCATATAAAAACAGCAACACAGACAATGCCATACTTACTCTATCAAAATGCTGCTGTAAATTATGCTTTACTTGTACCCTTTCAGCTGTTTCCATTCCTGAAGGTGTGTTTAAGCACCTCGTGAGAGTTCCAATTTCTTCATCTGCATCCTCGCCAAGGAATATCCGCTCATCGAGATTTCCCACGGACAGAACATACTCCTCATAGGCCTTGTTGATGGCTTTGCTACAGCAGAAAGGAAAGACAGACAAACCCCTTTATTTAGACTGCTTTCTTCACCTGCTCACACACTGAACACAGTTCTGGCCTGGGGGTACTCTACTTCAAATTTCTTTTGACCCTCACTGAAGCTCCTTGAAGATCTACAGCACCTTAAACACGACAGTGGCAAGGACATTATCTTCCCTACATATCTGATATCCCTGCCATCTATCCAGCTGCAGGAAAAACACAGAAAATACTGACAACCCCTATTTCTTGGAAACTCCTCAAAATTTGCACAGCATCATATCCTAAAGTACACTGTGATTTTTATATCATTAAAAGAAAGTAAGCCCTACCCATAAATGTCTCTAAACACAACCAAACCCATTTTTTCCCCTCCCACTTCCTACTCAATGTGCTCCCCCAGTTTTTTCATAATAACTGAGTTACACACAAAAAAACTTCCAGGAAAGAGAAACATGAGAGTAAAAGCAGACATCAGGCAGCACCCTCCTGAAGCAGCATTCCTCTTTCAGGCAGGCCTCAGCCCCCAGCACTGCCAGGGACAGGAGGGCAGGTGCTGGGTGGCCATTCCTGAACACACCAGGCATGGCTGCTACCAGAGCTCAGAGCAGGGGATTGTGCAGCTGGGCCAGAGGGACACTGCTGCAGACCAAAGCACAAACAGGGACTTACACGCTATCACCAAAGTTCCCCGGATCGAGAAATCCCGTCAGATTTTCTTCCTTTCCTTTTAAAAGCTGTAAGATTTAAGCACAAAGGATGGGCATTTCATTTCTTATAAAGGTTGTGAAGGTAACAAGTAAGGAGAGATTTTTCTACATTACAAATACGCTGACCAACCTTTTGTCAAAAAGCTTCCGAATATATGGCTTCCAAAAATGCTCCTTTATACCTTTTGCTTCTAAAACTAATCCATAATGTAAAGAACACAGTTTTTCAATGATGCAGGGAGGATCAGATGATACTTTATAATCCTTACTATGGAAGTCTTCAGGTAGACCTACAATTCAGAATATTGTAAGATTTAATTTTGCAAATCCATATCCCTGCTTTCTTATTAAACTTAAATTCAATGCTGTGTAGTCAGGGTAGTATGAAATTAAAACAGCAAACTAATTAGTTCCCCTGAAGTAACTGTTAATTACATAATGCCCACTCAACTGGGTAATGTTATCTAAAGCAAATTTTGAGTTAGAGATTTAAAAACATTAGTTACTGAGTGCTAAAAATTACATATACCAACTCTAATACGAAAAAAATCAAACACTGGTGAACTACATTATTTATTTGAGATAATGGTCCCAGATCACATCCACAGCACAAGTGAAGACCAATCCTGTAGAGCACTGAAAACGAAGTGCAAGCCTGGGAAGAGTTACGTCAGAAATTCAAAGGCAACTTCTTACCATTCATTTGAATTTGTGGTTATCAAGTCAACCTACACTTCTGCTCTCTTCAGAAAGAGAACAGCAGCAATCCAGAAATGAGAGAGAAACAGATCTCCTATTTGAGCCCTGGGTCCTTCTGAACTGCTGCATCACAGAACATTCCAGTCTCACTGTGCCCAGTGATGGCTGTATCATTATCCACTTCTTCACTGACATGAAACCCTCATTAACACAAAGTATTACTCTGGCACTTCCTTCAAGGGTATTTCCACAGTACATCAAATTCCTTACCTAATGGATTATTGACAAAATTCACTAGTCTGTTATTACATACTACATTAACAGGAATGTAACTGCACAACCAGATACAAAAAGCAATAATTCTCATGTATTTCAGATCGACTTCTTTTTTTTCCAACATACCCTTAAAATTGGGATTCAGGAGTTCTTTACGGTTAGGACACTGCAGAGCATTTCCATACACGAGATCCAAAGCACATAACAGGAGATGGTAGGAATTGACCAAGTCATCACTGATCATAGGAAAATTTCCTGCAATATTAGAAAGACATAAGATATTAAATTAGCAAGGATTTCAGAATTTTTTAACCAAGAGACTGACGGTGTTTGTATTACAATCAATAATGGAATCCTGGAAACACAGACTGTGGTGACTCTAAGTACCTGGATAGCAAACAGGCAGCAAAGCAGACTCACGATAACATGTAACAAATATAAAAGTAAAATATTTCTTCAGAAACAACAACAATTGTGAAGGAACTCAAATATATTGTGCTGTTTTGAAATCAAACTGAAATTTTGATAAATAAGCTGTTGCCGCTCCTTCATTCACAGTAAAGCAGTGCATAAACAACTTGAAGCAGCACAAACTGTATAATGCAAACTGCCTAAAGGAAGAAAAATGTGCTTCCATCACTGTGGCAGCACCAGCCCCACTGCCTGGCAGAGCCACAACCTTCACTGGATTCCCACTGCACCAGCCCAAAGCAAATTCTGCTCTGAAGGCCAAGGAGGGGTAGAATGGGTTCTGAGACTGAACTCTGCACTGCTGTAAACAGCTGCAATAACTTTAACTTTGGCAAGGCTGGACACAGGTTTGCAGATGGCCTAGAAACTGCTCCCTCCTTCAGCCCCTGCCCCTCACTCCCAGAACAAACCTGTACTTAACTCAAAGTCAGATTACTTTTTTTAACAATGTTTTCTTGCAAAAAAATTTCTGGGGGCATACTCGTTATAAACAGTAATAAATATAACTTTATTTCTCTGTGCTTTTCAGAAGAGCTAAAATTTGCCTATTTCTGACCTGGTTTATTAAGTATTTTTTATCTATCATTTTCCTGCAGAAAAGAGTCCTTGTAACCTCTTCACTCTTTTAACATCTTTCACAATGATTCCAATCAGAGTTGTACATTACTCTTTATTGAACTCATTTATGTTGATGACACTCTTCTAGAGGAATGGCCATAGCTAAAAACAGTTTGGTAAAATAAATTACATAATTAACCAATTACATAAACCACAATTCTGTTAGTTTTTAGGCACAGCATGATGTTGCTATTACTCCTTAAATACCAATAACTCTTCCACGCTTTCCACCCTCGCTTTTATCTCAGGGAAGCTCCAAATCGCTTAGCTGAGCCCACTACTCTGAAGAACAGGCTTAAATTCTTGAAGAAATCTATCATATAGAAAATAAACTAACTTAGAACACACTGAAATGGATATATGATTAGACAATTTTTCTCAATTATGCTGTTTTTTATTTTACCAGTAACATACCCGTTTGCTCAAATTTATGTTATTTTCTGATTCCATGTTTGTTAGAAGAAAACTAACTTAAATACAGATAATTTAAAATAATGAACCCTAGATGAAACTTTAATTAACTTTATCCACTTATCAGTTATTTCCAAATCATTAAAGGTTCATAGAAAAGCAATGAAAATCCTAAATACTATTAGCAAACCTTTAATCAACAAAATTTTCAAAGTAACTGTGGTAACACAGGTTCAATACCACAACCATGACAACTACCACAGCAATCCTTACTGTCAGCAAAAAAATAAATATAATTTCACAGTACCAGCAGTTCCATAGTAATTTTTTGTTGCTGACATTTCAAACAAGGCTCCGTTAACCTTGTACCAAATAATAAAAAACCAGAGATTTTTTTTCCCCATCAGTTTTAAAGACAGAAATAAAGGGGTTTGAAGAGCAATTCTTACGAACAGTATGCTGAAGCGCAGTCCCACTGAGCAAGGGGACTCAGTGTGCCCTGCAGGAACTGAAGGCAATGGGCTGCAGGAGCAGACAAGCCTGGGCCTGCCACTGATGTGTGGTTGCTGTGATAAGGATTTACTGCCCACCCCCAAACCACAGAGCACAAAACCTCACACCAACACCTAATGCCTTAAGAGTCAACACTCAGTTTCCATTTCTGAGCTGCCACAGTTTAATAATCATTTAGTAACCTTACAGCTTCTATGCACTGTAATTTTTTCTTTTCCTTGTGAAATTCAGTCCGATGTGTTATCAGCATGGTATTCTCCACAGGGTTAGCTACCGAGTCTGAAACTCCTTGTAACTGACATGCAGTCAATCGATGATGCAGTTACACAAACAGATCAGTCAATAGCCTAGCAACAGGAAGACCCATAAAGTCCCTCTGCACCTTGTCAACCATCCAATCTTCCCAGAGAATTGAGGACTTCACAGAAGGGAAAACTAAAACCTGTGATTTTCAACACTGACCTTACCTTTTGCATGAACAAACAGCACCCAACAAAACTGGAAAACTTCAGTCACAGTACATGGTTGTCGTCTTTTGGAGGAAAATACAGCAAGAAGACAATAAGCTCAATGAATCAAAACTGATAAAACATCATAAAAGAGTCACTAATTCAAAGAGAAAACTAAGCTTTACTACAGTATGGCCAAAATCTTACACCCTTCCCACAAAACCCTGACTAAAGGAAATACCAAAAGATGCACAAAACCTAAAAGAGATTTAGTGTAGGCACAACTGGAACCCCAGCCTCAGCCTGCAAGTTCAATTCCACAGCACTCCAAACAGTAACAAAGAAACAAAGCTTCTACTATAAATTAAGATATCCCCAAGATCTGCAGCTGTGAAGAAATCCATGTGAGTTACTGGGCAGTGAAACAGACTGAGCAGTAATCATTAAAGCAGAGTTATTAAAGCCTTGCAGATCATAAAAGGATCAAATTCTTCCTGTCTTTCCCATGTTTACAACTCTGGTGCTTCCCTGGCCTACAGGCTGATTAAAATCGCTCCTCTCTTCCCCACCCTCCAAATCATCAGAAACTCAGCAGATTTGGGACTTCCTGCCCCTGTCAGATCTGAAACTGAAAAAGAGATTAAAAATTTACAGCAAGCAAGGACAAACCAACTCTGATATTATAAACTATGAAAAAACAGTCAAAATACAACTAAAACAACCAAGCAACTTCATTATATTTTCACTGAATGAATGCTCTAAAATCACAGTGGAAGCAACAGAAACACACCTCTGTTTTCTTCCTCTCTGTTGACGAGGTTGATCTTCTTGAGGATACTTAAAAATGTCCTGAAAAATGGGCTCATACTTCTTAAAAATGACTGCAGAAACAGTGAAGTTTCTCTCTAATCTCTCAGTTCGCTCTCTGAACTGGGATGGGAGATTTGCCATATCTTCCCACTTCTTCATCTTGTTAAAAAACTCGATCAAGCTGCAAATACCAAACAGGTTACATCAGAAAGGCTGTTTGTTTTTCCTTCAGAAATAAATTCTACATTTTCAATGAAAGTGCAATTTCTGCTGCAAAAACTACTGATGAAACGGTGGCATTGCAAACATGACAACAAACTCGGAGCCAGTCCTTCACCCATAAACATGGATGAGCTCAGACAGCTAGTGGAATATTTTTAGATCCTCGGCTGATAACCACGTTAACTATGTGCTCACAGGTCTGGTATCTTCTCACAAAGACAAAATCAACTCCAACAGTTAGATTATTCTGAAATCAGACTTGCCTAGTTTTTCTGAATAACTTATTAATTTAAATAAAACAACCTGTGAGATCTACAATGCTAAGAATATTCTACAAAGTAGAAAAAACTTCTTGAGTTTTAGTAAATTGCACTTTGCAAATTTGGCTTTAATTCTTTTTCTGCTTCTTTATCTACACCTTCTTTTTCAGTGTTATTAGTCTTGATAGCCCAGATAACAGAAACAATTTATCAACATTCAAGTCTCTGAATTTCTGATTTGGAAAACAAAAGCTTATAGAGGAACACTTTTTCATTGTTTAAATCAACAGCAATGCTTCAACAGTAGAGGGAATGGGATAAAAAGTACATAAAAACATTCTTTTTTTTGTGACAATCTATGGAATTTTTAGAAAACAATGAGATTGCTAATAAATAAAGTCAATTGTTTCAGAAGATTTTCTTAATTACTTTATGGACATAAACATTTGACACAAATTTGTTTATCAGATTCTGACCTCATTTAGTGACTTTAACAAGAACATGTGAAAAGTGAAGTTTTCTTATGCAAAAATGGAGAAAAATCTTATAAACATTTTCACAGCAAACTACAAATGTTTTTTTGTGAGAAGTTTGCACTTTGCACACCCCAGCAACTGACTGCTCTTCAGTGACTGGCTTCTTCCTCCTCTGAGTGAAGGAAGCCAATCTCTTATTTTGAAAACCAGCGTTTTTAGGAACATAGTACTGAGCCAAAGGAGCTGCCCTACTTCTGTGGCAGTGAGCTATAACACAAACATTCCAGGGATACAAAGTCTATCTTCAAAAGCAGAAAACAAGAAACACATTTAGCTTTTATTCTCTATTTCCAGTATCACAATGTGATAAGCACACTTTGAGATTCTGCAAGTGCTTAAAAATCAGCAAGAATACAAGTTACCTTTGGTCTGAACAGCGCAGGATTTTGGTTAAGGATACATAATTTCCTTCTGCTGTTCCTCTGCTTACAGTTGGAACTGCCTTCCTGCAAGCCACGTACAAGGCACAAGCCAGCCAATGCATGTCATTTCCCTGTGAATCAAAACATCAGACATCTAAAAATCTTCACTGAAAACAAAAACATGCTTTTCAGCTATCCTGACAAGGGAGAAAAGCACTGTGTCCTGAACAGATGAAGTTCAACCAGTGAGAAAAGGTTGATTCGCTGTTTCAAACTTCTGTTATGCTTTGGTTTTTTAACTGCAACAAAACAGGTGCTAAATAGACACTGAACTCATCTAAACCAGACTTACTAGTTACCATTATAAATTTCACATTTGACTCAAAGTGCGAAATGTATTTTGAGTATCTGAAAACACATTTTTAGTGTTGTTCTTCTACAGCATTTCGTACTACTTGGATTTAAAAGAACAAAAATAAAAAGGCTACAGTTCTCGCAACCAAAATATTCTTCTGCCCTGAACGGACAACAGAAAAACATCGCTTCCATTTTGCTCTGTATTACATAGCACAACAATAATACAGTCTGGTACCTAAAGACAGAAATTAATTCTAATGAGCATTTAAAAATTTTATTCTCCGTCTTTGACCAAACAGCAACACTTCAGTGGAATAAAGGACAGCTAAAACAAGGGGCCGCACTGAATTCGATGCTGTGGTTTTGTCGGGCTCCGAGATGTCCCGGGCCCGGGAGAGCGCAGAGCCGGGGCACGGCTCGGCTCGGCCCGAGCATCGCTGCCCGTGTGCGCGGGGCCGGAGGCGCGGCCCCTGCTCCCCGCGCGGAGCGCAGCGCTGCCCGAGAGCCGCCGCGGCCCGGCGCTGCCCAGGGTTATCGCAAGCGCCACCTTCGCCAAAGCAAGGCATCGATAAAAGGCGCTTCCGAAGCTCCCGGGCGCGTCACCGCGTGTTCCTGTTTTCAAGAACGACGCGACCGACCCTTTACCTTTTACCCTTCACGCCCCGGCCCGGGCCGTGCCGCGGCTCGCAACCCCCCGGAATAATTAACGAACGTGGCCACACCTGCGCCGGGCATCCCGGCGGGCCCGCGGCTGCGGAGCGGCGCTGGCCGAGGCCTCTGTGCCGCCCCTCGGCCGAACGGCCGGCAGCCGAAGGACCACAGCGCCGGGGGCTCTTCCATTTTTAACACCTTTCCGCCGCCGTGACTCCCGAGTGCGATGGTTATCCCGGGCGGTGCGAGGGAGAGGCCGCCGCTCCTCCGCGCTTCACCCCGCCCCCCGCCGCGCTCCCCCCGGGCCGGCCGCGGCCCCGCCGCCCCTCCCTCACCTCCAGGGTGTAGTTGCGCCTCATGCTCTGGTAGCTCAGCCAGGCCTCGGCGCGGGCGCGCTCGTCCATGTTGAGGCTCCTGCAGAGCTCCTCGTAGCGCTGCCGGGTCTCGCCGTCCTCGCCCGGCGGGGACGGGGCGGGGGCCGCGCCCCCCGCGGGCCCCGGCTCTGCCCCGGCCGCGTCCTCGCCCGCCATGCCGCGCCCCGCCGCTGGGGGGCAGCGCCGCGCCCGCGCCTGCGCCGCCGCCCCGCGCGTTCGAATCCAAACACCGGGCACGGGCCCCGCCCCCGCCCCGCCGCGCCCGCCCATTGGCCCGCGGCGCGAGCGCCCGCCCCGCCCGCGCGCAGGCGCACGGCGCCCGGCCCGGAGCGGGAGCGCGCCCGGCCCGGCGCGGGGCTGTGAGGGGAGCCCGGACCGGGCGGGGAGGGACAGCAATGGATACAAAACACACCGGAGCGCGGGGGCGGGCCGGGCACTGCCACACACCGAGCATGTCTGTATGTACACAATATACACACGGGGCGGGCTGTGCACTGTCACACACCCGAGGATGTATGTATGTACACAATATACACACGGGGCGGGCTGTGCACTGTCACACACCCGAGCATGTCTGTATGTACACAATATACACACGGGGCGGGCTGTGCACTGTCACACACCGAGGATGTATGTATGTACACAATATACACACGGGGCGGGCTGTGCACTGTCACACACCGAGCATGTCTGTATGTACACAATATACACACGGGGCGGGCTGTGCACTGTCACACACCCGAGGATGTATGTATGTACACAATTACACACGGGGCGGGCTGTGCACTGTCACACACCCGAGCATGTCTGTATGTACACAATATACACACGGGGCGGGCTGTGCACTGTCACACACCCGAGGATGTATGTATGTACACAATATACACACGGGGCGGGCTGTGCACTGTCACACACCGAGCATGTCTGTATGTACACAATATACACACGGGGCGGGCTGTGCACTGTCACACACCGAGCATGTCTGTATGTACACAATATACACACGGGGCGGGCTGTGCACTGTCACACACCGAGCATGTATGTACGTACACAATATACACACGGGGCAGGTCCGTACGCAGGCAGTGCGGGGTTGGAAAGAGGCAGAAAGAGCTCCCCGGTAAAGCCCCAACCGAACAGAGAGGAAGCTGCCAAACATAAGATTTAAGTCCGAGAGCAGATAAATGTCAATTCAGTGATCAGTAAAACAGGCTGAGCTTGATTAAAAGAGGTTTATTGACTCTGCCGGCTTGACTTTGTTTAACTGGTATTTCATGAACGCTGAAAGCTTCAGGGGAAAAAAAAAAAAGAAACGTCAAGAAAAGATGATTTGGCTGACCTGAGATGCGATTCAGGACACAAACACACACTGAGAATAGCAGAAAACAGAAATACCCAGCACTGAGAACAGCAGAAAGCCCGATCTGGAACTGGAAGGTGGTGATGCCAGCAGGGTCCCCCCCAAACCTGCAGCCCCTAGACTACCAGAACAGCTTACAACATTAAAAACGAATTATTAGGCTGTATTTAATGTCCTACGTTTGTTTTTTTTTATAACACACAGGAGCTGTGAACTTCACACTGAAGCCAAGTTCCTGCTCTGAGATATGCAGAGCATTGATGGAAGCTGCCACCCAGAAGACTATATAAATGATGTAGGGGTTTTCTGCCTAGCTAAATTTACAGTATCTACTAAAATACAAAGCAGCAATAACTTATTACAGCACCTAATTTCTACTGAGAAATATTAATCTATTCTTTAAAAATTCTTCATGTAAAAAAAGGAGGAACAAACCCTGACGATATTGAAAGATAAAGCTGAGGTTAAAGGGAAGGTTATCATGCTGTGATTACACCTGTGTACTTCCCATGGTTTCATGCATCCAGACTTTGTAAATAAATGCTTTAACTCGACTGCTCTTGCGTAGAAAACTTGAAAAAAAGTTTTCCTTTAATGGTGTACTGAAAACTCAAACAAGAGATGTTTCAGTGAAATCTTTTTTATCCCTGAGGACTTTAGCTTCACTTGTTTCTCCACTTCTCTCTTCTTTCCCTCCTGCTCCTCCCCATTAAAAAGATGCAATAGTTACCCTAATATGGCGTGTTAATTATTTGAATAATTTTGACTACGGGACTCCATGCTAGATCTACGAGTATGACAAGTACCAGCCACAAACACCCTCTCAGCCCAAGTCCCTCAGAGCTGCTTCCCCCAGGAACACACATCTTTTACTGGCCTGTAGCCCCAGTAACTGTCCCCATGAACAAGCTCTTGCCCTGCTGTGAGCTGCTGCACACAGGTCAAACACTGTCAAGCAGAGGAGTGACCTGGTAGTTCCCAAATCCAATGCTTTTACTGTCTGAGAGCAGAAAACCGTGGGAGCACTATTCCCAGTTCTGCTGAGGACCAGGGCAAGTGCTCTCATCTCTCTAGATGATGATACTGCATCTGACATTAGGATCCCAAGAATTTCCCAAACCAGCCTCCCTTTTATGCACGAGACCTTACCTGGAACACTCATGAGAATTGTGCACTGTCAGGTCTCATTCACACTGGAAGCACACAGGAGGCAAAGCAAACAACTCCTCATTTTCCAGTTTAACTTCATGAAGGGTCTTGGCCATTGCATTTTCCTTTCTTCCTTCTTTGCATGGGAGAACCTGAAAGGAGGAAGTATTCAACAAAAAAAAAATCATAAAAAGAACTTGGAAAGCTATTATCTTTATTTCCTTTTCCTCTAAATGTAACAAAGAAATTATACTGCCTGTTTGTGTAACTTTAGGGACATTTAGATAAGCCAGGACAGTTATTTTGTAAACTCCTGTGACTGCGCCAGTACCGTTAGTCTGCTCTACAGACAGCAACACGGGCCCAAGGTCCCTACAACGCACAGATGTAACATTTTAAACGATGGTCAGCTACAGCAGTGTAAATCCCACATTGCACTGAAACAGCCTGCTCATGTGGAAGGTGATTACAGATGTAATAGAACTAGATCAGAAACCGCTTATAGAACTAGCTGTTAGTAAGCTGCACATCATAAATAAGTTAATTCAACACCACTGTGCAGATCCCTTTATATTAACCCTGAAAATCAGGTGGATTTCATCTCACTACAGCATCAAACCTTTATTTTAATGGGTGATCAGCATGGTCACACTGAGCAATCCACAAAAAATGTATTACTAAATTACATGGCACAAATAATTTTCTCAGAGACAAAATAAAACAAATAGGACAGGACTTTGCCCTGGACACCTTATTAAGTCTTATCTAATCACCATACTCCACATACTGTTTGGAAAAATTTCAAAGGAGTGCCAGAAACTAACCACCAATATAGTGCCTAGATCACCTGTTCCATGGGAATAGTTCCAAAGAAAGAGAGAGCCTTATATTTTAATTTATAGACCAAGAAGCCTGGATTCTAAAACTAAGTTAAAATAATACTATTAGAGATTTTGTAGGGCTTCCAAGGAAATAAAAAGAAGTTAAGAACAGACAGAGCTCATGTATATGAGAACTTTCATCACCTGTGTACAGATCTGCTGAAGCAGGAGGTCAAAAATGACGATCAGGATATGAAGACAAAATTCAGACTGAAAAAAATGAGGATACCATTGAATCATTCAAATACAATGCCAGGTTAAAACAAGGTGGTACCAAACAAGCAGGAGACAACTTGGGATCAGGAGAAATGTCTGTGCCTTGTGTGAAACACATGCAATAGTTAAGTGCTGCGTACCCAATTAAAAGCTTTAATAAGGACATGGAAAGTAATGCAAAGTTCTTTAAAAAAAAAAGACTGAAAAGGTACTTACTTCACTGCACCAGAACCTAGACTGTATATTCTTTTCTAACCATAAGTACTGAAGGGTAGGAATAACAGCTGGTTTTGATTGTAACACATGAAAATTAGAGGCAATTGAGCCCCATTAAAATTATACAAGAGTAAACCATGGTCTTGGGCAGTAGGTGTGTTACGTCCTTGGCTTGTTTGTAGGGTTTTTTAAGGTCTTAAGAATAATTTTGGTTTTAAAACTTAGCACTGAAGCTTGAGTTTTGCTGCTGAAGATCCATGTTTAATCCTTACACAGCATTACTTTCACATACTGAGGCTGACATCACGGGTAGTCAAAGAATATGTTTAATAAAAAATAATTAAACTTCCATTTGCTCTATAGAACATCATAGAAAGTAATTCAATAAATTACAAATGACTTTTTAAGACGCTTGTTCAACTACAGAAAGCAAATTCAGACTACACAGAACACAACTGGCAAATATTGCAAATGTCCAAAAAAAACCTGGACTAAGACTTGGATCATGAAGCCTGAAACAAGGGATAGAAATACAAGGCAATAACAGCTAAGGTTTTTTTAGTAACTACCAACACACACTTTATCATCACCTTGGATATCCTTTTAATTTTAACTTCCGTATTAGTGTAATTCTACTGAGGTTTCCTTATAACCCTTAACTTTATACAACCGTATTTGCATATAGTTTAGCTGATAGTGGGACACTTTTTCCCCCTCTGGATCAAACTGATGAAAAATAACCAAAATACAATTATGTTCAAGTCTACATCAGCCTTCATTACTTGAAACTGTAATTGCCTTATTACATAGAAAGAACCACTAGAACAGTAACCAAACTTACTTGACCATAATAGGAAAATACTTTATTTCATAAATCTGATATAAATTAGGTTTTAGCCACAAGATTTAGGACTTGTTTTGTGGGGGAAGGGTGGGAAGTGATGGTATTGTTGACATACTCCATCAGCAAACAAAGTTATTAACTGCTTGTAAAACTTTGGCTATTTCATAGATGCATCCTAGTTAAATAAAAGTGCTATATTACAAAGGGCAAAATATTAAATATGAAATACTTTTTATTTTAACGATGAAGAATTGGCTACCCCCTTCTCTTGGCAGTTTTTGATTTTCACTATTGCTAAGACACTGCATGAAGGGCCAAAAATCAGAATACTATCTGGGAAAATACGTAACCAGCACAATCCAAATGGTACTTGTATAATTGTGTAATTACATCTAATACTGCTTCTAATCATGGGGCTAGTTATTTTGCACATAGAAACTTATATTTCATTGGTAAAGTTCTTGATAAAAAACAACACAGTTGTTTTACTGTACAAGCAAGCAACAGAACTATATCAAAATATACAGTTTTTGTTTGTTTTTTTTTTTTTTTTTTTTTTTAATTTATCCCTTTGTAAAGCTTTTTCCATGACTTGCACTAGTACCTGTATCTATTTTCTCTTAACACTTGCCTATTCTTGGACTGTAAATGATGTAACCAATGTCAACTGAAGTCTCAGTCAGGTCAGAAGTTCTGTAAATGTGAATCTGGGCCTCGACCGTGTCAGAGTAATAGCAGCTTAAGAAGAAGGAGGAATCATATCACACATCAAATCTTAAAGACAGATTTTATATAGTAAAGGGTTCTAAGGATTTGGACTTAAAACAGATGCCTTATGCCCTGTTATTGTGGTTTCTAGGAATAATTTGTCTTCCTTACAATTCAAAGTGCTTTTTTCTTTAGTGGGTAACTCAGCATAATATATGAAGTGATATCCCAATAATGATTTTGGGTAATATTTAATATTTAGTCAGATCTAAATCTGAAGAGAAGTTTAAACTCAAAAGGAGTTCAAAACTATCTGTACTTTATTTACTGGGAACTCCAGGAGGTTTTATGACATAAAACACAAATAGAAATCTACACAAACAAAGCAAACAAACAATTTTTACATGAATTATGCAGTGTTGAAAGGTCTTTTCAGTGGCACTTTATGACAGTTTGCCTCTTCTGAGTCTTGAGGAAACTACTCCTCATTTTGGGACTTTTAATTCTGCAGAGGGAGCCCAAAACTTTGCAAGGTGTAAACTAAATAGACCTACGTGGTGCCAAGTAGTATGAGCAAGACAGTTTTTGCTTTAATTTCCCCTTACTGCTGTCAAAGAGAACAGCTGCAGTAAGGGGGAAAGAAAACCCCAACAGTCTTATCTCGAGTAACTCAGATTTTAACATGCTATACAGGATGTCTTTAAAAAAAAAACAAAACCTGAAAACAAGTAATAGAAACCAATGTAAACTTCCTAAACTAACTCAGCTGAGGTAACAGGTAGCCAGTTTAATTGGCTGATTGGGAAAAATTTATCTTCTTTTAAACACACTTGTACCTGAATTGGAAACAGCAGTGCATCACAACACTAGAGCATTTTCATGTAATTAAAGCAATGGATGGTGATGTAGATTCTACAGCTTTCATGACATTCATTAGCTGCCCAAATTATTGCTGAGTTTTGATCTGTAAATTATAAGTGTCAAGGAGGCTGTAAAACTATATTCAAATTAAATCAATAATATGCATAAAGTATTCTGTGTTCACTGCAAATATATTAAATATACAGCTCTTACTTGAGCATTATTTTCATAAAATTAACCCCCCAACAAAATTATAATGCCTTTTGTTGTAATTTTACACCATTGTGTATTTGATAGTACATACAAGTTCAGAAACTTATGAACTTCAAGAAATATTACATGCAAAACGTCTCTGAAAGCAGTTTGCACTTCTAAACAAATACTGAAATGTTCGGTCAGTAAATCATTGATGCACTCGACACTGGGTTATTTACAATGAAATAATTAAAGAATAAATTCAAAATCAGTTTATAATTTAAGTGCAGAGTCTGGGGTCAGTCTTCATCGCTGGAATCCGAATCCTCAGATGAAGACGATGTACTGTCAGATCCAGACGAAGCATCTGCTTTCTCTGAACCCTCATCTGTGCTGTTTTCGTTGTGAGAGCTTGGCTCTGTTCCCCCTTTGTCTTCCTGATCTCTAACCCTAGAATTTTCCTCCTTTTCTTCTGTGGGCTTGGCTGAGCCTGTGTCATTGCTTTCACTGTTCTGTACATCAAAAATATTAGACTGAGACAAAGCTGGGATATGAAGATTAAGGCCTGGAGTGAGAAGCATCCCTGGGTAAAGTATGTTGGACAAAAGTAAAGGGTTAAGAGAGAGAGGATTGGCAGCTGCAGCGGCAGAGGATGTTGAAGGAGAACTTGAAACAGAGTTTTCACCACCAGTATCCGTATTTTGGTCTTCTGTCCTTTCTTTCTTTGCATCTGTCTCCTTTGAGTCGTTTCCCTTTTTCTCCTCCGAAACGGATTCTGTCGACTTGGTGAGGAGTCCGCCCATGCCCAGCAGGTTTGGTAATCCAGCCATCCCTGACAGCAGCATGGGGAACATGGCAGCCATGCTCTTGGCCTCCCCGCCGGCAGCGAGCCCTGCCGGCATTCCCATCAGTCCCGCCGTGACCTGCAGCGACTGCAGGCTCTGCAGGTTCTGCTGCAGGGCCTGCAGGCCGGGCAGCTCCACGGCCGGCAGCAGCCCGTTGGCCAGCAGCGGGTTGACGGACACGCTGGCGGCAGAGGCGGCCGCCGCCGCCGCCGTGGCCTTGGCGATCTCGCTCTTGGGGCGCCGCCCGCGCCGGCTCACCTCCTCCCGCACCACCGGGCCCGTCAGGATGCGCTCGAACATGCCCTCGGGGAGGAAGCCCTGCGGAGACACGGGCACTTGAGCGTGCTGGGCAGCTGGAGACGGCAAAGCAAAAGCAAACGAGGACTGGAGCGCACGAACGGCCCAAGGCCTGGTGTGCAGAGGGCTGCCCGAGGGCGGGATGAGTGACTCGGTGCCACCACGAGCCCGGCGGCTGCAGAGCCATGCCCGCGGGCAGGGAGCCTCTCCCCCCTGCTAGCCCACCCCCCGTGCCCCCCGGCACACCGAGCCAAAGGCAGCGAGTTAGAGGAGCAAGCGCAATCTAAGCTCTAAACCAGCACTGCTTTGAGACGTCACGCAGCAATCACTTGACAGTTTAATTAGTTTTCAATTTAAAGTTAAATTATGTGTGATTGCACACGGACCAACAATCTCTGAGCTCTTCTTATTTTTGCTGGTGTCTCTTTAATGTCCTCATATTTCATCTCATCCATAAAATGAAGAATAAACAATAAAGACTCAAATTTAAATTAAATTCACAGTACTGCTATTTAGGATTTGTACAATATTACTTCACCACTTTAAGACCTCCTACCTAACAACAAAGAACTGCAATGAATACCAATATTCCCTTCAAAATACACTGTCTTAACTATTACTCAACACCATAGTACAACGGCCATTTTTTCCCCAGCGAGTAACTCTAATTTATATTATCTTAATACAACTAGAGGAATTCAGAACTCAAGTTCTGTTCTCTACTGTAGATAACTACTACTTTCTCAAAGTAATTCTATTATTTATACCACTATTTAGAGGTATAAACTATACAACATAACTTCTTAAAGTTCAAAATATGTTCAAAATATTTTCAAGGCAAGACTAACTGATAGTATCCTCGCTATCCTAATTTCTCAAAGGTGCGCACTAAAAGTAAAATAAATATTTTAATTTAAGTATTTTTATTTCCAAACTGTAACTTCAGAGAAAGTATTCTCTTTCTTAAATGATTTCTTGGCTACTATCTTTCCTAAAAGCCACTGGGTTATATTTAAGACATGAAAAGTCACAGTATTACAGCATCTTCAACAAAATCTCTAATTTGGGGTTGCCAGTCAGTCTTCCACCCCTTTCTTCTACTCCAGCTGTGCTAGCAAAGCATTTACTGAACTAAGCTGGCAGAAAGCTGACATTGACTCATGTTTGCTGCTAATGTAATACCAGAAACGAAAATCACACCTTTTGGCATGCATTTGTTTTCTGTTTGCCTTGTTTCCTTTCAGACACATTTCATGTCATGGTTATCTTATTCTGCAAATACTCACAGACTGTTTTACAACTTCTCCCCACTCAGGAGCCACTCCGTACTCTGGATTTTCTTTCAAGAACCTGCACAAATCCTTCAGAGGGGGAGCAAATGCACCCCCAACCTGAGAAGCAGAAGACAGAAGTCAGTGAATATGTGACAACTGAAAAGAAAAAAGGCAACATTAATACCTGACACCATTTCATTTTTACCTTTTAAACAACACAGCACAAATAAAGCCTCACTTCAAATGACCTGGAGCACAATGCAGCCTACAGCTGACTCCTGGTGATAGAGGTGTACATGGGTTGTTCTAAATCCACTGAACTCAAACTCATGTATTAAGCTCAGTTCGGGACTTCAGTATTTGACATTCCCACTAATGTTTAATATTTAATGTTCACTGAGATGTGCAAAGAATAAAAGAGCAACCACGTGAACAGAGAACAGTGGTCCAAATATTATCATGAAGGCTGTAAGTCCAACCTGCCTGAATTTTTCCTTTATTCAATATATAAATCCTATTCTTTCATTTCAGTCAACTTCTAAAAGTACTTCTTTTAAGAGGATCTGCCATCATGATGTAAGTTCTTGAGGTTTTTTTTCATGCAAGTAAGGCCAAGTTACAGTTACTCAACAGCATATCCTAATAAAAGCATATAAGCAGGAAAGTAAGCTTTTAAATTAATGAAAGGTATTATTTGGATCCAGAAAGAAAAAAAAGGAAAAAAATCTCCAGTTTCTGCTTAACTTTCTATATGAACTGCAACTAAACCCCATATTTTCTAGGCTACTTTTGGTCTCTCACTTCCTGCTACTCAAAGTATTACAGACCAAAAATGAAAAAAAAAAAAAAACAAAAAAACCGCTGCATTTGGTGATACAGAGAAATTGGAGACAACTTACACATGGAAAAATGAGATTAATAAAATATCCAAGTACCAGCTATGGAGTGGAAATTTGAGGGGGAAAAATCCATCATGAAAAGACAGGTTTTCACAGTAAACAGAGATCACTTCTCACTCCTTGATCCTCAACTTTGACAAGCTCCTTCAGGGCACAGCTTTTGAAGAGCAGGCACAGATCCCAGTTTCAAG
Organism: Sitta carolinensis; assembly: GCA_032173965.1. Lineage (NCBI taxonomy): Eukaryota > Metazoa > Chordata > Aves > Passeriformes > Sittidae > Sitta > Sitta carolinensis. Next base: position 17,683,785 of record CM063292.1, on the reverse strand, counting down.
AGACTCACAACCATTCTGGTTTCCCTTTAGAGCTGCTGTCTCAATACACTGAAGAGATTAAAGACTCCAATTCTGCCTCACTCTCCTGTACAGATGGACAAAGCTCCTGACCTTAATACAGCAGCATACAAAAAAACCCCATCCTGCTTCCCTTGTAGCTGCTCTAACAAAAAGAGAAGCTGGCACTGCCACAAGGGAAGGGGAAAATGCTCCATACACGGACACAACAAATCAAAGATTCTCCCTGGACTGCTGCTCTGGAGCTACATTGGCATTCAGAGACACCATGACACACATCTGGCCAGATCTGTTCAATAGACACCAGGAATGTTCTGCATGCTTTCCTGGAATATTGCCTTTAGCCTCCCCCAGAGCCTATTCAAATGCGTTGTGCTGTTCCCAAACTTTGACCACCTGTACAAAAATTCAATTCAGTGTCTGCTCTCACATCTTCCACTGCTGCCTTTTACCAGGAGAATTCCCCTTCTCCTTTTGTTCTCCTGTTCCCCTACCATTTCACCTAGAAATGTGACTGACAGCCAATACCTGTTGATGGATCCACAAAGAGCAAATGCTAGGCATTACTGAAAAAAAGCAAAATAATCCAGTACACAGCATTCCCTCAATTCCAAAGGACAAGTTTCTATGCCAGATATGCTATCAATGCAATTTTAACTGCATCAAAAATAGTGATGAGAAGATTACAAAAAATCTCAAACTTCTGATGAAGTTGCCACTTCTATCACATATTTTGAACATGTATTTCAGTGGCCTTGTCTCTGAATAAATGGCACAAACATTACACCATACTGAGTATTCAGTTCTATAAACCATGGGCTAAGTTTCTATCTGTATCTTAGATATTTTCATAGTTGCAAAAAACGTACTATAAGATTGTAATTGACATTTTTGTTCTGTGCCAAAACTTCAAAACAAAACTTTCATTTGTGTACTGGGAAAATTTTACCAAGCGTAGTATATCAAGTTCTTCATCTGGAGTAACTTTTCATTTGGGGAGTATCAGAATGGGAACAGTATCATGAATACCTTTCTTGCATTTCTTCTATTTATGAGCTGAACACGTTCTTCACCAGTTAAACTGTTCACATCCAGTTTATTGGGGTTTCGACAACGGTGTCTTTTTTGCTTGGGTCTCCCATCGTGCAGCTGCATCCTCTGTTATTAAAGGAATTAAAAAGCCAATTACCTTTCTGATATAACTGCTCTAAAAACAGTAAGATCTCTGTGTACTCTTGAGTCAGGCATTAATTTGAAGCCAACTTCAACTTCAGTAATATTTTAATAACAGTACCTATTTACTAATCATAATCATTTAAGAAGCAGCCCAGTAAACAGCACTACATCATCTCTCTGATGCCTCTGCCCATTGCTTTACTGATTTTTCAGATTTTTAACAGTGCTTTAACTGTCTGGAAGATTGCTGCTGTTTTGTATTATCTTCATGAAGAAGTAAGGTTGTTATTCCAGGTATCACACACATGATTTTCTTATATTCTGCTAAATATTAATAAATCTCAAATTCAGAAGTGACAGTATGAGAAGATCATACCTACACAAACACCACTACCATAGCACTCTACTGTAGGTATGAGATACATTTCACAGTAAGTTCTTTAATCCTCCTTCACATCACTAAATATGCAGTTACAGATCTTCAGCTCCCATTATCAGTATCATGGTAATGTGAGTTTTCTTAGCCTAAATAATTTTTTAAATTGTAAACAAAATAATACAAGTATCAAATCTCTTGATTTAGCATTGCTTTTCTTGGCAATTACATTTGTGAGACAAAAGGAAGGCCTGCAAACCCCAAACTCTAAAAAGAAATGGACATTTTCCTTTTCCTGTGTGGAACAGAAGAACAAGGAAATAATTCCCCGTAACAAAGAACACAAACCCAAATACACCATATGTGAAATATTTACTACTTAGCTAGGGAGAGGTGGAAGAAGTACTCACAGGAATACAAGCTCCTGAATCTTCAACATATCCAGGATGTTCTTTAAGCCACCTTTCTAAATCTTTTCTTTTAGGGGCATCATCACCTGCAAGCCTTGTTCCATCTTTTAGGTTAATAACAGGAACTGGACTCTCTGCATCGAGCATGCCTTGGGACTGTGTGTAAGTGAGTGCTGGATTTATTCCTGCAGCAACCTGGCAGGAGTTAATACCTGGATTCACCTGGAGAAATTGAAAACATCTCATTTACTGCACTGAAAACAAACCATCACAATTATTTCCTGTATGAGTCAATGAAAGCCACAGTTCTGCAGATCACACTCAAGGACCTGGGCACTGCTCATGCCACAGAAATCCTTTCAAGGCACTGCCCAATTAGGTCCCCCAACAGATGTTACAGGAAGGCATGTCCAAGTGTTGTTATGTCAAGCCACAAAATGTTAATACATTGTTAAAGTTCATCAGAATTAAAGTTATATTAAAGTTACGTAATTATAAACTATCGGCAAAAACCATCCCAAACCTGAAAGTTTTGACTACAAGTTTTTGTGGAACAGAGACAGCTGGTTATGCTCAGTTAAAGCACTAATAATAACGATTTTGATATTTTTTTTTTTTTAATTTTGATACAAAATCAAGTTTACTTACATGGTTAGGCTGTTTATTCCTATTCATAAAGAGGACATCAACCCCCTCCACATTCTTCCTTCTTCCTCGTCTCTTTTTGACTACAGGCTGACTGTCAACTATAACTCCATTGGCACTGGCTGTTAAGTGACTGGAAGTACCTAATAAATGATACAATACAACTTGTGTCAGATGCTTGTTTATAAAGAGAAACAAGTCTGAATAAAAAAGGAAATCAAATTATTTGAATTAGTTCGAGTGCATGTAACTTCCACAAGCAGCAGCTAAGATAAATTGCCCTGTTTTATGATGGTTTAAAGCATCATGAATAAAAGGCTCTGAAAACCACTTTACTATGAAAATTCCATTACTGTTCCTCCACCCCTTCCAAGTTAATCTGTACAGGGATGATTACCATTGAAAACTCTAGATAACATATACACAGAGAGGCAGACATCCCTAAATAAATGTTTGACCTTAATGGTTTGTTGCAAAATTTAAGCAGAAGCTGGCCTAAATTAAACACCCATTTCTAATAATTTCTAATATTTTAATCCAAATGTTAACTCCTTACTTTAGGCTCATTTTTATTTGTCAGAGTATACCTACTTTGTTATCAAACAAGCTGTAAGTTTTTGGCTATAAATCAAAAACTGATTCTAGGTTACTGTTCTCCACTGCCTCTTTACATGAGACACAAGAGAGATTATGAAGAGTCCAAATTAGCAGAGGCATAAATCTGGAACTCTTCATCTGTACTTACAAAGTAGCCACATTAAGTTGTCAGTTAAATTGATTACTGTCAGTGTACAGTAATATACTTTATGATTATTAAAATCTTCTTTGGAGGGGGTTTACAGTGTATAATAGCATAATTCTAATAAATGAACATTACAGTAATTGACACTATGATGAAGTATCAGGTGCTCCAAACTGTACAGTTCTCTACACTGGAGAGTATTTCTCCAGGCTGCAGATTAGAACAGCATTGCAAACATCTCTCTCCACTGCCAATTCATGGACATCAACAGAAGAACCCAGAAGATTTAATGCTAGATTACCCTTCTGCTCTCTGATATTTTATGTACCTGATTTGGGAAGTGATTTTGGGAAGTTGACAAGGCTGGTTTCTGAAGCATTCTGGAGTTCACGTAGGCGAGCCAGATATTGCTGCTGACCCAAGGCACCCTCCTCGCTTTCAAATGGCCTTTTCTGAGACAGTCCCTGCTTCTGAAAAGTCAATTTCAAACCACCTTCCTGTTAAATAAATGCCAGGGTTAGAAGAGCTTCTGCTGAAGCAGAAAGAACTACTTCATCATCAGGATTTTCACATACAGTTACTCCAGCAGAATTGAGAAAGAATGAAAGTGCTGTGTTAGACCTGATACAATCTTGCTCTTCCATGCACAACCAGAATTTGAACAGAAATTTCATCTGAACTTAAAAGTCCAGACACAGGTAAGGTGTTTACCTCCTGAATCCAGTCACAGACCCAACTACAAGAGCGTCACATATTTTTATGTGCTACAAACAGGTCTAAAACTACAGATAAACAAAATGTTTGAAGCTTCTAGCCTGCATTTAAACCAGGAAATTTTCCTGTAATCCTCTAAAAGACCATGAAACAGTAAAGTGCTTGTTAAAATGTTTAAAAAAAACTGAACAGCAGAAATACCTTTTTATACTAACCAGATTTGTTAGAAACAGCACAAAACAAGCCGTATGAGGAAGCATCAGCAAGGCAAAAAATTCAGTTCAGAGAAAAAAGTAATGTTTCTTTCCAGTGGCTTATGTAAATTAAAATAAAAAAACAAAACAAAAAAGAACACAGAAAAACCTCCTCCCCAAAAAACCAAACCCAAACCCCAAACACTCAGTGCCCAGAAGCAGCAGACCCAAATACCCACAAACAAGTGTGTGAAGAAGTGAGAGTGAGAGCAGGCAGCCACTTGCAGGTAAAGCATGCCGCACACCGCAATCGCAACCAGGTCCTAGGGCAATAAAAATAAACATACGTCATTGATTTTCACTGTAAACTCCTTTTCTCGTACATGCTTCTTCACCTTTGACAGCTGGGGTGATTGGTCATATTCTTCTTTTACAGCTGCTAGAGGGGGTGTGGGTGCACTGGGCTCACTGTACTCTGCAGCTGCCCCTGAGCTGTCCAGGAGTTTGGTGGTGTAGAACGATGCCACTGTGGGGCTGTCGTAGCTCCTGCGGGCTGAAGGCCATTTACCCTTCAACACTGTCTGACAAATGCTGTCCAGCCGGTTAATCATAACTCGATCCTACAAAAGAGGGAAAATCATTCTCTAAGACCAATGCTTACCAACACTGTTACGTTTATGTATTAGCTCCTAATTCTACAGAGAAGAGAAACTACAACATTTTTATCACTGGACTTGAAGATGTTGAAGTTCCTGGATTTGTGCTGATTTGCTGTAAATCTGTGAAAGCACTCCTGTACTTAATTTCACTATACCTCTAAATAAATAAGCCATGTTTCTCATCTGTACAGGGTCTGGCAAACAACTGAAATGCACTATCGCCCTGATTTTTAAAGGAAAGATATGGTAACTACCAAAGCAGTGTTTGTATGTGTGGCTTTGACCCGGTGCTAGCAGGATCTGAACATGTGAGCAGCACCATAACATACAGCAGAGATCATTTATAAAACTAAATCTGCAGACTATTATTCTTGTCTCCTTTTAGCGTCCAAAACCATGTAATACCTCATACCCATCCTCTGGACACCAAACACAGATAACAACATTTCACACCCTCCATAACACACAGTTCTCAAGTCCCAATAAATTCAGCTAAGTACATGAGGACTACAGAAACTACTGGATTTTCTGATCATTTCACAGTAACTAGTCAAATAAAACTCCTGACTGCTAAAACTACAAGTTCTGTAAGCAAACGCTTATTTCTGTGTTCAAGATTCTGACCTATATTTTATATAAGTCAACTTTTTCCACTTGGAATGTAATTTTTCACAATGTGACAAGGACCTGTGACAGTAAAGTTATGCTCACCTTCAAAAACTATGAAAAGTAGTATCTAAATTTAAATGCATGTTTCAAGGAGTCAACATACCAACACCTAAAAGGTCCTGAAGCTCAAATCCTACAGCTATTTCCCCTGCTTCTTGGTTCTAACATATTTATAACAATATTAATGTTAGAGACCACCTTCAACTATTACTTTGGTTTTCAAAGTTGCATTATGAACTTGCCTTTGGCCAGTAGGATGCAGCCAACATGTATCCACCTTGTAGGAGATAACTGGAATTTGGTGTCCCATTGTTCATCTGGAAACTGTCCTGTGTCTCATCTTGTGTGGTGCTCAGAGAGGCCATGCTCTCTTCATCATAGGCTTTTATATGTGGGGTTCCTTCTGCTAAATAAAACCATCAAAAACATTATGTTATAAGGGAATTAAACAAGCACTGTAAGAAGTTCAGGTGAACAAAACACATACAACAATGTTCAGAGAAAGTCCAAACACAAAGTTAAACTGAAGAACTAATCTCTTAGGTTTTCCAGGCTGCTCCTTTTCTAGGGATGTAAATTCCACACATATCCCTGTTGGTATTTCGAAGCTTATGATGTGGAACATTTAGCTATTTGGAAACAGATATGCTTCAGAGTAATCTAACAGACAGTCTTCACTTAACAAATTTCCTTTCTAAGACAGGAAACATTCTTAGATTCACTAAACTATAGAATTAAATTGAAATCAAAGGTGTCTATCACCAGCACATGGCAAATCCATTGGGAAAATAAAGAGCAGCCCATTTCATTTTCTGCATGGAATACTGGATGTTTCATGCCCTGAACACGTGTGCCTGCATAATTCAATTGTTAAATTTTTAACCACTGAGGATTTTTTTCCATTTTATTTCCAGTGTGTCCTCTGACTTTCTTATACTTCATCATTAGGTATTTCACTTTTGCCTCCAGCCAGACAAGTTTCACTATGATATGGGGAAACAGTCTGAAACAACAAAAGTAAGTGTTGCCTGAAAATGTAACTACTGCATCAGGACAAGGAGTAAGAGGGGCAGCTCTTCAGAAATTAAATTTGTCCTTAACAATAGCTCTGTACTGAGTCATCTGATAGAATTCAGCTCTCCCTTCAGAGATGTTTCAAATGTGGAAAGTATGCCAAAGGGTCACTGCCATTGTACAACCAATGAAATAAAACTTGGGCTTAAAATTAAAATACAGTTAAGTGAACTTTCCAGCATTTACCAATCTCTTCAACACCAAGAGCAAAATCACAAAAAAAAAACAAAAAACAAAAAACAAAACAAAACAAAAAAACAAAAAACAAACAAACAAAAAAAAAAAACAAAAAAAAACACCCACCCAAAAAAACGACCCCAAAACAAAAAGGCCAACTGACTTTTGGGATTCTGCAGTCTGAGGAAGGCAGTGTTACTTGCCTAATCAGAGCTGGCACAAAACAAGCCCAATAGCTGGACTTGTAGAACACTTATGGTAACCACAATCTCTATATAAATATTTGTTACATAAGCATTCCTTTGCTGTCACTGTCTTACTGTTTGCATACCAACCGTTTTCTCTAAAGATGTCCTTTCCCTGCTACAGGCAGCAGCATATTAGTGATTTTTTCTAAGTGGAATTTTACTTGCCCAGTAATAATTTCCCCAGTAAATTGACCCCATGGTTTCCATTCGTGGACAAGAAGATCCATCTGATTAAGACAACACCTTTTTCCTTAGGCACTGGAAAAAAAATAGGTTCTAAATCCCACTGCCTACCTTCATTTTCTTCCCTTCTCTATTACCATTTCTATCACACAGAGAAAACTTTCCACATTCGCAGTTTCAGTGGGGGAAGCAGAGGCCACTTCACAGCAGCAAAGTAAGGAGTGTATTAAATAATGAATGGCTGGGTTTTGAAAAACTTTAAATCACTTTATCGGAGGTTTCAATCTGAAGCTTTCACTGTGTCTGTGTTAAGTGGTCTTATGTGCTGCAGTCACCTCAGTCTTGACTAAGAAGTTTTTTTAAATAATTTTTTGGAAAAATTTGTAAGTGTTTGAAAAGTTTCAGTGCAAAACCATTGTTTGGGCACCTCCAGTTCACAACAGAAAGCAGCTGACATGACTCAAGTTTGGACAGAAGGAAGCTTGCAGGTTTCATGAAAGAACAATGAAGAAGCTACACAGACAGGTGAGCAAGAGTGGAAAAAACAAAGAGGGAAACCTGTTTAAAGGACCTGTTCAGAAAGAAAAAGAACTCATAGCAGGGGATACACAGCGTTTACTTCCAGAAAACACTGTCCATTCCACTCTCCCACACGAACCACATGCACAGCAACCTTGCTTAGGGAGCCAGTCAACACATCCTGTGTACCTCACCCGAGGCATTGATATGAAGCAAACAAAAAAGCAGTATTCCTGAAATTCTTCCAACTCACTTGGAAGAATCAAGCAAATATGTTTGTTTACATTTACTTTATGTTTAATAAAGTTTACTCTGGGGGATTTAATAGCCTTTTTTAGATATTTTTCCATTAAGAATAAACTAGTTCAGTAAAGAGTTATACTGCAGAAGTAAGACTACACACATACCACGTTTTTGTGCCTCCTCTTCATCACTATCACTCTCTTCAGACGATGATGATGACGACGACGATGATGATGAGGACGATGAGGAGGAGGATGAGGATGCTGAAGAACAAGATGAAGATGATGAAGAGCTAGAGCCAGATCGAGAGTGGGAACAAGATGAGGAAGACGAAGAAGATGAAGATGATGACCTGGAAGAACAGGATGATCTATCTGAGTCAGAGTCTGAGTCAGAGCTAGAGTCAGACCCCCTTTTGCTGACTCTCTGTTTTTTGGAAGCTGGGTTTGGAGTAAGAGGCTCTGTCCTTGCTGCCACCATGCGTCTGTCTGTCTCAGCCTTCACGCTAGGTCTGTGGTCTGTAATTTGTATTGGGGTGCCATTTTTGGGACTCAAAGGTTCAGATTTCAGTATTGTCTGTGTCTCCTCTGTAGACATAGAGTCCTCTTCAGAAGACTGAGGGTCCTCTTTCAGATTTTCAGTTTTAGCTTTTGTGTCCTCAAAAGCATTCACTTTAGCATCTGACAGCCTTGACTGAGGTGTGAGAGGAGAGGCAGATAATGCCATCTGGTACTGGTGCAAGAGTGGAGTAGAAGTCCTTGAGAGAGCCACTTTGTTTTGATTATAGTTCCTCTGGGCAGCCATAAATGAGAGTTCAGGATCACGAAGAATATGATAATCTGTCCTGCTAACTCCATGTTTAGCAGCTCCAATAAGTAAATCCCTGTCGTGAGTCCCACATTCCCACCAGACAGGTAGGTCTGGGTTTGGCTGGCACAGCTTTAGTCTCTCAAACAGCTGGGGGTGTCTGAGAGCCTGTTCTCGCACTTTCCGCAGGAGCTCGATGCGGTACAGAGTCCGGGAGGCGCGTTCCTCTGTGATGGGCTGGATAAAAATGTTTGGGTCCACAAGTTCTGCATCAAAACAAAATGAATGAGAATCTGCCAAAACCAACATAGCAGTACTTTAAGTAGACAACTCTAATCAGTTAAGATATGTCTCCCCATTACAAGCTTTCAGTTTTACTCTCAACAGGTTTCCTTAATTCTTCCTCCCCCATTTTAATCTTCCAATACATGAAAGAAAAACCTTTTCAAGGTAAGCACTGACAACACAAATTTAAAAACATACACACCCACCTTCTTTTGAGGGGAGACGACAGACCCTCCTGCACATTGACATAAATGCATACAGGTACTTCTCCAAGCTCTCATCAGTTTTCTTGTGCAGCCGAGCCATGGCTCGAAACTTGGTCCAGTCAAACCGTCCCCTCTCAGGGTCAAACACCACTCCAAATGTGGACACGACTCTGTAAAAGTCAGCTTCTTCTCTCCTTGTCCATCTTGACCAGCAAGAAAAGATGTGAAATTCTGTCAATTTCTTCATTGTTTAACACATTACGTCTTGACCCTTTTTTACATAAGGGAGGATTGATAAAATACATTTGCATACTGCACATACCTTTGCTGTCTTTCAATCTTAGCAGCCATCTTTGGATTTAGTGCAGCTTCTTCATATGGAAGCTGCATCATACTGGTTTGTACTGGGAATGTTGGCTGGATCTGCTGGGCCTGCCTGTTCTTACTCGTCCGTTGATAAGCTGTTATCAGGCGGCGCAGACGCGTTGTTAAGGCAGACTGAGTGGGCCAATAGACTTTGTCCCCTTCCATCATTTGTCCATCTATATGAAAACCAAGTCATGGGAAAAACAACAAAGTTGATCATTGCTAGTGTCTATGGTTCTGCACTAGGTCATCTCTGTTTTAGCTAAGAATCACAAGAATTAAACAATACCAAACACAAAAGCAACTGGCTCAAATTTGAAGTTTTATGGATTTACCTCCATCTGCTATTACGAGATCACCCGGGGATGAAACGTCATCCTGTAAAAAAAACAAAAGCACAATTTAAAATATAGCCCTCTCCAGAGATTTAGCTTAAACATACATTTTACAACAATTTCTGAATATGACAACGAACAAAAGTAACAAATGGTTTGGATAAATGACTAACAGTGCATACAACAGAACTGTGCAACAATTCCCTACCATTCCCACCCTTCCTGACAACTTCAGAAACACATGGACTAAGCTTTATCAATTTAGAGAAGTACAGGATAAAAAGTAATAATTTGCTCAACAAAAAGGTGGAAGTATTACATTACAAGTGAACGTGTGTTGAAGTGCATAAGAAAATGAGTGTTAAAAAGAGCTACAAATTGGTGCCTACTATACCTCTATGTCATCTTTAAACAGTGCTGGTGCTGGCTTATATTCTGGATCTTCTACATCCCTGTTAAAAGTTCAAGAAGAAGCCATTTTAGTAATATTAGACACTACTAACTGAAAAGTTCTTACACTCTTTTCAATTAAGCAAAACTGATTTAAATTTAGTAACACTCTGTGTTTAATTTTCTGTTTGAAATGAAAAAAATTATTTCATGGCAGCTTTGGCTTGAATCCTGCTCCCCCAGTTCACTGTATCACTCAAAGGTATTCTTTATGACCACAACTAAAAGCTTCAGTGATGAGGCAATGAATAAAAGCAGTTCTCTCTTTCAGCAGTTACCAGTAATTCTCACATTCATCTACTGGGGTCACTGGTCAGCTACACAGGACTATGGCATCAAAAGCTGACCTGAAATCAAGTTAAACAAGTCTGTAGCATCTGAATTTGCATTTCAGTGTCTAAGTAGTATTTTTAATAAATCAACACAAGGCAGAATCCTGGTTAATAACAAGTTGCTGCATTTTTCCCCTAACTGTGAAATCCCAAACTACAGTAGTTATTACACCATTCCTGTTTTCCACCCAGTGGGAGTAAAAGCAAAGTAGTATTCAAAGTAGTATACGACAATGACACTAAACTCATGTAAAACCAGTTAGGAAGAGAATAAGGTACAGCATGTAAATTCAGATTTGTTTGCTTTAAGGCCCCAAAACATTCCCTTCCATACCCATCCATATAATCGTTTGCTCTCTGTTCAGCAGCAACTGCTTTGTCATCTGGTTTTCCAACTCTTTCCAAGAAGCAAAGAGCTGGGTCTGCTCTGATAGTGTTGTATTTTTCATAACCTATAAAGGAAAAAAAGTGGCAAAAATTCAACTTCCAGAGTAATCAACAACAACAACAGCAAACAAAAAACCCCCAAACAAAACCAAAAAACCCACCACTGAACGGAGGGTGATTTCATATCGTTACTCACCATGTTTAAAAACTCCAATTAGAAGAGATTTATCAGCATCTGCATCCCACCACTCAGCAGGAACTTCGGAGTGGTCTGGCTCAGGAACCCAAACATCAATTTCACTAAAGAGAATCACCAAGAGCATCCCAACATCAACAGAATTCAGAGGGAGAAATAATTTTTTATATTTTCTTAGTACATTTCTACTTTATGTGGGACTTTGAACTTCTCTCTTCAAGCACACAAATACAGTAAACCCCTAAATCCAGCAATACAAAACATCCAGAAACCTGGGTATTTTGTATTTGAGACCAGTAACAGGGAAAGAATACAACAGCAAAACCAGTATACAACATTCTTCCTCTCTCAGCAAACTTCAACTCCCAGCAGCCTGTGCTTGCACAGCTTTACAAACTGAGGATTATCTGTGTTAGTGCTTAGTAGCATAAGAGACACTGTTCTTCACTAGTACTTCTCAATCAAATGACATCTTTCTGCTTGCCACAAACTCCTGTAGCAGTGAGTTCAAGAATTTCCAAACAGCAATATTTGCATTAAAAAAATAAGTTAAAAAAAAAATAAAGGCATTAATAGAATACAGAGCACATAATCAAAAGCATGGGGAAACCTGACAATTATCATGTCAAGTACACAATTCTATCTTTCCCTCACTTTTTCAGTCTATTTGTCTCATATTATTTTACTTTATATAGCTAGACTCAGGAATCAGGACTTCCTCATGTCAAATTGATGAAGTGTTTAGTAAACAAAGAGAAAACAAAAACATGTTCCTCACAGCCTAAGGATAAACACATTTTGTTTAACATGTCTTATTTAGGTCTAGGCAGATTCTTGAATTTTCATCTGACATTTGAAATAAATAAGTAAAAATACTCTATCTATAGTTCACCTTGCATCAGTTCCATCAAAGACCTTCTGGATTTCATTACCAATGACTTCTTGTTTTAAGTAATACAGCATTCTTACTCGAAGTAAGACTCTAAATAAAGAAAAAAGACAAATACAAATATTAGAACTCTAAAAGCTTTCAATAATTGTGGATGGTTTTGTTTTGTCTTTTGTAATATCACAGAGATTTCAAGTTATTTTCCTAAAACATACTTCCTCCAGTTTTAAAGGAGGGTAACATACAGCTCAGCTGACCTAAGACTTTTTATGGTCATCACATTTACAAACTGTTTCACTGCAAAATTTCTTTCAAATCCTGAAGACCAGGGTGAGCAGAACACTCTTCACTTGGTTCATAAATACTGCTAAGAATAAACTGCTCTTTCCCTTTTCCTGCTGAGAACATGCCCTCAGAGAGGATTGAGTGGGTTGACAATGAACATCCTCCCCTTAACCTTTCCATTCCTTCTCACTCATAATTTGGTGCATGACCCCAGTGAATTCTCCATGTTTTACCTCAATTCTTGACCACAGCTGTATGCACTGTCCAAGCAGAATATGACAAGTTTTGATACAGAAAAAATATTTATCTAAACCAAGCTCATTCACTGTCATGAATGACTAAGCTTTCTCAAGCTGGTAGCTCAGATTCTCTGAAGCCTAGAAAACGTGCCAGGGAAACAGCATGTAAAATTGAGGGGCAACACCTTCAGTGCTTTCAGTCTCCTTGATAATAAGTATTCCCGCTCTTTAGCCCCTTGGCTGCTGCAAGGCATCCCAAACATGCTAGCAAGCGATCTCTCCACAGACAAAACCAGATTCTTCAAAAATTGTAATAGAATTATTTTACATGTGAAATCATCTGTTCACCTCCAAATACACCACGACCTATTTATTCTAATCAAACTAACACCACTAAAACTCTTTTTTCCTACTACCAGAAACTATTTTAAAGTCTAAGACAATGAGAAACTAGAAGAAAAAACAAACATCAAAAGACATTCACACTACAGCTACTGCTTACTTGTTGCAATGGTGTTTTATGTGCTTTTTGTATCCTTCATCTTGCAACAGATGTTCTGGATTGTATTTTCGAAGCCATTCCGCTTTGTGTATATCAAAAGTGCTAGCTTGGGTCTTCACTTTTTTTCCTTTTCTTCCTCTGGGCACAGGGGCTGATAAGCCTACATAATGTAAAATATTACAGATATAGATGCCCACAATACTTAACAGTTCCTATATCCTGTACAGTCACTGTGATCAGTGCAGGAACACTAACATCAGTCTCTGTGAGTTTTTTTGTGTCTCAGAGCATCTCTAGAGTATGCATCACCAGTAGGGACAAACAGCAGAGGGGGAAAGAGGAGTGTGCTGTCTATCACCAACTATGAGACAGAAGTGGTTGTTATCAACTGAAATGAAAGCTCCCACCAAACACCATTTGAGTAAGCCATCAAATGCAAGGCAAAGCAGCAGTGACACTTCTTTGCCCATCAGTTAAATCGCGTGCTTGAAATCAATCCCATTTATTCAAGCAGGAGGTGCTCAGAGAGGGTCTGTAGCTGTGTTTATCCCAGTACCACAGGCACACACATATCTGAAGCTGGTTAAGTGCAGAAACACATGAAGTCCTTACCAAGGTGGTTCTGTAGCTCTCGTGTTTGCCCGTCCTCTGTTGGGGTGATGAGATCCCATATAAAACTCTTTATTTTCTCATCCCCTCTGTAGTGAACAAGACAATAGGCTAACAGAGCTCGGCAAATTATCTCCACATCCTGTTCATTCAGCTGCCTCTTGAAGCGACCATGGGACAGAATTTCTCTCCATCGACCCCACCTAGCCCAAAGTGAAACACGAATCAGCACCCAGAAGTGAAACACTGGGGTAGCTACAGACTCCTCCAACAAAAGAGAGTTTTTCTCTAAAGTACTTAACTTTTAACCTTTTTCTTTCAGCTTAAGTTACTGAGTAGAAGAAAGAAAGTAACATTTGCAACATAAGTGCACTTAATTAAAACAGAGTTTTAAACAAGAAATGTCTCTAGAAAAAATATGGATGATTGCTTTAAACTTCAAAGACACAAAACTCATGGGAACTCATACTGACAAGAATGCTGTTATTTTTCTTTTAAAGATGGGTGAGAGAAGACCAAAGATTTGATTTCCAAATCGCCTTATCTGATTTCAGTATGCTTAAAATAACTGGTTAGATTCTCAGTTCCTATTTGTACCTCACAGAAGTGCAAGATGTTCTACAATTATGAAAATCAAGTTACCTACCAAGGCTTTATTTCAGACATTTTTTAAGGAGTCTTGAGCCTGCCTGCAGCACTTACTGTCATGATTTTCAGAGAGACTCCTGTAGTGCCCATGCTAAATGCTATAATCTCATTCGAAGAAAGATTTTCACCCTTCTTTCTTAATGTTTCTTTAATTGCAAATTGTCAGGAAGATTTATTATGGGCTGCAAGATAAATTCGTGTTCTAAATACAACATTCTCTGCACACACACCAGGTTATTGCCACTACAGAGTTAAGTTATTCCACAAATACAATTTACTGCATGGATAAGAACACTTCACAGAAAGAAGGAGGATGTGCACAATACCCATAGACCAGCAAGTTCTTCTCCACACGGAAGCACTCTGTCCTTCCGTAGCCGTTGGAACGGTCGCACGGCCGGCGGAGCTTCGGTTTTTCTTCACCCTCACTCTCCACCTCAGACAACTCTGCCAGCTCATCCTTCGTAGCACTGAAGGGCCGTGTTTGTTTCCTGATTCTTGGGGTGTCAATAACAAGGCTGTTCTGCAAAATTGCAAACAAACCTTGTGAGAAAAACAGTTGTCGAGTTTCAGAAACAATTCCGATCTTTCGTCATTCACAGCTATTTTGTGAAAACACTTAACACCCATGGAGCAAGTAAAACATTTTGTGGTACTTAAGGCAACAAAAAATGAGTTTCATATGCTATGCCAGCACATTAGTAACAAACAACAGAGATTATCTCATCTGAGCTGAATACTGACACAGACTACTCTGAATTTTGTGGGAGAAAAGGGGCACTGAAATCTTTTTGAATCAAATGCATGGGGAATGTCTTATAGGACACAGATTTCAGTATTATAAAATTTATACAGGTCTTAGTCAGTTATTTTGCAGATTCCAGTGCAAGATTTACAGACAGAGAAACGTGGCAATCAGAGTAATTCACCACTTTCAGTCATTTTGAGGTCCTTGAGAAAAATCAGAAATGTCCAAACTTTTTTCTGGACAGCAGGGACATAGGAAATACTACAGCTGTCAGCAGGCTGACTGCTCATGCACAAATAATCCAGCACAAAAAGTATGGTTTGTTGAAACATTTATCAAAAAGCACCGGAAAACCTATACCTGAAATTTCAGAATTCAACAGCAAGCACATACTTGAAAAAACACACATTAAAAAAGTACTTACTCTACCACTGATAGCATCGATATCTATTTCTGCTTTTTTGGCCCATTTCTGCCAGAAGTTGGGATCATCTAGTGAAATATCAGTCCTGTTTCCAGATGCAACAAAACTAGCCTGTAATAAATAAAACTAAAGCTCACCAACATCGTACATCAAAAGTTGCTAGTCTGCCTCACTGCTGTGAAGATTGCCTGACCTTATTTCATCAAAAATCTCCCAAGCAGCTGTTAAGACTTTAGAAGTTACTTACACTGCAAAGCAACTCAAAAGTTCTCCTCCCCCTTAATTTTTAAAAATCAGATCCATAATATATCAGAAAAATCTAATGAACTTTTATGCTCCATCAGGAGAGAAGAACATTAAGCAGCAAGATTCTTCTGCTTCTAAGTCTGAATCTAAATTACTCGAATGGAAGAAAAAAAGAATCTTTTGAAGAGCCTTATCAGCATTTGGGGATTTCATCTCATGCAGAAGTACTCGCTTGAGGGAAATTTCAAAGGGGCGTTTAAGCTACCAACAATCAAAGCCTGAGTGCATGGAATAGGCTTAATTTCAGAAGGCATTTAAAAAACCCTGATACACTGCATTTGGAGGAAGAGTAAATACACATAAAAATTTCTAACTCTTCTGATAAAAAGACAGAGATGATGATCTTTAGAAATCTACTTCTTATTTAAGCCATAATCGGCAAGATAAGAAAACCTATATAAACATATAAATAAATAGTACTTTTAAATACTGCTGTTTAAGAATATAAATATACATTTATGATATTTTAAGTCTTCTTTTTTCTCTGCCTGTTTAATTCTTTTGGAATTTTCACAATTGCATTCATGAAGTGCCCACACCCCAAGCTCAGTTTCACTGCTTGGTATTTTACACTCCCAGCCCCCTTCCCTTGTACATATATGTATCTCTACTCACTGCTATTTTAGAAGGTTTCTTATTTTGCTTCTCAGATTCTTACCAAAAAACTCAAGTTCAAAATATATCCTTTGTTTATGCATTTTTAGAATAGGCCTGACAATTTTTAACCTTGTCAATTGTCATATATATTTTCCCCTGCCCTTAATATATCTAAATATAAATAGTTCTATAAACAAATTTGTTTTAATGTTCTTGGTTAACGAAGCTCATTATATCTCACACAACCCCCAGCCTTTTCCAAAGCAGCACAGATCCATTACTCATCTTTGCTCAAGCACACTCCTTGCACCTGGCGTTTACAGCATCCGTCTGTGTCAATGTCATTGTTTATGTGCACGTTACACATGCCCATTAAACAGAATATGCACCTCACACACTCCCCCATTAAACACAAGTAAATGTAACTTAAAAACAAGGCCTAAGCTCTACATGCCCAGTCACATTTACAGCTCTCTCCTGTCACAGAACACCCTGCTGTTCTGCACCTTGGCAAACGTGGAGCCTCTTCCCTCGGATTCGATCGTGATGGTTTTAGTCCGACGCTGCAGGATCTGGTCAATGTCCTCCTCACAGAACTTGGAGCCTTCATCCTCCTCATCCATAATGGCACCATAGGCACCTCTTCGAAGCAAGTCTTCTATTTCTTTTTTGGAGAGTTGCTGGATCTGAGCAAATAAAATCGGGTTTAGACAGTTAAGAAAATAAAATCCCTGAAGTCTTTTCTCTTCCTCTTTCCCATCTTTCTACAACCTAACTGTGCCTCATGATCTATAAGCCTAAATCTGGAGTATTTAAAGCTATGAGAAAAGTCTAGTTGATAGTTGAAATAAATTAGGTGCTTGCAGTACATAGTTTTACAAGTATGCCCCTCTTCTTTTTGGCTATTCTCAACACCATCATGTGCATGTTCAAAAAAAAGATTACCTGTTTATGCTTACATTAAAGTAAAACATTATCTCAATAGGAAAAGATACAAAGAAACAAAGAGAAACTTTTCTCCTTGTTTTAACTTTGACATTATCTACCTTGAACTTTATGAGGCAAGAAACAGTGAAAAATTTCTCAGAGTAACTGACTAGATCTAAAATTATATCAGCTATATTGCTAGTCCATATCAGAAAACAGAATGGAGATGCAAATGACAGAAAAAGGGAAAAGTGGCAGCTTCTGTAATTTAATGTAATTCCCACATGATTACAAAAGCAAAAGGAAGGTTATTTCAGGAAATAAATCTACATACACCACCAACACTGTTTTCTCTTCCACTCATGCTCTGCAAGACAGCCTTATCCAGTCCCAGTTTCAGACTTGCTCTGTCAAACATCTCTCTCTCATAGGAATTACGTGTGATCAGTCTGTAGACCTTCACTGCTTTGTTCTGACCAATCCTGTGGCATCGGGCTTGAGCCTTTGGAAGGAAGGGAGGAGGGCAGTCAGAATTTAGACTTATGTAAGAATAACACACTGATCTTTTAAAAACCTGTTTCTGCTGTAGTCCAATCCAAAAACTCAAAAGAAGACAACACACATTTAAGCAAACAGAAGCTTATCAGACATTTTCTACATTGTGAACAGTTTTCTATACACAGTCTAGCACAAAAAATGCAGATGAATGACCTGTGCTGACTGCTCCTGACTGGTACTTCCCTTGCAGTAACACCAGATAAACAGACCTGCTAGATCCTAAGTTAGCTGATCTCCTGATACAAACAGTAAAGGATTGCAACTTCAGAATTATTTCCATTTCAGCATCTAATTCCTAGATTCAATTAATTTACTTTTTCTTAATGTATATTAATCCTTTTCTGTATACTATGTTTCAACTGAATACCTCTCTTTCCATACATTGTATAAGTCAGTACATGCAAAATAGAATCCCTGGGTTCACTGTGTCATCAATTCTTCAGGATTTTATCAAATTACTGACTTTACCTCTGCTATGTTTTTCTAAAGTAACTGATTTGAAAGAAAAGCTCCCAACCAAATGAAATCTCTTCTGAACTGAAGGCATCAAAAAACTTTAAACGCACACCTTAAAAACATTTAAAATTATTTGTGGTCAGACAGAGACAATATTCAAAGCGATGAAATTTTTATCCATCGGGTTTAATTAGGGCTCTGTACCATGCTCAAAGAAATTTACCTGCAGGTCATTTTGGGGATTCCAGTCAGAATCAAAAATGATGCAGGTATCTGCTGCAGTGAGGTTGATGCCCAGGCCCCCAGCCCTGGTGCAGAGGAGGAAGACGAAGCGGTCCGAGTCGGGTTTGCTGAAGCGGTCGATGGCCGCCTGCCGCAGGTTCCCTCGCACGCGCCCGTCGATGCGCTCGTACAGGTACCTGCAAACACACGGCACTGAACAGCCCCACGGGCACAGAGTGCTCTGAACACGGCTGCTACTGACACCTTGATTCTTCACAGGCAAGGAAGTGATAAAGACTAAGGGGTTAGCAGTGGGTGACATAACCAAAACTCATGTCAGAACTCGCACAGCTGTAGTACCAATGCACATCGGCAAGTCCAAACACTGAGCATTTTAAGACAAGCTTCTCTGCATTTTGTCCACTAAGCAACTACCTGATTATTATATTACTTATTACATTAAAACACACCCTAACCTGAAGTTCTGTGTGGACACTCAAGCTTTTCACATATTATCCTTGGATCCCTGTCTAGGGTCACAGCAGCAGGACAGTGGACTCTTGTATTATGTACCAAATTGCCTGAACACATTAAGGGGTAACCAAGCAGCAATCAGCAGAAACCAGAACTTGATGGGCTGTCATTGGACAAACTGCATATTGATTCTGTACAGATTAAGAGAAATGGAGCAAAAATGACGTGATGGCACTTTAAGAGTCCTTATCAAGGCTTCCTAGACTAAACCCAGCAAATTTTCAAGCCTGAAATAAAACTGACATTTGTTACCTTGGACAATTACAAAGACTGCTTTGAAACCTATGAAATTGAGCAAAATGCTTAAAAAGGGAGCAAATACTTCTGTACTTGTAAACTGAGTAAGATACTGAATGTGTATCTTGTAGTCAAAAAGCCTCACAACCATTTTTCTTCTCATCAGCTATAAAATGGCACAGCAGATAATCCACAGGACCACAGGCATTCTGGCAGACAGCCATCTATCTCCCACAGGCCTGAATTCTGTTAACTGCTAGGTCTGATCATGTGTGCACTCCAACATTTCTAATCAAATGGCAGCACACAGCAAATTTCAGCTTCTATGGATTTCAAAAGCTTCCACCTGTAGATCTGATTCACTGGTCTAAATGTAACAATGTTGTAGAAAAAGGAACATCTCCCATATTGAATTATAAGTACTACATTGAAACAAATCCACTGGTAAAACAACAAGAACTATGCCTTGTTACAGATTTTCAGGTTGATACAGCAACTATTAATTGTAACCAAGTTTTAAGGTTTAAGGTTTTATGCACTTATTTGGTCACATGCTCAAATAAGCATTCAGTTTCTATGGAGTCAATAGTTTGTAATAGTCAGAGGGCACAGTAACATGTGATGGCAAAAGCCAGCCTAAGGAGCAGGTTTATGGCTGGCAGTTCAGCTCTGCTGCAAATCTCAAAGCAGTCAATTTAGCAAAGATAAGAAGAACATTTGCATTTCTACATTAATAAAAAACACAGCCCCAGATGTTTATCACTTTGTGTTCATGTTCCTTTGGAAGTAAGGAGCTGTTATCTTGTACCCACCTAGTCCCAGTACAACACCGTGTAAGCAAAGAACACATACAGTGCTTCCTGGGGCTTGGAAAAGCAATGATGAGCTCGAACTTACCTGGTTTCTGACAGAAGGTGTAAAAACAGTATATACACAATTGACTGTTAATGGAAAAAGCAACAGACTGAAGGCACATGGAAAACCTCTTCAGTTTTTCTTGGAAGTTTTTAATTAGTTGTGAACAAGTGATCACAGAACAAGAAGTTACACACTGATGAGCAAACAAAGAAAAGAGAACTCCCAGTTTTGACGGGCTCCTGTCATTAATCCTGCAGTAGCATTCACACAGAACAATATATTACAGGATACAGAAGATGAATCTTACCTTTTATGTATAAGGTAATCCTCCAAGATATCAAGGCAGCGCACCATTTGAGAGAAGATAAGGACCTTGTGGCCTCCTGCTTTCATTTTTGGAAGAAGCTTATCAATAAGAACCAATTTACCAGCAGACTGGATCATTGCTTGCAGGTGGAAGTCAGGAGCACTTGGACTGTATGTTTCTTTAAACTCTCCAAGGATCTTCTCTTCAGCACCTATCAAAGAATATATTTCCATATCTATGGATGTATATTCACAAGTATCTCCACATACATTCAAATCTAAGTTAGTAAAATCAGTGCTGCACTCTAAATATCCCCCTTTAGTCACTGATAGAGACAGAACAGTTCAGGATGGATCTGAAGTTTAAGCAAGAACACCTATTTTTATCAGCTTTGAAAACAAGTTTTTCAGCAGAACACCACAGGAAAAACACCTTGAATGAGGTGAAACCCCCTCCTCCAAATTTCAAAAACTGAAATACTTAATCTCAAGTATTGTATGTTAAAAAACTCATAAAAAAATAAAAGTTCATTTGTCTTTGTGAGATCTTAAATGGGTCATGAGTCTTTGCAAAAAAATAATATTTTGAATACTTCCTCTGAAACCACAGCCAAAACTTTTGGAGCATAAAGTGTATTTTGTTGCAAGTCAGGAAAAACACCAGTTATTACTAAGTGAGAAAAACAGTGAAGACTGACAGAGATCATATCACTTGAAAGAAGCATTCATTTTAAAACTTCGACCTAAAAGTCCTTGCTCACACTGTTTTTAAAGAGCTGTACCATTTCCATGAGATAATTGCTTCTAAATGTTCTATGAAATCCTACAGAACAAGTTCAAGCTTCAGGCCTCAAATATGCAAATGTCTCACAACTTTGTCTTGTATCTATCAAAAAATGTTTCTACCAAATACAATCCTTGGAAAATCCGAAGAAAACATTGAAGAATTATTACAAAATTCTTACATATTTTAAATTAAAGCAAAAAAATAAGTTGAAAAAAACCAAAAAAAACCCAAACCAGCCCTTATCCTGTGTTTACCTTTGATGAGATAAGGGTGATTACAACACTTTCTGAGTTCCATCATGGTGTTAACGAGATTGGGTACATTTGCCTGCCCTGCTCCTTTGGATAAGAAAGCAAAATTTTTCTCCAAAATTGCTCGGTAGTATTTCTTCTGAATATTAGTAAGTTCTACTTCAATTATGGTTTCCTCTTTAGGAGCCAGCTTTTTCTCTACATCTTCTTTTAATCTCCTGAGCATCATGGGTTTCAGGATAGCTTGTAGTTTCTGAACCTAAAGGAAGCAGAACCATTTGATGGAACATGACAAAGGTAATGCTGAAGCTCAATGAGGAGGCAGTCCTTCCTAAACTCTAAAGCTCAGGGGAATTCATACCTGTTCCTCTGTTTTGAGGTCCCCAAACTCTTGCATGAATGTAGATTCAGCAGGAAAACGCAATGGTTCCAGAAAATGAAGGAGGCTAAATAATTCTTCTACTGTATTCTGCAGTGGGGTGCCTGTTAACAGCACTTTATGCTCCTAGAAAAGGGAAAAAAATCCCTTACATAACCTCATCTGCACACATTTGCAAAAATGTTTGTGCTAAGTCCGAGCATCAAAACCTGAAAATACCAGTTCTATGTGTCACTAAGCACACTGATAATACAGGTAAGCAGATTTATTCGAAAAACCACCATTAAGTATTTTCTATTGCCTTCCCTTTACATTTCCTCTTCCTACATCTGTAAATGAAGGAATGAGTGAACACTTCAACTTTGCCTGTAATATTCAGAGATTTATAATCCTCCCTCTCTATAGTGCAAAAAATATACACTGAGCATGTACCAGAAAGCAACTCAGAGGACTTCTGAGAACACAGGCAAGTAGTACTGAAGGAATAAAAAAATGTAAAACCAGTCATGGTGCATCTGATACAAGGTAGTAACTGCTTTTAAAACTCTTTAGCTGTATAAAATAAAGTCTTAACTACTGGACTAGAAAATCAGTCTGTTTAAAATTCTACTACTTGCATGCTTTTATTGTTAAATAACTTGCTTAAAATACCTTCTAAATTTTAACACATTGCATAAAAACTAAAGCATATTTTAAATGGTATTTTCATCCTAATCAAAACAAAAACTATACAACAGTACCATCAGAAATAGATTACGCTTACAGTGAGAACTTGCCACATTTTGTTTAATCACAAATACACCAGCATAAGCTATCAAAACCACATATGCTTGAAGAGTATCAGGAATAGTTCTCTCTCAAGCAACACTGCTTGAAAGGTCTTTTTTGGCATGTAAAGCAAATTTTTAATTTATTATTGTACTATACTGAACTAAAATCAACCCCGAAGAGTGAACTATAGTTACTCACAAGGTTCATTAATTTTAGTCCTTCCAAAAGTTTGCAGTTTTTGTTCTTCAGTCTGTGAGCTTCATCAATAATAACACACCGCCACTCAATTGCATTTAATTCTGGACACCCACCGAGAATCATTTCAAAAGTGGTGATAATGGCCTGGAACCTGTAGGTACCTCGAACAATACGGCCCTAGAAATTCATCAACACACAGTTTGTTACTTTCCCTCCCATCTACTCAATCTACAGATTTTGTTGTTGAAATTTTGCCAGGAGCCAGACACTGGATTTTACATTATAAATCTCTTTGTCATCACATCTAATAATCTTTGTAACTCTCTAACTAATACTAATGAGTAATTATTCATGGACCCAAATCCAGTATTATCTAGGCAACAGAAAAAACTTAACCCCTTTTAAATTACAGACATAACCATCTAACAGAACTGTATCAAAAGGTGCATTCAGATAAAACCCCATTTTTAAGGCTGAGAAAATCTGAAAGTGACAGGAAAAATTCTACAGTCGATCAAAATACATGATGATAATACAGTTAGCAGTCATACAGTAAGTAATCACAGTATCACCTGAGAACTAAATGAAAACTTTTTGGTCTGACAAGGAGAACATATAAGGCCTTCAGCAAGGCAGTACAGAATAACTCACTAGGCAAACAACACGTCATTTTGATATTTAGCACTAATTAATAAAAAAGTTCTCAGCTTTATCAATTTTGAAGAAATACCATGACAATTAAAAAAAGCATTTATGCACAATATTTAAAAAAGGAAAAAAAAAAAAAACTTTTAAAATTGTCAGGTTTCAAGTTTTTCTCACATCATTTAATGTCGTGTATTTCAGAAAAGCAAGTTCAGACTGTACACAGTTAACACCAGCAAAAGGAAATCAACAGCTACATAAAGGTAGCTGAGCTTAATCAGTATTATTTTTTCTCTCCCTGCTCTTCAAATTCAGGACCCAACTGTAACCATCTGTGTACACTTTAATCTCCACAAGAGTACCAGCGTCACTGCTATTCAATTGCAAAATTACTCAGCACACTGAACTGACACACACACATCTTGCTGCAAACGCTGCCACTGAATTCACCCAGTAAGCAGCTGTTGAAGATGCTCATATGAAACATCCTGGAACACGAAGTGACTTTCAGCAAGATAAAGAGACAGATAATGTCAAGCACCCCGGTCACTGCTGCCACCTGAGCCATGTTGTGGGTGAGTTACTGCACACAGGTGCCGCTGCAATACCTGGGAGTCTCTGAAGTACATCTCATACTGCTGGATCATCTGCCTGCTGATCATACTGCCGTGGTACACCACGACGTTCAGGTCAGTCCACGTGCGGAACTCCCTCTCCCAGTTGGTTATGGTGGAAAGAGGAGCTATGATCAGGAAAGGGCCTCTTATACCGGTCAGGAGGATTTCATACAGGAATGTAATGGACTGAATGGTTTTGCCCAGGCCCATTTCATCTGCTAAAATGCAATTTCGCCTGAAAGCAAAAACAGTTATTTGTTACTATCACCAAAGAAAGTACAGACCCTAAAGCTGTTATTAAAATGAATGATTTCAAAAAACAAAGCTCAAATATACCAGTTTATACCAACAGTCAAAACTGAGGCACTGCAAAAAGATCACTGAAAGCATTCCCTGGTTAAGGTGAAAAAATGTGCACAAAACCCCTGCGTAAAGCTTTGCATCACGTTCAGCACTGTTAAAACCTGAGAATGGAATGTTCTGTGAAGTTCTCCTACAAAAATATTTCAGAAATATTCTTTTGGGACCTTTGCCCTAATTAAAGGAATTTAAATTAAGCAGGTTTCCTACATGCACATTCACCTTGACAAAACTGCTAGAAACTAACAAAGATTCCCTAGAAATCACACATAGGAAGTATCTCAGCTACACTCACATGAAAGGAGTGCATTAGAGCATCATTAACAAATCTCCCTTTCTGATTCCAGGACTAAACAGATCCTATAAGTAAATTACTGCATGAAGCACCACTCCATGCTCACCCTCAGCCATACATTCCAGTCCTTCACTGTGCCTGCAGATGTCACACAGCTCTCCACTGCCTGAATGAGAATTAACATCAGATTTCCTTCTGCAGATCAATAACATGCAGGGTGAAATGCTACACCTGCTGCCATCATCTCTATAAGGCATGTGCAACTGGTACTTTGGAAATACAGCAAGCAGGAGGATTCATTAACAGAAAATCAACTTGGATAAATACATCATTCTGGAAAAGATCCTCCAAGTGATTATATTTCTGTTCGTAATTAACACAGCATTAATGCACAAAAGTTAACTTCAGCTTAAAATACAGATAATGCAACTATTTACTAGCTTGACTTTTGAAGTAACTATTGTACTATTTCTAACAAACATTTTGAAAGATCCAAGTTTTTACCAGTTTCAAAAACTATGAAAGCTTGAGCTTTGGTTGTTTTTGCTTTAATCCCCTCATAGCCATTGAAAATTTATTTTCAGTTATTTTAGTTGCATTATTTTAATATTTTGTTAATTTTTATTGATAGAACATTCTTGCACACCCAAAGAAAGAGAAATTTATTCCCGTTAAATCCTTCTAGATAAAAGAGAAGCTGCAATAAATTTTGTTGAAACAGCATTCATCCCCAGTAAAAGCTGTTCACGCCATACAGTTTAAAATCTACATTAAAAAATATTCCATGCATATACCTATTGTACCAGTTGAATAGGAGCCAGTTAAGTCCTTCCAGTTGATATTCCCTGAGCTGATTGCCATTTTTATATTCCCTGGACTGTTCTATCTTCTTCCAGGAGTTTGGAGGTGGTCGGTCCTTTAAGGGAAACATTAATAAAGATTGATACATGTTTTATTTTTACAAAATATTTAACCCCATTATTTTGTGAGTGTATCACTTTAGATTTGGGATGTTATTATTCAACCTTAAAAGTGAAGTGTCATTGTTAACATCGCTTACTAGTTAATAATCTGCAGAAATCTGAAGTTCGTATTTTTTTTCTCTATGAATTGCTATTTTAAAAATTACCTTGTCTATATGTTAATTAAATTTAGTAACTGGTTTCTAAAAAATAAAATACAAATACTTTGGCAGGAATAATACAGCAAACAAATTCACTTATATATAAAATTTCAAGACTACATGAAGTTTCACTTTGGCAGCTCTAAGAGCACGCAGCTGGCCTACAAGAGAGCCAACTGAGAACTGGGATTAACATCCCTGGAGTCTTCGGCAGCTCTGGAAGCTGATGCTAAAGCAGTCTGGGCATCTACACAGTTACTGAGCTCTTTTCCTCTCCATGCTGCACCAGCCCTGCACTGCTGATCCCTCTGTCCCACTGCCAGTGCAGGAAGCCAGGGCCAGTAGCATAAAAAGTAAACTTCTGAGAGGCTCAGTGTCTCGAATAGATTTCCCCAAGGGATCAGATCAAGACAGCATCAGCAGGGTCATGATACAAAGGCCATGACAAAACAGACTGAGGACCGAGGCGCATCACCTTCAGGGCCCTGACAAGCTATGGAAAGCTGAGAGGCTACGTTTAAAATATTTACGTATACACACACACACAAGTTCCTGAGCCTGGAGCCATTACAGCCTGGTCTCTAGCTTAGCAGGTAACTTAAGAGGTGAAATCATGCAGGTTTTGACTGATACTAGGTGGGATTCCAGCAGAAAACTCTTCTGATAGCTCCTGCATCCCAACATGAACAAACGCACACGTTCAAGTGAAGGAATTTTAGTAGAAGCTTTTCTCACCAGCTGTCCTCCCCCCCCCTCCCTCCCCATTTCTCAGCATTTATAAAAGCTTGCATTCACTCGAGACTCATGTGGCCCCATGTGGCAGCTCTGAATTTTCTGTGTGAATTTTCTCTCTCTGCACTGCCAGCATCAGCATCACCTGAGCCCAGGTCTGCGTGCAGCAGGAGCTGTCCCTCCCCAGCAGCTGTGGCTTCCTCCCCTCTCCCACCAGCTGCCATCTGTCCACTCCCCCACTCCCAGAGCAGCCACGCTCCTGCCTGCAGGGCTGCAGTCAGCAAATAATTTCTTGTAGCTGCTGCAGCCTGAAGCAAAAATACTTGTTGCTGATGCTGAGATGAGTGTCAGTTGTACAGTTGCGCTTTAATCATCTTTTTCTCTCACAGCCAAATATGGTAACAGAGGTATAAAAGCTCTTCTTCCCACATGCCAAAATGTCAGGATTTTAAATAAATACTACAAAAATGAACTCAATATAATATGAAGATGTTAATCGTGACTACTGTCATTATCTGTAGATGGAAAAACCATTAAAATAAATTCCAAAGCCTCCAAATTAAAACACTGTGCATATTTAGTTATGTAAAAGAAGTAAGTTAGAACAAGTGTTGTACTACACCACGCAGGACACAAGTCCTACTCTGACAATGACATACAGGACTTGAAATAGAACTATTTTGCTTTCTCCTGCTCCAGGAGACAGAAGATTGATAATTTCAAGATAAAACACATTTCCTAATTACATGTATTTTTCTTCCTTTCAGCTAGATCTTTAACGACAAGAAGAAAAATAAAAGCAGGAAGAAATTACAGGACCTGTTTGACAGATCTCATTTGCCAATTCCCTTCAGTGCTGAAGCACAAAATTTAACTCTCTTCTCTATAAAAGGTGTTAATACGTCATAGCCTGGTTTCTGCTCATTTCAAAGGTACTCAGTTCTGCGATAGCCAGCTTCAACGTGTGGCTCACTGCTCAATTAGAAACGCAGAAAGTCACAGACCTTGAGTTGTTTTCCTAAGCAAAAATTTTTATTTTTTTATAGTAACAAAAAAGGTAAGAATATTTACCTATGCCTACCTGAAGATTTTATTATTCCTAGGTAACAAGGCACACAGATGCTTTACAAAGAACGTCAATAAGCCTTATGTTTTAACACAAGAGTTTAAAGTTGGGAAAACCAAGTCAGATTTACCAAGACAAACAAGTAAATTAGATATAATTTTACCAATCTCCTTGAGTCAGGCCTGGAAGCTTGCAATTGTTCAAATTCTTCTATTTTTGCTTGATCTACATCTTCTTTCAGCTCCCACGTACTGTCCTCATATGGCAATGAACACCATTTTACTAAATAGTAAATAACAGGCTGCAGAAGAAAATTCTGAATGTTATCAGTTTTTTAATTTAGTATATAGACTGTTAATATGCCTTACTATTAGAGTAGCTTGCTTACACAAGAGCTGGAATCAAAAGCACATTTATGACAATTTTTTAAATGTTCCATGTAGATTCCTGTTATCTACCTACTTATCCTTGGCTCCCCACATTCTGCCACTTTCTGCAGACCTGTAGAGAGCTTTCCAATCCCACTTCCACAAGTAAATCTTTTAGTCTCAGGAAAGATAAATCAGAGTATGTGTGATATTTGTGGAAACGGGGCAGGGTGGCAGAACTAACTACACTACAGGAGTGCTACCCAGCACATTTCCTCCACTCTCCAAATCAGGTTACCTAGGCCTAAACCAGAGCTTTAGAGCTCCTAAACCAGATATCTTACCAACAAAACTCATAAAACTTCAAAAGCTTGATGAACAACATTTAGAAAAAATGGAACCAAAGCAAATTATCTTATTTAGATTCAGTACATAAATATTTTAAAAATAAATAGAGTCATCTTTCCAGAAGCTGAGGGTAAAGTCTTATGACAACACATTTTTTCTAAAAGTTTAATAATGACAAATATGCTTTGTACAATGAAAAGTCATTCTAATGCTCAGCCCTGCTTCAGGAATATTAATGCAGAAATCACTGGGTAAAAGTCTGCTCATTTTGCTATCCACACAAGCAGAATAAGCATTATAGATATTCCAACAGCCTTAATCAACAACTTTCTTCCCAGTCTTTGATCTCCACTTGTCTCAGACTCTTTCTGAATTTTGGCAATTTAATTGCTTGACTTGCTTCTCTGTTTTCTTTTTTTAATCTCAGAATGTTTTTGTCCTGTAATAGCTTTCCAGAAGAGGTACTTAAAATTAAAAAAAAAAGAGTTATGATAAATACAAAGGGAAAGGTTCACTGGTGGCTATCAAAGCACTTCACATCACTGGTTGCCTAAAGCTTTTATTACCAGTGACCCCATGCCACTGTCAGATTGGACAGTATATATGGGATCAGCCTTTTGATGGAACTCAAGACAATTACTGAACCTCACAATTATGTCAGTCAATACCTAAGCTTTCCCTACTATGACCTATTAAGACTAATAAAAATATAAACTATTAAATGCTGATTTCTCTTTCAAATCCACAGTTAGCACAGTAAAGGACAAGACTGTCGTGTCTCATTAAAAATATTACTGAAGTTTTAAAATCATTGAAGTGTTACTCTGAGATCTGATAAAATTACAATTGTCAAACACTACTGGAGCTGTATCTTCCTGCCTTGCTTTGAGACATACTTACCTCACCAGTGTCTTTATCTTCACAAAGAGACACTTCTAATACCCGGTCTACTTCAACATAGTCAGGATTGAAAGGTTCCTCTTCCATCTGCAGTTAAAGATTAATAAAATCAGTAGAGAGGCAAAAATAGTTGGTATTTGCCAAGACTTGGTCTCCTCGTACACAAAATTAATTTGGTAGTTGGAAATTATTGAGGTTTTTGCACAGACCTTACATTCCACACCAGCCCCTGCACACAAACCCTTGGTTCTCTGGGGCAACACTCACTGAAGGGGGATTTTACACAACATCCACTTGTTTTGGGATCAAGTGCTATCTTGTGGAGGGTCTAGATAAACCAGCCATACTGACATAATCCTTCCCTCCTTACTACTTCTAAGTAGTTACTCAACCAATTCCACTTTTAGACCATGCAAGTCAGGTTAGTTCAGTGACTCCAGAAGAGTTGCTCTTTAAATTATATTAAATAACCCACCCCCTGCAACCAACACCAATGGCTCATTTTTAGTTCCTAACAATTAGTTCTTTTATATAAAAGCAAACTACTAATCACAATCTTACAAGGAAAAAAAAAGCTTATTTAATTTTTCTTTCATACTCACATCTGCAAAAAAGTGAGCTCTTTG
The DNA here is from genome assembly GCA_032173965.1 of Sitta carolinensis. Taxonomy (NCBI): domain Eukaryota; kingdom Metazoa; phylum Chordata; class Aves; order Passeriformes; family Sittidae; genus Sitta; species Sitta carolinensis. The sequence goes on along the minus strand of CM063292.1, from coordinate 17,653,563 downwards.
TGCTTTCCTTACTTTGAATCGCTTTATTTTCTGCTGGATTCTTTTATCCTTTAAAAGCTGTTGTTCTGTGGCCCACTCACAGTGGAGATATGAGCTAAAATCACAGAGATTGACATTAACACATTGGTGAAAGCAAAAGCTTACTATCTATTTTTAATATACAGTTAAAATAACAGAATCCACCATAAAGATCACAGATTTATTCATCCAAATAATCATCTTTCAGCACCTAGTTAAGGCAGCAGTTTTGAGCCGGAATCTGTATAGAACTCTAGAGATTCACAAATCCCTTTCATGTGTCCTAAGAAGAGAAACAAGCTCATTTTAAGTGAGCTTAAACAAGTCAAGTTTAAGATCTGACACCCCTATCAAAGAAAGTACTCAGAGGGAGAAATTATTTCAGATACTGGATCTGATTTCCCCAGGTAGCTCACGTGAGCATCACTCCAGAGGCCCAGCTGGACAGAGCTCAGCACAGGGAATGCTCTGGGGGAGAGGCAATGCCTGGGGCAGAGAGCAGCCTGCCCTGCCCTGCCCAGGCGGGTTCTGCCCTGCCCAGCCGGGTTCTGCCCTGCCCTGCCCTGCCCAGGCGGGTTCTGCCCAGCCCTGCACTGCCCAGCCCTGCCCAGGAGCTCTGAGTCCAAGGGGGAGCAACCAGCACCTACAGCACCTTGCTGCCCCTGGGACAGCCTTTCTGAAATTACATTACAGAAGTACACCTATTTCTTCCTCACATCTCTTCTTTAGTATATTTTCATCATATTTTAAGCTTTCTAAAGATATGCTAGAAAGAAAGTACAGCTGGGGATTACTCATTCTCAGATGAAAAGACAGATTTTAACCTTTCAGAAAAACACAACGTAAATGGTCTCCAACAACATGTGGAACCAGAGTCTCAAAAAAAAATTACATTTATTATAATAAAAATCTCATTATTCACATATATAAAATTTAAAATAAGCTTGGATTTTCAGCATTAAGAATTGAGCAGCGACAGGAAGACAGATATGAAATATGGAGAAAGTTCTTTATTTTCTTCAATTCCTTTTTATTTCCTGCTTTTGATGTAAAATAATTTCTATCACAAATTTTTTCTTTTTTTTTAAACAATAAGTCCAACTACTACATCAGCATCTCCTAAATGCATGACCCTGTAAATCTAATACACAATACACCTCTGATTTAAATTCACGGAATTAAAATTTGCCTCAGGCATTTAGTCTCTGCTGAATTTAATAAATGTATCTTCTAGTTTGATAAATATTGTCTCAAAAATTCTGTTCTTTGGTGAAAAAAGGCTGCCAGCTTATTTGACAGTGTTGGTTTCACAATACTCATACTTTTCAAATTATTACTACCATATTAGAGATTCTTAGAAATTTAAAGATTAAATTGGTAGAGAAAAATCCCAATAGATGACAAAATAACCTTCAAACAATACAAAATTTGAGTACATAAATATGATACTAAACAGTTCAGACAACACATCCAATGAAGTAACTTTTTAATACTTACTAGTTCTTGTATTTAACAAAAAACTCTTCTGTGTCTACTGTGATCCCAGCAGATATCTGGAAAAGGAAGTTCAGGGCAATGTAAAATAACAGATGCAAACCCCTTTTTCAAATAAACTATTTTATCCCATGACAATTACTTACTTCTTTCTTTATTACCCTGGAGGATAAGATTTTGTCTACAATTGCTGCATCTTCTTCACTTGGATTTTCCTATAAATACAGGAAAACAATGATATTATAAAACTGCAAGTAATGCCCTCTCTCTCAGGCTTAATACCTCCAACCACATGTGACCTGTCAGAAGATGAGCAATAAAGGTAAATCTGACCTCCACCAGCAGCATTCCCTAACGGGCTGGGAGTATAACTCAAAATCCAGGTCTCTACCCAGAAAGGTTTACGTGCAAAGGTACAGCCAGTCTGGCACTTCCAAACAGCAGCAGCTGCAGTTTGCCAAACACACTCAGGGCAAGCCCTGGGGACTCTGATGCTTGCCAGACACTGGGAATGCCCTGCTGAGATAAACTGACACACTGGACATAGCCAGAACTTAGTCATACACAACTGGAGAAGAACTCTGACAGCTGGAAAAAGAGGAGAGAAAGGCAGCATGTGACCAACTCAGGTCCATCTGCCCTGCACACAGGTAAGCAGTGTGCCGTGGAATCCGAGAGGAGGCTGGGGCTGACAACTCCAGCGGGGCTGAGCTGAGACCCAGATGGGATCACAGGGCTCTGCCCCAGCTGGGGCTGCGCTTCCAGCCAGAGGGGATCTGCACAAGCTGCCTGCAACAGGCACTCACCTTCCCTCTTGTCTGATTTGTTCCCAATTATACCATCATTCTCCTTCCCTTACAACTGCTGGCACTCTTTCAAGCATCTCATAAACACTTCTTTCCTTTTTCTTCCCTGCCACTCTGTTTACCTTGAATGGCTCGACAGTAAGTTTGAGTCTACAAGTTGAACAGTGAAGTGTAAATCTGAAAGGGTTGTGGGGAGAGAAGTGTCCTTTTTAAATACCTCAGTAAGCAGAGATCCCCCAAATAATTTGATGCTTCTATAAGTCATGGTAACATTAGAACAGAGCTTTTTCATACGCTTATGTCATATAAAAAATTACTCGAGATATACCCATCCTTAGTCTTATTCTTCACTTGAATTAAGTCAACAGATGTTTGTAACACACACACACAAAAAGTAAGGTGCAATTTCTTCCAGTTTTCAAGATCTTAGCACACTAAACTTGGCTCAGAAATAATGAAGTATTCCAAGTTAGGAGCTTTGTTCACTGAACTACCTAAGACAAATAGAAATATCCCACACGCCAAACCAATTTTTACTTACCACAAATAATTGTAAAGGCTGTTCAGCAGGTAAAGGGGCAGAATTCTTCTTGATTTTAACAGAAACTTTAGCTGCTTCTTCTTCTGATTGTTTCCCTTCTCCTTCTTCAGCATATTTTTTCCTTTTAACTTGACGATTTGATCTTCTCTTCTGCCATGCAGGAGAAAGAAAAGACATAGAGGTTGTACCCAAAATTTCCTCTAATATGAGCTGCATATTCTGGGACACTCTAAGCAATGCTTCAGTTGTAACTAAAACCAGAGGTCAACATTTGATAACAAACATGAAATAATGTCTCTCTGTTATCCACTTATGTTCAATTAATTAAATTGTTATTTTCTTTCACATAAGCATAGAGTATTTTTATTTTTAGGGTTCAAAAGCAAACATGAAACACTCTTTTCAGGGTATGGCAGCTAAGCTGATACATAACAGATCTCCCACGAGCATGAGTATTTCAGTAGCCACTTCGTAAGGCAGTGTAACAGCAGTGTTACCATCCAACTCCAGAATCAGAGCAAATGATTCAGTGTCTCTACTAAATGGTGCTACACAAAAAACTATGAAGATTTTCACTAGATCATATTGGGTCAGATTGCTGCTGAAGTCTGATGTGAGGGTTAATAAAGTCTGTTGCTTTGTTAATGTCTGTATTTGCTCCTCCACCTTAATCAAGTATTGTTTAACAGCATTATTTGGCTTACTTTCCAGTTTCTCTCTCTAAACTTTCATTCTGATTTCTGCAAGAATCTGAGGACAACAGATTCCAGCTGAAGAAATAATGTTCAGTCAAAGAAAATAATTCCTTCTCACTAAGTTTCAAATACTTAAGATTATTAGGATATTGCACAACATTTCCAACCCCTCAGTACCAATATATGAGGGTACTGCCTATTTAACCGTAAGATTAATTTGTAAATTGGATTTACTGGATAAAAATAGCAGTATCAAACTAGTCAGCTAACATTTGAAAACACAATATATAATCAGCTTTAGAGAACTGATCATCAAAAAAATAAAAACAGTAAAACAAGTCTCTACAAAACAAATTTATGATACTAAGCTACACAGAAAAGGGCATTTCTGTGCAGGAAAATCCACTGCAGGTTGCAATGTTATATTACACTGCAGTCCTCAGTTGGGAGAACAAGTTGTGAATAGGACAAAACACAAAATCCTGTGGTCACACTGGCTTCTGCAGGGCAGATATTAAGTAAGAGTGAGATTGCAGCACAGGAACTTTTCTCCTGACAGTTAATTCAGCCCTTGGTGTGGCTGGTGCCTGGTAAAAGGCATAGCTGTACTTTAACGACGCCATGACAAGTAGAGAGCAGGAATTACAGGTGTAGCACAAGTCAAAGAGTGGGTATGACCATGCCCCCAGAGAAGCTGCAAAAATGAAACCCCTCCATGAGCTTTCACAGTTATGTGGATTAGCTGCTCTTCAATAAAGTGTGTGTGGCATTGGGTGTCATCACCAAAAGGAATTTCTAATAAAAAACACACTAATGTCACATGATACTTAAATCAATAATAGTTTGCTGGCAGAAGTAGGTTTTAAAAAAAAAAAAAAGCCAGGTAACATGAGCAATGCAAGATTATGTAACTGGCATTTTCAATTCTTCTCACTATGTCTTTTCTTAAAGTATGAAGTGATTAGCAAAACATCAACATATGTTCTCCAACACATTAATACATAATCGGAGCTGTTTGGGAAAAAAACTTTTGTATTTCCCTGAGCTGAGAACTACGGCCATAAACAAATGGCTTTAAGACATAATATGAAGTAGCACCACACCAAAAAAAAAAAAAAAAAAAGGAAAAAAAAAGTCCATCTATTTAAGGAAGATACTTAATGTGAAACTAAGCATGCAAAATGAATTAGGGGGAAAAAAAGCCTAAAATTGCCCTCCAGAGCTTCGAAACAGCTATTTTGCAACAGAAATTAGAAACAGCTCTTTGAAAATAAAATCATAAACATGTTCAAAAACTAGAGAGAAAATGAATTAATAAAGTAATTTATGTCTTTCCTGCTTCTCCCCAGTTCCTTCAAAGAGAGCAGGGCAATGCTGTGACATTCTGCAGTAAAAGAATTATTTCTCTCTCACTCTACCCCTGATTATCTCAACCCGCTTTCCCTGTCACACCACAAGCAGGTGATTTCATGATACACCCAGGAAAGAACTGATCTTCAGTATTTTATAATATATATGTTAGCCTATAAATTTATGTCTGATAACAAAACACAACTGAAACGTCAGAGATCCTTTCAGGTAGCCTTTACCTAAGACAAGCTATCACTCCAGTTAATGAGAAGTCATTTTGGGAAATGGCTTCTGATCCCTTTTCCCCTCCAGCATTATTATCTGTGGAACACCAGAGGGCAATTTAGCCTCTTATAATTGTTTTTTGACAGCTATCATCAACAAGTGCAATTAATTACTCAACAGCACCTTATTTTGAATACTGATTTTGCCTCTGTGGATGAAATTGCCCCAGGATAAAAACCTGTGCATTCACAGCACATAACCTTACTTTACTGGAGATTGCCCTAAAGAAAGAAGTTATAATTCTGTTACTAATACAAACATAAATAGAATATAATCTCTTACCAACAGTTCATGCTTCTCTGTGTACAAGTGTAAGAAATAATTAGCTATGTTACTATTATTTCAGGGCAATCTATGAAAAAACTGCAGAAAGTAAGTTAAAAGAGAGCTATCCCTCAAGGGAATGACTCGACCACTTCAATTCTTCATCTGGCACTTCCTTCAGAAGCATTCCACAAAAAAATAAAGCCTATCAGCATATTGATCATTGTTGCCTTCAGAGCCAACACTGCAAGAAATCTGTTCTCTCAGTTTCTGCACAAGCAGAGCTCAGAAAAAACCCAAACATTAAAGCTTGGAACAGCCCTTTTAGAAGTTGTCAAAGAGCTAGCTTCACTGATAAATGTCTCCTCTGTTAAGCAATCTTTGCATTTTCACACTCAGCCAAAGTAAGGCTCAGGTCTAACTGCCAGCTCAGCGTAAGTACTCAACAGTCTCAAATCTATGGGCTTCTGTACTGAAATTAAACAGATACAAGCAGGGCATTGACGTCCCATTACAGAAAAGGGATTCTACCCTGTAGGATTTTCTGATTTTCAACTGAGAAGAGTGGCTGATGATGAAAAGTTCTACTTATGAGACTCACAGAAGTGTGAGAGAAGCTGTCACTGCGTCTAACGAAGTGCAACTTACTGGAGAGAGGGGAAAAAAGATCTGTAGATGTAACAAAGAAATTTATAAAGGAAGAATACCAATTACTTACCTGTGAGTCCTCATCTTTCAGTGGCCGCTGGAGTGGAGTCTGCTTAGCATCAGACAATTCATCTGAAGATTCGTTTTTCCTCTTCTGCTTTTTGCCCAGCGTGATGATCAGCTTTCTGTCAGAAACAACACCCCAGCCCCTGAGTGAATGCTGTACACCAGTGTGTGTATCAGGATCAAATCACTAGCAATTCCCACATTTTCATTATAAAACTCAGATAGCACCACTGTCTGAAGTATGAGTAATAGGTCTCTAAAACCTTGGAGCAGACAGTACTGTTCACTAGTGTTAGTGAGCTTCTCTACAGCTACCTTGCTATCACAAACTCCTAACTATCATAAACATTTTAAATCTTTACAACAGAAATACAAAATCCAGCATTTAAAACAAATGACAATGGTAAACTACACAAAGTTAGCAGAGATACCGTCTACAGACAACACTAAATGATTCATCATAAAAAATTTACCATTGTCAAATGTAGCTTCCCTTATTTTTACTCAAAAAAATTAACTGTGGGGAACAACCTAAAAATCATTCAAAGTTGTCTGACATGCAAAACTTTCATGCTTAAATTCAATGGTAAAAATAAGGGAATTGAACAAATCTTTTTTGCTCTTAAAAAAAAAACAATAGCAAAGCTATATCCAAAATCTGGTAGTTTCATCTGTAAGTAATCTTAGAACATGCGGGATTATGTTAAGAACCACCATTGTGCAAACTCTAATGAAAACGTACCAATTATTTATTTGCTTGGATTTAAATCATGTAAATCATGATACCAATTCACCAGATTTATTTCTAACTAAAGGGTGTAAAAATATTTTTTCCGTATTTGAAATGCGCCAAATACACTTCTTTAAACGTGTTTACAATGGCATAACTGTAGAATAACAACAAACTATTCCAGAAAATCACAGAGAGCTGTCCTAAAATATATATTTCATACAGTCTCTTATCATCAGATTCGTAACAGAAAATGAGGAAAGCATTCCAGCATACAAGCTGCTTCTGCCATGTTATAAACAAATTAAGTACAAGATTTTAGTCTTTATACAGATAATACAAGTTATTTTACAGCAATATAACATCAAATGTATTGGCCACCTGATGAGAATACTACTGGTGAGAATGTAATGGCTGAAACACAACTCATTTACCTGTCTTTGCAAGTGTTCAAACAAGAGAACACACACATATTTACTATGTCCAGGCTAACAGTTCACCTGGAACATATGCATCTTATATTACCAAAACATCATGGAAAGTTTAATCAACATGGCTTACAGAAGACTGCAGGTATATCTTCAAAAGCAATTTATATTTTCAATGATTTTCAGTATCACTATGTATGTCCAGTGGAAAGGCTAAGAATCCCCAAAACTACAGAAGATTTTCCACTCCAATATTTTATTTTTTTTTTACTTCTAGCACAAAGTGAACAGCACTGATGGAGGCAGGTTGAAATGAAGCTGTAGTCAGCATAATCACAGAGCTGCTTGTTCACAAGTAAATTCTGGTCCTTGGCTTTTCATTAGGTGTTCTCAGTTTAATTATTACTTAGAAAACATGTTTCATAATCACAGGAAATAATTTCAGCAATGAACACACTGGTTTCCCTGATGACTTCAAGGTTAGTTTGAGCATTTTTTCCCTTCACTCTTCAAGCTCTGATTAGGAATCAACTTTCTTTTTTTCTTGGTTTTTATTTTAAGACTTGTATTTTGGGGTATTTGTCCAATATGACACTTCCTAGTGATGGACTTGAATAATCACTTTTTCCATTTTTATCCCACTTTGTTTCATAAAATTTAAGTGTTACATTAGCACTTGTCACTAATATGTCAAATCAGCTAATATATTCCAAAATGATGCAGATGAGGCACATCATGATTGACCTTCTGAAACTGTTGTTAAATGGAATTTTGGATGCTAAAATTTAACATGCATTTAAAGGGAAACCTGGTAAATTTATGAGTGAAAATTTCCTGGAAGATCATTCATGAAACAATATCCACCCCACCAAGTTCCTGGTTTGCACCTTTAGAGTTTGGAAAAATGGTAAGAAATATCAAATATATGTTTTCCTTGCTCTTAAATTTTTTTGAAGGAAAAGGATAACTGAATGTTCTTTAATCAGGCAAATGTTAAGATATAAGTCAATCTGGAAGGGGTCTCAGGAAGACCTGTGGTCCCTATTCAAAGCCAACTTGAGAGTTCTTTTGTGTTGCTCAGCCCAGTTAACTTCCACTTATCTCCAAGGCTGACAGCTGGTAGGTACCTGGGCAATCTGTTCAAAATTTTGATCCTCTTTTGTAATGTGGTAGATTAAAACAATCCCTAAATGCTTGTTGCTGCGTTAAGTGTTTGTATCTGTGCAACCACAGCCCATTCTCACTCCATGCACTGCTGTTTACTGTTTAGGCTCAAGGGTGCTCTAATATTCAAGAAGCACAATATTAAGGGATATGGGGTTTACTGTGGGTTCCAGTGGTATCCATTGAATAGCTGAGGATTTTAAGGACCTTCTGTTTTAGAGCATGGGGTATTTTGTCATTAGACTCTCTAGCTACATCTTTCCTTGCACTTTTGTTCCTCTCCTCTTAGTGTTAGTCCCTCCTTGGGTTCACCTCTTGCTCTGCTCCTGCAGCCTTACACACAAAATTCCAGTTGTCACCTTTTGTGTCTTGCTTTGAGATTGCATTCCCTACCCCCAGTACTTCACGAGCATCTCCCTGAAATTTTCTGAACATCTCTGCATGCTGTAGATCAGAATGTTTCTTCCTCTATATGGATACGTTGCCAATGAGAGGAATAAATGCAGTTTCACTTCTTTCTGATCCAGTGCCCAGAATCACAATGCTCCTTGCTATCAAAAGTTGCTGAACAACAGTATGGTGCTAAACTCATACATTTCTATCAGTAAAAATGCAATCTGCTCATATTTTGGCCAAAAACTTCTAAAAAATCTGCTATGTGAAAACAATGATTTTCAGAAGCTTGTAAACTGGATCAATTCTGCGAAAAATTTTCATTGAGTGAACAAGTTCTCTTGCCAGTTTATAAATTTCTGCATGAAAGCATAAAGATCCTTGGCTAAAATCCCTTTTTCCACCCTGAAACAAACTGTTCTGAACAGAAACTATCTATTCTGTTTCTATGAAAAGTTAACAGCACACTGTAGACATGGAATAAATAATACCACCAGACTCCACTCCAATTTCACTTTCTCTTGCCTTTTAAAATTTATATTTATCTTATTACATAGCATCTATAAATATTTCAACAATTAGACATTGTAGATTTCTTCAATACGTATTTTCCTCTTCTATAATTACAAACTAAAGATGTTGAGAAACTTACACCACAAAAAAAAGGTTTAAAAACATTTCTCATGCGCCGGTATTAATTCTGATCCTTAGCATAAGACTCCTACCGTGGTTTAGTGCTACCAAGAACCACTATTTGGCATTGCAACTTCTTCCTCATAAAAGAAAACCAGTAAGAATGTGCTCCATTCCCCTTCTGTTTCATAGCAGAGAATGTGATGGAATCACTGTCAGCACTCTGAACAGCTTTAAAGTAATAAACACTTTTCAAAGCCTTCCAAAGAGTGAAAAAGAAAATATTAAAGAGGATAGAAAGTAAAAGGCAGCAAATATGTATTAGGTACGTCAGGAATAGGAAATACAGCTGGCCTTTTACTTCAATTTTCCCAAAACAGAAAACACCAAGTAACTAATTATTGGTGTTCAAAGTCACCTCTCAGATATCATTTGTAGCCAAAGCACTTTGTTAAATTACTAACAATAAAACTCCTACGTTATCAACAGTAATAGCAATTCTCTATCGCTAGAAACAAATAAAACAATAAAGTAGATTTGTTGACAAGATACGGTACCCTCTTGAATGAGTTAATTTGCTGGCATAAGATAATTTTCTCTCATCCTTTTACCATATGTTTAATAAATAATACTAACACAGTAATATTAGCCACTGTCTCCTTTTCCAGTTGTATTTCAAATTAATAACTTCTGGACTGTGCACAGATTTTTAAACACTCCTAACAGCCTTTTTGGAACCATCGGTCAGTTGAAGTTCACACTACATTAAAACAATAACGCTAAATAACAAACAAATGTTCAGTTATTTATTTGGTAAGGCCACACTACTTTGTATTCATACAGTTTGCAGTAGAAACATTAGATGATCCCACTTAGACCCAACTTATATGCATCAAAACTACAACCTGGGAGCAGCACAAACTACACCGAGTTACAGCTCAGCACATGCAATGACATCCCAGAAGGATGATCAAACCTTGAATTTATTGCCATTTTAATCCCAACACAAGATAATGACCTTAACAGATCTAAGAGAATTCAAGGATTCAGTGAGCACCCCTTCCTTGTGTCCACAGACCTGCCCACCAGCACTTGCCTCACTGGAAGCAAACATGGAAACAACTGCCAGCATCTGCCTCTCCCAGGAGCCCCGAGCTGTAGGGACTTACTCTTACAGCATCAGTGGGACGGGGGAACCACTTCCCCTCCACCTCTCTCCCCATGTCTCCTCAGTTGCTGCCTGAGTTTATAAGGCTTTCCAACCATCTTAACACTATCATAACAACAAGCAAAGATTATCTGTCAGGGTCCTGGGCTCTAAAACTGCTTGTAAACAGTATTTGTGAGACCTACTTCGAGGTTCAAGGCAGCAAGGGCAGTTATTCATTTGAGCAGTGCCCAGGATCACATCCCACTGGTTGGATTCACTGCTATATAATTCAAGGATTAATGAACAAAATCCACCATTGCTCTTTTAGCACATGAAATAATACAGCCATTTCTGGCAGCAGTTTTGAACTGAAGAACTACCACTCTGACTCAAACATTTGTAAATTGAATTCTTAGAATTCGGGGGACTTATTTTTTTAACCTATGCAGTGATTAAGAAAAAAAACTACCTAAATGTATTCAACTGATATGGTCCTTTACATCACCAGTGCAGAGCTGTTGCTTTTCATCAGGGCTGTGATATTTAATTTTATGTTTGAGTAGGTGGGAATACGTTGAAAGCTATAAAACCTAAATGCCAATCTACTTTTTTGAACAAGAGAATGTTCACAAATTCATAATTCTTCACATCAAGTGGTAAGAAGTAGACTTTTTAGATTAAATATGCATCACCTTAGATGGAAGAAGTAGAATCAATTAGAAAAAGCTTATAAATGGAAACAAGTTCTGTGCAAAAATATGAAAGGGTTTAAATAGATTCTTAAATGTCAACACACCTTGGTAAATAGCCAGATATGAAAAGTGGTTCTGCTGTCTGCAGAGAAATTGTAAAGCAAATTTTGAAGAATTAACTTAGTCAGTAATCAATGCATAAAGCAAATTGGTTAACTTAATTTGGTAATACTAAATACATTATACATACGTTCTTCTAATAATTTCTGTCATACCCTTAGAATGTTGTTGATAATAATATTTAGTCATTTATCTTCACCAATACTTATGGCACAGAAACTTTACTAACCACAGAATCCCATTCTAATACACTTGACTAAAATTAATAAGCATTATTTCTCCGTCTTCACAGCTCAGAGAAAAAAACCCTTAACCCTCACCTTTAGAAAGAAACTATTGCCTGCTTAGAAAGTAACTGCTAGCCATTTTTAACTAGCAATGATAAATTGGAATCAATCATGCTATAAATTCTTCCTGTACATGTAGATCTTACAGCATCACTAAGGAAAATACAATTAACATGAAGCCATCAAACACACTGATTGTCTGAGCAGCAAAAAACAGGAACTGCTGAAAAATCATCCTGCCCCCTGAATCTAGACACAGCAGTTAAAACTGATCCTGATTCCATATGAGGGCTGCTCAATTTCAGTAAAAGCTGTACAGTATTACAAATTAAAGCAGGCTTTTTTTTTTTTTTTTTCTAAAACTGATGGCTATCAGGCAATTTTATCAAGGTTCGTTCAGCATTTAGTGTTCCAGCTCTCCAGGAGCAGCATTTACAGTTCCAACTGTAACTTGGAAAATCCTCCTCCAGAGCAACACAGAACTTGCTACACAGGCAAAAGCCATGTAAGAGGTCAAAGTCTACGATCACAATCTAAATAAGAGTTTTCTGTTTGAGTGTTGGGCCACAGAGGATACAACTGAGCCTGTACAGAACAAGCTGTGCTTATTGCGAGACGAGATATAAAAGACCAGATCAAAACTGTTTCTCAAAAGGAAAAAAAAAAAAAAAAAAAAAAAAAAAAAAAAAAAAAAAGAAGAAATCAACATATTTGTTATTGTTTCAGATTGCTCAGTTCCCTCTTGGCCTGCAAAAATGAAAGAGTAATCACCCAAATACACGTGACTTCCGATCTTCTCAAGAACACTCAACTCTGCATCACCTCCTGCATTGCCCTGACACTCCAATCCCAAACTGAATCAACAGATTTAACAGTTACTCCAAGTTAAATGAGTTTGCTATAGAAAGCCCAGACTGAAATGTATTCATCTGGGATGGACATAACGCAGTAGAACTCCAAAAATGGAACAGCAGATGCATCCAAACAAATTCTCCACTACTGTTGAAGGGTATACTGATTTTTTATTTATTTTATTGTAAACCTTTACTGGCTTCAAGTTTTCACTCATGATTATACTGCTTGCAGAAAAACTAGTTCATAATAGCTTCTACAGCTGAAAATTGTTTACTTATCTTTTTTAAAACATGAGGGGACTTCAGGTTTTGTTTTCTGATTAAATGCAAGGAATGCCATATATACAAATAAAAATATGCATATACATGTATAATACAAAGTTTTTCGCATTATTGACTGAAAAAGAAATTTAATTTGTTTTTATCCCATTTTAAACATATCTCAAAAAAATCTTTCCTTCCAAAGGAAAAAAAAAACATTTTCACTGAACTGAGATCTTCCCTTCTCTTCCTGCCCAATAAAGAACTTGTCTTTTACAGGTATTATTTTAACATAGTAAAATTTTCTCCCAAGATACAGTCACAGTTTATTTTAAGGTAACGAGAAAATCAATGGAGCAACCCACACACTTAAAAACCCAATCCAATTTTGACTTAACAATAATTCCAAGGATGTGCTTAGATTCATTAAGAAATATTCTTTAAGAACGGAAGATAGGAGAAACCCTTTACAAGAGCTGTTTCGTCTTCTAAATTCATTATTTAATTTTAGTTTCCTCTGAATAAAAAAAAAAATATTAATCACAAAATTTTCTTAATGACAGTTGAAAAGACAAGTATAGTGATTTTGTAGTAATTATTCTCCTATAATATTAGCACTTGCATTTGAAGAGAAATCAATGTTTGGTATGATTATTTTTTTAAAAACTCAAGGCCTTATTACAGTTGCTGCTGTGCAAAATCCCCGGCGTATCCTTTGCTAAACACTTATTATTTTCTGTATTTATATCAATAATATACAATAGTGCTAATTCAACGCAACACACAAATCTGTTTGGATACAAAAATGGAGTATCTGGATATCTGAAAGCATTTGATTTGCTGCTGTCCATCTAAATGAAACAGAAATCTCTGAATATGAATGAAAATCTGTCATACTGGTTCCAGAAAACTCTTCACAGCTCCCTGCCAGGACCTGGCTGCTCCATCTTTAGGTACATATCCTACGTAATGAAAGCAGTACCTGGCAGCAACACTAAGTTAGCAGAGTGCTACTGGGGCATTAGCTGATTGAACTGGTAAATAATGGGGAGGCAAAGCTTCACAGCTCAATGCAAAATGATGAAACATTGACTATAATTAACTGGGAGCTCCTCTAGCAGCTTGCACGTACTTTGCATCAAACACAAACACCATGGTTAAAAACACAGTTTGAGAAACGTCTCTTTCTCAACTGACGCCATCTGATGAAATCCTGAAAACTGATCCTAAGTGATGTGCACGGCAAAGCATTTCACCAAGACAAAACTGAGTGCAGAATCATAAATTGTAGATAACAGCTTACTTTTGTTTTGTTTGTTTCTGTTTTTTGCACATTTAAAAACCGCAAAAATATCATGGCAACTATGTAATATATCGTAATGATGATATTTTGGCAGATTTTGCCAATTATCCAAAAGAATGAATAAAAAGCACGCTAAGGACAAGCCACAAGGTTTCATGAAACTGACACTACCTAAACAACAACGGAAGTTTCCTGATTAGACAGACCCACAAAATGTTTGTTACAGAACATGAGTCAACTCAAACATGTAAATGAAATCAACTTTGGAAATATACAGCCTAAATCCCACCTTAAACTTGATGGAGAAAGAAAGAAAAGAAAGCACTACTCAGAGCACTTACAACACCATCATTTGCCAATACATAAACAGAACAGAAAGAAATTAACACCATGAAAGTTCATGTTAAGAATGAAGTTGGGTATGGAGCAGTAACCCTCATACTAGAGGATAACAACTCAATTGTTTACTTCAAACATAAAAGAAAAGCACTGATCTCTAGAAGGAAAAAAGAAAACACAGAGATACAGGCTGATTAAAAGAACATTCATTTCTGCTCCATACATTAAAATGTACATATGTATATGAGACATTTAAATTTGAGAGATATGCCAGTTAATATTTCTGCTACTGCAAAAAGAGCATGGATTTAAAAAAATAAAAATCAGACTGTAGCTAAGATTTTCATTTCAAGTTTTGACTGACGTACTTAACACTGGAAAACACTCTCTTCTTTAAAAGTGAACAGGCAACCTAGGTTAGCTCTGGAGCCCAAGATGAGCCAGCTCCTACAACCCTGGTGCCTTCTAACACCTCAAGCCTTCCGAAAGCTCCTCACCCCAAGGTAATTACCCAGCTGAGTCTGCAAAATTTTTAAGAGGGAGGATTAAACCGATGTGAGCAAAGACTACAAAGTTCTTCGAATTTAATCTTTCCAGTATGTGCTTTACTTTTGCTATGTGCGACATTGGTAAGAATACTCTCTTGCTTACAAGTTCACTGAACTTCCAATTTCTCCCTGTGCAGTTTATCAAGCACACTGTATTGAAGCTACATGCCAAAATTGATAAAGTCAGCATTTATAATCCAGAAAAATTTACTTTGGAGTCAGAATGGATTACAAAACTATATAAAAGATATTTGGGTCTATGCTTCAAAGTGAGTACAGAATATTTTAGAATATGTATTTAAAATAATTCCATTCACAAGGACACTCCTACAGTGATTTTATCTAAAGAGAAAACAGAGCATTCTTGTTCCTGAATGAGAGAGTCCACACATGGACTTAATCAGGAAGAATTTTGTGTAGGCAGTGGAGGAGAACATTTTATTATCAGTAAGCAGTTTCCATTTTAATCAAGGACTTACAGACTGAAGAGAAGACAATGTTTTAATCTACTTACCCAATTTTTGTTTTCTCTTTAATTTTGGATGAGGAACCAGTTTTCGGCTTTTTGCTCTCCTTATCCTTTGGTTTGGATTTAACTTTTCTACCCTTCTTTTCCTCTTTACCTTCAGCTGAAACACTGGGGAAGTTTTCAGGGCTCATTACTCGTGGAATGTTTCTCTCTCCTCTCTCTTTTGCCTTTGCAATTGCTTCAGATATTATGCGATTCGCCTTCTCTTGTTTACTTTCCGAGTCTGTTTTTTTCTTCTGCTTCTTTTCAGAGGTTGCCCTCACCTGGGTATTCTGCAACTTAGTATATGATCCTGAACCATCAGTCTTCTTGGAAGGAGGCTGTAGCAAGACAAAAAAAAAGTAAATTAAATCACCTTATTTTAAAAATGTAAAGTGCAAACATTTTTGATAGGGATATGCATTTTTAAAAAATGCCAGGGACTTACGCAGACACAAAAAAATGAGGAATTCAGTTTATACCACGGAATGGCGTGGGTTTCAAAATAACTACATCAATTGTTGGTTTTAAACAACCAATCCAAGTACTCAAAGTCAGTTAAAAAATACCCTTCTGAAATTGTCTCAGCCTTCTCTCCACCTCTGTAATTAAAGAAATCAATCCTTAACCTTTGCAGCATTCCCATACATTCGACACACACATCCAACATCTCCAGTAAAATACGAAAAAGCGAGGAGCTCCCGAAGGTAGCAGCGTCAGTGTTTTGCCTTCGGTAGGATATCACGACCAGTTACCTTCAAGCAGACGAATGAGCTACAGGACTAACTCGGTGATGAACACAACAGATGCTCGAACAACACCAAGATTAAAAAAACAGACAAAAGATAAAACCAGAACTAAAATTACACAACCCTATACCCAAGAAAGCGGCGTTTCTTTTATTTAGATCAACACCCACTCCATGCCTTGGATAAAAGACGTAACTTGGTTTTATCTTCGGGTTTTTAATGCCCGTTTCATGGACGGAGAATTGTTTACGGGGCTGATGAGTCTCTCCTGCAGCCAGCCAGAAGACATGTTTTTGCTTTCCTCCCCTCCCCCTTTGAGGAATGGAAAGAATTTCCTATTCAAACACAAAACCCCAGCAGATAACAGTTGTTACGTTCTCACCCGTAAATGCGCCTCTGCCTAGAGCAGGAAGAAAAGCCACCAGAAATTTCCCAACACATTTTCGGGGCAAACCCCTGGCACTTCCCGGGATACATGTTCTATAGGTGCCTCATGGGCGGCGGGGCGGGAGGCAGGCTGGGGCCGCTCCCGAGGCCACCTTAAAGCCCCGGGGCTGGAACAAACAGCCGGACCCAGAGCTCGGGAACAGCTCAAGATGGCGATGCGGCTCCCGCAGCAGCAGCCAGTAATAAGGAAGGTTATTCAATCCCATTAGCCTTTTAGCCCAAAGAACCCCTCCTCCTCCCACTCATTCAGGCTCGCACTTACCCTTCCTCTTGGCCTCTTCACTGAAGACATTTTTGGCGTCAGACAAAGACTTGCCCTCCGCTTTTCCAGCACCCCCGGCAGTGCTCAGGAGACAAGCATGGGGAGAAGATTGCTAAATGGCCTATTTAGCGAGCGGCAGCCGGGCCGCGCACAGCCCTCCCCGAGCGCTCGTTCGCTTCAGCAGCATCCCCGCGCCCTGCCCGGCGCGCACCCGCCGCCCCCGGCCCGGCCCGGCCCCGCCGTGCGCGGACCGCCGGATCCCAACAAAGCGCGGAAAGAAACGCACAAAGCATCAAAAGGCATCAGCGCCAATATTAGCGCCGGTTAGACCCGCTCCCCGCGGAACTAGGCCAGCAGATGGTGCTACCCGTCATTATTCCATTAGGCTCCACGTTTAACCCCCGCGGGGCTCGGCTTTAACCCTTGCCGCTCCCCGCCCGCAGCGCCGCCCACAGCGGCTGCTCGCAGCCCGGCGAAGCGTGGGAACGGAGCGCGCCGCAGCCCTGCGGCTCCGGCCCCGCGGGGGCACGGCGGGACAGCGGCCGCGGCCCAGCCTCTGGCCTCACAAACTCATTGTGCTCGACAATACACTTTTTTTTAATTTATTTTTAAAGTGTTCTTTTCTTGCATTTGCTTCATTACTGTAAGATGGTGACAGTGACTATAATGATTTGCTGACAGGCTTCCCTGCTTCCTAGAGAAAATGGAAGAACTGCTCGGTTTTATGGCTCTGCCCCTGCCCAGACCTGCGGGACCCTGCGGAGGAGACCTCCTCGGGACACGGCTCTCTGGTAAGCACCTCTTCATTCCCAGGTTGGGCTAAAGTGCTATTTAAAAAAAAAAAAAAATCAGGCATGTTTTAAAATACGTATTGTGAACATCTCAAATAAAACAAAAAAGATTGAGGTTTTTGCAAGGTTATTAAAAAAAAAAAAAACAACAAAAAAAACAAGATTTTAACAGCGTAGCTCCATCCTAGCAATATCCTTGATTCTCAAAAGCCCACTCAAGAAGAATGAAGAAAGAGCAGGACTTGATTTCTGTCTGCACAATATATACATATACCTTTTTTTGCAAGATATATGTTTTTCCATAGAAAATTTAAAATATGGCAAAGATTTTGAGATTGTTAAGATGAATTGTTACTCTAAAAGATAATTTCTCTTCTATTTAACATTATTTTCAAAATTAAGATCCTTGTCCGGTAGAAACACTAGTGGTACCAATACTTTAAATTGATTATTTTCTTAATATTACCATTTAAATGGAAGGATATTTCGGTGAATATGCAGCAGCATCACAAGGACAATTACTACATTTTAATTTTACTTTTGAGAACTCTAGCCAAAATGTTTCTACATTATGCTTACAGTAACTATAGTAAATTACAGGGATTTATCATTTAGGGTTATTATTTCATATGTTAGTAAAAATAGTAAATAATCAATAATTTTACATTTTGAAATCAGCTAAACAAACAAACAAAAAGTAATCCCTAATGTACCCTTGGTATAATTTCAGCTCTAAAAGCCAAAAGCTACTAAAGCCAGTACTATTACATTGGTCGGTTCTTGAACATTCCTGGGCCAGAAACGAATTAACAAAAAATGCTTAATAATTAAGTAGGAAATCCAGAAATTGTGGCCTTTTTGGGAATCATTTTTCAGTCTCTTTCTAGATATTTTATTCTCTTAAAACAAAGTTTCTTTGCTACATTTTCCCAGAGCTCAAAGCTGCTTCCCAATTTATTCCTCAACAACATTTACTACTGTCTTACTGTAGAACTGTGAGTATGCTGGACGAGGCTCCTCTAGGTTATAATTCCTCTGCGTCTTGCCCTGTACTATCCCTTCCGAGTTCTGTCTCCTGCACTGCACAAACATTAAGCTATTTGTTAGAAATTCCAGACCATGGGGTTTTTTACATTTTGCTATGACATTTCTAACCATATGGAAATGACATTCATGAAGATGCAGGAATGCACCAGCCAGCCATTCTAAGCCAAATAAATCTGCAATGAAACCTTCAAGGAAGTCACCATTGTCACAAAAACCAAAACTGGAAAGCAACACAAGTGTCTTGAGATTAGTACATGAAACACGCTTGCACTACACAGGACAGGATCTCTGTGTACTTGGCAACAAAAGCCATTTAATCCAGCAGAGCACTTTGATAATAATTTCATTATTCGAAAATATGCACAGCTATAAAATGATAGAACAGTTATAAATCATCATGCACAATGAAAACCATTTCAAAGGTTCTCCAGCATCTACCAAAAAAAAAAGGGCAAAACCTTTTGCAAGCTGAAAATACCCCTCCCCCACTGTGAGATGGAACGCAGTGAAAACATCCTAAAGGAATATATCCTCTCACCAATGGCTTAGAAATCTATTCCATCTAGAATAGGAAAGCAAATTTTAACTGTCAAACATATAGGAGAAGGTGGAAAGGAAAACCCTGAGGCCACCACATATTTAAAACCTGAAGATTTTATTTGTAAAAATGGGTTTGTACTTTTCATGATTGCAAAGATATCCAAATAGGAGTGAATGCAAAGCAACGCAATGTTGTCTAGAGTCTGCACAGAGGGAGCTCCAGGGTATCTGCTGCTGCTAAGGGCTTTGCCAAGCAGCAGCCGAGTGCAGGGAACGAGCCTCCTGTCAGTTCCCTGCTGCTCCACGAAATCTTGTGGGCAGCAGGGAAATTGGCAGGAATCACCTCAAATTCACACCACTGCTGCTGCCTGCAAAAGCCATTAGCAGCAGCAGCAGGTACGGGCCCTGGTGGTGCTCACACCGCAGAGCTCGCCCGGAAAAATTCTCAGGGAGCAGATCAGACAACAGCTGTAGAATTCCCCACACATGCCCTGATCCACAGCCAGGGGAGCATCTTTTTGGCACTATTCAAGGGAATTTGACATGCTGTCTCACAGGAGTAGAAGGTACCCTACACATATCTGAATGATTTCTTAGTTAAACAATGTAAAAGCAGTCAAGTTACCAGGCAATATCAGGAAGCAGAATCATGACAGCAGCTTTCCAATAGCCAGCAGTACTCTGCTGAGTAGGCTTTCCAGAGAAAGGCATTTCCTCCAACACTTCGTTGTGGTTGCATAGGACATGCATTTGGAGACCTTCACTGGCACAACAGTCCTTCCCTCCAGCAAGGACTAACCACCATCCCCAACACTTACAGACATCAGGTTCTTCTCTTCTAATGCCTAAACCCATTTTCATTTGCTCCACAACAACAAATAATTCCTTTACATCCTCTTCATATCACTACAAAGGAAGCTCCCAAGGAGAAGGCGAGTTTAGCGCCAAAACTACTTTTACCTCCTAGAAAACCCTCCCAAATTCTGCCTTATCTGTTCCAACAGTAAAACATAGCTTCCACTGTGAGAACACCTTTCTTACAGTAGGTATGGCTATTCACAATAGAGTAGCATTACTGTCAATTCTGTAGGTGCACAAAATCTTTCAGACTAAGTATCTCTCTGAAGTCACACCCATTCTTGATATATTCTAGTAACTGACACTGCTTTTCTCTGAAATTTTAACAAGTCACACACTTGTGATTGAATTATACAAGGCACTTTATTGAAATAATGTTTTTCACTTGTGGATGTACTGACCACTTAGATTAGCTACCACTAAGAGCTAAATTATGGCCCTAAGGAGTCAAACAACAGAAAGCTGAGGTTTACATCTGCAATGCCTTGAGTGATTCTTTCACTCCTGGTGGAAGCAGTGCACACCTGCAGGATGATGCTCAGACCAAATACTGTCTGCCTTAAGAGCCTAACAAGTTCTTGACAGTCTACCAGGTCCTCAGGAAATCAAGATGAGCTTGACATCATGCATTACTACATCACCTTTGTTCATGTTTATTACTAAACAAGGCATCTCTTTGTGCATGTCAAGTCACCAAAACAATTAATATCAGAACCATAGTACAAATAAATAAATTGCATGACTTAAAATAATCAATAGTTTGGGGACTTCCTCGAAATTAGCTTCTCATTTTTTCACTTTATAATCACCTGAAAATTTGAAAACTGCAGTTGCTTTTAACTGACTACAGTGAAAAATCTTAAAAATTTATCCATTCATAATTTAATTTATAAAACTGTATTTAGGAATGCAACTTTAAAAAAACCCAACAAAATATGAACTCAACTCATTGACTTCTGAATTTCATACCAGCACTGTGAACTCCTTTCCTCTAGAACAGTCTGCAAAACTAAGTCCTCTAGTGACCTTTAATGGTGGTTTTCAATTAAAAAGTTTATTAAAATCCCCAAAAACTCACAGTCTTGACAGAGTGCATCTATAGAGGATTACTTACAACATCCATGTGTGTCACCCCACAAGCATGCAGAAAGGCATCTCCTTTGCTGCATGGCAATCCTAGCAAAAGATGCTGTTTTCTTTAGACACTAAACTGAAATGAGATTTTCAGTTAATCAGGCTACTTCTGTACAACTAATGGGAAGATCACCTATATGACAGGGTTTCTTTTTCCAGAGAGAACTCCCTCCAGAGTTCCTTCTGAAATGCTTTCTATTTTCTTGTTCAAAAGTTGCCCCACACCATCTGCTGGGATTGCTTCACAAAGCCAAGAGCACTGGCAAGTGAAGATCTATGGGGTTCTATAATTTTTCCATTTTCTTTGGTACATATATGGAACTATTAATAGAGCCAATGAAGTATTACAAATTGTGGTTCTTTCAATATACTGATAATATACTTCCTTCTTTTTCTAGCTTATTATAACTGCTAATGAATGTCTCAGTGTTTAATAGATACAGAATTTCAAGACACACATTTATGAAACCTAACCCAAATTAAAATAGATATGCTACAAATAGAAAAAAAAAAAAACCAAACCAAAAAAAAACCCAAAAAACAGGTGAGAGTCTATCTTTTTCATCTTCCATACTTGTTATCTATAATGTTGGTAAATGAATGGCTAACAATTACAGCACTGTGGCCAGACAACAGTTTTTATCTGTGTAACAGTCACTTCAGAACCTACATCTGTGATTTGGGATGTGAATGTGGTTTATGCCTCATAAGGCATTTAGCACCATGCTTATAGCCAAATTTTAAATTTCTGTGGAAATGAAAACACTAATGGAAAGGTCAGCAACCTTAAACTAGTCATGTTTCTAAGATGAAACATGCACCTGTTGGCACGTCACACTCTCTCTACATAGGGTGTTGTTTCACATCTCTATGCTACAGAACCCAGTAATAATATCACTAATCATGTTTTGCCACAAATATACTAAAGATACCATTGTTGTCATTAGCAGCAGCTTCTTAGCCAGTGCCCTGCCTTATCATTCGTGGGGGGAAGATAAAGCCATGTCCATGTAAGCAGCTGCTAACCTAGGCGTGCTGCAGAGGCAGCATCAGAAGTTACTGAATGAATGAGTCTGCAGCACACATTTTGCTTCCATTTGGAAGAGATTGTTTGAAGAAAGTATTTTGGGGCTCAGTGCTAACTATAGAATCTTTCTGAATATTTAGTAGTGGTAAGAAAACTGTGTGTAATTTGCACAGTAACTCTTAAAGGAGGCACTATGTAATAGAGCATACTAAATTGCCAGGGAACGAAAGAAATTGAGAACTTCATCCCGCTTGCTCTGCCAAAGCTGCTGCATTTTATGTTTCAGTTTTCAGGGCTTGGTGTGCTGTGCCCATCATGTACCCATTTCTCTTGGGTTCCAGTCTGTAATGTATGAGATATTTGGAAAATGGCAGAGAATGCCAACACAAGCCACTGCCTCAACAAAACTTCTCAGTGCTCTTTTTCACGTGCAGGCCAGAACACCCCGAAGTTGCCCTGGTGTAAGCCTGATGCAGGGCACACCTCGTGGTGCACTCTGGCAGCACCACTGCACTTACCATGAGAAAACCATGGGCTCCTGTCCTGTTATCATATCCAAGGCCCCTGATGGATGCACCATTGAGTTACTATGACCTCAAATAGACCAAATTCACTGTCATGCCATACCTCTACCTCTATTTTAACATTTTCTTCTTTAATCTAAGGGTCAGAAAGGTCCAGCAAAAAACTTATGTTTCTTTCTTGAATTCTTGCCTAATCTTAACCTTACAAATTTTGCAATTACTTGACTCCGTAAAACACAGAGATGACTAAATTCTCTATTCTATAAAAGGCAATTCAGGTTTCAGTTCACTAAAACAAGTCTTATGTGGGCATCTGGAAGTAACTCTGTAAAATACTTCACCAAATAGTTACAAACAAGAAAAATCAAACAGATATCTCTGTTTTAGGAAGAGCAGTCATTAGGGTTCAAAATCCCTTGATAAAGCTCTAAAATATATTGATCCACTGAAATCTAACAACATCCAATGCCTTCTTGGACAGTACAGATAAAAATTGGCTTCTTCTGGGACACGTCCACATACATATGCCTGATTTTACACTTGGAAAAGTTTATTTTACATGTAAAGCCAGATAGCTTCTATCCCTAGCATTTTTAATGACCTTTTAAACTCCAGAAAAACATAACATTAGCTCTAATTTAAGGTAACAAAATCTTTTTAGATGATGATTTAAAGGTAAAATAATGAAGCATTGACTGCAGAAGTCTCCAGAACAGAAAACAAAATTGCAACAAACTCAAAATTAAACTGAATTTTCACAAGTTGCCACTTACCTACACGTTCTAGATGACCACCACCTTTGTGTGCCACTGAGAAAGTTATTTTCTCATGTTTTGTTTTTTTTTTTTCTTACCAACCAGAGAAGAAGACCAGAAGACAAAAACCCACCCAAACTACATTCAGAAAGAACATCACATGAAGAACTTTCTTTCCCCTTAATCCCAACATCCAAGATAGCTTCACCATGCTTGTACCAATCACACTGAAAACCAGCACAGCTTCCATCTCTGAGCAAGAAAAAGCAACAGGACCTTAATGGTCGTTGGTTCTTGCCAAAATTTCAGTTACAGTGTTCCCTCTACATCCCTTGTGGAAGTGGCCTTGTGAGGACACGTTTTTTATGATCAAAACAAAGCCCACTTTCATCCTTGGGAAGTTTACTGCTGTCAGTATTTCCTTCCACTATGCCCCAGTTTCTCCACTCTCAGTTTGTTAAAAGCCTGGATTCAGAAGGCATTCCAGGTGTGAAGGGCTGTGAACTGTACAACCCTCCATGGTCTGTTCTCAATACTCTTCTGCTACTTGGAGCAGTCACTGAACCTGATAAGGGATGAAAGGAAGGGCAAGAGCAAGGACTCTTCAGAGCCAGCAGGAAGCTGCCCACCTTTTGTCTCAGTGCCTCACTTCTGCAAATACCTACATACAGAAAGGGAAGTCAGGCTAGGTGAGAGAAACAACCACACACTGAACAAAACACAGAGGTAGCTCTCCTTCCACAGCATGCTTTAACAGCCTAATTTACCAGAGTCTGTTCACATTTTATAATACATTGAGTGCAATGATAAAACCCAATTCAATTAGAAGGTAAGTGAACCAGCTTATTTAAAGTATAGAGGCTACTGGAAAAACATGCTGCAATGGATTGTTGTCTTGGTTAGTTCCCATGAAATGATCCTATGATAATATTCACAGCCTTCTTTTTAATTTTTTCCTTTTTTTAAAGTATGCATTTTCAGTGCTTGTTTGTAGCAGAACGATGAAGTATTGTTGACAAGATGACAGAAGTGAAAAATAGGTATCATTTGATTAAGAGGAAAACACCAATCATGAAAGATCTTTAAATCAAAACAGATTGCATATTCAGAGAGGATTGCATGTAACATCTCTCTCTGCAATAATTTTATTCCTTAAAAGCAGTTAAGTTTAAAAGTTTACTTACTCTTTGGACATGGCTTTTTTTTTTTTTTTTTTTTTTGTAGTATTACTCAGTACCTTATCCAAAATGTTTTCAACATTCATAATTTCAGGGAGATTAAAAAAACCCCAGCACTTAATGTTAAACCCAGTGCTTAACAATATATGACAGAAATTGGGAAAATTATTTTTAACATCAACAGCAGGGGAGTCCCTAATATCAGTACTGACTGCACAGCATATTTCCATTTAAATCAAAGAGGGGGCATATTTTTTTCCACTTCAATTCAAAACAACTTACATATTTTTTGTTTCAGCTTCAATGAACTACTTTAGCAGCTTTATATGCCAGAATCTTCAGTTCAAAAGAGTCCTTTAGCATATATGCTAACCTAATGAAACTACTTCCTTTGAATCTAGTTTTCTCAATTAAATATTCATGAACAAAATCCTTCCCCCTAGTTAAGGAGTAAAACAAGATGCCTAAAGAAAAAGAATTTATCAAAAAGGGTCATGGTTCAAAAATACAAGTCCCAAATTAGAGGATATTACTGGGGAACAACAGTTTGATTTCAGGCAAATGAAACTGAAAAAGCAAAAAAAACCAAACTTATTTTTTCCCCAAAAAGCCTCCTATAAAATTTCTAGAGAAAGAACATAGCACCCAAGAGCTTCATAGTAATAACCATAAAATAACTTTTGGTAAGGATCAAACAGAAAAAGTTGCAAAAAAAAAAAAAAAACCGAAACAAGTTTTAAGACAGGTTTCAAAATTTACTGCTATGGTTGTGTTTCTAACCTCAACTGAGTCTGGCTACTAGCAAAAGTGGCAGGAGTAGACCCACTGTAAAGGCTAAGAAAAGAGAAATTCTTATCTTTAACGGCGCTGACGTCAGTAGAGACTGTCACCAACACAGAGCAGAGTGACAGCCTAGGGAGAGGCCACAGTGACAGCCTAGGGAGAGGCCACAGGGTGCTGCCAAGGGCATCCCCAGCACTGAGCAGGAGCCCCTCTGTCCCCGACAGGCAAGGCTGGGTCACCATTTCTGAAATCTAAAACCACTCAAAGCCTGTACACATTTGCAGTTAGACCACATTAAGTCAGAAAAGCACACTGGGCTGGCACCAGAAAACAGCTCTCACGTGGTGTCAGGAGTTGATCACATTTCAAACACTACATGATTGCACGTCAAAGAATCCTCCAAAGGATGATATAAATAGGAGTTACAACACAGACACATCAAAATAAATTTGCCTCATCTATTTTAAAAATTGTTCTTACTGAACTCAAAGACAGTGAGACACTTGTCGGTTTTGTCACTCAGATGTTCCTTAAATAATTTACCTGCCTTCCCTGTGACAGCTCGGGTTCTCTAACAGCTGGTTTCTGCTTTTAAGAGTTCCAAGGACAGAAGTTCCTGCTACAACAAAGTTTACACATCGGGCTGAGCCATACCTAGGCCTCACGGACAACTGCTGCAATGACATAAAGATAAAAACCAAGGCACATATACTGCATCTTCTTATCCTTCTGAGGAATACAAACAGGAAGCAATATCATGTTGCAAGTCTCAAAAAGCACAAGAACTACGCCTTTCTTGTGAGTTTGCTTAAGATACTATTAAATCTCTGTATTATGGTGCTCAGTAAAAACTTAAAATACAGTGAAACTATTCCTTTTAAGATTACTTTAAAAAACTATCAGAAGGACTATTGTTTTGAAACAATGTTTCAAACTCCAAGAAAATACACAAAAATCTCAGAACTACAATATTTGCCATGGATTCTTTAACACTAATGCTAACTGCACTTTTCTTTCCAAGATATAAACTAAAACACAAATGTGAGGTCATGAATATCTCTTAAAAGAGGCCTTCTGATCAATCTATGAAACTAATTCTGGTTTGCAATTTAATATGTAGCTCAACAGCATTATGTACACATATATGATCTACTACTAACATTGACATTATTTTCAAGTATGGGCTAACTCCTGAGCAGGCAGTATGTAAAAGATGGGGACAATTTCAGGAGATATAAATTAAAATGTGTGCCTTCTTAGTAAGATATCAAAGGAACAAAAAACTCAAGCAAGTACAAATACAAGCCAAATACTCCACACAAAAGAAAACCTACCACATTTATGAAAGAAAAAATCAATCTCTGCTACAAATTATACAGCTTTCAAAAATGTAAGACTTGTCATTTTTTCTAGTCTAAAGCTACATTTCTAGCTTCATTTATCATGCTTACTGAAATCAGCATTAGAATTCTCAGTCTCATCATTCTAAGACACTCACTAATTTATATTTATTAGACTTAAGAGTTTCCAAATTCAATCCACTCAACACCTGATGATAAACACTCTCTTAGAAATCTGTGTAACCAGGAAATTGAGCAAATTTTTTTAACCTGATAATAAACAAAGAAAACAATACCTCTCCAGATGTAGAGGCTGTTTGGGAGACAAAGTGTTTAAAATTATTTTGATCTATCTATATACTTAGACATAACATAATAGTGAAAAGAAATTGCGAAACCTGAGTGCACAAAACACACAGACATCTGGACAAAAGCCACATGAATTCCAAATGTATCAGATTCTCTGGCTTCAAAACCACACTACTGGTTAACATCTTTACAAGTTTTGCCGCTCTTTCAGTAATAACACTTCACTAACACTTCATAAAATGTTGGTTTTCTACAAAATGTCTCAAGATAAAATGCTGCTCTGGAAGTTTTGCAGGCAATGATAGGTTCAAAGCCACTCAAAAATGCAGAGTCTAGCTAAGAGTGTTAGTTAAAGCAGGTTAGTGGTTACTGGAGCAAATGGACAGTGCCACAACGAGTCCACTTGCACTCTTTGCATTTAAGGCTGCAGGCTCACACTCAATTATTTTGCCAGTACTGCAGAAAATAATGCTTCCCACTCCTTCCTCTCTCACAGAATCACAGAATGGCTGAGGTTGCAAGGGACCTCTGGAGATCATGTAGTTGAACCCGTAGGACAGGTTGCAAAGGATGGTGTCCAGACAGCTGCTGGACAGAGACTCCAGAGCGTCTCTGGGCAGCCTGTTCAGAGCCCTGTCACCCTCACGGGCAGATGGAGGCTCCTGGGTTTCTGTGTGTTGCCCCTTGTCCTCCTGTACAGCAGCACTGGGATGAGCCTGGCCCCAGGCTCTGACACCTTCAGGTGTTTGTGGGCATGGACAAGCTCCCCTCTGCTGTGTCTGGGGAACACCATCCTGACAACTGACTGCCAACTAAACCAGGAGATTGCATTGGAAAAGCATCCGTGACAAAAAAAGTGCAAAGCTTCTCTGTACCTGAAGGAGTTTCCCAGTTCAGCTCACAGCCCAAATGTTGCATTAACACAAGACAAAATGAAAGAATAGCAGCTTTTTTCCTTAAACTGTTTTTCTCCCAATCATTTATTACAGTTTAGGCATATATTGAACTACAGCTTTAACAGCCTATAGAATGGGTTGCTGTCTTTAAAAGACAATTTAACATGGGTTTTGTTTTCTCTGTAATTAGGTACCACTTCTTCCAGACATTAAGATTACACAATTATATCAGTACTCTCACATTAATGAATTGCTTTATAAGTTTTCAGTGTTAACATCTATTTCCA
This sequence comes from Sitta carolinensis, assembly GCA_032173965.1. NCBI lineage: Eukaryota > Metazoa > Chordata > Aves > Passeriformes > Sittidae > Sitta > Sitta carolinensis. The sequence continues at coordinate 17,625,059 of CM063292.1, read as the reverse complement.
AAGTTTAGATTATTCAATCACACTTACCCTGCATTATCATAAAAAAATAATTTCAATTTAACTTATTTTTTATCATCTAGTCTTCACCTTGCTATTTTACTCCTGCAGTTTGACCCAGACATAAGCTTTCTTCCTATTCCTGCCATCTGTTAACTACTTTTTACAAAAGTGCTTCTCTTTTGGCACATTTCAAAGACAATTATAGTGGTTATTTAATGAATGTGCAATTATTTCAGGAAAAAAATATATTAGTATGTTATAATAATCTTTAAAACAGCAAGTGTTTAATTTTAAAGAAGAAACATATGCAAAGAATTGGACAGCCTAATTATTTGACAAGTGATGAAGGTTGAGAGAGACCTCAAGAAAGATGTAAGAAAAGCATTTGTGATAGCAAAAAGATCCAAAAACTATGAAAAAATTAATTCTACTCAACAGAAATTACTGAGATACTCAAAAAGCATTTAAAACTGTAAAAGAGATACTCTGGCACATTTTCAGTGTTCTGAAAAGCCCAGCAATTTTTGTCATGCCCTTAGTACACAGTTTTATTTTGAAAGCCAAAACAGGAGAAATGAAAATGGAGACAATAAAAATTATACTTACCAGTAAACATATTACAAACTTATCTCACAAACATGTGCCTTCTTTCCCCATCTATGCAATTTGCAGTTTAAAAAAAAAAAAATGTATAAAAGGTTTATATAAAATATATATAATATATACAAAACCAAGTGCTTCATACATATTCAGCTATAAATAAAGCTATCAAAACATTGCTCTTTTAATGATTAATATGCTATTGGCAAAAAGCCATAGATTAATAATGAAAACACTGTATTATATACAGCTATGATTTAGAACTTCATTCTAGGAACTGCACTGCTTAGGCTCAGAGATGCTGCCCTTCTCATTAACTGGGCATTTGAGACAGCTTTGCCAGTCACTCCCACCTGTTTGTGCAGGTCTTTCTCAAATCACAGCAATAAAGGAAAAAAACTGAGAAGTATTGCACAAAGGTGGTCATTGGAGGGATGGTTTTCATTACTTCAGCATAGATGATAAACTTATTAGGTGCTGGGAAATCTGCTGCCTTATTGTGGTACAGGATTTAAGTTCCTGTGAGGGAGGTAAAAAAATGTTCATGAGGCACAGAAAACTAAATGCAGTGCATACAACTTGCAGAAATGCTTAAAAAAAGAAATGTCAAACAAAGATTTACGTTTGTTAATATGATGTCACTCATGAAATTGACCCTAATTAAAGGAACAATATGAATACAGTGGATATGCTTAATGGGATCTATAGCAGCACTATTTAGGAAGAATAATCCATGTTAGGGGTATGGAGGTTTTTTACATATCAAAATAACAAGATATGATTACAAGTAATGAACCCAAATGCTTACTGGAACAGATGTCTAGATTTCCAGTCACAGAATCATTAAGGTTGGCTAAGTCCCAAAATCATCAAGTCCAACTTTTGACTTGATGCAAAGATGTGAGATGATGCAAAGTAGGACAGATTTTGAGATGTGTATTTTGGTATGCTCAGTCTCACTGAATATTGCACTGCTTTCCAAGCCACATGCACAGAGCAGCCCCATAATCTTAGAATCCTGTATTGTACCAACACTTAGGAGCCATAACCTATAAACTTGCTGTGCAAAATAGCCTCTTCTACAAAGAAGTTCTATATAGTATGTTGAATTCCTTAATTTAAAATATTCCTTGTTACAGGCTTACTTAAAATTAAACCATAGAGAATATAAGAAATACACTCTAATGCTATACTCTGTCTATACAATATAGTGCATACATACACACACACACACACAAATCCTATATCCTTGATTTTGATACATCTTCCATAACTGCATATATATGAAGTAGCTGTCTGGTCTTAGATCTCAGAGTTAGCCAAGAAAGCACATCACTGCTTACTGTGTGCTTCTCTCATAAAAACTTCATAGTCCACGACTGTATATCCAAGTAGAACAGCAACCAGTGAAGGAAAAGTGTTTTACCAGTGGAGTAATCCAAGGGATACATGTCTACAATGAATTTAGAATTGTGACAATTCAGGACATCTCAGCACATAAATCTGGACTTGGATCTGGTGAGAGTTAATTCCCTCTTTGATGATAAGCTCATATATGAGGTTATGCCACTCTGATATATACAGATGTCCTGGGGTACAACACCACCCAAGCAATCATCTACGAGGTTCAGACTTACAAATAAGGGCAAGACAAATTCTTTCAAAAAAATTAGTGTCATGTATTTCTATAAAAGATGTGGTAGGACAGCTCAGGTTTGCAGGCATAAAAACACTTGCATGTTTCATGTCAGTTTTTATACAAATTCATGAATACACTGAATTGTCTAGTTAGATGCCAAACTTTTAGTCACAAAGAGGGAAAAAAAATAATTAAATGATTTAAAAACTATGACTACCACCTCATCCTATAACACTTCATATTATTAATGAAATACTATTTTTCCTCAGTATATTTTTCATTTTCATATTATTTTTAATCTCTGCTTTCATGTGTGCAGCCAGAAAACATTAGAAGGCTTCTTAAAAAATAATATACACAGTGAGACAGCTGTAATCTTCTCTAAGGACAGTTTATACTTAAAATTATCTTTCCAAAAGTTTATACTTCACATTATTTTTCCAAAAGTTTATACTTCGCATTATCTTTTCAACTTCCTTTTTCTTTTAAAACAATGTTGAAGCCCTTTTTCATCCTTCTGAAAAGCCTTAGCAAACTCAAACCAGTTTTAAGTGGAGTTAAGGGATCAGAAGTCTTGTATTAGTCAAAACTAAGGCTACAGGAGTCTTCGGCATTTCTCCACTTTACTTTCTGTTCTCAAACTAACTCTGATGAAAAATGCATGATGTAAACTTAAGGATGCGATTTATTTACAATTCTGATCTAATTACAGCAGAAAGTGTATTAGCACCATAAAACAGCCATTTTAATTCTGTAGCATTATTACACCAAACAGATTGTATTAATTTTAAAATTAATTTCCATCAAAAGAATAACCATACAAGTAAAAGTGCTATGAGTATGCTTGCTCTCAAATACTCAAACAAGTATTTAATGTTTTTTCCTTAATTTAAGGAACCTCAGTCTAACTACAGTTAAAGATCTTTGGTTCTCTAATATTGGGTCTGTTCCAATACCTACAGTTCATTAACTATTTCATAAAATAAAGATACTCTTTCTGAGAAAACTTCAACCATTATCAAACTGAAACTGTTGAAAAAACTCTAAATTCACTAGTAATTGTTTCCTCAATACGTACTAAAGCCAGTATTAAACACTGTACCTAAAAAATTAAAAGCTCACCTTACCTACTACATATGAAACTTGTCAAAATCCTTTCCCAACTGACTCCTACATAAAGCCAGCCAGTTTCAGGAAGATCAGAATTCCTTCCCCCATTACCCTACCTTCTTCCTCCCAGGTTAAACTGCACACATTTGTAAAAAGGTCTAAGAGAACCAACTCAACTTGAACATGAATTTCTAAAAAGAGATCAAAGAATAGAAGCGAGAATTACAACTAAAGCCTCTCTTAGAATTGTAGTCAGTCAAAAGACAGATCTGAAACACTTCAGTAATTGCCATACTTTTCCATTACTCTTCATATTACATACTCCTCTGATTTAAAAAGGCTTCTACATTGTTTGCTTCTGTCTGTCCCCTATCTGAACATTCCTCAACAGTTTGACAGCTACCAGTTCACAACCAGTTCCTGAAGGAAACATTAAACATCTGTCTGATCAGATAAACTCAAGGTCAGAATCCAATTTATACAATTTATTGCATACCCCAAAATAATAAAACCCAAACCAAGCAGTTTTATAACTATCTGGTTTCTGGATGTTTCATTTCAAAGAGGAAAAACATTAAAATTTTAAATACTGCAAAGTTGCTTTGTTTTCACACCACAATGAAAACAAAACCAAACCCCTAAATTTTCAAGGCTCTCCACAGATCTCAGAACTTTCCCTCTATTCCTTGTTACAAAGCAAAATGCTAAAACTGATGTCAGTGAGAACGAATCAAGTCTGAAAAGGCTCTGACAAATACAAGACAGAAGTCACAGCATCAAAAAGTTTTATTAGACCTGCTTTTCACTACCTGGCTTATATCCCACAAGCTCCTCAAAGACGATAGTAATCCCTGGGTTTCTCACTGGCCCCACTTTCCTGGAATCCACGTCCTCCTCACCTTTCACCCCAGGTATGCTCAGGGAGCCCGAGCCCCGCCAAGCCGCCGTGCTGCTGGCTGGGGCGCTGCTCCTGCGGCAGGGCTGCACACACTCCAACAGGATCACCCTCCCCTGCGAGCTGCTGGGCCCTGGCTCTTCACATTACAGACATCCCTGACACGACTGGCTACTTGGGTACACTCTCTGTTGGTTTTTTAGGAAGGGAAGGGGAAAGAAAGGAAACGTTTATCAAAGCCAACAGACTGCAAGTACTGCATCAGTCAGTTAATCAAGCTCATCTCAACCGCACTGCTGGGTATCTGTGTTCCATTAACATCACACCACAATTCACAGAAAAAGTTTCACTGGTAGGAATTGACAATTACACGCTCCATAAACAAAAGCAAAAGTTGTAGTGGAGAAGCAATCTACTGAACCAAGACCAAAGATTAAGCATGTTAAGCCCTTATCTCTACACTAATGATCTAAAATTAACGGGGGAAAAGAAAAATGCTACATTGTCTACTTCACAGGCCTGTGTCCTACAAACTATGAAAGTTTGTTAGAAGCAAAGGTCAGTAGTTAAGGTCCTTGCCTTCCCCATATTTTTTTATTTTTCAGAAAGACAGCATTCTATATTCTCAGGTAGAGAATATTGGTAGCAAGAATACAGTTACTAAAACCTTTTAAAGCCATCTGCTTTAAATGTATATGTTTGATGTCAGAGTTGCTTCCGTTTTGAAATGCACAGATTGAAAATTAGAAAACAATTTTTATGTCATCTTGTCATCCTTGTGAAGGACTCGAGTACTTTCGGTAGATGTGCACGTTATACTAAAACAATTGCTGAGTTTTTTGGTTTAGCCTAAAGTAACAAAATCCAACATACACACAGCTTTTAATATGTTTTCTATTATTATTGATCACATCAAAACCAAGAATAATAAGTGTGTATTTTTAGACAAAGAGCATGAGCACAAAGACACAAAGCAAAGGACAGAGCAACAACGTAACCACTGCAATTCTTGCAGGAAATCAGCCACAAAAACCTTACCGAAAGTCTTAAAAACATGTTTCTCTAAATACTTTTCAAGACAATAAGCCATTATACTCCCACCAAAATCATAAACCAGTAAATTTTCTCTGCTGTACTTCAGAAATACAAGCAGCAAAAGGAGCAACACCATTTTATCTGAATGAGATCATGTTGTCTTGCTTTCTGCAGAGATAGGAAAACAACAGGAGAAAGCAATGTCTGCATCAACTGGTTAGGGTTTTTTCCTCCTAAACTAGACTTCTTCAGGGTCAAATAACAGCTCAGAGACATCAGTCATCATGCTTTGACTCAAGCACCATTCACTATTATTCATTTCACCCAATGAACCAAATCAGGCAGTTCAGCCCCCTACTCCCCAAATCCCTACATACCTGTCCTTGTAAGGTTGCACGACTTCTGCCTTGCAGGTGCTGATTAGAAACTGAAGAATGCCAAGGGTGGATCTGAGTTTGAGACGGTGCCCGAATGAGTTCGGATGATGGTGTCACTTGCTGTGGGGTTATGTGGTGTTCTAGGTCATGCTCTAAAACATGGCTTGTGCTATCCTGAACAAAGGCAGAGTCATCAAACTGTGGCAGAAGATCTTCCTGCAGGAGGTCATCCGGGTCAAGTCCTGTGAATGGTTCACTGTGAGTCTCCACTTGATGAAGTAAGTTGTCATCTAAAGATGTAAAACCGTTGCTTTCAATAGGGTCAGTGAAATGGCTTATCTGAGAAGCAGAACCAGTGGAAGCTGAAAAATTAATATTCACAGGAGAGAGTTTTGAACTACTAAAGTTGCCCTGAGAATGCGCAGAATGCAACATTTGAAAAGTACTTGAATTCAAAGGTGTATTAGGATTCAACATGTGCTCACTTGTTTCTTGCTTGGTCCCTGTTTGAGATGTAAAGGCATCGCTTCCAGTGAAGTCAGAGATAGAGTGTGTCTGCTGGCTAGTAGAAAGAGCTGTTGTAGGCTGAAGAAGGCTGGTAGGAGAAATGTGATTATTAGAGTAGGAATACGGAGATGAAAATTGTTGACTGTTACTGACAGAACATGGAGTAATAGTTGGGGACTGTCCATCAAAATTTCCTTCTTGATTCCCACAAAAATGTATTGAAGCACTTGCACTTTGAGAAAACTGTTGAACAGACAGAGGCTGCTGTGAAGTCGATGGATTAGAAACTGAAGGTGGGTGGTTAACACTGACTCTGAGGGAAGTAGACACGTTAACTTCCATGAAGTCTTTTGGCTGACTCAGAGCATCCTGCCCCGAGTTGTTCCTGCTCTGCTGCGACCTTAGAGAGGCACACTGATGCTGTGGTTCATTAGCCTGAAATAAGGCAAAGTCATGGTGTGCTACAAAGCTTTTGTTTTGCTGCATAGACTGAGAATGTCCTTGGTGAAAAGGGGACCCATTTTGATTCGAAACAGTTGTGGCAGTTTGATGACCCCACATAGGACTACCGTCAGCCACATCTGGAAACATCCCATTGGACTGGTTTTGCGGGTGAACTGGTGAACAATTGAATTGAGAGTGTGGTGATAAGACATTGTCAGCTGAGCTATTAAAAGACTGATTTACTGAGTGAAGCTTCAGTGAATCATACTGATTCAGCTGATCAAACTCACTCATCTTTTGTTGACTTTGAGCATCTTGCACATGGTTCAGTGAGTCTATGTGCAAAGGTTCAAATTCTGCACCCAAATTCAATTCATCAACAAGTGAAACAGGTCCAGGTTGAACAAAGGCATCATCTGACAAACCTTCTAAGGTCTCACTAAAAAGATTGGCATCATCAAAAAAATCCATCATAGGATCAGTCATCTTGAGAGGTCTGTTCTGCTTTTGCTCTCAACTCCAAATGGAGTCAATTTTGTCTCTCTGCAGTGAACAGAAACAAATGACATCCAGTGGTCACCACCTTATCCAAGGCATGCCAATAGCCATTAGTGCTTCCAATGAAACATTCGTCTTCAGGTGTTAAAGCATCCTGAGGGAGAGAAGTGAGGGGAAAAAAAAAAGGAAAAAATTAATTTAATGCTTCTCATCATCCTTCCTTCTCCTTCCCAACACTTTTAAGGGTATTACCACAAATCAAGTAAGTTATTTTTGCTCATACTCCATGCTCCATGCAGAGTTTGTAATTTTTGTCCCTTATAAAAACATGTTTTAAATGTAATGGTTTCATTTGTTTTAATCACTCAAAGCGCAGATTTAGATTCTCCATGGTCATATTCATTAAAACTACTAAATTGCACCAGAATTGGATTTTAGTGCTCCAGGATTAAAATTTGTTTACAGCAAAGAAATCATATAATATGTAAGGCATATGTAATAATTCTGTATGTTTAAATAAAAGAAAAAAACTTGAAAGGTTATAAACTACCTTTAAGCCAAAGCTCAATTTCATTAGGAAAATTGGGATACTTTGTTTCTTCTATTTAAGTTGCATTATGCAAGTTCCTGAGAAACTGTATTTTATCACACTTCAGACATAACAGACTCTCCTTAGAAGGAAAGATAATGAATACAATGATACAAGAAAACACAAAAAGAACAAGCTTTGGTTCAAAGGAGTTTGCACACCTAGTTTTGAACTACTTATTCGTAGTATCACTGAGTGATCACCAATTAATTGATTTGCAGTGAGGGATTTAAGGAGAGTTAAAAAGCGTGGTTAATTTAACTTTAGCCTAAAAGTCCCACATTTACAGTGTAATCAAACAGAATGGGAAATGACTGAAAATGTGTGTCTGTGATAACGTACCTCCCCAGGTAACTGGTAAGCCTGTAGAATAGGGAAGCAATCACTTTAAATGAGCACCTTCACAGAATAATCATTCCTTTATCCTGTCAATACATATGTCTAATTAAAGGAAAAAAAAAAAAATAAAAAGGGAGAAAACCCAGCCACAACTTGTAATTCCTGACCCTCCTATTAAAGATCGCTGTCCATTGCAATTCCTCATTAACGAATTTTCCTAAGAATAAAATGAGTATAAGATCCTTCCAGAAATGAACACCCAGTAAATCTGAAATATTCTCTGATGGAAAGGGTTCACACTGAATCTACTAACCCTAAATGCAAGCTGATGAAAACCCATTCTGCATATACTCCTAGGCCACTGAGGGTGGTATGACCATAGTGAGAATAAAGCCAGACTTGAATTCACAAATCTCCGTAGGGTTTGAGTATATGAGACTTCTGGTGTGTACAGAGCAAGGACAGATGGATCCTGCATCATCCTGAGAGACATCAACCAGGTATGGACTGGTGTGTCAGTGAGGAGGAGAACAAGCATGATAAAAAAGAAGTGACAAAATCTTAAGGAGATGACAGCTTAGCACAGCAAAGCTGCTGTGGATCCCAGATTTCACATATGCAAGTTATTGCTTAAAGTTGGGATCTCTTAAAGTCCCGAGATAAAGAAAGCATTAATATAAATTAGGCCTCATTATCTTCTAACACTGATTAAGTTGTCTACTTATGATTAAAAGCAACATAATGATGACTTTCCCAGTATGGAACACCTTCCAATAGATGACAATCAAACAGCAGGATCCAGGTAGAAGGTCTGGCACGGGTTATAACATTGGTAATATAATGATATCTCATCCTACTTTATCTCAACCCAAAAGATAAGTCAGGAGAGAGCTATTTCAGCTACTCAGAAGAAAACCAGTTCAGAAGAAGTACAAGGAAAAAAAAAAAAATCACAGAACAAATGTAATTCAAGAAACCCCACCTGAGGAAAGATAAGATGGAAATTATGGTAGCCATAGGTAAAACTATCATGTTCCAGGCTATCAAGAACTACTAATAAAAATCTCAAATTTGAAGCCTGTATCAGTAAGTTTACAAACTGAGTCTGATCAATTTTTGCTAACTGTAAAAAACAGGGGGAAAAAAGAGCTATTTCTTCCATCTTTAGCAATATAGATACCAAGGATGTACAGTCATTAACTAGTATACATACTCTTCATTATGGAAGCCTAGAACTACTCAACAAGCCTAAAAGAACCCTGTATTAAAAGCCATATACACCAGACAATCTTTTCATGTTTTACTGCCTGTGTCCCTTTACAGCAAGGAAATGGAGAAAAGCTTCCAGAACAGCTGGAATTACTGCAGCACACTCAGAGCTGGCCTCACAGAAATGTACTTCCTGGCTCAAAAACCTAGAAACACTTTCCATCTTCATTTTTCCTACTTTCTTTCAGAATAAGGAAAACAAAAGAGGAAACAATGAACAAATAATATGAACTCTCCTTTTAAAATGCAAAGGTTATTTATAACACAAATAAATCTTAGCGGGTATAAATAGGAAGTATAACCTGAAGATGTCAGCTTCGCTTCAAGGATCCAAGCAAACTGGATAGCATAGATGAATTTCCAAAATGAGAAATCTGAAGGCTAGATACACAAGAAACCTCTCCCAGCTAATTAGACCAAGATACATTTATTATGAAAAACACTTCTATGTAAAGTGAAGATTGTGAAGTGACCAAAAAAAAAACCAAAAAACCTCAAACAAAATAACCCCACCAGCCAAATACTCAAACCTCTTTTGGAAAGAATACCTCTATAGATAGCCTGAACACAAGTCTCTTGCAAAGAGAATTGGGGTTTTGACCAGGGAAGTACTTTTACTCATAGTCTTCAAGGAAACTACATGTCTGTCTTACACCAAAAGAACAGGAAAACAAGATCTATTTTACAGAATACATCAAAAACCTGAACTCATACAAAAACATAAGGGAACAGATATCAAATTTCATTCTGAAAACATGAAGTGAGAGTAGCAGGAAAAGGAATATAATAAAAAATTCTGATGTGTTTTATTTCATTCTATATTAATTTCATGGCATTTTTGACTACTTTTGCTGAAGTGACAGCAGAAAACAAGCTATTGTAGTTATAAGCAAGTAAATCAGGTGGACTTTAAGCTCCATTACTACTATGATATCCACACACTATCAAACTTTGATACAAGACTGATGTGTGACAGTACCAAAGAGAAGAGAAATCAGTGACTTTGGTAACCATTTTTATCAAAAGAAGTTGAAACCATGGCTATTCAGAAAAATAACAGAAGCCATCTCAGAGAGAAGCTAGGGACAAGTCAGCAACCACAAGGAATTAAAACAAATCATAAAACCATGACTTAACAGAAATCCAGACTATGGGAAAGGACACAGAGAATCATGTTAGGGAAGAGTTTTACATTATATGCTTGCAAAAGGTTTAGTTTTGGGGATTTTTTTAGGGAAGCAATGCAACCAGGCATAACAAGCAAGAAGTCAGCTAGAGACTGAAAAAATCACTGTATCTGCTAAATTCTATGTAACATGCAACAGCATGACAGCTTTGTGGCTTGCTGTGATTTGCCCATCTATTAGCAGATGGAATGCTGCATCAAAAGAGATGTATGGTAAAACCCAGACACTCAAAAAACTGATCACTTCTGCACATTATTTAGAAATGAGACATTCCCTTCCCAATATTAAAAGACAATTACATTATCATTGCTTGTCTGATTTTAACTAAAGCTTTGGCTAAGTTCAAAAAGCTGAGTTAATTAAATAACACAGAAGTTACTTCCTGCTGATATGCCAATATAAATGATATTCTATTGCAGATTTAAAGATCAATGTACATGTTAAATTTAAAAGGCACACAAGGACGTAATTTCCTCAAAATCCCAGTAATACAGAAGACTGAAAAAGAACTTGTAGTAGTTATAAACTCTTTTATTCTCTAACAGAAATGACTGCTTGTATTAGGCTGCCATGGTATCTGTAGCTAAATATGGATTTAAAAGATGCATTTTCTAATTGTTATCACTAAAATTTGGATAAAACTTGGTTGTGTAGCCTGCTTAGGAAGCTCAAATAAAACCCATACATCCAATTGTATATATACATATGCCTTATTTTAGATTAAAATTATTTTTCATTGGTATGCATTTCTAATTATTTTTGAGTAAGGAGGCATCCTTTTAGTAAAATCATACCCTCAACATACTGGTTTTGTTTAGAATTCTCTTTCTGCTACAGAGTTCACAGACATCATGCTAAATACTCAAAAGATCACTCAAGTACCTTGAATTTTACTTTGAAGATTATGAAGACTTGAAACATATGTGCTTAAACTAAATTCTCAGAACTGAGTTTCAGTCCATGGCTAGAGTTGCAGCTCCAAGTAGGAGCAAAGAACAGAAGCACGCTGGCTTGTGTGTGCTTGTCAGACTAATCGCAGCAGTCTGTTACCATACCTACACTGATCCTGCTTGCACCAAACACCCCATGTCACTGTTTCCCTTCCTCTACTCCCCAGACATGCACAAACTCCCTTCCTCCACCTCTCCTCCTTTCGTGCAGGTAGCCTCTGGGAAATAAATATAACAAATGCAAACAAGAAAAAAACCCCAAAACATCAGTGGCTATCTAGTTGTTAAGGGTGTTCACAGAATTTCAAGTCAGCTGACAATACAAATGACATTTTACTTGGGAAGAAAATCCATCTTCCAATGCAACTGAAGGTAAATTTCTACCATTCTCAACATGTCTGCCTTCACTGTGAATGGGACAAGTTCCTCAACAAGAACAGCTTTACCTAAGCTGAATAGAGCAAGAACGGCCCAAAGAGAAAGTGTATCACAGAACTCTGTATAAACCAACATGGTATCAAAAAAGCCCCACAGCAATGCTTAGGCTACTTCTACAATTCATTAAGAGAGCCATGCTAACATTAATTTTTAACTCAAGGTAAATTTATGAGGCCTCAAAATGATATTGCAGTAAGCTGTACTTAATACATGGAGAGAAAGCGTAATAAGAAATTCTGTCATGTATGAAGTAAGCATGGCTTAAACTTAGCTGTTTTCTTCAGAGACCTACAAAAATTAAAAATACCAGTAGCTTTTTGAAAAAATCGTATTTTCTATAGAGTCTTTGTGGTTGTTTTTTTCCTATTGTTTTGAAGTGCAGGTGTGTGTAATACCACGAAGTTTCTTCATACTAAGTAAGGTTTATGTTATTGAGAAGAAGTGTTACTGTTTGTTTTGATTGCACAAAACTCAGACCCTTTGCTCTGGTAATACTGATATATATATATCAGAAAATGACACTCAAATTGCAGACCAATTTCAAAATTTTTTACCTATATACTGCTTTTTCTCTGTCTGAAATACTAAGAGATAGCAATTTAATTAGAGCATTAATATTTAGACATATGAATTCCAAAGTTTAGTTATTACCTTGGGTTAAAATTAAGAGCAAGCACAGGCACCTAATGAACTCCATATTATAAAAGTTCCTGATAAACCTTTAAGACAAAAATGAGTTGCTGAAATCTTCTAAATTAAAAATATATCCCAAGATAATTAAGAAAATGGTCCAAGTCAAAATAAAAAATATTCTTACCTATGAATATAGAACACATCTCTTTAATGAAGAATTAAGAAGCTCAGAGATGTGTTTTAAATCCAGATGGATACCTCATCATCAGAGACCTGAAAATGAAGCATGTTAAACAAGTCACACAATAACCAACTTTAGGCGTGTGCATTCAAATGCAATACCTGAAACTCAAAAGATCACTAGATACCATAAAACCAAGAACAACACAATTGATACATAATCACTAGTAGCTATGATTTTGAAAGTGTCTGGTAAATAGGTACATATTCATTTTGTAGGACTACTAAAAATAACCCAAGTCTACAAACCCCTTAGGATGAAGGGTAGTTTGTGCCACAATACCAAAAGGTTTAGCCTAACTTTAAGACAGGATATAAGGACTCAAAACCAAGAACAGCAAAAAGAAAAGTTTTGAGGTTAGGTTTTAAACCTGCCAGTCTGAGGAGCACTGTGCATGTCTTCTAACAGCAGAGAGCTGTTCCATACTGACAGTGGACTTCAATGGGAACTGACACTGCCTTTTGCAGAGAATACCTGCATGACAGTTTTATCCTGTTCCTTGCCTTGGCAGTAGGTGCAGGAGCTCAGTTTCAAGAAGCTCTCTTTTAATTTGAAAGAGACCTCAAAACATTACAAGGTTTAAGGGAAGATGTGCATGGGTGGATTCTAGAGCCACTGTGTAAAAGCATCAAAGCACACAAAACCACCCTCTAACACTGAAAAACAGACAGAGTTTGTATACGAACTGATATTCTGCACCAGTGTGTTTTTCCATTGCAAAAAATATTATTATTGTGTCCAAGGCACCAAAAATCTTCCAGTTCCAATACAAAGATTCCTTCCTTCCTAAACACGGTTTTGTGATGCCAAACTCAGACACTTTTGCAGAACTATTAATGCAGATAAAATTTTAAACTTTGTTAGAAGATAACGTAGTATATATTGCTGCATTGAGAAGCAGATTTTAACACAATTATTTTCTCTCCCTACATCTTTGAAACAATGCTGTAACATACATGGAAGATATAAATTGGTTATAGCAGCTACCAAATCCTGCAATGTTCCAGGAAAAAAAAAAATACCTGGTACTAATTTGGTACATAAATTGCTACACTTATATTATATACACTTCTATTATTCAGTAACTTCCCAAGACTTTCTCCAAGGCTGCTAAACTAAAATGTTTCTGCTCTGTAATAATAGGGACACTTAATGCACAGAGGTGTTTTTCTAAAATTCATATGAGATAAGCATGTACCCAGCACATACCCACGGGAAAGTTGCTAAAGTACCTTTATCTTTGTTTACCATTTATGTGAACTGATATTAATTTTGTATCAAAACAGACAGAAAACTTGCTCTAGATGTTCCCTTTTTCTGTACTGGAAATACCATCAGACAAATAGAGCTCCCGTCATGCACAAGTCCTCTTCACATCCAGAAATTAGAAAGAAGTTTGAAACTATTTAACTGTCAGGTCCTACACAAAATTTTAATCTATTTATTTTGTGTTGTTCTCAATCTCTGCTTTCAAAGTTCTTTGTTGTCTAAATAAAGTCAAAGCATAAAATTTTTACAATATATACACTAACTAAATATAGGCATTCAAAGATTTATTATTTGAAAAAAGAAAAATTGAAAACTTGCAATCAAGTAATTTATTCAACATGTAAGAGTCAAATAGTAAAAAAAGAAACCTAATTCACCTGTAACTACCATATAAGACAAATGCTATCTTAAGTTCTTGGCTATCCAAAACATCTGTGTATCCTTCCTCTACTGGATTGTTATTGAATCCTCAAATAAAGAGAATAAAAAAAGATGTTTCTTACTCTTCCAGAACAGTGTCCACTTGCTTGAACAGCTTCCAATATGGAGACAATTTTGGAATACTTAAAAGTTTGAAAAATCCTACATTGAAAGGAAAAAAAAAACAAACCAATATGTAACAAGATATACATTCACCAGGTCTGCAATACATTATTCTAAATGTGAAATACAAAAAAATACTTCTGACAGCAGAAGCTTCACTAATGATTATATGAAGTGTCAAAAAGAAACCAAAAAGAATGTAGAGCTTTTATAAGCTGCAAAATGGGATCTATCTCCACAGATTCTCACATAAGCTATATTGCATGTGAACTTTTAAATACACATATATAATATATATGTATCTGTTAAGTGTGATATGTTAAAAAAATTACTCTGTAAAAGTCCTTTCTTTGGGAGAAGGTCTTCATGCTTGCTTTTAAATCTTGAATTAGTAAAATTAACTGATATACAATAAAAGTTACACTTTATTAAACAGAACCAGAACTACATCCATTTTAAGTTTGCCTAGATCCATACTGAACTATCTTAGAAAGTTTTTAAAAAAAAAAACCTTTCAATCTTTCACAGTCTAACTAATATAGTATTTTCATAACATACTGAAAGTATACATTTCCCTAAGTACACACGATTTCCTTGGATTTCTTGATGAAATTCTAAAGCATTACTCTTACTTAAGAAAATAAAAAAAAGTGAACAGTATTTTGTCTGTCAGAGGATGCACCAGGCCGTGCCCCTGGTGCCCAGCAATGGCCAAGAGCAAGGGGCAGGCGCTGCTGCCCAGGAATTCCCACCTGGCCATGAGCGAGGACTCTGCTGGGCAGTGCCCGAGCACTGAGCACTGGCCAGAGGCTGGGCAGGGATCACTGGGGCATTGCAGAACTGTCTGGACACTGCCCTGTGCCCTGGGTAATTCTGCCTGAGCAGGGAGGTGGGGCCAGGGGACCCACTGTGGTCCCCTCAAACCTGACCCATTATGCAACTCTGTGATTCTTATTTTGGACACTAAACCAGATTTTTATTTGTGTTTTCTAACAGGAAACAAATTATTAATTTCATTTAGTTGAGAACAGCTACCCAAATTTATATTTTTTTAAAACAACATGTAAATTTTAATAAAACAGTTTAGTTTTGCACAACATCCTTGTGTGCTTTTATCTCTTCAGTCTTGGCAAATACCTTTAGAAAATTTAACAGCACCAGTTGAAGACATGAGTGTTTTCAACTACCTTCTTCACCTTTCTGCCAAAGGCTATTGCCCTCAAAGCACACCTGCAGAACATGTAGGTGTGCATCTGCTGCTTCAGCACAGTCTCCAATTTAGTTTCAACCCTTCCTCTTGTTTGTTTAACAAACGCACTAGACTTTGCATTAGAACAGCAGAAGTGCATATATACCTTCTATTTTGTCATTTATATCTTGTGGACGTTAATTGCAATAAAGGGACAATAATAATACAACGTTAATGTGCTTCTGTTGACAGCCCTCTAGAAAGACACCAGGAATTTGGAATACCTTATTGCACAGAACAAAGTTTATCCCCAAGTCAGTTTATTTTAGTGAAAATAGCTGTTAAGAAGTTAATGAATTTGGCCACCAGACTACTGAAGAAATCTGTATTAGCAAGCAGTACTGCTCTTAAAATATTGCAATTTTGTTTCTTTAAAATATACTTGTGGATATTTTCATAAGTTTCAGGACTTCAGTGATTTCCTTCTACTTCTGATACCGATAACAAAACCTTCCCATGTTTTTATTCCTCAGGTTTGAGTATCACTACACCCGACTTCTTTTCTTTTTAGTGTATCTATATAAAATAGAAACACCTCTTTTGGAAGTTTAGTTCTCGAGAGAGTAACATACTTAGTGTAATGTACTTATAGTTTTCAGTTTCCTTCTGATCACTAGAAAGAGTTAAACAAACTTTCTTGTAAGTTTAAAAAGAAAATCCTCTGGTGCTGCTGAGATGTGAGATGCAAACATTACAGGCTTTCTATTGTTTTGTCATCAATTTCAGTGTTACACCTTAAATTAGACCTGCAAATTATGTTTCTGAATTCTGGTACTTTTCCTCAGGAACATTTAGGCCATTTTAAGATTTAAAGAAACATTTGCATTAAAAATAAAAAAAAACCCAAAACATTTTATTTTCACATGTGGCCTAAACCAATATTTCATTACAAAACATCAGAGACAGAAGCCTTCTTAGCGCAGCCCTCTTTCAACTCACAATCTGATAATACAATATCTTCCAATAATTCCCATGTTCCACCCTGATAAGCATCTTTGTGAACTACTACAAGTTTATAACCCGGAAGTACCAACTAGAACAATGCAAAGGATTGTGCCTGTTTCACAGATGCCTATGGATCCTGACTGATGAGTACAGACAGCTGTGAAGGCTTGACATTGACAAAAATCTGCAATGGGGAAAAAAAAAGAGCACAATTTCAAATCTTGACACTGCCAGATTAGGATATGCCTGTACTTTACTGAACAAAACAAGTTCAGACATCCTACATTTACTGGCCTAAGGAGTTTTATCTGTATCACAGGTCTGCCCCATTCTATGGGAGGCTGCACACAAGTTTTCTGTTGTTTTGGTTTGTTTGGGCTTTTTTGAAGTATTTCTAAGGAGTTTTGATAAGAAAGTTTCCTAAAAGAGTTATTCCTAGGCACATGTTATGCAAGACACTCTTAGTTCACAATTTGTTAAGTATACTGTTCTTATATTAGGAATCAATTAAAAGTAATAACTCAAGCAAAACATCACTTCTTATCTTGTCTCACGGTTTCCAACATAGTCAGGACATGTTCCTGAATTCACCTGCAACAGACTCCAGAAAATTTTTACTGTGACATCAATACTCTTTCACAAGAGTCTGACGGTCAAAATGGACTTCTAAAAAACTTCCCCAGTTAAATGGGACAATACTCATCTCTTTGTCAAGAGTATTTATGAATTCTTATGAATTTACCTAAAAACCTGTCTCTGAAGCTAAATTTAGGTTTAGCTTCTGAAAAACACCAAAACAATACTTTGAAGAACTACATGCTGAAACCAACAGCATCATATTAGAAGGACTCAAGCCCACTGTCTTACCTAACACTGTTTTTCATGTAGGTGGAAGCCAGATCTACAGTAGCTTTACTCCAGGGTAACTGAAAACACAAATATATTGTATTGAATTCTCGGGTTTCCGGTAACATATGAAACATCAGATGGGCAGACCTTCACGGCATAAGACAAATCAAGACTTTCTGAAGCTTACAAGTTTCTTCACTAGGGTGTTAAGCATCAAATGTAATAAAACCATTTCTCTTCTTCCAAAGCCATTTACAGAACAGATTTTGGAGGAATTCCTGAATTTTAGTGACCAGCATAAAAGAGTGAACAAACCTTTTAATACTGATCACACGGCACAAGGAAAAGTGCCCAAGAAAACAGTGCGGACGGAAACAATTTGCTAGCCAGAGTTACATTTTCTAATATGACTCAGATAAAGAACAATGTCGAAATTACTATTTGTCTCCAGAAAAAGGATGGGAATAATTTCCATCTTCCTGCAAATTCTAACTGCTGATTAAAGATTAAAACAAAAAGGTATCACTTTCAAAGAGAAAGACGCATGTACACTGCCAGCCTTAAGACATTAATATCTGGCAGCACCTGGATAATCTGTATGAATGAAGTTGAACATTTCAACACATCTGCTCACTGACAGATGCCACATCTTACCAATGAATTTCTGCCGAATCCTGACTTTAAAAAATAATGCTTCTTACCTTGTAACATTTTTCTTGTGGCTTA
The DNA here is from genome assembly GCA_032173965.1 of Sitta carolinensis. NCBI lineage: Eukaryota > Metazoa > Chordata > Aves > Passeriformes > Sittidae > Sitta > Sitta carolinensis. The sequence continues at coordinate 17,606,727 of CM063292.1, read as the reverse complement.
GAAAGTGAATGTAATGTGAAGTCAGCAATGAAAGTGGAACTTGGCTCTAAGGTGCTTCCAAAAGTAGTCTTTTACACTTGATCACTGAAGCTCACTCTGAGAGGTAGCAGAGTATATGTCTGAATTCTATTACATACACATTTTGAAAATACTCCTAAGGTCCTCGTGTTTCTGAAGTCAAGATAAACCTTCACTACCCACACTGTTAAAAAATACTTAGAATCGGTCTTCTGCAAGTTTTCAATACTGCAGTTACTCAAAAACATAGTCATTGTAAACAACATTATACTTTTTTCTTGTAACACTTCTAGAAAAAAATACTGCTTAAAAATGATCTCTCCTCCCTGTACTACTGTAAATAAAAAAGTTGTGTGTTCAGCTTACTCTCACATTTATGAACTGGTCAGATTAAATACGGGAATCTTGCTGCTCCTTCAGCCAAAGCAAAAGCTGCAAATACTTTTTAGTTGCTGTTTCATCAGCAAAATAATAACTTCTTAGCGTGACGATTTCTTTTGCTGAAGGAGAAAGAGAATACTTCAACAATATAATAATGTTAACTATCAATTCTTGAAGGTTTGACTAAATAAACAGTTGGTTTCTCCATCACCCATTCCCATGTACTTGGATACCCCACATTCCTGAGCTCCCACTTCTGACTACAGGAAGAGCACTGGGAAATAGAATGGGAGCCCAATTAAGTGTGAGATTTCAAAGTCTTCATCAAGCTCACAGCTCCATGGTTTGATAGAGCCAAGACCATTAAAAGGACAACTCTAGATAGGTTGATGAAGGAATCTAAAGTACTGACAAAATTAGGGTTAGCAAAGAATCTGGGTGTGATGAGCTACCGGAATTCAGTTAAACACAGAAATGTTTCAACTGGATGATTTATAAAAACAAACACCAAGCATTACTGAGAATTCAGTTCATATATAATAGTGGAAAGAAAGAGAATACTGCAATCCAGTGATGAATAGGATATGGCATTTGACTCCATCCTAAATTACATGAAAATTACCACAGAAATATGATGATGCAGGTATTTGGACACGTCTTTCTACAAGACTGATACAGAAGAAAAAATGCACTGTAAGGAATCTGAACCCATAAAATATATAACTGCCCAGCTTACCTGTACTTTTGAAATGTCTGAAGGCTACATATACCATAAACATAGAGAATATTTTTATTGTAAGATATATTGAAAAAAAGCCCTTAAAACTAACCTTATAAACCAAGTGAGAACAAATGTGCATCTACTTACTTCATGGGTTTCAAAAAAAGGGCAATTTTAAAGCAGCACGTCAATCTTTTGGGTTTAATCTGCCTGCATCATTAACTTATCTCACTCAAAAAAGGAAACAAATGAAAATTGTCTGGTTTGGGGTCTCTATAGTCTTTCAGTAGTGGTTCATGTTATACATCTTTTAGATAACACCACTAAGAATACTTTTTAAAAACCACACTGTTTTCATCAACATTTTTGCATAACTGAATTCTTGAACTAATCTTCAGGAGCATTTAGCACAAGTAGCTCATGTGAAATGAGAAGGTGCTGAGACTCCTCAAAATTCTTGAAGAACTCTAGAACTTCAAATTCCACTTCTTTTTACAGTAAAAACGATAGCCTTACTCTGAGTGGCATGATTTAGTATATACAGCTTTACCATGAAAAGCAGAATAAAGTCCTATAAATAGAACAATTTGGTTAAAAACAAAAAAGCAAGTTAGCACAAAGTAAACCAGCACAGATGCACTGTAACTATTTAGGTGCTTGCCCTTGTCATCTTACAAATGCAAAGTAAAAGTGATGCAGCTTACTCACTAGCAGGGGAAACAAAAAAGCTCCTTTACATTTGCTTTGATGTTAAGAGTCCACAATGGCCCTTAACCACAAAGCTGTTGATACCTGAATTTCACATCCTACCTTGCTTGCCACCAACTTCTCCATGTGCCCGTGAGTTATGGGCAAAGGGCCTGGCACACGGATCCCTCAATTGGTTAACATTCAAAAACATGTATATTAAATTTTGCTCTTTGGTTTACACAATCTGGGCATTGAAGTCCATGGCAGTTTGGAAGCCTCATCTGACAGGGGCGGAAAGAATGAAAAAGTCATTATTAGTTACAGGTATAAGGTATTGAGGCTGTGTAGAAACTAGCAAACCCAAGAGCTATGAATTTCTACTCTTTCTTTAACAGTTCACAAAGCCTAATATAGAAATAACTGTGGATTTAAAAATATTTACCTTGTGAAACTAACAAAAAAGTTGATCTGTGCAACAACAAATTAAAATTCAGAGACAGGCTAAAAATCCAGATTTTGCTCCAAAATGACTGAATATTAATATTCTGCTTTGAATTACAAATATATATATATATATATGACTGCACACAAATGATTACAGTAAAACAAGGTGAAATAATTATTTTTATCTCACACCTGCCAGCTGGGAACTTGAGGGTGTCCAATGATCCAGGTTTAAAAACAGTTGCAGTGACCTCTCAAGAGGAGCCTAGTTCTCATGAGAGAGAAGGGTTACTTTTTAACTCTACTTCTTAAAGTGTCAAAAAAAATACACAAGAGAACTAGAAACCCTATCCTGTCACACAAATTGTTACTTTGTACCCCCATGAGCACCGCTTGTAACACAGAAGGGTTCAGCTCTCTTCTACATAATGGAAAGAGACCAAGCCGTGTTTTCTCACATTGATGAAGTTAAATGGTTCACTAACTGAAGGAAGTTTTCAACTGCTGAAGATTCAAGGCACTTACGATAGAAGGATTGAGGAGAGCAAACCATTTCTTACAAACTGAAAGTGTGTGCATGAACCTTGTTGTCAAAGCTACCCGGCCAAAATGAAACAATTCGGAATCCTTTCCTGCTTTTTATCCCTGTTCACAAAAAATTTGTGTGTTAAGAAGGAATAAAATGGTTTTAACCTTTCACTGTGTTAAGCCTCAGTAGGAAATATGATAATTTCATTAGAAAAAATATGCATGCCACCTATCCACCCAGTGCCATCTACCAACAGCACTGAGCTGGCCTCGAATCCTCTCCTTGGAATCCCTGGAGGAGGTCAACTTTGCAGCCCCTACCTGGAAAACGCTAGTCTATAAATTCTAACCCTGCACTTTGACAGCCAAATTGCCTTTTAAGTCTCCACCCATGCACTGGGAGCCTGTGGCCATGCACCACCAGCTCTCCTCACCCCAGAAATCTGGCAGCCCAGAAGGACGGCAGGCTGCATGCTCATCTCCATCTCTCCCAGACACACCTCACCTGTGTGCAACCCTCCTCCCCTGCCACCTTCCTTTCCCCTGCTCCCACGGATCCTGCTGTGGTCAGTCCAAGCCAGTGGGCTGCCAAATTCAGCTCCTCTTTTTCTTACTGCTTCGCTCGCCCTGGAAAATTATTTTAATTCCTCCCGCTACCCATCTCTATTATCTCGAGTGGTGAGAAGCCAGGTCTGCCATGCCCACTGTTCTGCCTGGGAGGCTCTGCATCCCTTCCCTGCCTTGCACTCCCTTCCTAAACGACACAAGGTGGCCGGGGACATTCTTGCCCTCCCTACCTTCCTCCACCCAACCCTTTTCTCCCACTGCCACCTCCTCGGTGGGGGAGAGAGAGACAGGCAGCCTTTTCCTCCGACTTCCCTAAGGAGACCAGCCCTCTTCCCTTCGCCCTGCCATCTTCTTACCTGTAAGAGGGCAGGACGTCCAGGCTCTCCCCCGCCCCGCGACCCCGGGAAGGCCCAATTCCTCCCGTCAAACTTCGCCCCCACCCCCGGCCACCCCTGGGCGCCGTGGCGGGGCCGCGGGTGGCGGGGACAGCATCCCCGGGCGCCCCGCCGCCTCCATCCTGCCCGCTCCACCCGCGCCGCCCCCGGGAAAAGCCTCGCCTCGCCGCCGCCCCCCTTCCTCCTCCCACCTCCGCCGGCGAGGTGCGAGGGGCCGGCGCGGAGCCCCGCGCCCGGCGGTGTCGGCCAGGGGCGGAAGCGGGCGGGGGCGGCGGCGGCGGGGAGAGCCCGGGTGCCGAGCAGGCCGCGCCGCGCCGACCCCGGCGGCAGCAGGGGCGGGCAGGGCCGGCGGGGCCGCCCGGTGTCTCCGGCACCTGGAGCGAGGCCTGCCCGTCCCTCCGCACGTACTCACCGCCCGGTTCGCCATTACGGAGCCGCCGCTGCTGCCCGGCAGGAGGCGGCGATGCCCCACGCCTGTGACAGCTCCGCGCCGGAGCGGCCGCGGGCGGGCGCGGCGGCTTCCCTCCCCCCCCGCGGGGATTCCCCCCGTGTCCCCCCCCGGGAGCCGGCGGGCGAGGGCGGCACTCACCGTGCGCTGTCGCAGGCCGGCGGGCGGCGCGGGCGGCGCTCGGCGCTGTCCCCGCGCCTCTCCCCGCTCCTCCCCGCGGGCGCTGCGCGGGAGGGGCCCCGCGCGGGGGGGGAGCAGGGGGGGCGAAGTTTCACGCGCTCCGAGCCGCGACCCCACCGGCCCCAGCGAAGCCGCGGGGACGGGCTGGGGGGCGCATTTGCATATTTGTCACCCCCGCGCTGATTGGCCGCCCGCGCGGGGGCCGCCGCCGCGCGCTGACACGGCGGCTCGGGAGGAGGGAGCGGCGTGAGGGGAGGAAGAGGCGGGCGGAGCGCGGCCGGGGCGCGGGAAGGGGCGTGCGCGGGGCGGGGAGGCGCGGGGGGCGGAGAGGGGAGCCGGGAGCGTGCGAATTTCCTTCCCGAGACACCTTCGCCCTGTCGCCGCAGCCCCCGCGGGAGGGGCGGCCCTGGCGGGGCGGGGACGGGCGGCGCGGGGCCGATGAAGCGGTGCGTGCGGCGGGCTGGGCACATCCAATATGGCCCCTGCGCCGGGAGAAGCCAATCCCGGGCGCGGTTACTCCGGAGGCTCCGGCGGAGGCCGGGCCGGGATGCGGGGCAGGCCCCGGGCGGCGGCGGCGGGGGAGCGGGGGGAGCGGGGATTTTCCCTGGGAAAGGGAAACCTGGCGCTCCGGCGCGTTTTCGTGAGGCGCTCACGCAGCCGCCGTGGGCGCCCCGGCCCGTGCCTCCGGAGGAGCGCGCCCGGCAGCGGGAATGCCGCCGTCGCTCTAGGAATCCCCGGGGGCGCCTTTGACACCGGCACTGGGATGGTGCTCGGTAGCCGAGGCTCTCTCTCTTTCTCTCTCTCTTCAGGCAGAGCCCGTGGGCTGGCAGTTCAGTTCCTCTGACCCAGCGGTGGCATCACCAGTCTTGCATTGAAAAGCCAAGGGCTTGCAGGGAGAACAAGGGGAATTCCCACCTGTTAAAGGCAAAGGTGGCTGCCAGGCAGGACGAGCGTAGCCTCAGGTACGCCAATCAAGCCACTTTGGAATACATTTCCTGAACATGCTGACAGGGCACGTACATTCCAACAAAGTTAACTGTAAGCCTTTTCCTTTACACGATAATTTTTCAAACATATTAAGATGAAGTGCATTAAACCACAAGTATTGATTTCAAGATTAAAATTTAGAATTAACCATTGCCAAAGACACTTCAGTATTATCTGGAACAACTTTTCTTTTTGGAGTGTGAAGCTACAAAGCTATTACAAGACTCATTTCCCTGTAGCAGGACAGCAGAGCAAAAAGCTCAAGGAGGGACTTTCTAGCACAGCTGCAATGAGAAACCTTGTTGGGTCTTGCCTACAGCTTTATCTACTGTGGCAAATAAGTAGAGAAAAAAAAAACAAAAAACAAACGCTTTAGGTGAACAGTCACACAACACTTGAGTTAACCTAATTAAGAATTAAAGTAAGAATTCCAGGAAAAATTCAAAAATACAAGAAAATTCCCAGTCAGAGTTATCTACACTTGGATATTGTGGCTGTGAGGACTACAGACAGAGGCGATCAGAAATCTCATCCTAAGTCTTCTATTCCTTGCTAGCAGGGAACTAGGGATATACTTCTGATTCTCTCCAACCTGTTGCTTCTATGGTTAGGATATCATTTAAGGCAAATTTTGTCATTATATTAAGTGTCAGACTTGTCGTGTTTCTTATATGCTTGATTTCATATTATAATTCATTAATTGATTTCAGAATTTCTAAATAGTTCCTCTACTGAGATTATGTAGCTACAAGCATAAGGTAGGTTCATAGCATTAGTTTAGAAGGCAAGCCTTTAAGCAAGCTATTTCAATGTGTTAGCTTTACAGTACCTTTTTCACTCTCTCTTAATTCCTTCATCATAAAAAACTTCAATTTTCCCCTCAGACTACTCAGATAACTGTTAATATTAGTGCTATACTTTCTGTATTTACTGTCTTCTTTTAGCCAGCCCTATAGATTTTTTTTCTAATTTCCCCTTTCTCTCACTAGCAATTGAGAAAAACTTTAAAAAATAAATATTGCTGTTGTGTTTTTTTGTGTTTTTTTTTTTTTTTTTAATCCTAATGGCTTCTAAATCAAAACCTTTATGTCTCTACTCCTCTAGCCCTCATAAAGAAATAAGCAAGTACTTCAATGGAAAAAAAGTTGGCCTGTACCCTGTTATTAGAATTAGGCAGCCGGTGGTAGTACTTCCTTAATAAAGAACCAACACCAGTGTAACACTGTGAAGTGCTCTCAGCTCTGGATAGTGTGAATGGCAGTGTCATGCGTTGAGAGCATAAGCTTAGAATCATAAATCACATGAATGACCAAAAATAGGATCATGTGACTGGTTATTCTGCTGCTCAAAAGGACGTTGAAACTCATGAGCACTTGATGTTCGGATGAATCCTTTTAGAATTTAGAAAACAAATGGGTTATGGAAATATACAGAATTCAATGGTGATTTTTGTTTTAGGCTTCATTTTCTTAAACATGTCAGTGTTTAAGTTCAACAGTTTTGGAGATGACTTTTACATAGTCTTAATTTTTATTTCCATCAAAACTTCTGACGTTTTACATCACCACCCTGAAATCCTACTTTTGTTTCAAGCAATCATAATTTTAGCAGGTTTTGTACATTTTATGGTATCTTTATTTTCTCAGCAGCACTGCTTCACAAGTGTCTTGGTTTAAGGTAAATTTGGGAAGGAACTTCTGAATAGGTCCCTCCAGAAAACCAATCCAATGGCCCTTCTCCCTAACTGGTTCAGGAAAGGAAAAGAGGAAAAAAAAAAAAATTCTTTAGAGGAAAGTGGAAAAAATGTGTTTATTTAACAGGCCAAGCACAACAAATGAACACCAAGGAACAAAACCAAATATTGTCTTGATATTGGTCGCTCTTGAAATGTTGGGTTTGGTAAGAGTGGAAGAATAATTTGTCCTTCTATATTTTTTTTTTTTTAATAAATCCATTTCTTCAGATGTCTTATGTACCACAGATTTAGAACACAGTCATTTTTTAATATTCTTGGTTCCTACAGAACTATAGTGATTTATTTTGCCTTAGGATTTACCACGTGTGTTTCCTGTAATCTATTGTAGCCTATAGAGGGAGAGGTCCTCTGTACTCAAAACAGACACTCATCCTTCTGTAAGCATGGAATAAAATTTTACAAGAAAAACTCTAATAGAACAAATCAGTTGCTGTGCTTTCCTGTACTTTGGTTATCCATGGAAGTTGCTGCAGAGGTATTGAGGTCAGGGCTCAAATGACCCATTGAATCATTTAGGTAGGAAATGATCTCCAAGATCGAGTCCAACCATTCCCCCAGCATTGCCAAGCCACCACCCCCAGCCTGTGTTCCTCTATGCCACATCTACATGTCTTAAATCTCTCCAGGGATGGTGACTCCACCACTTCCCAGGGCAGCCTGTTCCAATGCTTTACAACACCCTTAGTTAACAAACTTTTCCTGATCTCTGATCTAAACCTTCTCTGGCACAACTTGAGGCCATTTCCTCTTGTCCTTGCACTTATTACTGAGGAGGAGACCTCCCCCCTCCCCCCCAACTACAACCTTCAGATAGCTGGAAAGCACAATCAAGTTCTCATTCAACTGAATGTGCTGCTGAGATTCTGCTGTTGCCACGGTGTCTGCTTTGATCCTTCTCAGTAGCCACCCTGTGTGACTTGGCAAAGCAGAGAGCAGCTGAGTGCACAGGTCGCTGTGTTGGAACAGCTCTCCCTGTCTTTGCTGATGTGCTCTAAAAACCTCGTCGGGATTTGGGATGCAGGTGGAGACCTGCAGTGCCGCACAAAGGCAGCCCTTGCTGAGATATTTGGCTGCTCAGTGCATGCCTCTGCAACCTGCAGTATGAACAGGGAACACAGCACTTTCTCCAGGTAGCTTCTGGAGCTGTTAATAACTCTGCGAGGTGAGGGGCTCTGCTCACATCATTTTGCCTCTGAATATATTCAAAGTCACATGTTCCCATATGGTTCAACCTGGGGAGCTCTGCTTGTTTCGTTGTGCTGTCGTGTGACAGTTTGTGGGTTTGTGTGAGCTGGAATGAACACTGGAACTCCTGCAGGGAGAAGCTATGCTGTGCACCTGCACATCTGAAACACTGCAGATGCAAAGGAAGTACCCGGAAGCAGATGGTTTCTCTCATGTCCTAGCAGAGGCAGATGTAAACCAGGATATTGTTATAAATCTTTTTAGATTATGACAAAATTTAATTCTTCGACAGTGCTTGAGAACAATTGCTTCCAAGGATATATGAACCAGAATGAGAAGCATTCTGCATATAAACCTTTCATATTGTGATAAACAACTACAAATAAAGATCTGATTGCTAATTAGATTTGCAAATAATCTACTTTGTAAAATGGAAAGCAGCTAGAATGTTCTACTTTTACTATGTCCTAGAAGTTTACCTGGCAGCTGGGTACTACTGATGTAAATTGAGTAAACCTGAAGTTAAGACATCAAAATGTTGGTTTCTGAAACTATTTTCATTGCTGTTTCCTCAAACACCTACATCTGTCTGCTTACCACAATGACAGCCACAAGTACGCTGCTAATTGACGAAACCCTAATGTTACTACTGAAATCTGTCATGAAATAGGAGGCATGAAAGGAGAACATTTTAAAACAGCTTACTGAAAAATTATTTTTCTACCACGTCATGTTTTTCATTAAGAAACTTATAAAGCATATTTTTAGGGTAACTTCTGGTAGCATCCAGTTTTAGGTTTTAGCAAAGGTTTACTGCATTGTCTTTAGAAAGAACAGAAGTTTGTATCTTTATAGGCTGAGGTCAGTTTGTGAATCTAGGCACTGAGATTTGTGAGTTGGAGTTTAAAGTGTGGTCTGTAAAGATCACTTTCAAAGAAGGAGGGTGATACAGGACCTCCTCTAAGCTCTTGTCTTAGGAAGAAAAAAGGCATTTAAGCCCAGCTGCAGGTTTTGATGACCACGTGGCGCTCACATCACCTGATTCTCTCTGGTCTTCTTAAGGCAGCACTGAGGCCTTGTAGTTTTCTGTAGAGTGGTTTTAGTAGGGGGGAGTTTTCAGGAGAGAAAAACATCAATTATAGCTGTAGAAAGGTGGGTTTTTGCTGTTTCTGCAGTCCGTGAGAGGGAAGATGTGTGCCGATGTCTTTGCAAGCAATTCGATGGGTGCAGCTATGGGTATCAACGTCTTTGAAATGTGTCTTAATGTCTCTGCTTCAAGCAGCAGGTTCGCTGCAGAGCCCAGCCAGCCTGGCTCCTGAAACAGACTGGTGGGTCTGCACAAGCCTGAACTTCTGAACGCTGGGGTAAAATGTCAAGTTCAAGGAGGGGAATGTGGCGTAGGCAGTTTGGGAAGGCTGTACTTCCAAGTACCTCAGCCAACAGGGAAAAGAAGAGGGCACCGTGGGTTTAGGATTAAAGGAGGCTGCACCCTCTGAAACCTTGGGAGAGAAAACTGCGTGGGCGTTTGCCCCGGTGGACTCTATTCTCATAAAGCTGCAGGACTTTGTCTCATTTGTGCATGCAGACTTTCCACAGTGTATGGTTTTTTTCCGTACAAGAGCCTGTATCGAAAGCTTGGTAAGGAGTGGGAAAATTGTTACATTACTTAGTACTGGATAGTACAGATCTTCAAAATAATTAAAAAGAGATTTAGACGCTCTTCAGGGAGTCTGAATGTACAAAATAGGAGTAAGAATAAGTTATTAATTTGTCCGTTGCTTATTCTTGTACTGTAGTAGGGAGGGAATCCTCCTGAAGGAAAAGCAGCTTAGATAGTCAAGAGTAATTGTAAACCATAAACAGTGGACTTTGAGGGCTTGCCCATGTAGCACAACTACACTTTTGGAGGTTGTAGCTTGGGGACTGCTTTCAGTTCACAGCTAGCTGTAAAACTAGGAAACAGTGGGATCCCTTAAACTTGAGGGAAAACAGAGAACATGCTCTTGGTTATTACAGTTCATTTAAGCATCTGTGGAAATTGAGCTTGAGATACTGTCTTATATAAAGCGAACATCCATCTATCAGTTGTGAGCAGCATGTGAAATGAGTCCCTACAACTTTGTTTTAATCCAGTACTTGGTGTGACAGGGAGGCAGTGCACAGCCGAGCAGTGACTGTACCCGATGCGCCCAACCCACTCGCCATTCCTCTGTGCAGAAAGGTCCTGCTGCCCTCCTGTGGTCCTTCCTAGTGACACGGGTTTGTTCTGAAGCTGCTGGAACATTAATTTTCTTTTAATGCTGAATGTAGCTGCCTGTAAAGCGAAAGATGCCTTTATTCTGTAGGAAAGAGATAGTTACAGGACATGGAATGTTCTTCTGTGGTAAAATTACCTTTGTGGATGACAGGAGAGCATTGGATGTTACTTATCTCAGCTTTTGTAAAGCTTTTCACCACGTATCCTGCAGTATTAATCAGTCCAAGTTAGCATTTCATGCTCTGGATGGGTAAGTAATCAGGTGAATGGAAAAATGATGAACAGGCATGGGAGAGTGTTTAATACTCTATACAAATGCTGGTAACAAAAAAATACCCCATCCATACTGAGACTAGTTCTGTTTAACAACTTTATTAACTGCTTAGAGAAGTTTGCAGGTGACAAGAAAATGGGGTATGGCCAAATGACATGCTGGATGACAAGGCTGCCACTCCGATCTAGACAGGACTGGTAGGGAGATTCTTTCCTGAAGCTTTTTTTTTTTTATTTTTTTTTTTTTTTTTTTTTTTTTCCTAATTCCTGAATCCATTCTAGGCATCTGGTATCTGCTGTGCTGTCTTGAACATATTGAGAAATTTGTTTTGTAAATCTAAGTAATGTAATATGCCAAGCAAACCAGTTGTCTCTTTGTCTGATGAAAAATGTGGATTATAATCTGTTGTTTTACAAAATTTGTGGTGAAATTATAAAGTCTCTTGTCAGTGTTGATTTCAAACCTCAAATTTCCACTGAGGTAATAGCCAAGTAATCATGAAACTGAAAACAAGTTCATGAGTTCAATTCTTTATAATTCTCTGCTGTTAACTGAGACTAAAACTCTCCTGGCAAATTTGAAAAAAAAAAGTGTTTTCTCTTTTTGGTGCCAGTACTACCAATCATTTCTAAAGTGGACCTTCTTCCCTTTGCTTTTAACTGAATACATGCAGATGAAATGTTGTAGTTCAGCACTTGCATAAAAGAAATTTATTACTATGTAAACTTGATCAGTGCCATACAGCTTGTGCAGAAAGTTGTCTTGTGAGTTTCTGAGGTATGATGGAGTAACTGCTAATGTTACTGAATTCTGTAAATGGTGTAGCTGAGCACTTGATTACTGCAGCACGTGTATTTTAGCTTGCATCATCTACTCTAGACCAGGAATCTTGCTGGTTTGTGCAGTCCATCTCCAGAGTGGCTCTTTGGGACTGTTGTGCCTACCGTAGGGTTTGCAGTAGATACTGATTGTAAGACTTCTAAACCAAAGAAGTTTTGTGTGTATGTGCCCCAAAGTATTTTCTCCTGAGGACTGATTCGAGGCAAATTCTGTGGGATTTATCAGTCACTTGTCTAAAGTCATTTGGGCAGTCCTGAATATTGTAAGAGCCACACAAACAGGCTGTAACTGTTCTGCCCATCTGCAGGACTGACACTGTCCAAGAGGGAATGAAGCCAGAACAGAGATGTCTGTCTGCCAGGGATTTTAGGAAGCTGCAGGAGAGAGGTTTTGTTTTGTTGGTGTTTTGTGGTAATTTGGACTGATCTGCCTAAATTCAGTTGAAATAATTCTTTGAATCTGGGCCTAAACAAATTAAGTTCCTTTGGACCTTGACTCTCTGGGCTGAAGTCAAATATTTAACATCTGCTTACAAGTGATTAGTTAATATGATAAGATGAACTTTTAAAGAGTTGCAAATGTTCTGACTTGCATTTCTTGTTCAGCTTCATTTCTGTAAAAATTCTTTACCCATCACAAACATGAAGAATATGGTGAAATGAAGCTTTCACTTTTTCCTGTGAACATCTTTTATCAGTTTCAGAACAGTTAGATGGAGGAGGTGTGTGTATGTATATATAAAGTCTATACATATTATAGTCGTATAGTCTATCCACGCCTTCAGAAGAGACAGTTTGTAATGCAAATTCTTCCAAACCTCCTAATATTGTTAAATCTACTACTACAAAAATGAGATTTGACTGCTCACAAGAGGGCACTGCAGCTTTACTTTTGTGCATGTTATTGTGAGCTATGAGATCTAGCAACAGAAAAGCAAGTAATATCGGTTTTTTCCAGTGTAATTTTAAAACAAAGTTCTTACCAGTATAGATTGCCAGTTTGGTGGGATTTTTTGTGTTTTCATTTTTTTTTTTTTAAACAGAAATTAAGGTATTGGAAGTAATACAGAAATTAGAGTTGAGAGATTTGAATAGAATGTCCTTTTATCAGCTTCAGGGTCAGAGTATTGTAGCTGGTGATGACTGAGTGAGACAAGTAAGATAAAGAAAGCTGTGATCTCATTTAAAAAAAAACAAAACAAGGAAAGATTGTCTGACCATAATGAACTAATTTATTTACTTATCAAAGCCTTAAGTGTCATTAGACAGCTCAGTAGGCAAGTCATCATGAGAGGAGTGTACACTTAATAAAGATTAATTATAGCCTCCAGCATATCAAGTTTATTATGTCCAATAAGTATGTCAAACAGCTGGAGGAACATGTTTGTCTATACACTTGATAGCATTCTCTTGCCTCAAGGTCTGACTCCTGAAAGAATAATTAGTTGATGTGGGTGAATTGTTTCTTGTTCTGCAAACTGGTTTTTTTGGTGTGTATTTAATTCTGTGCTTTGACTAAAACAAAATTAAGTATTGGATTGGATGCTGAAGTTGTGAATACATAACTCTATTAGTTTCTATCTGTTTCTCTTTTTTTTTTTTAGGATTTTTTTTCTCAGAGGAAATGTGAAAGACTGGCAACTCACAAATTGTTGGGCTTTTAGTGTCTACCTGCTGAAGAAATTCTTATAACAAGCTGGCTTTACAATTTTCCATAATGGCTCTTTCTCTTCTGAAATTACTTCTCATTAAATGACATAAACACTCATGAACTTAGTTATGTAAAAGTCTATGTCACTGAATAGATAAGGCAGGTTTGGAGCCACTTTGCAAGTAGCTGAAGGGTCCATAAAAAGCTATGGAAGAACAACTGTACTTATATGTAATTTATTATATGCTTTTGAAATGCACATATATTATAGGATTATGAAGGGGTGCAGGAAGCTGATAAAAGCTACAGGAAAGACCCAAATGTACAGTGAGAAAAAAAAATTACTACAAGAAGTAAGGAAAGGTGTAAGGTGTTTCAGTAGAGTAAGGAAACTTATGATAACAGGACCAATTTAGGATCTCCAGGACAAGATTTAGCTAAAAACTTTAAAATTGTTTTTTATACAGTGCTCTGGAGGTGATGTCAGAAAGAAGATAATTTTTGTTTTAAACAATAAGAACTTCAAATTGCTAAGAGGTAGACACAATTTTGACTTTAGAGCTTATAGAGCTATTGGGACAGACTTGTTATTGTGTAGTTTTGAAACAGAGGAAGAGCAATAATTCCTAAATAAGAATGTCTAGATAAATAATGCATCAAGAACAGATAATAATAATTGTGTTCCTAGTTGAGTCTTCTTGTTAATGCTGTATGACTGCTGTCCATGGCAAATGAGTATGGCTTACTGAATTTGATGTGATCCTATATGGGAAGGAGTAAATCACTCCAGTGTATTGCAGTTCCCTTACAAATCTCGGCAGTGACACTGCTGTGATCTATCTTGAGAGAACCAGCCAGCCCGAATACCTTACTCCTTAACTTAGTCTGTGTGAAGAGCTGCCCAGGTATATGAGTTATGTATGAAGAGCTGCAGTCACTTGTGTGAGGACTAGAGTGTTAATTTCAGCTACTGAGCCTAGTTTGCAAACAGAGGCTCACACTCTAGATTTACAAGTTCTCCTTCAGTATCTTATCTCATGGTTCTGTTATCCTCTTCAATAGTTCTGTCTTTTCAGTTTTCCCTTTTCAGTTGTTGACTCACCTCTATTGCAGAAGCATTTCCCCTGCTCTTAAAAATGGATTGTCAAGTGCATTCTGCTTGGCTCAAAGAGCAAACAGGCATGTCTGCCAAAGATTGTCTGCCAAAGTCAGGTTTCAGTGCTTTTTGGATCGAACATTTTCACCATGCTGTATTTTCTTAGTAAGTGTGGCAGAATTTGTGCAGTACTATCAGGCTACTCATATTTTATATGGCTTCTTTGGTATATAGTAGCTGCTACTTAAACTGTAGTGGAAAAGATCAAGAACGAAGATCAAGAACATTCCAAGAAGGTGTTTCATCAAGTGCAGTCTGTATACTGAAACTTAAATTTTCTGGTTTCTATTCACAAGTTTGAGTAACTGGACTCCATCTCATTATGGAATAGGTGAATTTGAACTGGGGAATCAGCAACTGATGGAGCTGACTTTGAATCTATAAGGGTTTTTTTTCAGAGTTTGGTCACATTATGTCCAAACTTTCTACAAGATGCAGAATAATAAGGTCCTCTCTGGTTAAACTGTAACTTTCTAGTAGTACCGAGAAATCACTACTTTTTGACTCACAGAGCAACTGAGGCTTTGTCCCAAAAATGACTGAAGTATGATCACATGGAATTGTGACTGTGGTGATGGAAATTTTGTGCATTGTTAAAAAGCTACTGTCGCCATATTGGTTTTGAACTTGTGGCTGGAATGCCTAAATTGATTTATTTTTTATAATTCCTGATGCTTCGTAAGTGAAGCCCCTTCCATCCTGTAGTACTCTGTGTATTGCCATTGTGATCTGTCCCACTGCGGGCTCGGCAGGGCAGTATACTATTTTTCTGTGTCTTTATCTGACACCTGAAACATGCCACGAAAACACTGATTTTTTTCCTGAACTTGTCATGGTCTCAGACTGAAAGCACTTACGTGATTTCTACCATCCAAATCAGCCATCTTTCAGCATCTTTATTTGGAAAACTTTGTTACACATTATCTGTGGCTAGAGTTGTCAATGTCCAAAATCCCTCAGTAAAAAAAAAAAAAAAACAACAAAACCACAAACAGCAAAAACCCCAGGTCAGTCTTTGAAAGTAAGTGATGAGATATGATTAGATGCTGTTATAAAAATAAAAGTTTGGACTGCAGTAAACCTGTACTGGCATTTTATCTGGCTTTCTTCTTTTGCTCTGCAGTTTCTGATTCCAGAGGTACTGGGTCACGCTGTTGTCACTGTCTGCCATTTCTTGCTGGAATGTATAGAACTTTTTTTCTCTCTTGTTAGAATGGGGTTCTTGTGAGATTTATAGCATGTATTAAGCAGAGGGGTTTTGTTTAGTCATCAAGAGAATGATTTTTTTAAGTGTGAGCTGACCAAGTCTGTGTATGTTCAGCAAACAATGTCACCAATTAGGCAGTATCCTCATTTGGTAAATAGACAAAAGCTATGAATCTAAGGATCTTTATCATGTCATATTGTAGGCTTGCTATTTCTTTTCCCCTCACCTGGCAAATGGCAGAAATTTGGCATTTAACAATTCCATGCAATAGACCTCTTATGATGTTGAAAAAGCAAGCACACAAATCTTAGGGCAACAACTCTTAAGAATTCTAAAAGCTTAGTTCTTAAACTTAGTTCAGTGGAATTTTCAAGTACTGTCACATATTTACTTTTTTTTTCTTTCAGCCAGCCAAACACAGATTGTGTTTTTAAAGAGAGAACAGATTGTCGTGGTTCCTTCTCCTTAGTGTACAGAAACACAGGCGTATTTGACAGCAGCAGAACAGCACATTAGGATGGAGGCACGAAGATAGCTTGACAGAACACTCATCAGTATATGCTATTTTATTCTTTTGAGTTAATAAATAGCAAGTATCCTTAAGAGCATTCTGCTAAATTAATCCTTTATATCTACTAATGAAAAATAATTAGGAAATGGTATCTTTTCCTATTGCTATTTGGAGCTTAAAAAAGATAAACTTGACATGAATTTCATTAAGAAAACTTTTAAGATTACTTAGTGAGGTAGGCAGACAACTTGTTAGAGAAGCATAGTATAGATAAAGAATATTGCAAGTCTTGTTTAGTCATTCAAATTTTTAAAAATCTGAAAACTACAGGATGACAGTATATACTTTACATGCCATTGGAAGTCTTAACACTTCCTTTGCATTTTCACTGAAAATGCAGAGCACAGTAGTGGTGAAGGAAGTAATATATTGATTACAGCCACAATTTAAGTATCTTGATTGTGTACCTGCAAAGTAATTACAGTTTCTTCTTCCTGACTGGAAATGCTTGGCCAGTGGGTCTGGCTGCTGGCTATCACTCTTAGTCACTAGAAAATAGCACACATAAAAGCATTAGCTGAATGCCTGACAGAAGGTGAATCTCCAGAGTATGTCAATGAGCCTTGTCATCAGTGTGCAATGCTGAGTAAACATTGTCACTGGAGCAGAGGACAGCTCTTATTTTACTTTATGGAAATCTTTTCCAGACATGCTAAGCAAACGGTGTGCATATCCTGCTTGCTGTGGGGTGATGTAACTGAAATACAAAATCTTTCCGTGCAGGGGTTCAAACTGAAGATCGCTGGATTTTCTATAAGAAGTTGAGTCTTCCTGCTCAAAACCCATTGTAGGCCTAATATCTTACTATATACTGTAGTCATAGCATGAAATCAATAACGTATCCCTGTATGATTCATTGAAGTAGCCTGAAATGTTTAAACACTATATTTTGCTTTCCAATAGACCTTTATTTTTAGGCGTCACATCTGCAAAGCCTTCTACTTTGTTACCTGCAGTAATAAGAAAAACTCTTTCAGTTTAGCTGTCTGATTAGATGACGTAGAGGCTTGCTTTGTATATTAGGGAATTTGGTTTGAACAAGTATTTTTTTTTTATCTTTCAGTTACTGTAAGTGCCAAAGCAATTCCATGTTTTAGCTAGGTATGATAAATTGTAGATTGAGGATCTAGTATGTGAGTGAATGCATCTCTTTATAAAAAGACTCAGAGAATGTTTCTATGCTACTTGAATAAATGTGTACTTCTTTAGTGAAGAAACGGGAGGAATTCTTTAGGAGTCTCAAAGTTTGTGTAAATTTTTCACTGTAAAAATATACAAATGATTAGAACAAATTCCTATGAGAAGTTGAGATGAAGATAGAAACAATCTAGAAAAAACACGAACAAGGTAATATGAATCATTTTATGGCAATTTGAAGTAAAATCTAGCTAAAGCTGTGAAGAGTTGTTCCAGAAGAGCTGTGCTAGGTAAATTGGGAATACTTAGATTCATGTGCTTTTATGACTTCTTAGGCTGGTCTCTCTTGCTTCTTATAACTTTTCTCAGTCTATCCTAAGTAAGTTGGGATCCAAACCCCTTTGTTCTCTCCTGTCTTGACAGTACAGTTGTTCAGCTAGTTTCAAGCAATTTTTGTACAATTATCACTTTATAATTTAAATAATAATTTATCCAAGTGTTGGATGCTTTTCAAAAATTGTGCTGGAGATTCATTTTAAGAGTTTGGAATGTTTCTTCAATTACTGGCTTGAATATCTGTAATTTATGTAGCTGACTCTTTGTGGCTAACTGGCTTAGTAGTCACTGTGCCTTGGCTTTTTCAAACCCTAGAGCTCCTCTGCTGGACTTATCTTCCATGCTTGTGGCCTGTATGGTTTAGAAGTGCGTTCGACTTTCATCTTTAGACTTTGCATGGAACTTGCTGCAAAAGGATTGAGAGAAGGTTTTCTTCTGGTTTTAGCTTTCTGATGAAAGCTCATCCATTCAAACTGGGAGAAGCACAGTCAAACTGAGACTGCTTTGTAAATGGGGTCTGCTAGGCAGCCTTGAATTATTTGAGATGATGGACTAGTTATGAGATTAATTAGATGATCTCCCTTGCTGTCAGGAGAAATAAAGAGTATGAAAACACTTAATTAGAACAGCACAATATAATGAATAATGTGTTTCAGTGCAGACTTTTTTCTTCTTCTTCCAGCATGCTTCTGTAAAAGTACTTGGCAAGTAATGATCTGTCTAATAAGTAGACAGAGGAAAGAAGTTGCCTTTTAGTCAATTTAGCTGACACAAAAAGTGTCTTAGTTAATCTATTAAAAATTAGTGAAGTGGCCTACTGCATGTTTAAGTTTGGAATACTTTCTCATTTGTCTGGCTGTTATGTACTTCCAGTTTTGAAAAGGAAATATGGGATGGAAAAAACTAGTATTGTTTCTATGGGAACAATAACTTGGTGCAATTGAATAGAAGTTGTTGCTGTTGGAGTTTGTAGCACATCAGTACCTGGACTATAGCCCAGGTGGTAAACCAGTGTGTAGCCAGACTGGAGTGGAGAGAGGTCAGGAACTTACAGAATGGGATGTAAGTATAACCAATAACAGCTTAAGCCTTTTTCAAATACTCTCATGTAAAGTGCTTCTGCATTTATTGTCAGTAACTACTAATACAAACAGCACATTAGTACTTCAGTTGAATGATTTTTTAATTTAGAGCAATCTGTTTTGAAATTTTTCAGCATTTTCAGGGATATAATGAAGAGCCTTACAGAAAAAAAGCATTGTCTTTCAGCAGATGAGGGAAGTAAATGTGTTAAATAGATGTTTAAAAGAAATGCCTGACCCTGAAGGCTGGCAAGCATGATTGCAATAGAGGGTAAACACAAAACTGAACTAAAAGCAGAATGCTGTGAGACCACAGTAGTCCTAAGTAGCAGAATAGTGTAATTACAAAGGCATTTCTTACCCTTAAATATTGAAGACAGTGTCATCTCTGAGCATGTCTTATATTTAACCTAAGATACTGTGATTAATTGTGAAAAATCATGGGTACCAGGTGTGGCTCTTGTGGCTATCACAGGCTGTATAATATTGCACCATCAACTAGTATTCAGCTACCATCTAGTGGAAGATTTGAGATATTGTTCTGAAAATGCAGAACAGTAAAAACTCCTGAATAATTAGTACTTGACCAGGTATTGCACTTTGGGAAACTGCTGAGCTTTTTGTTGTACTGTAGTCTTTACAAGTAAGGCCATCTTGGCTGTTAAAGCCAACCTGAATTAAAAGGAGGATGGATGCTGAAGTGGATGAAGGATACAAATGGTGAAACACAGAAATGTAGAATTTTATTCCTGAGGTTTTCTTATAAAACCAAAAACTACCCATGTATCTTTAGAGTTTGAATGCTTCCATCATCCAGTCTCGTATTTTCAAAATGCTCATGCTGGGTTTAGTCAGTTCAGCTGATCAAAATCGTGAAGGCTCCACTTGTGATTGTGTGGACCTCATTATGACTATGTGTAACTTTAAGCCAAGCTCACTCCAAAAGTCCCTTAGGCTGGATGTTCCAGTATTACCAGTATAGCCAAGATGACTGAACTGAGGTGAAACTCATCCTGGTTTAGAGGATTTGGCTGAAATGCACTCTTTGTGTACTAGAAATAGAAAATGTGGCCTCACATTTTAACAAAATTTAAAAACACAATGGAAGAGTAATTGCTAAATGTTCCAGCACAGCTATGGTTCTTCTCTGCCTAATCCTCATATTTGCATACAGCTGCTTTTTTTGTCTTCTAGTGCAACTGGATTCTGCACGCCCTTTGATTATTGGAGGTTAAACTAGCTCTAGCTTGAGGGTGGAAATGGTTCTGGAACTTTCCTCCTAAATCCTTTTCTGGCTTGATAGATGGGGTCCCCTGCAATTACCAAGGTTCATCAGAGGTTGTCCTCTCTAGATCCCTGGGTATGTTATGGAGAATTGCTGCTCAGCTACAATGCATGGCTGATTGAGGGCTGTGCAGGAGGGAGGATCTTCCCATAGTCAAAATCTGTGTGTGTAAGACCACAAGATACATGGATGGCTATAAGGTCTGGTATTGTTGAGCACTTCTCTGCAACAGAGTTCTCTGGAATGCACCTTTGTAGTTAACTGTTTAAAAAAATTGAGAAGACAGTTTTATTAATGAGAATCCAAACACTAGAGGTCCATTTGTACTACTGGCTTGTACCTAGTTTGTATGGAGAGATGACAGTATGGACCAGTCCCTTTGAATTCATTGTGTATCAGTCACTAGAAAATTGCTTGTGGGTTAGGATGTGAATTAGTTTGTTGGTTTAGAATCTGATAGAGATGTGCTATTTGACAGGCCTGGGTTTTAAGTATATGTATCCAGGCTTGTTTTCAACTGAAAACTTCAAGATACTTCAGAGTTGAGAGACCTTTTTTTTTTTTTTTTTTTTTTTTTTTTTGGGTGGGGGGGAGGGGCTGGGAGTGGTATTTGGGTTATTTGTTCTTTTGTTTTACATTTCTTAAGTCTAAGATTCAAGCTGATATTTAATGTGGATTTGGGCATATGCAATATCTCACTTCTGAGAGATAAATGTTTCAAGGAAGGTGTCTCCCTGTTCTTGAGGCTTTTTATTGGGGATGGTAACAATAACAAAAAAAAGAAAAGTAAGTTTGAAAAAATCTCAAGTTGTTGCATGGTGCTAAGCCAAGAAAGTCATCTACTTAGTGATGGGCTGAGTAATCACTATGCTACTGTTACTTCACAGCTGTGTCAAAATGGAAAGACATGCCAATAGCCCAGGTTTTTCCTAAAGAAGTTATCATGAGACACTAATTTTGTGACTTGAGTGAATTGGGTTTTATAAGTGAATTGAGCAAACTATTTATTCCTCATGAATGGGTCAAGAAGTTCTATTAAGACTTGCATTGAAACTTGAAAGACTTGGACTCAAAGATGTTAAAACAACAGGAACAAAAAACTGTGAAGGTGTTACTGTTAATTTAAAATAACTGGTTATATATAGCAGTATAAATTGTGATTCTGAAGATGTTTGCAAGATTGTACAGACTTGCTAATTTGAAAACATGAATTTTCCCTTTTCCAGACACAGTTTCCTAGTATGGGGCTTTAGGATGTTTAAAAATTTAAATAGACTTTCTTGGGCAAGGCAATTATGAGTTACTCTGTTGTGAAAAAATATTAATTAAGAACAGTTTTCTAGTCTCAAAGCTTTTCTTTTGCAACCTGCTGTAAGTAGTGACTCTTTAAAAGCTAGC
Source organism: Sitta carolinensis (assembly GCA_032173965.1). Lineage (NCBI taxonomy): Eukaryota > Metazoa > Chordata > Aves > Passeriformes > Sittidae > Sitta > Sitta carolinensis. The sequence goes on along the minus strand of CM063292.1, from coordinate 17,585,234 downwards.
GTTTGAGTGGCAGGATCAATGAGTCATTACAGAAAATAGTGATACTTGATCTTAACAATTCGGTAGTGAAGCCTCTTTAGCTTGGAGTTCCTTTCCTTGTTCTTCATTCCTGCAATGCACAGAGCCTTCTATAGGCATCTGCAAAAGAAGATAAATATTTTCATTTACTGCTTAAGACCAAACAGGCTGCAATACTAGTAAGAACACAAGAGTTGCAGAATCTGTCTAGAAGCATGGAGGACAGCCTGAGGAACAAGAAAATAATTAAGACCCTAGCACAGAAACAACTGCTGATGCTATAAAGGACAGTACATGTGACTGAACAGGCTGAAATTGGATATTGATGTGCTCCAAACACACACTGTAACTATGAAGTAAGCAACTTGTTTATTGGCATTTTGTGCTTGAAAGGATTGATCTTTGTGTTACTGACACTGGAGCTAAAGGCAGGTTTCATATTGGATCTTAAGGAAATCTGTGTTGACAGACACTGGTGTGAGATCTGCTGTCTCAGCTGATGAATTCCCCCAAGAATACAGAAGGAAGCCTATGTAAGTTGCATGAGAAGCCTTGCAATCAACATACCCTCCTGGGAACTTGTGCTGAATCTGATGTCATCTTACAGAAATCAATGAGGCCTTAAATCTTGGACATTACTGGTTTTACAACAAAACCCAAAATATATGTTTATTTATATGTTTTAATTCTCTGACTCTGAAACAGTTTCCTTTGGAATGACTTTTAAGTATAAATAGCAGTTGAACTCTGAAATTGGTGGCAAGATCCATGTGGTAGGCTTATTTGGAATTTAAAATAATTTTCATAATTTACTGAAATTCCAAGAAAAGTGGTTTAGATGAAGTGAAATCTTATGTCCATATCCTTCTCTCCTAGCTGAAGGACACTTAGTACCTACAAACACACTAGGTGAGACCTGTTAGGTTTTTCTAGAAGCGCTGATGACCCTGAGATGAGCTCAGTTGGTTTGAGTGTGGTGCTAATGGTGCCAAGGCTGTGCGTTCCATCCCCATACGGGCTCTTCATGGACCTGATGATCCTCCGGGGTCCGCTCCAGCTCCGGCTCTTCTGTGGTTCTGTAAATGTCTGTGGCGAAGGAATCTAGCGCCCGGTTCAGAACATCTCTGCAGGCGAGGGCCACTGGAGGGCAGTGTTGTAAAAGGAATTGCAGGACTGAGTCCCTGCTCCGGGAGTCCTTGCTGAGAGCCAGCTGGGAAGAGTGCCGAACGCTAACCTCGCACGGCTCCCTTAAAATATGTAGCCTTTCAGATTGGTAGATTTAACTGTCAAAGCTTTGATTTTTTATTTATTTATTTATTTATTACTATTGTTCTGAATTGAAGGTTCTTAAGTCTTTCAGCCAGTGCTTACATTCTAAAGCGTTTTCTGTGGCCATTGTTCTGTTGTGGAAGCAGGGGACTGTTGGTCACATTTGAGCATCGGTAGCGCTGTCATGGGACTATTCGGAGGCAGATTTTTTTTTTTTTTTTCTGTGACTCCAATATGTTGAGCTCTTTTAAATTGTTTTTGATGTTGTGTCAATTACGACTCCAAAAGGGTACAAATTACTTCTAAATTTGGAGCTAAGCAGTAATGAAAATAAGGGCAGTGGCTCAGTGGAGAATCCTGTTGGGAGACCTTTGAGGAAACATGTGCTGCCTCTAAACTGCAGTTACTTTGGAGCTTACCATTTCCTTTGTTCTTCAGTGGTTAAGAAGAAACTACTTTTGATTTACAGAAATGTGATGGTGCCACTCTGGGGAGAGTGGAGAATAATGCTTGAGATGTAAGATTTTTATTATAGTAAATGTTTCAAACTGCTGTGTACTTACACGTGAGAAGAAAATATTCTTTATATTTTGTAGCTGAATAGTGATGAGTTTAGGCTTGCTGTCTTTAGATGATGATTCTTAATAAAGTGGAAACAGATAAGTTTGGGGGTATCATGGAAAATACTAGAATTAAAATCTATTCTAAATTAAGCATATTTCACTCTTACAGTACAGTAAGGAAAGGAATTACTTTTCAATGAACAGAGGTATGATATAGCTAGATGATACCATTAAGAAACTAAATTCTTCAAATGAAATACTTAGTGGAAAATTAATTATGTTTTATTCATGAGTTTATGTATGTAGCTTGAGAATACTTGAAACATAATAAATTCTGTAAAGGAGATTTTCTAACTGAAAGCTATTTCCTGTATTTATCATGCAGTTTTGCAGTTAGTGGAAGTGATCTCAAATTAAAAAGAATATTTGTTTGTTGCCTGCAAAGTATATGCAGAAGTCTACGACTGTCAAAGTAAATTTCTCTTTCTTACATCCTTGATTCTTTGATCAATTTAGCTTCTGTAGCTTCTGTCACAACAAAATTGCTGCTTTCTGATGAATTTACCCTAGATTATCTACCAAAAATATCTTAGATAAATACTATGAATACTTGCTTTTTCTGTGGTTAAATTCTAGGCCCTGTCATGATGGGAAATTATTTTTCTAGACTGTTCCTTCAGGAGAAGCATATCTAAATAAGACTGAGTACTATGTGTCAGCCACATGCGTGCTCTTCATTAAGACTGTGTGTTAGCGCCTTAACTCCCAACATCATTTTTGTCTCCAGAGCTGGGTACTGGTTTCTGGTTTGTTATGGAGCCAGCTTCCAAGCCCTGATAACTTTTCTTTAAACTGTCCAGGGCTTGTGTTGACTCTCCCTCATTATCTATCAGACTCCTTACCCAGAAGAATGCAATTTCTTTGTTTGCAAGTTTTTCATTCCCGTTTGTTCTGGGATGTCTGGTGTCTACAGGGCTCACATCAGGTCCCACATCAGGGCAGGCTTCAATCATCTGGTAGAATCAATGTTAGAACTGAGCATTATTTGCTTGTTTAATTTTAAGTTTTTACTAAAGCTAGTTTTACTAATTATTTGTTTTGGTAAGAGATTTGGGATGGTAGTCACTTGAAGATCCGGAGTTTATAGCTAGGACTCTTGTGTCTATCATGCAAGTGCAGTCTTTACTGCTTTAAAAAGTTTTGTAAGATCACAGAGGAATTTAACATTGCTTCCAATTTCAGAAGCATTTATTTACATGTGATTAGTCACTTTAGTCACTGAGAATGCTGGAGATTATGTCTTCTGTTTTGGCTTCTCATTCAACAAAGAAAAAATTGCTTTTCTCTTTCAGACCGTTCTTAATAATCAATGATCCTATGTCTACAAATACTAAAACATTCAACTTTTATTTTCTTTTTTAATCAAGTACCAGTGTTGTTTGCACATACCATGAGTGGCAGCTTGGTTATCCACCTGTGCCCAGTAAGGTGTCAGGCCTCTGAAGTTCAAAGGAGTTGAGGTCAAGCTTCTGTTCTTAGTTTCTCTAAGTTCATAGTAATATTTATGCCTGTAGTTGTACATGTTTTACACATATCACATATTTTCATTCTTCTTGTGGTCTTTGATTTTGAAACAATCTGTACCAAATTTTCATGGTCCCTAAAGTGAGTCTGGTATCTGGAAACATGTTCAGAATACAGTGTTCTTTTCATTGCTCCTTAATCATTAACACTTGAAAGGCAATTACATTGTTGGAGTGAAATTTGATTGCTCTGTTCAAATGTGTTAGAAGATTTTGATAGATAATGAGCACTTTGAATTGTTGCAAGCTGGATTCTGTTACTGATGACTGCCAAAAGTCTTTAATATAGTAGTCTTGGAGCCACATTTACCAAAATAAACAGTTGGTACAAATAGAGATGTACAAGAGAAGTACTTACTTAAAAATCATTCTGATGCTTTTGTGACTTATAAAGTTTAAGATTTCCAGCCAGTAGAATGAAAGTTTAACAGAAGTTAGAGAGCTTTTTGGAGTGATTTTTGAATTCTGCAAAGCTAATCATATATAAGTTAATCATCAGTTGGAGAAAAGTAATATTGGGAAATAATTTCTATGCAAACAGAAACTATTATAATTTAAAAAAAGGTGAGAATGAAACTATACTTTTCCAGAAGATCAATGTAAAGCACTTTATTAGAAAATAAAATAACTTTTAACTGTAGATTAATAAGGAAAAATACTCCTCTAGTTTCATTGAAATTGATTGGTGCACCTGCAGAGAAAAGCAGTTTTATCATCTCATTATCAGTCAATTAATATTCAGGTTAAAATGTGACTACTGTGGCCATTAACTGTAAATGAATTATTTCATTGAAGTCTTAATAGATGAGGAAAAGTTGTCTTCTGCTGTGCTAAATGAGGTTATGTAGGGGGGAAAACATAAAAATAAGTAATTCTGTTAGGGATTTAAAAACTCTTCAGTGTTTTCAGAGTTTTAAATGGATACTTTTTTGAAGCAAACTTTCATTTTGATCATATTGAAATTTACTTTGAGTTGTGCTACTGCTGGTACTGGTAAACCTCTACATTAAGACTTTCTAATATTCAGAATGTAGAAAGACTTTTCTGGAAGAAAAGACTCTGAAGAGATTTCCATACAAAATGTTCAGACTGTGAGGGAATATGGGCTCAGAGGTTCCTTTGCTCAGGGTCCTTTCTCAGAGACACCAGCTCCAGCTCTTATTTTGTTATTTGATTATCGCACCAAGATTGAACTATTAAAAGGGTTAGGATTTCTGAGACTCTGCTCTGGGAATCCTGGGGTCAAGCTGGTAAGGAAACCTGGTCTGAGCATGGGAATGTGGGTGGTGTAGCTTCCAGGGGCTTCAATCCCAGTAGATGTGGCTAGAGAGGGTTCTGGGTGGTTGGATGTGGAAGTTTCCTTAACACTAGTTCAGTGCTTTCAAGTGGGTGATGAGCTGCCAAGCCTCCACAGACACTGTGATGAACTTGTCACCTAACTTCATACATTCTTCCTGGAGAACAAAACATCCTGGCCATATGCTCAAAACCACAGTCTTGCATTTCATGTATAGAAGAGACTTACCAACTGTTTCAGCTGACAAAAAGAATTTACAAGGAAAGACTTTTGTGACCCTATAAGAACTTACTGCCTTGAAGGAAATATGTTTTGGTGTGTGATGCTCTTGAGCCATTACAGCTTTTAAGTGTAAACCTGTTTGTTTCTCTGGAGTGTTCCTATGGTTCAGAAATTTGTATCCTTCTAAACAAGTATCACTTTTACTGTCCATTATTTGAGCACATACCTGATATCTGCCAAGCTGTATATACTGGAGTTACATTTCTTGTGTGTGAGAAATGTAAAATTTGAGGTGAGGGCAAATCATCCATTGATATTTGATCATTCACAACTATACAACTGCAGATGTAAATTGGGTAGAACTGAAATGTATAGAAGAGAAATAAATGGAAAACTGGTTCAACGTCTGCTTTAATCACTTGCAAGCTTTTCCCCATGATGCTTAATTATCTCATTTATCTAATCTAGTGAGGCATAAGACACTAACTGCTGCAAAAGGACCAAACAATCATTAGTAGCCTACCCTTATGGATAGGCTAGGTGGAGTAGGAGTAAACTCATTAGAGTCCTTCCTAGAGATGACCTCTGCAGGCATATGCTTAGGGAGACTATTACTGCTGATGCTTTCCCCAGCTTCTTTATTTTTTAAATTGCTGTAGCAAATCCAGTTATTGATCTGAAGTTCCTCATACTCTGTAGCTCTATTGAATGTTCATCAGAGGGAGCTAAATCTTCTGCAAAAGATTTGTCATACTCTTTTTTTCTTTCCAGCCTAAGGCTTCATTATCTTTGTACTGCATTTGATCTGACTTCTGATACCTGAATCTGTTGAAGAGAAGAAAAACAAAGTATCCTGTAGGTGACTGACATGTGCATAGAATGTTTATGCCTTTTTTCAAATTTCCATTTCCTTCCCCGTGTCTTAAAATTATGTCTAGATCAGGTGACTATGCCTGTCTTGAAATAGCTGAATACTTGAAAATTACAGTTAAATATTCCAGGTTACTCCACAATTGTGAAAACGAGCTGAGTAGTATGTTCTGAAGAAGACTATTGTCCTTGTACGTAAGAATTTAAAGTGCTTTTTAAAATAACAGTATAAAATATTAATATCTGATCATATTTAGATTTGAATGTATAGATTTCTTTTTCTTTTCTGCTCTATTATCCTTTCTTCAAAATACCAGTTCTAAATTCCTCTGCCTTAAGTGTATTAAGAGTTTCAGTGTTGTTTTGTGGAATCTGACACAAAAATGAGACAAAGACAAAATCATTATTATTTGTGTATTAATTAAAAGCTCTCTAATTAGGCAGCAGTGAGAGAACTTGTTTATACTTATTTGATTCCTGAGTTCTTGAGATTATTTATATTTTCACTTAAGTGTGAAGGAAATATCCTTGTCAGTATATTACTGAGCATCTATTTGTAATTCATAGTGATGCTCCAGCAATTTCCCAACTATTACCTGGAGAATTAAATAAATGGTGAATAGGTTCTCTTGACATCAGGAACCTGGGGACATAATAGCACATCTGCCCTTGTCCCCAGTCAATTAAATGTCCCAAACTAGTAAATTACACAAAGCCAACTTTTCCCTTTTTGAATAGTTCCAGCATCTTTCAGTTGGGGATGGGAAGACCAAAATACAGACTTGGAAAATAAACATTATACTGCAGAAATCACTTTTCCTTCTATGGTTTATATATGGAATTATTTTTGCTGGTTGGGGAGGCAGAATGATTTCCCATATTACCTGTTTTCAGATGCTGGGCAAGCTTTCCTGTGTGTGCACCCTGAAAATGAAATCCAGGCAGCCAAACCAGCAGGCCACTGGGTCATTGAATAACTCAGTACCACATCCATCCGGTTCTGTGTTTGCCTGTGCCTTCTGGTCAGCCTATCATGGAATAAGCTGAGAGTCAGCAGCTGCCTGGTACCAGTGTTTATTCAGTATGCCCAGAAAACCCTTTGATCTAGTGGTCTCTGATCCATAATCATATATGGGTTAAAGCTGTGACTGAAACTTTAGGAGCCCTTCAGGTATTCTGAGATTCCTTTCTGCTTTCTGTCCTGTTCCAAGCTGTCTCCTCCGGTTCTTGCTGTTGTCTTGAGTGCTTCTATAAAAGTACCTTTTAGATGTAGTGGTTGACAGTTTGTGTTGTGACACATCACACCAGAGCCCATAAGCTGTGTTGTGTAATGTTAGAGTTGCCAAAATCCATGTGATGTGTTAAAGGGAAAAAAACATCAAAAAATGTGTAGTATTATGAAAATTAATCAGAGAAGAGACTTCTGTGGTACTGAATAGCTTCTCCCCAGTTTCTAACCTGTAATGCAATGGGCATATTCTCCTTTGCAGCTTTGTATTAAATGCTATACAAGCAGTGTTTCTGCTGCAGAATCAAGCTGTAGTGGATATTGCAGATGGGCACTGACCTGCTGCAACTCAATAAGGATTTTCCTGGCTTTGACAAATTAGCTGATGTGTCCATGGATTTTTAACTGATACTGGCAAAATTCTTACAGTTGGCACTTGGACAGTTAAATTAGCACATAAAATGTTTGTCTCTATTCCTGGTCATGTTTTTATAAGTATAAAACTGGTGTCAGGAATTAACTGAAGCCTGAATTTTGGGAACCAGCACATGGAACTCTCTCAAGCTTTTATTAAAAAAGGTAAAGGTTCAGTTATTAAAAAAAAAAAAAAAAAAAAAAAAAAAAAAAAAAAAAGCTTCTGTGTATAAAATGTTTCTATGTATACTGTGTAGAATAAGTACTGTGTGCATTTATAAATTGTGTGTCTATGTAAAATCCCCTCTCTATTGATCCTTTAAAGTAGGAAGAAGGAGAAGGATGAAAAATAATACAGGAAGCAGCATCTCTTCTTTGTTCAATTAATCTCATTTAACAAAAGTTGCTGATACAGGGTAGATGGTAGGTATTGAATAGTGATGTAAACATGACTGAGTTAGGTAAGGCTTAGGGTGTACCAGCACAATTAGATACAAAACAACAGATCACTGGGACTTGTGGATGAATTTCATAAGGGGAAACAATATAAATTCAGTTTTCCCCTTACCTGATCATTGTGTATTGTGTTGGTGCTTCAGATGTGCTGTAAAAATACTGATTTTAAAAGGCTCTTGTAGAGAAAGAAGAACAATTGCTATACTTGATATAGGAAAGTTGAAAGCCTGTTTTGGAGAAAAGCTTAAAGAATTGTCATTCAAGTTGTCTTAATTAGCTCTGACTTCTTGTAATCTCAGGATCTGGACTGCATTTAACTGTTTTCTTTAGATATTTCCTTTTTATGGCTAATGTGCTTCTTTATTTTCTTCTTTTCTCTCATCCCTGCAGATTTTTTGTTTTTCTCTCAGCTTAGACAAATGTGTTTTGATAATTTTCATTATTATATTATGTTTTCAAACTATTATAAATGTAATAAAGTGATTTCTGGTTGCATTGAGGAAGTACTAAATCCTATTTCTCCCCACTAAATACCTTTTTTTTTAATGGAATAACTTAAACTTTGGTTTTATTTTTTAAGTTGGCCCCAATTTTCTCCATTCTTTCCTAGTTAACAGACTCTCAGCGGTTAAGGGATGCAGCAAAAAAAGATTCGTTCATGTCATCTAGGATTCTCAATTCCCTTGTTTTTCCTTCTTTTCAGTATTTTGATGTTGCAGATGATATATGCCTTTCTGTAAGACTAGATTGCAAAGGAAGCAAATGCTGTGATAAATTTAGTGTTTCTATTATTCACTGAGTCTGCTTTTAAACAGCTGAAACCTTGCAGTTTACTATCACACCAGCTCTGTATCTGAGATGATCAGGCCCCAGAATTTGTTTTACATGTGAATAGACCACAAGCCAGTTTAGCTTAAAAGACATGAAGGTGATACTGTTTTGGTTCATGACAATTTTTTGGAAGTTTTCCCTCTTAAAATTCTGCTTATTTGTTGCTTTTAATAAAGTATCTGTAGGAATTGAACAGTGCTCTAGCTCAAGGAATGAAAGCAATGATACTATAGCAAAACTTTGTTGTTATTTTCTTATTTCATGTGAAAAATGTGAAGGTTATCTAGTTTATTCCATAGTCTAACTGAATGTTTTGGTGCAACAATTTTGCTGTTTGTGTTACTACAGAATGTGAACAAATGTAAGAAGAACAGTGTTCTTCTGGTATGTGTACATACATTTGCGCGTGAGTATTTGTGCTGAAATACGAACCAAATACAATATTTACTTCTTGCTTAAAAAGAACAGTTGGTAAATCTTGGCAAGTGTCAGTGAATAAACCAACAAAGTTGGTGGTAACTCTTACCATCCTCCCATTATATAGAAATTTATATGTCTGCAACAAGGGAACTGCTCAGCTGCCTGTAGTTACATCTGACAGTGGGATATGACAGGGATTCTAAACAAGGCTGCTTTGTTATATTGATTTTGCTCTTCTGTTAGATGTTCAGAGGGCTGGAGCACCTCTCCTTTGCAGATAGGCTGAGACAGTTGGGGCTGTTCAGCCTGCAGAAGAGAAATCTCTTGGGAGACCTTATTGTGGGCCTTCTCCAAGAGAGCAGGAGAGGCACTTTCCAGAAGGGCAGGTAGAGATAGGACACTGGGGGGTGGTTTTAAAATGAGAGGTGGCTCAGGTTAGATATTGGAAAAAAATTTCTGTATTGTGAGCATGGTGAGGCACAGGCACAGATTGCCCAGAGAATCTGTGGATACCCCATCCCTGGAAATGCTCAAAGCCATGCTGGATGGAACTTGGAGGAACCTGGTGTAGTGGAAGTTGTCCCTGCCAAGGGCAGAGGGGACCGGACATAACCAGCTGATCTTTAAAATTGTGCAACTCAGTATTTTGAAAACAGCTTCATGCACCAATCCTGCCAGGGTTCAGAAAGTGTTTGGGCAGTTCTTGGGCACATCGTGGGATTCTCAGGCTGTGCTGTGCAGAGCCAGGAGTCAGAGTTTGATGATCCATGTGAGTACCTTCCAACTTGCGATATTCTGTGGTTCTAAGAACTTTTGAACTGATGATTTTTGGATTCTGATTGGAGATTAACAGTCATATGTGATTGATGTATGGTGGATATTGGTATATTTCATTATAATTTCCCTTGTATTTCTCTCACATTCCATGTTCTATAATACTACCTGTATCATCCTGATGGTTTATAAATCCTAGTTGGAAAATAATTCCTGAAGATAGAAAATTACATAGTTCAGAAATAGCAGGAATTTATTTTTCCCTATCTGTGGCAGATGTAATGTTTTATTAAAGTAATATTGTACCTGTGCATTGTTTATCTGTAAGGATTCTTTCAAATCAGGGCAGGATGTATGAAATTCCTGTGAGAAAACAGAAACTAAACTTATCCAGTTGCAGTGTGTATATTACAGCTACGTGTCTCATCACAAGGCACTGAATGTCAGCATCTTCACAGTTTTGAAAATTTTATTTGAGGAGAGGGGATATGAGATGTAGGGTAAAATAACTTAAATCCACTTATATTTTCCTTCCCTGTGAATAAAACGTCCATTGTTAAGTGGGTTTAATTTTACCATTCCATACCTAATGCTCCAACTTAACTCTAATCTTCCTTGATTTGAATGCAGGTTGGGTGCGGTCAGAACTTTGCAGCATCAGGCTCTTGTAGAACTAAATCTTGATTGACAGTTTTCAGTTTGAGGTTTTGGAGAAGAAAAATCTTACTTTTCTTGTGGTGTTTCTGAGAGTTTTATGACAGATTCATGGTATATTTTTCATCGGTATTAATGCTACAGGTATATCAACAACCTGAGGTATCATCTATTATCTTTTTGTCTGAAAACAAGACATTCAAATGATGTGACTGAAGTACACTTAAACCATAAGATGACTGTAGCTGAATGGCATAATATGAGACTTCATTTAAACAATATGAAAACAATGCTAGTTTATAGGAATTGTTATTGTTGTAAGGGTATAGTGAATTTGTACTTACACTGAGAAAAAAATAGATTTGGGTTCTGTATGCTTTGTGAACCTATGTAGCGTGAATCTTGGCTCTGCTCTTTATGTTTTATAGTGAAATAAAATTAATCTTAACAGTTGAGTTAATTGGAAAGAAAAATGACATCAAACCCAGAAATAGGCCAAATGAAATCCATTAAGTAACTTAATGATTACATAATTATATCAATTTAAATTCAGGAATGGAGGACTCCAAAATTAATTTTTGCTGTCTTTGTGCACTTGAAACATTTATTGTTAAAGTGAGGGATTACATTTATTTGATTGGCATTTTGCCTTTTATTGTTGTTATAAAAAGCATAGCATGTTTTTGAGTAAACTTATGTGATCATTATTAACATTTTTAAGAGAAAGTCTGTTCAATGGTGAGATTGCTGTACTTTAGCAGACTTAACAATAGTGGCCTAACCAAAACCATAAATAGAATGAGCCAAAATGTAGGGATAGAAGACCTTAGAGTGCTTTCATTTGAATAATTGAGGACAGATTTTTGGATGACATGCAACTGTTAAGGATGGAGATTTTTTTCTCTATTGTAATATCAGGCACAATCCTGTCATTCATACCTTGATTATAATTTTGCTTCCATTCTGTACTTTTTTCATGAGTAACATTTTTCTACTCTTTTACGAAATTGAGATGGGAGGGGTGTCTTTAAAGTTTCTTTATTTGCAAAGCTGCTTTTACACTTCTTTGCCATAGCACTGTTGATCAGATTTACACAAAACCAATGCTGAGTATCTTGAAATATTTTTAGATTTGTAGTCTGTGTTCCTGTCAATTTTAAGTAGGTTTTTGTGGGAAGAGAATTTCCTAGCACAGGTATAATTGAGCGCTAGTATGTTGAAGCTCTGTGAAAAAATCTAAGCTAGAATTCTTGTAAAATTCTTACAAGCTTTTTTAACATGGCAACGTACTGTACTCTCTCAGTATCCTGTTAGCTTAGAACTATGCATGTATTATTAACTTGTGTCGTTGTGGTATAGGAAAAAGATTAAATACTTCTGGCATAACGGTATTGCATCATAACAGCACTGTGACAATAGCACCATTTTAAGGAATGCAAAGATTCAACAGACTCTGATGTGATTCCATTACCACTCCACTTGTGGTTCATATTACAATTCAAAACAATTTCTGGTCACTTGTGTGGAGTGTAGAAGTTGTGGCACTGTCAATTTGATTAATTACAACTATTATTAAGAGTTCTAGAATTACTTTGATGTAATCTTATGATCAGCTAATTATGTCTCTCCAATTATCAGTTGTAGTCACAGTGACAAGTAGACTTAACTGAAGTGCTGATGTCCTTCTAATGCAGGTCTGTGTAACACCCCAATTTCTCATTTGGATGATGACATAATAGTCATAATAGAAGAGACAAAATAATTTCGACTTTATTAGTGGCCCTAAGAGGTTGATTTAATACAGGAGATCAGATCATCATATAAAGGTAACTGTTGGTGAGTTTTTTTTAAATCTTAAAGTTCGTTTAGAAAACTTAATGTTGGGGCTTTTTTTTTTTCCTGAATAGCAGATGAAACAAATGGATTCATTATTATTTCACAAAACTACACTTGTATCATGTTTTGTTCTGCATAAAAATTCTTTAATAAAATGTTATGTGGCACCCAGTGTTTCTCCAGGAACAGTGGTTATGCATATGCACAGGTAAAACCTTGTTTCACAGCCATATAGAAAGAAAATTTCATTGTAAGGAAGTGTTCAGACTTGTTACTACATAAAAAGTGGTAGTGTTCCTTTCTCAAGAAGTAAAAATGGAACGAACTGAACATAACTTATAAAAGAGTAACAGGTCCATGTTGTGGGAAATCAAACTTGCACCCGAGTTTGCCATTTTAGAAAATTGGTCAACTGCAAAACAACAGACTTGAATAAACAGCCTTGCCTTATGAAAAAGAAACAAATGTGGTATGTCAGCAAATGTCCTTTTCTGTAGTTTGGAGCATTGCTAAAATTGGTCTAATGCCAGGATAGAAAAGTGCTATAAGTTTGAGAGTGCCTGAGCTGTTAAATTGAATGTACTGTGGATATTAATAGAACTTAGAGGATGTAAGTAATGAATTTAATATTGATTGAAATACCACACTCTCTCAGAATCGTGCCTTGGGTAACTAGTGCCTTTGAAACTAGTCTGATTTTTATAGAGCTATAAATTTGAATGTTTCCTTAAAATGTTCTTTCAGATCAGTATAAATTATTGCATGTAGCTTGTATGCTTTGATCTTTGGCGTCCTTGACAACAGGATACAAATAAATATATTTCCATAACAATTGTAGACAATGTTTAGTATCACTGCTACTTTCTGTTAGTGCTGCTTGCTGCAAGAAGAAAATAATATCACTTGATATGACTTGAAAAGAGCTTTTGTTGTAATAATTGAAGAAAAATGTGCACCAAGATGATGATCTGAAGAAAACTGACAGACAGTAAAAATTACATAGAATAGGAGAATGCTATTTTGTAATGTTTTGAAGTTGTTTCTGGCCAATCTTTCCAGTGATGCTGTTTGATAGACTTGAAGGAAACTATTTAACTGATGCAACCCTGAATTCAGGTTAGTGTGTATTAAAACATCTGAAATGGATACATGACAACAGTCTAATAAACAACAGCTGTTAAATTTTTGGGTATTCAAGCTTTAGTAATTTTCAAATTCGAGTCACAGCTTTCAGATTCTTTAATGTTACATAAGCTGATCTATACAGTAATGAGCTGTCTCATCTCCTTCAAACCAAGACAAAATAAAATTGCATTGAAACCAGTGTTTAGGAATACTGATATTTTATGCATCTTAAATTTACATTTTGTAATATAGTTCTGGTATAGTATTGTGAAATATATTTAGTAATATATAATCCTCTGAATTGTATTGTGTAGATGACTGGATGCTAATGCAATGTGGGTGATGTGAAGGCCAAGCACTAAGCATTCACTGTTTACAGAGAAGGTAAACTGATAACTCTGGTTCTATGTTTTAACAAACATTAACAAAGAATCTAGGGTATTGTTGTCACATCCATGTCTCTTGGAGAATCTTGTGTGAAATTGGTTCTTTATTCACAGACTATTATTTCAAAGAGCAACAGTAAAGTAATGCATTTCTACTTGCTCTTCTGCAGATCTCCTTTTCTAGGTTCTTTTGTATAACCTTACCTTTTCTGAGAGTCAGACAGATTTGCCAGTAACTTGAAGATCCATGCAATTTGCTACCAGCTGCAATTTTCATATGTAGTTTGTACCTCTTCAGAGCTTTAGAGGTTTTTTACATTTCTTACATTTTTTTCTCAATATGACAAGATAGATAGAAAAGTATTATAGACCTGAAATCACTTCTGCTCCTGCTGTTATTGTTTTGAGTCAATATCTAAATCTTTATAGATACAAAAAATAAATGTTTTCATGGCAATAGTTGGTAGAACTATTCAGTGGCTGCCTTTCAGGTTATATTACTGATTAACTAGAGAAACATGAGACCACGCTTGGAAAAATTTAACGATGGAAAAAAATGTCAGGATGTGAAAAACTGGATAAAGATGACAGTTTATCTTCTCAGAATGGAATATATTTTATAGTTGAATAAAAAAAAATAGCATAAATGTAACTTTGGGAGTTTTGGTGACACAGACATATTTTCTTTGTCCTGGAGTACTTTGTGCCCTGTCCATACATACTTTTGATCCTTTACCAGCTTAATAGAGAATGGTATTTATCAGCCTGCTCATAAATATGGCTAAACCATGGCTTGTAGTACACAGAAAACACAACTTGTTCAATGTTGCTCTAACTGTTCTGTGAAATACTTAAACAGTTGCTGAAAATGGGCTTTACAATAACTTATGCCAGAATGGCAGGCTCCAGAGTTAGGACATTTTTTCTCACTTCAGTATATTTCTGTACTTCATGAATCAATCTGTATTGCTGCCTATTGCTTACACTTCTCATGCTTTCTTCCCAGATTAGAGAGCAGCTCTTAACAAAAGGGAATGAATTGCTTTGTTTTATGTGAGTGCAGTATACAAGTAATGGATGTGTAAAATAGGGTTAAATTGTTTGACTGTTGTATGAGAATTCTTCAGCACAAGTGGAGGGAAAACAACCATTCAATTCCATCTATATCATATAAGCACTGAGTATGTGCAATATCAAATACTAAACCCCTGAATTATCAACAAAACAAACTTTCAAATATTTCAAGTATTTCAATTCCCTAGCATCCAAGTATATTATGCTACTTTTATGTGAATATGTAATGTTAGAGCATGGAGAAAATAATTTTCATGTAAAATGCTTGCTCTTAATTATATGAAGCTACAGCACAAAGAAGAATTGGTCTAGAAATGCAATAGTTTGGCAAGGATGAAAGGTAATGTGAAAGTGTAAAGTATTAGTACAGCTTGAGGAGCATTTACTTAATTCAGCAGTGGAAGTATTCATGCCAGCCCTTCATTGTCGGGATTGGGGCTAGAGGTAATCTTATTTTTTTGTGCAGTGTCAGATTTCCATATGCATGATTTTTGGGTGTAATCCCTGCTTATTAAAAAAATGGTGAAAAAATCTGCTCCATAAAATTTCCTTGATGGAGCAGGATGGTGGACTAGACTTTATATAAGGGTTCCAAATGCATTTGACAACGCCACTTACACCCAGCTTCGTTGTAGTTTGTTTCAGGCATGACCATGTAAGTATTTTGTGCTATTTGTTTCAGTGCTTTTAGGTATATATAAAAAGGAGTATTTATATGGAATGTGTACATATTCACATGTATGTGAGATATATGAAAAATATAAATGGAATAAAAAATTAGGTGCTCTTGTATATGCTATTTGATATCTTGAGAAATATTTTTTGTATTAAAGTGGATAAAATAACATCTTAAGGTCTTGCTGCATGATCAAACATGATGCTGCTGTTTACAATACATTTCCATTTCTGGACCCCTAGTAAGTTAGAATTAAGTGAATTAATGTTTTAATTTTTTTGTTGGTTGCTATGTTCATATAATTCAGTCCGTGAATTCCAATTATGTATACTTCTGTGTAAATAACAATTTTTAAAAATGCAGTACTTAGCACCTTATTTTTTTTTTCTTCTAATATGAACATTAATGGAATACTTTGTGTAAACTATCCCTATTACTTTGTACAGAGTAACAAAGTTGTTTCTAGTAGTTTCTAAGATTATTATTGAATAATAATTTGCCTCACATAGAGTATGCATGTAGTAATCTCATTCTAAAATTTCATAAGGTCTTTGATTGGTGAGGACATTGAAGAGAAGTCACAAACTCTCTAATAAACCAAGTTTCTGTGCTCCAAACCTAAGATTGCAGTTGTGTGACAGTCAAGTTTTCAGATAAAAAGCATGTGACCAGAGCATATATAAATCAGTAATATAAATGTGGACTCTTACTATAATATGCTCTGGCCAAGGAGTCTAAATATTTTAAGAGAACTGAAGAAAATAGAAGCAGCAAATATTGTGCTTGTGGTTATCTCTGCATTGGGGTTGATGAAAAACTCCAGATTTCCTGAGAGTTTGGAAAAATTTCTGGTTGTGTAATGTGTCTTAACTCAAGGTTTTGACAGAAGTCACTGCCTGTAGACCTGGAGGGAACCTTTAGCAGTTCTGGGCAGTCAAAGGCAAATGGGATAGTGATCATGTATCTTATCCGGGTGAATTTAAATCTTCAAAGCAAGAAATTTGGCTTAATATGTGAACTCTAGTCGTCCTCTTCATACCATAATGCAGGTTTGACATCATCCTATTTTCATAGCAGTCTGGTGGTTTTGGTTGGTTCCAGCATTGCTTTCTCTGATAGCACAGGCAATCCTCTCTGAAGAAGAACTAATTTTGACCCAGATACTTCATAAACCTCACTTAAAGAAAGCCAAAACACCATTTTATATCTGGTCTTTGAAATATGGTGCATGAATGCATGGCTGACTTTTTGTGCACTGATTTTCCTGTGTGAGCATTTTTAGCTGCAATTTGTGCATTTTCTCCTGCTGCAGATCTGAAAGAACTTAATGGGCCCTTACTGACTAAACTAAGTGCAGGTTTTGCAGGCATCTGTCATAAGATGATGATCCTGTAATTCTTAGAAAATGCTAGAGCCTGCAGTTTCCACCAGAGTACAAAAATGTCATGAAAGACTAAGAATTCAATGCTACACCTGTAAACCATTCTAAGTTAATCATTGTTAGTGGGAGCAAGTTGTGAAATTAGGGAGTATCTCTCTGAATGTATCCTACTTATTTATTTGAATTTTGTAGAATATGTGGATTTAAAATACAAATACTATAGATATAGATGCAAAATTACAATAATGCCTCTGTATAATAATTTTCACCCATCAGGATCCCCAAACATTTGTAAATGCTGTGGAAATCACCATGAGACTATTTCATTCTTATTGAAAACCAGCAATTAGACATAGATGGCTTGGTTCTGAATAGGATTAGAGTGTAGTGTCACCTGATCTTATGCTCTGAATTCTGCTAAATTACTTTGACTTGATTTAAATTGATTTCTGTTTTGTTGTAATATGTACATTATTCTTGACTTTGACTATGGAGATGACTTTTCTAGTGTAGCATACTTTTATCAATCCAATTTATTGTAAAGAGAGTTTCATCGGTAGGAAAGTATAACAAGCAAGTGTATATTTCTTTCTGTCTCTTTACCTATACAGGAAAGCTAAGCACGTGACTTGTTTGGGTTTGTTTGGGTTTTTTGGTTTTGTTTTTTTTTTTTTAATAACAGTGAACCCTAGCTTATTTAGACCTATGTTGCCCTAATGCAAGTAAAGTAGCATAATTTTACAGCCTAGACAAAGAAAAGGATAAGTATCCTTCTCTCTTGAGCCATTTTTGCATCAGCCTTCCTCTTCCATACCCAAATCCTGCCTGTGCTCCAGAAGGAAATGGTGAGACACAACTGAGTTCATATTCCTTTCCCTTTACCCTTCCAGCTGCCTCTTTCATATGGAAGATGAGTCTTAGGAAAAAACTCTGAAGCTTGACGTCTCACCCTGCCGTCCTGTGTGAACATAGTTCATTGCTTTCTTTCTGTTCCCCCAAAGGAACCTTACAGTAGATAGAAACAAGGGTTTTCTAAGGATGGGCTTTAAATAAGTTTGTGGTTGATGATTTTCAGTGTTGTCCCATCCCAAGTACTACTCAGTCTTGGCAGATGTTCTGCCTTTTGAAGATCAGAGCCCCATTTGAAAGACCCCCAACAAACACCATGACTATCTGTATTTCTCATCTATGATGCTTTTGTGCAAACCTTGATGCATATGAACCTTTGGAACCTTGGGTTTATCAGCAAAGTGAAGCCACAGTTGAGCTGGTTGAGCAGTCCTGCTTCAGGGGGAAGGTTGAACTGTGTGAGCTGCAGTCCTACCTCCCAAGCAGAGCTTCTAAACTGCACCCCCAAACACCTCTTCCTTTCATACAGCAAGGTACCATGTCTTAGACCTTCCCATGTCTTAGAGGTGGTTTTTCACTTCCAGGAAAAATATACCTGAACTTTTGCTTCTGAATGTCCTAGAAGTTAAAAGTTTAGAAAGGTGACTTAGGATTTTTAAAATGTAATCAGGGGCTCAAGGAAAGAAGCAGCTGGTGGCACAGTGGGTTTGCAAAACAGATAAGCCTCAGGGCCTATAGCCAAGATGCTTTGGAGAAGTTGAAGCCCAATCTCAATGAACACCTCTGTGCCTCTCAGATCAGCCCAATTCCCCACTGATGGTTCTGTGCCTGTGTTTCATAACTTTACCCTCTTTTTAGATGGAAGATGAGTGCAGTAGATGGTTCTGCTGTATAATGCACCTATTTTATTAGTGGTTTTTGGAAGCTTCCAGATCTTAGTTTTGCTTTTGTCTTCAGGACCTAAGTAATTTGAAATCTCACTTTGAAGTTCTGCATACAACCATTATTTCTTATCATGATAATTTTCTGGGAACATGCTGTTTGCACTTGATTGTACCACACTTAATGTGCTTAACAAGTTTATCAGAGTGTCCTGGCTTCTCAATGGATATAACCTTGGATGGTTCCAAGGAGAAATATTTCCTGAAAAGTGAGTTGTTTGAAATTTGGCACTGTTTTATACAGATTGTTTTTATGGGAGTAATTTGTGTAATTTCCTCCTATTCCTTTATTATTAATTTCTATTTTTTTTCTTGTCACTGTTTGTTCAGCAAAAATAATAAAAAAAAATAAAAAATAAGCACCTCTACTAAGTTCTGTGGTCACAGAAAATGGTTGCTTCAGGCAATGTGGATTAGCTGTGTTCTCTCTTATATTCAAGGGCTGCACAGGTCCCTGAGCTGTGCCCAGCAAGCTGAATGTAAGTTTTGGTGTGAGGAGGGTGGATTGTGCTGGGCAAGGTCACAGGATGTCTGTAACACAGCTACTGTGGACGGGATTTCTGCTCGAAAAAGGGCAATTGTTTTTGGCCAACCAAACTAAAATAAAAAAAAAAGAAAAGAAGTTAAAATTTATCATAATTCTTATTACAATATTTTCAGACACTGTAGTGTATGTATGTCTTTAAACCAAACAACTTAAATCCCAGGAATACCCAGCAGATGGCAGTTTGATCAAATGTGTGTTTATTCAATTTACATAGGACTCTAAAAAGCTTTAAATATTTAACCAAATTCAGTAAAACTCTGTTCATCAAATCACATGCTTACAGTATTTTCAGTTACATTGAAATGCATTAAACTAGTAGTCTAGCTTTCTGTGGTGCTTGTTTATGTTAAATCTGATGTTTTGAGTCTTGACTTAAAACCTCTAAAATTAGGATGAAACTTTACCAGTCCTTGCAGTAAACGGGGAGCCTAAAATAATTTTAAAAACAATGAAACAATAAGCAGCAATTTTATGTTCTGTTGTACTTGATATTTGCAGACAGTATATTTTTGTACAAAAGCCTGTCTGTATTTGGGATAGCTGGGAAGTGAAGTGTGAGGGGTTCATGCAGAAATAACTGCATCTTTGTGCATGTGATGTACAAATGATAGTATTAAAGCAGTAAGCTGGCCCATGCCTATACCTCTCTAGTGTACTGTAAATAGAAATTTTTATACCATTCTATTATAGCTGAACAGAGCTGAGTTTAAAATACAAAAAAAAAGTCAACTGCAACATGTAGTTAAATACTGCAGCAGAATTCTGCATGTATGGGTTATTATGGCTCTGCTCTTTGTTGTTGTTATTATTTAATGTTTTTCTATCCATAATTTTCTACTTATTCAAGAACAAACTAGACATAACCCTTGCTCTTGTGCCTCTTGTCAGGGTACATGTGAATGTATATGTAAACCCCACGTGATAGTTTGTACTGGCCACCCAATAGTTCTACAGTAGTCATTGTCATACTATGGCACTTACTGAGGACGTGTAAAAGAAAATTATGAAGAAACTTAATGAGGCAGGGTAGCTGTGTAACCTCACTAAAATGTAATCCATAGTAATTATTGCAAAAACAGAGCAGGGTAATCACTAGGCAAAAATTGTGAAAAAAACTTTTTTTTTTTTTTTTTTTTTTCCCCTGAAAGCTTCCTTACGTAACTGCAGTTTGGGAATAAATTAAAGTAGTTGATTCCTAAATCACAGGATTCCTAAATAAGTGAATTTTATTTTGGTCAAACTGTTTCCTAATTTTTAGCAATGTTTGTTTTCACATAGGAGCATTTCAAATTCTGAAAGTTTCTTGTTCCTCTGTAAGTGTCAATGAAGCTGAATTTCCAAAGGCCTTTAGAATGTGACTTTAGTCTATTTTCTTGGGTTCTGTGTTTGTTTGCATTAAACCCTTTATTTAAATATTTTAACTTACTTAAATATTTATTTAAAATGCTATAGTTACTTAAATTATGGAGTCATGGGGACCCCTGAAACAGAAACAGATTGCACCTCTTCATTTGAAAGGGAAATAGAATGCTCTGTAATGGCTGTCGTGTTCACCCAGATTAGAAATGTCCAGCTAGTGGTTCAACAAACAAATTATCACCAAAGGGAATGTAATAGGGATGGATGGGATGAGATTTTTATTCTGTTTTTATTAACATGCTATTTCTTCAGTATGATTACTGCCTTGGTCAGAAGTTACTCTTTGCATTTCTGCTGTTTTTTCCAGACCTGACCCAGCCACAGTTCCCAGTTCTCAGTTATGTGATTGACTTCCTGTTTGATGATAGGCCACTAGAATAAAATGCACTTAACAAAAACATGCAGGTTTTTTATTACTGAATTTTAACAGTTTCTTGGTTCTGCAAAGATTCAAAGGGGCTATCTCCTCTCATTGGAACCCTTGGAAGTGCTGCTGTTTTGATGGGAGTTCTTTAGTTTGTGTGAAGAGAATAAAAATCTTCTTAACGTGAAAAGGAATATCTTACTTGTGTTAACAGAATCCTAGACTGAATCAATATTACCTGATCTGTTACAGATTGGTTCTTTCCTTTGACACAAGAGGTGTTAAAACCTGTTATGCAAGTCCTAGGCTCTTGCACAGCCTGTGTTTCATGTTTTCTGTTAGTCCTGCTCGGTTTTAGGGCATGCAAGGGAAGAGTTTCATCACTGGAATACACACAGTAAAGTAATATGATCAGACTCAAGCTTGACACACTGAGTAATCTGTGATATGCTAACATCTCAGTATCATGTTAGTATTGCATTAAACTAATGTGACACTAATACAAAATGACAGGAAAAATGACTAATACAATAAGACTTTCATATATTACTTTAGGGCTGCCATATCTGTCCTTTTTAATTCACCTGAAACCCTGTTTAAATGCAGAATGAGAGCTGCATCTAGAGCATAGCTGGGGAAAAAAAAAAACATTTTAGGAAAAAAGGCCATTTCAAATATTGTGTAACAACTAAGATGGAAATAATCTTACAGCACCTGTGCTTTACTTACTGAGAATGACGTCAATTTTTCCAGAAGGATGCAATGTGGTGGTGAACTATAATAATTTATTTGAACAGTTGATATCTGCAGTGTTGATTGAACAGAATTTTGTCTATTTTAAATTGATGACAAAATATAATTTCAGTAGAAGGGACCAGAATGCTGTCAGGTGTCTGGAAAATCAGTCATATGAAGGATTGGTTCTAACAATGAAGGTGCTTTTGCAGATTTCTTGGCTAATCCTTCCAGCTTCCTAAATTCCAAAATAAAAAGGATGAAGAAAAGTAGCTGTACTTTGATTATAGATAGTGCATGCAGTTTTTATAGTGAACAAGATAACCCTTTTCCCAGCTGGCCAGGTTCACTTTTAGCTGTCCTGCAGAACTGCAGCTCTATGTGCTTTCACATTTACAACGGGTTGTCTCAAGCAGCTGATGCACATTACTGACTTCACTGCTCTTCCTGTGTTCTTACTGTTAGAATGGAACAGGAACTTAAATTCAGAAGCTTAAGTTTTAGGCTAGGCTTTTAAGTCATGTTCAGTTAGTTGTGCATAGGGATGTAGGTCTGAGTAATTATGAGCTGAAGTGAAATTAAACATTTTTTTACCAAATGTTTAATTTTGTGTTAAGTAAATCTAAAGGTCTGTAGGGATTTCATATATGATCCCAGGGCAGCAGAAAAACCTCAGTGGAGGTCAGAAAAAGTGATCCACATGTTTAAAACTGAAATAGTTTGTTCTCCCTTTTGGCTATTACTTTTGTGGTAAGCAGAAATGTGAAAGATAGTTTCCTGAAAGATAGTGAGCTTTATTAATGAGCTCATTCCCCCTACTGCTTGCTGAGGACCAAACACAGAATGCTAAGAGATGTCCCTAAGCATCTTTTCAAAAGAAACCAACCCTGAAGAAAGTGAAGGATCTTCTTCAATGTATAAGCAAAGGTATTGAAAAGTATCTAACTAATATTCCCTTCTATTTGGCATTACTGAAACCAAAATAGGAATGCTGGTGTCTGGTTTTGATCTTAAAACTATGAAAAGGATGTTGATGAATTGGACATTCAGATGTGCTATGAATAGATGGGAAACATGACTTTTAAATGATTTTTTCTTGTATCTTTCTAATACAAAAAAAGAAACTCCTGTATTACTTTATCAAGAATTCAAGATTCCACCCAACAATTTACTTTATGCTTTTTCCAAATTCCTCTTGTGCTCTATGTTTGTCTAAATAATTACTGGGCTCACCTACAGAGAATGAAGTAGAAAACAGGTTTTCGGAAGCATATGTAAAAAAGGAAATCTGAATATGTTTTTTCTTTTCCTTAAAATTAGGATTGTGAGTTGATATTGTCTCTTGCCCAATGTGATCATTAGTGAATACATGGTGAGATCATTACAATGTTGATATCATCACTGGTCAAACTCAGGTTTTCTCAACGAGACCAAAATATGCCCCATTTACGGAGTTTATAGGCATAGTTACAGATACTGAATTTGTAGGCACAGTTTTGTGAATTAAAGGAAGTAGTGATGGAATGCTTTACTGCCAGATTTTAATCAAACCCACAGTACTATTTTAATATATTTCTCACTTCTTAGGGATGAGAGTAAAATAAAATGCGGATTTTGATGTTGTACCTGCTGCTAAGTAGCTCTTAATGTACGTTGAATAACATTTCATGTGTGAATTGTTGGCGAGCTCATCGGCTTGGAGAGCTTCTGTGGAACCTTGCCATGCTAAATGTGCTGGACAGTTCAAAGCTCAGCAAGCTCAAGATTTAGAAGAGGTGTTTGTCTAAGCTTCTGTTCAAGTTTTGAAATGAAAGAAACTCTGCAGTCTCCCCAGGCAATATCTTCCAGTCTCTGTTAATAGAAGGGGTTTTGTTTGTGTTTAAGCTGAATCTTTTTCATTGTAATTTAAACCCATTACTAGTCTTGTTCACGACGGGCATGGAGAACAGATTATCTTTTTCTTTGTAAAGCAGTAGGGGGTTATAAATGTGTCCCTTTTTGTACAGAAACTTCAGGTGAGAGTTTGAGAACCCCGCAGTCCCATTCTTGCATGCTGCCTATGTGAAACTACAGGGAAGTATCTTTCTGCTGCTCTCATCAGTATGTAAACAATGATTCCTTCCCAGCATGAAGATACTCATGAGACAGTGGTGAAAATTAATGTGCATTATCACTGCTAGCATTTTAACAGGGGGCTCCCCATAGCTATTTCTTAGCCTGACAATGTTTCTCAAGGATAGGAAGACCAGCAAATGGAAATGAAGGGTTTTTCTGATCTTCCCATTTGAGTAATTTGTCACCAATGAATAACATCACAAAAAAGGTATTTTGATCCAGACATTCTAATATCTGTTGACACTTGATTTAAAAGCAGCAGAAGTAGAAACTAATTTTTTTTTTTTTTTTGCAGAGAATGCGTTGGATGGTGTGATAGCATACACTTGCAGCTACTTTGTATAGTACCCCATTGGACTGAGGAAGTTGTAAGCCTTGTAAAAGTTTTTGTTTCCAAAGCTGTGATTGTAAGGTTTTAACAAGCTGTCAGGTGCTTTCAAGTTTTCTAGCAGTCATTCTGTCATTCTGCAATTATTGTCAAGGTAGAGTGTCTTCAGCCTTCTGATGTTTCATGTACGTGTGACACTGAAAAGGCACATAAGTAACTTTTTGTGTATTCTCTAGAGTTTCCACATCACATACGTGTTCTACAGCCTGTGTTAGTCCTAAGAACACAATAGGATGATGTCCAGGAGAGCCAGTGATAGAGCTGGAGTCAGTAATCAGTGTGGTCTAATAGGGAGTACCAGTCATGAGCAAGAAGCTGATATGGAAGTTACAGCTGAGGAAAGATCTGGAGCACCACTAAAGGGCAACATGTGAGTTGTGGTGTTTTCATGCTGATTGGGCAGGATGTGACCTAAATGTTATTAACTCATTAAGAGACCTACAACATGTGGGGCAATGGCTCTGCACAGGCTTTCCATTGTTTAGCTGCCTTTGCTGAAGTCAGAGGAACAAGGCTCATTAAAGTATTGTATAGAAGACAGAGGGGGTTCATGAGAAGATATTTTATTCAAAGACTTTTCCTCCAAAACTGAGAGCTGCAAATACTGGATTGTTAGAAACAAACTCTTTAGACAGTTGGTGGTTTCTCAGCAATTCCAATTTGCTCATCTTCTGTCTATCAATGTGAAAGAATAACAGTGTTATACTATACTTCTGCTTCAATTCAGAGCTTTAAAGAGAGTATTTGGGGTTTTTGAAATGTTCATCTTGATGACATTGCCAAGATAGAACTACTTCAAAACAAAATTTAAAAGAAAGTGTTCTGTGTACTTAGGTTTTTGCCCTTCCAATTTTTGTATTCATTCTCTGGGTTAGTGCTGTACTGGAGATTTATTTGGCTTCAAAATAGAGAACTTTTGAACACTTATCACAGGGAAGGAGAACTGACTTCTATTACAAGCTGCTAAAAATACTTTCTCAAACCTTTATCCATATAATTTCATTTTGCTTCTTTACTTATATATTTATTTTTAGTTGTCTTACTTTTCTTCCAAACATTTTGGTTTGGATCTGAAATCTCAACTTGTATTTGATAAAAAAGTATTGCAACATAAGATACTTAAAGGTTGTTGTGGTCGTCTCATTCTATGCCCAGAAGAAAGGGGTAAGGACTTCTGAATTCCTGGGGGGCTCCTGATTGCTGGTACAAAGCAGATGATGTGCTGAATTGACAGCAGATTTCATTAAGTTCTCCCTTCTACTCACTCTGTCAAGTTAAAGTTACTAAAACTTAAGTCAGTGCTGGCTCATGACCCTTATGACTGCTTGTTGCTGGGTGATCTGCATATGTTGATTTGCTCTTTATGTAAAAAGTAGTATTTTTTTATACCAAAAAACTCTTTAAAACTCTGATTTATATATTCTTGAAGGTTTTTTTACATGTACATTTACACTGACTAGTTTGACATATTGACAGTTAGTGATTGATGTCCCTAACTTATTAATTTCTTTGCTTTAAGTAGAAAATTGTTTAAAGATGTGCTAGTTTCATGTGTTGTAACTCAGCAACCTCAAACAATTGTTGAAATGTGTTTGCTTATAGAACTTCATACATATGTGACACATAAAAAAAATAGTCGAGAGAGATTTGGGTGGTTTTTTGCTTTTTTTTTTTTTTTTTCTGTAAGCAAAACTAATTTTCTTGCCAGTACAGTTCAAAATTGTCTTCTGTGTCACTGATGTTTGTCTGAAGAGATCACAGACTACAGTGCTCAGTTATGGGAAATTACTCCCATAATTTCATGCAAACCCTAATTCCAGTGTGCAGCCCTTTGTTGGGCAGCTTCCACTTTGTTTTTACCCATTTGTCTCTTTGGGTGCAGTGGTTCACAGAGCAGTTCCTGTGCTGTGCTTCCAGATTGTTCTGTGTAATGTCTGATGGAACAGAAGATATTTTCAGAGTACACAGTGAATCTGCTGCGGTGCATTGGTGTCTTTCTAGATGTCAGTAGGCTTGGAAGGATTTGAAAAACCTGTATTATGCACTTTGAAAGCCTTCTAAGGTTGACTTCTGAGCTTTGTATATGTAATAATAATTTTCAAATAGCTATTTTCTGCTTGAATTTTAGAATAGTTATGCTTGGGGGGTGCAGTCTGCTTGTCACTTTGCCTGGTTAGCATCATTGGAATCCATGGAATTCATCTCCTTGATTATGATGTAGAAATGTAATGTTTGTCTTTTATCAGCTGCAATGATCTATGCATAAAAATGAATAAAACCTTGAAAAAAAGAGAATATTATTAATTAGGTTATAGGTAAAAAGAGCAAAATTGCTCTTGGGAGTACAGAGCTCTTGATATAGTCTAGGAAAAGGTTGTTTCCAAAAACATGTCTGATTTTTCTAACTGTTCTAGTTCATGTAGAAATGGCTATCACTTTTCATTATGAATGAGGGGAAAAAGGAGCATAATTAGTTTACAGTTCTGTGAAATCTTCTGAGAAAACTGAGGCTATTTTCCTGTTTAAGTTTAAGGAGGTGGCTGTATTTTATTCAATATCAAGGCCTTAGGCTTCATCATGCTGATGAATAACAAGGAATTTTGACATCTAAATCATTAGGTGCTTTATTTAGTTTTTCAATTAATAATCAGGCCAGAAAAAAATACTGCCTTCTGTCTGAAAAATAATATAAAAACATAAATTATGATATGTTTATTTTGCTGAGGTGTTTAGTATTTTGTAGCCCAGAATAATAATGTAGCTGGAAGATCAAATAGCAAGTGATAAGTGCTTAAGTAGTACTATAAATCACATTTTAAAAGACTGCAAATATGTTCTACAAAATGGATTTCTATGAACAAATGAAGAAGCATCTTAGAATAGAGGAATATACTGTGAAAATGGCAGTAATAGAGCAGCACCTTTGCAGCAGTGTGTAGGGTAACTTAATTTTAACAGAACTATAAAATGAAGTTCTGGTAGGAGCAGGTTTGTAATATAGTACTGAATATTTGCTATTTTGGGGTTGGCAATTTTTTTTTTTTCCTAGTGAAAATAAATCTGGTTTTAAAGCTTATGTTTTGATGGAAATAGGTATCTGCTTCAGCAAAACAAAGCTCTTAATCATCATTGGAGACTCATGATTTGTAAACATGTAGTTGGGTTCATAAAATACAGATTATTTCCAGAGCAGAGGCCTAGTTTTGAAGGCTTATTAGAGAGGGATGTACTATCTTCTTTAATTTCACTCTTCTAAGTTGAACAGATGAAAAAGGTGTTTAATCAGGAGCTGGGTTGGACTGTCATAACTCCTACTGGAGTCACTGGTGTGTTGTTTCATCTTTGAGCTGTCATTAGGTGACCTCACAAGCCATTGGAGAAGCCCAATACGTGAACTTCTGGAGAGCTTTATGTTTGCCATGAGTTTCCTCAGGAGAGTTATTCAAACATCCTGAAGTATGGAATAATCAAACAGTAGCTTCAAACTTCTTTGGAAGCTGAGCTTTTATAGATACTACAAGAAAAAAATTAACACTACAGGATGTTCAGAACTTCATGTCGATTTAATGGATGAGAGATGTGTGTTTTTTGGATTTTATTTTTTGGCATTTAATTTATCTGACTTTGACACAATTGTTGTGCAAACATCATCAATCTTGAGGTTATCAAGGAATATTTTTGGCAGTAGCACTTCAGATTCAAATCTGGTGATAGTTCTATGGAACTATATCTTCTTAAATTGGAGCTTACATGAAAAACTTCTGAAAGAGTCATTCTAAATGTTGTTAGACTTACACATATTTTTGATGTGATGTCTTTAAAAAAACAAATTCACTTGCACGTTGTCTGTCTGAGTGAATGTTAATTGATACACTTAAAGAAAGAGAAGGTTAAATCAAACTCTTTCAAAGTTTTTATTTTAGATGCTTCTGTGTACCCTGCCAAGTACCAGGCTGAGTATTGGCTTGTGGGTGGTTTATTTTAAATCTGCAGACACTTCTGGCTTCCTGTGAATCTTAAATTCAAACCTGGTTTATCTGTTGAAATTTGCTTTTGATCAGGTGCACAAAGCAACAGCATGAATAACTGAATTGGAAAAAACGAGTTTTACCAGAGCCTGAACAGTTTCTAGATTTCTATCTGGTTGAGTTGACTGTTGCTTCAGAATTAAAACTAAGTTCACTGTTTGGTCTTAGGATTCTATTTTTTTTTTTGTAATAACACTAGTAGTTGATTTCATAAATATACCAGGGTTTTCTTTTGAAATGAAATTAAACGTTTCTCTAAATCCTGTCTTAATGGAAACCGAAACCAACTGTGTTATTAGGACAGTCAGCTTGAGGAGGATGAATTAACAAAACCTCTGTTTGACAGACACAAGTAATCCAGTGTCTCCTTTAAAAAGAGAATTAGTTTCTCTTTATTCTGCACAACAGTATGAAACTTCATATGGTGAGAGTAACTTCACCATGTACAGAACTACTTGGATATGTTTTTTATTACATCCGATGTTTCTGAACTTTAATTGCCTATTCATCCCAATTTAACTTCAGAAGAGCCCTTGCAAGTAAACAAACACTTTGTTTAAATGTTCTTGTGGAGTTAATGTATGTACATCTACACCAGATCAAAGGACACATTTGTGCAGTGATACATAATCCCTGCTCTATGTATTTGTTTCCTCTATAACTGTAATGAATGTCATGGGGAGGAAATAATATAGACTTTTCTTATTTTCCTGTCTAAGTTCCCCTCCAATCAATTAAATGCTGTTCAAGATGTTTACAAGCCATCATTTACGTTTCTGTAGTGTGCTAGTTTTTCCAAGTGTACAGATAGTTGGATTCTCATGCAGAGAAGGTATAAAGCTGGCCACATTTATTAGGAGAAGACTTCCAGTGCAGGGTGGCGCTCCTGAAGGCCAGCCTGCAGTCTGAGCGTGTGGTGTGGGCAGTGCCACCCGCTGTGTGTGCTCGGGGCTGTGTCTGAGCTGGGCCAGGTGAGGTGGCCCCTGCACACACACCTTCAGGAGCCCTGGTAGAGTAGGGAGGGGTGAGTGCAGCCGAGGTGTGGAGAAGATGCAGGTGTGCAGGCAGGAACAGCCGGGCACTTTAAACGGTTGGCACAGTTGGGTATTGTCCACAGGACTGAGCAGACTTGTAAATTCTTTGGGGAGGGTTTGGCTTTATGGTCCCTCTATTACATTTGATGGTGTGAACTTTTAATTCTCTGTATGCATTCCTCTTTTGGTACCCTGTTGATTAGCCCTCAATGTTTTGACCTCACAGCTGGGTCTCTCCAAAAAATATCTTAAATCAGTAGCTTCATTTACCACTCAGTTTTTCCACCTGTGAAATTAAAATAATATATAAATTTCCATTGTACTGGAGCTTAATTGTGCAGTTTTTGCACCGCAATTTAAAGCAAATAATGACAACAATGTGGATTGTTTTGCATAAATTTACATCTGTAGCTTACATGCTTTACAAATACTGCATGCCAAAGGGAACAGGGCAGTTTAGAGCTGATGCCTCTTAAACTTTGTGTTTTGGGTTGTTTTGTTTTGATGTGTTTTTTTTTGTTTTGTTTGTTTTGTTTTGTTTTTAAAATTTGCTTTGTGTTTTGGAGTATTTTTTAAAACATCTCTTACAGATCTCTTACAGTGTAAGCCTGTGGACTCCACATATTGCATCTGGCCAAGTGAATTCTATGATATGTGTGAGTGAGATCCTGCTGCAGTGTAGTAACTATTCATTCTGTATTGTTATATATAAGGCTCTTAAATCTATTTAATCACTTTTATTTTTCAGCTTAATGTTACTTAATGGTACACTTACAAACATAAGCTACCTTTTATTTCTGTTCATGCCACAACAGGAATCCTTTAACATTTCATTCTGAGATGTTAAAAAAATGTTTTCAGACTTTGTAATAACTTGTGATATTGTGTGTTAATGTAGTTTGGTGTTTTGGTTTGTTTTTGTTTTTTTTTTTTTTTTAATTTATTGAGATAATGAATATTATCAAAATGGCAGTGAATAAAAGAAAGTTCATATGTGTTGGTGTAAAGTGGAACAAAATTGCTTCTGGAACATAAGCACTTGAGTAGCGTGCTGTTGTAGTGAAGGAATAATGCAGGTTAGAAATCACAGGGAGTGTAAAAGTCCGCTTGTACCCTCAAAATCCTAATTATGGTAGGCTGATGCTGTCCTGTACGGAAATACAGGTACTGCCAAAAATATGTCCTGGTGCTTTCACTGGTTCATTTTCAAGTTGTTTCTGTCTTGTCCATTAAAGTATTTTCAAGATGGTTAGAAATAATCGAGTGCCATTAGTTGTTTATTCTGGATTTTTTTGTGTTATTTGAAATAAACTTGGATTAAGAACCCTCATTATTTCATATCTAATTTTTTTTCCATTGGAGAAAAGGATATGTCAAAGTCTTTTTTTTCATGCTGACACCATATGCCTTGGTGCCAGCTTAAAGAGGCTGCATTGAATATAAAGAGGGTGTGCAAATCCCATTATTATTCCTCACTTTCACTACTTCAAAGTTGACTCTTTTGCTGCAGATTCTAATGTGGAAAAAATGGACAAGGACTCAGGGGCCCTGCCTATGATTCCCAAATAATGAACTCGGGAACATCTGAGTTGCATATCGGAAATGTCTTACTCATCCTTTTCCTGGATGAGTATTTAAATCAACAAGTCTGCTTAAAGGGGTGACAGAGCCACTTGATTACCCTGTAGCTGCAAACAGACCAAAGGTGGTTATGAGAAATCAACAAATTTCCAGAGGTTTCACAGTGGGTGAGAATTTCTGTAGCCAATTAATTTTAATATACGTTTGCTACTCTTTATATCTTCTGGGATTTAGTAAGTGTTTTGCCGATGTTAATTATAGCTAGACCAATTCTAGTGAATAATTTTACTAATTTATAAACATTATCAAACAAGAACAGTTTCTGACTTTGATCATATCACTAAGAGAAGTATTCTTAATGGGTAAAAAAGTAATAATCTGCCTCTTGCTATCATGATAAAACTGGCAAAGGCAGGCTCATACTTGTAGAGTTTTTTTGGATTATACAATTTGTAGAAGAATACTTTCATTTAAAGAAACTATTTCATTTTCAGCCACCCTACAAAAAAAGACAGGCCTCTATCTCACTGCTTATTACTTGGCATTTGAATGTCTCACCACAGAATACTCCACAAAGTTTGCCTGTGGCTTATTTAGATGTAAAAGAACACATGTGGGTAGCTGGGAAACACATTTTTGCAAGCTATTATCTTTCTCTCCCCAATTCAGTAATTCCAAACACAAGTATGTTTGCCTCCCCCTAGGTAGCATTGATATGTAATTGCCTTTGACGGTTAGTTGTATTTGGCATTGTCATGAAAAACAAATCTATGAATTCTGTATATTAATGATAATATTCTGAGAATCGTTTTTCAAGATCAATATAAAGAAGTTTAGCTACAATGTCTTTGCATGCATGTAATCATCTACATCAGAATCCTTGAGGAATCACAATAACACTGATTCATTCATAATTCACAATTGCCATTATCTTCTTTCTACATTTAGTATGTGGTAAAATTTATAGCTTCATTTACATTGTGTTGTATGAATAATAGAAGAAATACAGTGAAGACCATGGGAAATGATCTTGTTGCTGCAGATGCACTCTTAAGAAAATCTGCATTACAATGCAGCATATTGCCTCCTGCACGACAGATTCTACAGAGCCTGCAGCTGCAGTGGAGACACTTCAGATGGTCTTCATTAAACGTAAATGCCTTCATTTTCATCTTCAAAGCAGCATGGTGATGAAACCTTGAATAAATTGCTGTAGGTAAATGATATAGTTGCAGCATTTCCTTATCCAACAGCAGTATAATGTCTTCATTTGAGCATACTCATAGACAAATAGAAATAAGAGTATTTAAGGAAGCAACTACAATCCATTGAGGCAATTTATATTTTGATTGTTCACAAAAAACTCACAATAGTATATATAATATTCCTAAAAATTTTTAAATAGGGAAGAGCTCATGATACTGTTTTTAAGATAAAAGAGGTGAATAATCTATTTTGAAAAGTCCAGAAAACCAGCAGAACAAACCACCCAAACCAAAATTAACCAACTTTATTTTTTTCTGGGGAGGAGACTGAGAAGGTGGTACAGTACATTGTTTTCAATGAATTGCAAACTTTAAGTTTGGTTGGTTTATTATCTTCTTTTTGTGCCAGCACCCGGATAGTCATACTTCGAGAAACAATGACAAAAGTGTATGCTTTGATATAAATAACTGACACATTGTCATTTAAAAAAAGAGGGATATGTTTCTGTTTCTGAGAAATCAATGTTTTCTATGCTAAAGAGCATAGCATGAATTAGTTTTCTGAAATATTATTCAGAGGTTGAAGATGATGTCATACTTTAATTTCTGGTTTCTCACCATAAGTGATCTTGTCTGTGTGTAGTAAAAGACATTTTTTCCTCTTTTATTTTTTTTTTTTTTTAATGTCTTATGTAAAGATTCACAAAGCTGTTTCTTGAGACCTTTGGTATTTTTTTTATTTGCTTCTTCCCTGAAAGTATTGATACTCAAATTGTGCTCTTATCTCTGTGATACACTTGCTCAGTTGTGCTGGTTTTGGTTCCTACAATACTGGGCTTTATCTAGCTTTGCAGACATGTCAGCTACATCCACACTTGATCTTTAACGTGCCTGTTGCCAGGCTGCTTTAATTGTTTTTGATAATCCTTTCAGTGAAGTTCTTCAAGACAAATGAGACTTAATGCACTATTTGACTCATTGGGTAAAATCCATGCTCTGCATAGGTCAATAGGAACTTTTCTACTGATGTCAGTGAAGGTAAGATATTGACCACTTATTTCAGAATAAAAGAGTGGCAGACTCAGTAACAGAGCTGGTTTTCTCTACCTTGGCTGTTTGAAGCTCACCATTACTATTCAGTGAGTTTAACTAGCACATAGAAATGTGTGTGAGATGTGATTGTATGTTTTATTTCTTGAATTAAATAAACCCAAAAAGATTCTACCTGTTCAAGTTGATTCCACTTCTGTTGGCTGGATAGACAGACAACTTCTTTTTTTGAGCAGTCTGCAGCTGGTGTTATCAGTCCTCTGTTGGGACTGGATACTGAGAATAGGGAAAGCTCAAGAGAGAAACCTGTAATCACAACCACAAGGAAAACATGGGGCGAACTGGGGGGATAAGTAATAGTTTTGGTGTGCTTGGTGCAATGGTGCAAGCCTTGTGTGTGAAATCTTCCGAGGTGTGTTGTGGCTCTCTGCTGTGACAGTTGGCTAGTGCTGTTCTTTGGTTTCAGAATTCCAGCTTTGCTGACAGCCCAGCTGGGTGTTGGAGTGATGCTGCACTGGGACTGCTCCAATTCCACAATCCCACCCTTCTTTCATCGAGACCTGTGCCACACTCACAGGACATCTCCTTTGGTGATGAACCAGGGCTGGGTAGTTAAAAAGGGTTTTGTCTTTGAAATCTTACCTGAAAAGTTATAATGAATGGGATGAGAAATCAAAGAACTGTCTCATGTTAAATTCCAACCCAGGCCTCATGGGAAAATTCTAAGAATTCAATACTAATCCACACTTTCAGAATTGTAAGATAGAATACTGATGAATGCTAAAGAAAATTAAATGAAAAAATTAATGGCTGCCAGGATACTGTTTTAAATAGTGTGCGATAAAGGAAGTAGGAGTCATCTGGGTTTAGTGTCAAGGAACCCTGACGTATTGAAGATCTGCTTGTTACACAAACTGCCATTCTCTGCACTGAATGAGGTGGGATATTAATTAGCTCAGTTTACTGATTTAGAGGCTTGAGTTCATAACCTATCATGGCTTGCATTTTTTTTGTGTTTGTTGTCTGTTTGTTCTGCCTCAGACATGTTTGGTTTAAAGATTTCTGGGTTTGCTTTTTCTATATTTTGGTGCATATGAGGGGTTTTTTGGATTTTTTCTGTTTGAGGGAGTAAAACATTTTTGCTTAACTTTAACATATCTCCTGGCTACTTGACTGCCCATAAGTACAAAGTTTAATTTTTCTTATTCATGAAATAGCTGACTTAAATTTCAAACTAATATGAAATTCAGAAGTTCTTTCCTGTCATTTTTTGGTATCAGTGCATTGCTTCGTTTGGCAGGTTTTGTGTGTCTGTGTTAGGGGGTTTATTTATATATCTATTCTATTTACTTTCAGAGTATCTCTGCAGTAGTTTGCTGCTCTTATAGATCCCAAAAGCATGATCAGGGAGATACTCTGTTAATGTACTATATTAGCATGTTGCTATTTGAATGACAGTGGTCAGACTTGTGATACAAATTTAGAGGAAGCATTGGGAGAATCATGGCTTTTAGTACCTGTAACGGGGCTGTTTTTTTGGTGTTTTCTCAAAAGACTAAACAGACATGCATGGTTTTTCCATGATGACAGGGTGTGTAAAACTATTTGCAGCACAGGCTGAGTAGCTTTGCTGGGATCATGCAGGTAGGACTGCAGGAGAAAAAGCTAAGGCATAATCTTATTTTTTGATTAATATTCTACAGTAATTAGAATAATCAGTTCTTTTGATAC
This sequence comes from Sitta carolinensis, assembly GCA_032173965.1. Taxonomy (NCBI): domain Eukaryota; kingdom Metazoa; phylum Chordata; class Aves; order Passeriformes; family Sittidae; genus Sitta; species Sitta carolinensis. Next base: position 17,550,170 of record CM063292.1, on the reverse strand, counting down.
TGTTCAGTATTGTATTTTAGTGGTGTTCTCTGAATATGTTGAGTGATTTGAAAATCTGTGGGATTAATTCAGTTTAAAAAAACCCAAAGCACAAGCAAACAAGAGAAGCTGCATTATAATTCCATGAAGTTGATGGCATTTTTTGTGGTCAATTAAAAGATGTATTTACTTATGATTAAAGACACTGTAACCCAGCCATGTAATCTGGACTGCTGTTATCATATGAGCATTGAGGTGTTATATCTGCTTAGGTGGAATACCTTTCAGCAAATTCTCCTCAGAGTCAGTAATGATATTGTCATAAGGTGCCTTGTTCTTTTCTTCCAATGGGCTATAAATTTGTGCCTTATCATAGTGCTGGAAGGTACAGTATGAAAACCTTGTGGATAATGCTTACAATCATTAGAGAGCACAGTGTTTTTTGTAAGATGGAAGGTATTAGCACCTTTCATGTCTGGAGTATTTCCAGCTCTGCAATTAAGTTCTGTAATTATCTACAGCAATTTGAAATGAATAACAGTAATCTTTAATGTTCTGTCATAAAAACTGATGTGTGCTGCTGAATTGCAGCTGTATTTCAGTCTAGAAGCAGCTCCATTTTACTTATACGTAGTTATATTAATCTACCTCTTTTGGGATTCTGAGAGTATATTTTGAATTTGTAATGTATAAAGTGAGCTGTTGTAACATATGAAACATTGATTTTATGCTGTGTTTTTTTTTTTCATATGGTACCTTTGTTTGTTTATACTAAATCCTACATGGATGTGAGAAAAAAAAACATAAATGTTACCAGTTTATTATCCTTCCTCTCTTTTTTAACTCAATATATTCTATTATTTGAGCAAGGAATATTTGCTGTGGCTTATGATTTAGACCAATTTAACCCTTTTGATCTGCCATTTAAGGTTGCACCTCTATGTCACTGGGGGAAAACATAAAAACCTGCAATGTTTTATAAAAAGGTTGAGTATAAGGGTACGAAAAGTCTTTGGTTCAAGACTAGAACATAATCTCATCTAATTTGGGTAGTGGTATGTGCTAGAACCAGAGCAGACATTTATAAATAGTGATTTTTTCTTTCTGCATTATTACTCTTTACTTTTGGAATGAGGCTCTGAAATCTGCTTCAGCCTTTCAGATCTATTTTCTCCAGGAGTAGTTAATTGCTTTATGGATTGAAGAAATTTATTGGTTTATTCACCTGTTAGACCTATAATAATATTGCCTTTGGAGTCCACCTTAGTAATAAATATGAGAATTCTGTTCCCCAGAATAAAATAATTAAAACAAAAATTGAATGTGCCAGAGAGCCTGTACTACAAACAGAATGGAATTGTGGGCTATAATTCTGAATGTTTCAGTGGGCACAATGTTCTATATCTTGTGAACAAGAATGATTTCCTAATAAGGCTGTATTTCACAAGGAACTTTAAATACAATTTTCAAAAGAACTCTGCCTGTGGAACTAAGAACATACATTTGAATGAGGTATGGGAGAACTGCAGGTTTGGGGAAACCCTGTCTCCTGCTGCCATCCAGCATATTTGCATTGTGCTACTGCGATAGCAGTTGTGAGTATTTTTGAACAAAGAAACTGTATTTAAATTTTATCTTTATTCCATTATTGAATCTTAAAAAAGCAAGCATACTGTCTCTCAAAACTAAATGCAAAACGTACCAGTATGTCCTTATGTGCTCCATTTTTAGCTTTATACTCCTTTTTGTGTATCTGTTGTGTCTCTGATGAAGCATAGGTGTGAAAATCTATAAAAGCTGTTAAGAGAAAAAAATTGTTTTAAGTTTTGTGTGCTACAGTGTTTTTATACTGTTTCTTGTTATCTGACATTATTGCTAAATGCTATGTTACATGATAAAGTGCTACTGACTACTACACTATTCTCTTCAGAAAATACTATGGGAAATATAAGATTCTCATCAATGCCAGTAGCATTTTTCTCCTTACTCTCTTGGTATGTTATATTTAGTTTGTAGTTAGCTGAAGTCGTAGAGGTTGTTTTAGTGAAGATAATTTACTAATTTGTTCTGTGTTGATGAACCACAGTAACACCTTTGGCAGGTTATTCCTTTATTCCTAGACTTGCTCTCTTTTCTGTCACTTTTTTGAGCTATAGTTTTCTTTCAGGTAATAAAATATGAATCTGCATTTTCATAAATAAGATATAGCTTATAAAAGGTAGCTCAGTGCTTTATATTTCTTGCAATATATTACAGAATTGTATTTAAATATGTTCTTCATGGAGGGATGAACAATGTATAGTTATGTTTTCAGACTTGTGAATTATGCAGGAGTTTTTTTGCGTCTGTCCTTCATCTTTTGGTTTTTGAATGAATCGAGATGATGCACATAACATGTGGTGCACTGTATTAACCTGTTCAGCTTGGGGAGGTGAAAGTTTATCTACCAGACTTTGCATAATGGATGTTTGTGTCATGGCTCTCCACTGGTCTTGAAAGACCCTTACAAATCTGTGCAGAGGTGGTATCACAATTATTGTTTAAGCTGTAGAAGGAACTAAATCTACTCCATAATTCATGACACTTGATAAGGTCACTATTTCTTCTGTGATGAGAATGAATGTTTGTTTTGGTTTGGGTTTTTTTGTTCAATCTGCACCTATTTTCAATAACCTAGGAGCACGGTGAGTAAAGTCTGGTTTTTATAGCTACCCACAGACTGTACAGGTGTCTTCAGTGGGCTCTGTGGTTGGTCTCTTGGAATGAAATGCACATTATCATGATCACACAGCCACATAACTAATGTTATAAAAGACAGGACGCCGAGAATAAACACAAAAACAAGTTCTGGAGTTGACACAATTGCAGACTTCTCTAACAGCTGTCTCTCCCTTTCCCTTAGCTCTCTGCTGTTCCCAATGGAAACAGGAAAAACCTACCAAACACGGCAATTTAGTCTTTGTCAAGACCAACGCTTGTAGTAACAATAAAAAAGCATCTGCAAAGGAATAGTATTTAAATTTACAAACAGTTCCCTAGTTCAAGTAATTTATTAAATAGAAAAGAATAAGCTGGCTTAATGTGAGCTGTGACTAGAATTTTAATAGAGGTGATCCTTGTGGGATGTTTTTTGTAATGTGTATCTAGTGGTGTTCAACGTGCGTTTAAAATCTCAGTCTCCTGGGACTGCTTTTTTTTCCCTCACATTCTTTCAATAGTCAAGAGATGCACAAAATAACATTGCTGTGAACTCTGGGACAGTATAACAACATAGTGAATGCATTGTGTGGGCTTCACACAAATTCAGGCAGTGGTTAGAACTTCTGTCAGGAGTCTGGAAGAGAACCCATAGAGAGTAGAGATGCTTCTCCAAGTGGGGGTTAAATGACTTTACAAAGGCAACATGATAATACTGACAGAGTTAGTATTACAGTTGGGATGTTCTGTATTTTTGTTCCAGGTTCTCTCATCTGTCTTCTAATCCCTGTTTAAAATCTTTTTCCAAGGAGCTTCTGAGAATCTCTTTCCACGTTATGTCACACATTGTAATTTTTTTTTTTTTCATAAGTAATTTGTACTTATTTACTAAAAGGCAAAAATTTAAGGTCTTTAATTGAGAAACTTGTGTATTTCTAAATCTTCCCTGGTTTTTGTACCTTCCAAAACTCTCTTCAGGCCACATTGGCGGTATTTCCTTTCACAGAAAGGAACATTCTGCCAAACATTCTGCCAAACAAGAAAATCCATTGCTTCTCAACACAGGCCTGTGTGTGCTGGCCAGCAGTGTGGTGTTTATATTACTGAACATATCTGGGAGAGGCTTTGAATGTATTTGCCGGAGTATGTAGTGTTAAGTTTTGTTATACAGTTCTGGGAATGGGAATGATATCTGATTTGAGTATGACACAAATACAGAAGTAGCCTGTATAGTAAAGAAGTTTCTCAATACACTGCCTAAAGAGAGTTTGGAAGTGATACCATGAAAAATGCTGGATATTGTGACTAGATATTACTGCTGGCTTTACTGGTAGAGCTTTCAACTCTGATATCAAGTATGTCCAAGATCTTGAGGTCTGAGGATGTTTTCTTTAAGGTGTTATGATTTAAAGTAGGGAACAATTTTAAAGAACTCAGATCTTTTAAAATTGCTGATAAATAATACCATGAGAGCTGGGTTTGAATGCTTAGCATCTGAGAATCTAATTTTTTTTGCTGGTGGGTTTATTGTATCCATTCTTAAATCTTTCTCATGGAGCATTGAGATAAGTAGGTTAAAATGAAATCTCTTCAATTTGGTGAATTGAACTGACACATTTTCTTCCAGCTCAATTTGCTATTGAAATATCTCTTTCTGAGGTGCCCTTTGCCTTATAAGAATTGTAGATTATGCTCTTCATGCCTCTGCTGTATTCTAATGAAGGCAAGGCACATTTCAAATGAAATACCTGTCGAAAAATATATGCACATACAGTATCTAAACTACATTTTTCATGGATCAAATAAATGGGACAACATTTGAAGCTGAATTGATAAATAAGTACATATTATTTCACTGTAATTTAAAATTGCAGTATCTTTTCTATAATTGCTACAAGTCATTATAGTACTTTCCTCTCACATTAAATGAGCTAAAGCAAATATTGTCTTTGTATTTCTAGGGAGATGTATATATTTTAGCTATTAGATCAATATTGCCTTTTTCTTTTGCATGGGTTTCGTATGAAAGAGCCAGATGAAATTACAGCTTTTCAACAGTGAAATTAAATTATTAAATGTGAAAGCTATTTTAAACCTTTGTAACCAAGATTTCTGTTAAATGGTTTTCCCTAAACCCCCTCAAATATTCCCAATTTTAAAGCACTCCTCTGATTGTTCATTCAAATATTTTCTGTCCCCTTTTAATCTGCAGTGTCTCATTAAAAACTGGGACTTGAGCAGGATAAAAAAGTTTCAAACACTTTTAAATGTACTTTAAACATACCCCTTCCTGAGCCTTTATTCTTCATTCCAAAGGGTATCCCTAATCATGGCCTTTTTTCTGTGATATTTTTCCCCACCTTTTTCGTTAGTTAGTCCCTCTACTCACTGAACCCCTGAGCAGTGCCCTTATATTGCTATTACAGATTTTCTTGTGCTGGTATTATGATCCCATGCTGCAGTATGGTGTGTATTATGATCAATCATGAGATGATGTTTTGTTTTTAAGAACCTTTTGCACGTTACATCTGTCCTTGCTTAGCACATAAGATTAGTATTAAAGGTGAGCTGTGCCTAAAATCATTGCTGCTAATTCTTCTGTGGGAATAACCAGCCCAGTAGCCTGGTTGATGGAGTGACACAGCAGTGGGCAAGGGAAGACATCATGTAACTGGCCTTCTGTAAAGCTTTGACACAGTCCCTGCAACATCCTTCTCTCTAAATTGGAGCAAGATGGGTTTGCTGAGTAGATAAAATCATGGTTAAGAAAGTGGTTGGATGGTGGCATCCATAGGGTGCTGGTCAATGGTTCAGCGTCTTGATGGACATCAGTGTCATAAATTATGCAGAAATTCACTTCAGATGGCTACTTCTTGTGCTATTTTACATAACTGTGAAAGAATATAAAAAGGTACATGTTCAGAAATTTGCCTGGTGAAAATGAATATCTGCTTAGATTTGCCTAGGAAGTAAGAAATTATTGTATATGCACAAATTGTCTTTAACACAAGTAACTTTAAGGAGTAGGTGGAGAGAAAACCAGACACTGAGTAAACTGTTTCCTGAGTGACAAATAAATTTATATGGCTGTGGGTTTTTTATAAGGCTCTAGAGAGTGGTTTTTGGAAGATGTAATTATGCTTGTGAAATACTCCTTTTTCATTTTGTTAGTGTTACAAAAGAAAAACGTCTATTTTGTTTTTTCTATTTAGGGTATGGCTATGTATGGGTAAGAAAGACTTGAAAAAAATCCTTCATGTGCTCCAAGGAATTTTTATTTAGTTTGGACTAAATGTAATGCAATAGTGCAGTCTCGATAACATTTTCAGCTATCTACTTTTTGTTCACAGACTTTTAATGAAATTCTAATGATACCTAAACCAAACTCTACAGATCTCTGCCCTCCTCAAATTCCTTCCAGTTTCCACAGTATTGCCAAGCACAGGTATCACACAGGACATGAATGTCAGCCTTGTAGTTCCATATAGAGAAAAGTCGAGCTGCTGAGAAAAGAGGAGTGGCACTTGGTGTAGCCTCATCATTTGTGTGGTGGGACTGGATGACAGCACTGAAGTTGTGCACAACTGTGGAATTCTGAGGGCAAACTTTTTCCCCTAGTCCCAAAGAGACAGTGGAGGTTTTGAGGACTGAAACTTTGAAGTTTCATTTTAAGAGGAAACACAGAAGAAAAAGCCACTGTCCTGAGGTAAGCAGGTTCTAGGGGTTGGGAAGAGGAATGTGGTTGTGATAAGTGTAGTGCATGGTTGTATGTGTTTTCTTTATGTACACAAAACTGTATATAATGGAATCACAGAATGGATTGGTTTGGAAGGGATCTTGAACACCACCTTATTCTGACACCCTGCCATGACAGGGACACCTTCCAATGCACCAACTTGCTCAGAGCCCTGTCCAGCCTGGTCTTTGAACAGGGTTGGGGGTAGCCACAGCTTCTCTGGGCAACCTGTGCCAGTGCCTCATCAACCTCACAGTAAAGAATTTTTTTCCTAATATCAAATCTAAACTTACTCTCTTTCAAATTTAACCCATTCCCCCTTGTCCTGTCACTACATGCTCTTGCAAATAGTCTTGTTCCCTCTTTAGTGTTATATATATATATATATATATATAATATATATATATATATATATATGTGTGTGTGTGTTATATATAATATATATATATATATATATATATATATATATATATATATATATATATATATATATATATATAAAGTGAGAAGAGATTAAGGCAGTGGGATGTGCGTGTCTGACTAAGTAGAAGCTGCCAGATCCTGAAGTTTGTGGGTGAGCTGCAAGTGTGGGATACCTGGCTGGAGGAGCTGCTCTTGCACCATGTCTGGCACTTGCTGTTCCACCTGCCTGTCTTGAAGTTATGCTGGGCCTCCCTTCAGAGCTGCGTGTTTGCAGCTGTGGTGGGTTGTATGCTGGCTGAGTAAATCTAATTGTAAAACTGAAGGATTGTAGGTGTTTTAGTTTGCTGCTTTTGCTGCCACCACAGAACCACATTTTAAGACTTTATTTTCTGTCTTGCAGGATCCTTAGGAAAGCATGTTCTCAAGTGATGTGTCTGTACACACACTGATGCTTGAATGTCTGTTGGTCAGACTGGGGTATAACTGTTGGTAGAATTCAAACTATTTGCCTTTGAGGGTGATCTAAGCTTTTGATAGAACTGAGAACAGCTAGCTATGGGATGCAATGATGGAAGCAGATGTCTACTTTGTCTTTATTCAAGTTGTAAACAACAGGTATACACAAATTCAGGACCATGCAACTTATGTGAATAATATCATGTATATGATATAAGGCTTCAGGTTTTAAAAATTAAATTTATTAGAATGACAGCTTGTATCAATTCTGTGTAAGCAGAATTAAGTACTCTGATACATAAACAATATTTTATACTTGTCAGTCACTTTGGGAGACTGACAGGAGGCATCTCTGCTAGGTAGTACAATCACAGAGGAGTTGCACAGGACTTAGAAGCAGCTTGATAATAATTTTGAGTAATTTCTGTGCTTAGCTGCATTCCAGAAATGAAAAGCAAATCTGAATTTCTCAGTCTAAGCTCCAAGACCATAAAGCATGTTTGTTTACCATCTGCACCAGCCTTTCAGCCCCTAGAGGCAAATGAAAAGACAGTAATAGCAATGGAGCACTGGCTTGCTAAAAGCAGCATCAGCAGAGCTCTAAAGATAAAGCAGCATCTTTTTGTACAACAGATGAAGTGGGAGAAGCAGCTTGTCTTTCTCCCATAGGTTTGAGCATGTTTATGTGATTGAAAATGGATGGAGATATTCCTCCCAAGGACATATCCATGGCTATTTTACAGCAACAAAGATGGTGATTTCTCTGGGTCGTGAGGAGTTTCTTAAACCTTTCTCATCTTTATAGTCCAGATCAGAAATAAAGTGAGCTTAAATTCTAGCATCGTAGCAGAATTTAAGGTGTGATATTCATGACTTTTTTGATGTATGCTATAACTGAGTTTTAATACATATTGTCAATCCTTGAGTCATCGGAAAACACTTTTAAATAGATTTATTAGTAGCTTGAAGAGCAAGTTTTATGAATTTCAGTGTTTTCTTTTGTATTCAATGAGTCTGTATTCACGGTAGTCATCCATTGAAACAAAATACTCAAGAATGCAAATTATTTCCTATGTGACACTTGAATTCATAATACCAAGCCAGCATGCAAGCACAAACTGCTACTTTAGATTGATATTCATACACATAGTTTCCTTGTTTCATCAAGGATGTATTTTAATGTCCCTAATACTCTTCTGGACAGGGAAGAAAATAATTAACCACAGTTATAATGGATATCACGACTGGCTGAAAAGTGTGACTGTAGAACCTGTGAATTTTCTTCTTGAGAAAACTACTGTCTTACAGAAGAAATTATCTTCATAGATTTTAGTACAGTTGTGAGGTTGGCTGGTCTGATTCACCCAGCTTTAGCTCTTGGATGTCTGTAATAGAATAAGTCTTGTGCTGTCCTCTGCAGCTGGCAGGAGGTGAGATTTGTACAAGGGGTGATGGAGGCAAGATCCAAGAGCAGCTGCGGGGGCCTGGTTTGCATGGCCAACCCAGCTTCAGTCTGGCTGCAAGAACCCCACGGGGCAAATGACCTCTTATGTTTACACCCTCTACATAAAGTCCCCCATAGCTCTGTGATGAGCTCAGGGTGTATCTTGGAGGTATGAGGGCTTTGTTAGCTGCCTGCAAGGCATAGGCAGCTATGTAGGGCATATTCAGCTTGTCTTTGCATGACTGTATTGTCCCAGAAAGGATTGCCTTGAGTTGAGAATACCACGTGGTGAATTCTGTGGTCCAAGTTAAGTTGTCGTGCTGGTTTACTGGGAGGCAGTGGTCCTGAGCAATGTCCCTCCTTGGCAATGACATCAGTATCTATATAAGAACTATATAATCCTCCTAATCTGGAGATCCCAGAACTGAAAATTTATGAAAAAGCTCATGCAGTGCTCATGTGTGCTGATAGTTCTGTATCTACTTAAATTGACTTCTTTAGTATTGGAAGAAATTCTTGAATATGCAGTTCCTTATTGCCTAATTCCCATTATATCTCTGTAACTCTAAAATAATAGCATTTTTCATGAATATTTTAATAGTGAACTCAGTCTGTAACTGTAATGCCAATCATCTAGAGAGCCATTAGACTGCTTATTAAGGATGGAAGCTGAGTTGGGAAAACCTTGCTTCAGGACCAAGCAAGGGCAGCAATGCTTTAAGCTTCTTTATTTTTTTTTAAGTGGGGTGGGAGAGAGGAGGACTTTTCTCTGTAGTAAAACCATGCAATGTTTTTTTGTTTCTAAAGTAAAAGATAAAAAGCTTTGATAAGGTAGGAAACATCAATTTTGCTGATGTTAAAACCACCCAGAACAACACAAGGCACAATTTCTGATGGTAGATGCAGTCACCAGCTAGCGGGGACCCATGTGTGTGTTTAGTCTCTTGAATGCTGGAGGGTGAGGCAGAATTGAAAATGTCTTGAGAGTCACATTTTCTACTGTATAAACAGTTTCATGGCTGATCCAGGACTGACTCTAGAACTCACCACATGCCCACCCATTTTTAGGAACAGTCCCTGGTATGTTTTCAGCTCCTCCTCCAAGATAAGCAGGCCCATCAGCATGTGCCAAATAGACTCTGTAGTTTTTTTTAGTAGTACCAGTGCAGAAATGTTGTTAGCCCTCTGCCTGTTGGGTTTGTACAACATTTGCAGGACTAGCAGAGAAGCTGTGTCAATTTTGCTGTGTCCATTCAGACTGGTTTCATTTTCTCAGTCTTCTTTCTGGAAGTCCTACTACTTCTTAGGCTTCTGAAAAATAAATATGGGCGGTCTATTGGGAAAAGGTTTAGAGAGCAAAACCATGTTTAAACGGTCAAATGTGTCTGATTCCTTTGGGTGTGGTAGGATATGGAGCAGGAAGATGAATACAGTCATGGAGACCCATGCAAACAGCATCTGTGCTCAATTCTTGTATATGCAATATGTTCCTTCTTTTAACGACAAGACCTACTTTAATTTGGAACAAGAAATGTCATGTGATAGATGGTAAGGTTCCATGTAGTGGGATTGATATCAGAGGCAGACAGACACTCACAGAATAGCAGGATCAATTATTGCATAAAAATATCCATAATACTTCCAGCTTTAGCTAATAGCTTAACTTTAAAAATATGGTTAAATTTAACCATCATGTTTATTTGTAAATATATGAAAAATTACCATCATCTTGGGGATGATGTTCATCAATGGCATGTGTGTACATATGTACCCAGTATGAGTGTATTGCTGGGTTGGGGGTCTTCATTACTAGAAAGTACTCAAAAATATTGTTTGTTTGGGGGATTTTTTTGTTTATCCAGTTGTGACTGTTATGTTCTTTTCAAGAAATGTGTAAGATAATTGGAGTCTCCTAAAGTGTCCAATGAATAATCAAGGTATGAAATTAAAGCAAGTAGTATCTACCGATAACAGCAGGTGCAAAATTGTCACTAATTATGAATTTGCCAGGTTCAGTAGTGACTATGCATGAATTATGTTGCATTTATTAAAAGAAAAATTAAGATCCCAACTGATGACAAGAGGGGGAAAAACAATATCATTAGAGTGTTCCTCAAAAGTGAATTCATATTACTGAGACTTACCAGTGAAGAGGACTGCAGAAAGATGGAATAATTCTCTGTCTATGTAGCTGACAAATGCTTCTGCTAGAAAAGCAGTTGTTTTTCCACTAGTTTAGAAAATATCAGCAAAAAATCCAGCACAAATATTTTTATTCTTTTTAGAGAAAGATGATTTGCATGTAGGTGTTACCTTAAATATGTGAGAAGTTGCCATCCATGTTTCCAGTAAGAGTATGGAAAAATTCTTGCTTCCAATACTCTTCTAATTTTTTTTCTGCTTACCATCAGAACAAAACCAGAGAAGAGAATAGTTTTGATATGTGTCTTAAGTTATCTCTGTTTGGCTTTTAATCATCAAATGGGACTATACAAAGTAAATCTAGCATATGAAGTAACCATTATGTATTGATTGCATTTTGGATTACCAGGACTTAAAAATCACCACTCTGAGCTCTGCATTAACAAAACGATAACTTAATGAACCTGAAGAACTGTCTCAGATGATCTGGGAAGAAGTCCAGAAGTCTAGTGAAAGTTTTTAGTAATTCTGGAACCTAACTATAATGGAGTAACCATTAAGAACCTTGGACTTTATTCCCTCTTCCCTCCCTTAACTAAAATTTTTTGTTGCAACAGAAATGTTGATGTCTTAAATGCAGAGTTTGAAATAGAAATGCTGTGTGTCCATGAAGAACTTTTTCATCCCCTGTGCTGCTGTGCAGTCTTGTCCCCTCTGCCCTCCTCAGCCCCTGCCCTATGGAGCTCAGCACCTTAAAGCTGGTCAGCTGCATTCTCCCAGGAGGTTCATCTGGAACATGGTTTTGATGTGCTGGGAGTAGTTGCTGTGGTTGGGAATAATGTTTGGGTGCACGTCAACACCTTCATTGTGACAACTCAAGTAGCAGCTCAAGGCCTGGAGTCCTTCCTCCTTGCCACCCTCCCAGGATGTCACTTTTAACCAAGTCTCTTATTTTCAAAGCTTGTAAGTGCTATAGTCTTCTATACATCTATTCAGGTGCTTAATGTAAAAATATGTTAAATATTTTGAATGCCTGTGGCTGGGGGATGTGATGATCATCACTCTAGGTAAGAGAATGCTTAAAAACCAGAGAAAAACCAAATAAATAAAACCTAATACTGTTCCTAATATTTCCCTTTTGGTGTCTGCATTCAGCTTCAAGCAGAAATATTTTTTTATTATTTATTTATTTTTAGTGATTACATTTCAGTGAGCCATAATTTGAAAGCAATATGGCATCTCAAGACAGCAGTGGGCTTAGATTTCTGCTACTTAGAACTGTTTACCTCTTGCACCAGTGATGTTTTTTTGCCTATTAAAAAAGTAACTCCTCACTGTTTGTCAAAGTAGCTGAACTCAGTCTTAGGCTACTGGGGGGATTTTAATTTTTATTTTTGTATGTTTGCTAAGGAGTCTCAAAACCTTCTGAAATACTAGTTCATTAAAAAAAAAAAAAAAAAAAAAAAAAAAAAAAAAAAGAAAAAAAAAAGAGCTATTTTGTAGGTGTCATTAAATCTCCCAGAATAAGTTTACTGTACTTCTGCAGGGAAGATGAAACAGTGAAATGGGCCTATTTTCTCCCACTGGTCTATTCCCTCATGTTCAGTAAATGTCTTGAATGAATTTATGTTCTCAACTAATTGCTTGCTTTTGCTTCAGATAAGAGCTAGTAAAATAGCTGCATGTAATTATGATATCTTCTTAATAAGCCTTCCATTTGTTTAAACTTTAAAAAGACAGCTGAAAATATACTGTATATTATCATATGAAAGAACTGTAGAAAGCGTTTCTCTCTTCAAAATGCAGAGTGGACTTGTGTCAAAATGATTTCAAGTGAAGTGGAGGTTAAAAAAAAAGCTTTTGACCATGAACACATTCAAAGATGATTTCGATTAATACAAACACATTTCATCATGTGTATTTAAAAACATTTAAAATTACCTCGTAACTACAACCAGTATACTTTATTAGTTTTGTATTCACTTTCATTATCTCAGTGCTTACAACAGCATGAATTAATTTAGTTAAAATTGTTTGGCTTTTGTTTTTAGCTGGTGGCATAGACAGGACTTTTCACAGGAAGCTCAAAGGCACTTACTACAGCCCTAATTCAGTGTTTCTACTTTCCAAGCACTCCATCTGCCTGTAATTATACATCATGGGTATAAATCAGCCTTCCTTGTACTTCAGAATTAAATAATGAAAGTTGACAATGCTAACTGTGGGGAATGATAAGAAATGCTGTCAAAACTGAAAGTGTGTGCCTCAGTTTCATCCATGAAAAATGGCCTGCTTCACAAGACAAAAGCCTTGGACAAAAGACCATAGATTCTGTCCATTTTACATGAAAAATAACGGCCAGAAATTTTTCAAAGATTTGAAAAATGCAGGCACACTTGAAAAATATGTGGAGAAAACATCCCATGAATTTTAATTGAAATGCAAGAAAGAATAAAGTTCCTGTGACTGTTACAGCATTGAAAACAAGATTTTTGTTACAAAGCATTATAACTTGAATAGTTTAACAGTTCTCAGTCTACAATCTCATTACTTCTGCTTGTACATTTTTCATGCTTTTGCAAAACCCTCCAAAGTTCTCATTTAGAAACCTTTTCCACCATGAACTGGGGCTACTTCTAGGAGAACTGAGCTCTGGTTCCACTCAATATTGATTCTCAGTGGAAGCCATAAGATTCATGTTCTAGAATTTACTTAGCTGATTGGGTTAATGGATATGTGTTTTTTTGTAATTTTAAATGCAGCACACATACCTAGTTTGTCTTTTATCTATTCACTGAAAAGCCCTTAAGATGATTCAAGTATAAACATTTATGAATATTTCTTGTAGAACTCTCCTGAAAACACGGGAAAAAAAAAGCAAATTTCTACAAACCTACAAAGTAAATGGACATAAAGCTACACAGTCCATGAAAGGTGTGAATACAGATTTTTAAATCAAGGGCACTCAAGTGTAGGTGTGGCTGATGCTACTTCCTATGTCAAGTCATCAAAAGATTAAAATAAACTTAAGAAAAAACAGTGGTAATTCTACTGCAAATTTCAAATTTGTGGCTTCATTATTCAATGCTGGGGACGAGGGACAGTCTTTGGACAGGTTCCAATATATTCAAGCAGACATATTTTTTAACACTTTTATAGTATTTAAGAAAGTAAAAATATCTGAAAATATCTTGGGGAAACAGAAGAAGACATGATTTGGAATCTGTCTAGGATTCTGAAGCCCCTGAGGGCATCTTCTGCCTTGTGTTTGAGACATCAAGAAAGCCCCCTGTGTCCTTAAGGACCTAAAGATCTCTGACAGTCTGAATTCAGAGGAATTCATTGAGTGTCATCTGCCGAAGTGTTTGGAAGTTAGAGTGCTTTTAAAAACGTTGTTACAGAGGTGGAAAAAGAGCCTTTGACCTTGGGTTTAGGCTGAAATCTGTTTTCATGAGTTTGCATGGCAGTTTTCTAGGCCTTGCTTCTAGCACGGATTAAAACACACACAGATTTCTCTACCAGCATGTTTTTCTTTCCCTGTCAGTTTTGTATTTATACAAACACAGTGAATTGCTGCTTTGATGTGTGCATGGAACCAAGTCCCATATTATTGGGAATTAGTTTAAATTGTATGAAAATGATGCTTCTGTAAGCAATACAGAGAGAAGCTAATACACTTATTTATGTTAAAACATGTATTTTGTTTCAGAGAAACAAACAGCTATTAAACACTAAATCCTACAATTCAGGGTGGGAAGTGGGGAATTAAGTAGGCTGTGGAATGCTTCTCTGACGTGCAGTGTTGTGAGTTTACATTATAGTGGCAGTATCCAATCAGTATTTTTAATTCTTTTAATTACTGAACTCTCTGGAGTACATAATGGTGTGGAATATACACATGTATCTGTAATAAACAACATGTATCTTGAAGAAATGGATTTAGTTTTGGCAACAACGTGATAGGGAGATCAAAGAGCTAGCTGGCATTAAAATGATTTAGATACATTTGTCATAGGCAGCTGTTATGCTAATCTCATTTATGCAGTTGTCAGCTGATAGGTTCTGATGAGCCAGCTTAGTGGGAAAATCATTAGTAGATCCCTATTGTGATAAATGTTATTTATTACTGTCAAATGGTATTAATGTTTGATTCAAAGATGGGAAATGGGCATCATCTACATGAAGTTCATCCATTCATGGTCAATGATGACAAAGGGAGCTGTTGAATTCCAGCCAAAGGAACTTCATTTCTGTAAGAAAAAAGAATAATGGATTTAATTTGCATATGTTTTAAAAGGGTAATGAAGTAATATGATGTTTATCTTGGTTGAAGAGTGGTAATTTTTGCTGGCATGGCTCCAGCAACATTTGAGTCATTGTGCAGCATTTGCTGTTCAGTTGTTGGTTGTGGAAGGGGCTTTTCAAAGCAGCAGGTGCATAAGGGGGGAGAAACTAAAATGGTTTATTCATTAGGCCAAAAAATGAGCAATCTCTGTCTTTCCCCTTACCCTCCAGAAATATATTTACAACCATCTTCCTTGATTTTACTTCTGCTACGTCAGTATTTCTTTTTCTCTTCCCATCCAAGGCCTTACTTCCTGAATTACTCCTAGATCCATGTGGATTTCCACTCCGCCTTTGTTGTGAATGAGTTTTTTTCCACTTCATTTAAATAGTTAAATTCACAGAGATTGTATCATCCCATTCCAAACTATCAGGCACATAGAAGTTAGGAGATGGGCACACATGGCTGTAAAATGGAGTATTTATTTATTTTTTCAAGAGGCAAACCCCCCAATATTTTGGCTAATTAGCTGTGCAGCTGGTTTTTAAGTTGTTGAAAAGCATTCCCTCTGCTTGTGAATTTACATGGAGGCATTCCTCTTTCTCTTCTCTATTCTACTACAGCTGCAGTGCTGTAATCTATTTCTAACTGGTTTGAAGTTGAAGAAACCCCTAAAAAAAGACTCAATAAAAAACCCCTCTCATGTGCATAAGAAAAAAAAAAAAAAAAAAAAAAAAAAAAAAAAAAAAGAAAAACCAACCAAAACTTAATTATGGTGCAACCAATGATAAGGGGGCTAATTTTAACTACTCATTGTAAGACAGGCATCAGAACATTCAAACAGTATTGCAGGCTATATTCTGCCACTATTTATTATTGATAGACAGAAATTAAATGAGACTACTCTGGAAGCTTTAAATTATTTTGTAGAGTAAATAGTAAAATAACAATGGTAACCTAAGGAAGGTCTGGAAAAGTTCTGTAGTTAACACCAAGACGAACAAAATTTCACAACTCTTTCTGCGGGGTCTGTCCCAGCCACTAATTAATAGTCTATATATCTGAGTAATAAAGTCCTGATATTTGAGACAGTTGTCTGTTCAAAGGCAGGTAGATGCTAAATTCTCATTGATTTTTAGCAAGAAATGAGTGTATGACCATCTAGACATACTCAAATTCCTTTGAAAAACAATGTGTATTTTCAATTGCTAGTAGTGGTATTGGAGCGTGGAGAGGTACTTATGCAATTCTGTAAACTGGAATTAGTAAATTGCATGGTGCAAATGAACTGGTGGCAATTAATGCTCCCTTAAACATGTACGCAACATACTACAGGGAATTATGCATGTCTTGAGTTCACAAACTTTGGATGGTGTGTTACGGTGAATGTACTCTGTATCAACAAAGTTTTTGGGAATTGTCAGGGATAGCTCTAAAGAGCCATCTACAGTATTTATTTTTGAGGATTTTAAGAAAAGTCTTGCCACTCAAAGATCTGCAAAGAAACCTTGCAGTGCAGTGCTGCAAAGAAAGAGTAAATCTGTCAATTTCTGCTGCTTAAAGATTTTTTGACCAGTTTCAGCCCCACATTTAAAACAGCTTTTGAGGCTGCTTTCAGAATCACACTTACCTGTCTGAGGCAGAAATCCTTTGTGAAATCTGTGATCCAGTGTGTGAGATCCTGCCTGCCCAGTGGGTTCCTGGGCTACCAGACAGGATTGAATGGGTTTGTGCATTCTTTAGGTGATGTAGGAGCAGATGTTTGCTCCACGTTCAGTCACTCAAAACACTCAGCTCTCAGTGGTGTGGGCAGCTTCTGCCTGAGACTATTGAAAAGGCGGAAGTTGTTAGGGGGCAGAACTAGATGACTTTTGAGGTCTCTTCCAGGCCAAACCCTTCTGTGATTCTATGAACTGCCTAAGTTTCAGACCTTGTGAGCATGACTTACCAAGATGTGAATCCTGACTTGCCACATCGCTGCTGCCTCAGAGTCCATATTGTCTGTTCTTAGTGCTGTATGAGAATCTGCTCCATCTTCACTGTGATTTTTAGACCAAAAAATGTTTCAATAAATATGTATAAGCTGTTTCTCCAAACAGCTGCATCTTTTGGAGGCTTGCTGCAGATAGCTTTCCAAGTTTTCAGAGTTTGGATTTGAGTCCATTTCCTTTCCTACCTCCCCCGCCACGTCTGCACTTTAAGATGAGTGGTTTCCTTGGTTACTTCTGGCAGAAATTACAGTTGATCCTTACCCACTATTAGGATACTATTTAGTACAATACATGGAATGTAAGACCTTGGAACTTATCTGTTTCCTTATTAGTTCCTGGCACTTCACAGGGTTATTTTTTTGTTGTTGTTGGGTTTTTTTTTCATTTTTTATCCTTCTAATTTTTTTTTTTTTTTTCCCCAAGCTGTGAGCATCCTAGTTTGGGTTAAGATAGATTTAAAAATCTTACTGTGGGAGAGCACATATATCTTTAGCTTACTTTGATAGTCCTCTGAGGCTGTTCTGTAAAGTAGATAGATTTGTCTCAATCTGTCTTTATGTTGAGATGTTCTGGGCTTGCTCCATTTTTTGTGATAAGAGTTGCTTTGTAGGTCATAGGAGATAAACGTAGATCTTGTTGAGAGATTTGCTTGTCAAACTATGTGATGTATTCCATGACTACTAACTTCTGGAGAGTGTGGGATTGTTATGACATGTATAATATACTGTAAGATTCATCCTGAAACCACTGAAATTCATCACTCACACTGGCATATTGAATCACCAGTTTATCAAGGATACTGAAAGTAGCTAAAATTGCTCCCAGCTTACAATTAGCTAGTTGACTAGTTAACTCTGACATCAAGATTATCTCTGAAAATGGTGCAAAATATTTAGTAAATGGACAAGTTTCAGTGGCTTAATGTTCTCTTTTCCTAATTTTTTGTCTTTCAGGTGCTGTCTATCTTCCTGTGGTGTCACTTCTAGCATTAGGGTCAATACTGGTGTTTGGGGCTGTTTTTTGGTCATGCAGCACTATGGACCATATTTCTGGGGCAAGTAATTTTGCAGCTGGCAGATTGTTCTTGTACTATTTAGTGAATTCTACATAAAACCGATATTTCTGTTAAGAGGTGACAGTCTTGTAACTAATATGGAACAGATTTGTGCTACTTCTTTCTACTGTAGAGGATTAAATGGTATCTTATGAAGTCATCCTTAATCTGACAAAATATGTTTTTACTCCCTAAAAAGAAAAAAACCCTCAATCACCATTTGATTTACTTAGGAGTTTTCATATAAGAGGTGATGAAACTTTTTCGTGGTTGTGTGCAATTTGTTGCAAATGCATATCACATGAAAGTTTTCTGTAGCACTTGTGGATGATATAAGGAAAAGAAACAGCTTTGCCATCAGGGGTTTGACATTCAGAGAAGTCTCTTAAAGAAATTGAAGGAAAACGATGTGTACGATCAGCCAGCAACTATGTGAGGTCAGGTAAGGAGGTGCTACAGGGATTTATGTAGACAGCAAAGTAAGGCAGTGGAGCAGTGAACTTCCCTGTCCTTCAGTCCAGAGCAAGTCTTGTGGTTTGAGAATGGTGAAGTGAATGAAAAAGTGTCTCTCAGCAGGCTGATGTTGCACCTAAAAGAGGGCAGCTTCTTTTTGTCATCTTTCACTGTGGCTGCCAACCCCCCCAGTCCAGCGTGGGACAGGGAAAAAGAGTTACTGAGATGTTATTGCTTATGGATAGAGGAAAAACAGGAGAAGGAGGAGAAGTTAAAGGGAGCAACTTAAAGGCAGATATTAGCGTGTTTTTTTAAAGACTCAAGAAATATATGGAGGTAATTTGTCCATTTATAAATGAATCAAATACCGAATATTTTGAATTTGATATTGCTGATGTTGTGCATTTAAAATATGTGATGACACCGAAATACGTGCCAGGAAATGGCTTTTGCACTTAAGGATCTGTTGCAAGAGAATAAAAAGTTTTTTGTTATTGTTATAGTAAGCAAACTATAAGGGAGACTGAAAGTACTAAAATAACATCTGTGTTAGAACTGTAAAGGCTTTCAGGGCACGGACTGTATATTTTTGGAAATGTGCCTTTTGTTCTTTATTTGGCATCTCGTGATGCATTTCAGACAGCTTGTGGAAAGTCATCAGTTGTCATCTACTTTCTGATCAAAACCTGGTGAATTAGGTTTTGGCAAGCCTGGTCTGTATCATTATCCTCTGCTGTATTCTCTTAGGCTCTCTTGCCTGTAAGCAAACATCTGTATAAAATTATTTGCAATCAGTAGTGATTCCTTCTCCCTGCTGTCACAGGAGGCAGCATTTTTCTGAGTTACATGTGGACAAATGCCTACACACTTAAATGCTGAATCTCCAGCCCTTTGCACCTTATGAACTCATTTATGTCAATACAAAGTGAGTGGAAATCACTCTAAATAGTTAGGAAGCGGCCTTTTAATTCCTGTTCTAGGTGCAAGTGTAATATAGTAATGGCCACACTGAAGAGCAGAAATGCGCAGGAAGTGCATTCTGTATAGAAGCTCAATCATTACACTAACAAGAGCCCTGGTCTGTCCTCCACCAATTGAAATGATTTTCATACAAATCCAGTAATGATACAAAGTATTATCACATAATTCTGATTATCACATATATAATATTTGTAAGTCTCATTTGGAAATTCAAACCTGATATAGAAAAGACAACACTGGTAAGTAGCTTTCTAATAAACACTAATTATGCAAGATATGTAACAGAATTGCAATATAAATGAGAATCAGCAGTAATAAAATATTTCTTGTTTCATCTGAGTAGCTTATTTAGGGAATATAATTAGCCTCCAAAGTAAGCAATACCATTTAGCAAGTTCACCTTACCACTGCTATACAATTCTAACATGGCAAGTATTTCTAGGCCTTCTATAAGGCCAATGGCTTGTTTTTGTTCTGTTTTGCTTTGGTTTTGGAGATAAAAGTTATTACTATCCTGTTCCTGTAAGATGTGTTCTGCCTAAGCAGGTCTCACGTATAAGTAGTCAGAATTCCTTTGTGTTTCCCCAGTAACTATAATTGGTCAATTGATTTGGGTTTTAAAAAGCTTCTGCATCTGTTTCAACAAACTGATAATCACGTGCCTGCACTCACACACCCTCCTAAAATCCAAGTGCATATGCTTCAGTTCACCTTGATTTTTGAGTATGTAAAATGCAGGTTTACATTCTAAGCTACTTATGATCTAACTAGCAAATGACAGAAGAACAAATGATAGAAGTTAAAGAAATTGTCTAAATAGTTTCCTTACTTGCTAGGCAATAAAAATGGAGTACTGCCTGCTCCGATTAAGATCTCTGGTGCCTCTCCTGTTTCAAGGTACTTTGAGTGAGCTGTTGCTGGCAGAGGTGATAGATCAAGTGCAGAGGAGCCTCCTTAACAAAGGGCTCCCCTCCAAAACATTTCCTACAATTATTCCGCTGGCCAACAAGACCGGGATGGCCTTTAAGGGCAGACGGGCACCCTCTGAACTCCTAGCACCACTCTTTGCATCAAAATCAAATTTGACAGCACATTAAAGTAATAACTCTTTTATTTTTCTTTTTCTTTCCATCTCTCTTTTCAACCTAAGGCAACGCCGCTGTTATGTTTTACAGACCGTGTTAGCTCATGAGTGCCAGTTGTGTTTGGGGAATTAATGTGGATGACAGGAATGCATCTTGTACATTTGTAGATGGTTATCAAACCAACTGAACTCATCTCTCACAATTCACTTTATCTTGCTGCTGGTAGCTAGTGTGGTGTTGTGGTATTTAAATTTTTTCACTGCCTTTTTTTTTATTTTTTTTTTATTTTGGGATTCCCATCCGTAGCAGTTAATAAAGAGTCACTTCAAGGAGAGTGAAATTACATTACACTGCAACTGACACTTCTAGGATTAATTTTACAATTTGTGATTTTAATTTCAGTGAAAATGTACTTAAAATTATCTCTTGTCAGATTCTCAAATTAAATATAATGAAAGTTGATAATATTCTAATAATATTAAGTTGGTTTTGGTACTTACTAAGGCTGGTATGAAAAGATTATTCAAGCTAGGAAAATAATACATATTAAGAAAACCCCACAATTCAACAGCATTACAACAAAAGTTATATAATGTCATAGATCTGGTCACTAAATACTTAGGCAATGTAATAATTCTGAAGATATTGCATATATTGAGAATATGCTTGAATGACTGAGGGTGGATCTTTTTTTCTCTGACGCTTGTAAGAATCTTTAATTTTCAAGAAGATTTTGATCAGACCTGGATAAAACAACTAAGACTATTTTGAAAAGAAGGCAGTGTAAGAGGAGGGAATGGGTCATAGCCTGGCACATTGTGCAGCCCTTGTGAAATAGTGTATGATTTCAAAGGATGTGGTGTGGCAAGGTGTGTTCTCCATGTTATAAGCAATACTTCCTGCAATTTCAAATATTCATTAATAAGTCCTTCTTTATGGAATATCTGTGCTATTAATATGGGTTTGGGCAAGTATGCAGTAGGAGTTGCTGTTAATAATTATAACATCTCAATTTTTTTCTTTGGGTAACTGATGCTGACCAACATCTGGTGGTCACTAATACAGCATGATGCGAAATTCCTTTTGCTGCAGCAGTACACTGCATGACACTCAGCAGTTCTGACCATCACTTGATGGAGTCATTTTGGTAATGCTGGTGGTCATGATACTTCTTTTTCCCCTCCGAACTTTGTGTAATCAGGAAATAGTTTGGCCAAGGAAAATAAATTTTTTAAAATAACCTTCAACTTAGTGCATTCCATTCACTCTAAGAGGATGCATTCCCTTGCTTATGTTCTCCTCAATATTCTATATATCTAAAGAAGATTTTCATTCTCCAGAGTCTTTTTTCAAAGAATACTATCTGCTCACTCTTTTGTGAACTAAACTTCTAGAACTTCTGTAATTGCCCTCTTCAAATATACATTTTATACAAAGGGGACAAGAACTACAGCTGCATTCCAAATGTAGTTTCAAGTCCCCTATGTAGTATTAGAATGCTTTACTCCAAGTCTTAATCTTGTTTTCTGTATCTATCCTAGAATCTCTTGTCTTATTAATTTAAATACAATTAATCCTTGGGTTGATGGTTTTTAAAGTTCTTTCCAGAACTAGGACCATATTCAACTCCTGTTAAAGGTTTTGTGGCATATGGCCATGGAGAGAGAGCTGAGAGAACTAATTTTTATTATTTTTTTTGTCATCTCATAACCTTACCTTTCTTTACAATGAATTGCAGATGCCAGTGAAACCACTAACAGTATCAACCTGTGATCCTGGTCTATTTGTCATTCAGAATTTTATTGTCGTTCTCCTTTTGTCTTTACAAGCTCTGTTCCCTGGTTTTGTTTCATCAGCAAATTTCTTCACCTTCATGCATATTTCATCTCCTAGGTCAGTGATATATAAAATGAACAATAATGGGCATAATACTGATTCTTGTGGCATTCCACTAATCCCTCTCTCTCAAACTGCTCTGTCTCATAAACAGCTTCTGTCTGTGACATTTAAGCCAGTTCCCTATCCACATATGTGGCTCACCCCAATACCCTACTTAATGACTTTGGACCAAATGCTCTTTTCAATTGTGTGGTGCAGAGGGAAATAAAAGACTGAAAGAAGGACAGAAAGGGAATGGAGCTGGAAGCAGAGACTTAGTGATGTTTCTAAAATTCATGCAACTTCAATTCTTTCTACTGTGTCTCCTCAATAAAAATCTAGAGGGTTTTTTTCAGGTGGTTCTTCCTTTTTTGTTTTTGCTCCTGATTGTAAACTTTCATCTTGTTGACTTGAGATTACAACTTAATTATCTGTTTAGACACACTACTTTGATGTCATAATTTTTGCTACAATTTCACTTGTACTTTTTAAACCATCTGTCCTGAAAACATGTTAATCCTCATTAGTAAGGCAAGAAAAGACCTGTCAGATTTCTTGGAATTTATGTTGAAAAAAGGGCAATATACAATAAAAATGTTTCTCATGTTATAACCATCTACAGTCTAATCAAAGAAAATTTTTGTACCAGATACTCATGAAAGTTTTTTTCTATCCTTGTGGCTTAATTTGTTGGGTATATTTGAGGTGACTTTTGTCAAAATTCATCCATTTTTTATCCGATCTTAAGACCACTGGGCTACCTTCTTGTCATCTATAAGTCTGACAGTTCCTTTGTGAAGCTCATTTGTAGACAATGATTAAAGAATTAACTTGAGGCTTTTAGTAATGTATGACTACTTTTTAAATAAATTGGTCTTTTCTTTCCTATGAAGCATCTGTGGTAGTTTGATCTCCTAAGTTGATCTCTTGGTTTTCATGTGCAGCAACTGGTGGTGCTTTGTTCTTTGCCTTAACTATTTATACTGTTGGCTACTTCATCCCTGATCTGTTTTCTTATCTATAGTTATCTTTCAACTTAGTCTGTGCCCCCTCTTTTTATTTTTTTTTCCCCCTTAGGATTTGTGCTTTATATCTCCTAAGTGCTGCCTTTTCCTGTTATAGTTTGATTTTTTGTTTACTCTGGATATTTTGATCACTAGCACATTTTTTACTAGTGTGTTCTTCTTCCTTTTTCCTCCATATTGTGCCCTTTGTTCAGTACTATATTTGAATATAATTTCCCCAGCCCTGTTTGTGTTCTTTCACACTTTGTTCTCCTGAAACTTAATTAGATTTTATCTCACTGAAGCATGGTTGAATTCATACTGTTTAGGTCCTTACTATATACAGCTTATTTCCAAGCTCTGCTTATTAAATACAGACAATTCAAACAGTTCATGGCCAAAATCTGATCATATTTGCTCTCATGCCCTTCAATAGAATCCAAACATACCCAAGAGAATGAGAAGAAAATATTGAAACAGTTTTCTCTTTTTTTCTGATTGCTGAACACACTATGCACTAAAAGGGTCATTGAGATCCTGTAGGAAGAAAAGAATGTGGTGGAAACAGTTCTATTTTTGCCTTATGTCTTCTCAAGCCATCGATTAGTGTATATGTCCTGTAGTTCTCTTAAGCATGGTGGGTCAGTGTTTAGAGGAACTCGGGATGAAACTGGTCAGAGTGTGAAGTTGAAAGGAGCACATGAGTTCTGCATATTTTAAGTTGTCACTTGTGGGCGTTTTTCATGTCTAGTAAATAACAACATCTCTTCATTGCTTAACTGCAGGATCAGAATGAATTACATTAGCGTGTAATTAAGTTCATTGTTCTTGGGTGTTGAAGAATTACAATGAACAGTTTAACGGAAACTGAATTTTGAATAGTAACATTGCTGGGGGTCATTGAGTTCTGTGGGTGCCAAAGCTGAGAAAGGGAGTGGGAAAGGAGCTAATGATCCCAAGGCAGGAAGACCCATTTTAACATCTCTGAGAAGTTTGGTGTTAGGGTGGCTGGGTCATCTGGGTATGGTGACCTGTAAGGCTGACAATGATGAGCTTGGGTGGCATCCTGCCTGGGAACATAAAGCAGGGATCAACCCCCCCTTCCCCACTCTGCTGCTTCAGAAACAAGCAGCAGGAATAGGAACAGGAAGAGGGCCTGGCTGGTGTGAGCCAGACCCAAGGTTTTTGAGATTCTTGTACTTTGGGCACCCTGGTTCATTGCCAAGCTTCTGACCAAACTGATTCTTCTGATCACTCTATAGCCTCCCTCATGCAGGCTATATAGGTATATTATCCATTCACTCGTTTGTCTGTCCTGAGTATATGATATTGTTTGATTTACATTTAACAAAAATCAGAAAATAATTCCTAATAGATCTGAATTTCCAGAAGGAAAAAATCCTCTTCTATTTCACTTCAGTCTCTGGTTAATTTTCTTTCTGTGGCAGTTATCTAGCACTTTGAAAATCTAAAAAAAAAAAGAAAAAAAAAAAAAAAAAAAATTTAAAAAAAAAAAAAAAAAAAAAAAAAAATTGAGTTTAAATAATTTTTCCCTTTAAAAGCCACCCTCACATTGTATAAAGGAGAAAAGAGGTATCAGCACAGTATGTTTAAAATCCTCTTTGAAGGCAACCCCCTCCCTTTCCTAGACTGTATAGCACAGCTTAACACTAGGGGAGAGAAAAAGTTTCTTTTCTTGACAGAATATTTACATTTTTCTTGTACCCATAGCAAAATATTCTTATTTTCTCCCCTTCACACCCTTCTTTTCAGGGCTTTTTCTGCAGGGACAAACTGAAGCTCAGCACATAGGCTAAAAAGTCATTCCTTGCTGGAATAATCAGCTGTTTGTTTTAATTAAAACTAACTTAATGCTTGTGAAAGTTGCTGGGATTATGGTACCAGAGGAAAGTGAATAATTTTACTGAGTAATGAATTTATGTGAGAAGGCAGTGGTTGAGTTCTTTAACTCTGTTCCAAACCAAAATCCAAGTTGAATGTGCGGTGTGTGTTTACTGGTAATTGAGAGAAGATAGTTTATTGTGAGTCTGCCAGCTTAAAAAATAACCAGTGTGCTTTCCATCAAATATATTCTGAGGGGAATTAAAAGCTAACCTTCAAGAAACTTGTTGGAAAAATGTAAGCTGTGCTTCAGGAGTTATTATTTCAGTGTTTTGTGGTGGCAGTTTAATGGTAAATCAGTGAGCAAAAGTGCATGGAGGCATCTGAAGACACGGCTTATTTTGTTGTATGTGGGAAGGATATTGACTGTGTTCTACAGCTTGAATATATCTAGCCACATGGACAGCATAAATATTACAGCTAGAGTGGCTGAAAATTTTTGAATATAAAGTGTAGGCAAGGAATTTTTTATTGGCTTTTCACCAGTTTTCTGTAAGATAGAAATATTCTGTCTGCCAGTTCATTTTAATGAGATTTTGCTGCAATTGCAAGAGAAATATCCCTGTATTGCAAAAATCTGATTTATGTGTGACAGTGGAGTGTGAGAGTTGCAGGTCAAACAGTAAATATTCTACCTGCAGCTAAGATGGTATTGTGTTTATGGAGTTATCTTTTTTATTTATCTTTTTGATATGATCTCCATACTATGTTTCCTGAGCTTTGGGTTTAATTTCTGATATTAATGTAGATTTTCAGGGTGACTTGAGTTAAAAATCTCTTTCAGCTTCAGTATCCCAGTATTTTAAAATCTGGATTTCCCTATGTTAGAGGGTATCAGGACTGAGAAGTTCATATCTGTCAGTCTTACAGGAGCAATATGTAACAGAGCAAATACCAAAGTTACTGAGCATGAGCTTTGGAAACATTAACAGGATAAAAAGCAATGACAGCAGTTGCTATTGTCATTTAAAATTCATTCCAACAGTATGGTTTAAAATTAAAAAGAAACTGGATTGCACAAAGAAATAGCATCATATGGTGGTTGTTTGATGTTTCTGTGAATGCTTATAGAATTTGAATTGTCTCCTGCTGCCACTGGGAAGTTCTAAATCGGAAACCATTTGTGATGGCAGGAGCCATAAATAAGTTTTCCTTGTGTTTGTAATGTAATCAGAAAATAGCAACATACTAAAATGCCACGGCTGAATATTGGAGTGGCAAATTTTTCTTTAAACTTCGAAAGTTCTAATACCATGAGATACATTTTAGTTTGCACTTTTCTGATTGTGTCCTATTTCATACTTTGGCTTGGTATTGGAGGATGCTGTGCTTTGGACAGCAGCTGTTTGCAAGCACGTTGCTGTGTGCCCACATTGAAAGGAAAGCTGAGGGCGTCTGTGGGGGAAAAACTCACCTTCTCCAAAACACCAAACCACACCCCATCACCGTTCTTTCTGCCCCTGATACAGAAATTTAACTTGGCTTTTAGGTCTTTGTAACTGGACATGAATCATTGTTTAGCAACATAGATACATACTTTGTAGCCCCAGTAAGAAATGGAGAAAGAGGAAAAATTGCAATTTCTTTAGGAAGTGTGGAGAAGGATAGGAACCACTGCATGGAAGAGATGAGCGATAGTTATGGCCACACTACAGGGGTTTGGAGATCTACTACGACTCATCAACTATTATTTTCATGCTTCTCAAGCTGTCTTTAGTTATAATACTTCGTTTGTTTCTATTTGCAATGCAAGCACAATTAAATACTTTCACAAGGAGCTAGTGAAAAACACATCCCATCATTTTTTATGCATATTTAATACAGTTCTGAAAACTATTTGCAGTTCAAAACAGATCCTTAAACAAAAAATAATGTAATAATTTGCCTTATCAGTCTCTAATTTCAGCAGAAATGTTTGCTACCATTTTTTGACCTTTGATTAGAATCTCTTATTATGTAAATGAAGAAAGGCCATGTAAAAAGTTGGCTCTTCTGTGCATTTACATAATGATTTGCTTTTGTAAGATGGGCAGTTAAAACTACATCAGTTTAGAATTTCTTTTGTCTAATGGCTGTGCCCTTATTTAAAGTTTAAAGGTAAGAAGAGTTGAGTGATTTTTCGTATAAAATTTCTCTTTAAACACTGCTTCTTCTGTTTTCAGGAAAATAAAAGAGGCAGACTTTTAAACATCTCTTCTGAAAATAAAGCTAGCAGGATTTTCATTATAAAAAAAACCCGAAGAGAATATATAGAAGGCACACAGTGTCCACACTAATAGTTACTGTGGTACAGGCCAAGATTATTTTTTTTTTTTTCGGTTGGTGGAAACAAATTTTTGATGAATGAATGCTTGCAGCAGACATGTCAATAAAGGAAAAAGCTGTATGAGCTGGTTGTTGGGGTTTTATTTTTGTTTGAGAAAAAAATGCTAAAGGTACCCTCTCTGGAATTTCACACGGAATTCTTTAGAAAAGCTGTTTTGT
Source organism: Sitta carolinensis (assembly GCA_032173965.1). Classification (NCBI taxonomy): domain Eukaryota; kingdom Metazoa; phylum Chordata; class Aves; order Passeriformes; family Sittidae; genus Sitta; species Sitta carolinensis. The sequence goes on along the minus strand of CM063292.1, from coordinate 17,522,176 downwards.
ACGCAGAGAGATTACATGCCAGAAATGCAAAATGAAGTACAAAATAAGGCAAATAATGGTGAATATCCTAAATGTAGAAAATAATATATAATGCATGATACTTTAAATCTCATTAAAAAGAGAAGCATATGTAACTTCCTAGCAACCAAACCTCTAGAGTCTCCCTGGAAAGATGTTCCTTCTCTAAGGGCTCCCTTGTATAAGTGCTTTAATAAATGAAGCACATACGGAAAGTATATCAGCGTTCCCTGTGTGCAGAATATTTCACTGTTCTCAAAAGCCTCATATACGATTGTGTAACTTCCTAATCTGATATAATCAACACAAAAACTCTATGTTAAATTAATGTTCAAGATCTAATTTCAGGCAACAAGAGCCATGACAACTACACACAAAGCTGGTACTCCATCCTTAATTTCCCTTTTGCTCTGCACTAAAAGCAGTGTCCCAATACAGCCTTCGAGAGTGCAGTGCTGATTGAGATGCCATCTCCTGGTTGAGCTATAAAACCAAGTTGCAGAATTATTGCGGTTATTCAAGATGCTGTAGTGACTGTTTTCTGGCCCTAATCCAGCCCTGGTAATTATGGTTAGATTTTGTAATTTCTCTTTCCACTTTCATCTCAATAGGGTGTTCTCCTGGCCGCCTGTCCCGCCGTTAATGCGGCTCTTAAACAGCTGCTGTGCTGCTGACTGCAAGTGGCTGCATTTCGGTGCTGGCTAAATGGCTCTCGCACAGTGCCTTGAGAATTAGCAGGATAAAGGACACTTACCGTTTGTATTTTACCACTTGGTGCCTATGTTTTATCGGGGTCTTGTCTGGTAGGTATTTCTCTGTGACAAACATTGGCGTTTCGAGGCCCAAGAACAACAAGGCAAATCAAAGAAGAAATAAGTGACCTGATGTTTAAGGTCCCAAATGTTGAGAATTTTATTTAAGGCTCTACATATTGGTCTGTCATTTTTTAAATAATCATGTGGGCCATCCAAATCAATGGAACATTAAATATAACTCTGCAAATAGACCTAATTTTTACTGTAAAAGTGATGAGGTTTTATTCATTGTCTGCAGCCATTTTGCCTACTAAGTTTGTAAACTATCCATATGGAAAAAAAAAATTCACGTTTGGAACAAGGGATAGTGATTATTCTTTTTTTAAGGCAAACATTTCTTTTAAATGTTTAAAGAAAAGCCTTGAAGAAAACTGAAACCAAAAAGATAGTTTCTATGATATGTTTAATTTACATTTAATAACCTCTGAGGCCAATACAAAGAGCAAAATAATCATAAATGCATTCATAGTATGGGGCATTTCTGCTGAACTGCTAATGGCTGTTCAAGTAATGATACAATATTGGTGGAATGGAGAAAATTCTCACATTCATAAACATGTAAGATTTTACTGGCATTCTGTTTGCTCCCTTAGACATCACAGAGTGTCAGTGCTGCTGCATTGGATACTTCTGTTGACATCTTACCAGGCTCATGGGTCCTTTAAATATGATATGAGGGCAATGGGACTATTAAGATTTTGTCAGCACATGTTATTGTCTCTGCAGATACAGTAATAGCTCTTTGAAAACCACGTATTTGGTGTGTGAAGATCCTTTCTGAAGATAAATGACTTAGGTTTTTGTTATAATAGCAAAAGTAACCTATATAAGTAGAATCTGACATTTAAATTGTCAAATCTAGGTTCTTGTAATAATAAACCTGAAATCTTGTTTTATCTGTTGTTGTCAATAGAAAGGAGCAGTTTAGTTGATGAATGTTTTTTTTTTCTTTAAGGCAATTAATTCATACTAACAGCAAATATGTTCCACCGTTCTTCACTCTGCTATGTGTTAAAATGGCTAAAGTAGAAGCTCTTAGCAATGCAGCTTTTGTTGGGATGATGACTAACCTTTATAGTTGTAATTCATTCAGACCAGAGTATGATGTTTGCTTTTTTTTAAACCTGCTTGCTACAAGTAGCTATTCTTTAACAACATAGCATTCAGCTGGTTTTGTCTCATGAGTGCAGACAGTGAATTTTTGTTTCATCAGTTTCTATCCTTAGCCTACATTTTGGCAGGTCTTTGTTGTAAGTGTGTGTCTCGCATATTTATCTCACTCTTTCACCGAAGACATTTAAAATTTTGGCTTGGCTTATGGATGTTTGCTCTTGGTGTTAGTGTAATGTCCATACATCTAATTGATAAGTTATAATGCATTTTTTTGTAGCTTTAACCAGTCATTTAAAATAAATAAGATCATAATGATCAGTTTCCATTTACCCATTTATTAAATAACAATGTTCACACTGAGCAGTTTGATTTTGTGTTACAATAAGGCAGTCTCTACATGATGACAGATGGTGTTTCATTTTGCCGACACTGTGCTAAAGTGCTGTGAGTTGTGATGTGTTTGATTTTATTAGAGATCAGATTTAACACATGCATTCTACATAACTGCAATAGCATTCCCATTTCTCATCTGTAGGAGAAAATGAAACTGTGATGAAATGTAATATACTCACCCTCAGGCAGAACTAGTGGGATTGGGAATTGCAACATAATAAATCTAATGGATATTGCACTACAGGACACTAGAAATTTACTGTTATTATGTTCAGGGAAGGAACTTGGTTTTGTAAAACTCGCTTTTATTTCACATGGCATCAGTGCAATTTCACATTATTTAACCATTATATCCCAACAGTTTGCTGCATTGAAAAAGTAACCTAAGCTCAGAGGAACAGAGGAGTAAAAGAACTCAAAAGGGAAAATACAAAGTCTGTACGACAAAATGACTGAAATTATTAAATGCAAATTACTGCCTGACAAAATAGTTACAGTTAATAATGGGCTATCATGATCTGCATGTTTAAAATACATTTATAATTTATAACAATAGGCCATTAAATATAAATATAAATATTACATATTCATACACATTAAAACACCCAATTTATTTTATCACAACTCTTTTGTACTTGAACACTATTCAAGTTTAACAGGTATCAAGATAATAGTTATTTTTGTGATCCTTGTTTATATTTGTTTCTCCTGACAGTCAGAATGTGCTCTGTTTGATCTAATTTAGCATGTCTGTAAAAAAGGCTTTTCTAGAGCACACAATAGATTACCTAATCTACTTTAGGAAACCAGGGATCCTAATTAGAAGGGTTTCATGGTAATACAGGAAAAAGGAGTTAAAATTAAAATTACAATTTAATCATAGGTTGACAATTTTGGCATATTGTAAGTGTTTTGAATAAGTCAGTTTCTCATAACCTCCAACACTTCTGGAGCATTTTTGGGTGTACCTGATAGAAGCCTTTAAAAGCTTTAAATGTTTTTTAAATGGTGCATTTGCACAAAGTGATGCTTCAACGCTATGTTTTTATTCTACAAGATGGCACTGGTCCTGTTCAATAGAAATGGTCTAAGTGAACTGAATGAATGTTATAGATTTTTTTTCCTAACTTCTAACCCTTAATTTCTTTTGAAATACAATACATGCATTCTATTTCAGGAAAAAATATTAAATCTTAGAATACTGATTGAAATACTAACCCCTGCCATAGAAGGCTTCACTTGAAGGGACTGCATTCAGCTCCCTGAGTCTCAAGGAGAAGCAGCAGAAGACCTCGACTCTTGAAAGTAATGCCAAGGCTTTTGAGAGTAGCTTTGAAATATCTCAATTCTTATATCAAATGGTGTTTAGGCCTTTGGTGAAGCACTCCTGTTATTTTTTAGTGGTTAGCACCGCTGCTATGATTGTATGAATTTAAGCTGTCAATGAAAACTGAATTTTTTGGGTCTGATAGCTTAGAGTTAGTAATGGGGAACATTGAGCAGCCCTTTTGTAGAAAAGATAACAGGTCGCATCAGGTTTAAAATAAATAAATACCACACAGCAGAGGGGACAGAACTAACAAGGTGGGAAGGAGAAATGCTCTGGGAGAGCTAATCTGGAGGTTGCAGTGCCTGCTGAGGCAGCTGTTCCCTCTGGGGTCACAGGATGATCCTGCTGTGTGTTGAGCTGGTGCTGTGTACACCGATGGGTTTCCCAGAGGGTGTCCAGAGGGAGACAGGTAGATATGCTCTCTGATTTCAGAGGGCTTTTATACAACACAGAATAATCACCTTCTACATCTTGGTAAAACAGCTTCTTTCCAGAAGTAGATTAATTTCTTCAGATGGAGATGTGTCGTGCTCTAACCCCAGGCAGCAGCCAGGTCCCAGGCAGACACTCAGTCCCTCTCCCACCTGCGGGATAGGGCAGAGAATTTGGAGGGTAAAAGGGGGAAAACTCGTGGGTTGAGAAAAGGACAGTTTAATAGGGAAAGCAAAAGGCATCCACATAAGCAAAGCAAAACAGGACAAGGAATTGAATCACCCCTTCCCATGGGCAGACAGGTGTTCAGCCATCTCCAGGAGAGCAGGGCCCCATCCTGGGGAATGGTGACTTGGGAGGACAAACACCATCACTCCAAATATCTCCTCTTTCTCCTTCTTCCTCCTACCTTATATACTGAGCATGATGTCACATGGTCTGGAACATCTCTTTGGTCACCTGGGGTCACCTGTCCTGGCTCTACAAGGAGCAGGAAAGGCCTTGGCTCCTTGTGAGCCCTGCTCAACAATAGCAGAAAACATCTCTGTTTTATCAACCCAGTGTTCAGCACACATCCCAGAACACAGCCCTTTACCAGACTCTGGGAAGAAAATCAACTCTACCTTAGCCAAAACCAGCAAAGAAAAGGAGGAGATGGTGCTTAACCAACGTACAGAGAAGGCTCTGGCTACCTGTAACTACCAGTAACTGTTTTCAAGTTGTGTGGGAGGCCAGAGAAAAGCCAGCATGATCAATGATAAAAACTTGGTACCAGAAGCTTAAAATTACATATATGCTTGGGTTTATTTTTTCTCAGAAGAGTTGCAAATATGACTAAATATACTGTTTTAGAAACCCGATGATGAGGTACAGAAAGGATACTTTTTTTTTAATTCAACAGTGACATCCAGTTGGTGACAGAATGTTTTGTAAACTTCTTGTACAGTGTTGTCCCCATACTCCTTTATGGCTCCTACATTCTATAGTGTTCAAGACACTTTAAATACTATAGGATAATTTTTATGTCCTTTGCAACATGTTAGGCTTCTATTATTCTGTCACTTTACATAATTCCTTTCAAGGAAAAATACTTAGTGTAAGACAACTACATAGTTTGACGCTTAAAGATGAAAGCTATTTTTGGTTTAAGTGCCATTTACCATTGTTACTAAATTGTCTGCCAAAGTATTCTTGAAATTATATATAATATATATATATACACATAGCTATATGTATGTATGTTTGTGCACATATAAAATATTATCCCAAATGTAAACTACACTGAAAAATATCCCCAAATTTTTTACTATTTATAAACAGTAAGCGCAGGAAATTTGCTCCTAAAGGGAGTCTATAGCTCTGTAGGGTTTTGTTAATGTTATACTTCTGCTATGAAAAAAGTAATGAAGAAGTGGTAAAAAAAGCCATATGTGTAAAAGGGTTGATCTAGTATATGGAATAATCTCTTAACAGCTGTTTTTGTTTTTTGGGGTTTTTTTACCTTTTTTAACCACTATATGGGAATCTTTCTTTCAGTAGCGTTGCTTTGGTTGCACTGGAAACAGTGACAACAAATCACATTATAATCTATGAATTAATAATTATTCCAACAAAGTACTCATTTTCTCTGTCAGGTGCATTGGAAACATCGTCTGTGATACTCTCTGTTGAGAACAGCTCAATTATAATGTTGCTTTTTTTTTTTTTTTTTTTTTTTTTTTTTTTTTTTTTTTTTTTTTTTGACCAGCAGTTCAGTACATTAAGTGCTCATCCCATAATGCTGGCTATAATACTGTATTGTTAACTGCTACTGAAATGAAGGTAATCAAATTTGGGCAACGTCGAGAAAAGGAAGCCAGAATCGTGCTCAAATCTTAAACCCATCCCCTTTTATGACTGATAGTCTTGGTGTGTCAATTGATATAAATATGAGAGTTAAAATATATGAGGAAAATATTTTCTTCAGTCAGTTTCAAAATCCAACTGCAGGTCAGGTTCTCTGAGATTTTAGCTATTGCCAGGCAACTGGCAATACAGCTCTCCTGCTGTACATCCTGTGGGAGACAGGCAGGGCTGGTAGAGGTTACTGTTTTCTTCTGTGCCCCTTAGTCCTGGGCACCACGTCTGACTTGTGACTGTTCCTGGGCTGTTCTAGATGGGGGTCTCGGTCAGAGGAGCCAGGGTGCTGAGAGCTCATGAGTGTTTTACTTTGTTTGGGTTTTGCACTCTCTGGTGGCAAGTCCATGGTACAGAGGGCATCCTACCAGCTCCTATTCTATCACTTCTGTGTGATTCTGCTCGCAGTTGCTGTATGTGTTGGTTTTATCATGGCTAATGCAAGTCATGCTGTCATCGCAAAATCACAAGTAGTTTAAGAACTTTTCTTTCACACCATGTGGGGAAAATCACACAACTGAGAAGGGGAAAGTGTATGAAACTTGATGAGTTTTATAGGGATCTGTAGCTCTAGCTTCCCTCTAAAGCAGTGCATGACAGTGGAATTTAAGGACAAACTCCTGTTGTGCCACTATTACAGCAATGTGGGTATTGGTCTTAAAGTTTAAGAAGGAAGCTTGCAAAGGAACATTTTTGGGTGGAAGCTGTAAGGGGCCTTGATCCTAAACTTTGTGATCATTTTTAAATATACTTGAATTTCTAATATGTAAGATGTCTAGTGATTTCGTTTAGTTATGTTGGCTATTTAACTCCTTCCTCCCCTCTGCCCTTAGATCTGGAGGAACTGAAATGCTATCAGATTAATAACTGGTTGAAAAAGCAGGATATGGTTTGAAGTGGCTTTTGATTTTGGCAGGATCAATCATTTCAAACACCTGCTTTAAGTTATGGTACTCATAATGGTACCTCCTTATTCTTTCTGACATTTATTGGCTTCCATGACCTGAAATAAGTATCTCTACAAGGATGCTGGTTTAGATCCTCCATGTATCACACTCCTTTTGGTTTCCTCAACTATGTTACAGAAAGTAAATTGTTAAAAAAAAGGATATATTCAGTGGAACATTATCTTTTGAATCAAAGACCAATATATTCTATTTTATATCCAACCGATATTTTTTTATCTTCAATAACCGATGTTAAACTTTTTCCTGTCAGTTCTTAGACCAAAAAAAAAAAATATTCCAGCATATATTTCACTGCTGGAGCTTGTTCTTTAATTTAATTAAACTTTATTGTTGCATTTCCTGCCCTCCATCCTCTTTCTCATTCAATATACTTCCCATTATCTCTTTCATTGAAATTACTTCCTTCTTTTGTCAGAAAGTCTCCCAACACTTTTTCAAAGGTAGAAAAAAGAAAGGGGTTTTATCAGCAGTTTTAAAATGTTTTTTTGTGTTGTATTCATTGTATTGAGAGTCACAGCAGTGACTGAAACCCAAAAAGCCCAGTAATGGTTATTATTGCCTGTACAGAACTGAGACTTGACAGGGAATCTGGGCAATGCCCTCACAATACTGAGCACTGATACTTTATTCCTTTTGTGTTTTGTACAGATCTCATCTCTACCACCGCATACAAAAGCGAGTCTCTGAAAAGGTGTCCTATTTATGAAGAAATAGATAGCCTCTACTTGAGAGGATTTTTTTCCTTCCTTTTTTCAACTTTTAATTGCAGATGAAGTAAAAGCACTGTAAATTCAATTTGATTTGCATGAAATTGCACGGGCATGCTGGTTATCTAGCAACTAGGGACACCCTGTTAACAAGAACATTTACCATGTTGATTCCTCACCAAGGTATTTGTGGAAAAAATACAAGAGCCCTCCAGTGGTTCAAAATGCCATAAATCTTGGTGGTCCTTAACCAAAGCCCACCTAAGCACTTGATGAGCTCATGGTACTTCAGCAGGCTCTGTGCTGTGACCTAAGTTTATCGTGTTGCTTCTCTTATCTTTCATTTTTTTTATCATTTGCTTCTTTATTGTGTTCATCTGCTCTTCTCATCTTTCACTTAGATTGATGTCTTTTCAAGAATAAATATTATTTTCATTAGATCTTCATTGCCCTTGCTCCAGCAGGGCTTCAATTCTAGTATGGGGAATGTTGTGACTCCAGTAATGTAAATACCAGAGTTATAGCATACCTTGTTTTAGTGTGTTTTATGAATCATATTATACCATCAGCATTTCTGTTCTTGATATAGAATAATGCTTCTTTAGCTGATGTTGATGGTGGACAAATGCAGCTGACCTGTATAAAGTTGTCAGGTTAAGATAGTTGATTTTTGGCTAAGGATTTTTTTAAGGCCAGGATTATGCCTCTCAGTGGTTTTTTTTTTTTTTTTTTTTTTTTTTTTTTTTTTTTTTTTTTTTTTTTTTTTTTTCTTTTCTAAAAGAAAATAACTGTTAGAAACATTACCTATTTATTCCCTTATGAATGGAGAATAAGACCTGGTAGAAAAAAAATGTCTTAAAATTTCTGGAAAGGCCTTAATTGAAGAAATCAATTATTTACAATGGGAATTTCTATAGTGACAAAATGCAATTTTTTCACTTGTGGATCATTGCCTTTGTAGCAGCAGTGTTGTGATACTTTTTAGTTTCATAAAGACTTTAAAATGAGAGAGGCCCTATGCAGGGCTGCTGAAAGTAATCTCATACCAGAAGATACACGTATCTTTCCTGCAGGTAAATTGGTTGACTTCCGAAAGAGATTACTCAGGCATTTATAATGATATTGTGGAATATTGTGAACTTTCTTTACATTTATTTACCACAGGGAATGGTTCTTTGCCTTTTAACTATTTTCCCTATGCATTATCCCAAGGAAGACATTTATGTTCTGTAAAAAAAAGAAGCCTGTGCTTCTCTTTCCTCCTATTTTCACTTTGCTACTGAGGACTTTTGTGTCAGTCTCTTCTTGCCTGTTTTTTTGTTAACAGCTGTTCACCCAAACTCCTGAATCTTACTCCTGTCAGATATGCCCTTTCTTCCCTTCTCTTCCACTCCATGTATGCTAAGAGACATGGTGATGGTGACTCTCTGTTACAGCAGTCCCTGTATGGTCAAGTCCAAACCAGTGTCAATGTGGTATTCCTCTAAAACCTTTCTGATAGCTTTTATATATCAAGACAACTACAAATAATAATTTATGTCATTTATGCCAGCTTTTATATTCTAATTAGCAAAAATGATTTTGCAAAAACTTACACAAAATAAGCGAATTCTAAAGAATTTTTTAAAAAAATCTTTCTATACATTTTTCTCCTATAGATAAAGTGAGAAATCCAGTGCTAGTTGTTAGCAGCACTAATACGCTTCTAGAATGCACAAGAACAATTCCCAGTTACCCAGGCTGCTTTTCACTTAGGTGTGACTGTATATTATCTACTAACTCATAATAGTCTGGGTGGGTTACAGAATTATGGACTTAAGGCTTTGGAACAGAATGGAGATCCAGCTAGTTTAGAATTGTGTCAAAGACTAATAACAGATGTTTCAGAGTAAGACATAAATCCTAAACCCTATTTGATTTATCAAAAACCCTAATAGCTGCTTCAGTAATGTTAAGGCAAAATTTGCAGAACTTAAATGTCATAATCTATTGATGTAATACCATGTGACAATAATGCTAACATTTTGCATTAGAATGCAAATTTGATTGAGCTGGGAACATAATTACTTTGGAATATATCTTGGAGTTGGAAATTAAAGTCTTGGAGAATGTTAGCAGCAGCATTGTTGTTGATATGAATGAGGAAAGGAATGCAAAATGTTGCTCTTCATCCTAATTTCTACATGGAAGCTTCTGAAACTTTTTTTGCCATGCCTGTAATTATCTCTTTGGCTGATTTTTCCTTCCTATTCTATATTAATCAGCTAAAGTAATTATTTAAATGGTAACACTTGCTGTAGAATACTGTAGCATTCTACTTCAGCTGCTGAACTGTGGAATCTTGCAAGCTCCCAATGTTCCCTGTGATCTTCGTGCCAGTCTTGTGTTCAGCATTTTACACAATCAATTGATGTGTAGTAATAATTTTGGAATTCAACTAGTAGAAAGTTATGCCAATTAATGTTTTGGATTCCCCTCCCCTGAACATAATCTGAATTAAAAAAAAAAAAGAACCTAATTAACTTCAATGTTATCCCTAATTATTCAATGAGACCCATGTGTTGAACAGTGATGGCTGGTTTAGGTTTATGTTATTTATACCCTTGTTTGTAAGTGTGTCATGATTTTGTCATGACAAATGTGTTTAAAAACATTACTGTTTTATTGCATTTAACTTTTGCATCTGTCCATAAAGTGAAAGTCAGGATAAAAGCAGGGAATTCCCCTGGCTCTCTAACTGCATTTGAATTTAATTTCCCTCTTTCATCTTCTCTTTGTCTTCTCTATTTAAATTGCAAGCCTTTGGAATGGATTCTCCTACATACTTCATTTGTAATGTGACCAACAACACTGTCAAATGACCCTTAGTCTTTTCAGTAATAAACAAGATTTATAATAACACGAATTTAAAGATAATCTGGAGACACAAAAGCCCTAATTATGCAAGGGGTGGGGGGGAGTTGAGCAGTGGGCAGTTGGAAGTATTTTCTTTAAAAAAACGCCAACAAATTTCTGTTCAAAGCATTAGTTTTGTGTATTAATCTTCAATTCTGTGTGAGTCTCTGGGTTTGTTACCATACAGTAAGAAAGAGATGCACACGTAGGGATTGTGAATGTATTATTGTTTATCTGATCTCTCTTAGTGATGCCATATCAGTTCAAATGAAAAGACATCTAGGACCTTGAATAAAACTAAATGCTTTTGATGGGGTCGCAAAAAGGTTGAACTTTGTCATTGGAATGCAGAGGCTGAGGAAGTCACTAAATAACCCCTGGATCTTTGGTAGCCTGGGAAAACCAAACCAACATTTGTGTCATGTGAAAAGCTCACCAACAAAATGCAGTGAGGGTGACAATGCTTTATGACATTTTTGATCAAATCCGCATCTCATTTGTTGACTTTCTGCTGTATCTTACATCCTGTGTAATTCAAAGCCAGCTTTAAGGAGCAGATCTAGCCTGTGCATCTACATAGATGGATGCTTTTAACAGCAATTAAATTAATCTCACAAGCATTTGGTGGGGGTTGGTTTTGTTTCAGGTCATGTTTGATTTTTACAGGTGTTAATTCAGAATTCATGAAATGAGTAATTTTCTACTGTTATTTCATAATACCCTACATTGTCTCTCTTTGCTTGAAATTTCTTAATGTTAAGGTCAATTTTATTGATTCTTGGGATCTATTCTTCTATTGAATTTTTACTAGGCACATACAGAAAGGGTAACTAATCTTAATATCTTGTGTTCACAATTCTGTTTAGCATGAAATCGGTAACTGATATATTAATTATAATAATCTGTTAAATATACTTTACCTACATGTTAATTATAGCAGACCATTCTCATTTATTTTTCTGGGTAAGCTATTAATTCCACCCAGATGGTACTGCTTTTTCAGACTGTAACACTCAGTGTTAACGGAATAAATCATGTTGCCAAGATACAGGAGCAAAAATGTTATCACATCTGAATAGGTTTTAAAATGATATAACCATGAAAGAAACTTGCCTTTTAATCAGAGAAGAAGCTTAGTTAGAGCAGGGTCAGTAACCCAGGCCTGCTTTGTAAAGCAGGAAGCATTACTTGGAAGTACAGGAATTGCTATTGCATTCCAGAATACCAAGCATTTTCAAAAAATGTCTTTTTTTCTGCCTCAAATAGGCAACCTAAAAGACATGATGTAAAATAATTCTCATTTTACTTGAGGTAATAGTGAATATTGTCAAAAACCTTCAGAGTCTTCAGCGTTTGTAGAATTTATTATGCATTATTAGAATGCCATGTTTACTGTTGGCGCACCCTGTTAAGATGAAAGCAGTGTGCACTGCCTATAAATAATATGTAAAAATTCTTCACTCCTCACCTTTAATAAAACAGATATTGGTATCAGCTCCTTCCTTTTCCACCTCCCCCATTAGTGTACTCAAAATGCAGTTCCTTGCTGGTTACAAAGAGTAGGTTTTTACTTTGATGTAAAACACATTTTAGGTGACACATTACTTCTTGAATACCTCATTTTTAAAATCAGTCTCCCCTTCTACATGGATTCATACATGCCTCCACCATGTTTACCTGCACAGTATCTTGTGATTTTGGTCTCTTTTCTCTCACTGGACATATTCTGGCGATATAAACTTCATCATATTTGGGTATTTCAAAGCCCATTGCTTCATCCAGATGAATGAATCAAGGTAATCCTTGATGAAATAAGATTAATATCACCTTTATCTTCTCTTTTACCTTGTAGAATAAACAGTTTTTGAATGATGGGCACAGTTGTTTTTTTCATTTAAAAAACCCTGGGCAACCTAGTTAGGCAAAACATATACTCTTTCCAAGTACAGTGAAACAGACTGTTCTTATTTTCTTGCTGTATAGGAAATATATTGAATAATACTTTTAAGTGTATTATCTGCTCATATGTGGAAAGAAAATAAAGAACTCGAGAAAACCTCGAACATACATGTTCAGATCTTGGTAACTAGGTGTATTTTCCAAAACACTGTTAACATGGTGGAATTAAATAGAATATTTTTTTCAGTCTCTTCAGAAATTCTCTCTTTAAAAGGTTCTACGTTGGTGGGAGTTTATGTAGGGATTAAATGCTAACAACTATTGTTTGAAGCTTTCTAGGTCTTACCACTTTCATAGTTCATTATCACCTTTAGGTTGTCAACAGTCAAGAAGAAGTAAAGGTGAATAAACACCTAAGTATATCTAATTCTTCAATAATTTCATGTAATGTAGTTTCACTATTTTGGAAGCAAAAGAGTAAAACTTTGCTGTGGCTTGAGACACAGCTCTGTATGAATTGTACCTCTTTATTACCATGAAAAAGGGATCGATAGTTGTTTTATGTTCTCCAGCAGGAGCCCTTACTCCACACTCCATGATCAGCTGCTATATCACATTACTTCTCTGTATTTTCTAGTATTAGAAATAGTCCAGTTTTAGCTCAGTCATGAATACCAACCATATAAAATGGGCTCTTTACTAATTGCTGTTAAACATGTTGGTAATTGCTGTGCTTGTTGTGAGTCTGAGCTCTGACAGTTCATCTGTTGGAATTGATCTGTTCAAGGACAAGTGAAAAGACATACTTAGTCCCAGTCTTAGGGATTTAAAGGTGTAGAAAAACAGTCCCAGATCCTTTTGTTGACTTGGGAGAACTATAAAGAGTAATTTCAATATCCTTCTTACCTCTCTGTCTGGACAAAGAGGGGGGAAATAATTTATGTAATATTCACTGAGTATGGTTTGGTGCTCCAGCCCCTGTAAGCCTTCGAGAGAAGCAGTTGAAAAGTTTCCAAACTCCCAGACTTGTAGAGACACCAAAGGTACACTTAGAGCCCACGGCAGAAATTAGCATAATGTGCAGTCCTTTGATACCCCCATTAAGCTTATTGGGCCAAATTCAGCTTCCTTTCTTATACCACAACTGTGGGAAACACCTATGGGCTGAAAATGGCCCACTGAGCGCAGTGCCAACCCTCAGCTTGGAAGAAAACCTGCATGTAAACTGAATAAAAACTACAACAAAGCTGAAGAATAACCTAAAACATGAATTAGAACCAGGCAATGTTGCTAAGCTAACTATCAAAAAGAAGTACAAAACCACTACATGGTTATGAATAGCTTTTAGCTGGGGAATGTAAAATCTTAAATGGCACAGATAACGTCAATCTGAATTACCGTTTTCACAATGACACAGATGTTAGGATAAGGAAGCATAAATGGAAATTAAAGAGAAACAAATTCAGAACAGATGTCAGGAAGCATTTTTTTCATGCCGAGAATCACAAACGTGTGGAATGGCCTACCAGGCAAGATTGTTAAGGCAAAAACACAGGGGACATTCAAGAAGTGATCAGATGGCATCATAGGGGAATTGAGTAGTAAAAAAGGAAATGAGCATGCATAAGGCAAATGGTTTTAATTTAATCCCAAACAATGTCCGTGTTCTTAGTGTTCTTATGTTATTAATGTGTGTGCATATTTACCTTGGATAAACACAGAGAATTCTTAGATAAAAAAAGATTAAAAAGCACAAATCTAAAATGCACAAAATAACCTCTTTCTGATAACAAAATCAAGAAAAAAATATTTTTTTCCTGTAATATCTGTAAACTGTTTATATAGGAAACAGGAGTTTACTCGTACAGTTTCTCTCTGTATTCTGTACTGGTGATCTGTAGATGCTACCCATGAGGTCATAGGGGAACTTCTGGATAACTTTAAAATCTACTTCTCAGGAATGGCATCTTGTTGGTGTTGTCATTTGTCTTTTTAGCATGCATGCTCCCCTGAGCTCCATTTTCACAAAATGTGCAGGTGGAAAAGATGATATACTTCATCTCATCTTGTAGGAAAGAGCAGATGTATAATACTCAAAGTCCCAGTCCCACAACATTTATTCTTGCAATTTTGTGTTTTGTCTACCCTGTTAATTTCGCTGGGGCTCTTCATATTCATTGGTACATCTAAGTTATTGCAGGATAGGGTTCAAAACATTTGTTTGACTCTTGTAAGACAGGCAGATATCCCTCGAAATAAGGAATTGTGCTTTCTCCTGCGGACTTTGTTTCAGTAGAAAACTCTGAGCCTCAAATGTGGAAAGATACAGAAACTATAGATCCCAAAAGCCAGATTCAACTTCTGAATGTGGGAATCAATATTTTGCATCATCACTCTGCTGGGTTGCATCCAATGGCAAATAAAGGAAAGATGAAAATAGAAAGCAGCTCTGAGCTGTATTTATGGACCCCTTTTGTTACCGTACTGAGCTCTGAAAGTTCTTCTGGAAGTTCCTGTGATTGTTTGCAGCTTAAAGCATCAGCAGAATAAGGAAAATACTTCTATTATTACTCTGTTCATTTTTCTTCTGCTCTCCTGATGTTCTCACTGTATTTCTCATCCCACTGACCAGAGAGCTGCTGCACTGGGAGAGTTATTGAGAAGAAGACTGTGTAGAATAATAGTAGGGTTATTGGGCACCTCTAGGAGTTCGGAAATAGAAACCTGTCAGGATTTGTTCCTTTACTATTATATGTAAAATTTGCTTAGAATTTTGTTCCTTGGGTGTAGAAGGCTGGCTCATCTATATAATATAATTAAAATTCAGTGTAAATATTTTTTCCCCTTTCAACAGTGTTATTACGATAGTCTAAAAAGGCCAAATCTTAATGTAGTAAATGGTGATGAAAAGATAAAAGGAGTTATTTTGTAAATTTCAGAGAACCACGTCCTTACTGGGTAAATCATCACAGCACTATAGAAACCAATGGCAACTGAAGTGAATAACATTCTATTACTTTCCTACTGTCTAGGTGATACTTTGCTGCCTGTAACATTTTTGTTTGTTACCAGGATTTTAAATTTGCAGATGTAGAAACCTAGTGGAATCCACCTGGTGGATAATTCAGTTTATGATTTCTACTTCATCTTAGTTTTTAGTATCATAAGTCCCTGAGTTACAAGGTAAATTAATCAATTAAGCATAAATTTCTATGCCACTTCACTTTAAGCTTTTATTAGGTAATATTTGATCAGTGCATATCTAAACTCCTAATGTTTAAACAAATCATCCCCCTTCACTTAGGTGTAGACACAGAAAACTAAACAATACAGTGTTAACTTATCTGTTGCAGGCTGAAAATGCTGTCTGGGCTTATCTTTTTTTAATGTGCTTTTGACATAAAACCGGTTCACTAAGTCACATACTGAGAAATTCAATAGCAGAATGGGTTTAGTGATTTACTAAAATCATATGTAAATCTCATAGTCATATACTGTGTATAGATTAGGAACTCCACAGAAAGAAAGCTGTAAGAAAATAAAGCTGTGAGTTACTTTTGAAGGTTCTGGAGTTTAAATCATTAACACCTATTGATATTCCTATTTCCATTATGCTTGGCAGCAAGTTGTACTTTTAGCATTATATTTATATAGCATTGTCAGTGTCTGAAACCGAATTACTATGATCTATAGCAACATTTTCTTTATTATGTTACTATTAGTTAATTAACACTTCATTCTCTTTCTAATCTAAACACAAGTTTAGATTAGAAAGAGGATGAAGACATGTCCCAGGCCAAGGAGAATAGGCTGTGATTTTACAAATGAAGGGATCTAATGGAGCTCAGCTTCAGTTCCCTCTAACTTTCACTGAGAGCTCAACCTGCTTTCAACCTGCTGGAGAGAAGGAGCCACTGCTCCAGCACTTTTCAGAATACTGAGTGTGCCATGTAGACTCCCTGGGTTGAAATCCAATTGATTTTACAAAACTGAGCCATAAGACTGGATACACGGAATGGGGACAGACTTATTAACTATACTGAATGCCAGTATCAACATGCAACATATTCTTAGATGTTGTTGCTGAGCATTGGGTGCCACAAAATTTTATGTTAAGACCTCTATAAAGTCTTACCCAATAATTTGCTAGTTAATTGTTGCACAAAACCCCATCCGCCCAAACCCTTGCCTTTTACTGATTCATTTACAGTGAGAGTCAAAAGTGGCAAGGTTAAAACCTGTAAGAGAATATGTTGCTCAAGATGGAAGAATCCTGTTATTGTCAGACAATAGCAACAATGGGCTAAACTTCCCTGAGCGACATCTTGCCAAAGACACATCCCAGGATGGTTTCAAAGTGCCTTTGAGAAATATCTACCTGGCATGTTAGAGGCAACCTAATTTTTGTTTGTTTGAAAGTACCCACAATTCTAAACCAGTTCTATTTACATGAGTTTGAACACAAAAGAACACATTCTCATATGAGTAGCAAGATATTTTAAATAATGAATTATAATTCTATCAGCACAGTGCTCTCCTATTATTTATTACTCTACTAAATTATCTACAACTGAAGACATCCAGTTTATAATGAGATATCTGATGATTTATTTTTGAAAAAAATATTAGCTTTATTATTTATTAATTCTAGCGGTATTCCTTGGTGTATTCTCCATAAATATTAACATATCTGATGTCTTGTAAAGATACAAGGAAAATAGCATTATGCCTGATGTATGGGAGATATTTGACATCTCATTTTTATGTAGTTGATCTTCTATAGCTTATAATATCAAGAAGCCAAATTAATTAAGATTTTGTGTAAAAAAAAAAAAATGAAAACAGTTTTAGTGTAAGAACATTTGGAGATTTGTATTTGGATTAAAAGCACTTTTTAGCCACAACATTATCACAAAGGTAGTAAAGTGGCAGATTGTATTTTGTACATTTGTGGAAAGCTAGATAAATTCCAAAATCCCTTTTAAAATATTGTAAATACCAGCATGCAGAAATTGAGAGCTAAGTAAGGATATTGTGATATGTTCTCACTGAAGATCAAGTGGTTCTCTTAAAAAATATTTATGCTAGATACTATTTTAAGTAATATCAAAACAGTACCACTAGCTACATTTACTGGTTAAAATAAGCCAGATACCTCATCACGATGCTCTCTGAATACAGCTGCTGTCTGAAACCCACAAAGACCATCTGGAATTTGAGATTTATCAGAAGATTATTGTTCAAGGCTGGTTTATCTCAAAACCCCAAGTCCTTTACATTTATGCTGACATATCCTTTTAAAGAGTCTGATGCAGAGAGATTTCCTTTAAGCTTGTTATATATTTGCTCTGATTAAGAACATGGCAATCTCTTTTATTTTGATATATGTGATTAAATACAGTGCTGTCTTTGTAAGTATTTTAAAGCTAAATTTACATGTTGTTTCATTGTCATTTCTTCCAGGTTTTCTTTTCAGATAGAAAAATTCATCTTCACATGAACATTTGCAAATACACCATATTAATTCTGAGATTATGAAGATTTAGAGCAACTTGATGTTTATCTATGTTTTCCCAATTACAGATAAACATGAAACACTCAAAGGGGCATCGTAGTGATTTGGAAAACGCAAATTTAACATAGAATTAAACACAATACAAATTATTTGCATTATAAGTTGACTTTTCTTTGTATCTTTGAACAGAAATCTTGTTTTTCTAAATAGCTTGATACAAGTAAGTCAAGTAAATGTCCATGTTCTGTGGGGAGGAGACGGCAGTTCCCAGTTACAACTGCTTGGCTGTGTGTGGGTGAGAAGCCCCAGCTGATTACTTGGTAACAAGAGAACAGCAGAAAACAGGAGAAGCCTCGTGGCTGTAACTAAAGCACATTGTCAGGTATTCTGTAAGGTGTTTTGCTTATTTAGTTAGTTTTTGAGGAAATGTTAATGTGGCAGTAGTACTTTGGTGAGCTCTGCTTTTACAAATATGCAATATAGTAGTTCCAGATGTGTCTGAAGCCAGTGTGAAATTGGTGGATTCAAGAGGGCTTACTTGAAAACCTAAGCAGTAAACAGAATGAACAAGTCGAAGGCACTTGCATTTGTAAAGATTTATGTCAGTATGTTTGGTGTTCATTAGGGCTTCTCTTATCATCTCTCTTCTCCTCTCATTAGAGAACAGGCTGTGATTTTGGCTCCCAGCCAGTGTCTTTTTGGCAGGACTGATACTGTAGGCATGGTGTGGCCATCACACACATCTTCACGGATGCAGCATAGGAGGGGTCTCTGACAATTGTAAGCTGAACTGGAGAAATTGTGCTGGCTTGGATCCCTGTTTCTCTATCAGTATTGTTACCTATTGATAATCACATTAAAAATTCTTGTTGGGTTTTCTGACACAACACAAGAGACATTAAGAAGTTCTTTAGTATTGTGGAATGATGAATAGTTTGGGGTTTCTATGTGTTTATTAGTAGAAAAGGGAAAAGAATCTAAGTAGGATACACACATACAGTTACACAAACATATGTGTAGTCCATACAAGGCACTGAATTAGGTAACTGCTGCATGTAAATGACATTGTAAAGAATGAAGCTCAAACAGCAACACTGTAATCTTTGGAGGGCCTGAGATGCACTGGCTGGAATGGAACAGCTCATTGCTAATATGAGGCAGAATCCATACACAAAAATCAAGCAAAGAAACCTGTATTTCCTAGGCATTATTGAGATGCCAATCAGAGTGCAGCATGTGTGTCTGGAATATTAAATCATTTTCTGGATTCATTTATTCCATATCCTTGGTGTAATATATGTACAAATAAATTCTAGGGCTCTCCAAAGGCTTGTATGTGTTTGCCACTGTTCACATATTTCTGAAATGTATTGTCAGTCATTTGACAAAGACTCAATGTGAAATAACTGCCAGTTCACTAGTATTCCAGACTGTCACCTTCATTTTATTTCTTTCCTGGGAGGAAAAGCATTTTTGCAGCAGGGTTTTTGGTTTGTTGTTTTTTTTTTTTTTTTTTTTTGGAGGCAGCAGACTACAAAACATGACTTTCTTGAGGGCCGTGGATAAGGTTAAGGCCACTGCTGCAGAGACTCAAAGCTTACTCTAAGCAGGAGTGAGACACTTCCTTTTCTGAAGTGAAATTAAAAATGGAAAGCTACTTTGACCATGATGCAACTCTTCATTGGCATTTTCATTATCTATCAGAACTTCATTTTGGTGCAGCTTACACCATCCTGAAATGCTTTATGCAAAGCTCCTTGGTTCTGTAATTGTTATTTTCTTTTGAGTCAAGGCAGGATTTTCTGTAGATGCATTTTCCTGTACACATTGTTGCATCAGCAAAAATAACCAGAGTGACAGAAGTGGTTTGTGTGACAGTTTGGCAGAAAAGATAGAGGAAAGCAGGGCAAGGATGAATTGCATTTAAGATGTGTTTTTCTCCAGCTCAGAATAAAGAAGGGATTTGTTTAATCAATTTTAAAATGGAGAAAGCTATAACAAAGCATAAGATGAAACTGGAAATATAGATAATAATAATGAGAATAGAAGAATTCTAGTATGTGACTTTTAATACATCTCTGTATATATGTTTTATATGTTTTATGAGACTCTTTTTCAATAGCAATTTTGTAAAGTTCTTTTTAAATATTGTGAACTTGATTCATAATTTTCTGATTTTTGCATTGCATGCTATTCGAAAAATATAGAAGTTGAATGACAACAGGGGTGGATCTGATTCTCTTTAGATTTTACACGAGTATTTTCAGTACTTTCTCCAAACTTAAGGTTAAACATGATGTCAGATTTTAACAGTAATAAACGGAAAATGTATGCACAGAGTGGTATTAATATATGAAATGCATGAGTTGTTTAAAATACGTTTTGCTTGCTCTTCAGACGGTGTTAAAGGCTTGCAGTGTTTCTATTTGATACTTTTTTTTTTTCTTATATAGTATTTGTTGAGGTAAAAAATAAAAGACCAGTATAATTATTTCTGCCTCTGAAAGTTATGGCAGGAAATGTAAGTATAATTTAAATATCCAGTAGATATTTGTTAACTGTGATACTGTTGAGCACAAAATAAGCTTGATTAATGTTCATCTATCTAGCCCTTTAAAGAATTGTGCATCAAAGGGTAAAGCATTTGCATTTTGAACAAAGTAAGAGGCTGTAGCCATATCAATATCATTATAATTGCACTTCTAATCTTTCCTCTGGGTATCTCAGCTTTCTTTGGTAGCTGTCATCAAACTTTTAAAAAAGTGAGTATTAACACCCACATTCACGTTTGTAAGAACTTTCATCTGAACTTCTATGTGCTTTATGTGTTAGAAGAAATAGTCTGAAAAAAAGACGTTAGCTTTTTTCATATTTGAAGTATAAGAGTAGAATAGGGCACAGAAATTAGCAATATTCTGGGTGCATTTTGTGATCACAACTGAAATCAGGACAGACTTGCAGGGTTCTGTTTGGCAGAGAATGGTGGCATTACGCAAGAAGGCAGATATCGTGTCTAAATATGGGCAGGGATAAATGCAGCCAAAAAACCAGTCATGGATGCAGATGGCCCTGCTGAAGTTTGTGCACCTGGGCTGTTTGGTTTCCAAACTGACCTCATGACTGGCCACAATGGCTGCCTTCTCTTCCAGAGCCAAAAATGGAAGAGGCTTAAGTGGGTCCATATGGCACACAACAATCAACAGCAAAGATTCATTGCCAACTTGGTATTGCAACTCCAGTTTGTATTTCAATGTGCTGTGGAATTGGTTCACTATTCACAGAAGAGCAAGTACTGCCAGGAGCAGCTTAATCTATGAATTTATCTAATTATGTCCTAAAAGCACCAGAGAACTGCAGTATGATTTCAGATGTTGTGAGATGAAGCCAAAGTCAATTTAACCTGGACTGTGCAAATTCCAGTTTGCATCCAAAATCAAGAATTTGAGCTTCCCTCATATATATGGTGTCACACAAATTAAAAAAAGTTTTACCATACTGCATCCTTTGTGCAAGAAGTAGAATACAACATTCCTTGACTTTCAGGAGTTAAAGAAAGATGACAATATATTACAAATAAGCTATTGGACACAGTTATCTTTGACCTTGAACAACTTTTTTGTTCATTCTCCTTTCCACCTTGGAGTTCATAATAGAATTTATTTTAAAGCAATGATACACATCTCAAAAGAGTAAGAGACCTTTGATATAATTGCTGTGAAGCTGGAAAATCAAATGATATTACTGTAAAATCCTTGTAATAGCCTAGGCAATAACTTCACTGTGTTTGAGTGCTATAGCTCTGTTTGCTCAGTAGTTGTTCATTATGTGGTTTTATTGGTTATTTTTCCCTTTTATCGTGTGTTGATAGAGGGTACTTAACTATTTATGAGGCTCTCCAAGGGTGAAGCTTGCTGTTTCCTGGCTGGAATTACAAGTGAGAGGAATGTAATTGTACTGGGTAGTGTGACACCTGTGTGTATTTTTTCCATTGTGATATCTAAAAAAATTTATGTGAGCCATTATTTCCACCTGAAGACAGCCTTATAGTTTGGGCAGGACATTGCCTTGTGACTGTGCCATTCTTGTTGACTCGTGGAAGATATGAACCAAACACATATTTGTATTTGACAACACAAATAAACACCTGTCCCTAAGATTATACTAAAACTAAGTCTCTTTAAGATTAAAAAAAAAAAAAAAAAAAAAAAAAAAAAAAAAAAAAAAAAAAAAAAAAAAAAAAGAAAGGAATATCCTTAGCTGGTGTGTGTCTGAATATATGGGTTTTATTTAGAAGTTCTGTAAAAGGATCTGGAATGTTAGTGGAAAATATAATGTTGTATGATATTGAAGTGGTTGCTAAAAATAGATGATCTGAAAATAATTTTCCATCAGGATTTATTTGGCTCAGAGTTGAACCTAAAAGTCAACAGTAATTAAAAAAGTTCTGATGTTTTAGCTGACTAAGTAATATTCATTCAGTGATATTTTTTTCTAGTGCAGAAAACTATTTCCAACCCATTTTTCCAGATGATGTCACTACTATTTAGTTTGTGTAGCTCTTTTTTCCCACCTGACAGTGAGTGTCATAAGCTCACATTTAAACTGTCATATTGTCCCAATGATGTTTTATTATTCACCCCTTTCATCTTTATACAGAAAAGTATTGCTTCCAAAAATCCACACTTCAAACTATAAGCACATAGAGCCTTGCATAGTCAACCTTTTACAGAGCTCCTGCACAGAACAGGTTTTTAAATAATCTTATCATAAAGCCATGCAGATGACATACTTATCAGGAATGGAAACTTAGACTCACAGGGTTTTTACAGTTCAATAACATTCATCCTGCCATCTAATTCTCTCTGAAATGCTTGTATACCTACAGTGCTCCCCTAAGTACTCTGTAAAATCTTCAGAAATAATAAAAAAAAAATAAATTTAATAACCTACAATCTGGAGTACACAGAAGCAATCTGTAGAAATAGAAATATACACATCCCAAACTGTTTTTCCTATACAACCAAGTCATCAGACATCAACGGCCATGCCACAAACAGATTTTTTATACCTATCTTATTAATATTCAGACTTTTATTCAATGAGTTTTTCACCTAGGAAAACAAAATATATTTTTGAATGCTCACCTAAATTCCTGTAAAGAATTACTTCCATGAAGGAAGAAACTCTGCAGATTATATGTCTCAATTTAAGATACAGTTAAGGAACACAAATGTAGAAATCATTAAACAGTTAATGATTTTATATCTATAAAATTTATATCGTATAAAAATATATATTACTGAGACTTCACCTCGAAAGGAGCTTCTCATAATATTCTCATCTAGCCTTTCACCAGTCACAGTCTTCTTCAAGTCATAATGAGAAATAAATTCCCTGCAGTCTAAGATTTACCAACTGAATGGTTCTAAAATGAGAGTGAAGTAAAATTGTAAAGAAAGTTGACATATTCTACTATGCTCATAGTAAGTAGCCTCTGCCAGCACAGAACCATGAAAATCCTTGAAATACTCTATACTTTTCTACTGTGTGCAACTCCCCAGTGATATTAAACAGTCACTACACACCAGAGTGATCTAACACAGCTAGTGAGCTGTAGAGAGAAGTGCAGAATATCCACCTGCTTGCCAGAACAATTCCTGACAAACCGGTCACTTCTCTGATAACTTCTTAACCTGTCCTTTCCTGCAGCCCCCATCCAATTCATACCCTCTGTGCACAAGTACCTTCCATGGTTTTTCTGTCAGCAGTTTTTTAAACTGGTAGTACAAAATTAAAACATAAGAAATTACTCTTCTATAAACCTAAAATACTTTCTTCCCTGTGCCCTCTAGAGCAATGGAAACTTAAAAGACTGCCCTTACTGGCAGAGCTGGAAAGACATCAAGTTGCCATACCCCAACCAGAGTTCTCTTATCTGCCAGGAGGATGTCATGTTGAAAAGTAGATTTAAATTGTGGAAAGGGAAATAATGCCAAAGCCTGAATCTTTTGTACTCAGGTTAAATGAAGACAATATATTTGACAGGGCACAACCCGCACAGAAACCAGAGACAGCAATTCTGTACTATTGATTTGTCAGCTAAAAGAGTCCAGAAATGCAAAACGTGGGCTACCAGACTTTGTCCTTGTGTTAGATTCCACTGAGAGGAGTGTCATATGTGTCATGTGTCTCCTCTGGAATAAGAAAGTAATTTGGCCTGCACCAGAGACCCCATCATCAACTGAAACTCACAGAAATATATTGCTCTTCTGAGGACTACCCCTGATTTGAATAAATGTGGGAAACTGGTACTGTTCCTTGGTTTGTGAGCTCACAGGAAAAGGGTTTCTCTCTCTTTTTGTAATTTCAGCAATGTGACAGAGAGAATATTTCTTTAGCCTGCAGTGGAGAAGTGTGAGTTTATCCATTTGCAGTATAGGGAGGGTCAGTTTTTCCATATGGAATGGATGAAAAGGGTATTAGTGAAGGTGGTTTATTGGTTTATACAGCTCCCACTGCTACCACGAGCATGGGTTGATCTCAGGTGGGTACAGCGTGGCTACTCTAGAATCAGCATGAGTGAGTGCAGTCATCCTAGAAGCTGTTCTGATGAAACTCTATATTATCACTCTTGCCACACCTACTGCAATACCTCCTCAATATAAAATAGATCTGAAAAGGAGTTTGCTGATTTTATTTATTATTGAAAACTCTTATGTGCAAAATTTGAATGTCACTTGGATATGAAGTTCATATAGCTCTGACTTTCCTTTATAAGATTTTGGTTATTGCAGTCTTGCAGATGACCCTGGATATTGCTTGTGAAGTCAGCATCTGACTTAGACTTTTTGGTCTTTTAAGAAAGGACATGAACCTTATTAAAAACAAACCCAATTGCTTTATATTGTGTACTGCTGTTACTGTAAATACCCTTGAGCGAGGAAGAAAGGAGTATCTCAACAGTACTCTCTGTATACGACATTATTTTAAGAACCATAAATATAACTGGAAAAAAATAGATATATTGGGTTAAATTATAAACTATTGGATGGTCAACTTTATTCATTCCTGTCTTCTTGTTGCTTTGATTCAGATGTGAGAATTTCAGAGCTTAGCAGAAAAATACATCTTTCCAATTGTTTCAGCACAGTTTTGTATAGCTCCAGTAGCTAATATTGTTGTATATATGAAGTTTTTCTATTATGTATTGCTGAAACAAGACCAAGACTATTAAAACTTCAGACTATACTTCTGTGTATGTGTAGATTGTACCATTGAACATAAAGCATTAAAAAAAGAAATCCAGTCTTTCAGTCACTTGTAATGCAGTCATGAAGTAGAATTTGATGTGAAGAAGGGTAGTTGTAGAGGAAAGATTAACTTAAGTGCTAAGAATATATTTACTCACAGCTGATACTAGAAAAAAGAGATGATGTTTAGAAGCCATATATTGCTATTTTCCTGAGATTTTTGTCTTATCTTAGAATATCAGATATAAGAGTATTTTATGATATTTTCATTAGTAACTTCAAAATATCAATTTGCCAGAACTTTCTAAGCTTGAAAAATGTCATCTGTAATAGATGACATTTGTAATTTGACATGGTGTAATAATACATGGACTACCATAATGTTTTACAAATTCTCACTATGGTTAAAAAAGTCAATATTAAGAGATCTCTTACTTTTAAATTTGCTCAAATGACAGGTCAGTGTCAATAAATATGCAGGATTTATTTTGAAGGAAATGTAGAGATATAGTGGTAATACTATTTTTAGTATGGCTAAACAGCATTTATAGATGGTCACTTAAAAAACCCATCAGTGGCAGGCCTGGGCTAAAGGCTGAGAGGTTAAAGCAGGCCTGAAGCACACTTTGTTTGTGGCTCCTTGGATTTCGGGCTGGTTTTCCATTGCCTTGTGTTCCCTAGGGTTTAAAGGAGCCTGATGAGGTGTCCTGCTCAATACCCAGGAATAGACTTCGTGGGGGCTCTCTGAGTATGCTGTGCAGGTTAAGACACTTGAAGGTCTTGGGAGAGCTGTCCCTGAGAATTGTGACCAAACTCAAGTGTGAGATAAGGCTGAAGCAGAGGGAGATCTGACACAGTTTTTGGGTGGCTCAGGAGTGCTCTGTGGCACTTTCAGTGCTGAAATGGCAGCCGGGGAAGGTTTTAGGGCTGTTTTGTTCTCCATTTCCTTAACAGGATTTGTTTTGGAAAACTCTCAGTTGTGTGTGTTTAGAGATAGGTTGTCTACTTATAAATTGGGAAAATTGTAGTACACCTTTTGTTTCACAGCAGTCAGGATTATGTAGGTGATTACTGAAGAGAAACATCTGTTGGAGATTGTAAAGGCAAGTTATTGCCATAAATAGCAAGAAGCTAACCCTTACTGGAGGAGAGAACTGGAATGCAAACAGTCTCACTGCATGTTCTTAAAGCTAGTGTAGTCTCAGTTCAACAACTTCTGCCTCTGGTTTATGAGCTTTGTCCATTGTGACTGTGGTAGTACCACACTGACCTTTCCTTGGCCCATCTGGTTTCCTTTTCAAATTAATGTTGCTCCTAACAATGTCCCAGTTCAAGCTGATGCTGGAGTGCAATTTCATCATTGTTCACCAATGATTAATCAAGAAGAGATTTCATAATGAAGTCAGCATTAAAATGTATGGGCATGTGGCAAATCAGATTGAATGGCAATATCTCAGAATATATAGCATCATATTGTTAGGTTTCTTTTGTGGTTTTTGCTCTCCTGGGGACCTGAGTATAGACTGTGATATGCCCAAGCCCCGTTTATTTTACATTTTAAATGATTAGTGGAAGATTAAACTTTCATGCTAACTGAAAAATATAATGAAAATGCTAAATTCTGGCCTCCCTATCTAAATATTATTAGCTTTTACATGATGTATTTGGTTCTTTTGTTCTTGCTGACTCACAATCCATAACCTTTCTTTTGTTAATGCATTTTAATTCCCTGTTCAGTATCCCTAGACAAAAAGGCATTTTGATATATTAGTGGAGAGAAGGAAAAGAAACAGCCTAAAAAGATAAAAAGATATTTTTAGATGCTGTCATTAAATATAAACAGAATTAAGAACAGTCACTAGGTCATAAGGAAGCTGATTATTTTACAAGTGGCTGTAATTTTTGAATGGCAGAAGGGAAGTTGTATCTAAAACTAGTTTTTATTAGGTAAAAGTGTTCCTCTGTGTGTGTGCCGTAGCTGGTACCTGGTGCTGTCCAGTGAAGGTCCAGGTCAAGCTCACTTACCATGAATTGCCAGATAAACTTACAAATTCCAGCATGGAGGAAACAAACTGTGCGTATGTGGATTTTATATACACCCCTGCCTCCTTCCATTCCAAGTATTTAAAGGGACTCTCAGGCTGGTCTCATGAAAAATTTTGTAACAGGACTATTGCTCAAGCAAATGGTGCTGCAGAGTTTCCAAAATAATAGAATCCCTGATAAACAACTGCAGCTGGTATTTCTAAGAGACTATCCATTTTTAATCTCTGAAAAGCAAATAGCTTGTGTTCATATCCATCTGATAATTCAGGCAAATGATTCCTACAGATGCCAGGGAAGGGGAAAGTGAAAAGGGCTGCTGAAAGAAATGAGAAAAGGTGATGATGCCGTGGTGTGTAAAGGAGGAAAATACAGTACTGCATACACAAATGTTCCACATACTTTGGAGAATGTTTGTGAAGGATTATGTATTATGCTTTAGCATTTAACAAGAAGCCTGTCCATTGTCTTGAAGATGAAATTTATTTAATCATCCTCTGAAGTCAGCTACGGATAAAAAAAAGAAACAAGCAGCATGGTTCATCTTACATTTGAAACAACAATTAAAATTCTGATCTGAACAAATTTTTTAAAAAGTGAAATCCAAAAGGTTCATCACAAAAGGTCTTGCTGTCATGGTCATCTGAATGCCACTGAAAAATTGTTCTGCAATAGAATATGCTAAGGAAGAAGCATGAGAGGTTTGATCTGATGGAATACTTGTCTTTACAGCAAAACATTGCTATCTCTTGAAGCAAAGTACACAGAGGTGATTGCAAATGCAAACCCTGTTATGATTAAATGGATCTTCATTTGGGAGAAAAAAAAGAAAAATGAAGTATCTTCTTTCTGTTGTAGACAAGATTGGTATTAATAGACTGATGGAAGCACCTGAACCCTCTTTTAGTTGTCTAGTGAATTCATCTCATCATTGCAATAAACCCCAAACAGCAATCTCCTTTCCTCATCTAATTTTGAGGGCTAAGTGTAGATCTTCCTTTAAAGTGGCAAGAATTTTGACATAATTTTTTTTTTCCTCAAGAAGGTCAGAGATGTAACTGAATCAGGGAAGGTCCACGAGACAAAATATACTAAACTTTTGGGTCTCTATTAGATTTTTTACATTACAGGCATCTACTGACTTTCACTAAAATATTCCTAAACTTGCCACTGTAAGACAGCAAAAAACATTTTATTCATTAAAAAAACCCAAACCCCTATGGTGTATAGATCCCAAATCCAATGCAATCTGAATTTAAGGTAACAATATATCTTATTCCAAGAAATGTTTTTCATTAAATCCCTCATGAAAGACTTGGTTGTAGGGCATGAGATCCCCATCTTCTTTATTATTCAGCAAAACCCAGCATGTTTTATTCAACGAGTCAGATCAGTGAGTGTATTCAGACTATAAATTTGTACATTATGTACAGATAAAAAACATACAATGCCAAGAAACTGGCAAAGAAATTTCCAGTTGATTTTTTTTTTTCTTTGGGTTTATAAAAATAACTGTGGTGCATCAATTATTCCCTATTGCCATGGATACAAGTGATACTTTATTATATAACTGTACAGCTGTGCTCAGTTCTCATATGAAAACCAGACTTTTTCATCTTTCTATTTCATAGTTACTGAACTGAGATAATAACATCTCCTGTTATCTATGAAATCAATTTCTTTACCATTCTCTGAAGTATTATTGATTAGAATTTCATTAAGGCATTTATAATAAAATCTATAGTAAATGCTTCTGTTCTACTACAAGGATGCAATGGATGAAGGTCATTCTGTTATATATTGCACATGCAACAAAGGTATATAACAGAGGGCTAGTAAGGTTTAAAAGTCAAGCATTCAAAAACTAGATTATTCAAATTCAGGCTGTACTTTATATATATATATATGTTATGATGAAATCTTCAATTAGATTAGTATGTTCTGTATTCATTATTTATTTCGGTCTGTTTTAACAAGCAGTAATTCCAACCAAAAAAGAATTAGAAGTCTGTTATAATTTGACAAAATATATTTCTGATTGGGCTTTTTTGTAGGAATTATCACTGTATTGTGGAAGCCTTTATGCACATGATTAAATGTTTCCTCATAGCAGCCCACAGTTATACCATTTTACAGCTAAGAATCTAAAACTTTAATAAGATTGATACTTTTATGGACAGTAAAATTAGAGCCCTCCATGAGCAGATTTTTTTCCTAATACTTGACTTTTTGTGGTATTTGAGCAGTCCAGAGCCTTGCTCTTGCAGCCCTGGCTCCGAGGAGGCTCCTGCTGGGATGTGGAGGAGAATGCAGTCAGCAGTGTCCTCCAGGGAACTGCTCTAGAGCTACCTTGGGGTTTAGAGAGCAACAGCTGCGTCTGGCAGCAGCAGGACAGCAGAGTTCTGACTTACCTCCCTGTCCCTTCAACACCTGATTGCTAGTCTCCATGGTTATCAAAATCCTTGTAACTTGTAATATGTGACTGTTAAAACCTTCACACCTGATCTGTGCCCCCCACCCATGTGCCAAATTTCAGAGGTAGGGTATGCAGTGCTTATATTAATATATATTGTACTCGGCTGTGTTAGCTCTAAAATCCTTGGGAACTGACAGCATTAGACTTAAAAAAAATGCGTTTTTTTATGTACAGATATTTTTGCATTAATTTTGAAAAAGTAGGTATCAGTAAAAAAGCTTTAAAAATGTTTTGTGTTAGAGATTAAAAAGTGCTTTTTCATTTGCATAGGACATTGAGTAATAGTGCAAAGTAATAACACCAGTGAGAGTGCAGACATTCTCACATGTGTAAGGGACAGTTTAGATTTATGCTTGATATGGCAGAGTGGAGAAAAAGTTTGGGGAGTGAGACCAAAATTGGAAACAGATCTTCTGGAGCTATGCCTGACTGTAATTTGGTGAAAAGTACTGACACAGAACAACTATTATGCAGTTGTTTACAACATCATTAGTTTTAGATTTAATATATTTTTCTGTATGTTGCCTTATTACATAATTGGTGTGGAGTGTAAAAGGGGAAAGTGTAGTTTTTTAGTTACATAGGTAGTTTCTAACAGTAGAAAAGGCAAAAAAAAAAATCAGTTCTAATGGTCACATGCCAAAACATAAATGCTCCAACATTACAATAAATTTAAGATTCACAAATCTTACATATTTTAAAAGGATCAGATGAACAACACAACACTACCAGTTAAGGTGAACCTCTGTATGCAAGTCCATATTTCCTTATTGTGATTAGGAACAGATCACTGAAAATCATACAAGTATGCAAATATATGCAGCCATTAGTACTTGTAGATAAGTATACTGTTAAATTGACTCAGTATGGCTGTAAGCCAGCTCTTTACATACACACAGGTATGTAATAGATTTTGTCAGTTTGAATGGCTTATTACTGTATATAGACACTTCCTCTTTTTGGATGGCACTGCCACAAATGGCATAATGAAAGAACTTAAACCTGTGGTGACCCACTTTAATATCTCTCTGTAGGCTGTCTCGCAAGCACTGGAGATTCTCTGGAAAGGGTGATATCTGTATATGAATCCATGAGTCCACATTCACACACGCTCATTTTGTTTTTTAGTTTTGACAAGTTTGGTGGCTAGTTAGGATCTTGAAAATCATTATACCTCCATACATAATAAGAAACTCTTAAAAATTCTCTATGGCTTTATGTTAATGTGTCTGTGTTGCAGTAAAGATCAATTAGACACAATTTGCAGAACCTTGTTTTCAGTTTTCCTTTTTCCTGAACTTGCAGGCCTTGTAGGCAGAAGGTACCTGGAGTGAGTACTTTATGCTGATGGGCATTGCTACAGTCCCATTAGTTTTTATGGTGAGTCAGGAGACCTATTTTCTTCATTCCACTGTTAGTGAGGGATAGTGCTGCATTGGGAAAATTCTCCTTTCCTTTCTACTTCGTTTAAATCTGTCTTGCCTATTGTGTGCTGAATTAGGACATGGTTTTCCTTTTAAATGCCTGGCTTCCTGAACTATAGCTTGCTAAAGACAAACTGTATTGTTTCTGAGGTCCTTTAAGATTCACAAATTCCATACTGTGAAGGTGGGGACTAATGACACTTGAAGACTGACTACCCCCATGCACTTCAAGGGACAAAAGTAAAGAACAATGGTTCCTTGGATGCCCTGTTATTAGAAAAGACCACAAACAAAAGGTGGAGTTGAAAGTGTGTTTTAAGGCACATGTACTGGATGGGGGAGTTGGTTTAAGCGTAGAACAGTTTGCTGCAATTGGAAACCAGCATTATCACAGCAATTAGCCTTGGGCATAATCTTCCCTCTCCTATCTCCTGTTTAGATCATATATCAGCACCAGTAGTTCATGTTGTACTTGTAAGTAATGTATATCAAGTCTGTTCCACTGTTCCATTTTTCCATTATAATGCCTATTTGACATCCTATTTAAAATGCATTTCATTTTGCACAAAATAATTATTCAACTATTAATTGTGCACTCATCTTTCCTTCAGTGCTCTTTCTTATCTGATTATGTTGAATACGATTCTGTATATTACTGACTTCCAATTCTGTTACATACTAAACAGAGCCATTAGGAATCCTGTTTATAATGGTGCCATTAAAAATGATGTGCTGTCAAGAGTATCTTATAATGCCAGTAGAGAATGTGTGTTTTCAAAGATATTTAATGACTATATGGTTTTAAACTGCAATGGAATATTTTTAATGGATTCCAATACAATAAATCAATCATATATTGCTTGGCTTAGTTACATTATATTCATGATAACTCTGTTTTATGTAAAACTGCACAGTTCACTCTGGAATATTTTCCCCTGTCCCAGCCTTTAGCCTTTGTTCCGGTTTTTATTTTGGATAAGTATTTATCTGAAAGTTTGGTTTTTGGATGATGTTTATTTCACTAGATTTATACCATGATTAAATAGCTGCCATACAAAACACTTTTAATGTATAATTTTAATTCTAAGTGAAAGAGAATAGAAAACTTACAAGATCTTCAAAAAGAGAACTTTGCCAGTAGTCATCAGGACTTTGGATGGTTCCAGCACCAGGAGTGCTGTGCTGTAACAAGAGCACAGAACAAGAGGGAATCTACCCTTGATAAACCAGAGAGCAACTGACTGCAGGAGACAGTCAGGGCTGGGGGGGACCTAGGCAGGTCTAGGAATTTAAAGGCACTGAAAAAGAGCAAATACCTGAGACTGCTCTTCCATCCCCAAGATAATCCTGGAGGCTTTCTGATCTAAGTGATTACTTTTGATATTTGCATAATGAGACAGAGTATTACAAAACTTTTTTCTCTCCCTTTCTTCTTGCAACCTCTTACAACTGAGATTGTGGCCATCAGGTAGCAAACATGAGATAAAATACAATAGTTATTATTATGGGACTGACTGGTGGAGTACTTAGTTTTCTAAGTCTCACATTAGAGTTATTTTTTTATTGTCATGTGTCTGTTCTTTGATAGTCTGGTGGCAAACTTTCACCAGTGCTGGGATTCAGCTTGAATTTGGTGTACAATCTTAAGTCCTATGGGTTTGGATTGTTTATTTTTGTATTTTCTTGGTAGTCTTCTGACACAGAGCCCATTTGTTTGGGTTTTGTGTACAGAGAACTTAAAACTTATTGCAAATTATCTTGTCTCTGCTGCCTTTACTGATCCCTGAAAAAAAAAAAAAAGGTGTTTTTTTTCCTTCGTTTTCTGTTTTCATTTTTAGCAATGAGTTGCAAGGTAATCCCTTCCTTATAGGCATGTACATGGAATTTTTTTGTGAAAATATCTTTGCACATGGAAACTACAAATTAAATCTCATATGGTGTGTACAGAATCAGTGCCTTTCACTAGTGCTAAACTAAGGTATAATAAATTAAACCAAGCTGTCAATACAGTAGATCTTGGACCAGGATGCTGATTTCTAATCTTGTTTCAGTCACACTGTATAATTTTCAGTATCCTGATGAGAAAAAAACAGCTTTTAGAGCCATGAGCCTATGATTTTATTAATTTTCCTGTATATTCTTTTTTTAAAGAAAATCATGCATTTGGAGCTCCTCAGAAGTGAAGCTTTTTTTTTTTTTTTTGTACTCAGCTCTACATTTTTGAGGTGTGTCAGATTAGGCTGTGATAAATATCACAGAGCCTAACTGAAATAATTCTTGAGTATTTTTAGTAGGACAATCCACTGAGAAAGGAAAATTGGTTAAAATTTGCTGACAAGAGCAAGATTTGGCCATATGGCCTAAAAGACAAGATAAAAATTAAGCAACGTGTACATATTCTCTATTTAATTAAATAAGAGCAAACAAATGCTGCTTGATTTTTTTTTTTTTAATATTCACCTTAATTGAAGGATAGCAAGCCTCCATATGAGCTGAAGAATGATTTTTGCATCATACACTTTTATTTTTACTTTATAATAATTTTTCATATTGAAAATGAATTTAAAGCTTAAGAGAATTAAGGGAAAAAAAGAATACTTTGGTATTCTAGGTCACTGTTTTAAGATTAGTTCAGAATCATTGGAAATTTAGAAGGAAGTTGATAAAAGGAGATATATCTCTTTACAGCCCTTCTTTCTGACCATAGCTTCTGAGATTTGCTGTATTCACCAGTCTTGTCTTGGGTAGATTTGTGCCCTTTTTCCTGGAGGTTTTTGTGTCATTGCTTCTCCCAGAACAAGTATTTTGTATAATTGTTCTCAAACTCTCATTTGGACTGAAGTTTATCAGACGTGTATTAATATATCATTCATTTTGGTCTCAACCCGAGTTAGGGATGAATATGTAAATTAATGTTCTGGACCAGCCAAGAGGGTGAGAACCTTTTAAATGAGAGCAGTGTGTGTGAACAGCTGCAGGTGTTTATCACTTCATTGTCATGTGGTTTTTTTCTCTTCCAGGATAAGACACAGGTTGTTGACTGGAGTATAATCTGCACTATTTCATTGCAGAAGTTGTGTTATGATTATACATG
This sequence comes from Sitta carolinensis, assembly GCA_032173965.1. Lineage (NCBI taxonomy): Eukaryota > Metazoa > Chordata > Aves > Passeriformes > Sittidae > Sitta > Sitta carolinensis. The sequence continues at coordinate 17,487,908 of CM063292.1, read as the reverse complement.
TCCAGAAATGCCCTGTAGTTAATGACAGTCATGCACTCTGACCCATATGATTTTTTCTGGCATTGTTTAAAAAAAAAATCTAATTACAAAAGCACATTAAATATCGTGCAAAATAATAGATTAGAATCCAAATTAACATTAGGCTATTAGACTAAAGCTACTAATGCAGTGGCTGAACCTTGCAAAAGGATTTTAACAGAGCTTTGACTGCCTCTATCATGGATCTTTTACATTAAATTTACATTAAACACATTATTAAGCAAAGTAATAATCCTGCGACATAATTCTGATTAATAATGTGAAGTATTGCACAATGAACTTGGATTGAAAGTTCATTCTTTTTGTTTTCATTATCATTATAGGAGACACATCAGATTTGTATATTTATTTACCTACAATTATGACCCAGATTTCAAATACACAAATTTGCATTGGTGTTTTTAAAATAAACCAACAAAACATTATAGAATCTTCCTATATTTAAAATATTTCATTAAGAATCTTACATTTCTTAGTTCTTTCCATCACACTGTATTCAGAATACCCCCATGTTTCATTCCTTGTTTGTTCATTTTCAGTAGTAACAGGAGCCACCCGAACGAAAGGTCAGATTTTCAGAGGAGCTCAACACCTGAAAACTTCCCTAAATTAACCTTGAAAAGGATTTTCACACCAATGACAAAAATGTGGCGGGGTGTTTTTCCATACAAGCTTTCATCCCGGATACACAAAATACTCATTTATGAGTGCAACATTGCTCATTAGTCTCGTGGTAGGAACAATGGACTAATATTTTTCAGTATTCTAGTTTAGAATTGGAGATTTATATTCTTTGATAATAATCCATGAATATTGAAAATTAACCTAGCTTTATGCAATTGTAACTAAAAGCCATCATAGAACACGATTCAATTTTTTAAAAATCTTGCCGCCTAATTGATTTAAAAATGTTAGGAAACCCTGAGCTATGTAACAATAGTATGGTAACTGGGTGGTTCCTAATGAGACCCATAGACAGACAGAAAATGTTACAGGAAACCCTCTGCTGAAAGCAGGGTTCATAAATTTCAGCCCTGTGGGGATTAAGGTGACTCCCTGCAACTCAGATACAATCACCTAGAGACAGATTTATGGCTTAAAACACTTGTTTGGTAGTAGATACCGAAGGCTTTGGAAGGTAAAGCATGGCTGAGATGGTCTGGACTGCAGATGTGTGTTGGGGAGCTGAGAACCCACTCCCATGTGAGGGACTCCTCTAGGAGATGTCAGGACAGATCTGTAAGATTTGAGCAGACCCCATCCAAAGCCCATCCCAGAAGGCTGGAATTCTGCCTGTGCACAAAGCAAGCTTCAGGCTGAGGAACTTAGTGGGCAGAAATATAGGGTGAGGTATTAGCAGATGAAGGAATTATTGTCTTAGATTTAAATGCCTAAATTTTATTTTACTCTTGTCCAGATCTGGGCCTGATACACTGAGATGAAGTAGGTCACATACATATCCAAGATATGTATCACCAGAGGGCAGTGCTAAACTGGGAACTAAAATTTTATTTTGATGTGTAATTCATGCGTATAGAAAAAAGCTGCTTTTGTTCTGCTTCAAATATTGCTGTTTGAAAACATATTTTATTGAAGCTAATGTGTGTCTGATTTAGCAGCAATGAGAAACATGATGATTTTAATTGGTGCAAGGAAAAGAATGGCAGAACATTACTTGTTGGAGTTCAGAAAAGAGATTTTGCTCTGAATTGCTCAGACCCTGAAATATATTTTGTTAGTTCTTCTTCTTAAGAACACTGTGAGATTCAAGTTATTTGATGCATCCTGTGCTTAACCTCTTCAGAACCCTGGCTCTCTCTTTTAGATGGAGGGAGAAGGCATGTTCTGTCCTGGGCTGCTCTTCCAGGGAAATAAGTCCTGCCTCTGGAGCTGTGTCCTGTGTCACGTACAGAGTCATGGCACACAAAGAGTTACTGCAATTTGCATAAAAATGCCAGTAAAGTGCAAACGCTGCTTCATTAATATGAATGAAGTTCACAGGATATTTACAAATTACACAAAGCCCCCCATTTAAAAATATATATATTTGATGCAAGTCACACACGGTGTGTATGTGAAGCAGTTTCTGATACTGGCATAACACGGCGTGACAATAAGTAAATAATAATGCTTGTCTTCATCTTCATTGAGGCAGGAACTTGGATTGGGCACTGACAGTAACAGATGTAGCTGTGGATATTAGTTGAAATGAACTCCAGTGTAGTATATCACAGTAATAGGCTTTGTCAATATGAAGCATGCTGGAAAAGCAGGGACTTAAATCTGCATGAGGAAGTGGAAAAAGGGTCAGATTGAAAAGGATGTGTCTTCAGTGCTGATGTGAGGCTTCTGCCTTTCCAGGGAGCGTGGTGCTCTGTACACAGGGAATAATGAGAGTATGAAGCATTAGAAGTACTTTATTAATGGAAGACTGGTTTCTTATTAGTCTGTGATAATGAGGAGCATACTGTGTCTATGAAAATAGGAATCAAAACTGTGATCTAGTACACAGTAAAATCATAAAAAGTTATATTGGGCATTAAGATTTCCTCATAAGAGAGCATACACAAGTAAATCTAGAGAGGCTTATGTAGGAAAAATGATTCTTATCTTTCTTTTGCACTTGTGAGTCACCCATATGACTGTATTTTATCATGAGCCGAGTGAAATGTAAAATCTTTCTCAGGATATGCATTAATCATTAATTTTTATGTTATGAAGACCACAGTGTAACAGCTAAGTTGGAAAATGAACTACAGCAACTTCACTTAAAGCTTAAAGGCATTTATTTTAAAATACTGAAATCTAATTCAAGAATGCAGTGCTCTGGTATCATCGTTACTTGGCTTCACAGAAATGAGCACATCTTTTCATGAAGAATTACATTCTTAACCAATCCCACAGATTAAGACAATACCATGAGTACTGGGCCATTTTTAAATTACTATCGTAAACCTGAATATCAAACTGTAATTTTATAGCTATTCAGATTATTTACTTAAACAATGTGAAGAATGAGAATTTGGAGAGTTGGGTGGTCTGTGTTTTATTTTAATAAGAGGTAAAGCTATATTTTTCTATGGATTAAGTCCAACACAGAGAGAACTGTCAGTGTGAAAACAATAGAATTTATCTCCACTGATGTAGCTTGACATATGAACAAGAGCCTGAATTGTTGCCATGGCAATAAATGTGTAGGACTTATGCATGCATTTTCTGCTATAGGATTTTGATTAATGGCATTGACTAAATAGTCTGAAGTAGAAGAAACACTGCAGCAGGCCTGAGAATAGAGATGGCCTGGAATGGGTGCTCCACCCTACTGTACACTTTTACTGGTAAAATAAACTGGTTGCAATCGGAGTTGTCAAGTCTCCAGTAAAATATGAATTGAGGATTTAGCACTTACATTTAGTGTGAGAACTCGAAAAGAGAGTCTCTTGAAAAATGAACTGTTAGAACACTTCTATTTTCATATATGGTATTTCTTCTTTTGGGATGAATGGTTTGAATAATAAAAATAGTCTTTTTCCAACTTTAGTGGCTGTGGGCTCAATGCTGGTCTTGATTCAGGAGACAATAAAGTGTGTCTAACTTTGATTCATTCATTAAGGTATTGAAGCTCTGGGAGAGGAAAGGGTCAGTGTCCTACTGAGCCAAGGTCTCCATTTGGTGTAGGGAAAAGTGGATTTCTGGGACTGGGGCAAGATGCAGAATACCTTGTGGGAGGTGGATTTCTTAAGGGAACAGGCAGAAATTACCAGAAAGGCCCCTAAATAATACAGCCTTTGAATTCAAGTAGCTCTGATTGAAATTAGTAAACCTACAGGTTTGCCTGAGTTTGTGTGGCTGTGTATACTTGGCTATAGTACTTTTGCAATTCTAAATATATTTATGGTGAAAGAAATGTAAAGTCCTAACTAGTGTTCTACAAGCTGTACTTAGACTGATTTTTCAATGAATTCTGGAGCACATATGACAACTAATTGTGTGTGTATATGAGTGATTTAAAAAGAAGTTATGGAACTCTGTAAACAATTCAAATAAATCCAAAAATAAAAAATAAGTGCCAAAAATACTTCTCATGTAGAATATGAAGATGCTTCTTCTGATTTTAAATATGTTTTATTCCTATATCTATTCATTATAAGAGCTATTTGTGTTTAATCAAGGGTTCAGCTTTCCTCCAGCTCATATTCTATTCCTAATCAACCCTGTCAAGGAATCAGACTGCTGAATTTGTGATGTAGCTATCATTTCTATGGTAATAGGATCGTTGATGAGCACAGTGTTATTGGCTCATTGTAGGATGAGGAAAAAGAAAGACTGGACTGTGGGGGAGGCAGTTAACAGGGACACAAGAGACTGTAGTTGGAGAAAACAGAAGCACAGGAAATGATGGCCAATTAAGAGTATTTTTTGTGAAAGTATTCTCTTCCAATTTGCCTCAATTTGAAGCTTTCTCTTATTTTATAAGCTCACCAATACCTTAAGAATTGTGTCAAAAATACTAATTAATAAGTATGTTTCAGTGCTTTTGCCATTATACTATATGTTATGGTGTCTTGATTTGTGCTTTGGTAATTGCTCATTGCAAACTTTTAAGGCAAGAAGATATTTTGTGTTAGAGTTTTAAAAACCTGATCCTCTTTACCTGCTCCTCGTGCTCCAGTCTCTTACTGGCGTCATCTACCTTATGTTGGCTCATGTGTTTCTGCAGTGGGACACAGCAGTGGTGATGGAACATGTTCCTTCTGGTCCAGACGCTTTCTTGGGCTTCTGAAAGGGGAAGTGATGGAGCCTCAGGTTGATTTTCATGCATTCCAAACCTGGAAACAGAGTGGAAAAGAGTTTTAATGTGAGACCACCATATTTGTCCCTGGATCTCTCAAATGAATAATGCTGCTCTTTTTTGCTCCCATGCCATCTGCTACTGAGTAGTGCATCACAGGTCTGCCTTCTTTTCCACACCTCTTCCAAAGCAAGGAAGAAGGAAAGGCATGCAAAAACAACCCAGGGAGCTTATTTTAAGGATAAGAATGTTTCGTTTCATTGGCTTGTGCTTTTGAAAGTGTTTTTAGGATGTGTAATCCATTACTGTGTAACTCCTCTGTTTCTGGCAACTTTCATGACTTTCAAAGCTTCATCTCGGGTCCAGGTCTTTTCAAGTAACCTTCCTCTGCTTGAGATGTCCTTCAGCAGTGTTGCTCTCAATGTAGGAAGAGCACATCCCTGCAAAAAGAAGGATTCCAACCAAAGGAACTGTATTTGGTGTATTAAATAGCTATGGTATGAACCTGCCACAGGGAACACAAAGCCATACTGCTGATGTTCATACTGAAGACCTAACCAGGAAAGGTCCAGAAGAGTGTTTTGCTTTCATCTGATCATGAATTGAGCCAGTTTTATGTGAGGAAACTCAATGAAATCCATTTGAATTTAGGTAAAAAGCAAAAGTCACAATAGCTGTTCTGTAGGCACTCATAACTTGTTAGCAATGGAAGGATTCTTCATGGTGCTTATCAGAATCTCAGTATATATAAAGGGTCTTGCACAAAATAGCCTTAAAATCATTTTCTCATTCATCTCCACTGGACTTTCAAAAGGGAACTCTAGTACATGACCACTGTAGGGCAGAGGGGACTGTCTGTCGAGACTGGAGATAGCACAGCACATTCATGGGTTTGACAGGTTATCACCTTAATAAGGAGACTGTCAGAGACCTTCCAGCTCTCAAGCAAGAAGAAAGACCAGGCCAATTATCCTGATTCAGCCACAAAAATAATGGACTTGAATGAAAATCCAAAGCCTGTTAATGGACTCTGGAAGTGACTGAGAAGCTGATTTAGTGAACCACTGTCATTACACATTGGCCTTTACACACACTGGCCAGCAATAGGTACTGTGATCAACACTGGTTCTCAAGTTAATATCCTCTCCATATTGCATAGATTATCTCAATTTTTGTGACCTCTGCTGCCAGATGAGAAACAGGGGCAGGGATTGAAATGACAATAGGAGGAGAAACCCAAACATCATGAGAGTGAAGTTAAGCAAATAATCTTTTCTTTGGAGGCTGTACTGAAGTTGCGTTACAAATTTGCAGAGTTTTAAATCTGAATAATTTTAGAGGCAACCTTGCTAATCTGATGTAGGAGGAGGGAGCTAGGCTCTTCTTGGTAATGCCTAAGCAATAAAAAAAGAAGCAACAGGCACAAACTGTTGCATGGGGAGTTCCACTTGATTATGAGGAAGAACCTCACTGTGCAGTGACCAAGCACTGGAACAGATTGTCCAGAGAATGTGTAGAGTCTCCTTCCCTGGAGATAATCCATAACAGTCCTATTCCATGTGCTCCACACCATCTAAAATTCATAGCTGTGAGGTCTCTATCTCTCAAAATCCTAAATACAGAAGAGGGAATTAGGCTTTGGACCAAAAAAATCACTCACTGGCAAAATCAATATACTAAATTTTGGTGAAATTTGATTTCAGTAACCAGCTGCATATTAAGAGACAAAAACTTTTTCAAGTTTTAGATTCAACTGTTTGACAGTCTTATATAGGTCTATATGAATACACAGCTTGGTGGGCAGAAACAGAAAAAGTATTTTAAAAATGAAGAATAAAGAAGAATATATTGGGGAATATTTTAAAGAAATTTATCCTTTGATGCTAATTTTCTCTTTGTATAATCAAGAAAACAGGATGAGAAAATAGAAATGTGTGATATCCACTATTGCATAGGATTTTTTTTTTTTTTTTCATCAGTAAAATAGTTTGCTCATAGTCTGTCAATTTTCCTGGGAGAGAGCTTCCTGTGAAAGTATTTCTTTTCTGAAGCCAAGAAAATATATGCTGGAAAATTACCTTGTTTATCTCTACTGATGATGTCTGCCTAGTGAAAATATTTTTAATTGCCCTTGCCTTCCAGAGAAGCAGTTCTTATCATATCACATTATCATGTAATGTTCCACGGCCTATAATGTGACATATGGGTTTATTAGTGGGTAACATCTGAAGTGACACAGTTTTAACTAAACATAGATCTAGTCAAGATTCCTGCAATCTTTAGGATCAACAAAGATGATCAGTTTGGGAACTAATGATTCCTATTTTTAAAATGTACATAGCTATCCTCAGCAATATTCACAATTTGGTGTGGTCTTTTATTCCACTAAATCAAGTAAAATTATAAATTACTATAGTAATCACATATAGTGTAAATTTTATACCACAATAGGTTTTAATAATAGATTTTTCTATTTAAGGAAGTACCTTTGATCCAAACAAAAGAGTCTGCCTTAAAAAAAAGAAAAAAAAAAAAAAAAAAAAGCTGTTTCATTTTATATTGGAAAAATACAATGTGACATCTGGAGAATAAATTGTTCAGTCAGCCAGAAATACGCCTTGTAAAAATTGCTTAGGTTTCTGTAACAAGATTATTTACTGCGACTGTTCACCTATAATACAGCACACTTCTGAAATGGACCTTTTATGAAACACATCAAGCACTGTGGAAATGTATTCAGTGCATTAATCTACAACACTACACACTTTACAACACTTTTAGAACAGATTTTGAAACTCAGATCATCTAATGAGACAGAAAGTTTTTTCTTTATATTCATTCCAGTCACGTTTTACTCTAAGCCCTCAGGGTATTTAACATAATGCAATAGGTTTTTTTAGAAAATACAGACAAACAAAGTGTATTACTTTTCAGATGACTAGTGATCTCGGACTGTTCTCTGTGCATATTTCCCCTATAAGGCAGATACCATGTCTGACTTTTGCTTTAGAGTTTTATAAATATTTGAGCCCTTCACAACATGTCAGTTTCTAATCATAGTGTTGTGTAATTAATAGCAACCTCTTGATTATGATCATACTAAAGCCAGAGAAAGGGCCTGACACAGAGAGGGTGGCACTGATTTTCTTTGGCTCTAGGTGTCTCAAGTGAAGTAACAGGGAAAAATGGAAGCAGGAAAAAGGATGCATTTGTGCCTTGTTTTAGGCCCTATCCTGCACGTGTTCTGTAACAAGGTGATTTCTTGGTCTGAATAAAATCATAAGTAAAGGTTGGATGACAGTTGATTCAGTAAATATCCAGATGTAGCAATAAAAAATTAAATTTTACTAGTGATATCTGTGAATAGCTGATATCTAAATCTCAAGCAAAATGACAGTAATCTAACCCTATTTTTTCCCTGTAAGGTAGGTTTCAGTGAAATTGCGAGAATGTAATAGGGGAGTAATTTCTTGATGTGCTATTCAGAAATTACTGCATTCAAATTGTGAGATAGATACTGAGACACTTTGCAGCAGAGAACAATGGTCACAAAAGCAGGAATCTTTCAGTTTCTAAACACAGAAGGCAGTCTTTAATTGCTGCCTTGCCTGAAAGTATGAAGAGTATTCTGTTGACTGGTAAAAGCATTGCATAAATCACATGTTGGAATGCTTGACTCAGACATTGGTGCTGTCATATAGTTGGACAGGTTGTCCCAAACCAGTGTTGTTTTTTTTTTTTTTTTTCCACAAGTCCATTATAAAAATGAATCATTTTTATAAGATCAGAACATTCCTTAACTGTCAACTGTACAATTAAAGACATAGGTGGTAAAAGAAACCAGCTGAAGAATAAGAATATAACATAAAAGCAAAAAGTATATAAAAATCCACTTATTTTTTAGTTTAGATTCCCCTCAATTCTAGCAGCATGGTTTATAGGAGTGTCTCAGCACAGGTAGATGTCGGGTTTGCATTCAGCTTCTGGGGTAAGCATTCAAGCCTGCCCACATTTCCTGCCAGTTCAACCTGTTTATTATGAATAAAAGTCCAAAATGCCCACCAATTTTATAACATAGGATATTAACTTGGAAATTGCTGCTCTGGATTGCAACTACTTTCAGTGCTTTATTCCAAGATATTACATTTTCTTTGTTGCAATGTAATGGTACCATATGGAGAAGGCTAAAATTCACTGGCCAGAGGAAATGACCAGTCCTTGAATTCTTGGTTTCTGCCAGTGACTCAGAGATTGGTCTGAGAACTTGAGTTTCATTTGGTAGTCTGATATCTGTCTTCGTTATGGATTTTACATGTGTTTTGCATATATAAGCTGCTGTATTAGTGGTTTTGCTTTTACTTATATTGAAATATACCTTTGTTAAGAAAAAGAAGTAATTTTTACAAGCATGGAGTCATTGAGAGATGTTATCTGCCAGAAGTTGCTACCTGTTGTCTTGCTTTCAAAAATACTTCTTCATATTTCTTCTGTGTCTTGCCACTTAAAGTTAAATCATTCTAAGATTGTGAAGTATTTTTCTTCAGTAGCCTTCTGATGTTGTCATTTTTGTATCTTCAGATGTGCAATTTTTGCAGCGCTCTGCGTTTCCTGCAGATTTCATTCTTCACAGAATGATTCATGTAATTTACTGGAAGCAGTGTCTACTGTATGTTTACTTCTTCAGCCACCAGAATATGTATGCATCAGAAGTCATACTGTTTCCTGTAATAACCTTTGGTTTCTTTGTTCATAAAAATGTCAATTTATCTCAAATGCTGTTACGATGTTCCTTTTATTTTCCACCTTTATTTTCCTTGATTGCTTTTATTCTCCACTCCATTTTCCAGTATTGGTGCTTTGTCTTCTGTTTTTAGCTTTGGTTATGTTTTTGTTTCATGTCCTTGATTTTACCATATATGCAATGAGTTTGCTGTTAGCAGAGATATATAGAGAGAACTTAGGATGACGTATACTGCAGGCAATTATGAATGGAAATGAAAGGCATAGTATGGGCCACACAGTGTGTGAGCAGTCTAAATAGTAAAGAAGTAAATGATATAAAGTAAAGCAGTTGCTTTACTCAATACCTGTTCTTATTGTCAAGTATCAAATAGATAACTGAGTCAATCAGGGAGAAGAGTGGCACCTCTTCATGTAGAAGTTCCATTGCATCCCTTAATTTCCAGAGAAATTTTTCCCAAGGACTCTTGTGTTCCTCAAATTTTATGTCCCAAGTGGTTGGTGCTGTTGCTTGGTGTAACTCTGAGAATTGTGTAAATAAACTGAGAAACTCCTTGGTTATAGGATATAAACCAAAGTAAAATATTATTCCCCTATTATTTGAAGTTCCCTTGATTTAAAATTTGTTCTTTTCATTGATATGGAAATCTGACTCCTTTATAAAACACCTGGCAAGAGCTCCACCCTATCTTGGCCCTGATCCTCTATGTCTGTGATGTGTTGAAGGAAAAAAAGCCAACCATCAAGAAAATAGCAACTATTCCTAAATGGTGGGAGAGGGAGCTAGAAAAGGCCTTTGCTTTTCACCAGTCCAGATAGTTTTTTACTGCTTCTCAGGCTCAAGTAAATCAGACGTTCAAACGTACGATCAGCAAACTAAATATGAAATGCAGTAGGTACTGGGCAGAGAGAAAACAGGGAGGTAAATAGTGCTCCGGGTATTACTGATGTTCTGCTGGATGGTTAAATTAAAACTAAAGCAGATACCAGATATGTGTATATATCACAGTAAGAAATAGAACTCAAAGGAAAGTTAAGCAAACTTCTTTTGTTATGAAAACTGACAAGGTTTCTTTTATAAAAAAAACACTGAAGAAACTGTTTCACTCTGCACATTCTACAGATGGAGTGCAGGAATATGAATTTTCTTGTGGATTCATGGTTATAGCATTAGACAGACTTTAAAACTTCCAGAGATTTTTCCTGTTCAGTTATGATCCTGCACTGAAGTGATAATATTATTCTTTCTGTGCTCAGTAATCCTTGGTCAGCTACTTGGGCTTACAATATCATTAACTTTTTCAAACCAAATCCAAATATTAAAGTAAAAATCTACAGTAAAAGGATGTGAAATAAATAAGCTTCTGCTCTGTAAAACTTCATATAAAATACATACAGTAAGCTACTACTATCATAGTAGCTATATAATAAAGTATACTGTAAATCCCTACATAGCAAAATAAAGGCTACAGAAATGGAAAAAATCCAGTATAATGCTTAGAATATGAAAATATGTATATTCTGGTATTAAAATTACTATTGGTTCATAATAGCCATTCCTTAAGCCTGCACAACTGGTATCCATAGAAATTGCAGAAAACCAGCCCTAAATCTGGAGAAATTTGGTGTTTGGCTGAAGTAGCAGGGTAAAATGTTTGAGTGCTTCAGAGCCACTCTGCGTTTCATGACCTCACCCTGCCCTCTTGGGTAGATTCTTCAATCATTACGGTTGCAGATGTCAAGGGAAGAGGCAGGTTGTGCTAATCTCCTGTTCCTGTGCTGTAACACCACTATTTAACAGAGCCCTTTGGCCCTTCCCGCTTTGTAAAGCACGAGTCTGGTATTCCTAATTCCCAGAGTGTTTGAAAGGGAAGAGGACACACTGCTGTGAGGAAAGCTCTTTGTGTGCTCTGTTCCACCCCTCACTGCCACCTCTCCTTTGCTGCATGGCTGGGCACAGGAGGGCCATGGAACCCTTGTAACGTTGGCGTGTCCTCCCCTCAGCCCATCTCCCGTGCCCGGCCCATTCCGTGAGCGCTGAGCGCGATCTCGCGTGTTCGGGAAGGCAAGGCTGGGGTGGGGAGCAGCAGGCAGGACCAAAGCACTGCTGTGGTCTGGCTGATCCATGAAAGAGCTCGTGGAGGCTGTGCCAGCCCGGGACGTGTGCTGGGGTAAATAATGCTAGAAAAGGCATTAGACTCCAGGGAACAGAGAATGAAAGCTTTGGCTTGGGATAACGAAACTATTTGGATGAGACTAGTTTAGTTTTGTGGAATGTGCAGTGAAAATCTTTCTCAGCAGGAAATGTACCTGTCCTGTAAGTGGGGAAGTACCCAGCTGATGATTAAGAGCGTATTTGGGAATATCATGTTTAAACTGGTGAAAGAAGGAAAACTGTGTAGTTTTTTAAGGAAAAAAAACCAAAACAACTTTCTCCAAGCAGTAGTGTATCAATTCATTTCTTTAGTAGTTCGGCTACTCATTGTAAAAATTACTCATTGTAAAACTCATTGTAAAGAGTTTTTCTATTAGATTCAAAAACCTGAAGGACACAGAGAAAACTATTAGCTGAAAAACCGTCAAATGTGCATATTTTTCCCTGCTGAGTTTTTTGCCTCCTTAAAAACTTTCCCCTGCTATAATTGGGAAAATTCCTTTAGATCTTACATTTGTAACATGAATAATGACTACTTAAGATTTATTAGCCTGATGAATGTGTATTAGGTTACTTATTTCTGATAAATGCAAATCAATGCAATAGATGAAAGAAAAAAAATACACCACTAACAATTAATACTACAGCTTGTTTCATAGTTCTTCCAAAAAATGTCTAGTTAGGAATTTTGCCTATGTCTGCATATAAAAAATGGACTAGTTTTATAAATAGTATATTTCACATGAACATTAAACAAGTTAAATTTTTTTCCCTACTTACTGCAAGATATGCTGGCAGGAATAAAAGTTGGAATTGAAACTCCCAGTCTGGAAATACTTTCAATTTTCAGTTATTAAAGGTATTATTACTTAAATTCTTACTTCAGAATTTTGTTAAATTTATCCTCCTTCGATAAAGCCTTTGCACTTCTGTATCTTATATGTGCTTAACAGGTTGAGCTAAAATTACACAGCTCTTTCTTCTACACTGCTTTCCCTCTGTTTGAGAGGTTTAATGAATGCAGTTGTTCTGCTCTAGACATTTTGGTACATATCATCTACAGAATAATTTGCAGTATTATTTTATAGTTTAAATAATGTTCCCTTGTTCAGAAACCCACTGCTCTAATCATTTATTGATTGACTAGTATTGAAATACTATAGATCTCTGGCACAATGTAAATTAGTATTTTAAAATCTGATGCCACATTGCAAAATATTAGCATTCAGATTAAAAACAACTGCACTCTGCCAAGAAAAGATAGATTTAGGGCCAAAGCAATTGGATTTTGAAATACATTTATGCTTATTTTTTAAATAATTTCAATTTTGGGAAAATGAAATTGAGGGTAAGCTTTTTGCTTGCTACTGTGTACGTTAGGGGTTTACCCAAGGGGATAAATCCAAGCCATGAAGTTAATTTAGCTTCAGTACTAGACAAAAATCTCTTGGCTCACATAACCAATGCTAAAGGTTGAGAACAGCTGCAGATCTCTTAAAATCATGCTTTTTCTGCAAAATCAGTTTTTGTATTTCTATATGCACTATCTATTTATAAATATTTCTATGGCTATGTAGCTTCCTCTTTATAAATGGGCTATTTTAGTGCATGTTTGATCCACATCAAATTTATTCAGATTATTTCAAGGTCAGGATGAAATTTTAAGAGGAAAAATGTCTAGAGAGAATGTATTTTTTCTTAGATATTAATTCAAAAAGTGATCTTTCATAGGGAATGTTCTAAAATATTATCTGTACATAACTCAAAATGTTGAAAAATACTTTTGTATTAAGCAGTTTAGGTTTTGCTTTGAGAAGAAAGCTGTATTAATGTCTTATTTACTTTTTTCTTTATTTTTTTTTTTGATGAAGAAAGCTAAGATCTGATAAAACAAAACCACTGTTTCTTCAGTGTGCATTTTTACAAAGACTGCTAAAGAAAACCTTCTTTTGTTTTATAGAATTAAAATAATGTTGTTAAAGGCAGAAAAGTAAGTATAGGGAACAAAAAAGTTGCAATCTATTTAGCCTGATTTTTTTCTTTTACTCAAAATGAACAAAATAGTGGTTAGTTGTAGAGAATATGTTCTGATCTATTGACCCTCATAGATGTTTTGGGGTAGACTTTTATTTTTACTATTGGTATTACAAATGACTTTTCCTTTTTAATTTTTTTCCTTTCGTCAATTGAGTTAGTTCAGGCAGAGGCTGCTTGTTTGGGGTTCCAGTTTACATCCACCTTGGTGGTTGATGCCAGTAGTTATCCTTCAGGATTGAGGAGTGTGTGGTAGCAGCCCAGCACGGGCATTTCCAAGTACTCAGTCTACAAACAAATACTACTGATGCAGAAATGTTAATAGCTGCAGCCTCCCTGGTGTGGCTGGAGAAATAGTAAATGGCTTACTCTTTGCAAAAGCATCAGATGACCTGTCACTCATAGATTTATTGTTGAACAATTATAATAACACTTGTGTTCTTCATGCCTGTGGTGTATTTTTACCCCTTGTTGGAACCCTGGATGCAGAGAATTTTGGGCTTTCTGTGCTGGCAGAGAATGATCGACAAAGATACACTGCATTTGACCTGGGGCCCTGGGAAGTGGTGATAGCACTGAGTCTGTGACTGTGTAGTTGAATAGAAGTGTGTCATATCACAGGGTGAGAAATTTAGAATTTAAGGTGACTGCTTAAAATAATATATATGTAATGAGATGGAGGTCTTAGGGTGTAGTCTTCTTCTCCTTCTTCCCAAGTTCGGGTGAGTTTGTGTGACTGGTTTGAAAGATCCTCAGTGCGGGACACGGGTGACTGGTTATTGGGTTAGAAGTTAAAATAAATTTGTTGGCATCTCATAATTGGATAGATTAGACTTAAAAGGACTTTGAAGTTTCTCTCTGGACTCCATTTTTGCTTTGTTAATTTAGCATGTAGAAGCACTCATGGTCAGTGAGGCTGTAACTGAGATAAGAAAGAATAAACACCAAAGTCCGAACTCGAATTCTGCTTCTCGTGCTTTGAATTCTGACCCTGAAGAGAAGAACTGAGAAAAGCAAAGGAGTTCCCCACGCTTCCTATCCTGGGGCACAGTGTCAGTGTGAATGACACCCAGGCTCTTCCTCACCAATTTCTATGAGCATGCTATTAGTATTAATAAATTAGTTAATCAGATACAGTGCCAGCTGTAGTGGAGGCTTGAGAACTGCAATTCTAAGACATCATTCCTGAGAGAAGGTTCACACAGCACCAGATATCACACTATTACACACTAGAGGCTGGGTGAGAGTAAGGCTTGGCATTATCACCTGCTTGGCTTCTGTGACGTGTAGAGATATCCTGGCACCTGTCCTTTCACAGCTGTATGATTTGCTTCCCATCATGTCACAATAATACATTTCCCCTGCTGGTGTATATAATTATCTTTCCTAGTATTTGAAGTTCTCTAGTGTAAATCATCAAGGAGAAACACGCATATTGTGTTATCAACAATCTAGAAAAAATGTTTCTCACAACTCTTGCTTAATTTTTAAGATGTTTTTTGCTGATAATTTACAGCCACCGACATGATTCTGTGATCCTCCCCTTTACACAGACACACAATACATATACCCTCGTTTTTCCCTCTTAGTTGATGGAGGGTGTAATTTTGACTCTAAAAATCCATTTAGATATAAACTACAGAGCAGTGTTCTATTAAGAACTGTGCTGGTAACAGTTAGTGAATTAAAAATTCATTCAAGCATTCATTTAAAGAGGATGTCTAATTAGCTAATCTTACATTAGGAGTTATCAAAATAGATACAGTATTCATTCATAACTACAGAATTATTGTATTTTGCCTTCTCTTTGGCAGTTAATAATTTTGAGATAACAGGTCAATGTAGGGATAAAAGATATTTTTTAAGGGATTGGTTTTTAGAAATGCATTGTAAACATTTTCTTTCTGAAAATTTTTCATGATGTTTAGTTCAAAATCACAAATGTTTTTTGTCCTCAGACATCCTAGTTTTCCACCCCAGCATTTCAGTTGTCTCAGTTTAACTGCCTGGGCAATTCTGAATCTTGCTGTGTTACATTCAAAATCCACAGTGCCCTTCAGAGTCTGTCCAAGTTCATGATTTTCTTCTAATATTATTGTAGGTATTTTATTTAATTGGTCTTTCAAGTGACAGATCTTAAGTCCAGAGCTTCCAGTTTAGGCAGAAATCTCCTTCTTCCTGCATTCTGAATGATAATCCCAAAGAAAAATTGGCTGGCAGGGTTAAATGTCAGCCTGGGCATGCCAGTCTGTGGACATGCACCTATGTCATGACTTCCAACAAGTCAAGCTTCAATTTTGCTTTATTTATCAATTCTGCCAGGAGACAAATTGACTCCAGCACAAAGGGCACAGTTACAGTGACATGTTTCCTGAATCATTAGGGAGGTTAAGTGACTTGTGGACAATTAGGTTAATATTGTATTGAAAAATACAATTTTTTGTAGACTGAGTGATCATTATAGAATCATCTACAAAGTTCTGAACCCAGAGAAGCAGACAAAAATGTAGCAATAAAAATAAAGTAACAACTTTCTTTTAGAAAGTTAACTCTACTTCACAATTCCACTTTTACAGTAGATGTAGTGAGACAGTTTTAAAACTTTCTGGAAAGGTTTAAGTAGTTAAAATATTCTAATAGTACAATGAATGATCCCCAAGAAAAAAATGTAGAAAAGATGTTTTCCAGACTTGGCCCCTCTCTCTTAAATTCCACAAAGAGCACCACTGTTAGAATAGAAAATGAGTATTTACTTTGGAAAATTGCTTGCTTTTTGAATAAGTCATGTTGTTCAGGGTAGAATGGAATAACCTACATCATAAATTAATGCTGTTAAAATGAATACTTGATATGAATCCTGGGAAATGTTCTTTGCCATCAGTGTTTGGAAAAAGTAGGAGCTGTGCAGAAGCCAAACCAATTTGCATTGCTTGAAAACACATAGGTTTCCCACTACTGATGAATTAACAAACACTTTGGATCAGCTCCATCTTGTAGTGTTGTTAACATTTACCTAAAAAGCAATAGTGCGAGAAGGTACAGTATGTGATTTGGAAGTAAATCAATACTGAAGTTCAATGAAGAATTGTAAGTTAGAAGAGCAAAAAGAAATGAAATTCTGTCGACCTAAACACGTGATGTATATCACAGAGCACAGGCAAATAAAGGTTGTCTAATACACAATTTCTGTATAATTGTGAGGAGATGTTTATTTTAGTTTGGAAAATTCTATATTCCTGCTAGGCCAAACTGTCAGTTACAGCATCTCTCCAGTTTTGGATGTCCTTGCAATTTTCAACTTTTTTCCTTCTTCTGATTCCATTCTATTTCATTTATTTCTCATGCTATTCTCTTGCCATTGTCCCCATAAATGGCTCACTTCTTCCCAGTAACTTAAATACTCTGATTTAAACACTTCTGTACTTTGTGATAAATCATTCAAGCAGCTACTAACTCCTGTAAGTTAGTGTTTTATTTTACCACTCAGGAAAAAATAAAACAAAAGCTCTCTAAGTTAACCAGTGTAAATTGTGTATATTGTTGGTTTAGAATTGGCCACACAGCATTCCTGAGCACCACTACTGCTGGAAAAGAGACAGGTCCAGCGACCTTCCTGGGCACTGGGATAGCATTTAGGAAGGAAATGCTCTCTATGTGCGGGATCACATTTTTTCAGTTTTAAACAAAGCAATCACTGTACTTTCTAGTATGACAACTGCCATATTGGATTGTTCCATGATCAGCATTTAAAAATGATCTGATGACAGTAAAAGGAACTGATAAAGATGGAGGAGGCAAAACCAGTCCTGGCAAGCTTCTTCCATGTGGAATCTCTCCCATGCTGTGGCTGTAAATCTCAAGCAGGAGTAACTGGGAAGCCCTTTAGTTTGCTCCCTGAGTTATCCCCTTCCCTTCAACTCCCTGACCCCAAACTTGTCTTTATTCCGTGGGCAGTGGAAACTCATACTTTCAGCTTTATAGCCATGAGGAGTAATGTTTGAAACACTAATACATGGCAGTTACTGTACTGAAGGAGAGCTCTAGTTTTGCTGTCCAGCATTCTGACTAATAGGGGTCATCTGTGAAGTGCTCATTAAGTTTGTCTCAATATCTAAAACCCAGAATTTTAAACCACTTCAAATAATTCTTTGTCAGCATTAAGTAAAATTCTTTGTTTCAACTGCAGTGTATCTCAAGAATTTATCTATTTGAAATCTATTCCCTCTGTGAATCTTGTTTAATTTATAGCCTTAGCAAAATGCCATGGTAAGGAGTACCAAAATCTAATTATGTGTTGTGTGAGAAAAATTATTTTCCTTTTATCAGTTCCTAATTTGCCCCACTTCAATTTAATAACTAACTCATTTTGTTGTATTATGGAAGAGAAGAGGAAAAGCTCCCAGTTGACCTTCTTTATAGCTTTCATTACTTCTTAATACACATTTTGTCATGCCTGTTCCTATTTGTCTTCTTTTCAAGAAAATAAACAAAATAAGTTTAAAAGGCAATTTATCCTATCTAAGAGGTTTTTTTTTTTTTTTTTCCCTTCCATCATACTTGTCTGCTTCTGTGAACCCCATTTCTTCAGTATCCTTCATGAGATGCAGATAATCTCCAGGTGTTTTAATCCACATTATTTCATTATTTTCCTTATATAGTAGAACTTTCTTTTCTTTTTATGAGCTCCCATTCCTGCTGCAGGCCATGCTTCAGGTCTTCACAATATTGGTTAGATGCCTTTCCTGGATTATGTCAGCTTGGAACTTGCTAAAATGAATGACTAATTCCTATTGCCTCCCCTATGTACATTAATTTTCATTTATCAATATTGAATTTTTTGTAGTGGCTTTGACCTACATTATTAAACCATTTGAAAGACACCAATAGCTGTACCAAACAGCAGATTTTGTCATCCTTGGGCAGTAGTAATGTTTTCTCAAAATAAAAGGACAAACAGATTTGAAGCCTGACACAATTATGAAAAATTCCTCATTCTTTCATAACTGTTTAACTGAGACACAGAATGAATATCTTTATCTTTTGTGGGATTTGAACACCTGCATTCTGGGTCTAAGGAAAAGGGCCCATTCTGGCCTTATAGTGACAAAGTCCAATATGGACTTTCCAATCCAGCTTGGTTCACGTAGAGGGGACTCCAGGTTTCTAAACAACCACCTACTGCCATGATCTCTGGATTTCCCTGTACCAGGACTACACTGGAATGGCCAGATTGGTCTTGAACTCTGAACTGTATGTAATGTAAATGAGCCATTGGAACGTAATGGTTTACTCCCATTCCACCACATTTCTGCTTTTCTTACCCCCAGCACAATGGCTGTCAAATTTTATTCAACAGCCCTGGGAAGCAGAATTGGAAATTTTGTGTTGAGCATTGAGTGTGTCCTGATTAAGGGTCCTTTCTGAGTTTGGCATCCTCTGCCATTGTTCCTGTGTTCTGCTTTTGAAGTGCCAGGGAAAGGGGGCCAGGGTGTCTTCATCACGATGGTAGAATTTGCTCTAGCTCAGCAAGAAGGCTCTGAGCTGCTTACAAGGAGTCTGGGAGCCCCTTCCTTGTTCATATTTCATGTGACACATAGATTACCTTCTTGACTACTTATATTTCCTAGCTCTAAATGCTGTGCTATTTGTCTGATGTGCATCTTAGTCAGGATTCAGCATAATTCTTATGAATTGATTTAACAATTTTTGTCATGTGGTTATTGAACTTAAGAGGTTTAAATCTATCTGTCACTGAGCTGCACTGTTTCTTATCACTTTGCGCTCTTTTTCTTCACCTTCCTCGACTCTTTAGTGTCACTGGTGCATTTTTGGCACTAAATCTGGCCCTGCTGCTCCCTCGACAGCCTCATTAACTTTACCCTGAGGTGTGGATTTTTGTTAGTAGCCTTTTCTGAACCCAATCTCATCAGTAGATCAATTGTAATTGTGCTCTGAAATGGTGCTTGTTGTGATTATTAAAGCTGGAGTATTTATCCATTTGGTTTTAGGGACTTGGGTGCAAGTAGTACTTGTTCCTCCTGCTTTACAACCTCCTGACATAAGCAGTTATTTTTAGGTGTGTAACTTAGGTTGTGAGCATCTGATGTATAAGAACTGCTTACAGAGCAGGAGTGTGTCGTTACAGAGTGTGTACCTGCAGTATATGAGTGCTCCCATGAATTCCTCATTTTATTCTTCACTGACACTGTATCTGCTTAGTTTCAAGGGCATTGCAGAGTGGCAGTGGGGGTGGGATGTAGAAGGCAGCTTGCTGCTGACAATCCTGGCATAAACATTCTTTGTAACAGACATAATTTGGATACCAGGCTGAATTTTCAGCAGTAATTAACAGGTTGAGTAACCTCAGCAGTTGTTTATAAAGTACCTGCAGAAGTTGTTCTCTAGAAGGTGGGCATTTTAGTATTGAGCAATTTATACTCTGGCAGATACACTTTGTGAACAGCACTTTACCTGATCCAAATTCACATTGAATTAAAATTGGGTTAGGTACAAACAAGTTCCCCATAAAAGCATTAAATTATTATGAAAGAACGCTCTGTGATAAATTTGGAACAAAATGAGAATGCTAAAAATATAATTTTTTACATTTCACATATGCATTTTTCTGTGGCAGAAATATTGGTAAAAATGTTTTTAATTAGTACACCTTTTCTCCAGAAAAGTGAACTTATTGCAAAAGAGAAAAGCACAGAAAGCACATTTTGAATTCATATACTAGATCCTATGAGCTTCAAAATATGCCAACATTTGGCACGTTGCTAAGGGCATTATGTGAACATTTGTATATCTAAATCATGTAAAATCACTACTGCAATAATTGTTCCTCTTGTTTTTCTCAAACTCTTGAAGCTGGTTTGGTAGAAATAGGGGGAAATAATGTTCTAGTACACAAAATGGTTAAAAAGCTGTTGGTATCTTTAGGCGAGATAGATTGTGAAATGTAACATTATTTTAATTTGCTTGCCTGGCTTCTCTTTGTTTGGAGCACTGTGAGGTGGAGGGCAGGTCTCCCTACAGTGAGACCCCAGAGCCAGAACACACCAGTGGCTGCACGTGCTGCTGTTGACACCTACACCTGGCCTCTCCTGTGGCTTGTTCCAATTGGAAGCTAAAGAGGTAAAGCAGCTGGGTAGTTTTAATGTAAGAGAAACCAGTAAGGTGTAACTGTATTTTTAAATGCTAATAATAACATTTAATAAATTTCAACTACCAGCTGGTGTAAGTTAGATACAGTGCTACTGCTGCAGAGGAAAGAAGAGCTGGCCAAATTACAGTGAATCAGGCACTATGAGGTTCTAAAGTGTTTCCATCAAACCATCCAGATGAAAGCAATTTCACCATTAATTATCACATATTCTACCATGAGTACTAAAGACCATAGCTAAATGCTCCAAGATATACCAAAAAAGATCATAGTTTTTCTCTTTCAGGTTTTTGTGACTGGGAATAAAATGTGCTTTGGTGTGCTTGTATGGAAACATGTATAAAGGAAAGGAAATGGAGCAGACTGGATTTGTTCTCAGAGAATAAGGTTACGATGTGAAGCCTAATAATGTCTCTTAAAATATCTAAAAGCATAATAAAAAAGGTTTGAAAGCAATCAGAGGTGTTAAAACAAAGAGCTTTCATATGCATGTATTCACCAGTACAGAGGTAATAACGTGAGCAGAGTATGAGTCCTTAATCCCAGTGGTGTTACTTACAGTGTTTTCAAACCCTAAAGTTTAGTTTTTTGATTTGATCTGTTGTGTTGCAATATCCTACAATGGTGCTACACTGACAAAGAGGTGCCCTTTCTAATATCACTTGCATGCTATCTGTATTAAAAAAAAAAATTAAAAAACGTGCTGTATGAGGTTGCTGAAGTTGCATTGGTATAAAATACTAAGCATGTGGACTTAGAGCAGTTTTTCGCTTTTGTTGTTGGGAATCAAAGGGAAGAATTGCTGTGTCCTACCTTAGGTGTGTCTAGAGGTATAACTGTTAGAAGTATCAAAAATCCCCTTGCTGGTATGGAAACAGATTATAGTCACATCCTTGTTTAATCTTTGGTTCCTAATAGAGGGGGAAAAAAGGCTACAGTTAAGAGAATATTTAGCAATGAGTTGAGTTTCTGAATGGATATAATGTAATTTTATTGGTATGCAGTGGGGTGACAAGAAAAGATGCTTGGAAATACCCATTGTCACATCTTGGGATAACTCATCTCAGTGTATTGTTACTTTTGTATTCTACTACTGTGCTATGGTCCTTGATGAAGCGCATGTCCTATGGGGGTCCAAAAAATGTAGTTTCATACTGAAGTGCAACATGGCATTGTTTGATGTGATCTGTTTCTTCTTGTCATTCAAGCCCATTTAAAGAAGATGCATAATTCTGCCAAGCCTGAATTGACTGGTAACACTCATGAATATTTATCATGTCTCTGATTTTGTTTTCTTTTTTTCTATTTTATTCCACATAATATTGCTGCTGACCAGATTAGTGATGGTGACAGTGGTGGTGGCAGGAAGAAAAGTCAAGACCAAATTCTAGACGAAACCAGATTTCTGACTAGACCTTAGGAATTGTCTGTGTCCATTTTGGACATTTTGGGAGGCCTGAAATGATAGCTGTGAAATACAAACATAACTTACTGCAGGAGGAAACTATTGTAGAAGCCCATATATTCAGAAGCAGCATAGAAGAGAGGAATGAGAAGCAGTTATTTCTGGCAACATGAGGACTGTGCTACTACTCTATACCTCTGGTCAAGGGACAAGTTTGACAGAAATTAAAGGAATTGCTCACTCATTTCATGAATGATCCACATGTAGAATTCATTAAGGTGTTGTGGAAACTAAAACTATAAGTGGATTCGCAACGTTGTAGCACAAATTCATGGCACTAAGTCCAGCTGTTAAATGTGATGGTCCACATGAAGTCTTCATCTGAGAAAGCTTTGCTTGGGAGGAGTACTTCAGAGAGGATGCTTTCATGCTGCCTCTGCTTCCTGGTCTGCAGTTTTCTCCTCCTGGTTAATGTCAAGGCCAGAAGGAGTGTGCTAGTTTGCACCTGTAAAGATACCACTTTGGGGTTTTACATGGCTCCTTTACTTCCAGGAGGTTGCAAATTTGATATTCCTTCCACAGTCACTGAATTCCAGACTCTTGGGCCCCAGTCTATTGTTCCATTGGGAGTGTTTTACCCGTGCATGTATTGTAAAGATTCAATGTGTGTGTTATCTCCCTTAAACATAGGTGCAGAAGCTTATAAACTGCCATTCTGGTGTCCCTTGCCTGGGAAACTTGCCCTCCACTACACACATTTGGTACTCGTACATTATCTTTTGGCTTCCCATGCACATGCCCATCTGTTCCCATGGCATTGTGCCTGCTCACAAGATGGAGTGCCAGCTTCACTAGACAATGATGCCAATCAAGTAAGAGTTGCTGCAAGTGCTTTCTTTTCTAAAAGTAGCCCCTTTCAAGTGAAAGCAGTGCTATAATGGTGCCACTTGTCTCCTTTTTCCTGTTTACACCTGCTGACACTTATCCTCCAAGATAGTGCTGGAATCATAAAAGAGAGGAAGAGATGCAACATAGGGCAGCTCAGGATTGTCAGAAAATACAGGCAGCATCACCAGAACAACTTCAAAAAGGCACATTAAACACAGAGCATGCTGACCATGTTGATCAGGGGGCAGATCCAAAAGAAGGCAGAATTTAACTGTAAAGAAGAGCTTGAGAATAAGTGTATTGCTGGCAAGAAAAGAAAAAAACAAGCTTTTTTTGAGTGGTGTCAGTATCCAGAAATTAATCTGAGAACAAAGCAATGATAAAGATTGATCCGAGGTGACAAATATTTTTTTTCATTTTTGCCATTTTAAAATGTTCATGGACTACTACTGGGAGTGTATTAGTGTAGTTCTGAAAGATGATCAAATCATGACCCCTTTTAAGTATATCTTCTAATTGTTCCTTTCAGAGCACTTGCTCAGCTTGGTATTTTCCCCATCTCTAAATAGAGTTAGTAGCACCTTATTTTTAAATCGTGAAGTCAAGAGTTAATTATTGAATTTGCATAGCATATGGTAAGAAACTGTGAAGCAGTTCCTGAGGTGCACAAACCTTGCATTATTAATCCACAAAATTACTGGGGAAAAATTAATCTTAACAGAAATAAAGAATGACTCTCAGTTCTTACTTATGATGATCATCTTGATACTTGAAAGCCCCTTAATAGCCCATTAGCAACCCATTATAGTAATCTTTCTGCTAAGGTGACCATCTCCTGTAATGACTGATTGATTAAACTCAATACATCTTCAGCTTTCGGATTGGTTAGCACTTGATCCAGGATGCAGACATTCCATGGCAGAAAGACAAGAAACTTAGGCTACTGTTTCCAAGAACAAGCTGGCCAGAAACAAAATAAAAGGTGTCTAAAAGGCAGCTAACTTTCCTTTACTGATGTCAAGTGCATCCTAGAGAAAAATGTATTTTCACATTCACAAATGTATGAATAAAACACTGAATCAGAAGAGTAGAAATTATTACCAATGAGCAGCAACTGAAGATACCAGTCTCTGCAAGGGATTCTTGAAACTTTTGAAATTATTTTCATAAATTTTTTTTGTTTGTTTGTTTTGTTTTGTTTGTTTACTAGGGGAATATTGATGCTATCAAACAAAATAGGAGAGGTATCCATATGGAAAAAGAGAGTGGTTTAGGGTTGACACAGACAGTAATAAAGGTCAAAGATTAAACAGTCACAGAAGATGAAGTGAGTACTTAAAGTGTCCATAAAATTAAATATCAGGTCTAGGAATATATTCTGGTTTCTGAGATCCAGACATGTGTCCTATCTGGGTCAAACCATTACTTTTTGAGGCCAATAGCTTGGGCAATGTTTAATTATCTAATATTTTGAAGAGATTTGCCATGAGTAAGCAGTGATAGGACCTAACACCTGTACAGAGATAAAAAGGTAATTGTCCACAATCTTTTACTGGCTCTGCAAAGAGAATTACTAAATTTTACATTCCTAGGGGGAATTGATTTAGGAGGTTACCTGGTATTATACAAACACACTGTTCGTGGCTAAAAGTATTTCATGATGTGAGAGTCCTCTTTAGTCATAGAAAATGCATAAATCTCTATTATATGAAAAAACCTGAAAGTCAGCTTTCAAATTTTCCTCTTTAGAGAACAATAAAAGTCAATCATTGACCCAGAAAAGCTCAAATAAAGCTTTACTTATAATTTACAACCCAACAACTTACATCAAATATATTCTGAGGGAGAGAGTTGGGAATGTCTCATTGGAAAATGTAGTCTAGTCTAACCCTTGGCCTTTGCTCTCTCACTCAGGCTGCTGCTACCTGCAACTGTTCATTTAATGCAGAAGCATCTCCATTCTGCAAAAGGGTTGAATCCAGTGCATACCAGCATTACTGGGACATGGGATTAACACACTGTAAACAAGATTTGTCTTATCACAACTCATAGCAAGAGACTGCTTTGTAGAACTGTAAATTGTCATGAAGCCGTCTCCTTAATCCTTTCTGCATTCATTTTTATTAGATTTCTTACTGCTTCCTTCAATCATGTTTGCAGATTATTAAAAGTAAGAGTTTGGAGAAAAGCAGTCTTTTGAGCTGTCAACTCTGACACTGCTGCAAGACAGAATTCATATAAATAAAAACCCTCTTAATGTTTGCTTTAGTATATTCTGATGTAGTATCATGTGTAATTGTGCTGTTAGCTGCAAGGTCCCAGGTGAGACTGGAAGAGATTTTGTCTCCCTTATCATGGCTTGATGACTTTCCTAATGCTAAAGGAACACTTGTGTATTAGCATGTCAGACTGGTAAAATTATCAGGCTGATACTGAAATCACTTTGGTTTGTTAAATTCTTATCTTCATTTTTCCATTTTAACACTTCAAATTTTCAGTGTTTTTCAGCAATAAAGCACCTACAGCAATAAAAGTAAAGGAAAGAACAAGGGAATTGTGTTCAAGGCAGGGGAGGAGGGGGAGGCTTGTTCTCTCCACACAGAGATTATGGACAGATCCATGGGTCCCACACTACAGTCGGGGTTCTTCCGTGTAGCAGCTTTGGGCAGTCTTGGTTTGAGTTGAGAAAGGAAACAGAGCACACCTGTAGTCTTGCCAGCCTCTCTCAAGTTCAGCACAGTCACCTCAGGGTTTGTGTCTGTTTGCCAGAGCTGTTCATGACCCTGCAGGAAATCTCCAAGCATTGCCAAGGAAGAACACCCCTCACGCGCCACAGGCATTCCTCCCGCCCAGCTTTTGCTACTAAAGCCTTTCCATTATTCTTTAAAGACAACATGATAGTGCTCTCTCATTTCTATGCCATGAATCCCTCTCTGGAATATTTGCTTCTTTGATCAGATGGCCCAAGTGCTCGTTTCCCACAGCAGTTAGCTAACAAAACTCCTCCTATTTTTTTTTTTTTTGTTGCTAGTCTCTGCAGAGCTTCTCTAGAAAGTAACAGTACCTGCAGTCCTCCTGAAACCTGAAAAAAAGAAGCATTTCTTCTTACTTGTTGTTTTTTATGGGTTTCCCATTCCTGATTCACAGCTGTCCTTCCTCCAGGGTAGAAGACCACCACTGTAAGTATCTTTTCCTGCTGTGACTCCTCAGGCAAGTGTTACAGGCTGCATTTCTTCTGAGCCCCATCAAGGGATTTATATAAACCTCCTTATGCTGCAAGTAGTTAGTATATCTTTTATTGTTAGCTGTTAGGAATAATGTTTCAAAACAAAATCTAATTAATCACAGAAGTGAGTAAAAGTGAATAACTAAATGGAGACAAAAAGCATATTTCACATAAATGCCTAATTATTGTCAGTTTATTACAATTTCAAAATCTTGTATGCATCTTAATTCACTTGTGAAAGTTGGGAATGCAGCTCCTCTATCACTTAAATCGTTTTGGAAATGTTGTGTACCAGTCCTTGTTTCTTCCCTTGAACCTATTTTATGCAGAATACTTTATACACAGATGTCTGTCATAGAGCAGACAAATCCAGTGCTGCATTGTTAAATATCAGGCCAATGTTATTCTGGACTGACTAAAACACTTGTCATTGCCTGAGAAGGAGGAAAAGAAGGTTTTAGTGTACTTTGCAAGTGTATGTTTTATGATAAGCGAAATTCACATGATTTACATTAATTTATGGTGACTGAGTGTGTCTAATGGTGTCAGGATAATTGGAGGGAAATATTTTATGGTTTGCAAGGAGCAGAGCTGTTTTCCTTCATGACTGAGGCCTGGGTATGAGAAGGTAAATGACTGGTACCAGAACACATTGATCAGATTCATTATACATGGCTTTACACATCTTTGAATTCTGGCTGACTCTGCAAAATGGAAAGAGCAGTGTCATGTCTTGGGGTGCCCTCAAATAAGCAAACCTTGTGAAAAAGGCATCTTTCCCTGCCTTGGGGAGATTGAGCAACAGGAGAACCAGAGCTGGCTAGTTTCACTCAAAAGGAAATTTCTCCAATGGTGTGATACCTTCTCTTTTCCTTGGGGCTTGAGATAAAAAATTTACTGCCTGGCTAATTCCAAGGAGGTTAGTACAAAGGGCAGACTAAACCAGACCTGTTCTCCAGGAAATAGCAAACCTCAGGCAGAATTTGCCCCAGGTTTGGAGGCTGGTGCCATACTGGATGGAAGAGGCCAAGGGATGGGACAGGAACTGGAGCAGGGCATTCTCATGAGCCAGTCAGCCCATAGATTTGTGCAACCTCTCAGGGATCTGGGACACAGATCCTGGAGAAAATGAAGTAGAGAACAAGCACACATTTTTGTCATCCTCTTTCTGCCTGCCCTAGCACACTGCACAGGCTTTAGCCCAAATCACTCCATGGCCAGATTTAGACAATGTGCCAATGCCTTCCCAGTGAAACCACATGGAACGCATTTGAGAAGCTAATCTTATCAGGAGCTGCTTTTTGAAATTCATGTAATAATTGAACCATTTGCAAACTTCCCTAGTGGTTTCTGTTTGCTGTTGCTGTCAGGCACACTGGGATGGATGTCCTGTGGGCAGGTTCCTCTAGCATTAATTCTGCAATAGAGCAAAGAGGAATTAAAGTAATAAGGCAAGGGACTTAGGCAAATCAAAAGTAGAAGTGCTGTGTATAGACGTCAAAAAGGGAAAAACCATGGTCTTCAGGGTGGAAGTGGGTGGAATGAAAGGACTCAGTGGCAGAACAAATATCAATGGGAAAGTCTAACTCCATCTGATCATCTGATAGCAGCACTGTTAATGCCAGATATTCCAAAGTCTCAATGCCAGTTAACCAAAAAAAAAAAAAAAACAACAAAAAAACAAACAAACAAAAAAAAAAAAAACCAACCAAAAAAACCCCCAAAAAACACTTAATAAATATAATAAACGTTGTTTTCCCTTTATTTTCTTTTCATGAGTAAAATATAGGGAATAGTCCTGTCACATTTTTTGCCTTTTTTCCCCACAACAAATGAAGTGTAGAAGTACATTATCTTGTTAGAGTAAGAAGATCTGTGCGCAGCAGGTAGGGTGTTCTTGTTTCTTATGTTTCTGAATCTGCCATGGCCCTGAGGGTGATTCAGATTAGCAGTTTTCCTGCACTTACATGCTTTGCAAAGCAGTTTGAGAGCTGTGGTGTGAGGTAACAGAGACCAATCTTGTGCTGTGGTTATCCATATCCAGAGGGCTTTCTGCTGTGCCAAGCCCCTGGTAAGTTCATTTCCTGTTCTCTCGTGTTCACCAAGGAACCACAAGAAAAACTGGGTAGTTTTTACTCTCATCTCTCCTTATCCTTGGCATCATTCCTCAAGCAGTCTGCATTTTTACTGGCACAATGCACTGTTTAACATTTACCTCTTTTGTGTTTAAATAATCATTATCTCGGCTTTCAGTAGAAGTTTATGTGACCACTCAATTTATTTGGAAGCTTCTTTTTTTTTTTTTTAATTTTTTTTTTAATTTTTTTTTTAATTATTCTAAAATAATTTATTTTGAAAATTAAGTCCATATTTTGTATTTCCTGGCTGGTTCTTTTTACTCTGTCCTGGAATATACACGTTCCTTCACAGTATATTTGTGTTTTACTTTCTTTAACCAGGGAAGAATTTTGGAATATTATCCATTCCTCCAAGTATTTTCTTTTAAGTTTTTGTTTGGATTTGTTCTTTTCTTGTCATGCTTTCAATGTGACAATAAGCACTTCTCATAAGAATTTCAAAGAACATAAAGAACATCACCTATGATTCAATAATAATAAGTTATTTTCTATTCATCAGTCTTTTGAAACAGTAGAACTTAAATTTTCATGCTGGAGCTTAATTTTTTTTAGATTAGTAATAAGATATAAAATGGTTTTGAACCTGCTTCTTTAGATCACTGGTGTTATTGGTAAGGGAAGGGCTTTGCTTCCAAGAAAGCCCTTGTCTCACTCTAAGTGAAATTGCTCATAGGAATCTTAAATGTGAACTACAAACTAAGAGAGTTTCTCCGTAGCAACTGCTGTCTTTCCAGTGTATGAGCTGCATTCTGAGATTTGAATATGTAAAATGACTAGGTCAGGCTGTCTTGAAGATATAAAAATTATCGGATGAAATAAAATTTTGCCCAAAATTAAATTTGCAGAAAATCAAATATCTCTTGTTTAGTTCTAAGCAGATGTTGAAAAGGTTTTCCTGGATGCCATCCTTCTTGATAGTATGTCTTTTGATCTGAAGCCAAGTAAGAAATCTGGATGCTAGTCTGGATCTGGAAATTTTCTTTAAATAAGCATATTAGTTAAGTATGTAAATCTGCTTATCATCACTTAAGGAACATTGCCAGAGTAAGAAACATCTGGAGCTCAATATCAGCTAACTTATTAATTCACATTTTTAGTATGCCGCATCCAGAGTATTGTAGGATTCTGTTATCTCAGTTGCTTAAGTCAGCTTTATCTAAAAGGCAATTAGTTGTAAGTTCTGTTGTTTACATTTAGACTCGTATGAAATCCACAGAGTGTAGTTTTATAGGCCTACACACTCAGCTTCCCAGAGCTTTCAGAAACAGCCCAATACTCACTGTAGTACAAGTTACTCAGAGCTAAAGTCATCATGGCTTTGAAACACCGGTGCTTGCTTCCATGGGCAACAGATTCTGGAAATGATTGTTACTGGTTGGTATTTTAAGTGTTTTGAACTAAAAGGTTTCTTTATCTGCACTCACCACAGCCTAATTCCGAGAAATGTTTCTTTGACCATTCTTGGGAAGAACACCGGTACAAATGTCAATACAACCATGAACCTTCCTCAGTTTTATGGCTGTATCCCCCTTAAGCTTAGAAAAGATTCTCAACTTTTACATTTACAGCAAACCATTTGTATTTTTTTAGCATTTTCCAAACTGATGGATGCTGGATGTTTTATGGAGTATTTCTGCTAGCTTAGATGATAGGTTGAATTAACCCTTGAGAGGTACCTTGCAGTTACTGAAGTGAGAATGCCTAATGGCTGACCCTTTATATGTGAAAAGTCTAGAAATATTGTTTATTGGTGATGAAAAATTAGTATAAATCTCTACACAAAAAAAAAACCAAACCACAAAAATCCCCCCAAAAAAAACCCAAAAAACAAAAAAACCCAAGATTTTGAAATGGAGTCAAAGCCTTAGAACTGCATGAGCAAGATGGAATATGCAATTCTACATAATTATAGTGGAGTCTGCCTAGTTCACATACTGTTTGGCTATGCAATTAAAGTGACTCAAAAAAAGTGCACATAATTGTGAAGCTCAGGTAGCAACACTTATTTTAAGGATATAAATGGATATAAATATCCCTTTGTTTCTTTATTTTTTTCAGTGAAATTTAATGATAATGGTACTATGAAAGTAAAATTCTGCAGACCCGATGGGATTCAGAAAATGCACAAGCTCCAATTAGTATTCTAAACAGGTACATCCCTTTCTAGGAACTTTGTAGCAGTCTAAGGTAGTTCAGGTTTGTGTACCTTAAAATTAAAGACTGTCTTAGCTGCGTTCTCCTGCAAAAGGATATTTATGTTTTGCATTTACTCCCCAGGAGTCAGACCCAAACCAAAGCATTCCATGAATTAATTTTTCTCAAGTACTGCTCATTGCTGTCACAGTCCCTTAGCTGTGGATCAAATGTGTTGGTCTCGTGTCCTTGAGCAGATTAGGTAACTATTTACGACTGCAGACTGCTTGCAGATGAATTTAAATGCAGCCTTACAGACAAACCATAATGATCAGTATTACTATTTTTAATAATTTGATTAGATGTAATGGCTTTGGAGCAAGGATTGCTTCTCTGTTGTTTGTACTCATCATTGTGGAAGGGAATATAGATTCAGAGTTTGATTTCCTTGGTGCTGCCATAAAACGAAAGCTACATAACAATATTTATAGTAATTTGGAAATATAAGGCAGATGGGGCCTTCAGCTTATAAAGATGATTTTCTCTCGTTCTTGCTGTTGCTCTGACTATACAAAGTTACATTTGGGGGTAAAGAGTTCACCAGGTTTTGATATATAAAAGGAAAATTAAATTATCTTACTGTGATTCCATGAGAGAATTTTAATATTAACCGGGCAAACAAAGCTGGCGTGTATGATCTTCTGTTACTGTTTAAATTCTCATTATGTTTCATGGTTTTAATAACTAGAAGTTGCTTCACAATGTACCTACTGTGTGAGCTAAGCTGTTCCAAATATTTTTCCTGACTCAAATCAATTAAGAATATTGTGTTTCATTGTGTACTTATAAATACAGTTAGAATCTTCCTCTAGAGAGTGTATACTTAAGAAGAGACAATTTTTGGAGGGCAAGAAATTGCTAGCATGAGTGTTGAAAAGTGTTTCCTCCATGAAACATAGAAAATGTATTAATTTTTGTTATATACAGTAATTATACATTGCATTACTCAGATTGATGTGTCCTACTTGGTTTATGTCCTTATGGTAAGTTATGTCTCTATATAACAGATTCTAATTTTCAAGATAAGAAAACAACACAGGGAGTATACTAATAATAACATATAAACAAAAATAAGTATTTAATCATGCAACAACATTTCCATTCACTTATTTTTTAAAGGAATCTCGGTGTTGGGGTGAGAGAAACCTATCTAATATTATTTTGAAATCTTTTTCACATGCATCTCAGCATTGGAAAGAGCAGGAGAGTCAAGTAACCTTCATACTGACTTGCATATAAACAGGCAAAAGATATTTAACAAGGGCATTACTGCTATTTTCTGTTGCAATTTTATTTAATTAATGTCAGTTCACCTGTGCACAGATGACATACTGGGTTGGGTTCATAAGAGTCTGTGAATCCATTAACTTAGGTGAAACACAGCAAAAAGCACAAGCTGAAACCTGTTCTTTGAATTGGATTACGCCCACGTGTAGGCTTATTTCTATCTATGTTAGTTTGGGACCTCTCTTTCTTTTGTGTTCTCTTTCTTAAAAAAAAGTGAAAAATCATACCCAGATCATAGGGAAAGCTTCTAAATACAATGTAAATAAACATCTGAAAATAAAGAAATCTGTGATACAATTCATATCTATTTTTCTTTGAGTGAAAGACAAGAATTGAACAGTGCTGTCCTTGCTTTTTTTGTTCTTCTGGAAGAAGCACAGTAGGGAAAGGTGAGTCATGAGTGTGTTATAGGAAACATGCAGCTCGGTAGTACATTCTATTTGTGAGGCAGGCTTACTGAAATTGTACTGTTAGGAAAACTCCTTTGCATTGGCAGTGAAAGGTCTAAGAGTACTTTTCCAGCCCCTAAATGATCAACTGTGTGTGTGTAAATGATCACCAGTGTAGCTTTTAGGCTGAAAAGTTGTGACATAGGTGTTGCAAAAGACTTCCGTGGAGCACTCAAAAGACAAATAATCCTTCTAATGTCGTTGGGGGTTACAGGTTATTTGCTGAATGAAAATAAAAACACTTTCACTCACAAAGAACACAGAATTTCATCACATTCATATATCCCAAATAAGCCATTGAAAAGGAAGATATTTACTGGAATTCAGGAATAATTTTCTTGAGTTCTTACAGTGATAATAGCCCCTCTTTCTCTGATGCATCACTCAGCAGGTGTCATCACTGCAAACGTGGGCCTGAAATTTTCACATGGAGTTTTCTCCATTATATTATTATTTTTTAAGAACAATAAATAGTGTTTTTTGTTGAATCCAAAGAAGAAATTTGTTTTGACTGCAGAATTTGATTCTGGAGAGGAACAGCATGTATTATCCAGTGAATCATGCTTTTCAAACAAAAAGCAGCGTACAGGAAAAGATCAAGGTTTATTATGCCTCACTTACTATCAAAGAAAAATGTAATGGCAGATGCAATGTTAGCAAATTCGTGGTGCTCTGTTCACTTTTCCACAGCAGATGAGTGACTGTAATTGATGGACTGGTCAGACAGACTTAAACAAAATAACATTTGTCTTTGACAGATCAAGGATTCACCTGCTTTCTTTTTAGAGAAAAAACATGAAAGCTGGAATGAAGTTTTTTTGGAAGTGATGCACCTTCATTGTCTGTAAGAGGCAAATCAGTAGTGGAGTGACAGAAGGTAAGCTCAATGTTCATATTTAATACTTTATTGCTAAAAGGCATGGATTTTTCTGAATAATTCATACTTCTAAGAGCAAGATTGAGCAGGACCCAGTGTTTAGCAACAAGTGAGGAGGCCAAATGGTTTTTCAAAACTTAATGTGTGGAACAAAGTCACTTAACTGCTCAGTATACCTCAGAGTGTGCACTATGGACTCAGCAATATGGAAAATAACCAGAAAGTCCTCCTTCTGCCATCTTTTCTCCTTCTTGATGGTTGCTGTTCTTCTTTATGATATTCCTAATGACTCCTTCTGGTTTTTTGAGGGTGTTCATCAGTACGGTTAAAATATTCTGGAAAGCCAAAGGTTATCTTTGTACCTTAGGGGAGAAGAGTCCATGGACATTGGTAGACAAGATCTTTAGTCCATGTTCCTCCCTCCCACCCCCATTGGACCATCCCTTAAAACTATGTGAAACAAGCAGAAGATATAGTTAGTGGTTTTATAAATATAATTTTATGCAAAAAATTCCACTTCATAGAAGGACTTGCAGAAAAAACACTATTTAAGTCAATATCTATTACTCTCACCCCCCCAAACCACAGGGTGTTTAAAAAAAAAAGAAGGGACAAGGTTTCGTTTGCTGCCATGCTATGTAAAGTGCATGGCCTTTGCAATAAAGAAATCCAGCATATAAACCAACTTTTCCAATGAAAGCTGAATAAACAGTAAGCTATTTGTGTTTAATTTGAAAACTATTAAATTTGTGATAATGCTATTTAAACACTATGGTTCTCTACTGTACTTATCTGATATAATTCTTTCTTTGCATACAACCATGTCCTTTCAATATGCGTTGTCACATCTCTGATAAAATGGAGTTAAGAGTCATGACAAAACCAGGAACATCTGGGAAATGAGAACAGAAAAGCTGAGTGTCAGTAGCAATCAAAGGATCACTTAGGGCAATTATGCTTAGGAAATGAAGGTAGTGCAGATGATGTAATTTGCACATGATCAGGCTGGTGAAGGGAGTCAACACTGCTCCCCTTGGGCTGTTAGGGAGATGCCTGTGCAGATTGTCTGTCCTAGAAATGCCACACGTCCAGGAGAAGCTGTCAGCTCCCTGAGGAACCGCCCTCTTCAGATGAGACAGAGCAGGGCAAATGCCCCGTGGCCGTGCCATCCATTAGGACAATCTGTGTAAGCCACACTAAAGCAATGAGCGAACGGAACAGAATGAAACATGAATTGTAAAGCGCAGAGAAGTTCTCCTTCCAGTCAGTTTAAGCTTCCTGGCTCAGTCCAATCTTGACACCTCTCCAGCGACACATAACTTACTCTGTTTTGCCAGGTCTGTCCTTTCCCATTTGTCCATGTTTATTTTTTTTGTCATTTCAACTTAGCCCATTTTCCTTCTCTACATTTTCTAGTGCAATTAGTTGAGTGATTTTGCTCCCTTCCTTTTCACATCGTGTCAACTAATCACTTGCCTATATTTCTCTTGCCTCAGCTGGGCACATTTCTCTTATGCAACAATTCAGCTTTAAGCTTCCCCCCTTCTTAGTGCTGCCCCCATTATTATTTATTAATGCTTTGCACAACTCTTCACAAAGAACTTTGACTTTTCTTAAAGACTTTCAATAATTAAGCCCCACAATAAGCCTATAAAGGATGCAATTATATTATCTATTTACCAGATGGCTAACCAGGAACAGACAGAAGTTAGCTAAATTGCCCTGGGTTAAAAGTTGGGGAAAGACAGCACTGGGAATAGAATCCAGTGTTAGTTGAGTTTCTCTGCCAAAAGCTTGTAGTACTACAAAGTGTGTATACCAGCTGTTGGGGAATCACTGTGCTGGCCCAGAATTGTCCTGCTCTAGCTAAGAGCTTAAGATCTATTATTGAATAGGTTTTTGAACTCAGTCCTTGCCCTTTTCTTTCCTAAGGGGACAACAGAAACATCTGAACTTGTAAACTTAAAATGAAACTCTGCTGATGTTTTCCCATCTCTTCTGTAGTAGTTCTGTAACTGAGGTCTATGCATAGCTGGATTCTTTTAAAATTACATGTATTATCAGCAAAACACTTTGAAAAAGAGAAAGTCATTGTTTGTCTATCATCTATCTGTCTATCACAATGTGAACCAGTCAGACAGCCTGCCCATAGCACCAAAAAGCCATGCTGGATTTGTAATCTGTGTGACCAACCATCTGGACTACATACTGAATTCTCTGTCACCATTAAACAGAGGAATCACACTTTGTAAATAGTGACTTTAAGGATTTTTTTCTAGATACTTATTTGGTGAGGCTGGTAAATTCTAACCAGTCCTTGTAAGTTTAGGTCTTGATGTCCATGTTCATCCTATTGTCCTGTGTATGAGCTTCTTTGATATGTAGTATATTGAACACAATAAAACTTATGGACTGTTCCAGATGCAGGGTTTGCAGTGTATTTATGAAATCATTGACATGGTGTTCTAACTATTTTAATGAAGTATTTTAGGATTATTTTAAGTCTTTAGGATCATTTTAAGTGTTACAGTGGAGATTTATAATCCTTTCACAATCAATTAATACACTGATCTTGAAATCTCATTTTAAACTAGGCATACCTATTTTCATGCTGGGAATTAATCTACAAAGGATAATTCTTATGATAGACAAAAGTACTGATTCTCTGCAGCAAAAGCTGTGGCCAAAGTGTGATCACCTCTATAGGTCCCATCCCCCGTGGAGGGCGAGCCGTTGTGCAAAATATTGTCATTAAGTTGTAAACATGATGAAATGCCTTTTTGTCTTTTTGCCTTGAATTACCTATGGGTTCCTGGGAGCTTTCCAGTATGAATGGTGAGGACAGCAATCTCCAGTTATTCTCAGTACTTTTCCAGATCTTCAGACATGCATTATTCCAGTGCCCAAGGTGATGCCTTCCAGTAGGACTAGTTACAGTATCTTGCATAAACTCACTGGAATTGCAGATCTTTAAGGGCCATTTGAGATTTTTTCATGCTGAAATCTAGAGATGGACTTTCTACTTTGGGGAGGAAAAAAAACCTATCCATATGAAATTGTGCTCATTACTGAGGAAAAGAAATTCTTGTCTGTCAAGCAAATGGCCAGGCTTTAGAAAAGGTTAGACTTGCACATCAATTACTAGGGAAAAACAATACCTGTGTACACTAATTACTTATTTAATGGAAGGTTTTCAGATATAGGGTCGAATTCTCCACTTGCGTCAGTTGTATGCCACAGAAATTGACATTTGTCAATGGAAAAATTAACTGATTTACACTGGTAGGTGTTAGAATAAATCAGGTGAATGGGATGTTATGGTGCACAATAGGAGTGTCATTGTAATAAATAACATCTTTAACTTTTAAATGTATGCTTTGTATATTCTTACATGATCAATGTCCCTTTAAGTACTGTTTAAGTTAATTTGAGTGCAGTTTTGTTTAGACTTTGTCTCATGTTTGTTGATTTTTACTCTCCTTGCTATGTCAAAAACATTTCAATGCTATAAATAAGAGCACAGATTAAATATATTCTTTGTGACAAGCAATGTGCAGTGCATTCACTTCTTTCTTCTAGAAAATAGATTATCTTTTTCATTATTTTGAATCTGCACTCTTCCAGTATTCTGAAGATCAGTAGAAGTACATTTAGAATCAGTTATGGAAAAATTATGTTATATATTTCTTTTTTTTCTGCTTGTGACCGATGTGTGCTTGCACCTGAAAATATCCACACTCATGCAAACTACTGTTTTAAGAAGTTGCAGAATCCATGACATTGTTTTTATTTACTACAGGAGTTGTGTATGATGCTGTGGTACAAGAGTCTGTGTTACGATGAGATTGTGCATGATTCATAGGTTAAATCAATTAGGCTTTATCAATAAGTATTCCCTCTGGCTAAAGAGGTGGATCCAGCTGGGGAGGTCATCATTCATCAGTTCTAGCTCCCTGTGACCCAGCACTTCTAATTCCCACCCCCACCAGGCATTCTGAAACATGTCTGATGTCCTGGCAGGTATCTTTGTGGTTGTATGGGTATGGCCAAACCTTCTACAGGTGTACATTGACTTGAACAAAATTGTGTATTTGCATTAAGGGAACATTTCTTGGGTGGTGTGCACCGTACCCGCAGCAAAGGGAGACTGATGCTTTGTCAAAGTCTGATCTCCCTGTGGTCTGCAGTACAGTAGCAGTTCACTTAAATATAAACAGGAAACACACAGGAGGAAACCCCAAGACCAGTTAGCTATACAGTCTGGGTGCACACAGAAGACATCATTGTATATTTTCAAGTTGTATATTTTCACCAAATGTCACATTTAGCCAGTGATCTGCAGGCAGGAGTAAGACAGGAAGAGTCCTTCCTTGTGTAACTGTCCTAGGGCTCAAAAAGTCCAGTGACTGTGAAGTCTAGTCTCATCTCAGGCAATTCTATTTTATATTTGTCTTCATTATTGAGCACGCTTCATATTCTCTTCCTCGGCTCACTGCAGCTTCATTGCTTCATTTTATGTATCAAGAAATCGGACAAAGCTCAACTGGCAGCAGGATTTAGACTTTTATTAAGTCAGATAGAAATCATCTCATTCAGTAATCTGGAAAGATGGTGAGAAGTCGCGAGTTTGGCAGGATGGTCTTTTTTAATTACTGCAGATTTCTGATCTACATTTCCCTACAGTTTAGCATATTGTTGTGAACTTGCAATGTGAGTGTCAAACTCCCCTCTAGTGGTTGCTGTACACAGAGAATAAACATTGATTTAGCTTGATGACAAGTATTTAACTCTGGACAGAAAAAGATGACAATTTATATGAGATTCTATGGTTGCACATAGTGAAATTTATTTATTTGTCTTTCTTCCTCTTTTAATGATTTAGTTGCTTCACATGTTGAAATACTGTAATTAAAACATGATTCATTGTCAAAGCAAACAAACAAACAAAAACAAACAAAAAGAATGATGCCATTATACTCTGCAAAATGCGAATGTGCCACCTATTGGTGATGCCTCTGCACTTCTTGATTGCTCTCCAGCAGGTCAGTGGCAATGTCACCACGAACAATGCCTCTTGTCCCATACCACACAACAGGGCTACACACAGCCCTGTGCCTGCTTGTATTAATGCAGTACTAGTGCTGCAATAATATAAAAGCAAGAATTGAGCAGTAAGTGTGAAATAAAGAACTGAGTGTTAAAAATGTGCAAAGAATAGAGTGACTCATTAAGTGTCATTATGATTAAAGAGTTCCATTTCTTGCTAACAGAGTTCTCAGCAGCAGATTGTGAAACCAGAAATACACTCTGCAAGGCAGAAGTTTTTTGCTATGTGTGAAGAGGAAAGATATGGTGAACTTGTATGTTTCTCAGCCATCTGAGCTGTAAATTTGCACCTCTACAATCCTCTCAGAGAATCTGTTAATAACTTTTTGGAAGCTATTCTGCTTGAATCCTATAAGGCAGTAAGATTGGATCCTGCCTGCACAGGGTCCATGCATGGAAAGGAAAAATCCTTGGGACATCTGATTCTGTAAACTCTGTTGTGAAAGTTTTGTTTCCCAGTTTTCAAAAGAAGCCTTCATTCATCCTTTATGCATATTCAGAATTGTGTTTCTGTTGATTAAATATTTCAGGTACCTCTGTTCTTCAGCAAGTGCCAGTGATTAAACCTGTCTATGCAGAAGTGGAAACTGTATTTTAAATCTGTGGTCCTTCTAATTTGATTTTTCTTGTAGTTTATATAGCAGTTACCAATTGTCCCACTCTCCAGGATGGTATTCAATTACTGCTTATGGTATAGTACCACCTCTACTTCATTTCATTCAGTAGAAAAAAAAAAAATAAAATCAATGTTATTCGTTTCCTCAGTGTAAAAACAGCAAAACTGCTATTTAGTAAAAAAATTTGAAATGTATTTTTGCTCACAATCTTGCTACTTCTTTATGGCATAGTTGTGGTGATGGTTTGGTGCGGGTTTTGTGCTTTGTATTTTTTTTTTTTTTTTTTTTTTTTTTTTTTTTGGTTTTTTTTTTTTTTTTTTTTTTGGTTGGTGGCTTAGCTTAGTAAAGGACAGAGTCAACCCTGACTGGCTGCAATAAGCTAAGCACTGGAGTGTGACATTAAATGTACACACTGGAATGTAAGATGACATTGAAAACAAAACCAGTTCTAGAGAGATAAGGTAATAATGGGAGCTAGCATACAGCAAGCGCAATTAAAGTACACCACAGTGTAATATTTGACTAATCATCTAAAAATATTGGTTTTCCTCAAACTTGAGATTTGTCAGAATTGCAAAACAACCCAGCAGCCTAGATAAGTGTCAGAATGAGGAATCAAAAAACCACATTTGAAAATACGGGTGTGTTGTTACGTCCACAAAGATTGTAAAGCAATAGCTGTGTCAGGTCCTCTTAAAAATAATACGCTTTCATCTTATGTCTTAATGTAAGAGCGTCTTTTGGAGCAGATGTTCTGGGAGTGCTCCCTCCCTTATGCAATGACAGAAGCATAGCAATGCTCCTAGAGAGGTTTACCTTTCAGAGCTGACAAGTGTTAAAAGAAAATGGGGGGTGCGAACAGGTTTATAATCTACATCACAGATATGTGG
This sequence comes from Sitta carolinensis, assembly GCA_032173965.1. Taxonomy (NCBI): domain Eukaryota; kingdom Metazoa; phylum Chordata; class Aves; order Passeriformes; family Sittidae; genus Sitta; species Sitta carolinensis. The sequence goes on along the minus strand of CM063292.1, from coordinate 17,447,907 downwards.
GAAAGGGTTTTAAAATACACTCTGTAAGGAAGAGGAGAAAAATCAGACACATTAAATAAAATCTATATAAATAGTAACAGTGAAGTCATACAATGATCTTTAGCAAAATAAGCCCCACTAAAGCAGGCCATGAGCAGTGAGAGCTGCTATTTCTTATGGGATGCAGTGATAAAGAAATTACATACTTATTTGAGAGGAACATAAATAAAGATTAATAGGTTAATGAGTTATTTTCCTTTCATTACTATACTATTGTACTTTATTATAATTGCTTTGCACTCATTTAATTAAATTTGAACTAGGGCCAACACAAGATAATTTGTTTTCCCTGTACTAAACAATGAGTATGCAGATTGGAAGTACTGAAGCAGTAATCAGCCCTCTGTTTGCAACACTTTTCTACTCTGAGTAGACATTATAATTGATAATTTGATTGTTGCAGCACTCCGTGCAATATATTTTAAAGCAACATTAACATAATGGAAATTATGTTGTGTGCCTAATCCAAGCTTTTCACTGTGTAAGTATACGAATCCCATTCTGTAATGAATTAGGGCACTATCCACCAAACATGTGTACAACCTTTACACGCCTCATTCTGGAACAGAGCTATCTCCTTCTAGTCTCCAGTCAATGTCTTCCCCATCAAGTTATATCTCTTATGTTGTACACAAAACGAGCCAAAATAGCTAAACTAAGCATTTCAATGAAGCTGATTTGTTCATAAATAAATCTGTCATTAAAACTAAGTAGGTTTTCTATAGTCCCTGTATAATTTTTGCATTATTCCCAAGGAAAATGTTTATCCTGTCCATTAGATTTTATCTTTCCATTGTCTCCTTCCACCTACTGAGAACCCCACTAGCAAAACAATGATATGACTGAGACTTTTCAATGCCTATAATATAAACAAAAGCTACCTCATTACATTTTTATATACATTGAACTTAGGAAACAAAGCATTTTTTTTCATGTTCTGCAAGAATGAAAGGCTGAGATTCTCTTTGACCTTTTCTTTATCTCAATCATGTGCCCACCATGTAATTTTAATACATTTCTTCCTGTTGCCCCCCATCCCTGCAGAGGAATTGGTGTCTGCGTGTCCTGACCCAACGAAGTCCTGAGGATGGTGGCACAGTCCTGAGCAGTTGTGTGCCACCTCAGAAGTCACCAAGGTTACCCTGCCTTTCAAGTTTGGGCCATAAAAAAGAAGTAGAAAAACAAAGTGAAGTGTGATGGCTTATAAAACTCTGCCAACTTTAACTTTATTTGTTTTCTGACAAAATAGGAGAGGTTTTGCTTACGTAAATATTTTAGTCACCTCATTTAATATTTGCCTGTTTACTTTACAGCCTGAAGTGTACCTGTACTAGAAAGGTGAGTTGTGGGTTTGTAAAATAAGGTCAACTGGTTTGAGAGAAGTTTGTAGAGGACAATATTTCACTTACAGTCTTTTAGAACTGAGTTTGCAGTCTCCTATGGTCTTCCTTGTGCAAGAACCCTACTGAAATAATCACGATCAGTATTTTAGAGAAGTCATGATGAGTTTAACCGTGCTGCTCACTGGAGAGCAGTGCTAATGAGGGTGGAGTGGCCCAGGTTGCCTGCACAGACTTCTTTTATTCTCCACCATGCTTCCAAAGGAAGTTTTTGAAGGAGATAGGAAACCTGGCTGGCAGGCTTGACTTCCCTTTTTTCCTTTTTTAGTGTGTAATTTCTTTTCCTTTTGCTGACAATTCTTTAACATTGGTATAAAGCCTAATATATTAGGAGAGATGCCATTATAATACTCCTGGAGCTGAGAGAAAATTAGAAGTACAGGAGAAATGAACAGTGTTACAGATGTTTAAAAAGGTGTCTGAGAGTGCTCCCTGCATCACCACCCAGCACTGAAACCACTGATCCTCTGAGAGGTTCTCTCTGTCTATCACTATGGTCTGACATTATGGGCTTCCGCTTTTATTGTTTTGGGATTTCTGTGGTTTTCCAGCCATGTCATAGGAACTTGGGGAATCCTGCCCCAGATAGTTTGTCTCTTACATATGAGTTTTCACTAAACAGGTCCCCAAGATCTCTTTGGGGTCCAGAAGTAATGAGGTGGATTTTGTGTCTGTGCAGGGAGATGGAGCTGACTGCCCGTGGTGAGGCCCCGTGTGTTGAGAAGGAGCTGGGAGCCAGGATTCCTGCTGGAAATCAGGGGTAGGGGAGTTCCTCTCATCTTCATTCAAACCTGTAGGAGGTTTCTTTCCTGCACTTAGTAGCACAAAGACAGAAGCCTTTTGTAACTTGTCTACTGTGAGGCCTAACCAAAGTCTCCTGAGTCTTAATAAAGGTTGCAGTCATCCTCAGTGTGGTTCAGTTTTGCAATAAAGGTTGGTGCATTTCAATAACTTTTGAGTTTTCCAGAGACAGGCTTTGCCTGAGCAAAGAGACATGGGATCCATGACAGACAGGGCATCATTTAGTGTTCATATCAAGGAGTGGTAGGATTTTTCCACACCACCTTAGAATCTGTTATGGTGGATTATGCCTTCAGAAAAACTAATTTATAATGTTTCAAGTAGAAAGTGGATCATAAGTGCTCTGTCTTTTTGTACAAAGCCACTGCTGTCAGCCCATAAGGCAAATCCAGGGAGGCTTCTGTTTTCCATTTACCGTACTTTTCAATTGATTGGTCAGTGGTGTGTATCTTTTTTCAGTTTCTTTATTCCCTCTATTTCAGACTTGGAATATCATTGCCTGAAATCCTGAGGGTAACATTATAGATTTCTTTTTATTTCACACAGAGACCTTTAAACACACAACATACCTGAATTGCACCCACCCCCCCCACCCCCATCTAGCTTTAAACCAGTCTGGGTGTGTAGCTCAAATCACAGACTGAATGCTATTATATTGCTTCTTTATAATATTGCTTCTTTATAATATTGCACAATTTAAAAGGTTGGACTAATATAGGGACAATCCTTTTCATAGGTGTGCATTATAAATATAGCATGACTAGAGATGGAAGAATGGAAGAATATCTTAATATGAGGTGTTATAGCCAAGCTAGGTTTATAGTGAAATCAAAAGTGCAAGAAGAAAGAAAAGCTCTGAAAAGCAGGAGGGGATCATGGAAGGCTATGGATGGAAAATAAAATAGCAGATTTTGAAAGCTGAAGTTTTGTAGCTAAAAAATTCTACCTGCCATCCAGTGTGGATATTTATTTGGGATAAATAAAACAGGAGTTGAGACTGTTGAAATGCATATATCAATCATCTGTAAGATAAAGCAGGTGGGGAAGATTGAAAGATTACAGAACAAAGAGGAAAGTGTAAGTAAAAGGAAGAAAATAAAAGAAGTCTGTGTGAAGGCTAAGATAAATAAGAGATTTTCTGAATACACAAGAAATGAGGTCACTGGAGAATGCAGCTGAGTTTGAGACATTGCAAAGGTAACCTACCTTTGGTTGAGAGCAATATATTTTTCAGACGTTAAATTCTTTGAGTCCATTTTCTTGATGAAGATAAGGATAATACAAAGAAGAGACACCGAAACAGAAAAAGGAGTTAATATAGACTCTGAACACTGACAAAAATTAGGACTTTAAAAATCTACCCATATTTCTGGGAGAAAATGAAACACTTAGGAGGAGACATGAACATGCTGACCATGTTGAAAATTTATTATTGGAAATAGTGCCTGGCTGGAAATGCCTGAAGTCTTGAATTACTGTCCTGGACAGTGAGTTCTTAGCGGATTTTAAGTCATGACATGCAGTTTGGATAGTCTGTGGTAACAAGAGAATAGTTCTGTACACAGCAGTTTCCATATCCTTGTGTTCTATGGGCTATTTTCAAGTTTGCAATAGAGAGAAGGGCACCAAAATGAGACCAGGGTGAGGCTGATGTGGAGGAGCAGTGGAGAGAGGCCACCCCACTCTGTTTGAGTCAGGGCATTTAAACACAGTGAACTGTACTTAGGAGAACAGGAAGGACCACGAGCTTGTGATCAGGTAAAGAATTTATAATATGCTTTCAAAGACAGCCCAGACCAATGGAGAGCAGTAAGACTGAAAAGTTCTCAGCAGCAGAAACCCTCTCCAAAAAGAATAAAATAAAATAAAATAAATGAACAGCAAAAAGAATCAGAGCAAGGTGTGAAATGCAAATACAGAAGCTTCATGTAGTCTGATACTGGTGAGGCATGACAGTATCATAGTAATGCTCAAAAGACCAGTCTCTGGTTTTAATTATCTTTTAAACAAGTTATTGTACAATCAGAAAAGGTTGAAAACCACTGCTAGTATGGTACAAGGGCAGAGAGACCTTATTTGTTAAAGTTACAGAAAGCAGGTCTATAGAACAGAGGAAATTAGGAGGTCATCTCATTGAGTCAGAGATAATTCTGAAGGGAATAGGCAGGATAAATGCTACCAGGTTAGCTGAACTCTTTTGAGATGAAAGAACAAAGGAGATGAACTAAGAGAAATCAATGGCCACTGTATTTATTTGGAATTCCTTACACAAATCGGGAGCAATTGCATATATAATATGTTTCACTAATGGTAGCAAGAGAAAGATGCAATTGGAACAATAATTTAAAGGGTTAGTGTATCTAAGGTTTTAAAAATATAGACATTTAACATTAGCATTTACAGTGAGCTATTTTCTTTGCAAATAATTACACATAATATTTTTGCAAGACAGCTCTATTGCAATAAATAATAAAAAAGGCAGAAAAACGTCAAAATAGAAATTTTAATTTAAAAGTGGTTATAACTCTGGTTATTGTAAAATTTCCTGCATTGATTCCCCAACAGTACAAGTAAATTGTGTGTGGAAAGAGGGAGTAAACATTACTTTACTGTATCTACTTTTGTGTCTACCATTTACCCTGTTTGAAAACATGTATAACAAGAGGGATTGTGTCATCAGAGGAGTTTCTTGATTTTTGGGTTTGGTTGGGTTTTTCTGTTTGTTTATTTTAAATTAATTTAAATATATATCTTTGCAGAGGAGCACACAGATGCACACACCACACACTAACGCATATATGTTCATTTATTTATATATACAGTATCATAACCCAGAAGTTTGCATGCTGTAGTTCTGAACTAAAATTGTGAGAGCCCTTCAGGGATCGGTGCTTCCCAAGAGCCTCCCTGTTCAACCAGAGCTCCCCTTTTGCTTCAGCCACGGTCTCTTCTGGAACACAACACTTCATGCAAAAGTGCTAACTGAAACGGGAGGTAGAAGGGACACAGGATTTTTTTTTTTTTTTTTGCCAGAGACAAATAAACTCCTGTTCAAATGTAAAAATGCAGAATTCTGTCTGTACATAGACCAAAAAGTGCTATACTTTTTTTTTATATTAGGAGTCCATCAATAGCTGAGCTGAAGCTGTAACATCCTGCCTGGAAATGGGGGCCTTTCCACCAGAGTGATGATGGATCATCAGGCTGACTCTATCAAATAGAAAACTTAAATCTCCAATAACTGAGGCTCAGGTATGATGCAGGACCACTTCTATTCACCCAAGCATGACCGCCTCCATAGAAGCTGTCAGCAGAGGTCCCTATGGTCTACTGAAACCTGGAGCTTCCCTTTTCTTTTGAGGATGTGAAGATGGACATAAATGTAAGTTAAGAGCAAAAGATGAAGCACATTGAGAGTGGAGAGCAGTGTATGATTGTGAAGGTGAATGAGTATTGAATTGCTGTACATTGAAGCAGTTAGGAACATTAATTATGCTGGATTTTAAGTATGAGAAGGGGAACATGCACTATACATGTACTTCTAGGATGTGTGCCTGAGAAATTAACATATATCTGCATAACCCTAAAATACCCTATAGATTCAGAACCATTCCTGAAACTTGCCTAGTTTGTGTTTTGCTTCACTAGGCACTTAGAAAAGGTAGGATTTTCCCTTCTCATTCTCAGGCAAAGTGGGTTCCAAGGTGGTTCAAATCCTGGTAATCTGGCTTGAAGAATGAAATATTCCTGAGAAGAGGGGGTGTGCTGTCTGAAGAAGAGATCTCTGCCAGGGCTGCCGCTCTTACAGGCACATCCAGGCTGGCTGTAAATGAGGTTGTTCAGGCAGTAATGTAGCCTCAGAGCTGCACAGGGCATGCTGTTTACCCAGTTTTTCAGCCATGGAACAACATTCACATCAGTGAATGCAGTGGAGACATACCCAGAATAAGAATGTGATTTATTCTTTCAATGTGAGAAGCAGCTATATGTTCAACAAAGGCTTTCCTTAGACTAATGGCCAAAGTAGGCCCCAGTGCAGCTCCTCTATAGACCGAGAAGAAAGGATTGTTTGTTGAGGCCCAACTGTCCCCAAAAACCAGTCTGCTGAGTGGATTCCGTCATGTATGAGTTCTCTGCTCACTTCATTGTCACGGGTGTTTCCGCAAGCCTGCCATGCATGGCATAACGGGAATTTACTGCAGCACTTGCTGATAGAGCAAATAATTCAAAGCCCTCTCACAGCTTGGAAAGAACAGATGACTACTATAGAACAGTTTAATATATATAAGATATTGTTTACCATCAGAATAGAGGACAATGTGATTTTTCTATAGACCCTCTTATTCTCAAAGAATGGCAAAGCATTTAATGAAGGAATGAGTTAAGTGTTGTGGTTGTCCGGTCCAGAGCAATGGCTGCTTTAGCCTTTCAGTGCAAAATCATTATGTGCTCAGCAGTAGCTCACAGAGCCATGGCCAGTAAGGGCTGTCGTGCTGAGACAGGGACACTGGCCCTGACACTCTCTTTGTCCCTTAAACTGTCTGCAGTATTGCTTACTCTCTCCTCAGATGGGTACCAGAGGAAGAAAGAAGGGAAGTTTTGTAAATTATGAGGTTTTCCCCAGTGCCAATGACAATAACTTTGACCATGTGGCACCTTTAACTGTGAATTGCAGCAGCTGCAGTTGGGTGAGTCCTGGTTTGTGTGTAGGAACCATGTTCTTCACAACTATTTTCTTGGTCAGCATGTGTCTCCTGTATTGGGAAAAAAAATATGTGCTCTCCTGCTCCAGTGTGGGTAGCTACCCTTCCTGAATTGCTGAAACAGCCAAGGAGAAAAACTGCACTGTTTGCTTTCCAGGGAGAATTGACTTCAGCTGAATTTCAAAGCCAGTTACGCATGTGCTTCATGTAAACTAATGCTCCTGAAAATTGCTGCTTTTTAAACCAAATTTATAATAGCACTCATTTTGGATGCTACTCATTTCAAGCCTTTTGAAGTACTGTTTTTATTTGCATATCTCTAGCACTGATTTTTGGATGTAACACTGCTGTGTTCTTTGTCTTTCTTAGTATTTGGTTTAGGGTGTCATTACAGAAAAGACCACTCCTCCTAGCAGTGAGGTCTGTCTCACCTAGCTATTGCAAAGACATTGAAGGATGTGGTGCAGAACAAATACTTGTGCTCCCACAACCAGCTTACAAGTTAGAACTGCTCATTAGCAAGCTCATTTGGTGCTTGCACAATTTGCAGTAAACTTGGCTGGAACTGTAGGGTAGAAGTCATTGCTCTAAAATTAAGGTGATCAGCTGAGGAAGGCAGTGTAAGTCTGTGTGTATGTCATGCTCTAAGCGTGAGCCCTGTTAAAGGATCCCCAGCTCTGCTCTCCCTTTTCCATCCCTTGCACATCACACAGTGGTGGATCAGCACAGATCCACAGCCCCTCTCCAGCCCGGGAATTTGGTGGACCGCTTGTGGAGCCCCAGAGCAGGACAGAGATTGTGACTTCATGCTCCACAAAGGCAGAATTTCTTCTGGTTGGGCTGAGCTCTCTGAACCTGTTTGCCATGCAGGTTTTCTCAGATGGGGCTTGTCATACAGAGCCTCACAGTTCAGTGTTTAGACTTGTGAGTTCTCTGGTTTCAATCTGTGCAGACAAATGCACATTGACTGAGAAGATAGTACCCCAGAGGTCTCTGATTCAAACACTTCAACATATCCCTATCTTCAGCCATGTGGAGTATTTAATTTTTAATAATACACACATTTGGACAAAAACACAAACTATTAATGAGACTGCATGAGCAGAAGGAGAGGCTGTGTTGATCAGCTCTTTTTCTGCTGGAAATTATTCATTCAGGTCACCCTTTTACTGTAAAAGTTTGGGAGCAGGAGTGAGTCATGCTAAGAGCTTAAGGGGGTGGAGTGGTTCCACTGGATGCAGAATGATAGAAGAAGGTAGAGAGGGTGGGGAGGAGAAGAGCCACTGCCCCCTCATGCTCCTGCTCCTGGTCATGGTCCTGCATGACATGCCTTTTGCTGCTCCGGCGGCTGCTGCAGCCCAGCAGCTGCTCCTGTGTACGAGGCTGATTTCCCAGTGCCTCTCCGTGCCTGCCGTGCCTCCTGTGGCACTGGTGGCTCTCTGTGTCCCTGGGCTGTGCCCGTCACCCTGGGCACTGCAGGGAGAGCCGCCCGTCCCCACTCCCATCAACGCGCTCTGGGCTCAAGGGGACTTGCAGAGATGAGGCTGTGACTGCTGTGAAGGCTACTGCTGTACCTCAGCAGCTGGATGGATGACACTGAAAGTGAGAGAAGGGGAAGAAAACCCACACAAGAAGTTTTGGAAAAATCTTTATCGAACAATACCTGTTGTGGGAACTGCTTTCAGTGAGATGCAAACGCATTTTCCTTTCATTTCTGCAATGGTTCTGAGCTGCTTCATTAATAACAGACTTGTTTGGGAGACTGACAAGATGGGAACCAGCTCTGTAATTACACACTGCTCTTTTTGTGAGGACTGCCATGAAAACAATGCTGTGTTCTCATTTTCTCCAAAGACAAGCAGGGAAACATATTTCTAACACCTTGCCCTCCGCTGCAGCTGGACACTGCTCCAGACTGACATGAATCAATTAAAAGTGAAAATATAACCCATAGAAACATTATTCAGTAAGCTTCATACAAAAGAAAGCATTTATACCTGCCTAATTAAAGGATGAGAAAAAAAGTATATATTTTTGGCAATAGTTGTGGAAGTACTTCGCTTTTTTTCAAAAGTCAGACCATCATAGCACAAACAATTAGCAAAATAAAAATGTTTCCTTTTCCTGGACTTGGCTAATTAAAAACTCTCCCTCATCAATTCACTGAACACCGAGGGAGACATTTCATGGCTTTTTAGCACCTGGAATGCCATATTTATTTTTCAATTGAAAAACTGTATCATCGTGAACTGCCATATACACAGCTTACCTGGATTCTCTAAATAAAGCAGTGATAATCTTTATCATTGCTCTCTTGACTTTGTTTCAACATTCTTTTTAATGCAAATTTCCTAATCTAACTTGTAAAACATTTAATATTTAGAATATACTCCTTTAAGATCCATCAAAAGAGGCAAAGCTGCACAACAATGCCTGGTGCTGGAGCATTGTGAGCCTGCTACAAAGGAATGAGGTGATTCTTTCTTTCAGGTCAGAAGGTCAGGCTTCACTGCATTAATTTTGCTGAGTCTCTTTGTTATTTATAACAAACAAGGTCATTTATTTTCATTTCCTTGTTTCTAATTGCATGCATCTCCTTTGGAGTATGAACTCGGTAAACAGGTGGCTGAAATGCTGGGGAAAATACTTGAAGCTGTTCTAGAAAAAGGGCATGTCCCACACTGGTAAAGCAATTTGATGAGTTAGAGATTTAGTCATAGCAGGATGTGCACCTGCTTGAAAGCAAACACACTTCTCTTTGGCACACACAGATACATGCAAATTAAAAGAGATTATTTCACTCTGAATGGTGGGTTGATATTTGATCAAATTTAACACTGTATATTTTATATAAAGCCTTGGTGTATATTAGTGAAATACAATCTCTTTTCAGCTACTTTTCATTTTTTTTTCAACTTCTCTTTGAGTATTACAAATGAATGATATTTCTTCACTAGCTGAGCCTACAAAAAGAGTATGTCTCTGGAGGAGAACTTTATCAGGGGATCTTTATGATGAGAACTACCTACATGCACTGAAAAAAAATGGGATAATGAAAAGCTAGGATGCTTGACTGACAAGGAATAAACCAGATCTTAAATTTTTTATTCTAAAATGAATTCCCACAAATTAAAGGGCATTCATTGGAGTGATAGCACTATGTCTTTTTAATCCTGTAAACCCCACGTTTCCAGGCAGCCCAAATGGAACTCGTAAATATATTCATGGGCAGCTTTTTGCATAGGTAGTTATTGAATTTGCATTTCAAAATACTGGCACTGTAGGGCTAAATCTGTGGCTGCTTTGTCCTGAAAGATGAGATACACTGTGGACTACCTTGATTTTAGGGGTAGTTGAGAATATAGCAGGGAGCAGTAATTGTCTGGCCTGACTGAGCTTCTGTTGGTGGTGGTTGAGAACAGGTCCAGAGCTGAATCCATAAGGGAGGCAGAGGGAGATTTCTTAGCAAGGTCTTCCAGTTCCCCAGAGAACGGGAGGCACCATGCCCTGTGTCCACAGGCTCTGCACTGAGCTTTGGAGCTCAGGAAACGTCTCTGAGCAAGGGAAAGCGTGGGAGGGAAGCTGTAGAGAAGGATGTGCCATCTCAAGAGACAACTCTTTTGTCTCTTTGCTAGGATTGGGCATAGAGGGGCTGTTTGGAGGAGGCTCTGCAAGGGGCATGTATCCTCCTGCTTAAATTGTCCTTTTCTGCAGATTTTTTCCAAAGAGTGGGGCAGGGAAGGCAATTTGGTTATAAGAATTATGCTACAGCTTTCATTGTTTAGGATGCATACTGTAGCCTTTCTATGAGAATATTACTGTCCTGGGCTTTTCTTTCCATGCATTTGAAAATATACTTTGTAATTTCAGGGAGACAATATCATTAAATGGTATGTTGGAAGAAAGAAAATATTTTGTATCTCTAAAATCGATAAAAATACAAATCCTTTCTTTAGAAAAATATTTGTTTCTTGAATGTAATTATAAATGTCATTGTACATTCTTCCTGACTTCAATGCTTATCTTGAGGAGTTCAGTGAAAATAAATTGTTTTCATGAAAGAAGAGAAGCCATTTGATAAACACACTGTCTCGGAAAATTGTTCCTGAAGCAGAGGTCATTCTCTCACTTTAAAAGAAAGAGAATATGTTTTAGAAAACAAGCCAGGCAGCAGAAAAAAACATTTTTTGTTTCAGACAATTCATTTTAAAAAGCAATGTGTAAATCACATGGAAAATTCTGCATTGATTATTTTGACTGCTGTAGAACCCTGGAATAAATGAAGTTGAAATAGACTTATATCAAAGAACATTGCATTCAGTAGCAACTCAGAGTGTTATTTTACTACTGATTTTTTTAGATTTGGTTTTGTGATCAGATGTTTTATTAAATATTAGCCATTCATGGTAATGGGGACTGATTCTTTAAGACCAGCTTGGCACATACTGTTCATGAGCTTCAGGAGATAGTCTTAAGAACTGGAATCTGTCTTTTCAACACTGAAAATTCAGCCCACTAAAGCATCAAAAAAAAAAAAAAAAAGCTCAACTCTCTAAGTTGGGACAACTGAAGATAAGTCCTGAATGAAAGTATAGCAATTCATTTTAGAGATGTTATTGCAGTCCCTAATCACACCTTCTGTTTCTCAATTTTCAATCTGATGAATTTATGTATGTGTCTATTACTAAGTCTCAAACTCCATTGTACAAGTACTTATAAAATAGTGCTTCATTTTTTTAATCCTCAGCTAGAATTATGCTGCTATTAATATCAGAGTTATTAATATGCTCTCAGAAGACCACATCATTAATTAGAAGACCTAAAGGATAACTAATGGGTTCTCTGGAAGACTACTCCCAGTTATTGTATGGATCTGATCTATCCAAATAAAGCTGTACATCTACAGCCCTATTAATTTTTTAAATTTTTTTTAATATCTTCACATTCCCTAGGATTGGTCACTAATTATTTAATGTTATAATCTGTGCTGGTAGATGGTGTGACATTAATACCATGGTAAGTCACTGTAACATTTGAAAGGGACATGATGACAGCAGCATTTTAAAATAATTACTTTTGTTTTCAAGGCCTGACTGTGAAACTATACATTGCTTTTACCTTGGCAGTGTCCCACCAAGTCCTTCATTGGCTTCCAAGAGATGACCAAAAGCCCATCCCTTCCACAGCCACCAACAAAGGATATGCATTGTGGTGCCAAGGTTGGACAGAGCCACCTGCCCAGCTCTGGGGACAGTCAGGGCACTGCTGCTCACCTTGCTCCCAAGGGCAAGCGTGCCCTTGTGTTGGGGATTGCTGAATTAAACTCACAAGATCTCAGAACGACATTTCATTGATCGCTCCAGAAACATGCCCACATCCTTCTTTAGATGCTTTACATTGCAATGTGTGCGCCTGAAATATATCAGAGGTCATATGTGTATATTTCCAATTGCCTAAAAGAACATGGGATGAAATTAAAACTGAAAAGCATGCATGAGTGAATTTGTTGCAGATGCAAGGATTAAATGTAACCTTTCTTACCTGGAAAAACTCTTCAGTATATCTCACTAAGACTTTTCAATAAAATAATTCTTTCAGTAATTAGGTTTGGTTCTACTGTAAAATCAAAGTTTCTTCCTATCACATTCCTCAAGACTAACAGCGAAATTTAAAGAAGAATTTGGAATGCTCATGGTGAGCATATTTTTCTTTCTGTAGACTTTGTCCTTGTAAATTCCCTGTAAAAAGTAGATGCCAGTAGCTTTTTTCTCACCTCATAATAGTTCCAGCAGTTTAAATTCAACAAATGTATGAATGTGGAGAGATGGAGGAGAAAACCAGAAACATACCACACAGCTTTATATCAATAGCTGATATAAATTATATATATGTACATGTAATTTTATATATATGTAAATATATCTATGTGGTGTGTGTGTATATATATATATATATAACCATCTCTAACCAAGTTTTCCGGTCTTGCTTTAAAATGGCATCTCTGGAAGAAAGGAATACACTGCATTTTCTTAGCATCAGATAAAACTTTTATTCTTTAATGCTAATCTAGAAGTGACACTGTTCCAGTCATTGTTCTCTTAGAGAAGTGAATTTTTATATCACTGGACAGTTCCTTTACTGTTTTCAGTGCTGCAATCAGTTTGTTTTTCAACGTGGTCTTTATCTCACAATAACTGTGTACTAGTATGTGAGGATACTGTAACACTGCAGTCAATAGCAACAGGATATTCCCTCTGCCAAAAAGTAATCCTATATTGTCCATTACACACAGGTTATTTCGGAAGGTTATGGAATACTTTCTTTAAAGCAGCAGAAACCTTTTTCCTGTGACGCAGTTCAGCAGTATTGATGGCTGTCTCTTCTCCCTAAACAACTCAAGTATCTGTTTTTCTGCTAGAATATTATTTGAAATACTGTGTGTGATTTGAGGTGGTAAAGTATTTCTGATAAAATAAGAGATTTCAGCAATTCACAGAAACATCAAAGAGGCACATTTACATCTTAGAAAAGTTTAACGATTTTTGTTTAATTCCCCATTTCACAAATTTCCCAATTTGGGCCTGAAAGAATTTTCACAAACCAAAAACTTGCAGTTGTGTTTTTTTGTTTTTTTTTTCCCTTGCAACAATCCATACTTGTATTTTGAAATAATGATTTGTATTTTAAACAATGACTATAGTTTTTAAATAGTCCTTTGATTTGCAGTTCTCTAGTTATGGCAACTGAGACAATGAGAAGGTAAATGATCATCTGGCAGGCAAACACTAAACTCCAGCTCCCCCGATTGTTTGGCTTCTCCAATCTGTTGGCTGAAATTCCCTCCTTTACTGCAGGAAACATAGTCAGTGACTAATAAGTGTTTATTGATCTCTGCTTGAGATACTTGCTAAGAGATGTAGATATCAATGAATATTTGATCTGACAATGTTGAGAACAACAGTATTTTCTTTATGGCCTCACTTATACAGGATATTCATGCATGTGTGATCACTTCTAAATGCCATCTGACTCTACCACCTGATGAGAAGGGGACTTCAGTGAGATAAACTCTAATGAATTAATATGCTATTAATTGTACTTTTTCTTAGCCAGATGTTAGTAGTGTAGTTGTTGCTTTGAAGGGTAAGTCAAAATATTATTGATTCTCAGCAGCTGTACTTGATAAGTAGAATATAGGTCTAATTCAAAGCCCATTGCAGTCAATTATAGGGACTTTCTATTGATTTGAGGAGGCTTTAGACTCTTTTCTAAAGCAGACCTGCTTGGCGCTCTGTCTTTCTTTTCTCCTTCTGTATTCCACCCTTTTTGTTTTGTGCCCCTCCTCCACATGTGCTCTGGGGGGAAGGGGCTAAAACATCTTAACAGGTGACAGCAGAGATTTTGTATTCCTCCCTTTCCTCTTGTTCTTCCCACTTCTTACAGAAGCCAAAAGACACAGTGTAGGAGACTGGAGAAACAGTGGGTCCTAGGATGGTGAATATTTATCTTTCTCTCTCCCTTTTCTTTCTTTCTCCCTCTTTCTTCTACCTTCCTTTTCTTAAAGCTGAACCAAAAATTTCCAGTAAGTACCTTGTTGTGTCTGAATAAGTTAAAGTTTGCTGAGCTAAAGTTTGAAAGTAGCTTACTTCACCTGGATCTTTTAAAATTTGTTAAGTACCTTATCCTAGTTGAGTGTTCTAAAGTTTGTAGGTAAATGTTATTTTTGAACCTCCTGAGAATTTGTGTGTTTTTTCCCATGCACTGCACATGGTAAATCCATCCACCTTCCCTAAGCCTGTGGAGAGGGCTGGGGCAATAGATGTGGACCCTGCATTGTGGAAGCCAATGTCAGTTCTTTCTAATGCTGACTGTGCATTGTAAACCAGAGAGTTTCAGTCCAGCCTTGGCTCATTCCATCCCTTCTCCCTCGTTTTCCTGCCCCTCCCATGCTTGCTGCTCTTTGCCAGTGGGAGGGAACTGAACTGTGTGGTCAGAGATGGAGGATTGCTGAGGTGTGATGCTTCTGGAGGACTTGGCCACCCACCTGAGAATTTGGGTGTTAGGAGATCTGGTCTGCTTGCTCTTACCTCTGAGTTCCTCATCCTGTGGTTTGCTGGAGGGAATCTTCCAATGCCTCTGTTACTGAGCCTCAGATACTATTTCCATGGTGTATTTCCATGTTTCTGAAGTGACACAGGGTTTGCAAAGGCTGTAAGGACACAAAGTTTGGCCTAGTACAGAAAAAAAAAAAAAAAAAAAAAAAAAAAAAAAAAAAAAAAAAAAAAAAAGTTATAAGGCTTTTGTGGGAATCAGTCAGGCTTGGAACATTCATATTTACCTGTGCAAGTTGAAAGGTTTCTGGGCAGCAGTGAGAATTTGTGCAGGTACACTTTCAAGTCTGTATATGACTGATTCACTCACTTCAATTTCTGTTCTTACATCAGAAAAGCAGTTTGAGTGTTCTTAATGGCTTTTAAAATTGAATTGTGATGATGACTCAGAAGAAAGTATAGCTGAAGATGGAACAGAGTCACCATTTGTTGCTTCCTGAATGATAATTGTTGGCATCAGTAGGCATACATTCAAACCTTTATGAAACAAGGCTTTTTGAAAAGTTTCTTTGAAATTGAGGCTACCCAGGACCAGGGAAATTACTGGAGTACTCCACTTACAGTAGATAGATACTCACTTTCATTAAACCAGCAGAAAAAAGAGAATACTTACTCAAAATTGCAAATACTTCATAATTCCATCTACTCTGAAAGAAAAAAAAAAAAGAAAAAGTAGAATTTCAAAGCCATAGTTTACTGTAGGACCTTTAAGAGAATGGCTTGAGAGAAGAATTTGTTGGATTCCTTTCAAACATCTTATTCAGAAAGTTATAAATACTTTGGCTCATTTTCCATCTTTAAGGTACTCCTGAGATAAATGCATTGTAATAAAAACACATAATGACGTCATGTATATGGATTGAAAGTACAGCAGAGATTACTCAAGTTTACTTATTTAATAAACTACATTGAAGAGGTGTTGAGAAAGAAAAACACACTCTTGCCTAATTCATTAGTTTGTACAATTCTCTCTGGTACAGTATCACATAAACCATAATATTTTATTTAAAAAGAAAAATAAATTAACATATATATCCCAGTTTCTCTCCTGTTTTTTCTTTAGATCATTTTAGATCACTTATTCATTTCACTGCAGTCATATTAATTCTGCAAAAGACTTACAATGGGCACAAGGTAGAGGTGACAAAGGTAGATTATAGCCAGGAATTGGAATTCTTTTTTTTTGTTGAAAATATTGACGTTCTATTTTAGTTTCATGGTAGTATAAACAAACAGTATTTCAAAACTTTTCACCAAATAATACTTTGGGGTATGTTACCTAGCTTGAATGTAATTTTTTTTTTTTTTTTTTTTTAATGCTGACTGAGTCTGTTTCAATTTTACATTAACTTTTTGAGCCAGTGATGTCAAAACAGAGTATTCTGAGGTATTACTGTTGTGCCTGTTCTCTTACCTTCAAAAGGAACTGTGTTGGAAACAGCAGAGTACTTCAAATCATGGCTCTTTACATCCCCGTGATTTGCTCATCTCCTGACCCCAAGCCTCCTGGCCCAGCGGCAGGAGCTCCCCCCAGCCCCTGCTGTGCCTGCCAGCCCCGCCTGCCTGGCTGGCCCTGCAGCAGAGGCTGCTGCTCCAGCAGGGCCAGGAGAGCCGGGCTGTGCTGCCTGGCAGGAGCCGTGCCCAGCCAGAGGGGTGTGCGCTGCCAGGGCCAGGGATGGCACAGGGCTGCAGCCCTGCAGGGCTTGCACTGCAGCTACAGCACCAAAGCCACACTAGCAAGCTTTGCTGTTCATTTCTCACCCATGGAGTCTTCCTCTGACTTCAGTGGAAGTATGCTTCCAGATTTCATTAGAAGTGTAGAGACACAGAGCTAGGCAGTGGGAAATGCCTGTGTTCATATAGCAGAGCAGTCCAGAACTTGAGGGCAGAGATCTGTTCCTGTACCTGAGGATCTGCTTAATCTGACATGTGCACTTGGCTAAAATTCTACTTTTACTTTCAGCCCCAGTTGAAAGGTGTTTGCTGTGCCTGTACACTACCACTTTTCCATCACTGTGTTGGAGAAATGCTCTAATGCAATGTTGCATTCTGAAATGGTTTCATTGTCCTTTTCTGAACAATTTGTTTCTCAGAAGTGTAAGTAATTTTTTGCCACAGATATGGGGTGTGCCAGTGTGAATACTCTGTGCTGTATGTGCCTTAACCATTTCTCTTCTAGCAACAGAGTATATTTTGCTATCTTTTCCCTTCGGTTAAAAATGGTTGCCACAATGAATATGAAATTGGATTAGGTATTTGACAGTGTATGCCTGTTATCTTTGCTATTGAGGCATTTACCCATTCATACACAGTTTTCTAGAAAGTTGAATTCTGAATACTCTATGGAAACACAAATATGTATCTGTGCTATGTTTAATTCTGCTCTTAGTGCAAAATACCATGCTAGAGATCTTTATTCAAAGTGTGATACTTCAGAATCAATACCCTGAATAAGTGTGATCTGGCACGTCCTTTGCAACCAGGAACTACTTGTGCTACCAAAAATATTGAACGTAAGATTCCTAGGAATGGAGTTGGGAAGATGTTTCTTTCTACATGATGTAGCTGTATTTTTTTTTTTTTTTTTTTTTTTTAACAGTTTTACAGTTTGCTCCCGATGTTTTTAGCCAATGAAAAATCATGCCTGGGGATGAAGTATGGGGCACTAAGCTCCTGAAGCAGGCATCAGAAGTTGGACTGAGCATGGGCCCAGGATGTCTGTCCTTCAGAGAAGGTCTTGCTGCTGTTGTACAGTTAAGCCTTGTATACTTATGTTACCATTGTTATTTTGCAGCCAAATGATGTAAACTCCATCTGGGACATACTTTCAGCCGCATTGGAACTTCCCACGAATCCACCCCAGACCCGAAAGGCAATCCTCTCCCTGTCATGGAAAGCCTTGAGTCCAGGGCGTGTTTCCATCCCTCTTCCTTGGACCTTGTCTGCAGGGCTCAAGCCGTGAGGTTAAATGGCCTCGTACCACTTTAGTGTTTTCTCCGAAAGTTCTGGAGCACAGTTTCGGGTCAGCAAAGCTCCGGGCAAGGGGGCAGATGTGGGCTGTGCCTACAACTGACAAAACAAATCTGGGTTATTAGCAGGTTGCTTTATCTCATCACCCGGACACTTTGCGAGTGTGAGGAGGTTTCTGTAAGTGAGGCAAGTTGCTGTGGTTTAAAGTCTTGCTCTTGACAGCACGTTAGAAAAACCTCGTTTCTTCTGTAACCAACCTGACGCAGCAAGGCAGCGGTGCGAATCGATAAAGTGCATTATCAAAAAAAAAAAAAAAAAAAAAAAAAAAAAAAAAAAAAAAAGGAGGAAAACTGGTGGAAGCGGTGAAAGTTACCCACCTGGAACCTTCCGGGAGCGAGGACAGCCATGGGCAGGGCCGGCCCCGCTCCGGGCCGGGCGGGCAGCGGCGGCGCGCCCCGGGCGGGGGGGCGGCGGGAGGGGCGCGGCGGGGCGGGGAGGGGCGCGGGCCCGGCCGCTCCGCCCGGAGCGCTGCCAGCGCCGCCGCTCGCTCGGCACTTCGCCCCGCAGCGCGCCCGGCCGGCGCAGCCCTGTTGCACCGAGTCCGGGGTAGCCGCCCCCTCCCCGGCAGCGCGGGGCGGCCGCGGCCCCGCCGTGCCCCGCTCCCCCGGCGGTGACGGAACCCCCGCCTTTGTCGGGCGGGCAGCGGCGGCGGCCGGTCCGTCCGTCAGTCCGTCCGCGCCGGGCGCGTGGCTCCTTTGTGTACAGCAGCTGCTCCTGAATGCGGAGGCAAAGCCTGGGGCTTGGCACTGAGCTTTAAAAAAACAACAGCCCTCCTTCCCTCCCTCCTTCCCTCTCCCCTGTCCTCCCTCCTTTCCTCCCCTCCCCTCCTCCCGCCGAGGTGGACGGGCACCCACCTGGGCTCCGCTGCCCACCTCTCCTCTCATCCTCCTCTCTTCTCCTCCTTGTTTACCTGCACTTTTCCGCCGCCTCTTTCCCCGCTGTCCCCGCCGTCCCCGGCCCTCGCTCGTCCCCGCTCTCGGGCAGGCTCGGCGCCCCGCAGCTCCGCTCCCTCGGCGGTTTGCCGGTGCCCCTAGCCCGGGGAAGGCACTTGAAGGTGGATCTATTAAACCTCCCGGCGGTCTCTCCAAGTGGACCAAATCTCCAGCATGGATGTAAGATTTTACCCGGCTGCGGCGGGCAGCGCGCTCCCCGGAGACCCCTCCAACCTGGACTTTGCCCAGTGTTTGGGTTACTACAACTACAACAAGGTGATTATTCCCGCGGGTGTTAATTCCTCGTGCTGCTGCCCGGGCCGGTTGCCCGCGGACCGGAGTTGGGGCTCCGTGGGACGGCGAGGCTCGGGGCTGGGGGATGCGCGGAGCCCGGGGCGGGTGCGCCCGCCGCTCTCCGCGGGGCCGGGGGATGCCCGGCCGCGGAAAGTTGTGGTCGGCGGGGCCGGGCGGCTCCTCCTGCCGCGGCCGCCGCGGGGCTCGCCCCGGGGAACCTGCTCTCGGGCCGGTGCTCGGGCGGTTCATAGGGGTGCGAGCGGCAGAGAGGGGAAGAGCTCGGGGAGACGATCCTGCTCCCCATGGCCGGCGAACAAAGGCGCGTCCCGAGCGCGCAGCGTTCGCGGTGGGTCGGGACTTGCCGAACTTTCCCCGGGCGGGAGCCGCGGCGGCTCCCGGCGCGTCGGGCAGAGCCCAGTGGGCTCGGACTGCCCTGTGAGGAGAGGACAGAGCTTCCCTCTGCTCTGTTCTCTCGGCTCAGTCCGGCTCTGTTATGGCCAGTTCCTAACTAGAGGATTATCCAAACGGCAGGATTATCTACAAGTGCATCAGCTGCTGGTACAGGAGGGTAACTAACGCTCCACTTTGGCGAGGGCTGTCAGAGAAGTTGCAGTACCACTTGTGTCTATTCACACCTCTGCGGCATGTGCAGTGTTTGGAGGAAACGTTACGGTTAGAAGCAACAGTCAATCTCCAGTGTCTTACCGTCATTTACAGAAATATGTTTTAATAATACGGGGATGATTTGTTTCACAAATTACCCAAATCTGGGAAAGGCAAAGTTGAGAATGACACTGTGACTCATGCTATGTTGAAAAGGACTTAGCTGTTTGCACTGTGATGTGTCAATAGCACATTGAGCTATTAGCACTGGGCCCTCACACATGCACATAAAGATCCCTTTCACACTGTGTTTTTCCTGGTGCTATGTTTGTCCAACCTCTGGGGCCTTTTGTGAGGCACTGTATGAGATGCTGGGGAAAAGAAGGGTGCTGCATGAAGCCTGATCTTGCATTAAATCCCGTTTTGGTTTTTTTTTTGCAAAAATCCTTTCCAAACGAAGAGATAAACTTTGCTGAAATATAGAACTCACTTTCAGAGAGAGAAGTAACGTGGGTTCAAATAGATTCAGTAGCGGGAGAAAACTTTCTGCTCGAGAAATCGCGTCTGGGTGGATGTCGTGGGTGGACTCTGTCGCTGGGCAGGCTGATGTCCATCGGGGCCGCTGCTGCTGAAGTTTGTCACGGCGCAGTGTCCGCTCCCTGTCCAGCTGTCCGCGGTGTCCGGCCGTGTCTGTGTCCAGCTGTCCGCGGTGTCCAGCTGTGTCCAGTTGTCCGCCCCATGTCCAGCTGTTCGCGGTGTCCGGCCCTGTCCAGCGGGCCGCGGTGTACGACTCGTGTCCGTGTACAGTGTCCGGCCGTGTCCAGCTGTCCGGCCGTGTCCAGCTGTCCGGCCGTTCCAGCTGTCCGGCCGTGCCCGTGTCCAGCTGTCCGCCGTGTCCAGCTGTCCGGCCGTGTCCCAGCTGTCCGGCCGTATCCAGCTGTCCGGCCGTGCCCGTGTCCAGCTGTCCGGCCGTGTCCAGCTGTCCGGCCGTGTCCAGCTGTCCCCGGCCGTATCCAGCTGTCCGGCCGTGCCCGTGTCCAGCTGTCCGGCCGTGCCGTGTCCAGCTGTCCGGCCGTGCCCGTGTCCAGCGCCGGCCGTGCCGCGCGCCGGCCGTTCCCACGCATGCGCCCTCGCGGTGCGGCGGCGCGGCGTGGGGACCGGGCCGCGCGGGATCCTCCCACGCATCCTCCCAGCGGTGCGGGCCTCCCTGGGACCATCCAGCGGGAGATTTCCATCCCAGCGGGGATCCATCCCAGCGGGGATCCATCCCAGCGGGGATCCATCCCAGGGATCCATCCAGCGGGGATCCATCCCAGCGGGCCAGCGGGGATCCATCCCAGCGGGGATCCATCCCAGCGGGGATCCGTCCCAGCCGGCCGGAGCGCGGGTGTCAGCCCAACTCGGAGTGCGACTCCGGCAGCAATAAGCCGCCTAGTAAATGTCCGCTGTTGGCTGATAAACTGGCTAATTTTGGAAACTTGCAGCGCTTACTGGCAGCCGGGATGTTTACTGTAAATTTCACTTGTTCTGTGACTTTCCTATGTTGTACACGGTGTGCACTTAATTCAGGCTCAGGTACAGGTTACTTTATAGGCTCTTTCTAAATTTTTTTTGTAAGTCCAAAAATTTTAATGTCTTCTGAATACCAGTAGTTTCTTATTATCTTGCTGCGAGTGCACAGTCATATATAACCTTTTAACTGTATTTTCCATCGTTGTACAATGAGAACAGAGCATGCATTCAGAACAAGTAAAAAGTAACTAACTTATGGCCTATTAAGAAACACATTTCAGTTGCTGTACTCGTGAACATAATTTTGGCAAGTACCTCATAGGCCAGGCTTCCAGTCTGCAGCAGAAAATATTTTAATTAACAGAGTACAGCTCATGATGCTTGTGTCTTATAATAGGTATCTTTGTATGCAAAAGGCCTGATCTGGAGCAGGCAGACACACACGGAAATTGTGTTGCTATTGCTGTGAGCTCTTCATTGGCTCAGCTGGGAAAACAGTAACGTGTACAGTGTTTCAAGGACAGAAGAAGAATTTGTGAATGAGTTCCTAGAAAGGATGGTCCTAACTGTGTTAATCTAATCTCATTTTCTGCATTGTTTATAATCTGTAGTTATAGGATTCATTGTAAGTTTGGGTTTTTTTTACTTATTCTGATAAAGAGAATACATCTGTTTTGATATCTTGCCTCCCTGCCTTGCCTTCCTTGTCTTCTGTCCTTTTCCCTGTGTTTCTAAGGAAAATAAATGATTGTTCTGTTAGGTACTGAGATGACCAGAAGGTAGTGAAAAAAAGGGCTGAAATATTTACCCTGCTGAAGTAAATGGGAGAACTGTTATTGATTTCACTGGGGACAGTATTTCACCTCAAGTCTTTCTAAAACTCATTTGAGTGTCCTGCCCAATCATCCATGCCTGCTTCATTGTTAGGAGCTGGATCCGTGTTCTCCTTGTGACAGTGACATTGCCTGTGACAACTGCTGGGAAGCAGCGTGATGGCAAGAGTAAACAGACTATGTGGTTGTGTATATGTGCAAAGGCAGAATTATTTATGTGAAAATATTCTCAAGATCATTAAGACATAGAGTTGATGGCGTATGGCCTGCCTGTGGAAAATTGTATCTTGCATCATAGTGTCTAAAAATATCGAATATAAAGCCTTTTAGTGCAAATACATTTTGCAGCCTGTGAGACAATACTGCCTTCCACCTGCGTGCTTTAAACAGAATTTCCCAGGACTGCACGTTTTTTTTTTTTTTTTTTTTTCCTTCAGTGGGTACAACACTGGCAGGAATGTGGCAGACTGACCCAGGCAGGACTTGGGATCTCAGGGAAGGGATGAGGAAGGGTCAGAGGTGGGAGGGGAACTGCATCCTGAGTCCTGGCTTTGGAACCAGGCAAGCTGAGGAGCTTCCTGGCCCTGACCTGTAGGAAGCCTTTGGCTGGATTCCATCCCTACTAAGTGTAGTGTCGTGCTTCTGAAAGTGGTGCTCAATATTGGATAAGAAGGAGGGATGAAGAAGGGTAAGGGATGTCATCTTGGGGCTTTTGGGTGGAGAGTTAGTGTTGGGTTAAGTGACAGGTGTTTGAAAACTGATGTACCTCTGCATCCCTGCCATCACTGGGGGTTCAGCAGTTCCTAGAAGATTCATTGGGGTTGCTTTTGGCGAGGTGGTGCGATGTGGCACGCACATGTGGAGGGCAGAAGGGGAAATACGGACACTGAAGTGCAGTGATTTGTCCAAGGTTACACAGTCGGTCACTGACATAATCAGGGCCACAACCAAGGTATTCTGAGATTCAGTCCAGTGGTTTATGCTGAATCTCATTTACTCTAATAGGATTACTTGCATGTTTAAAGTAAAGCATGTGCTTAAGTGCTTTGCTGGATCAGGGCCATATTTGATAAGTTTTCAATCCTGATGTGAGAGTACATAACTTGACCCTGCATGTGTCTGGCTGGTGCTGGTTCAGGATAACAGTGATCCACTTCTGCTTCATGAAATTGCACGAGTGAAATCATGGTTTGCCTGCTTCTAGAAGAATCCTGCTGCAGTATACTAAAAAAAAAAGTCACCAAAAAGGAGCTATAAAAATTACAGAAAGTTGAAAGAGACCAGCTGTTGTAAAACATTCTGCTTCTGTTTTGAGCCCTTTTATGGTTCTGCAGATGGAGAATGATTTTGGACATTCAGTACAGTTGGGTAGCTTTTTCTAAACAAACTTTTTCACTTATTGAGTAAATTATATGTCTTGTACTAAAAATATTTAGGAAACCAGGATTCATCCTGGCACAGACTTTTTTTTTTTTTTTTTTTGTTAAAGGAACTGTAATTCTTATAATGCCATTTGGAAAAAGTGAAAACTCCAAAACCTAAATGCATACAGCTCAGTGCTTGAATTATCATATTAAATTCCAGAATCCTTACTTCATTATTTAGCTGCCTGCATTTTATAATGTTTATCTCTACTACACAGATTGCCCTTGAAGGATACAAATTTCAAACATACATACCTTAATTTAGGCACTACCATACACGTGAGATTGTCAGAGCTTGGTGTTTTTGGCTGAAATATTTTTCATTTTACAAAGGAAGCTCAGGAAGTTTATCTTGTTCCTCCAGAGGTAAAGCAAAGACAGCAGTAGTTTAGTTGCAGCTAAACTGGGGCTCTAAGTCATTCCTATTAGTGTGTGTTGTTAGGAAAAAGTGGATTACAGTTATGCAAATAATTGAAAACTCCTCTTCTTACAAATTTAGTGTGGCTCTATATGCATAGGTTTTCCCCTCCTGCAGCAGATGGTGAGAGACAATGGGTGCATGTATGTTGCTAAGGTAGAAGCTCCATGCTCACTCTTCAGCTGCCCTGCAAGTGTGCTCGTTTACATCTGGGCTCTGCTCCACTGCAGAGGGGGCAGCCTCAGCTGCTCTGAGCTGGGAGAGGGACACAAAGCTCCAGGGAGCTCCCGAAAAGTAGGGATGTGTAGCAGAGACACAAATACAGGTCTTGTTGGAGACAATTTAGGCAGGGGATTGGGAACTTTCTGTTGCAGTATCAACTCAGCAAAACACATTTTATCACCAGTATTTTCCACTGATCTTCTAGCACCTGTGGCAAGTGTGCTAAACTGCTTCTTTCCCAGAACAGCCAGCACTTGCCTTGGATATCTCAAAACCTCAGGACTATGTAGGCCACTACTGCTAGGGAGCAAAAATGTTTGCAAAATACTTGTCTGTCCAGTCCAGCACTAAAATTGTTGGATATATAATTCCTAGTCCCTGGAAGAGGAAGTGAAATGGTCATATGAGTATGTCCATCAGAACGAAAATTATAATTTGCATCATCACCCCGCCCTGCATTATGCTGTTTTGTAGGCACAGTCATCCCTGGCTGTGACACAGGAAATGCCTTTATGCCATAGCTGTGCAAGAACCTGTGGTACTCAGAATGAGCACCTGTAATGGGGATGCTGATTGGATTATGCAGCGTACAATTTTTCTGTTGCTCAGATAATGCAGCTCCTATACTTAATGTACCATTTGTTGGTTGAGAGTTGATTGTATACAAAATATATTTTGTAGAAGTCAATTTTTAGAAATATTTTTCAGATGTTTTTATTACAGTGGGTTACAGCCATATCAGTAAGATTCTTGCAATAATGTACAGTAATGGATGAAGAATTTGAATTTAATGCATAGGAAATACTTAGAGCACTTAAGGTATGTGTGGAAATCACCAGTGGATGGAGTTTTTAAAATAGTGATATTTTGTAGCAATCACAAAAAATCAATTGGAGGTGTGTGCCATGGACATGGAGACCCACTTTACACCTCTGGCTCTGGAGTGAGGAAACATTGACCAAATCCACCGGGATGACAAGAACCTCATTCCCATAGTACCACCCAGAGTACACCATGTTGTACTTCACAGACAGGTACCCAGTCCAGCCTAACCTCATAATGAATTGTCACAAATTTATAATAAAATCTAAAATAGAAGCACAGGAAATGACAGCCTCTATTCTTTGGCAGATACTGGAGAGGAGGCTCTCAGTTGTGTCTCAGGCTCTTCATTTGTTGAAGTTTGTGCAGTGTCTGACAAAGTGAGGCCAGTAAAACTGTGACCTGTGATTTGTGCTACAGCTTTTATTAAATTTACAGTTAATACATGCTTATATATTTGTTGACTTCTGATACTCCTTAAAAACCTAAGTAATGCTATTGAATGATGATGATCAAATTTGAGAGGAGAAGAATTTGTACAGCACTAATCCTACCTTTTTATCTGTAATCACATTTCTACTGCCGTCAAATTGAGTACTGTTATACAGACCTAATGGCAGGGTTGAATTTTCAAATGCTTCACACTCTTATCTGATAGCTGTGTTCTGTACTGTTACCTGTCTGTGTGATGTATTTATAGAGTGCCAGTCACCATAGTATCTTTCCGATGATTGCTACCAAAATTGAGAACTCTGAGGTGAAAATCTAATCAGGACTTTAGATAACAATGTCACACAGGAGCCTTCTGGTCTTTGCCTCTGTGCTCTGCTCAGATGAAGACTTAGATGAGATCATGCTTGCTGCCATGTTATTCATTATTTATTTTTGTAACAAGATTTCTATTTCACATCTTTTCCATTGCATGTTAGCATGTGTCAAAACAGTCCAAATCCTGTTTTGAATGTGTTCTCTCTGTTTATACCTGAAACAATGTATTGAAAATCACAGGCATTACAGGGTCACTGAAATATTAAAACCAAAAGGGGAGACTGTCATTACATAGCTGCTTCAGCCATGGGTACCTTGAATATCCAAACATGTTCTCATGAACTTCTTTATTCACTTCATAGTAATGGGCAGATCAGCTAATAATATTATTTTTGTCACATTAAAAAGAACTGAGTCTTATGAGCAAAGTGCTGGAAGTGTGATTGACCAATGCTACAGACTGAACTGTGTTGGAAAAGGTGTGCTACTGTAACTAGATAATTTTATTTTATCATTGAAAATGAAAACGTTTTAAGCAAACAGTTCATCTAGTTTTCAGTTTGTTTGTATAGCTCATGTTCCAGCTCTTGTCATCAATGTTTGCTGTTTATTCCTGCACAACCAGTTTGCCCAACAGCCGCATTTGGTTGAAAAGCTCCATATCAAGAGAGAAAAGAAAAACAATCCATTCTCAAAAACTGCAAGTTGAAAGTATCCCTTATATCAAAGTGGTTTTCACATCCATAGAAGATCCATTCAGTGTGGGCAGCTTTCACTTACTTACATGTGCATTACATCAGGCCTGACCTTGGTATTTAATGGGAAAATTTTTATCAATTCAATGTTTTATTTTCACAGTTTTAAAGTAATAGCCTTTCATACTGCCTGGGTCACTAGAGCCACATATTATCATTCCTGGCCAGAGACTTGTGAGAGCCGAGACTAACATGGGAAAGAGTGGGTTGTGACATAGGTTAAAAACAAAGGGGGTTTTGGGATGAAATGCCAGGACTTGGACTGGTAACCTCTGAAATAAGGGATCAGAGGTCTCAGCAGCTGGCTGGGGTGAGAGCTGCAGAGGCAGCAGCACAGGGATCTCCTCACTTTCCTCATCTGCTTTATCACCTATGTAAGTGATGATTTTGCTAAATCATTATGTTAAAGCAGAACATTTCTCAGACAGATACCTTTGCTTTTGGATTTTCTCTAAACTGAATATTCTGAAGTGTTCTGGTCAACTGGTCAACCTGACAAAAGGTTGGAAATACATAAAATTACCAGCATGGTAGGATTTGTGGAAAATGAAGTCTACATGCAGATGGTAGAGGTCACTTGAAGTGAGGTGTCTTCATCTCTTTATTTGATTTCCTTAAGAAATTTTGTCAAGAGAAACTCTGTTGTGTTTGGCATTCCAAGTGTTCATAGTTAGTAATGTAATTCTCTGAACAGTTAATATGAGAGAAATTAGATAGGGACCTAAAATCTAAATAGTTTTAGACATCCACATTAATGAAGTTGAGAGTTTTTTGTTTGTTTTGGGGCGGGGCTTTGTTTGTTTTGTTTGTTCGTTTGTGATGGAGGGTTTGTGCTTTTTTGCAAGGAAACAACATGAGCTTTATGAGTCATCCTTTCTATCCCAATGGGACAACGCCTGTATTCAAAGTCACTGAATTATATAAAGGTTTGTAGGTTCAGGACATATTTAAACACCTCAATATTGATTAACTGTCTAATTTTGATATGAAAATGGTGCTAAAACCATGAAGAAATCAATTGCTGAATGTTGGAGTACCTTATTTTCAGAGCAGAACATATTTATCTGCTGTTCTTTTTATGCTACACTCTTTATGGCTGTAAGGCTTACACAAATAGTTGAATTTTTGAATGGTTTGGGATGCTTTATTTCAGTATTTGTTATTAATAAATTCGTTATTAATAAAATGCTTTTGTTAAACTATACTTTTACCAGTAAACTGTTTACCTGATAGGGGATTAAAAGTCCTCTATTTGCATTCTTTAAATAAAGAAGAATTTTATTAGGCATGGAAGAATAATCGTTTTGTTTGCTTTAAGAGGTTAATGCTGTTACTTTTGTGGGTTCCTGAAAAGCACGTGGCTGAAATGATGATGATAATAGGTGGTGGACGTGTAAATATGGGGATATTGTGCTATTGAGCTGCTGTAGCGAAAAACTTGAGAGTTGTGGTTTCCTACCACAACCCAACATGGTTTGTTTCCCTCCTGCTGTTTTGCTTGATATAGTTTGAAATACGTAGTATACTTTGCATTTTAAAAAAGCCTATTCTATACACATAGTAAACCCCCCGAATTTTATGACCCATTCTCTTCTCTTTTTCAGAGAACTTTAAGTATAACCAAGACTGATCTCACAACTACACTGGACAGACCATAGACGTAAATATACCATGAGGTGCAAACACAAGAGCTTAGTATAGGTTTGCACTACAAAGCAGTCATGAGAGTAAATAATATGTTTATGCCTATGTGACTTTCTGTTTGTGGTTTTATGAGAGTGTCCAATTGCCGTATTGCAAACGATAAGATGAATTAGTTTGTATCAATTTATTTTGTTCTGCCAAATGATTTGCAATTTAGAGATATTGTTAAATAAAAGGATTTAACAGATGCTTCTGCTGTCCTTTGCTCCTGACATTTTTAAAACCTACTTAGAGCTATCTTTATGCTCCCGTGGTGGTGCAGCTGAGACCCAAGGAGAGCATGTGGAGTGGTAAATCAGATGTTATGTCACACAGGGCAGCCAGGCTTCCTAAACAGAGGCTTGCATCACTGCTTCCGTGATAGAGATCTACCTGCTGCTTATGACAGAGCAGAAGTGCCTTTGTTTCATTCTCATGCTTTCATCTAAGCCTCTCTTAACATAATAGCTCTGTGCTGGGGTCTTGGATGATGCTTGTAAGGTGCACTGTGTATTGTGTGGCTCCTTGTAACTGTTGTTTGAAGGCTGTGACAAGCCCCCGTGTGTGCAGTCAGTTCTCACGGCTCTCACCTGGCTCTGCCTCCAGCTCTGAATCAGCTGTCCCTGGGCATCACTGGGTCAGTGCCCCAGCCCTCCCTGATGGACACAATGGCTTCTTCTGAGATTTCCCCTTTCTGGAGTCGGCTTTGTGGGTGCCTTTGCTCTGAGAGGGCTCTTGGAGTGTGCTCTGCCTCAGCACATTCCTTGGGTGGCTCTGCTGCCTGCTCTGGTGGCACATACCAAAATCCTGACATTCTGGGAGCCAGCCACAGCTGGGACAAGAGCTCAGTGTGTGTGCAGCTCAGACTGAATTAGGAGAAAGACAAGCAGTGTAATCTAGGGCTAAAAGTGACTCAGAGCGATTAACCAGAGATCATATGAAAGGAAAATATGTTCATTAAATACTTACCCAAGCAGACAAACAAACAGCACTTTAGTGTGTGCATACACAGATGTGTGGTATGTCCAGTGTGCAGCTCAGAGATCAGTCTTGCTCTTCTACCTGTAATTCTTCACAGCAAATGACTATAGAATGGAAGTGTGAGCTTCTGTGTTTATTTTGCCTCAATCTTCAGCTTGCCCAGTTTAAGTAGCAAACTGTTTTTGTAAATTTAGTTGGCAAACAACTTGTGAGAGGATAGCAGCCTTTTTCTGTCTTCTCTGCTAGAAAGTGTTTGAGTAGGGATAGTGAAGATTTGCTTTCACTTCTATCAGCACAAATATATTGCTGGTGATAACATATCATAGGAGTATGCTGCCTATCTCCTGTGTTCTTGTCTCTAGTAAATAGCAATTTTTCAGGAGAGGTCTCAGAATTTGTCCTTCTGTTAATAGTACGGTGGAGAGTTTACATACCAGAAAAGAATCCTGTTTCTTCACTTGATAACGTATTACAGGGCTTGTTTTAGTTTTCGGTTTTCTGAGGTTTGTGTTGGGCTTTGTAAAGAAAATTGACAGCTATTGCTTGTAATACATGTAACTAATAAATGTGAAATTGAAAACGTGACTCTTGGACTGTCACACATTTTTAAAGCTCAGACAATGTGTATTGGTCTGCACCAGTTCTAACACTGTTCCACTGCTTGGAAAATGTGGGGTGGGGCAATTTGCTCCTGCACAGAACACCTGCTTTAGGATACAAACCTCTTCTTTGGAGTTTATGGGGCTCCTTGTGATTGCTTGTAACTTTTGGATTGCTAACTAACTGAGTTCCATTATAGTGCACTCTGCATCATAGTCCATATCATTTCTGTGTTTATGCAGAATTATTTCTAAATAGAAGCTTTTAAGTTATGCCATCATGAGGCATAAGAGAGACAGTGATAAAAGGCTTGATTCATTATGACTAACTGCAGGTGAACACTGTTGTTATGCTTCGTTCTGAGTGTTCCTGTGACTCAAAAAGGACTCCATTAAAATACCATGACGTCAATAAAGTATTTTAAATGCATATGAAAGGATAAAGTCTAGAAATCATAATAATATAAGTATCTATCCATACATTTTTAGACTAAATAAAGCATTTGTAGATCTTCTGAGTTTCATTTATTCTCTGCGTGGGTGACACCTGATATCAGGGATACATTTTGCTTTCTGCTTCCCCAGATGTAACTCTTTTCCTTTTAAAATAAATGCAAAAGTAAAAGAAGGAACAATATCCATGTAGGAAAATTATTCTGGACCCTCAGACTAATGAAATCATATTTATATTTTGCGGCTACAGTGAGTAGAACCAATGCACCATCAATCTAACACAGCATTTTAACAGTGAGAAATCTTTGATCTTATTTTTAATGATTTTTTTCCAGTTCTTCTTTTGCTCATTCTTAGAGTTTTGCTTCACCTTCTACACTTCTGTGGTAGGAAGCAGTCTTTGCATTATCTGTTGCTGAAAGAAATGGCCATTAGTTGATTTAAAAGAATAGAAAAATGGATGTGAAACACCTTGTAGAGAAAGGGGGAATAGTGGCTTGAGAACACTGCTAAATATTTACAATTTGAGGATCAAGTGTTTTCAGTCTCTCTGAGTTCTTAAACTTCTTTCTTTTGTTGGCAAGAAACAGAAGTAGAATAGGGTGAAAATACATGTTATTCCCATTTAAAAAATTTCCCTATGTTTTAAAGAAACAGATCTTTGCTTCTTATTTGATCAAAAAAAGAGGCAGGTTCATCTTTGCTTCACTATTCAGTTTGTTTATGGCACCCAAGCAAAAAAGCTCCTATCTGCAGCCTTTTCCCCAAAAACTCAAGTATCCAGGGATCTTTGAATGCAGAAATAAGAAGATTTTAGGTGATGAATCTCAGTATGTATGCTAGGGCAAGGCCAGCTGTTTATTGATCCCAGCTACTGAAGTTTTCCCTGTGAAGCTGATTTATGTTTATCTTAAAAAATAATCAATCAGCGAGACAAACTGAACTTCATGTAGGAACTCATTTAAAACATATTCAGCTTTTTCTTTCTCATCCTTACTTTGTAAGAAAATCTTCTGTGGATTCAAAAGGAAAGGGTGCAATCCTGCTTTTGCTCATAGAAATATACTCTCTTTGAACAAGAGAGTTGTATCTGCTTTTGAATTGAGCTTCATAAACTTGCTGTGAAAAATTCAGCTCAGAGGGTGTATTTTGAAATAGTAGTTTCTTGGGCACAGAATCATTCATTTCCTAAAAGGATAAATCCAGTTCTTTGTACCTGCTGAGAAGACAAAGGAGGCAGTGCTGCTGCTGGGTTATGTGAGGACAGGCTGTAGAGTTGGTAAGTGTTAACTCTGCCTTCTGCTGGGCCTCTCGTCCTTACCAGGAGCAGCACATTGGCCTCATTGGTTTTGTCTGTACTTTTACTAAATAAATGAATGATTATTATGTTTTCTCTGGCTTAGATAGAAAACAAAGATGAAGGAAAGAGCTACATTCAGTTGAGAAGGTGTAGATGTCTTCATGTGAAAGAACCTGTGAACTGCAGGTCTGGCAGAAAAGTTTAGGGTTTATTTTAATAAATACCTTTTTCTGGAGAATTTATTTTTCTAACAAGAAGAAGACATAAGAGACAGTATCTATGGCCTAACAGTAATAATGGAAAGAGCAGGGTGAGAAAAAAACATTGTTCCAAGCATGGCTGTATAAACACTGGGCATGAGCCTAGATTGAGAATGAGAGGAAAGCCTTTTTCTCCAGAGGGCTGAGCTGCTGAGGCAGCCCTTGCACAGAGAGGGAGCAGTAATCACTTTTAAATGTCATCTGCTTGGGTGAAACACAGGCCATGGGGTTGGCTGTACTTTCAATCTTGTTTAATGTTGTTCTTTTAGGTTTCATCTTTACATTCCTAAATGTGTGATATTGAATTTGTGTTATGCACTCTGTGAGTCTTAGAGTCTGTGAGGCTCTGGACAAGGCAACCACAGATGGGATAGTTACTTACACACTTAATAACGACTTTGGAGTATTGCATAACAGCTAGTAAAGAAAATTCATGTCCAAACTCTATTTATATAGTGGAAAACAATGAGAAATGAGATTTATAGACGGTGGGTGGTTGTCTAGTATCTCTGAATGTTGAAAGACTATTCAGTTCTTCCTTCAGAAGTGGTGAGCTTTTCCTTGGTGGTGATGAGGAGGGAGGGAAAGATCTTTAAGCATCTGAGGTGGTGGAACAATCCACATCTGGAGCCTTGACAGTCTCTAGAAGTGTAGTATAAAATTATTAGTTTGTCTGGATGTGGGTGTTTTGCAAGTGCACATCAGGTAATCACCTGCTTCCTCACCTCCATGCTCTGCTAACTGGTAGCTGCCTCAGTTTTTGAGAACATAGCATGCCCAGAAAATATGCTTTGTACTTGATCCTGTGGTGTTCATTTGTATTATATTTTTATTTCAGTGTAAAAAAAATATAAAACATACTTATCTACACTTTTAGGGAAGTTTCTACTGTCTTCTACTACCATCATTATTATTGACATTATATCTTCTTAATTGATGTAATTATTTTTTTTCCTGTATGTCTTTTTCCAGACCTGTTACATGATAAAAAAATGTGGGCAGTATATTTTATCGTTTTAAATAAAGATTATCTCTTGGCTTCTTGAAATGGTCCTCTGGTTGGAGTATATAAAATTGAAACTTCATTTAACTAATTTTCTTTGAAAAATCACATGAAATAAGGGTAAAGCTATAGAAGTTGTATGTCAACAAACAATATCTTGAGAATTCTTCAAGTGGGGTGGAATCAGTTTATTTACTGTTTCCAGAAGAGAGGGCCCAAGTGTGTGGCACAAAGACCTGGTAGATCTCAGCTCTCTTTGGAAGCCTCTCACTCATTGTGCAGGACATGGCACACTGATGTTTTTGGAACTGATCGTTTGGATGAACTGGCTTTTAGTTTCAGACTCAAAATGTCTGTAGATTAATCTCAGAAGTTCAGAAAAATTTAATAATAGTAAGTATATGCTAGTTCTGAGGTTTTAAGAATTAGATGGCTCCTTCTGAACACTGGTAGCCTCATGCTTAGGTATCTGATTATTTGCATTTGCAGCATGATTTTGTGGGAATTGCTGAGCTCTGAAATATACTCTGAAGATGTGCTGCTTGGTTATATGGCAGTTTAACTGCAAAACTCTTACTGTCAAATTTCATTGCTGCTATTTCTTAATATGTTCCGACACAAGTATATTAATTTTGTGCTATTAAAGTGTGATTAAAAACCAGTATAGATTTTTTTCCCAAGAAGATTCTAGCTTTGGCTTTTTTTGAAGAGTAGGTTGAAATAGTTGCAAGCTAAACCTTAAAGCAGGTGACTGTGGCTGATGTAGAAGTTTTCTTCAAAACCTCAGTTGTCCAAAGTAATTATTATTCCTACTTTGGCTGCTAAGTACTAAAAGTATTAGTTTATACTTGTGCATCAGAATGGGTAATGAAATATTTTATCTGGGTGAAAAGAAGATTATTTTTCTTGTTAGGTGGACTTTAGAAAAAGGAATACATGGGGCTTTTGTAGCATCCCGGACCCCTGAAGCTTGATGACAACACATTTATCCTTGGCCTAATGTGTGAAACACTGATTTTGGTGTACTGATTTGAGAGATGTGGGCTGGGATCTGCTGGCAGGGAAGCACATCTCTTGGCAAGGACCAGCAGGTCCTGGTGGGCTGAAGCAGCAAAACCTGGAGCGAGAGCCCGCACGACACTTGCCCTGTGTCAGAGGCTCAGGGACAAGGGCTTGACCAGCCTGGAGAAGGAAAGACTTCAGGGGACTTGACAGCATCCCCTGTCCTGTGAGGAGATGAGCCAGGCACTGCACGAGGGTTCAGGGTTGGAGGTTCCGTGGTAACAGGCACAAGCTGAAATGAGTGTGAAGTGAAAAGAGAAAACAAATTACTTCTAAGATAACAGAGTATTGGAAGAGGTTGCCCAAAGTCCTTGATGGTTCTTAAGACCTGACTGAAGGAAATCCCCAAGTAAAATTTCTCAGTTTGGTGTGGCCTGTACTTCGAGCAGAGGTCGGATTAGAGATCTCCTGATGTCCCTTCCTAGGGCTGCACGAGGTGAATAGGCAGCAAAGATCAATTTGATCCTCCTTGAACTGTTGTAGAAAAACAGTTCTGGAGGGGTGGCATTGCCTCAGCCTTTGCCTGCAGGCGCCTGCCAGGGGAGAATGAAGCCCTTGTTTGCCATCCAGGATATCCATCTCCGCTGTGCTGGGGAGGAGTTTGCTCTCAAGAGGGCTGAGCTGGTCACTGTGACCTGTCAGCCCATGGTGATTTAATACAGCTGTCTGGATCCCCCTGCCTTTGCAGATGCATATTAACTCATGACATCCTAAAACAAACGATTTTTGTTTAGCTCCATGTAACCTTGCTGTAAGGGATTTCTAAAATGGAGCCCATCAGTTTGGCTTGGCAGTTGTTACAGTGTAGAAAAAAAGTGTGTAAGGATTTTATTTGAAACTCCAATCTGGAATAGGTGTCACTGGTACCCGTTAGCTTTTCATATATGTGACTTGGCTGGTGCTTCTATAAATAAATTTTAGAGTTTTTTCTTCTTCAGAATTCCATCCACATGATAGTTCAGTTTTTATTCTCTGTAGTACTCTTTAGAGAAATTCATCCAAAGGAAGGTAGTTCAAACTTTAGAATTTCCTAGAACCCTGTTGCTTTTGATACACAGAAAAGCAAATCACAGTATCAGCACAAATTTGGAGATGTAAAGTAGTTTTCCTAGAAAATAAAACTTTATTGTGCACGGCATTCATGGAAGAAGGTTTTTGAAGGAAGCCTTTAACTTTAATAGATGTTAATTACTGCATTCTACATTTCTTCTTCCTCTGTAGCTGGTGCCAGTTGCTGGTTGCATGAACTGATGAAAGTGCCCATGTGTGAGAGGCATAGGGAATGTGGTGAACTTTAAAATAATATATCAGATAATTTGATACTTTTTAAAGTCCTAGTTCCAGCCTAAATCTTTGTGGTATCTAATGGTACCTGGAATGTTCACTGTAGGATGTTTTGGATTCTACATTTAAGGCATTAGAGAAGGATCTGATTTTTAGAGGATGGATGTTACAGTTATGGCAATGAATGTCACATGCCCAAACCCCTCCCCCAGTCACCACCTGGGCTGTAATAAATTAAGCCTTAACTGGTTAGTGCAGTCTGAGAATAGGAAGTGTGAGAATCATCATGGGGTAGTGATTCAGATCATTACTACGAGAGTGGCCTTTTTAAATTGCTTTGTTGGGCAGGAAAAGACAGAACCTAAACACTGAAATGGAAAAAGCTCACTATTGTCTTCCAAAACCTTCCAGAACAGATTTCACTGTCATTAACACCTGCATCAAACACTGAAAGGAGTTGAAAAGAAAGTATCACCACCTTTGTTTGTCTTAGTACATTTCAAAGCAACTTTTTTATTCTTATGAAAATACTTTATAATGACATCAATTTATTAATCAGAAATTTCCAGTTTTAGAGACATTAGTCACATACCCTAGAGAACATGGTCCAGGACTTCTTACATATGGCAAAAACATGGTGCTGCCTTTGTGAAAATGGTGCTTTTCCTGTGTTCTTTTGTATTAGTTAATAGAAACCCTCCTTGAAAGAAAAAGTATACTCATCAAAGAATGTTTTATGAAACAGAAAAAGAGAACTCATAAACCCTGTTGGATTCCAAGAGTTATTACATTTTACATCATATACAGTTTATTTTTCCAGATGCCACAGTTAAAAATAATGTATTTTTAATATTACTTGAAGGATTCTACAGATTCATAATAGCACGTGACATGTTAATATCCTCTGCGACATCCTACTGGTCATATCCAACTGTGATAAACAGTTGTATGTGCTATAAAAGAGACATCTATTATAAAAAACCAGAGTAATGCAAAAGGATACAAACAGTCTCTTAAATTTGTAAAGACTGTTTCAAATCTTGAATGTTAATTTGAAGAAAAAAGTCTGTGTTAATGCTAAGTTTATGCCTTCAGTTAATAGTCCTTTATTCCTTCAGGAAAAAAAAAAATCAAGCAGCTATACTTTAAATGAATTTAATGAACTGCAAAGACTGACATTTTCACTATAAAAGTCACACTTCATTTAATGAAGTAGTTAAATATTGATGCTATATTAAAATACAGGCTGAATAAAAATGACAGTACGGTTTTCCAAATAAGAATTTGAGCTGTGTTTTTTCTTGTTATATTGAAAATTTCATGAACTGAGAAAAGGGAAATGCAATAGAATATCTCCATAATAAACACAAGGCCCTTTGTTGAAATAACATTAAAGTTGAAAGACCCAAACCTGTAAAAGTAAGGAAATTTGGTCACCATACTCTTAACTCAGCATCTTTGTACTTAAACACTGAATGTTTAAATGAGTGGAACCAACAGTATTTTCTAAAATTTTCAAAAATTCTTGGAAACAAAACCTTTGCTACAGGTGGTACATAGAAGGCCTAGACATGTGTTTATCCAGGATCAGTAGTTATATCGTGATGCTGTTTGATCTCAATTCAAAGTAATTGTGCTTTAAGTGCTGTGATTTTGATGGCAGTATTCTGGCACAGCTACATTTCCTGTGTTGTGGCTTCCACACATTTCTGTTGGTATAGATTGAATTTTCAACCTAATTTTTATACCTGCACTTTCACCATAACATTGGCAGTGGTAAAGGAATATTGCTGACAAACATGGCTGAGGTGTTTCCCAGCTCCAACACTTACATGATGACAAGGAAAAAGAAAACAACAATGAATCTCACTGTAGACATGAATGGGACCAATGATTGAGTGATGGTATGATTGTCTTCACTTTGATGGATTGAATTATGTTGTAATGTACTTCATAAAGCTGTACCAATTCTGACATCAGGCTTCTGTGTGTAGTAAAACACTGAGGATGACATCTTTGGCTCATTGAAGTCAGTGGCAAAACTCACATTAATTTCAGCCGTCTGTAATTTTATTCTCAGTAGCTGACTTATAAAACAATGGCAAATTGATTTAGTACATTTTTTCCCTTTGGGAAAGAGCTCTATTTAAAATGATTTGTCTTTTGACTTTCATGCTGTTACTCTGAAAATATGAATTTTAATTCAGGATAAATACAATCTGATTTCCTTCCTTTACCTGTAAGCATGTAAACATCACAGGTGATAAAAGAAAGTGGAGCTATTTTGAAAGTGGTAAGTTGTATGTATAGTTATATACACAACTCCGAATTGAAACTGATGATGAGGAAGGCAATTTTCCAGTGGAAAACTGTTGAATTCTTTCTGTTACTAGCAGCTATTAGGTGTGGTCTCTACATGTGTTAGTGGAAATCTGGTTTAGATTTTTGGTTTTTTTTTCTCCTTACATGCAAACAGTTTTTTCCTTAAAGCAAAAACAAAGAAAACACTGGAATCTGAAGAAATAGTTATATAAATATATTTATATTTGGAATGCACGCTGTATTTGTGTTTATGATAATGATCTTCAAAATTCTTCATAAGCTGCTAGATCAGCATCTAATTTCATAGTTATGTGTCCTGGTATTTTGGCACAGCAGGCTATGAAACACAAGCTACTTAATAGAACATAAAATTTTGTAGGCTATTACATAAAATCAGTGAAATTTACCTAGGATTAATAGAGCATTGAGAATTTCTTCCTCCTCTAGACATCCTTCCAGAAGATGGAAGGAAATGCATGTCAGATACTTGTTCATGCTCTCCATTGTCTTAAAGTAGTTCAGGTTCTGCAAGAGCTGTGGCTCTTGGTGGCTGATGTGCTTCCTGCCTAAGGCAGTGCTCCCAAGGGATAGAAAAGGGTGAACACAGCCCCAGAGAGGAACCTTTGGTGATGTGTTTAGGAATCTGTGTCCTTGTGTAGGGAAATCTTTAGTGGAAGAGTTGGAAAAAGTACTTGAGAAAGTACTCTCAAGTTTCTATACTGCAGAAATTCAGTAGTTATGTATTGGAGTCATAATAGTCAAACTGTGGCAGTGCTGCTGTCTTTAACAGTTGTATGGGGAAAATGTTTTATTAAACACTAATTTCACTAGTTATTTAGGAAGTAGCTGGTTTTGCACACATTAATCTCTTTTTTTTTTTTTAATTCAAGGTTGATGGTCTAGGTCTTACACATTGTATTTATGAATAGGGCACTCAATAACTATGCAAAATATCTATTTCTCTCATGGGAATCTGTGCTTTGATATATTCTGATCCTTATTAAATTTAAACAGGATCAAATTTATACAGCTTTGGCAGAGATTCATTAAAATACACTGAGTGGACAGCTTGTGGGAGTGCAGTGTGCTGTAATAACATATGCCTCTTACCAGAGAATAGTAATTATTGAGAATCAAATAAATCTGTAGGAGGTTAAGTATATATGGAAAAGATATCAATTGTAGCTTTCTACAACCAGACACAAGTACTGTCTGAAGATTTGTTGCTGTATAAAGAAGTGAACCACCCTTATAAAACCCTAAATATTCAAAATGTCATTTACCAACAAAGCTAATGTTCATCCAGTCTTCAAAAAATGTTAATGACATTTGCTCAGTAGCATTAAATTCATTATTTAATGCTCTTCATCTGCATAAGCAGCTATTCACATTTATAATAAAGATTTATTAACGGTAATTGAAAACTGTTTGTTACAAAGTTCTGTAAATTTATTTTCTTAATCAGAGTCATCATGTCCTTCCAAAGGAAAATACAGAATAAAAGTTGCAGATTAAATAAAGAAAAAAATAAAGTTAAAATATATTATATCATGTCTATAATTCTTCCAGAGTTCAGCATTGCTTTGTTTAAGATTAGATTTAAATTATTGTGTTGATAATTTCACTAGACTGAGAATTTTAAAGTTTACAGGTGTGCCAGGAAAAGGAGTAACTTCTGGCATAGCTTTGGGTTTGATGAAGCTCCTGTTATTTTGTGATACAATTCTTTGGAATTTTAAAGCTGGAGACATGTAAACATGATGATTTTTCTCACTAAACATTGAAAAAAGACAAACCAACCATCAGTGGGTAGGTGTGAGGGCAAAACCAAATGTTCTGTCCATCTTCACTGCTAGGGTGGAGAAGATTCCTGGTTGCAGATAAAGGGAATTCGGGGGATGCATTGCAGCCTGAGTCATGGGGAGATGGGCAGGGCAGAAAACACAGCAGGCTCGGGCCTTTCCTGGTTTGCTTCTTCCAAACAACTTTCCTTTGGAAGGCCACAAAAGAGGTTTCTTTGATGTCTCCCCCCACACACCAGGTTCCTTCAGTTACATGTGGAATTTGCTACCTTGTTTCTACCTGTACTGATTAATTCAATGGAAAATAGATTTGCTTTTGAAGCAGTGGTTGGAAATCTGTAAGTTTTGCACTGTAGTAATTAGTAATAAGCCATTATCCTGATTTTTATGGGTTAGGGATGTTTGAAAGTCAGCAGAATCCAAATAGACAGTTCTGGATGTGCATGGGTGTGAGCACTAAAGTGACCTTGAGGCTCTGGGCTTTGCCAGTGATGGTTTAAGCGAATAGAACTTCATTTGGATTGTTCTATTTCCATTTCTCCCTGTGGCATGAAAGATGTGGAGTAATTTCAGCAGGAAATTCATTTCTCAGGGCTTATTGTGTGAAGAGAGTGACTTTTTAAAAGAAAATGCATTTAAATAGAGATTATATTTGATTTAAGCTACTATCTTCAGAATTCCTCTGCATTTTATTATGAACATCTAGTGAAAGTTGTCTAGTTTCTTGGTAGGAAATTTAAAAAATATTAATTTTTGGTAAAACTTTTTGTAAGTCTTTATGCTTGAACAATTGTATCTTTTTTTTTTAAAAAAAAAAATCACTTACATTGATGTGGATGTGATATAAATCTAGCTCAGTCCTTATCAAATTCATGGTGGTTCTTTTATTAGTCTTTTGTCCTGTTCTTCTTTCGTCCTACGTTTCCAAATGGAGCTCAAGACTTTTCTAAATAAATTTATGAAACGTGATTACTTCAAGCAAGGAAGCATATTCTCTTAGAAACGCTGTGTATTTGTTAAAATAAAAGTCAGGGCATTTGGGCTCCAATCTCATTTCAGTTATCACGTGTCTGTGTGACCTTGGGCATTGTTTGTGGTGCCCGGCCCTCAGTGCCTTGTCCTGTGCAAGTAAAGATGATTGATGATGATGATGATGATGATGATTGATGATGATGATGATATATAGGGACCCTTGGTATTCTGCTCTGAAGATCAGCTCCTGGCTGTTGGGTTGGGCTCTGCAGGCATTCCTGCACTTTCCTGCATATTATAGCTGTGCATAATCTGTTTTGGCATAGATGAGGTTATATATGTGTATATGGTGTGTTATATCAGCAGGTTTCACCACAATCCTGTATAATTATAGTTCAATGAGCCATCTTTTGACACTACTGAGATTTTTGTTTGCATTTGTGATTATAGTAGAATAAAGGTGCACAGAGTAGGAGAAAATTCTTTTTCTTAAATCCACAAGTGTTTTGACTCAGAACGTTTATTTCTGTAGAACATTTCGTGTTTAAGTCTGTATGAAGTCAAGTGATTGTGGAAGAAAACTGAGAGTCAGATGGGCTGCAGTCCTTAGAAAATGTTCATCTTGTCTGTTAAATATTTATAGGTCATGCTCTTCATTGTCTAAGCCAATTAAAGAAAACACAGTGTCATGCCACTGATTCCTGTTGTGTTTTCTTTGAAATATACTAATTTCCTTTGGTGCAGTATAGATGAAGATTTATTTGCTTATAAACAGACATAAGACAGTTTATAGCTTAAGCACAGGAAATTTGTTGTTATAAAAGATAGCTTTATTTGTTAATAGAGACCAGCTGATTACCCTGGTTTGTATTTACTTTTATTAAATATGATATGTGATATAAAAGAATTTAAATATTTCTGAGTTTAAACTCTTTTATAAGGACAGTCACCTCTTGAAATTATTTCCTCTTTTAATGTCTCAAATCAAACGTATAGAGACAAGCTATTAGGCTATGAATTTATTCATTCATCACAGTAAATCAGGTTGGCACAGGCGCTTATAAAAGATCTTCATCTATATTGGTATCTTCAGGGTCAAATAGTCATATTGCTTCTTACTTTGAATTGTTGCTGCTGGCTATATGCTCTACTACAGGCCCTGATGGAGGGAAGATATTGAGGGGATTATTAAGGATTTTAAAAAACGTACTTATGCATTTTTAACTAAAATTTATCTTGACTGCAATAGTTAGCTGTTTTTGTATAATACAACAATAAAATTTGTTTGGAGATGTAAAACAATTTATGTAATTCATCTATGTCATGGGTTTGTGTACGTTCTAGGAAGAGTGTAAGCTAAAGGCAATAGCCTTGTGCTGCTGGAAGACAGCTAAATAATTGTTCTGAAATGTCAGTGGCTGTGACATTCTAAAAACACTGACATTCTCTTGAGTGATGTCTTTTTCATCTCAGATTCAAAATGATTAATTAATAATGCTGAGCAAGTGAAAGTTTTAATTTGAAGATAACATATGAGGTACAAGATATTAATTGCTCCAAAGATAACATGCTAATTAAAAGGTTTATGCCAGTCATCTAAGGTTAACTGTGCATTGAAATACTTGGAATAGAAACCTAATTATAGTCTCCAGTCTGAATGCTGCATTGTTTGCAAAGGTAGCATCTTTTGTGCTTTCTGATTTGCTTTTCCTGGGAAGAATTCTTTGTGCAATGTTCCTTTTGCAGTGAAGGTAGTTCAAAAAAGGAAACAGGCATTATAAGCCAAGGATTTAGAGCAGTATAAATAGTTCTGTGTTGAGTATTAGTTCCAAATGCAATTGGGAAGATTGTCTCCAAACAAATAAAGTCAGGTTTGAAGAGAAAACGCCAACTTTTCACATCTTAAAACAAGGAAGTTTGTTTTTGCCTGTTAGAGTCTTCATATTTAGATAGAGGAGTCTGTCTGGAGTCTGTCTCCTGGGCCAAGTTCTGTCTCATTCTCTTAGCAAAAAAGGGAAGGAGAAAAATGCAACTCCTGTGTCCCTCCTGTAATTTATTCTGTTGCAGAGCAATTTTCCAGCACAGCAGTTTCTACTGTTCCTTCCTCTGTCCTCAGCAACCTTTTGGAAGTTTTAGTGTCACCTTACCCAGCTCACAGGAGTGAGGGAAAGCTCCTGGCCCTGGCAAGCTTTGGCATTCCTCTGCAGAACGTGGCATGCTGGAGCTGGTCCTGGCTGGAGGAGAGCCACTTGTGCCAGCACTCATGTCAACAGAGAACACGTGCCATGCAAGTGTCATGGCTTAAGATACAAACATTATCTCACTCTGAACGTGCAGGACTTCTTGGGAGTTCTCCTTGCAGGGCTGTGCAGTGGAAATAGAGCTTTTTGTTCTCCCTAGATTAAAATAAAGCGGCAACTTCACACCAGAATAAAACTAAGTAGTAGTGAAGTGAGTTTGGAATTCTCACCTGCATGAAGTACTGGCTCTGGACATTGTCTGTGATCTCACACCAGTGTTAACATTCATTCTTGGCTCGAAGGGAGCAGCCATTCTTAAGCTCTATAAACTATTTATTATATTCACTAACTCAAAGTGCAGAGGTAGTATTGCTTTTAAATCATCAGGTTGAATAATGGAAAAAAAGTCTCTGTTCAAGAGAATTAAGCAAATATTTAAAGAACATAAATCTTCCATCTTGGCTTTCTTCAGTGCTACCATAGGCTCCAGCAGCAGTTGCTGCTCAGTGCATATTAATAATAATTATAATATATATATATATATATATATATATATATATGCTTTTGGCTTATTCCCCTTGCCTTTGGAACAACGGTCCATTAAGTTTTCCTACTTACATTTTAGCATTACCTAAAATCTGTGCCCTGTGATGTTAGAAATGTTACTGTTTTCATTAATTGCTCGGGGCCAAGAGTTACAGAGAACTTAAGCAACTTGATCAAGGTCATGCAGACTCAGGTGGCAGAACCAGGAATTGTACACGTATTTCCTCAGCTGAAATTCCATCCTTCCTCTCCTAGTGAATGCTTCTTAGCAAGATGTAGA
Organism: Sitta carolinensis; assembly: GCA_032173965.1. Taxonomy (NCBI): domain Eukaryota; kingdom Metazoa; phylum Chordata; class Aves; order Passeriformes; family Sittidae; genus Sitta; species Sitta carolinensis. The sequence continues at coordinate 17,404,453 of CM063292.1, read as the reverse complement.
AATCTACAGGTAACTCCACTGAGATTGTGAAATGTGTATCAGTGGCTTCCAGAGAAGAAATTAAAAAGCTACTTTGGACTGTAATCAGTAAAAGTCCCCAGGCTGGTTACACTTCCCTGGGCTCAGGAGATTTTGCTGTGGTGTTAAAACTATTTCCCCCTGTCCCTTGGCACAGGTTGGGGTTTTGCTGGGTTACCCCATTTGTGGCTCTGAAGCCTCTCTAACTCTTCAGAGATTCATGTTGAAGAAATAAATAAAAGAATCTGTCTTCCAAGAGTAGTGATTCCAAATCAGTCCTCACAGATGTGAGAGTACTTCTTGTGCCAGAAAAATTAAAAATGCACAGGAATATGTTCCTGTTGGTTATTGCTCAGGGACAGAAACACTTTCAGATATGATTTTAACTTAAATGGCACTTAACCTTGTTTAAAGAAAGAAAGCTCAAAATAAGCATATATAGATATACAGATTCAAATTAGCAAAGTTATGTAGGGTTCCTCATAGGGTATTTGTACTGTTGGGTTAGTGCATTTACTTAGACTGGACGTTGTTCAGGTGCTCTTAATACTCTTTTTTCCTTCTGATTTCAAGAAAAGACCTTAGCATCTATTAAGTTGCAAATTAATTTCCTCCAAAATAAAAATAGAGTTGAACTACCAGCTTTTTGTTGAAGCAGTAGAAAACAAATATATCACCCTTTGAAAGTCAAATCTTCAGTTTATGTTTTTTTTTCTTCTGAAGACTTCAAAATACACTAAGTCCTATTAGAAAAGGTATTGTTTGTGAATGTTTTCTTGAAAAAATACTGAAGTGTGTGTTCTACTTCACATTGCATTAAATTGATTTCTTGGCATTCAAAATACCACATTTTCTCAAAGCAGCTTATTTGTAGTATCTGGATTTTAAAAAATAATCCAAATTTCATAGTCAATGACGTCTTGAGCCTTTTCAGCCTGGAAATGTCCAGATAACAAAAGTTTTATGTGATTGGTGCTTCAGTTCGCCAATGCCTTAATTTTCCATCACTCACATTGATTTTTTTTTTTTTTTTTTTTTTAACAGAGTGGTTCAAAGTAAGAAAGATTTTCTTCTGTAGACAGTGCTTACCATCTTTGCTACAGAAATGAGTGTAATGACTTTTGGAACAGAATGCTGAAAGTGCTTATTTGAGTGGAATGGCTTGAATTGTCCTATCCCATTGAGCAAGTGATGGTGAACACATTGTCACCAATCGTGGTGTGACAAATTCCAGGCTTTGAAAATAGAGCCTTTAGGGCAGTTTACTTGATTGTGGTAACAGCAGAAGTTGAGGCAGTTATTTAATGGCTCAGTTTTTCAGTATTTCACAGAGGTTATTATTTTGGAGTCATTATCCCAGAGATCATTATTTCATTGCAGCAGAGGTTCACATTGGAAAGTCTGGGAGATGATGCTTCAAGGAGTTACTGTCTTAGCAAGTCATAAACAAGTGTTTTGGTTCAAAGCTGGCAGTTGTGCTGCATGAAGACACCAGTCCAATTCCCTGTTAGCAGAATATGCAAGGGACAAAGCACCTTTTCTAGCAGTTTTTGATCAGCTCCCTCTAAAGGGAAGTGCTGTTATGAGTATTACTGAACACAGTACGTCAGTGACAGCCCTGGAAATGATCACCAGCAACTCCTAGCACAGCATGTTATGTCAGAAGAATTCTACAGCCAGTGTAGAAAGTGTTAGGTAGAAAAAAATCTGAGAACAGTTTAAACAAGCTGTAACAAGAGCTAAGGCAGATACAATACAAGTACTACAATAAATGAGGAAGAGATGCTCAATGAAATTATATCCTGAGGACAAGTTGGTTCAGATGCTAATATGTTACTGCCTCTAAAGGGAAGCAGTGTGGGTCTTTTTTTAATTTTGTTTAAGTGTAATAAACATTTGGCTTAACTAACTGGTTTGGTGATTCAGGGCTGATTATCGAGGAGGAAAAAAAAGGAACATGAATTTTTAAGTCCATTGTTAGAACTCAGCTGTGTAGACAGAAGGTGTGCACGTGGAAAACATCATTGCTACTCCTGGGGAGTGCAGCAATGCCTGCCTGCAAGCAGTTGCAATAGTGGACAATTGTCAAAATCTGGGCTTCTCTCAGCCATATCTGTGAATGAGGCTGATGCAGATGGGCTGAATTCACTCTTCCTCATAGCCCAGGTTGTTCCAAGCATACTGAACATAACTTGGAAAGAATTCTTCCCTTTGCAGGAACTGGAAACATGCTAGGTATAGTTCTCATGAAAGTCAATGACTTTCTAGGCACGATGCTATGAAAGTGCTTAAATTTTGAATGTGTCCATTGAAGTCTTTACTTGCAAGCTTTTTTTTATTGAGGTACATTTCGTAACTGATTGGGTTCAGTGTCATAATGCAGTGTCACCGTATTTGCTAAAAGAGTCCGTGTGTAAAAGGCCAATTTCGAAGGAGGGGAGGCTGTTGCTGTGCATATGTAATGGTTTGAAACTCCAAGACTGCATCATATGTGCAGTTTGTTCTGACAGCAGTTAGTATTCAGTAGGTGATTAGTTTGCCTTCTCCCTTGAATGTAGTACTTTTTCTTTCTAATGTTATGCTTACTATCAAATGCTCTCCTAATGACTGCTTCTGATGCCCTGCTAGCATAGCAAGCAGCTCTATAGGCCACTTTAGGTATAAATGAGTTTTCTGTGTTTTTTTCTCCTTGATATCAGCTCATGTATTGTAATGATAAAGATGAAGAGAAAAGCCATGACAGCTTAAGTTTTCTACTGCTTTCTACTGAGCCGTGCTTGAAACATTTTACAGAAGGGACAAGAAAACATTCCTTTATTTGTAATTGATTTTTCTATTGGAATAGCTGTGTTGGAAGGGCATTTCAAGGGTCTTAATTTTAATGTCTTCTCCAACAGTAAGAATTTATCTCTTTGAATTTGTGGAATTATTGTAATAATGTCACTCCTTGTCTAAAATTTCAGATTTTTGACATTGTTATAACCTCTGCTAATGAAAATGTCCATTAAAGTGTCACAATTATTTTAAATGCATATTCATGCTGTGCTTGAAATCCTGCACATCATTTTCTTAACTAAGCCATTAGCCTTGATATATACTGTTACTTTGCAAATCTTCACTTCAGCAATTTGTGCATGTCAAATTTCACCACTGCACAATACATAGGAGTAATAAAACCATCTGAGTTTAGTGCTGTCTGTACACACAGCTCTCAGTATCTCTTTTGACACTTGATAGCAATCGTGCTGCTAGATATGTTTTTCACTGTATAATGCAGAACACAGGTCACCTATTCTAATCATGGCTTCTCAGAACACAAATCCATTAACCTGTAGTGATAACCCTGCTGCAAAGACTCAACACAAACAATGCTGCACTGTGAATGATAGAGTTCATGACTGAACTGCATTTGAAGGGGCATTCTGAATAAAGTTAAGAAAGTACTTAGAAAGAAGTTAATGAAATTTAAGATGAGTTGCCTGTGGTCAAGGCACAACTGCTTACTGAAGTTTCTACTCAGACAAAGACTAATTCCAACTAGAATATTGTGCTAATGTGTGCATAGCCTAATGCAATATAGAATTCTTTTACTTCATTTTCTGAAGGTCTTTAACAAATACTTTCACAGGTTTCTTCAGTGTCACTCAGTCTTGAAGAATTGAAAAGCCACTTCATCACCAAGAGCCAGGGAATAATTCTGGCATGACAGATGATGGTGTTGGTAAAGCTGACATTATCATAGCACATCTTCATCACTTTGGATGAGCCACTCCCCAGCACACATCAGCTGTAGATGAAAATATACTTTGCTTCTTTGACTCTCATTCTTGGAATATCTGTTGTTTGCTTTGGGTTTTTTCCCTCTTAACTCCAACAGATAGGAATTCTCCCTATAGATATATGTATGTCTTCTTGAAAATAGATTAATTGTTTGCTTTTTTTCTTGGGTCTTCAGAGACCTAAGGATAGTTTCCCTGGTATACCTTAGGCTTTCATGTGTGTTGTATGTTTTGCTATACGCGGGATCATCTTTAAAGCTGTGTTGAGATCTCTGTCACTTCTGTTTTTGTTAGCAAGTTCTTTGGAAACTGCCTCAGGCCTCTCTTTTTCCTTGTATTGTGTTTTGATTTTTATAGCTCCCAACCTTGGCAAAGCAATTTTTTCAGTCTTGTCACTATCAGGCCCCCTTTATGAACTGATTACAGTAAAATATTGAAAAGTCATTGTCATCCTGTAAACAGAGAGTCCATTTAGAGCAGTTTGTTTCATTATTAACTTGATATTAATCTTTTGGAGGAAGTCACCTCAGACAAAGAGAATTGGCAGGTAATGGACTTGTGATTTTGAGGACCATTGGATTTACAAGCTCGTCTTTCCAAGTTGCTTTGTGTTGAGAATCAGCTCTTTGCAGCAGTCATAGACTGACCCACTTGTGAAAACCCCTGTGAATATCTCTGCCATCACAGAGACATTTGTTCATTCTTGAAAATAATCTGTTCATTCAGAGAAAATGACCAAGGCCACATCATCAGTGAAGGAAATGTGACAGACTTTGAGCTTGGAATTGATGCAGAGCAACTGAAATCTTCAGCATCTCAGAGAAGCGAGACAGAGCCCACACTATTATTTTCTTTCCAAAGAGAGACTCAGTGTGTGTTGATAAAGGCATTTGCAGTCACAGATGATAAGGCAGGTAGTACCAATACAGTGTAATTCTGGCTCAGGTGAAACCTCATGCCACTGATGGCTTTCTTGTGAATTGTCTGTGTCTCAGAAAAGCCCAGTGGAAAATCTTGCATCGTTGTGCAATTGCTCTAATGCTGATGTAGGAACATGAAATAGTGATTAAAAAGAAGCTGAGATCAGCATTCCAGCTTAGACTCAAGCATTCCTTTTATTGTGCATGGAAGCACAACACCTTGTCAGCAATTACTTATTACTTGTAATGTGTTCTTTGGCCCCACAAATACACCTATGCGAGGTCTTGATTTTAAATGGCACATCTCAGTAGTTTTTCTTGTCCATACTTTTGGCAATATTTTCAGGTTTTCAGCAAAGTTTCTGATACTTGAAGAATCCATTGAAATTATGACAGAGAATAAGATATTTGATTGCTTTAAAAAAAAAAAAAAAAAAGTACAAATTGTATTGGTGTAAATCCAGCTTAGCATGACTGAAGTGTCTGTCCATGAAAGCATTCAATTTGGTTTATATAAAAGCCCTATCTCTTCATGTTTTGGTGATCACAGTGAAATCCATCTCAACCCTGTATCAGGAGTACCTGTCATAGTTCTTTTTGATTCTGCAGTCTTTACTTGAATTCAGCAATGTCTTCCTGGATGAGTAAGTCCCTGGTGTACTCAGCAGCTGCCTGGAACCACTCATGTAAGACCTGATCAACATGAAAAAGGGTTGTAGAACTTACTGCCTAAAAGAAATATATGTGGGTATATTTTAATTACTACATTACCATAACAGTCTACAATATTTATGATTCTGAAGACTTCTTTGAAACAAGAAAGATAAGCCGCTTGTATGCAATAGAAAAGAGTCAATACATCAGATGCTTGTCAGATAAACATTGTGGAGCTACCCTGATGAAGGTATTGCAATTGCATGAATGTCTGAGATCGTTTTAATGTCAAAAGCTTAATGCCTTTTGGTGCCTTTAACCTTTCTGATTTCCCTAAGTGATCATAAAGTTACAAAGTTTTTCAAGGAAGTTGCTAAAAATCCTGTTACAAGTTTTTTATCACACTGGCAAATTCATGTTGAATTGGTATTCATTTTCACTGTTACAGAATAATCAAATTTGTGCTGTTACTGTTGAAAAAGGAAATAACGAGGATGTAATGTAACACTGCTAATGTGATGAAACATTCTTACTCCGCTGGGTAAAGGATGCTCTGGCTGCCTGTTCCAGCTTTCTTCAAGCAGTGATTGAGGGAGCAAGCAGAGGGCGTTCCGTTTGTGACACGAGGTTACACACATTCTGATTTCAACACGTAATTGTGTTTTGACGGCTGCATGGGTGATGGCTTTGCCCACTTGTGCTTCCTGCCAGGCTGTGGTTTGGTTCTGGGCTGTCAGGACACAACTACCATCGTGTTCCTGCCATCACACGTTCGGTGCTGTGACCTCCTGCCTTAGTCGTGACGAGCAGCTCGTGGTTCTCTCTCCAGAAAAAATGGCTCATATATTCTTTTATGTTCATCTGAGGTTTTTTCCAAAAGGGAGTAAAGCTTCAGAGTGTGTTGTTAAAAACTACAAGCAGCCCCCTAAAGGTTCAAATCTGACAGGGATGTTAGGAGGGAGGTCAAGTGACTGCCTAATGAAGATGAATGGAGAAAATTGCTGGTACAAGAATCACGTGGTGGGCGCTTAGCCCAGGTTGCTGCAAGTGTGATGAAATCTCACAGCTTCATTTATCAGTGTCATATTTGGGCTAAAAGTGAGCAGTATTGTTCTCATTTCTTCCAGATGGATAGGTCAACTTTAATATTTATTGCTCTTGTAGAACATTTGTTTGATGTATTTCCATTAGCTAGGCAATAATAGAAAAGCAGTGGAGAGAAACATAAAACAGCTCCCTTCCTCTTCAGCTGAAATATGGCATACCCTAATGTGTAAATATTTCTGAGACTGCCAGAGATTTATTAAATTTTTTATTTATTTGATGGTATGATCATATATATTGAGGAATTGTTAAAAAATAATAGAAAAACCACATCGAGGAAATACAAAATATTTGACTTTTTGTTGTGATTGTTAATCTTTTAACTTTCTGTGAGTTTATAGAGCCTTTCAGGAGAAGCTTTTACTTAAGAATGTCAATGAGGAGGAGAGAGAAGGCACAATAACACCATATTTGAAGGACTATTATAAGTCTGGAAGTATTCTAGCAAAATCAACTTAAAATATTTGATTTCTAAACCAGGATATAAAGATGTTTATTTCTGTCATTTTTTTTCCCTTAATTTCTATTGTCGTTAATTACTTTCTCTATGATGGGAAAAGACTGCCTAGTCTGGGTTGGTGTAGAATTTAAAATAAATAAGGGGTTTAAACATTACAAAATGGTGGCTTGTAGCTGATAGTGGTACCCTGTGGTTACTGTTTATGAACTGATTTTTTTTTTTTCATTTATATGAATCGGGTTCAAGGTGTTTGACATATATTATTTTATACTGTGGAAGGAAACTTAGCTGTTTGTGAAGCAGGTGTTGTGTTAAGTGCAGTGCAAACATCCTAGCCATATGTTTCTATAATTTAAATTAATTTGGTACAGTCATACTGTTAATCTTTAGTGACTTGTTGATTGGCATTTTGCAGACATATTTCTGGAAGGCGCCCAATACCATTTTCTGTAGCCTTTCTGGCAGTAGCAGAGAGTAACATTTCCACAAATTGGAATCTTGTACAGCTCTGGGAAAGGAGCCAAGATTTAAATTAGACAATAACCTCTGCTCTGTATATAGCTTCTATTCTTCAGCTGTAGGGAAAGTGATTTGTTTAATACAGTCAGCTCTGTAGCATATAATAGACTGATATATGAGTCACTCCTTGGCAATGTGTGTTTCTTAAATTTATATAGATTGAACAACTAGTTGGTAATGTACTTAGTTACAGTTGTGCAAACAATAACTATTAGCAGAGCTGAAGAGACCTAGAAAAAATTGTGTTTGCTTGGTGTTTGCTGAGGATTCTGCAGAACTGTTGGATTTTAGAACAATCCTTCTCTTCAGATGCACAGGATACAATTTCATAATCATGAGTATTCTTTGAGCTTTTGAAAATCAATAATAAAGCTAATAATGAAGCTTTTATATCTGAGTTTAATATTTTTCATGTTTTGTATATGGACATGTGTTCCTTAAAAATGAAACTTAGCATCAGTCTGCTACAGCGACATAATTACATTGCAGCTCTTTTTGCTTTGCCCTTGTATATTTTTTTCTCCATGTAAAAATCTGTTGCTGTCAATTGATACCTGTGAATGCAAAGAATTCTTTTCTTTCCAAACAGCAAGATTCTTTTCTTAAAAGGAGAGCTCTTTACACCATTCAGTTCATGTTTATTTAAGAGCTTAAAATCTTTAGAGCAAATCTCACTTTTTGTCCAACAGAAAATTGATTTTGCTAACAAAAGTGGTGTGGGCCTGAAAGAGAATATTCAGAAATATGCAAATAAGTACAGATAGAAATCTGTGTGAGCAGCTGAACAAAGCAATCAAATTTTTCCTCATTGAAAGTTTCTTTAGCTCCACCGTGAACATTTTTGAACAAAACTATAAACTACTGTTAGTGAAATACTTCTTTTTATAGGAAAAAGGGGCATTCTTTTTAAGCATAACTATTTATAATACTCTACAATTTTATTTTGCCAGGTCTTATATTTACAAAATAAAGCACATTGCAAATATTGAACAATACACAGATATATTTCCTAGCAGTTTATAGTATGCTGCATATTCTGGGTGGATTCCAAGCAGTAGTTAGTATAAATGATATGCCAATCAAAATTATTTTTGCAACTGTAACCTGTTATAATGCAGTCTCTTATCTGAAACCTCAACTTGATATAAGCCAGATCTCTTTTCTTAAGCTTTAACTGTTAAATGAATAATTTCCCTTGTCCTGAACTAATCCTGCTTCTGTCCTGTAAACATCTTGCTAGTGCATGACATCAAAATTTAATTTATCTGTAGGTTATATAGATCTTTATAATCACTGCTTCCACTTGGTCATGTGTATTTCTTTTTCCTTAGTCAGTTGTACATAGAATTTTTGATGTACTTCAGTAAGTCAGATTTCTACATGTCCAGCATGTCCCTTCTGGGCCATCTCTCTGATGATTCAGCTTTGGTGTAAAAGCTGACTTTTTTTAAAAAAGTCCCCTGATGGCAGTGAGATGAATACTTAAAATTTTACCATTTCTATTGGTGAATAAATGTGTGGTTTCACAGTGTGACATGAATGTCACTTGTTAGTTCATCATCTTCATCTACTCTACATTTCTGCCCCAGGTGAAAAAAAATCTTTAATTGCATTTACCTCCTCAAAATCTGTGTTTAATTTTTTGCAGTGGGACCTGAAATAAGTTGTATCAACATAAGCAAAAGTGTACTGAGTTAAAGAGCAAATAAATAAATAAGCAAATGGGTGGAGGTTTGAAGCATGATGCACGCTGAGATGTTCTCTGGAAATGGAGGTCACTCAGCATCATTTCTGCTGGTGGCAGTGCTGATATCAGGACTTTGAGTCACTGGGATGTCTTCTAGTTTGCTTCCCACTGTTGCTGATATAACCATTTTGTTGGTACATGGCAGAGAACCTTCTCTTGAAATCAGGAAATGCTGTGAATCGCCTTCATTGTTGATGATGGCCACTCTAAATGTTGATGATTCTGTTTAGATTACCCAGGAATTTCTGGTGGGGGGAGTGTGTGAAATTGTCACTTTAAGATTTTGAAAATAAAAAAATCTGTTAATGAGGTTGAAGGGCTGTGATATTCTCAAGCTGAACACAATTCCATATCTTTGCAGCGAACAGGGATTACTGAGCCAGTAACATGGGTTGTGCTTGTGAGAGGAGGAAGAGACTGGAAATGGGCATGAATTTCCCTAAATTTTTGTTTATGAAGGAAAGCATAGGAAGAGTGAACACTGTAGAAAGAGAATTTACAATTGAGAATGGTGAAGGGTTTATACTCCTTAGCCTCTTTTCACACATGCATAGTGTAACAATATGCAAAACCTTTCCGTCCTATCTCAGAGATGATGCATTCAGTGTTTTTCTCCCTGGTAAATACGACAGCAAGTTCTGTTTTTCCTAGGTAACTCTTATACATATTATTGTTGGAATTTTGATTTGATGAGAGGTGTGAGGGTTTGGTATGTTAAAAGAAGCAGAGGGGTTTCTTATAATCAGTGCTTTGTGAGGTTGGATGGAGGGGAGCTTACAGTGCTGAAGAGGTTCCTGTGTCCCTTGGAATCTGTCCTTGGTGGTTCCGTGGTGCTAAGGAGGGTCCCGTGTGGAAATGTCTGAAGGATGTGTGAGCATCACAGCATTTTACCCAGAATTTCCCATGGATGTATGTGAATTTAGGCATGGAAAACTATTCCGTGTGCTGGAGAGGGAAAAACTGTAAGATTGTGTGGGGACAAAGGAAAGAGACTTCTTTGCTCTAGATCTCTTTGCTGGTGGTCTGGAATTATGAGATTAATTTAAATTTCATATTTACTGTTACAAGCTGCTTTCAAATTATGAAAAAATGGCATTTATATGAAAGTGTGTATAAAAATGTGTGCTTTGAATTTTTATTAGATGCTCTCAAAATCGTGCTTTACAAGGTATTACAAAATACTATATATATTTTTTGTTAAATTTTGAAAATTTTTCCTTTCTGTGTTAATTTTCTTTCAAAACTTAATTTAATCTCACTTTAATCTCTTGCATGTTTCAGTTTATCTTTTCCTTATCTATCTGATAAGCTAATTTTTATTATCCTGCCCTGACAATCACTGTCTTACTATACTTTTCTATGGGTCTTTATTCTATCCATTCTCTGCCTCTCTGCAATTTGCACAGCATTTCATACCACTTGTATGTCTTTTCATTCCTCTTCAAACCATACTATGTATATTGTATTTTGCAACTCACTTCTTCCATGAATATACAATTATTGTTCTTCACCAGTTTTGAAAATACAGTTGAGCAACTTTGTTTTGATTGGCAAATGAAATCTCTTTCACTGGAAAACTGCTATAATTCCAGGGCAGATCAGGCAAGCAAGTACAGGCAAAACCATTAGTGTGAGGATGGCTTGGTTTGGGGATTTTCTAAATCTAAAATCACCGGGCAATATAATATTATCAAAAACTGTTCTAGATGCTTTTACAAGTGAAGAGAAAGCAATTATTTAGAATAGCTTTTATTTTAACAGACACATTAGTTATTTTTTTCTACCCTTTGTTAGTATTTTCCTCTTTTGGTTGCAAAAAGCTGCCAGAACATCATGTGCTTTTGCCCTGTTCCTGCCTTCACCATTACATTAACACTAACACTGTGCAGTGTTTCCCAATTCAGGTAGAAAAAGTGACTGAGAAACTTCATGGTAGAGCAAAATCACCCCAGTTTGGCAGGTGATGAAGCAACCAACCAAATGGCTTTCCTGTGATTTGTTCTGCTGTGAACAGGCAGAGCAATTGGCACGTTTTGTGCTCCCTTGCATGGTTTTGCATCATTTCACTGGCTCACTAGGGCTGGACGTGGGATTTGAAGTTCTGAACCTTCACACAGCTTTGATATCACAGAAGCACAACACGTCTGTGTTGTAAAACTTGGCTAAAGTTATTGTGTCATCCAGAGTATAATACAGTAATGAAACAGCTGTAGCCCTGGGTATTTGGGAACAAAACCCTGAATATACAGGATTTTGTGAGAGTGCCCTGACTCCAGGACTCACTTCTAGTGCCCAAAGATTTCTGATCTCTGGGGAATTTTCCATTCTAAAAGTGGGATGGAATGGTAAGGTTCAAGATATAAAACAAAATTGAGAGAACTCCCAGGAGTTTGCAGCTAGTTGTAGCAGGCATCTACCTGCCAGAAGCATGTGGTTATGGTGCAAAGTATTATTTGGTTCTTTCAGTGTGGTTTCTGTATCAAAAATACTATCTCAGAGACACCCAAAGAAATGTTTTTGGTAGAACTTAGGTCATGTCATCAGCTGACAAGGAAAAAGAATGCTGCATGAATATAAGCTTGTGATTTTTCTCATTTGACCTCCAGTTATCAACCTGGCTTGGAATTAAGAGGTATCCCTAGGAATATACTGCACAGTTTCTAACATTTAGACAAAGAAAGTTCATGAAGAGATTACAGCTTCTATACATCTACTGATTATGATTACAATTCATGCATCTACTTTGAATTCATGCTAAAGCTACATCTGATCATTTAAAATTCAACTAAGAAGTATTCAACTTCTTGCACATCTTTGATATGAATAGCATGATACTGAATTATCTTAGTCCACTAAAGTAGGAGAATATATTCAGAGTGTGAGTTGTGAGCTGAGGAACAGCTTGGCAGCAGAAATGCCACTAAGATCTGGTGTCTCTCATACTTCGAGAAAAGAAATGCAAGAATTTGCATGTATCAAAGCTCGTGCTTGCTTACATCAAGACATGAAGGGTAGCACTTGACTGTTCAAGTGAGCTTTTATTATAATTTTTTAGTTTTATATTTAAAACCTTTGGTTTTTCTATGGCATCTGAAAATTATGTGAAAGAATTACTGGCGTGCTTTTTAATATGCACTTAATTCTAATACTAATTACTCATTAGTATTTTGACACACCAATGCCGAAGATCACCTGAAGACTTGAGAGGCCTGGTTTTGTGATTTCCAGCCCTGCATGTGTGAGATGCTTTATAGAGAATCTCCTTATTTTAACGTCAGGGTTTTCTTAATAGTGAACGTTTGACTGGAACTTTATTAATTTCATTTGTCATAAATGGAATTTGCTGTGTACCCTTTGTTGTGTCCTCAACTCTCATCTGAACCTCAGGGGCTGCAATCAATATCAGAAGTAATTTCTGTGCCCATTTTCAAAAAGAAATATAGTGACCCAATTAAGTGAAGAAAATGCTACACTGGATGACAATGCAATTAAAGTAGGTTACTCACCTACAAAATAAAGTTTCTGCTGCCCAAAATGTTGCCTTTAGGTTGGAATGAAAGAGTGGGAAGCTAAAGATAGATAAATTCAGCCTGATTAGTCTCTGTGGCATAAATTAGGAATACAAACCACCACGAGGGATTATTCTACTCTTAAATTTAATTCTCCTGCACTGTTATTTCAGAAAATTGCATCCAATTCCATCTTGCATGTTTAAATAAAGTCAGGTGCTGCTGAAGACTCTCCAGAGGCCACCCTGCTGTGGGACTTGTAATCATGCCCCAACTAAAAATAGTGGAGAAATCCCCCAGGTTTCATGTTGGTGTGAAATAAAGACACAGGAGGAAGTGATGTGTTATGTGCCTGTTTACAAAATACATCTACAATCTATGTTACATTAACATACCTAAGTTTTCCATACTGAAAACTGTCATCACCTGAGGAACATTCGAGGGTGACTGACATCAGCTCTGCTGCTGGAGCAATTCTGGGTGGCTTTCCTCAGTTTCTCCCTGGGGTATGGGTTTAATAAGAGCAGTTACATCCCACAGGCTGTCTTTGCAGTAGACTTGCTTTGTACAGCCTTGCACATGGTGAAGTAGAGTTAATGGAGACTTAAAAAAAATGCTATTTATCTATTTGGTTATGATTAGGGCTTCTAAAGTGGGAAATATTTAATTTCATTAAAAAATGCAGGAACTCATGGTATCAGTATGACTGAGAGTTGAATATTTATTTTATGCATGTACTGATTTTAGACTGAAAGTATCTTGACTGATCCTCCATTATGATTATTATGAAATGTCTACATCTGCTTCACCCTTTCTCTATCAATTTTACATTTAAAACTTGATATAATTTACTAGTGTAGTAGAGCTGATTCACAGTCTAGAGTGGAATTTACAATTTTCACTGAAGTGAGTGAAATTTGATATAAGATTGTAAGAAAAGCTACTTACAGCCCCAATTGCAGTATAATCACATCACTTTAAATTCGTGTGCGAAAATGTTACAGTAATCTTGAATATAGTGATGTAAAAGTTTTTCTTGGGATTCTAAGTATAAAATGCTGTCGTTATGCTAAGAAATGCTTAGGTTCAATGCTTAGACAGTTTATATAAAATAAAGGGGGGGTAGACATGATTAACAGCTTGATTGTACGAATTTAATGCCTTGAAGAGCGAAGCGACGCAAAAATGTTCATATGGCAAAACCAGTTCTGTGTTTATGCATTTACCTCCTGAAAAAAACCCCCGCCAAACAGAACTCCCTATACGAGCATCCCTTGCAGCAGTCGAGCTGCTGGGGTGAAGGGGTGCTCAGAGGTGTAGGAGGGGAGTTGGAGGAGGGCCCTGGATGCTGTGCCCGGTGCCTTAGCGCTGCTCCCTCTCCGGTCCCCGGTGCTGGGGCACTGGCACTGCCCTCTGCTCCACGGCACCAGCACCAGCCCCACAGGATTGGCTTGGGTCCTTCTCCCAACTTATTCTGTGGGTGTGTTGGAGGCCATTTGAGAAGCTGTTGATCTTCATTTGGTAAATGTCATGGCGTAAAGGGACATTTCCATCTTCTCACAGGACCATGGAAAAGGCTCACTTGTGCTTTAGCCTTGCGTCACTCTTTAGAGCAGCTGTGTCAAAAGAGAATATTGTAACTGCCATATGTCCTCGGGTGTCATCAGAAATGAAATCTTACATTGATTTTCAGCTGTTTAGAGTAATGTAAATATGTATATGGAATGGGTGATGTGAAAACTGCATGTGTGAGAAGTCCTTTGCTGATGTGGAATCAAAATTGTCACACAGTTGTAGAAAAACGCAAACAGGAGCAATAGAAGTCCTTTTTGCATTTTAGTAATATTTTGCTTCCATGACATTTATGCCTAATCTGTTATTGCAGCAACAATGTGCTCATGAGAGTGGTTGGGAAAATAATTCCACAGTTCATCACTGCAAACACATCTAGGTTAGAAAGCAAAGCAAGAAAACATGTTCTTTAAATATTCATACATTTTTAAACAAAGATTAAAACTACAGTGGCCTCTCAGCTTTATAACTGAATATCTTAACATCTGCTATACTTTTGTGTTTCAAGCTTCAGGCAATAACAGGGTGTGATGATAGGGAATATATTTCAGAACTATGGGAAGTAATATCTATTGATCTTATAAGGTCTTATAAGGTCTTTTTAAGGTGAAACTCAGTGAGTTGGTCTAAGTTGGATATTTGTATTTGCCTTATACAGAGGAGAAGTCTTAGCATGTGTAGGAAGACACAGAGATATACCCAGAATCTATGTTTGAGTGTCCATTTTATTACCTTTGAAGGTGCAGCTCCACAGACATTCTTGTGTACTAAGAGTCAAAATAGTAAATTGAAATTCTTTGAACTCCTAACAGCAAAATTGTTGGCTTTTTTGCCTTGGAGAGCACTTTCAAGATTCAGTCTAATTTTATAACACCTTAGTCTTCTATAAATACTAGGACCAGGACTGCTCTTTGAACCACCTTTTAATATGTATGCATTTAAATATGGAATAAGTAGTATTAAAAGTCTGGCATATGTTGAATTGCCTCAACTGTCAGTCAGCAGAATAATACTGTGCATATTCATACAAAGCTACTTTTCTTGCATATAAAAACATTTATAGAATGTGTCCTTCTTAAGAGATCTGAAAATGTCTAACATGAGACCATTAAATATTCTTTTCATTACTGTTCCTAAGACATGTTCAGTATCACACTTTGCAAAATATCATTCAGTTACAGCTTTTGGCTGTGGAACTCAATGAAGGAGTTCATATTAAAGAGTTTGGCTGCAATCACAGAGATTAAGTCAGTGCTTTTTATTGTTATTGTCAAAGTTTTTATTTGCTGGCTGAAAGCTTTAAAAGTAACTTCATATGTTTCCATTCTAATTGCTTTCCAAAAAATTTTAATCTGTACTATCTGCAAACAGTGTGTCTGATAGATATTGAGGCTATATGAATAAAATATAAATATCTATTTTTTTTTTTTTTTTTGGATCTTACTCAAGTATTTTATCCCACTGATAATATTTTTGGCTCTAAGCAGAGTTAGAGAATGTGCATGTGTATATATATATACAGGCATAGCCTCCCTTATTTAAGAATATATGTAACAATTAGTGTGGCAGATGTTTGAGACTCAAAAATTGGAATCTAAATGATCCCCTGAATGAAAAGCTTTATTATATTTTAAATATCAAAAGACCTTCACATATATGATTCTGCACATATTTATGAACAGATTCAATCATAAATGAATCACTATTGAGATTATTCACTTGCCTAAAATTCAGGATTGAGAATGTGACAGCAAAGATGGGTACTTCATACTTTATAAAAAGTTTTGTGCTCCTGTCTGTTGGCTTGTTGATCATCAGCAATGTGGTTGTAAGCAAATGCAGCTTTCTGGCATGAAATGCGCCAAAGGAACTCCTGTGGTTTTCTACAGGGCCTGCATTCCCTCCAGGTCATTGCAGGATCTTGATATGGTGTGATAGAGAATCCTGATGGGGAAGAAATGGAGAGAAGCACCTGCTGTGTAGCAGGTTCTGGTGGCCAAAGTCACCAAGGCTGACACTTCCTGGGTGGCGTTTCGCAAGTCCATGAAGACATGTCCTAGCAGATTTGTAGGCAGAACTTGAACCTGGGAGGAAATTAACCCTCCTCCAGAAGACACAAACTACTGAAAAAAAGAAAACACTGTAATCTGTCTCAGAAAGCAGCTTGCCACTGTACTATTCTATAAAAATCACTAATCTTAAATTTGTTCTAAAATTATGAACAGAAAGTCCCAAGTATAAAAATTGGCATATATAGTTAGTATATGTTACTTTGTGATCCAGTATTTCATGAAAGTATTAAAAAATGTTATCTTCTGCTGACAGAAGCATTGCCTCTGTGCACATCCCTACCCTTATGCACACTCACAGAGCAGTTTGCTTTAGATGGAACAGGATACCTTATGTGTTGTCTGAGGCTGACCCAAATGTGTTCTGCCTGCATCTGGTCCAACTCTCCATCTCCTTTTTGCTCAGTGACTCAACCCATAACTTCTTAGAGCTGCCTGTTGTCTGTAGTGAATAATACTTCTGGTGCTGGGCAACACATACCTTCCAAAACCTTGGCATCCTACCAGAAGAGTGAGTCACAAAATTTCTGTGGGTACTGATGTAGTGTCAAAATCAAGGCTACCATTTTGCATTCATCCTGAGATAAAATTTCTTTTTCATTGGTAAGGTTTAAAGCAATGCTTCATTCACTTACAACAATATGATCCCTAACAACATTACTGGTGTGGCACCTGTCAAACAACAATCTGCCTCATTGTTTCTAAAGGCAAAATCAAAATAGAATACTTGTATTTTATAAAATAATATGGATATCATCTACTGCTTCTGAAGTATTGAAACTTCCATGGATGACTTTCTTTTCCAGAAAAGACCTCCCTGCTCCTCCTATGAACACATATGTGAACACATAATAATTTAGGAGTAAAGCCTCTACAGAGATTAGCTGGATGTCCATCTAGAACTGAAAGGACTGGAGCATTCTTGTATGTTTTTTTATGTTCATTGAGAACATAAATTATGTTTTCTGATAAGAATCCCCCCAGTATTTAATTTAATACATCTGGTGAGGACTCTGCTGTTCGTAGATGGTGATAGTTAATACTATTAAAAAAAAAGGAAAAAGTTCTCTGTTCCAGCCCTCCTCCCACTCCTTCTACTTCTGTTGCCAGAATAATTTTAGTGTATATTGTTTTGTTTGGAATAATCAGGCTGAAGTAGCATTAGTCCAGCTTCTCATCTTTTAATTACAGACAGTTTATTGTCTATGCTGTCCCACTTTCTGCATGGTTCCCCACCAGCCAGCTAGACTTAGCAATCTCCATTAATTTAATTTGGCATTTCATTCAATCAGACAGGCTGTGAACATGATGAATTTTTTTTTTTTTTTAAATAACACAATGCTCATTCTTAATTGATGTCCTTATCAGACATTGTATTTGCCAGAGCTGTAATTATTGGTCAGGCAGGAAAATCAAATCTGCCCAAATGCAGTGAAGATGTTCTCCAGTGAAATTATTAAGATATAGTACTTAGACCTGCAAAGTAATTTAGTTTTGGTCTGTAATTACATCTTTTGGGATTGTTATCTTTCCTTTTACTCATAAGGGTAGTGTAACCTCAGAGGAATTAATTTGCCAAATATGAAGATAAAACTGAGATTCTTGCCATAATATATATTTGTGCTAGTTGATATTTCTCTATATGAAAACCACAAGTGTCCTCACAGCATAAAAGAATGACTTTATTAATGACTATATTTTAAAAAATGTGTGTTCTAATTTTACTGCAGAAATTATGGAAGTGTGATCATTTGAAGGTGCCATTTTCTCCAAGCAGTAAATTGGCATCAGAAATAATAGAATTTGGATGTGTAATTGCCTAAAATATGTACTCAAGTGGACATGCAGTGCTGTGACAGCTGGTTTGGAGCTTGTTCTACAGGCAGTGCGAATTTTGACTAGAAATACTATCCTGACAAACGTAAATGTGTATTTTGACTAAACATTAACTAATAATTATGAAAGGACTGCTAGAGTCATGATGATTAAGTCCAAATTCTGTTTTCCAGTAAGGGCTGGGATAAAGTTTCCTTTAATTAAAAAAAAAAAAAAAAAAAAAAAAAAAAAGGGAGTGGATTCTATCATAACTATATTTTTAACTTTATTCTCAGATATATGACATGTAGTCTTTGAGTATAGAATTGCAGTCATTCTTTTCAAGCAAAATTTAATTTGATGGATTAGCTATGAGTAGATGAAAAAATGTGTTTCATTACTGTTCTGGATGTATTTTAAGTTTTTCATTTGGGTCATTTGTTCACGTTTCCTGGTTTTGTTGTTATCCTGTGCTGGAATAATAACCTTTCCACTGGCGGTTCTTCCTTGAGGTTGCACTATTAGAGTATTGTAAAAAGAATTAAATTTTTTAATTAAATATTGTAAATTAAATATTTAAATAAGAATTAAATCTTGTAAAAAGCAGTATTGTAAAAAAATTGTTTATATTTATATATATATTATTTATATATTTATATATAAATATATAAATATTTATATAAATATATAAATATTTATATATTTAACAAATTTGCCTGCTGAATTAAAGTTTCTTTTTGAGTATTTTGCACATTTAATTTTTTTCTGTCGAGATGCTTAGATAAAAGTCTGTGCACTTTTATGTCTGGTTTTAAGTGGCTTATGTATTTCTGTATTTGACCTCTTGAGGAAATGAATAGTTGGATGTGGGTTCCAACGTTTTTCTGTTTAGAATTGCACCACAAGTCAATCGACTTAAAGACAAGCTGTAAAAATTACTAATGACTGAATATTGTAAGTAAAATGATTTCTCCATTAAAATCAGTAGCAAAATTCTGATTAACTTTTATAGGTTCAAAATGTTATTCTGTGTGTCCATACTAGTAGTACATTCAAATATTATTTGCTTTAGTTTTGAAGCTTTTTTTTAACTATTATAGTTTTGTGATGTAAAGTTCTCTTCTGCCTGTTTTCTCTCTTGCTATGATGAGTCAATCACAGTTGCCAAAGAGCCCAGAGAGTGGCCACAATTCAACAGTTGAGATTTTCTGAAGATCTTTGCAGTAGGAATTACGACTCAGTGGACATTTAATCACTGATTTTTATCCCAAGCTGCCAAGGGTTTTCTGTGGCGTTCATAATATCAGAATTCTGCCTTAAAACAACTGCTCATTAGTCTCAGCTTTCATAACCAACCAATTTTTAAGCTCTGGTGAGTACAAAGGGTAGTTTGAAAACCCAAGTAGCATTGTGCTGTGTCTGTTCCAAGTGGCTTATCCTTTGATTTACAGATAGCCTAACATTTGGCCCCAGAGGTTTGGCCAAAGAAAACACACACTTTGCACGTACAAAGTGTGGCAGTGATACAGTTTTTTATCCCCAGTGCTGGGCAGGAGCTGATTTGGTCTTCATTAGGGCATGTGTTGAGGATGGAGAGGGCATGAATTTCCCTTTTGTATTACAAATATACACCCTTGCTAGGGCAGCTGAGTAAGACCAGGTGTTTGGCTTCAGGTCTGGCAGTCAAAGAGAAGAGAAGAGCTTCAGCCAGCTATTTTAGATGGCTGGAGATGCTTTATGCAAGGCTTTAATAAACCAAGCATCAAGTCTCATTCCAGTCTTCGTGTCTGACCAGAGAGATTTCGGCAGGGCCAAGATTCAGGTGCCCTTCCAACGTGCAAGAGCAGGGGACTGAACTGTCGCAGGTTGAATGCAGTGATTTGCATGAAGACTGGAAGCTGTGATTCCCAGCAAGTTCAGAAGAGGCTTTGTTTGTGTGCAGTTCATTTCCTGAAACGGGCAGATGCCTGTGTTTTCCATGGGTTGGTGGCAGTCAGCTGGGTACTCCCACTTAATGTGTTCATCAGAACTGAGGAGAGAGTTTGGAGAGTGTTAACTGAAACCAAAGGAAAAAATCGTACTTTGGAATGCAATGGTGTGTATGCCAAAGGAAGCTGGAGACATTTGATTCTTTCCTAGTTACAGAGCAAAAGTTCAGAGTTCTTTAGGTGAAAATGTTTATGCAAAACCTTGCTAGTTGCTCTGGCAAAGTTCTTTGCAAAGCATCCCAACACCATCGCAAAGAAAGAGACAGCTGGACTAGGAACTGCATCTTACTCTTCTTCTGTCCCAGGGATGCCCAACAGGTGGGACCCTCCAGGAGTCTACCTGGGCAGGCCAAATTGCTGGATGCCCCTTTAATTTGAAGCCCTGCTGTCAGCTATACCAATGCTCTGAGCTGTTGTGAGGGGTCAGAGCAAGGGATCCTGAAGAAAATAAATGGAGAAAAATATTGCCTGCAACAAGAGTCTTTTCACAAAAAATAATTTTACTAAAATAGGCAAGAACCCGTTGTTCTATTTAGAATGATTTATAACTGTTCCCAGCTGATCACAAAGTGTTTCTAAATTAAAAGCCATTAATTATAGCCTTATACAGATACAAAGATATGCAAGAAGTGCTTTGTAATTCCAGCTCTGCACTTCAGGTGAGAGCTTTTTAAATTACTTGGACCATTGGAGCCACCTGCTTGACTAAATGCTGAGGGCCCTGTGTTTCAGTACTCATCAGTGCATTGCAGTGTTAACATTGTTACTGATTTTTCTCATTTCTCCAGGGCAAATACTAATTAATGGATACAATTCACAGCTGATTAGCTGTAGTTTCTTCAGTAATTACATTCGCAGACTAACTGTTCAGAAGAGGATTTCTAACCCAGTTCTTATTTCACTCTAAGCTTAATTTGTTTTTTGAATTGTTTAGGTCCTTAAGATAATAACCATTTTATTTTCTTTTGTTGTTATAGGTACCATTAGATAATATGGAAGTTTAATCTTAGAAATACTCACTGATAATTGTTATGTGCCTTTAACGGATTCATAGTTCAGAGACAAAAAATAAATGTAAAGAATATTAGCAGTGATCCATGCTAACAAAAATATTCCAGTTTCTGACATCATTACCTTAGTCATACACGATGGGGTCTTAAATATTATAGAATGACTTGAAGGATATGAACCTGTAATTTTTAGCTTTGACATTCTTTGTTACATCATTTGCTGCCACAGTCTTAAAAAAATGGAAAGTTAAATTGTCACACTCCCCTTTGTTTCACTCTAATTAAAAAAAAAAAAAAAAAAGAAGAAAACCACCCCGGCAATCAGAAAGCAGTAGCTGTGCTGTGAGATACATGTGAGTCAAAACAATGTAGAATTTTACTTTTCAAAAATCAGCCTTATTTCTGTTTTGAGGCACAAAACTGGAGCCCTAAGGATGCTAAGGTCATTAAATTAGGGTAGGGATTGTCCCCACTTACTTATCCAGTGTTAGAGTAATGCTTGCCTAGTGTACATTCCCCCTTAGGTACCCTTTGAAAACTTGATTTCTTTTTTCTTTTTTTTTTTTTTCTTTTTTTTATGTTTTTTGTTTTGTTTTGTTTTTTGTTCTCTTAGAAAGAACAGCTCTATTTGAACCATTTGAGTTTTTCATGTAAATCATTCTTAGTTTTCCACTAACTGACATGAAAAATTCTATCCTGTCGATCGCATTGTTGAGCTGAAGCAGTGTCTTTGTGCAACAAATCCACACACATCCGTATGTGCCAAAACAGTCATTTGAATGTGCAATTTTACTTGAATTTTTTAATCTCCAAACATGGGTGACATCTGGGCTTTTAAAAAATGGATGACATTACTTGAGTATCTGCATAGCTGGGGATAACAGAGTTTTAATAGCTATGAGGCAGCCTACATATTGTGCTAAGGCCTCTGTTGCTTAACATGTGTTATAGGTTGAAAGATTCAGAATGATAAGTACAAAAATGGAATTTGTTAGTTCAGAATGAGGGATCTCATCTTGTATTCTTTCCCTCCCCTATGAGTGTCTCCTACTTTGGTTGATGTCCTATTTAGTCACTCTAACAATCCATCAGGTACACAAGGCTTCCTTTTTTTTTTTTTTAACTTTGTCTTATTGCCAGAAGTGGATGTTAGAGTTTCCAGGGAATGAACCCTTCTTGAAAGAATCACTGGTCCCTTCTCCCTTCAGTGAGTTACTGGAGAGTCTGAAAAATTTCACTGCTAAAAACAGTCAGGCACCAAGTGCAGCTGTAGCAAATTGAGCTGAAGCAAAGTGGTTTTCCTTTCAGGACAGGTTCAGCTGCTCTGAAAGCACATCCAAAGTTTCTTTCTTGGAAAGAACAGCCTGTGCAAGTGCATGGTCACCCATCCCCATGCACTGGTTGCAGAGCTTATGCTGCTGTTGGGAATGTTTGCTGTTGTGGGGCTGAGGAGGGGGGTGCAGGTCCGCCAAGATCTAGCAAGATAAGATGAAACAAAGCCTTCCTAAAAATTTGTTTTATAAAACTAGAAAATGGGAGTTAAGGGAGGAATGCTCAGTGTGGCTCTAGCAGCACAGTGTGGTGCAGCACAGGGGTTTTTCCCTCTCTTAGCACCCGACCTTGCACTGTGCTCTGTGCCTGGTAGGAGCAGTGTGCACCTGTGAAAGCCTGTTCTGCTCTACGTGCCTGACATGCCTGGTGCCTGTTCCTTGAAGCAAAGGCTCTGCATGCCTCCCTCCTCTGAGAACACGTGCAGGACTGGTTACAGCCTGCATGCCTTTGGAAGGGCTGTCCAAGGGCATAAGGCACAGTATTATGCTGATAAACTCTTCCTTGTCTATGTTCAGCCTGTAGAAGTAAAAGTACCTATCTTCCTCGACAAACGTTCATATTTGAGAACTTGGAGGAAATGAGGGATCACTGGCATGTGCAGGAGAGTTGCAGCTCATTGGGAGCAAGGGGGCACTGGGCACATCTCAGGGTCTCAGTGCCAGACATTTTCTCTGATTTGCAAAATGTTCTGGCGTTAATGTTCACCGGGAGACTGGGAGCTCCACTGGAGGGAAAGATAAACAATGGGGGATTGTTTGGCTTTTCAATTTTGTGGAAAGAATGGGACTTCAGGAAAAGCATTGCAAATTCTCATTCTTCCCCTTACTGGCCTTCAGCTCTTTGAAGCCGAGTCTACTTGGAGTTGGAATACAGCAGCTACTTCTGGCTGTAACAATCTTCTGGGTCAGGATCACTGGTAGAAATATTATAATGTGCATCAGAAAAGATGTAGTGGAGTAGAAATATCTTTCCTGGGAGTGTCTTCCTAATGGATTCTTAATTTCCAAAGTCACCTTTAGGTCTCTGGGGTTGTTTTGCTGTATGGGCAAATAAAGTGGGAGAGATACACGTGAATATCTTCCTTGTAAAGACGGGGATGCACAATATGTAATAATAATAGTAATAATGTTGAATCTAATCGGGTTCTGACTTCAAAGAACATCTGCAAATACTATTTATCTATTTGTTGTTTTGGTTTTGTTGGTTTTTTTTCTTCCCCCAACCCTTTCTATGCCAGTGATGGGGTAAAAAAAGTTTATCATTATCATGGCATACATTAAATCCAAATATTTATTTTTCTTTCAGTTTGGAAACAATAACAACTACATGAACATGGCAGAGGCAAATAATGCATTTCTTGCTGCAAATGAGGTAGATGTTTTTATTTTTTCTCTATGCTCATATTCTGCTGTTTGCGGTGATAATTTAACAGACTTTGAATGGATGAAGAGTGAAGTGCTGAATTTCTGTGTGTTTTATGGAGCACAAAATAAAGACTTTAATGAGAAAGAAAATAACCTGACAGCTCTCCATTACTAGTCAATTTAGCTGTCCATAAGGCTGTTACTTACATAGCATGTCAATAGAAACAAATCTGCTTTATGTATGGAAAAAAATTATGAACAGAAGGAAACAAATAAAAGGCACAGTAGGTGTACACTTTGAAAGCAAGCTTAGTAATAGTCATTACTAGCTAATGTTCTAATTTTTGTTATAGATACAAATGGTTTAATTTGGATTCTTAATACTCACATGAGATAGAAAACCAAAGCCAGCTCTGTTCCTGAATTGTATGTGCTACCGCAAGGAATCTTTTGAATCCAGGGTCCAGAACTAACCCAGAGGCTGGGCTGGTAGAGGCTGGCTGGGTTGTGGAGGTGATGTATCACTGCCTTTGAGAATGCAAACAGGAGAAAGTGTAGGAACTCCAGGCTCCATGTATCTGCCAGGTGGGGCCACCTTAAACCAGTTAAAAGACTGGCTAAAACCACTAATCCTGACCTCAGGTCTAGACAGAAACTGCCTTTACTCATCCTTGAAACCCAGGCTCTTACTCCATGCACTGTCTAGTGTGTGCACAGCAATACAGAGAACAAGAAATGCTTATAGGGTCCATGTCATAAATGATCTTCCCAACATGAGGAAAGGATAGAAAACCAGGCAGCCCTGATTTTCATGTTGTAAGTGGGGTCTCAATCACAGGTATTCCTGTGCATTTCTTAAACAGTGAGCTCAGAGAAAATAAGCAGAAAGGTGTAGCAATAAATATGAAGGTTAGAATTAAGGGTAGGATTTTATGAATCGTTTATACAGTGGTCACCATCTCTTTTTACCAGCAAGACTGCTTAGATAAGGGAATATTGTTTGGCACTAGCTCCAGTGTTATTTGTGATAATGAACACAAACCCCATCTGTAATGACAACATGATGTTTCTTTCTGTAGAATTTCTTTCCTACATTTGAATCAAACATTGATGAAAGCTCTACTGCCAGCAGCTGTTCAGAGACAATTTAATTCCAGCTGTGATAATTCACCGTGTCAGACATTGGCTGTTATATGTTGATACAACAGTTCTCCAGATTTGCATTTTTATCAAAAGGAACAAATGTTTTGAACATTTCAGTACAGATGGCATTTAACCATGCACACAGGGTTTTTGGTTTTTTTTAATATATGTGTAAGATATAAATATTTGAAAAGTTAATAACTTTAAAAAATGTGATTGGTAAGATAAATCTCACAAATGTTATACCATCTTTTGGTCATAACACCACCTTTCTGCAGACACAAATTGCATACTATTCAGGCTCCTTTTACTGACTGAATAGCCCAGTGATTTGGATTTAAGGCCACTTCACTAAGGGGCTTCCTTTCTTCTTAGATTACATCTGTTTTATTCTCAGTCTTATGTCTGTTTTATGTTTGGGATTTTTTTTTTTGTTTGTTTGTTTGTTTGTTTTTTTAAAAGATGTGCACATATTTGGAGAAATTATAACTTAGAATTAAATTCAGATTTTAAAATGCTAAGGTAGTCTTCAATTTATTCTCCCATTTGTAGCTATAAGTATTAAGCTATAAGTATTAAGGTGAATGCTGCTTTTCTAAGTAAAAGATTGTATTATTATCTGTGTTATATATTTCTGCAGCTGTCCTGGAATTATTCTGTTAGATGGGGAAAAAAAAGTTCCAGTTCTTATAATTACTAATATCTCATAAATATGTCAAGTAAAGAGAGGTTCAAATGTACTATAATAATACTGATTTCACTGAACCCTTTTGCTTGAACAAGGAATAAAAATATGATTAAGTGTTACTGTATGTATCATAGCATGAACCTTACTTTGCAATTACTGCATTACAATGTATTTAATTATAGTGGTTTTGCGTTAACATGAATGCAGCTTTCTCGGTATTATTTTGGGCCTGAGCACTGCTGAGCTAGAATCCCATTTTATTTCTGTAAATAATGCCTTAAGAGTGTAATCCTAGAGCACATTCAGGCTTAGAAGCCACACATTTGCTTTATGTTTTCTGTCTCTATGTCATGATTACTACGACTCATTTTAAAGCACCTTAAATATTTATTGAAATAATATTTCAAGTGTTAATTACAGTGGTAATGAAAACAGCCAAATGCCACATATCAAGAATGAGTGTTTATCCGTATTGTTAATGTGATATGTTAGATTTCATTAAGCAGTAATGGGGTAGCAAATGAGTCACAAATTACAGTTGCATCTGTTACTAGACCACATTAGTGCCAAAATAACTGCAAATGCAGCCATAGGGTTATGTTCGTTAGCCAACCACTTCTCCTGGCCAATCCATCCTTTGTGTTTGTGAACCATGGGGGCCATGAGAAGAAAAATTCACACCTTTTGCAATATAGCAGTGGGGAAGTCAAACATCTCCCTAATCCAGGCCCAGCCTTCACATCCAGAATTAAGTTACAGCCTTGCAGTTGGAGCGAGATGGGCACAGTCTCAGCAGACTCTGACGGTGCTGCAGACTGCAGCAATCTGGGACCCCATCATTTCTGGTGTGAGACCAATAATGACAGCTGACAGGTTCTATATGCAGGCAAAGGTTTTCCTTGTGTTTCTGTTTCCATCTTCTCTCAAGCGGTTATTAATTTATATCATCATTAACAGTTTGAAGGATGACAATTTGCAGCAGTTAATGAGATCTTTCACTGAACTTATCATTTTTAAATTAACTGGCATTAAGTCACTCTTTCAAACAATGTAATTAATACATAAAACAATTCTCCCTCCCACCCCAACCTGAGTCCTGAACTAATGCAAACAAACAAATCCCAGAGCAGCCTTGCATGTCCAGAACAAGACAAGAGTGCCTATTTTAGGATTGCCAACTGCCCAGTTTGATCAAGGCAGTCCTGATTTGGGTACATTTAAAATGGCCTAATTTCAAGCACTGAATTTCTATTATTAAGTAGCAGTGGACCTGAAATAATACCTGAAAGTTCATTTAACTCTCAAATAATTTGAATAAGTGTAGCTCATTTGTTTCCCAAATAAAAGTCAGCAATGTTGAAGCCAGATACAGACTCTGAATAAAGATTATCTTTGACAGACACATGCGCACGTAAAAACATGCACAAACCCTGAAGATAACTGGCAGTAAATGTTTTGCTCAAGGCATCTTAACAGGTGTTTAGTTCATAACAAACCTACTGTTCAAACAAAGCTGGCTTGCTTCAGAAAGCACTGGAAGCTGCTGTAATCACCCTCACGCTTTCATACATCTCTCCTCCAAATTACCTGTGTTTAAAAGGCTTCACTGTATTTTGGGGATAGAAAAGAAATTAAGAATGATAATATTTCATGTTTGTTAGTGGATTAAAGCAAACAAAAGATGTGAATTGGTCAGTGCTGAATTCCTGTTGTGTGTGTGCTTTGAAATTGTCAGTGTTTTATGAAGCGTGAGAGTAACGTAAGCTGTTTGTGCTATTTTACTAACATATCAATAAAGTGGCAGTTTGTTATACAGCCAAATCCAGTGTAGCTGATATTCGGACTAACAACAGACAGATGTTGCTAATTAAGTACACATTAAAAAACTGTTAATACTGATACTCCATTTAAGCCATATGATAATGAGACTTAAATCTTTAATCAGAATGATCCGCAGACCCATTCAGCATATGAAACTTAAAAATTTTGTTAGCTATAGAGTTTGCATTTGAGAACAAACCAGGATTTGGACTGCAGGTGCGGAGGTGATTGCTGAGCCCTGTGTGCCCTAACACTCTGCCTTGTCGTGTCCTTTTCCAGCAGACATTCCATACGCCGAGCCTTGGGGACGAGGAGTTTGAAATCCCACCCATTACCCCCCCACCCGAGTCAGACCCCACACTGGGCATGGCAGATATACTGCTCCCCTTTCAGGGCCTTGGTGACCAGCTGCCTGCACAAGGAAATGAATTTACGCCTCAGTTTCCTCCCAGAGCTTGGATCTTCCCTCTATTACAATATCCCGGAATCTCGTGGAGCAAGACGGCGTCATCCACAGCAATGGATTGCATATGGTAGGTCTGGTTCTTCTGTGTTCCCATTGCCTAGTGGTGTCTGTAGATCTGGTGTCAAGTAGATTTGTGCCATCTCTCAGTTTTCACTGACCCCCCAGAAGATCTGTGTGTTCTTTGTGTGCCTAACCAAGCACGTGCCAGTGTTGTGTCATGTTACAGGCGTCTTCTGTATGAACGATGGCACACGTGTTGTTACACTGCAAACAGTGATTTGCTATTTCTCAGTTCCCTAAGGCAGTTGACAAATGGTCAAGGGTTAAATACTGGTGGATTCAGCAAGATAAAGATGTTTGTTAATGTACAGTGCAATGCTACACTGTTTGTGTAGCAGATCTCTTGTGAAGAAGCAGTCAGGCTTTACAAATACAGAATTTTTATTTTGGGAATGGACTTGGAAGCCCATCTCCATTGGATCATGTGCATCCCAAATGCTCCTGAAGTTCAAAAACTGTGTTATACACTTGGCACTGGCATTAAGAATTGAAAGACCATAGTGTTGGCCAGAGTGAACTACACCATTTAGAATGAATTGCTTGTCTGTGTTTGAAGTGTAGGTTCCACATCTGACATCCATCCGGATATTTTGAGTGCAGTATTGAGAGTAGTTGAAAAGGAGAGCCAGACACTGTATGGCAGCAGGAAAAAAGCAGTATTTCCCTATATCCTGTACATTCCATGGGCTAAATCTTTATAAAGGGAATTTTTTTTTTTTTTTTTTCAATTCAGAAGTGATAGGGATGTATTACCTTCACAATAGTCAGAAATATAGGGCCATAAAAAGACTTTGCTGTGTCCACTGCCCTTGCTGGCCATAGAGGCTGGGGCAGGGTGGTCTTCTCCTGGGCTGTGTCTGAGCCTTCAGGAAGAGGGAGGCATGATCTGGATGTGGAAGAGCTGAGTGATGGGGATTGTGATTGTAATTCCAGAGTTCATTAGAACAATCAAAAGAAGGGGTGTGTGGAGTTTCCTCCAGAACCCATACACACTGTAGGGCTGCATTCTCCAAGGGAGGTGCACAGGGCAGTTCCCCTGTTGTTGCAGTGTTTCCCTTTGGCTCGGGGGGATCTCCCAGTGTGGGTTTCTGAGAGCTTTGTGCAGTAACATCCATCCTGCCAGCCACAAGACACAGCTGTGAGCCAGTTTATCCTACTCAGCATTTTAAACTTGGTGCTTACAATTAGAATTAGTTTCTGTGTTGCATATTGAAGAGCGAGTGAATGTTTAGCTTGAACAGATATTTTACATCAACTATATTTTTTTCTGATTAGCTCTTTTATATAGGACCTTTTGCTGAACTTGACATGATGAAAATACGTATTTACTGCTGGACTGTAATGGAGGTTGTGTTGTTGTGTTGTGATTTCTTTTTTATTATTCTGGCAAGTGAAAATTAATTAAAGATTTACAAACCAACAGGCAGTAAATATTTCTCTGTAATTCTACAGGCTGCTGACTTCATTGCAAATTTTAATATTTCTTTGGAGGTCATGAAAAGTAGCTAGCAGTAATGCAGAGTGAACCACGAGCTGCTCCCTACTTAGGAGGTGCAGAATTCAGTCATTCTGTGGATCCAAAACAGGCACTGCCTAAAACAGGCCTTGAAGGCTATGGTATTTGTTTAGATCTCATTTTGCACTGTACATGTTGGGTAACTTCTGAAGGAAGATCAGATTAATAAAACCTGAGAGTTAGGAATGTTGTACCTGAAAACAAAAGTAATGGAGCGTGTGTGCACTGAATACAATGAAACTTGGTCAGAAAACATTGTGGGCTGGATTGGTGCTATGTGCCCGAGTATCCCCTCCATGTTACAGAGTGGTTTGTATCCTGGGCCAGTTTCGCCCTTTAATTTTGCAACATTTCACTGAATGTGATTCATCCATGAGTAAATGCTGTCACCTTAATAGTTCCAGCCAGAAGAGGTGTCTGAGTTATGTATTTCTTCGCTCACCTCTCCTGGTGCTGAAAGGGAGGCTTCACATCTTTGCCATTTCCCTCGACTGTGCAATGTAGAAATTAATGGCACAGTTTACAGTGACTCCATTGGTAAGATTTGTTCCCATAGAGGTCACTGAGAGAATGTAGAGAAGCTCCTGCCTTCCTACCCAGTAGTCCAGTGACATTTTTTAGGGTGATTACCAGGTCAAAGCTGTGGATTGGGAACTTGTGTGCTACAGTTTTGCTTCAGAGAATTGACGAGGAATTGTGTGATTTGGTATGGAGGAGCCACATAGGGAGGTTTGTGTGTCAGACGTTCCCCACAATTGCTTGATTTCTTTCCTGCTGTGAGATGGAGTGGCCCCTGCCATTGTATTCTAGTCAGTAGTCTTTTTCTCTTCTGCTCATAAATGCTAGGTAGCTTTGGGAAGTTTAAAAACATTAACAGAAGGCCCTTGCATAGCTTTCCCCTGAACTCACATAGCTCTCTTTAGTAGTCAAATTTTCCAGCAGTTAATCTGTATTTCAAAAATTTTAAAAAAAATGAAAACATTATATCATATTTTATGTGGAAAATGTGCACTTTATTAAACTGGTAAATATTTATTAATGATATTAGAATTCATCTTTAAATTAGACATTTCATGAATTACCTTGCCTTGGAGCTATAAAAACTTTATTGCAGCAATAAAAAAATGTAAAGGAGGCATTTTGACTATGAAATTTCATTTCATGGTCAATTGAATTTACTATATCTGAAAGAACTAAAGATGGGGTTGTAAAATAATTATGATGTTCGTATACACTTACAGAACAATGTTCTTATCCAGCGATGCTGGGATAGTCTTACTTAAACACTGTATTAATGGTGTACTGCTAATCACTAAAGCTTCTTGAGCTGAATACAAACTTAAGTTATTTTAATATTAACTGCATTGAGTTTATTGCTTATCTCGTGAAGCATTAGAGAGCTTTAGTGTAAGCAATATTTAATTTAGGTAAATGTAGTCCTACCCTGTTGCAAAGCCTGGTAGAAGAATTTCACCTTGAAGAAATGTCATGAGATTTTAACTCACAAATGTTGAAAAAATAAAATGGGCTTGGACAGAATTATGATTAATACTGTGTGTCTTTGGCTTTTTTTTTTGTACTACCTGACATGTTCACCTATAAACTTGAATGCAGAATCGCCAGAGGCATGGTTAAAAATAGGTTATGTCAAGGTTTTCCTATGTCTCCCTTAGGGTATGGAGTTGGCTAGGTACCACATAATGCTTCTGCAAGTATCTCACATATTAGTCACAGGAAGACACACACATGGAAAACAAAAAAGAAATGGAAAAAAAAAATTTAACATATTCTTTATGTACTATTGTATTAAAAATAACATTTATGGTGCAAGAAAGATTTCTATATATTTATTCTCAGCATAAACATGACCTAGCAATTACTAAGGATTTTGCTGCTGAGTTAACCATTGTTTATGCTATTATGATACACATACTATGGAAAGAGTGACAATTTGTCACAATGCTGATTAACTTCATTATTATTGGTAGGAAACACAACACGTTTATCTTTACAGCATTTTTTAACGTTTAAAAACAGGCAACAGTGACAAAAAGAGGAGATAAAACGAAGGCAGTTTGATTAATTTTAATATTGTAATAACATGCAAATAAAATTCTGGTGTTCAAAAAGGAGTCACTGAGAAATAGAGTGTTGATGTACATTTGACTTCAAAGAATGCGTGGATTTACATGATGCAAATATTATCCCTATAAATACTTGAATATAAATAAGCAGAAATCAACAGCAATATCCTCATTAAAAATCAACCCCAATATTTTATATTAATGCTCTGTTTTCTGTTGAGCTGCCCATAAAAAAAATATTTTAATCTGCAAACTGTGGCAATTCTATAAAACTACAAGTTTTGCTCCTGAGGGTTCCTTTTTTTAACACCTCTCTCTAATCTGCCCAGCCTGCTGAGTAGCATTGACATCAGTAGTACATCAATTTCAGAAAGTGGATTATTTTTACTAGACAGCTATTGTGACATATTGGGTCAGTCATAAATGAAAGATATTCATGCAAGCATGCAATACTTGTAATGAAGTCTCACTCTGACCTTCTGTATGATTGATTCTGTAATTTAGTTTTCTCAGGCAGTGCCTGAAATGAAATGAAATCATGTTGAACAAGTTTTGAATACCCACAGTGCACCAGGAGAAGAAAAATCTGCAGCCCCAGAGGCTTGAGAGAGAGCAGCTGAACGATTTATCTCCATGCTATTATAGCCTTTGCCAGCATTCAACATTTCTTTTTTTTTTTTTTTTTTTTTTTTTTTTTTTTTTTTTTTTTTTCTTATTTGGCTTAAGTACTTAATTCTGCAGGTAGCTGTAAATGGGAAAATAAAATGCTGTTCAGATTTAAAATGACAGGACAGGAGTATGTGCAGGGGACTGATAAAATATCTTGAATAGAACTGACCTTTCATGTAGCTGAAAGTTACTGGGGGATTCATCCTCATAATTACCATATAGATTATTTTTATTTCTTTCCTGCAATGAAACATTTCAGAGAGCAGTAGTGCTGATTGAATGAAAATTGAACTTGTTAACATTCTTTTCAGCTTAGCCTGTTGTACATAACAGAAGGTTAGCTTTGATGAATTTCAAAATTCTCTTTCTGATATCTAAGAAACAGACAGTAAAATAATTGTCTTTTTTCAGCCCGATTTTTTCTTTTATTCAAAAATGTAGAATTGTTAGAAAAACAGACTGATAGTTTTACATATATTGTTCACTACATTGCTTATGCTGCTAGAGAAAATGTGTTTCCTATTTGATGAAGATTTGAGCCTGTTTATATTTTATAATTGTTGCAGTGCTGCCAGTGCGGACAGGATTCTGCGCAGATAAAGCTAATTCATAGTGGAATATGCTCATCTTTAATTATATTACTCCTTAGGAGTGGCACTGTGCTCAAATCAAAGACACAATGGTGACTGTTGCTTTTATTTGAAGAAGAGACTTTTAAAATAAACATCTCAAGAATGTGGCTTTAAAGAGATGAGGTGCAAATTTGAGCTTATTAAAGGTTGCATACAATAGAAATATTATTAATGTTTCATAACGGTGGTGCCTTTTACTTACAGCTCAAAATCTTTTTAGTAGTTTAAATTCTGAAATTGCTAATGAACTTTAAGTGAATAGATTAACATAAGATTGGAAGACTAAAAGCTAAAAACGTTGCTTTGAAATTGGCAGAATATAGTTAATTCACTACTCACCTGACCCGGTGCCTCTCATTTATATGTTTAATTTTCCTTTACAAAGAAACTTATTTCTACATCTCTCTTTTAATACCCAGTCAGTAATCTCCTATCTGGAGAGAATGGAGTAGGTTTTCAATTAATAAAATGTTATAACAACATTGTTTAATGTGTTGCAGTTTAAATAGTTATTTCATGGGTCATTAATGTGTTTAACGCCTGGAATGGTTTATTAAAACAAGCCCTTGTTATTGTTATGAATGTTTATTGTCATCTTTGATACAAAATGTGTACAACAAATTTCATGAGTTTCTAGGTATTAGTTCATAGTAGTAGCAATTACTCTTACTAGGAAAAGAGAGTCTCTTCTGTTTTTTCTTGGATTTCTGTGCTGACTTGCTAAGCTCAGGCTTTAAATCAGCAGTGTTAGTCTGGTTTGTGTTGGCCCTTCCCAGCAGAAATGGCAGCTGTTATTGCCACTGGTTTTCAGAATTTGTGGTACCAGGAAAAATTAATCTCGAGCAGCCCTGGATGAAAGGATGCTCGGGCGGCTCTGAGCAGTGACATTTGGCCGTGTGCAGAGCAAGAGGGAGCCTCTGGAAAATGAGCTCGGCAGGACTCGGCTCTGGGAGCCGCTCCCAGCCGGGCGGCGACACAGCTCGGAGCTGGGTGCTTTGCACATGAACTTCCAAGCCTTCACAGAGTAATTTCTCTTTGTTTGGTGTGGAATTAAATATTTTATTCTGCACCTGATGAGGTAGTTGGGCGTTTTGCTGTTATGTTCCGGAGCACGCGGGTGCCCAGCTGAAGGGCTCTGGGGGCGGGTGGGTGCTGGGATGGGAGCAGGGGCTCTGGCACAGGGTATGCATTCTGTGGCTTTGGCCTGATGGGGAGATGGTGCTGGCCTGCTAGACAATAGTGTGAAGATTTTCATATCCTCAGTGACATTGTAATTCTCAGTGTGGATGGTATAGAGTAATTTTTCTGAGACATACTCTTTTCTTATTGCTCCTTAGTACACACCAATGAATGGCCCTCTTAATGAGAGAGGGAAGTGTCTTCTGCTGTTCTTAAAAATAGGCCACTCATGGTAACTGCTAGAAAGGAACCTGTTCATAGGAAACAAAGCAGTTGCCAAAGACACCTGTCTGTATGGCAGGCACTAAACTAAATTAAAAATAATAATAAAAAATGAAACGGGTATGTTATTGCCTATGGAGGTCATGAGGGACTCCTGCATGAAAGAAAAGAAGCACAGAAAGGTGGGCAGAGCAGTCTGAGAAAAGAGACTGTGACTATTATATCGTAATAGTACCTAAATCACGATCCATCAGCTCCAGAAAATATTGTGAGCTGCCATATGGATCTGGGGGAAAAGATAAAGCTCTCTGGGAAAGCTGTCAGGAACTGGAGCGGAAGCTGAGTGTCTGATATTCCTAAGAACTGAGCTCAG
Organism: Sitta carolinensis; assembly: GCA_032173965.1. Lineage (NCBI taxonomy): Eukaryota > Metazoa > Chordata > Aves > Passeriformes > Sittidae > Sitta > Sitta carolinensis. The sequence goes on along the minus strand of CM063292.1, from coordinate 17,369,740 downwards.
AAGCAACTCAGACATATTTGGCTGTGGCCATCAACTGTGCATTAAGCCTAGGCCATGGCTTTAAGCTATTCTGCCTCTTGAGTTTCAACTCTAAAATCAGGTGCTGTTTTCCTAAGCCAGATGAATGAGGCTGGTCTGGATGTGCTGTACCTGGCCAAAGGCTTAGTTGGGTCCAGCCACCCTTGCTCTTGGGTAATTTGAAAACTGCCTTTGGAATTCCTGCTGTTCTCTGCTGTTACCACTCATGTTTCCCCTTGGACAGCTTGCTCCATACTCAGCTTCCACTTTGAGTTTGCAAGTGTTGAAGAAATGTGAAGTCTCTTTAGAGTTTTTAATTACTCTGTGTTGTCAGGTAGCTGGAAGAAAATCATACCTGGGTCTGATAATAAAAAACCTATGAGTAATGAGACCTACTTTTCTGATTTACTTTAGAAACCAACAAGTAAACAAAGAAACATCATAGAAAAAAAAAAAAACCTCCCAAAACCTAAAGAGAACATATCCCTGAACATATCTACCAACTTGTAGCAATTTTTAAACATAAAAATGCCATGTAACCTCTGAGTCTGTCCCTCTGCAATTCCTTGCACAATTCTTGTTACCTTTGATAATGTCTGTTAGTTGTCATGCTCCCTCACACTCTCTCCCCACGTTCCTTTATTATGCACATTCCACTGCATAATAGGGACCTTTGAAGTCTGCCTTTGATTTGGGAGCTGAAGCACCTGAGCTGTGGAGGTTGTAACAAAACTGCTAACAGCGTTTATCTGAGTTCTGGGACTTAATTTCAGCTCTCCAGGATTTGTTTGCAATGCATCGTCACTGTTTGCATACAGCAGGCCTAAGCTTGTACTGCTAATTTGGAGAGAAGCTCCTCACGCCAAGAGGCTCATCAGATCAGAGCCCAGATCTGTGATCTGAGTCACACATGTATTGTGATCATGCTGTTGGGTCCAAGAGGAGTGTGATTCAATATGCTTTAAAGTATGGTAGAAGCTTGGGAGGAAGAGCCAGGAGAGTCTGTTTTAAAATGCCTCTACAAAATGGGGTATAAATTAAATTATAAAGAAGTCAATTAGGTGGTGGTAAAACAGCAGCAGGCACTGTGGGTGGGTGGAGGGCTGTGACCAGCCTGTCCTTGTCTGTAAGAGCAGAAGGACTTGATAGCAAATGAAGTGACCAAGAAGTGTGACCCCTTTGGCCTGGGTTGGGGATCATGCGAGGAATCTGTGAGCTCACAGGAAAGTAACTGGCTAAGAACAGAGTTCCCAAAGAAAAAACACTCCAGGATAGGATGGTGGGGCATGTTCAGTAAGAATTTGATTTTAAATAAAGAATTGTAGGTATTTCAGAGAAAAGTCTTTGTCCCTTAGTTTTGTAGTTGTGTGATTTTTGACCTTGCTTTGCGTATTTCTTCACACAGTGTTTTGTTAGAGGTTCACAGGTGAGCATGCTATGAATGACTGGTTCCAGCAGAGGCCACAGCACCATGTTGCAGAGGTGCTGGGTCCTGGGAGCTGTTGTGTTGGTCTGGCAGGTACCTTGGTGGTCAGACCTGTCCCTGGCACCTTCGTGTTTGGAATTGCCTCTCTGAGGTGGGGCTGCCCTGCCTGGGGTCGCTGTGCTCCTACTCCCTAACTCCCCTACCCAGTGTGCTTCCACAGAAGAGGTTTCACTTGGGTTTGCTGGTCTCACACTGTACCTCCCACCCCTGTCAGTGGTGCAAGGAAAGCATTAATGACATTTGCAGTACGTGCCCTAAACAAGTGCTCGATGATGAAAATCATTGCAGAAAACATCCCGGGTGCCTGTGCACAAACCACAAAGGGGCAAAATTTCAGGCCTGGGGTAGTCAGGAACAAAACTCATACTTTGCACTGCCAGGTTCCATTATATGTAGTATATAAATGCAGTACATTATGCAGTATTTTATATAACAAGTCTGTGCAAGTGCAAGAAGTGGTGCCACAAATGAGTGACTTCGTTTTGAGAATACCTGTCTTGTATGACCCCCATAGTAGCCCCTGATGACCCCCAAAATAAGTTGCTCAGTTTTAAGGAACAAATCAGTGGGCCCTCATGTTCATTTGTTTGGATTTTGGTTTGGTTCCTTTTTTATTTTCATGTCTCATCTGTGGTTTAAGTGTGAACAGAAGAGAGTAGAGGGAGTGGGCGGGCACACAAACCAAAAAATGGCATGTTCTTCAGACAGTAGAATGTGTGTGAACCTCTTGTCACCAACCCATATCTTAGACCAAGACGAAGACATAAGTTTTTTTAATGAATTGACGTGTACTGTTTCTTGTCCACTTTTTTGGGAATCAAATTAGGTAAGGTTTACTTTTCTGCAGAGACATAAAGTAGAACATGAGAGTTTTTTCACTGCCAGAGGAAAGAAGCTGCTGTTTGTAGGATCTCCTGATAACTGCAGTTTGACAGCTCTATTAGTGATGATGGTGTGTGGAGGGGAGAGGAAGGACACTTCTTCAGTGGTGGCAGTACCAAGTGCAACTGTTTTGTATTCTATTAAGTAAGGATTTAATCTCTGACAGAGAAAAGCATCCTGTTAGTTTGATTTGTTTTGATTGGCAGTGAAGTCCAATCCTGTAAAAATTTAGATTAATGGATTCTTTTATCTTTGCTTTACTTGTGGAGAAAAAGAATATTGAGGATTTCTTCTAGAGATATGCTGACTTTACTAAAAGTAAAGGGAGTAATTTACAGTCAGGGACAACTGGAGATTTCACTCTTTACATTGCAGTGCATTTGCTTCAACTTAAATACATCCCTTAAAATATTGCATCAGCTTATGTTACATTGACAGTGATGAATTCCTCAGGCAATAGAATATATAATAGTTTGAGTCAACTTCTGAAACCAGGGCACAGTGAACATAACGATAAATGCTGGCTTTTGCTTAGTTGTTCCTTAGTTATTTTGGTTGGCAGATTTCTCAATTCCCTTAAACTATCTCATGCAGTGAGGAGTCAGATCCCAGCCCTACATCCTCCTGTAAGCACTTCCATGGGGCACTTCCATCAGTCCTCACATGACCAGAGTCTCACTGGAGGTACTGCATATTTGAATGATGGAAAGCTCTTGACATTGATTTTAATCAGGACTTCAGTATTGCTCAAAAATGTTCTGAAAAGTAATTTCGTAGTTATATTTTTAATTGTCTTGTTGAGTGTTCCCAGAGATTAAAATTATATCAGGGTAGGAATTCAGGATAGAATTACTGTATGGAAATGATTCTTAAAATGCAGGGTAGGTAAGTGGAAATTAGGACATCTCTCAATGTAATGGCTGGATGCATTTATCTGTCAAAATAAATACTAACTCTATTACAAGCTAAACTAAGTACTGGATGCTTAATGAGTTGCTAACAGAAGAACAAACTATCTTTTATTGACATAATATTTTCACTTAGTACTTTATGGTATGTTGAAAAACACCTTTGATAAAACTGTATAAATTGAAGTGTGGGAGTTTACACATTCCTTTCTTTTCCTTTCCTTTTTTTAAGTCTCCTTACTCCATTATTTGCTTTCCAGTGTCTGTTGATGCATTGATATTTTATGCATTTCTGAGAGCTTGTTCTTTTATAAATCAATGTAAAATAAGCTATGTATTTGTCATAGTCTGTGAGACTTGTCCTTTAGCAATAGGACTAAATATGACTTCTATGGCATGACTGTCTAAAGTGATCAGAATTGTTGAGAATAGGATAGTTTGATGGACAGATATCTTTATGATTCCTTTGATGAGGCCTTCATGAGCCAAGTGCTGAATGTCTTTTTAATGTGTGCAACAGGGTGGTGACAGCTGTGTAAGAGGGTGTGCCTACACAGTTACCCATAAAGTTGTTTAGAGAAGGGGAAAACATTTTGGACTATATTTTGCTTTTTTTAAAATATGGATATGTAATTAGAATCATAGAAGGATAAAATGAGTTGGATTGGAAGGGACCTTAGAGATCATCTCATTCCAACCCCCCTGCCATGGGCAGGAAACCTTCCACTAGACCAGGTTGCTCAGGGCCCCCTCCTGCCTGGCCTTGAGTATCTCTGTCCATGGTTCATCACCCTCACCTTACAGAATTGCCCCCTAGCTCCTTATCCAACCCCCCTTGCTCTCTGTCCAGAGCTGTTCCCCTCACCCTGTCAGCGAAGAGCCCTGGGAGGTGGCCAGTGTTCCCCTGAGGAAATGTCTCTGTGCCTGTGGGGTTTGTAGCACTCATGCAGGATGACAGCAGACTGATCTGAGCCGTTCCAGTCTGCAGAGGAACTAGACAAAGTATTTCTCTTTTGGTTTTGGTTTCACACATTATGTCCTTGTTTGATTGTCATGCTGAGTAAACCAGTGGTTGAGCTTTGCCTGACTTGTTTTAAGATCACCAGGTTTTGCCTAACTTCAATCTAAGGCTGTAAATCAGATCAGGCTCAATCAAAACTTGATACTGTCTGCTTGAGAAGTTCATGAATTTTTGTCAGGACTAGTCTCTTGGTTTTGCTTAATGTTACAAAAATCTTGAGTGCTTCTAGTTCTTGCGTATCACATTTAGTTTGGGTTAAGTTTATGTAAAAGAGTTTATGATATTCTCTAAAATTCTCCCAGTATTCTCTGTGGATTTTTTTGGGATATTTGAGCTTTTCAATTTCCATATAGTAACATAATTAGAATGTTATGTGGGTGCTTCAGTGCACTTGTATGTCCATGTATGCTTCTGATATATGATGATTTTTGTTGTTAAACATTTCTTTGATAAAAATCTCAAACATAATGAAATACTACTGATCCTTTCACTTTGGTATTGGCCTTTGGTAGTATTGGGGAAAAAAAAGAGTAAAGGTAATAGATGAAAATTTTGTTTTCTTGATTTTAGCTCCTTTCTTAGAAGACTTTTGTTTGCTCAGGAACTATAGAAAAATGCCATGGACTTTAATATTGCTGTGAACTAGCCTCCCTGCCTTCTTGCCAAACCACTGTACACACATAAAAAATGGCTTATACTTCTTTGTCTGGAAGCTCTCATATAGGTACCATAGGTTGTTCAGATCCACAGCACCACAAAGCAAAAAATGAAAATCCTATTCCTTTCTTTTTCTAATATTTATCATCCATATAACTTAAACTGAAAGTGCAGAAGATACATTGTTTGTTGTTTTCATATGCATATATGAATAAAAAGGGATTGGATACTTCATGAAACATTTTCTTTCATATAATATGTCTTATCAGTTTAGTTCTAAATGGCCAATTACAAAATACTGTTGTCGCTATTCCTAGATTTTACTGAAGCTCTTAAGGTTGGAAGAAAAAAACAAAAAAATGGTTAAAGAAATCAGGAAAGTATACAGAAAAGAAAAACTGAATTAAGTAAGTGGATGCAGAAAACCCACACAGGCATCAAAAAGTATCAGAAAAAAGGACAGTTAAGAATTCATGGGTTTGTATATAAAATTAGATTCTGGGTCAGTGCAAGTCAAGAGAATTTAGTCTCAATAAAATCATAGATGCAACCGAAATGACAAGACTTGGAGTAAATGGTTTGTAACCCATGTCATCACATTTTGTTGCCTCAGTGTAAAGGCCAGAAAGGCTTGTATTGTGTAACCATAAAGGGAGAACAAAAGCAAGGCTTTTAGGGGTAGAACATGTCCAAGAAAGTACTGTCTGCACAATAACGAAGAAAGTTAGTTTTTATGAGAGGTTATTCTGATGATCTTGAGCTTTGCTGAAAAAAAACAGCAGAGTTTTTCTTCATGCAATAAAGTAACGTCTGTAAGCTAAAATGATTGGAGTAATAGGCAGAGAGTGATATCGTTTCACAAAAGACTTTGAATGACTTCCAGATGCCACTGCCAATACAAGTCACAATCAAAAGGACCCTGTAGTTAACGGCAGTAAATTTTCACAGAAAGGTGCCCTGAAGCAAATGGGTATTTCAGCCAATAAGTCTCATGTTTTGATCTTTCTGTATCAAGTACTCCACTTTTGGCATACACGCTCATCTCTAAGGAGCTACAGTCCTTTACTGGAAATACTAAAAGCATTTAAGAAGTAGGAAAAGCAGTGTGGTACAGTATGGATGATGAGCCAAGCTGGCAAAGGCTGGGGAAGCATGGGGAAAATGAGGGTGAGCCCTGGTGCACAGGATCTGCCTCGTGAGCTTGTGAGGTTAACTTGGTCTGTACTAGACCCAGCTGCACCACCACGACTACTTTTATGCAAAAGAAGGATTTGTTTTTACTGTATAGGCTTCAGCAGAAAGAGCCATGAATGTCAAATTCAGAATTAATACAATTTACTGCTATGGGGAAAAAGTGAGCTGCAGTATTTGTGTATAAAGATACACGAGGCAGGGTGTTGCTTCTTTATATGGCCACCCTTGTCCCAGGAAGGAAAGGCTTCCAGGAGCATAGAATCACTGCATCTGTTGAGGGCAGACTTATAAAAAGTGAGGAAAAGTCATTTGGGCTAAACTTTTACCTCCATGATGACACAGATTTTTGAAAGCTGGTTTGTACTTATCCATACTTAATAAGAGAGCACTGGGAAGGTCAGACTCTGTTGTGGAAGTCCAGTGGGCTCCCACAATTGCTGTTTTGTTCTGTGTCATTTCATTAAGGATCATTGCACCTGCTACTAATTGCAATGTGGCTTATTAATAATGAAAGAGTTTACAAAATCTAATTTATTTCTCATGTTTCTGGCTGTTCAAACAATGACTGTAGATTAATCAGGTTGCTGAATCAATTTGTGAGCTATTTATTCTCTTATTAACTTTTTAAAAATCTTCTTTTCTGTTTACATGTTTCTTCATTGTGTATTGATCTGTGTGTGGTCAAAAAAAATTAGTTTTCATAGGCAGATTGCAGCTGACTTTACCTTCAGGGTCTTGCTTCTTTTTATTTACAAATGTGGTAAATGTTGTGCAGATGTACAAGACACAGTTTGTGCCCTCAAGAAACAGTAGAAACCAAACCATGCAAGCACTTGTGTTTCTGAGGCGTGGAGTACAAGAAAAACAAAGTCGGTGATTTGTACACTGATTGCTACTTCCACACACTTGGTTGTTGGATTAAAGATAAAAATGTGCAGTTTTTTTGTGGTTTTTGCCAGCAGGGATCTTTAGGAGTGTTTAGGATTACTGGACTGGTTCTCCAGCCTGCTGCAGTAAATGCAGTCCAGACCTGGCAGAGCAGCATTCTGTGTTTAAAACAGCTTTAAAATCCCACTCAGGACTGGTTTATACCTACTGCTGTTACTTGTGATGGCCAAGAATAATTGAAAGTCAGTAGAGGAAGATGCTTTTCTTTCTCTCTCTCTATATATATATATATTACTTCATCCTGCCCCAGTTTTGTTTACTTTCTGACAACTGTTTGTGTCTTCTCATTTGCAATGTTTTCCTGAATCCTCAGTCATCCTGTTTCCCTATTGTTTGCATAAGTATCTCACTACATCAAGAGGAAGTGTGTAAAAATGAGAAATGCAATTCTTAGTCAGAAAACCAAAACAATCAGCCCCAGTTGGAAGAAAAGTGAAGTCTGGGGCAATTATAGTAACTGTTGCTGCACTTAATTTATTAAAAATATGTTTAATTCATTCAAAAGAAAGGAAGCAAACTGCATGTTGACAGTGTTGGTTCTGTAAGCCTGTGGAAATGACTTCACCTGATAATGCTCTATGGTGATTACTAATATCTAAACAATATTTCCATCTCTTTTAGGAGCAGAGTCACACACAAGTTTCCCAGTACCGCCAGGATCACTCTCTGATTATGAGATCTATTGTCCATATGACTGATGCTGCTCATTCGGGAATTATGCCTCCATCTCAGCTCACCACCATTAACCAGTCTCAGCTGAGTGCGCAGCTGGGGCTAAATTTAGGAGGCACTAATTTGCCACACACTTCTCCCTCCCCTCCTGCGAGTAAATCAGCCACTCCTTCCCCATCTAGCTCTATCAATGAAGAAGATGCAGATGAATCCAACAGAGTAAGTTATTCCATGGCTGCAGCGAGCAAGCTTTGCACACCCCCATGCTGTGTTTTCATGGATGTGGCAGTATCAGCTCAGCTGCATTGTGATCATTTAAAATACAAAGGTTATGCTAAAGTGGAATATGATTAATTTGCTGATTTCTTTCTTTACTTAAGAAGTTTCCATACTACCCCCATAATAACAAACCTAAGAATATATTATATATTATATTTTTTCTTTTGGTCTGATTCAGCTCAAGTTTTCAGATCTGTTGAATTTCTTCAGGCATCACTTTTGGGCAGTTTTGTCGTTTTGGTATCTTCTGGAGTCATGTAAAACATAGAAACATAGATGTGTTTAGAGAGAATTGAAATAAACTTCCTTCTAACTGGAAGTTTAGTGAACTTCTATTTTCATTTAAATAAATATCTTAGAAAGAAAATATTGACCAAATGACGTACAAATGTTGTTATAGTAATATATGTAAAAGGCCTAATTGAAGACTGTTCCATGAAAGGTTTTCTCATTAAGTTGATGGAAGTTATACATGTGGAAAGCTCATTGTACAGGATCCTCAAAATATCAAAGTAAGTTACTATCATAGAGGTATATTTAGAGCCACTTGATCTCTTGTTGCAATAATCTGTGTTCAGCAAAAGTTGGTCCAGGGCACGAGGCACGCCCAGGGACCAGAGCTGATGTAATCCCAGTGTGCAGCTGGGATGCCCATGGCAGGGGGAAGAGAAGGGCTGTGGGTGCCTGGCAGGGGACAGAGCTCCCAGTGCTCCCCCACAGGCACCTCCCTGCCCAGGGAGCACAGCCAGTGCTCCTGCAAACTCCCCAGTTGCTGCTGCTTTTTGCCTGAAGGGTGGGATTTTTAACCCCTGGCCCATCTCTGAGTTGCCTGGACATTGGGAAATGCCTCCAAGCTTTTGCCTCTTTGAGTCTCAACTGCTGACATTGTATCTTAATGGGAAAACATAGATGTTCAAAATATGCTATGAACTAAATCTTATTTTTTTTTTTTTAATACAAATTAGCATTGGTGTGTCCTTTTTCAGGTCAAGCTCATAAGATGTGACTCTTAGAGCCATGCTTAAAATGAGTAGTAACTTCTCATTCATTTAGTTCCAGTGGATCCAACAAGATTACACTGAGGCTAAGTACTCTTTGGTAGAGAGAAGGGCCTGCACAACAAGACTCTCCCAAGTGTTGCCTACATAATAACTTTATCCATACAATATTATGAATGACCATCAATAATTTTTTGCAATTTATCTGACTTGTTTCATGCATTTATTGACTGTTCTTGTTCTTACTGTTTCTTAGGCTACTGGAGAAAAAAGAGCTGCACCAGATTCTGGCAAGAAGCCCAAGACTCCAAAGAAGAAGAAAAAGAAAGACCCCAATGAGCCACAAAAGCCAGTGTCAGCATATGCCCTTTTCTTCAGGGACACACAAGCTGCAATTAAAGGACAGAACCCAAATGCTACATTTGGAGATGTTTCAAAAATAGTGGCATCTATGTGGGACAGTTTAGGAGAAGAACAAAAACAGGTAAATTGGTGCAGGGTTGTCTCACAAGAAGTAATATAGCAATCATTGTAAAAAAATCCTTCTACCTCTTCTCTGAGTGGACCGTGCTACTTATTGATGTAAGTGTAGAACTGCACTGAGTTTTGAAATTGCTGTATATCTGGTATCTAAAAATTATTTTTTGTAAGAGCCAACGGTAGTGTTAAATGACTGTATTTGTCTTTAAATTTTAAAGGGCAGTTTGTAAAAGAGCTCAGGTTATAGTGTCCTAGAGTCCTGTAAAACCATCTTTTGATGATTCCTATTTCAAAGTCCTTGTTTCCTATTAATAAGTTAGAAAAGAGGAAGGTACAGCCTATTTACCATTTCCTTTGATCTGCCTTATGAATTTGTTACAAAGCGTGTTGATTTCTAACCTTTGAAGCCAATCCTCTGAGTCTCATTACAATGTTGTGTGTGAAATGCTATCTCCATCTTCAGCTTGGTACAGAGTGATGAGTTTTGTACTTCCTTGAGGTTATTCTTCTTCCTATACACATGGAACTGCTGCACATGGATTGAAGGGTGTTAAAAAATACCCTTTGTCTGTTCCCAGTAGCAGTTAATAGAAGCTTCTGTGGGAGAACAGATTCCCAGATAGGACACCTTTTGGCAAGAGATGAATGATACTTGTTTCTGAAATACATTTAGAAACTTTTAGTCTGATCTAACAGAAGATAATGAACATGATTTAAAGGTGAACTTTAAATTTACTGATGAATAAAAATACAGATGTTGCCTAACTTTTCTTTTTTAATTCAATGGATTCTCTCCTGCTGGCTTTGAGGCAAGTCCCAGTTCTTTGATTCACCTTTTTTAAAGCTGTACATATTTTTTATATGAAGTTCAAATATTTGTTTTGAAAAAAAATGCACAGGTGTACTTTGCTATTCTAGACTATTGCTGATACATTTTGCCATCTGAAATACTCAACGTTCTAATATCCCTGCTACTTGGAGTCAGTAAAATACTCTTTTCTGGGGAAGGGAAGAGTGCAAAGGTAGACTTGTCAATCATCTGGCTGCTCAGACTGATGTCAAATAGCAGCCTTTTGTTATTCCTGATAATCAACATAAATTGTAGTCCAGCAAGTAGACCTAAAAGCCTGTAACCTCCTGCAAGAATATTTAGAATTTTCAAGGAAGAAAAAGCACATCTAACAGTAGAGTGTTTTCAGGGGTTTTGGTCTCTGTTTTTTGTTCCTTTGCTAGTGATTTGGAGAGCATTCTGGCAAAAACATCTTAATAGTTGAAGTTGGTGAAATTGTGGTCTCTTTTAATAGGTGTATAAAAGAAAAACTGAAGCTGCCAAAAAGGAATACCTGAAGGCACTTGCTGCCTACAGAGCAAGCCTTGTTTCTAAGGTAAGCCTAATATTGCTTTCAATGTAATTAATGCAAGTGAGATTTTACCAATGATGTTGAAATATTTGAGGTAAGGGGGGGATGTTATGCACAATAGAAGTAGAATCCTAGGATTTCTGTAATGTTGTGCTGCTGCTTGAACCCTGCTTGGTCTCTGCAAAAAATAATTTCATCTCTCTACTGCCACACTAATGATTACCAGAAAACATCTTTGTAATTGTAATCTTCCCTGAGCTGCAGAGGCAAAGTAATTTACTGCACCACAAAAATAAAATTCAGTCATGAAAAATATAGTGACCTTTTGACATTAATATTTACAAGCTGTTTGCAGAGGTTTGTTTTTCCTCAAGTGCTGCTTCTCAAAGGACAGGCTTGCTTTGTGTGGAGTTGGAAAGCAGTTGTTGTGTAACAAGGCTTAAGTATTCTTGCAGGTGATGGGAGAGGAATGCATAGCATCTCTGAATTTGGAGAGTACTAAAAAATGGACTAGCTGGCAGCGAGCCACATGGAGTATTTTAGTGGCTCCTGAGTTAAAATAAAACCTGTGAAGAAAACAAAGCTCTGCTGTCTTGAGAATTTACCTTTCTAGATGGCAGTACTATGCAGGTAGTAGTTCTGTTGCATCTGAATATCATAAATGGAAATGTGCTTGTAGACATCTAAAATATGAGTAAAACATTACCAGCGTGTTTATTTATCTAATATATTTTATAAAGATCAATTAAAAAATATATACAATCACAAGAAGGCAAGAGAGTGTGATGAAGTCTTAACTCTTGAGAATATTTATTTGAATGTACAACTGCAGAGCATTAGTAAATCATATGGAAATTTGCTGTGGGTTTTAATTAACGATTAAAAATACAACATCAGAAATTTTACATGTGTTTTTGAAAGCTGGAAGATTTCTGCTCCTTGTGGTAAGGAGCTGTGGTTTTCTGTTGCCTCTGGGACTTAGATAATATTCTAAAAGCCTTAGTATCACAATCCTAAGTTCAAGAGCAGCAGGAATTCTAAATACCTTTGAGGGATATTATTTTGTGAATCTTAAGTTCCCTTTTCAAAACCATCAGAAATCATGTTTTTTTTCCCCGAGTACATGGGACCAGGACTGCAAACTAACTTCTGAATAGATAGCAGGTGGAAATGACACTCGAAGTCATTGTATTTCATCTCCTCTAAATTAAAACATCCTTGCTGTAGCTTTTTCACATGAGATGGTTGCTCAGGGTAGGGATGGGAGATAGACACTTGTGCAGCACCATTTCTTACATTCTCAGGTTAATGTCTAAAGAGTGTCAGTTAATTGCTCTTGGTTGATAACTCATGGGGTGGGAGTGTGTGTGCTGCTGACTCCCAAAGAGCAGGGTTTTTTAAAACAGGTAAATTTGTTGGGCCTGTTCTAGCTCTTTCAATGACAAGATGTATGTGACATCTGCGACTTTCTGCTATTGATCAAGGGCACAAGTTAGTTTTTGTCCAAGTAAGACCTGGAGGTTCTACATAGGGAGGCAAATAAAGAGGTGATTCTGTGTATTGGTGATGGGTGATTGTTTTCAGACTGCAGATTGATCTTTTCTGATAGAAAATAAAAGATGGCAAAGGTCTCTGAGTAGCTGTTACTTTTATTACCGTGTAGACTGTAACCATGTTTTTTCTGTTGAAAAGACAATTAATTTCTCTTCCAAACACAGGCTGCTGCAGAATCTGCTGAGGCCCAGACGATTCGTTCTGTTCAGCAAACACTGGCATCCACAAATTTGTCTTCCTCCCTCATCCTGAATAGTTCTCTTTCCCAACACGCGACAGTATCGGCGTCTCCCCAAACTCTTCAACAGCCCCTTTCCAGAGCCATTGCTCCCAAGCCCTTGACCATGAGACTGCCAATGAACCAGATTGTAGCTTCTGTCACCATTGCACCAAGCATGCCGACAAACATTGCGGCTCCGTTGATGAGCTCTATGGGCACAAACATGGTGGCAACCTCCTCCTCTCAAGTCAGTCCCTCCCTGCAAAGCCAGCAGCACCAGATGCAGCAGCTTCAGCAGCAACAGATGCAGCAGATGCAACAGCAGCAACTACATCAGCATCAAATGCATCAGCAAATACAACAGCAAATGCAGCAGCAGCATTTTCAGCACCACATGCAGCAACATTTGCAGCAGCAGCAGCAGCATCTTCAGCAGCAGATTAATCAACAGCAGATGCAACAGCAACTGCAGCACATACAGCTTCAGCAAATGCAGCAGCAGCAAATGCAGCATATGCAACACCAGTCACAGCCTTCTCCTCAGCAGCATTCCCCAGGAGCCCCGCAGATCACTTCTCCCATCCCTGCCATAGGGAGCCCTCAGCCAGCACCTCAGCAGCACCAGTCACAAATACAATCTCAGACACAGACTCAAGTATTATCGCAGGTCAGTATTTTCTGAAGATAAATGATCTTGCAACATGGCTTTGCGTTCATGGAGGGGGTAGGGGTAAACCATATTTGGCTGAAAACTGTAAATTGTTGATGGTAGTTATGCAGGGATGCATAACAGATCAAATGATCCTCTAAAGTGTCTATTAGATAGGCAATAAAGAACTACAATGTAGCTGTGTATCATCTTTTAGCTGACTATAAATCATTTTTGGTTGAAAGAAAAAATGCAGTTCTCTTTTTCATGTGATGCCTTTTTAATTTATTTAAGCTTTACCTACAATATGTGAATCAACTGGCCTAATAAATACCTGGACCTTATGACTGCAAAATGGCCTTTCAGAGTTATTTGCTATAACCTTTCTTTCTCTAAAAGTGAGTAATGCACTTCAAAGCATTATGAACTCATGAAGCCCTTAAAGCACAGTTGTAACTACCTGTAAAATTATGATTGGATTTCATACAATCATACTTGTATGACATGACTTAGTTGATGGCATTTTTTGTCATGAAAAAATAGAGTAAATCACAGATTTTTGCCAAAGCTCTTATTTTTTCTCTCTCCTAAATATCTTCAGAAAACAAATGCAAGTAACTGGACTTAAATGTTTGACCCAACTTTACACTTCATTTCTCCAAATAAACCTGCCATAGTTTGTAAGAAAATATATATTGACGTTTACCCTCTTACGTTAATTCCAATTACAGAAAAAATGTGAATATTATATTCTGTGTCGAAGTGATGAGTTTCAGATTTAATACACTGTATTTTTAAAAGGGAAATGCACTTAAATAAAACTGTTATTACAGAAAGCTAAGATGAGAAATGCAAGTTATTAATACGCTGTAAAACCAGTAGAATATTTAAATGAAACTCCACAACTGAATAATCAATGTAAATATTTTCTTTAAAAGTTGTAAGTTTTCATATCATGTGTTGTAAAGTTTTCATAAATGAGGCTTTAATGTAAACACTGGTAACATGAATTATTAATTGCTACATTGCTTATTGTGTTTTTATGCTGTTTTATACTTTTTTATGAGTTATGATAGCAGCAATTAAGTTGTTTGTATTTTGCTTATCTAAAATAAATGCTTTTATCTTGCTATAGAATAAACACATTTCAGTAAAACTGATGAGCTGTAAGTCTTTGATAGAGAAACCAGAAATGTTTCCTTCTGCACATGCGGTCTTGGACATTTTTGAACTCCTTTGGATTTCTATCAGACATTCTGGGTAAGCAGGTACCAATGGGAACAGAGCAAGCCCTTGGCTCTTGTACCCCCAAGATGCTCTGCTGAAGAGTTGTGAGCAACTTCTCTGAGGTGTCAGTGACCTCAGAGACAGAAAGCAAGTGCTGGAGTGCCAGGACAGTCCTGGTGCCCTGTGCTGATGCTCTGTGGGAGCAGGGAAGTGGGCCTGTCTCTCAGCAGTAATGTTCAGAAATGCAAATCAGCACAAATGCTGGGTTTCTTTGTATGCAAGAGTTTCAGAAGTAAACGCAGCTGCTGCTGTGGGCTGCCCTCTGTAAGCCTCCAGCTCTTGACTTGGGCTGGTCCTGAGCTGTCTGACTTTTGTTTTCTCGTTAAGGTAGAATGTGACAGAGTGGGGAGGTTGGAGATGGCAGATCTTTCATATGGAGGGTTTGGAAAAATTAACATCCAGTGTGTTGTCAGGTTATTAGTGCTGTTCATATATTTTTGCCCTGAACAGAAAGGAGAGAGCCTTTATTTTCTCGTTTCCCTTCTTTGCCTGCAATATCTGTGCTGTGAGTGCAGTCTGACCACTATCCCCAGTTGTCTGGCATGATTAATTACAGCATCTGTCCTGTCAGAAGCTATAATGAAGAGGTCTTGATAAAAATTGCAAATTACCACTGGCAATAATCTTAAACTGCTTATGATAAAATGAAAATTAAAAACAGCAAGTGTCAAGCCTGAGCAGAATCCTAATCTTGTCTGAGGCATGGCTGCAATGCTGAGACCACAACCCAAAAATAATGGAATAGAGATCCCCAAAAAGTTGCCGCCAGACTTGAGGGAAGAGGTACTATGCCATGTGAGTTTCTTCATAAGGAATTCAGCTTTCAATATTTCATCATCCTCAGGTACTCTGTTATGTACAAATATTGAACAGCAAGAGATTCTAATTATAAATTTATAGATTTCTCGGAGCAGAAAAAATCATGTATAAATTGTAGCTTTTCATAATAGGTGTTAGTTGACAGCTACCCATGCTCCTAATAGCCTTAGTATGATATCTAATAATGCCTGGGATGGAGGGTGTTTATTCCAAGTGCAAGGAAGCCTGTCTGCATTAAAAATGGCACAACAGAGCCTGGTTGGGAGAGATTTTGTGTGTGTCAGTTTTAACCAATGTTACATAACAAAGGGAACCATTTTATAGTCTTTTTTGAAACCTTTAGACAAATGTCTTCAGAAATAATTGCTAAACTGCATGTGACAGTAATTGTGTATTAGTTCTGTAATTGTCATTTTGAAGACCTATGAAGTATCGTTGGAAAAATGTCACAAGTGATAAGAGTTAATTACAACTGAAGTCTGTTTTCAACTATTTGCAGCAAGAAGCAGGTGTTATTACACTCATTAAATGGTTTCATAAATCCTGGGTTTTATCACATTTGATTAAGAGCTGCTGAACTACTGATGTTCAATTCCAGGAAAAATAGTTTTAATTACTGCAGCTAAAAAAAAAATAAATAAATAAAAAATCATCAAGCAGGACTGTACACTTTAAATATCAAAATTTGAATCTTGAGAAACTGGAGCATCCCCCTGCTTGCCACAAAATTATATTTTGCAATACCCACAATAGCATATTGCAGAACATCTTGTGTTTCAAACTGTGCAAGTTTGTGTTCATGTTCCCTAAGTCTAAGTGAATAACTGTGCTATCATAGGTCATAAATAAAACTGTTAGTTTAAATTGCTTGATATGCAATTTATACAAGAAAAACGCAATAATCTGTATGGTTTCAGTGCTGTGCATGGTTTTTAAGAATGTTTTTCTTTATAGCATTTACAAGGACTTAACTGCTCCCTTCTTTTCCCAAGGTTTCAGATGCTTTATCACCTCGGTTAACCACATTCTACTTTCACATTAACCCAGGTTGACACATGATGAAAGAACATAAGGAGGTTTAATTTTTAGCTGACACAGGGTCATTAGTTTCTAACTTGGAGAACAAAACCTTTAAATACCTCTGTGCAACATAATCTCAATTTTATATTATCACCTGACCATTGTGATTTGCAGGACAGATGGATTAAATATCTCAAGTTTAACCACAAGTCTTGCACTGACTCTTTTCAATGGGGATTCCTGTTTGAATGGCTCCTTTTCCATTTCTCACTTCATGGAGTATTTTGCAGCACTGGACTGCATTCTAACCTTTCCCTCCCCCCTTTGTTTGGCTTTTGTTTTGCAACAGCTGTTATTATCGTTTTTGGTCAGCTGTGATTGCTGGAGGCAAAATAGGACCAGATGGTGTTTTGCTATGCATGAATGGCGAGTTAGAGGAGTTTAGATTGAATAGGCCAAGTTTGAATGGTGTCTATGCACCACCTGCCCTCTTCAGCAGCAGCACACACATCATAGGAGCATGATCTGTCTCAGACCTACTAGAATTGGATGGGAATGGAGAGCGCCTCGTTGGATTTTCTCCATATTTATTGATCTTCCATGCACTAACAGCATAATGCAGTACACAGTCAATTTGAGTTAATTGGATATGACACAGCATGTACATGTAATCTATCACCGGAGTCTCCTGGTACACTTTAGGGTTTGCTGCCACAAGAACATGCAGTATTAGCCTGCATTAATAGGCTAAGTGGATGGAAGTAAACCAGGATCATTGTAGGGTTTGATTTGACAAAGTATACTGCAGTTTTACAATTGTACCCTTGAAACTGCCAGAAATGCAGTTAACCAGAAACATTTCTGATTTGATAGACCGGGGCTGAGTATTTTGTCACAGGAAAAAAATATGTCATTCCCATACATTTCTGTGAGGTTTACCTCACAGTGAAATTTAAACAAACGTAGGGAGCAGTGTCCATAGGGACGGGCCAGTGCCATTCAGAATAGTACCAAAGGGCTGCTTTGGTAACCTAAAACTGGTCAGAGAGGTGGAATATAAATGTTACATAAATGTAAGAACTGTTGTATGCTCTGCTAATGCTGGCTGCAAGACATGGGTTATGAAAGACTTGTGCCTGGATGCTACAGAAGACAAATGCCTGTTATGAATAATGAAAAATATATAACAATAATATGTAATACATAAATTACTTGTATTGTTACAGCAGTTGGATGTTGCAAAGCCTGCTTAATATGTAACTGAGGGTTGTGATCGTGCTCTAAGTTGGCAGGAGCTGCTCACTTGCGTCTTTGTCTGTGGTGTCAGGTAGCCAAGTGAGCTACTTTATTATGAAAATTGCATCCAACTGAAAAAATGCTAAATATTTTCAAGTGCCTGTGGGAAAAGCTAGGTTTGTATTAAGGGATTTGGTTCTTAAAGTCACCAAGAAGTTAATGCTTCTCAGGTGCATCGGAGGGAGAATTTTCGATTATAATACTAAAATCTTTGAGAAGTGAATGTATTGCTTTGAACGAGCTGCTGTGACACTTCAATAGGCTACATTGGAGATTTAAAATGCATTCTGTTTACCTCAGTTAAAACACAGAAGTGGTATTTTAAATAGCAGGTTTTGTCCAAGTTCTTGGAGCATTAACATCTTCAGCCTGTAAACAAACCAAAGTAGTGGAGAGTTTTCTTAGAAGGTTTGAAATTAAATTTATTTTAATCTTCTAGGTAAAAAATGTTGAACAGATGATTTATACTTGTCCTGCAGTTATATGGACATTTCTTTCAGGTATCATTTATTCTCTTTCCTCTTCAGTAGTATGTTTATGATGCAGTTACCTTTGGGCTGTTATTTTTCTCCAAACCGGAATTGCTACATCATTGTAACTCTGCTGCTCTAATTGTAAGAGAGAGGCTTTGATCCAGAAAATAATTTAAAATGAGCTGATAATTCATGTATAAAACTAGTAATTTCATTGAAGTGACTACTCATATGCTCTGTTATACAGCTGCTCAAGTGCTTCCATAGACAGGGGTCTAATTGCAAAACATTGTTTTACAAAAAGATCCAAGTATTTATAATAATACCAGAACCGAAAAATAATCTTACATTTTCTGCATTTTCTCTTATTCTATTCAAAACAAGTCATGGGTCTTGTTTTCAAGTACAGGTATCTAATCTTATGCTGGTTCAATGACCAAATCATCATAAATGTGCAAAGAATTACCTACCTGATGGTGAATTGTATCTGCAGTCATTTAGAGGGGATTCTACTGTGCACAGGTCTGAAAACTTCTACCTGGATCAGCAGTCACAGCTCTTGACTGAACAGATGCCTTAACCAAATATTTATATTTACAAAACAGAGAAGTAAATGCAGGCAAACAAAGTACCCGGGTACCTGCTGGCAATATTTTTGAAACCTAAAGGGTGTAGTTACTGCAGGCTGGTTTATTTTAGTGCTATAGCCCATACTGTTCTAATAAAAAACATATTCATTGCATTAGCACAAAGTACATAAATAATAAATCCCTTGTGTTACAATTTTCTTGCTGGTAGTTAAAGGTACTTATTCTTGGAATTGGTTTTGATGTTCCAGGAATCATAAGAATTGATTATTACATTTAAAGAAATAGTAAATAGCTGTACCATTTCTTACTTTCCTCTTCCTAATTTTGGAAGTGAAGAATATTCAGTGTCTGGAAATCAGAACTCTGAAAATTCTGCTGTATGGACTGTTGATCAGGGGATTGTCACTGCTGCCCTGATATATGTGTATACATATATATAAAATATAAATAAAATCTTGCACTCTGCTCCTATCTGCTCACCACCTGTGGAAAGCTTGTCCTGAAGAACTTCTCCTCTTTCAGCCCCCTTTCGTGTTCCTCCTGTTCTTGTGGGTCACAAGGAAATTGATAGATTGTGCACGTACACAATACATATTTGTTTTACTAAATAGGTGTCCAGATGGCTGCACTTAATTGTATGTGTCAAATGTCTAAAATATACATAAATCTAGGCATGCATTTGGGGATTTTGGGGTTAACATGTTATGTGCTTAGCTGCACAGACTGCCAAAGGATTTGGTTACTGCTTAGCATGCCTTGGCACTGACAGAATATAGATGAAGCTAGTGATAATTATCATCCTTGTATAAACAGACTTTCTCCCATATAGAGTGGTGGCACATAAATCTATAAGAGTTTTGGTCAATTACAGCAGACAACTGTTTTACAGCAAATCTTGAACCCCTGGTGAAATACATGTAATTCTGAGTGTCAGTTTAGAAACTTGTGTTTCTATAAAGGCTGTGTTTCTTTTTTTCCTTCCTTTTTTCCTTTAACCCAAGGCAAATGAAGTTATCCTTCACTTCAGAAAATGACCAGAAGTTCCTAGCAGGCTTGGACAAATTAAACATCATTGAACCAAAATTGTGATACTTTCACATCCATTTCTGTTTATGTTTCCTGTAGCTGTACTTGGCTTTAAACTGAAGGTGGAGTTTGTTCTGATTATTTCTTTCCATTTGCAAGGCTGCTGACCAGCAGAATAAAGAACTGATGCACAATTCTGCATCCCTGCCTGCTGAGCCACAAGAGGTGGCTCCCCTGGGATGGGTGCTGGTCCCAGTGCTGCTGGGGGTGGCTGCAGCATGGGCTCTGTGTTCATCTCATTTCATGTCACTTTGGTGTTAAAAGTCAAAGCAAGGTACAATGGATAATTTCAAAGGGAGCAGAGCAGCCCATCGTGGGCCACTGCACCCCCTGGTCCCCGTGGTCATGGAGTGGCCAGCTGCAGCCTCTGGTGGGAAGGAGATCTCCCGTTGGCAGCAGCACCAGCGAGCACCGCACCTACGGAAAGTTAAACCGAGCCTTGCAGTGAACTCAGGGCTAAATAAGAGCCCATGAAGCCACTAAAAATAATCTCAATGATTTCAGGATACTTTGGACCAGGGCTTAGCTGAAAATGGACAGAGAAATGCAGCCATTATGAGCATGTTTGTAATTTTTTCCAATGACGTAGGAATATTTCTTGGAGAAAGAGAATTTGAAGGAGAGGGAGGAACAGCAATTTTCCTTCTGAATTGAGAAAATGAAAACTGTTGGGTGTATGTTGCTATCACAGCAAAGTGTTTCTATCCAGGCTCAGTGTTTCAGCATGTAAACAACTTCCACTGAAATCTGCAAAGTGCCTGTGCAGAGCATCTGGGAAAATATTTGTGCTTTAAATGCATTAAGCAAAATGATAATGTTATTTGACTTTGGTTAATCAATAACAGAGGAGAAATATAATGCTTTAATAAGCTTCTGCCATACAATACAAAGTCAATGAAATAAAAAAAAAAAACAACTTTGTTCTTTTTTTTAATTGTGCATAAATTATAGTGGGGTTTCATTTTAGGGAGTGTGGGTTTTTTTCTCCGATCGTTATCTGTATATTTTATCTGCAGTTTGTTGCTTTAGAACAATGTATTTGTCCACTGTAGACAAAATATGCACTTTGTTCAATTCCTTACTTGAGGTCAAATTCTCTTGAGGAGAACAAGTGTGGGTTGTGTAGCTGTCAAAAGAGGGTTTAGTGCTTGACCCTAAGAAGCATTCAAAGCCCAGATCTTTCTTTTTTTATTGCTTTTCATTTTCATTGTTTGTACTTTATACTTAAGAAGGGGCCTCAGCACAGGGGAAAGCCCCTGCTTTCGTATTCACAACCAGCAGCCTTCTTCTGAAACACCTCAAAAGCTTTTCACAGCAAGAATTTGGAAACCACTGCTCTGTGTCAACTGCTGGTGCATAATCAGGCTGCACATGGAGGGGCTGGGGCAGGATGTGAGGGTGCACGTGCCCAATGGAGCCCAGGCAGGGTGGGATGGAGGTGCCGTGGGATTCAGGGCATAGGCATAAATGTTCTGGCAACAAACAGAAAGTACAGGAGGTCTGTAAGCTTGGATGCAGCTGGAGTATGAATCCAAAAGGTAAGTTGCTGAATCAATATAGTTAAGAAGGTACAGACAATAGCTGTTTAATTGGATGCTCACTGAAAATTTGATGATACGCTTTCATATATCTGTGCTCCAACAGAAGTTGTCTTACATTCTCTACAGATGGTGTTTATGTAGTGTACACAAGCTCAGTGTTAGAAATAGCCATTAAAAAAGGCTGGAGATTTTGTGAAATTATTCACAATTACTATTGTGTAATTGGAAAGAGTAAGTTTTGCATTACATTTTATTTTATAGAACTACAGTGCAATTATACTTGTAAAAGCTATTGCCAGTATGTGGTACCTTACTTGTAAAAAATGCAAAATGCTTGTAGCGTTCCTTACTGGACAGGAGTTTTGGTTGACATACAAAAGTGGTAAAGGTGATTTCAAATCCTTTCCATCCACATTGGAAAGAATGTTGGCCTTATCTTTTTTATCTTGGGTAGTAACTCAGTTCTCCAGGGCCATTCCAAGGGAGCCAGGAGCACAAGAGGACCAAACAAACAGATGGACTGAGATACCAGAAACCTGAGCAGTGGAGGAAGGTCACCTCTTTGGAAAGTTACACAATCCTTGTGGGAGCCTGGCTCCCAAATAGGGTGATTTCAGGTGCTTCCAGGTGGGAGGTGGACACTGCACAAGCCCTGCCCTCTGCTGCTAAAGGCATGAAACAGAAGAGAAGGAGATGACAAGATAATTGGTCATTACATAAAATGAGAGAAACTACATATACTATGTATTTTAGGATAATTTGCACTAACACCCTAAAAAGGAGAAGGTGCTGGTCTACTCAGAACAGAGTCTCCATATAGGCATTCATGTGGGGAAGCACGGATTTAATTACACAGATCTCTAGTCAATATCTGGGAGCCAAGGAAATGCAAGGGTACATGAGCACTCTGTATCAGCATCACCTGGTTCAGCCAACAAGAAGCATTTCACAGCACAGGAAAATAAGAGCTGAATAAGTCAATGAAGAAATAAAATAGCATCCAGTATCAGAAAAAAAACAGAACAAGACAAAAAACACCCCCGAAACCCAAAAACAAATGAACAAAAAGACAACAAAAAACAAAACACAAAACCACAAAAAAAACCCCCACAAAAGACAACACTCTCAAAATTAAAAACAATATGAGCTTTCATGTGTATCAAGAATTCCTCCAGAATTGTATTTGTTGCTCATAACAGGCAACTGGGAATAACATGACAGGTTTTGCAGAGTCCCTGCAGGGCGCAGTGCACATACAGGCGCCGTCTAAGCCTTGTTCTTGAGGGCAAATGTTGCTTTCTGCTTGTTGCCACTGGTCCAGGACTCATTTTTATGCAGACTCAAGGCCATGTCATCAGTCTCTGCTGCTTGTTCTCAACAGCCAGCCAGTCTCAGCCAGGCAACGTCAATGGTAAAGTGACTTTCAGGATCACCACAGGAAATCCCTGAGCCAGGAGCCTGCCCTGTGGTGTGGGGCTCTGTGGGCTCCTGCAGGCCCTGCTGAGGATCAAGAGCACTTTGACTGCTGGCTGTACCAGGCAAGAGGAAATCAGAATTATGGATTCCCCCACCCGAGGAGTGCTTCAAAGCCAGGTCAGACGGAGCTTTGACCAGTGTGATCTTTGTGGAAGGTGTCCCTGGCCATGGCAGGAAGACTGGAACTAGATGAGAAGATATTTAAAGTCCCTTCCAACCCATACCATTCCATGATTATATGATGCTGTGATTCTTTTGCCTTCAAACACCTTCACTGGAAGATCCAGAGCTACAGTCAATACTTCATTTAGGGAAAGAATTATTTTAATGCACATGTGAAAAATCCTGTATAAGATTAAAAGCCTGGAGAGAAGGAAAGGGCAGGAGAGATGATTTCCAGCCTGTGATTCTGCATGTTTGATTGTCTGATGTTTTTCTGTTTCTGACATGAGGCTGTTCAAATTGCAGCTTCTTGGGGTAAAGGATAGAGTTACAAAATCCCTACTGTTCTTGGGATGGCAGATACTGTAACATGGCACTAATCTGTCTTTGGATGCCACTGGAAAATTACTGAAAACAAAGAGCTGAAGAGAAGGGTGGGCCTGGTGTAATGGATTGGAAATGCCTACAAAAGGACAGCAGTCCCAGGAGTTCCCTGCCTTCCTCCCTGGTGGTGTATTTGGTGGGTGAGAAGTGCATCATCCCCACAGAGAGGTTCACCTGGCTGATTTTGTGATGGATGTTGGGATTGGGATTGGCTGTGGGCACAAGTTCCTGTGGGATGACCTGATTGTATTCCAGCCCTCACTATGCACTGCAAAAACACATCTTCAGGCCTGCTGACAGTCGGGCTGTACTGATTCAGCACACGTTCAGATGTAAAAATCTGCTTAAATCTCATGCATTTTATTTACAGAAAAATTAAACAGAAAAATAAACACCAGTAAAAGCCCAGGTAAATCAAACCATTCTAAATCTCCTACAGGTGTCAACAGCCTCTGTCAACCTGGAGACAAGCTAATGATACCTGTGGCCTGCCAAGAGGCCATTTCTGGTTACAAGCATTCTTACACTATGCCGCCTTCTCCTTGGATTCAATGGCTCTTAAGCTCATGCTTAAAGTTAAGCTCCTTATGAAGAATGTTGCAGAGAATAAAACACAATTAAGATCTAAGAACAGTAGAAGAGGCTGTAACTGCTCATAATCCAGCTCTTCTTTTTCCAGACCTTGAAAATAGAAATAACGATGCTTCCCAAAGGATCAATGTTTTAATTTTATTTTGTGTTTCGGTTGTGTTAAGGATTTCACTCTATAAAAGTGAAATAAGAAGAAAAGTTTGTTACACAGGTTTTCTTTAAAACTGAAGCAGCAGAATAAATAGGTGACTTCATGAAAAGCTGAACCAGATCACCATTATTCTTGGTGATTAATTAATGTCTGTAGTGTTCAAATGTTGATAACTGCACCTGTTTATTTAAAACATCCTCCTGGGTTTCCTGTGTGAAAAAGCAGAGGGAGAGAAGCTGATCATCTGCAGCTCAAGATAAATATTTCTGTGACTGGTCAGGTGCTGTAAGCAACTGAGTCTTTGGAACAAAGTAGATGGATGATCCCTTTGTGAATTTAATGGCACTTGAATAAAAAGTGACTAACCCCTTACAGTATCATATGGAGAATTTCCATGATACTTTTTGTTCAATATCACTGGGATTTTAGCTGTCACCTCTTGAAGTCCATTGTAAAGCTCGTGGTGGCTTTGGAGATACTGGACCAAATCTTGACAGAGAAGTTTTGGTACTTTTTATAATGTAAAAGAAATATTATAACTCAGAGTTGTGCTTATATTCCTGCTGGCAGCAAGGTGAAGGCTGTTTGCCTCAGAGCCCAACACAGTCCTGTTGACCTTTCAGCCCTGTATGAATGATTGTGAGCAGTACTGAGGTTGGGCAAGATTTGGGGGTTCAGTTGGTGCCGAAAGAGTTGATAGTTTCTCCTTATTGAGAGAGTGAAGTGTCTTGCTTTCCACACTTAGGCATTTAAGCAGCTAGTAATTTTACAAAAAGTTGCTGCCTCCACTGTCCAGTATTTGGTCACAAAACATCAATATTGCTGGTTTTCCTGTCTTTACACAGAGGTGGAATTACATTTTCTATCCTATTCCTTTCCTACTTTTGGTACATATACAACTCTTTTAAGCAATAGAGATTTTATTAAAAAAAGCCAATCCAGCAGCATAAACCAAAAACAACTGTGTTCATTGAAGCGTTTTGTACATCATAGCTGCTACTTACCGTTCTTATTCATCTGGCATTTAGAGAGAAAGCCTGTCTTGATATCTTGAAGGCACTTTTAATGAGTACACATCAAGAATTTTCCAACTGCTTTTAGATTGAAAATGATTTCCTTTCTATTTGTCAGAAAATCATGTTATTTTACATTTTAAAAGGTTCTTTCACACCTCCCCAGCACCTGGATTGTAAGTGATTATTGGCTATTGTAGTTGGAAAATGAAAGTTGGTAGAATTTACTTCAAGCCTGTTCAACTAAATAAAAAGTTAACTTCTGCTTAAAAAAGAATAAAACTGCCACACTCTCAGCTAAATACCTGTTCTGCTATATTCGTGCAAAAAGTTAAATCCTGCACTCCTTTTTTGTACAGGACCTGTACCAGCCATCCCATCCCCTCTTGCAGAATATTCAACCTGTCAGACTCCTCACCCTTCATCCTGTCAGGATGCTAAAACTTTATGAGGGTTCAAAGCATGGACTGGTCAAATTCATCAAGGAAAATCCACTCAGGTTTCTTCAACACAGACATCATTTCTTGGTTGGGAAGCCCCCTGATAAAACTGGTTGGAGACTGGAAAGCAATCTGAGAAAACAACATGTTGTGTGTGTCCTGCACTCACCCTCATCCCAGAGCAGCTCATTTTGGACACTGGAGACTAGGATGGGTAAACCTTTGCAACCCCTATTTTTAAGTCTTATGTTAAATGGACTAATTTTAAAACCACTTCAAAGGTTACTCTGGCTTTGTAAAGTTTCAGAATGGGGAAGGTAAATCTTACTTTCATGAAAAATCTCTACAGGCAAAATCCATGAGAGTGGGAAGGCAAGTAAGTGGGAAAATTTAATATATTGTGTTAAATTAGTCTTTTCCAAGCCCTAAGGCTAATTGCAAAGCACTGAGCAGTAACTACCAATTTTCTCTCTTTCTCAAACTGTAGATAAGAGTATTTCTTTATTTTATTGTATACTGATAAAGATGAGTACACTCAGCATTGACCTGCTCTGCCAAACTAGCCAAGGAATTCTCAGTTTCAGAGGGAACAGGTAGAGGTTCCTGCCTGTAAGTCCACGGCTGCTGTTTGATCACCACTAATTGGGTGACTTTACTGACTGGGCAGATTGGTGTAAGAAAAGAGTGCATATTTTAATCATAACCTTGTAAAACTTCGCTTTGTGTTTGAAACTATTTGGAGTGAAGAGAAATAATGAACTATCTCTACCCACATTAAATAGATAATTGAGAATATAAATATTAAGAAGCCAAATCTAAAGAGTTGCTGATTGATTTGCTGCAAGTTACTGTGAATTAGTCCACAAGGAAGAAAACAGGATTACAATTTAAAGATTGTAATTCAATGGCTTAGAATTTGTACCGCTTCCCATTCTCATTACATTTGCAGGAATTAAGCACTTCTGTCACACAATTTAGCATTAACTAGGATAAAAGAGATTTATTGTTTCTGTTGTTATTTTGATGATCGTGCAGTCAAAGGCAGAGAGCAGCCAAAACCATCGTTATTTTTAATGGCGGTTGGTGACATGCACTACTGTCTGGGCAAACATGGCAGGGAGTGGAAAGGACCATACCCCATGGATGGGCTGAAATTAAAATCTTGCTTTGATGGTTTAGCAAAGCAAAGCCATAACTGTGCTGGCGAGCAGCCTCCTTCCCACCACGACCCCTGCCGAGTGAACATCCTTCCAGCAGTGCCGGGGCGACACAGTTAAAGGCTGCCCATTCTCTGGGGTGTGGTTGCCCACACTTGGAGCACTTTTCAAGCATTCCCACTCCGAATCCAGTGGTGGGGTGTGTGGTCAGACTATTAATAGTGGCCTTTGAACGGATTCCTTGAATTCTGTGGGAGGCTCCGCAGAATCCTGGCAGTTCTCTGGGCTTCAGCATTTTAACGCTCATGCCCAGGATTTAGCATACAGTCTGCTCAGTGTTCATATTTAAGGACAAATTTGCAGACAGGGAGCAGAGAAATGACTTGATTTCTAGCTAGTTATCACATATGGCTGTTCAGTTTTTGTGTGAGATCTTTACAGAGAGATCTAAGACTTGTTTTCCAAAACTCACCAGCAGAGAATATGATGGCAGTTCTTTTGCAGAAACAAACAAACCCAGCATAAATAGAATGCAGAAAAGCTGTTTGTTTGTTAATGATTTTATGTAGGTAATAGCTGGTAGTAGTGATGGTAATTCTTTGCTTGGAACACATTTGCCCAAAATACTTGTATTTATTTTTGGGGAAGATGACATATACTGACTTCTTCAGTGCAGATATAAAGAAATATCTGTTGTTTTTACAGAACAACTGCCTTTATTCTCTCTTTTCCTTTGTCCCTTGCGCTTTAGAGTATGACTATTTAATTAAAAGGATTGAATGAGAGACCAAGTTTAATTTTTTCTAAACAATAAACTCCAACATATTCAACAATGTCTCATGCCTTCCTGGCATTTTGACGTACGCCTGCAGCAGAGTCTATTGAATTTGGTATGTGACTAAAATCTAACAAAGAACACTGTCTACTGAACTTTAAATCTGCTTGGTTAAATCATTCAATGTGCTGTACAAGTTGTACAGCTGAAATTGAAAATAAGCAGAGCCCTTACAAAACTCGGCCAAGAAGCAGCTTAGCTAAAATTCTCAAGATACGACTTAGGAGCTCTGGAGTAATTTTTACAGTAAAAAACTCACTGAAACGACTACTTTATATGAATCTATCTTATCTTTTGCACTTGTTATTTATTCATACTCCACTACTATGTAAATTAAAACTGTGAGAAATGTGTTTGGTTGGATCCTTGCAACCAGTTGCTACAATGCTTGTTATTTGGGTAAATATATTACTGCAGTAAGAACCCTGCCCGACTGGGATGCAGAATTGGCTCAGCATTGACATCCATACGGTTAGACAATAAATTCTTCTTTTTCAGGATGTAAAAAAAAAAAAAAAAAAAAAAAAAAAAAGCCCTGTACTGGAAAAATAAAAGTGGGTTTTTTGCATCTCCAGTGCATCTGTTTGTCAGACAGTACTCTGCAGGAGAGACACTTCCATCTATTGACACATTGTAAATAATAAATAAAAATAACAATAAGGCAGTAATTTATCACAGTAAAATAACAAATAATCAAAATAAGAGGAAATACCCACTGACCTTTGAAATATCTACAGAGGTTACATTTCATGCTAGATAGGTCCTAGAGGACTGGGCAAAAGGAGATGAGAATACGTTTAGAAATCTGGTGAAATGCTGTTTGTTATAAATCGTGGGCTAAGGATTCAGCTTTGGTCAAACTCTGTTGGAAGTAGTGATTGGAAATAAAAAGTGAGTATATTTATGAGATGTTTAATACAATAATCTGAAGCCATGTTAAACTTAAATGACCTGTTCCACAAGGAAATTGTACTCTGAATTTTATCAGGGAAATTATAATGAAAATAGCAGGTGTCCTATTGCTTTTTGGTCAATTACCATAGTTAATGAATGAAGCAAATTTTTTATTACAATTTAATTACCCAAGATTGTTCAGCTCACTTGCAGCATCTGTTTTTTTACAAGAGCCTGCATGTTGAACCCAATTTTTTAAAAATTAGGTCATTTAGAGCACAAAGAGCTTGATCCAGCACTGTGCATGCAAACTTCTCTACTCTGAAGGGTGGGAGATGAGCCCCAGTGTCAGGTACTGCATCCCCTTGCATTTCAGAGGAGAACTGCATCCACCTCGGTGCTGGCCTTCCTGCCTTCTCCATTTTTGCTGGAGCTGTGTCTCAGCACTGTATTTCTCAGCACCAATGACCATGATCAGCAGCAGCAGAACAGTGGGATTTATGTAACTACAGCCTCTGGTTTCAGGCTGTCGCTTCTGCACACGTGTGAACTCAGTTGCCTTAACACTTGAGGAAAGAAGTCCTCTGATAAACTTTCCTTGGATGTCTGTCTTGTTGCTCCTTCTGATGCTGTACCCCAGCCAAAATGCTCAAGTGGTTCTATTAGCCTGGACACTCCCAGCCTGGAGGGCTCTAGCCCAGACAGAAGGGACTCGGTTCTTGCAAATGGGTGTCTGGATGCCACAAGAGCACTTTACTGCACTGTGTAGCCTTGGCATATTCATTGCAAAATACCTTCATGGCTCACTGGGCAGGAGGTACCTGTGGTACTACTGAGATGCACTCCCGCTACCAGAAAACACCAACACAACAAATGAATTATTGAGTAAAACTCTATGGTCAGACTAAATAATCACAGGGATCCCTTCTGCCCCTAAATCTATTATCTTAATTCTCTTTTACCCTAAGGCCATTTTACACCCCTCTAGCAATGTAAATGGACCTTAAGGATTGAATATTTATATCCCCTTTGAGGTGTTTTTATGTTACCAGAGTGATGCCCCGGAAACCTTTGTGTGAATGAGAATGAGGAGCTCTGAGTCCCTCAATTGCCATGCTGGAAGTTATCTCAGGGGCTGAGGTTTTGCTTGATTCTGTGGTTTTCCATGTTTGATCAATACATGTAGACTGGGAGTCCTTGTTTCAGTATTTTATTAACATTGATTCATGTAACTTTGTTAATGCCTTTTGTGCTGGGGATTGACTAGTTAATGACATAACCAATTAACCACCTGCCTTCGGCGTAGTGCTAAAATCAAGGTGTGTATTTTTCCAACATGCGCTGTGAAATCATACCAACCTGTGGAGATGTGAAAAGAAACCAAAGAGTAAATCTAAAAGGGTCTGGACTATAATCTTTGAAAAAAATCCTAATGGCTCTCAGCTGGACATCAGGTGTTTCTAGGGTGTTGGTGAATCTCTGCTGGTGAGAGTCCGAGTGGCATCAGGAGCTGAGTTTGGAAGCAGAACTACTTGACCTAGGGTTGCTTATTAGTGCTGTTGTGGTTATGTGTCTAAACCCGGGGTTTCTACAATAAAATCTGAAGTAGGATGTCCCTGATATGCATTATACATGCCCACTCTAGCAGCAGCTTTATCTTTCTTGTGGCCTAAATGTAATCCAATAATAAACAAAAAATTCCTGGTAGGTTCTTGGATTAGATGAACATCTGCTCACTAATCAGTTTTTAAACTGCATAGTGGCTCTTTCCTGTAAGCTTCTCACTTGGATGAAAAGACAATAATGAATAAATAAATAAATAAATAAATAAATAAATAACTCAAAAAACACAGAGAAATTCAGGTGCTCCAGATTCCAGCTGGATAAACTCTAGCATTCAGCACTTCCTGGAGCCCAGCACTGCTCCCTGCACAGAGCTCTTCACTCTGCTAACAGCAGCCTAAATGCCTCCTGCAGTGAGGGCTCTTTTTTGTTTCACTGGGCACTGGATGCAGCAATACAAGCCATGACACATGGCAGGAAAAAAGCAGACACCCGAGGACAGATTCCTCTGTTGCATAATTCCACGGCTGAGAAATGTTCCAGGGAATGCAGAATTATGACCCAGACTTTTCCAGCTTTCCTTCTTATTGTCTTCATGGCCCGATAGCAAACTGTGACAGCTGGAAATGAGGGGAAAAATGGAAGTTTATTGCTTACCAGAGGAGTCAGATGGCCCTCAGGAATTATTGTAAGAAGTGAGAAGTGCTCCTTTTTAATGGATCTGTTGCAAATCTGTGGACCTGGGCTGTATATCTGTAGGATGGATTTTTAGTCCCAAAATGCTCCTGAGCCCTGGTAAATGTTCCCAAGGTCTTCCCTCTTGCAAATGCAGAAGTGTAGCTATTTCTGCAAGTGCCCTAGCCATTGTTACGTCTGCTCTGGGCAAGGACTAGCAAAGTGGGACAAGCTATGCTTAAAATGGAAAACAGACCCCAAAGTGGAAGCTGTTCAAAGAAAACAGCAGGGAATAACTTTTGCTGCTGTTGGTTCTGGGTTGTTTTTTTTTTTTGTTTTGTTTTAATTTTATTTTGAAATACAGGACCTGTCATCAGGGCATGTCCCCACGTGCTCCAGTGGCTCCCACTGCTCACCGTTGGTGGCAGCATGGCCTGGCCACTCCAGTTGGGAGAGAGGTGTGGGGCCACAGTGAGGGAGGACTCAGCAGACCAGGAATGTTGCTCACACCAACCCAGCCTTGTTGCACAAGTGCTTTAATGAGGCAGCTTTGGATTACACCGTGCCAGCTTCTGTCACACTGCGTGGGGCCCTAAGTGAGGCCGACATGGTGCAGCTCAGGGGATCTGGATGTGGAACGCTATTACATGCTGCAGGGTGGGAGTAAAACAAAAGTTTGTCTCTCCTGGCATCGGGTGCTCGCTGCCCACAGCTGCAGTGGCCCTGCAGTCCAGCTTCCATCAGGTGGTCAGCAGGGTAGGTGTTTGGAAGAACTGGGATTATTTCAATAAGCAATTTCAAATCTCATTAG
Organism: Sitta carolinensis; assembly: GCA_032173965.1. NCBI lineage: Eukaryota > Metazoa > Chordata > Aves > Passeriformes > Sittidae > Sitta > Sitta carolinensis. The sequence continues at coordinate 17,338,149 of CM063292.1, read as the reverse complement.
CAAATTTTCATAAAGTGATAACGCAGTGGCAATATTAGCCGTATTAATCCAATATGAAAGTCACTCTCATGCTAGGGAAAAGTGCTAATAAAAGCCTTTCATTTTATACAGTCTAGCAGCACGTGCATCAGTGTGCTCTTAATAAAACATTGCAGAATTTTAATCTCCCGGAATTACTTCAAAGCTTTAGAATACAGTGAATTAATACCAATTGAAAGTTTTAAAGTTCATCTTTACCTTCACAACAACTGCCAAGATTTTTTCAGTAAAATCAAGGGTTTTTTTTTTTTTACTTAAAAAGCCCACAGAAAACTAAACAAAGCCCCAAAATTTTTCATTTAAGCCTGATTCACAGAAGGGATTTGTGTTGTTGTACAGCACCAGATAAAAGCAGCATCTAGAACCGTGTTTCAGTTGCCAGGACGACAAACCACTGCCACACACTCAGCCCTGCTCAACCACCAGCCCCAGTGACAGACAGCAGGGCTGTGGCGATTTCTGGGTGATGTTCCTACTTGGCCAATAATTGATCTGAGCAGAAAAAAAAAATATAGGGCCATGCCTATTTCTGATTTAATCTTGAGATGTTGAAGATTTTTGTAAGGAGATGAATTACAGGATGCATCCAAATGTTTTAACATTTTGCAAGCCACTGGCTTTCCTCTTGCTCAGCCACTGTGCTCCTGCTATGAAATCTGTTTTGTAGACTAAACCATGTAAAGCCCATCTGAAACCAGGAACCCTGTCTTGCTGAGTGACTGATGGCAGAAGCAGAGGGAATAGGTGCAGGGCAGCACTTCTCCCATCTCCCAGCTGGTCCCATCCTGGTGGGTCACAGAGAGACAGAACAGTCCTACCAGCAAATGGGTGAACCCCTCTGCCACAGTGCTCTTGTTCAGGCTGGCCCCAGTGCAGATGTCAGGCCATAAACTCAGGCTCCAATACAAGCAGACCCTCTGGGGAAGGTATAAAAACTGTGGTTAATTCCAGGCTCAGCCCTGTGTCCTCTCCATGTAGAGAACATCAGCTGGTGCTGAGGCACCGTGCTGGGTCCGAGGTGGGGTCAGTAATTAATTCCAGCAGTGGATTCTGCTACAGATAGGACTAGTTTATGCACAATGAATTTAATTAGGTTCTGGTTTCTCTTTACTGTTTCATCAATTAGTGTGAGCATATAGTGGTTTGTAAAAGGATCAATAGGGTGGGGTTTTAATTACTCAGAGAACATTGTTTACATTATTTATCCCATGGTCAGTCAGGTGGTTTGTGTTTGTAAAAGGCAGTTGGAAGCTAAAGGGCTGCTGCAGCAGCTCTGCTGAGGCTGGTTAACCTCTCATTGTGTAAGGAATGCTGCTCACATGAGTAAGTGCTCTGTAGTTTTGTCAAGATGCAGATAAATGCTGCCTAGAAGTAATCAGTTTCTTTAGTTTCATTCTGCATAAAGAGTTTCTAACTTTAAAGACTCTTTTCATGAATGGGAAAATATGAAATCAATTCCATTTATCTGAATGAATCTTTCAGTGAGCTCAGGGTTTAGTGTGGGGGCACTGCAGGCAAAATGTAACAAATGCAGCAGTATAAAAATGATTAAAGCGTGATGAGCAAGGTTATAGAGATAAAACTGAGCAAAAGAATCGGAAAAGTGCAAACAAGAAATCTGTGTGATACTAAAGGGTTTGTCTATTTTTCATGTTTACTTCTTCAGTGTTCATAATTTTTTGGTCCATCATCAATCACTGTCAATTTGAAAAAGTGCTATACTTAAGGTCATTTATTCAGGGCTATTGGAGGCTAAAATTATGCAGTTTCAGTCAAATATACATGAATAAAGACTGTCATTTCTGATTAATGGCATGTGACTTCAGTGTCTTACAGAATCATCTTGCCATCCAAGCTTTACAAAAAGGTTATTATGTAAAGATTCTTCCATAATATATCTACTTTTCCTCTTAGAACACTGCAGAAGCCATTTTGCTCACATTAAAATCAGTGCAGATATCCCTTATGCCAGTGGTAATTACTCCACAGATTTGGAGCTAGCCCGAATTAGTAAATTTTTGTGGAACTCAAAATTGCATTACTGAGGATGATTACCAAGCTTGTGGTTTTTGGTGCTGTTTCAGAGTTTGCTTTTTATTTTAGCTTTAAGAGAAAGCCTAGTCTTTTATTGGAAAAAAATATCTATAGAAAACACTAATCTTACGCAATATATTCAAAAACAACACCACATATGGCATTTCAGCATTAATTACTGTTTTTCATGATTCACCATTTCCCTTATCTCCCAGTGCATAATGCAGCCCTTGTGTGCATTGCTCTGAGGAAGGAGAATGGGTGAGTGTAGAAACTTAAAGGAAATGTCAGAAGAGGGGAAAGGAGAGGTATGTGTGCCAGGGGCTGCAGGAACTTTCCCCCAGCCAGTTTGTGCTCCCAAGGAAAATCTCCTGGCTGCCTCTGAAGCAGTGTGGGGAAGCACAGACCACAGTGTGCCATATGTGCTGCTACAGCACTTCTCACTCCTGCAAGTGGACTCATCTAGCAACCATCACACAGGCTGGCTCCTCTCAGAGCTGTTTATTCACTCCCGGACAGATCATCCCTCTTGCAGTAAAGCTTTGTTCTGAGGGAAAGAGAGGGAGTTTCTTTCTCTACTGTTTTGCCTCCTGTTGCTTGTGGCAGGGGCAGAGTTTAAGGTCATGCCAGGAGCCGTGGTGTCTCTAGGTACTCAGAGAAGATGCTGCAGGGAAACCCCATGTGTTGCTGTTAGGGTCCCTCTCTTCAGGGCTGCATGGTATCAACATAAATGATTTCAAGCCTCCAAATTTCCATTTCTGCAGCAGGTATGATAGTGGTAAGGCTGCTGCTGTATTTATTAGCAATCAGAAACTTTTATCCTGGTGGTGTTGCTGGTAAAATATACTGCTCCATTAAAATATTTAAGGGCTTTCTCTGAAGTATGGTTCTTGCATAGGAACCTGCAATTGTTTTCCTCTCTTGAAGGGTGCTAGCAAGGGAAACTTCTTCACTTGAGTAGCATAAAACAGAGGGAAGTGTGACAAAAATGGGACAGTCATCAGAGGAGCTGGGGGTACTGCTGAGAGCCCAGTTGCCCATAGGGCTGAGCAGGCAGTAATGCAACTCCCACCCTGGGTCGTTCTCTAAAATCATCTTTTACTTCCCCTGGTTAGACAAAAAATGTGCAGTGACTGAATATTCCTGCCAAACACCCTTCCCTGGCCCTTTTTTTCTCTGTGTGTCCACATGTATGACTCAATACCAACCAATTAGATGATCTCGGGAGCTATATGGACTTGCATTTTCTAGGAGAAGAATTTTCTGGTTTTGCCTTAAGCCTTTAGTAGCAATCCCAAGTTTTGCTGGGAGGGGGCAGGCTGTGGAGGATGCTCCCAGTGCTGCTGCTGCTGCCGGTGCAGGGCTCACAAGCCTGGGAGTCCGCACTGCTGCTACTGTTTGCTAACTGTGGTGAGCCCCGTGGCACAGCTCTGTGTGTCTCTGCACAAAATAATAAAAACTGACTTGGGATAATCCAGTAGAAAGGCCTAACAGCCCATTGAATCGATATTTATCATATCATGTCAGAACAGAGCTATTGGTCCACACTCTCCCCTTGAAAGCTCATAGTTTTACTGCTTATTGCTTTTTACTATGGTTTAAAAGACTAGAATCTGTAATTTGTATGCATTCCTTACTATGAATGAGGGGAATGACAATATTAAGTACAAAAACTAAGATGAGAAAAATTAGTTTTTTAAAGATAATTATTTCTCTAAGACATCATTTTTTTATATTTCTCAAAATGATTAAGGTAGAATTTTGTGTGTTGTGCAGATGCATAAGACATTGCACCTCTACCTTTCTATTTTGTTTGTTCAGGTTACTTTAGCTCTGTTTGGAATGTCCTTTGACTTAAATGGAAACAATGGAAACAGACTTTTCAGAATAATTGTTGAGACAGAGAATGCTCCTTGGGAACTGTATTTCCAGCCCCACGAGGTGCCAGTGCTGGTGAATGTGCTCTGAGCTGATTACTTGGGAAATGACTGATTCCTGGTCCATGGCAAACAGCTTTTGGGTGGGATGGGTTTGAAGCCCACAGCATCTCCAGGGGGCTCTGTAAGCCAATCTTCTAGCTGCTTTTTTGTTTCTTATTGCTTATTTTGTAAAAGTCTTTTGCTTTTCTTCCAGCAATGTTTGAGAAGCTGCTGAGGTGCTGTCCTTTCCTTTCCCCTCCCAACCAATTGAAGGTTCAAGTATTACCCCTGCATGCTGCAAATTTTGATCCAAAGACAAACAGAGTAGGTTCAATAGAAACTTCCCTAAAATGAATTGCTACTTGTCTGAAAGAAAAATGCTATTTTGTTCCATTTCTTTTATATTTATTGTTCATAGTGCAGTTACTAGACAGACCCACACATTTGGGTAGGAGTGTTATGCAGTGTTTAGTGGTTAGGAGCTACAGACATAGAAAATGAGCTGATTCAATAACCTGTCACCTTCTGCTAAGTGATGTGTTATGGCAGTGTGATTGCACAGGGCCTGAGTGGATGCAGAACATCCCATCCCAAAGCCTTTATCTGCTAGGGCATAGTAGTTACTATGTAGTGTACTTCTGATGACTTTGGATGCTGTCACTGCTTAAATTTACGGCCATGTTTCTTGTGAATTTGTCAACGTGATATACATAGAATCAGGATTTGTTAATATATGTGTATTAATGTCAGTGAAATATGCATGCACACACACTTATAATGTCTGTTATATGCCTTAGTGTTAGATTAATAGCAGAATTAATAGATAATTTTATCTAGTGCAAAAAGAACGTAGTGATCAAAATGTGAAGGTCTTGCTAGGAAGAGAAACTACTTTAAGGCAGATAAGATCAAGAGGAAAAATAAAATCACATGTGAAGGGAAAAAGATTTTGGGAGATCAATAGACAACAACAGTAAGAGGAGTAAGAGGAATGTGAAAAACCTCCTATTTGCATTGTATAGTATGACATTGTCCTATTTTATGCTGTTTTTTCTCTGCAAATCAAATGGTATCTAGAATCATGGCATGATATAGTTGAATCAACTCTCATCAATTTTGTTTAAAGACGACAACACAGGACATCTGTAATATAGGACTGTTCATATTTCTTGTGGTTCTGATACTATTAAAGCTACTTAAGTGTCATGACATGTTTATTTATGAGATCATCAAAGCCACTTAATAACTTCTCTTGGTTCCTTGTTTACATCTGTGTAATACAGAGCCAGATTGTGCAGCCCACAGCCATGTCGGTGAGCACTTTCTCATGCAAGTTGTGCCACTGACATAAGGGTTTCACAATCTGGCCCACAATGTATCAAAATACACGAGGCCAAGATCTTATCTCTTACAATCATGTAAATCTGGCTTTAATCCATTTAAGCTCCAAGTTAGGTACCTAGATATAAATCAGTTAAATTTCATTGGCTTCAGTATTTGTTTCAGCAGAGCTGCTCTGATTTACACTGGGAAGATCAGCCCCATTAGGTTTGCAGTTTAGAAACACATTTGCTTCACTGGATGTGTAAATGTTGTGATAGCCAAAATTAACATAGCCAAAAAGAAAGATTATTTTCTACACTGGCTATTTAAAATATCTCTTTGCACAATATAAACAAAGAGAATTATGTCAGAGTTAGAAGCAAGAAGGTCTGAGTAGCATATGTCTTAACCTTTACACTGGCTATGAGTACATCAGTTCCTACAAGATGAACTGCATTATAAAGTAAATAGATCTGCTTTAAAGAAAGGTCAGGACACATGTTCTGCTAAAATCTAATTTCAGTCTATTGCCCTATAACCTACTGCTCTCTTGAATACAACAGATATAATAGTAAAGAGCCTGCATTTAATTATCTGTGATATAAAGCCTCCTTATCCTCCTGAGAATATTCACAGGGATAATGGAAGATATTCTCAAAATTCTGTATTTACCACTGTATAGTGAGTACATTCTGCTTTAGCTGTCTTTCTTGCTTTCTGGAAATGTTATTTTAGCACCTGTTATACCCTTAATCCAATTTTATATTACTTTTATGTCCTGCAAGCCTAGATTGTTTTACAGACCCAAGCAAACCCTCTTGCAGTGCTGTTAGCTACTGGTAGGTTCCTGCGAGCACAATAAGAGCAAGCTTTGCTCCTCATCCTTATATGCACTAACTGTTTGCAGCTGGCTGTTTTTAAGGTGAATTACATTAGGATTCAACACCTTAATAATAACATCAATTTTGCATGGTAAATCCAGAAGAGCTTTAAAGTGAAGGGTACTTGCCACAATGTCAGTGTTAGCCTGGCAGAGAAACACCTACAGATAATATGTAGAGTTAAGGAAAAGAACAATTTAGGTGGCCTTAGCCATGTTATAACTGATGTGCCGTGCAGTCCTAAATCAACATGTCATTTGAAAGGAGATTGGTGGTAAACTAGCTTTCATTGGTGATCTTTCAAGCACTGGCCTAAAATACTTAAGCAAACTTAAGGAAACAAAAGAGAGAAGACAACTGTCTGTGGTTCATATCTACATGAGGACATTTTTGTCCATGAGTATCACTTCAAACTATATTATTACTATATTATGAACTGGTATTAACTGGCCTAGTTACTGGACAAATCAGAGTAATTCCATCAAGATCCAAGAGCAGAGGATTAGGCCTGAACTGCCCAGAGTGATTTTTCTCACCTGGATCCCACAAAGGACTGTCCTGGAGGATGCTTTGAAAGTAGATGGCCCCTAACAATTACCATTTTGTCAGGGTTTAAGAGGTCGCTACCTTGATTTTTGCAGATGTGTAAGGATCCACTCCCAGTAGTTTGACTCCAGGAAGTGACTGATCTGACCACATTCATAGCACATGCTTCTGCCTTCATCCCTCCATCCAGCACCAGCTCCACTGTCTTAAGATGGTTGTTTAATATGTAGGTGAATTAAAACATCATATATTTATAAATGTACTTCCCTGGAGTCTTTTCTATTGAAGAGAGTGATAGTCATTTATGGTATAACTCTGCTATCATTTGGAGCTCATCATTTTTGCTGAAGTCCAGGATTTTGGAAAAAGAAAGGAAATTACAAAAAAAGAAAGGAAAAAAGGAAAAGGAAGGAAAGGAAACAGGATGGCTCCTAAAGTTGTCTTAGGAAAATGGATAGCCTGAATTCCTACATCTGTCAATAGCTTGGGGATTGGCTGGAAATGCCTATGAAATTGTTACACAAAAAGACGTGACATTCTCTTTGCTTATGAAGAGTCCTACTGTGTTAGTCTTGTTGGAACACGCTGCTTTGGTAGAGTTTATGGCAGCAGATCCCTGTAAGAAGCACATCACCTTGGGTGTCATGGCACAGTTGATGCTATACCTGTGAAGGTGCTCCCTGCTGCCAGCCCCCAGCAGCTGAAGGACAGGGAAGGTCTTGCAGGCAGCAGATGATTAAATCTTTTGATACTCTGTGTGCTGATGAGCTTAGTAGCACTATTTGAATCTTTCAAGGAAAAAAACCCTAAACTAACTAAAGGGGAAAAAAAAAAATGCAAAATGGTAAATATTTATGTCAGCTGTTCCAGTCTTGGTGCTTCTCAATTTCCTGGACCTATATCTCCAAAAAGGCTTCACACCTGGTAAAAATTCACAGCACAAAATGAGCTACTGGGACACTGGCACCTGCATATTTATATATATTTATTTTTCCTCCTATGTTTCTTTCAGGGACTCCTGTGGGTCCCACTTTCAGTCTGGGATTGCTCTGATCCATTTGTGGAGGAAAAGGGCTGAGATGACTCACCTGGGGTGGGGGCAGAAGAGGGGCTCTGAGTGACCTCCCTAGTGACTGTGTGGTTGTAGTGTTTGGCAAGTCCTTAAAGTGCTGCAGTCTGGTGCAGTTTGGAAGTGGAGAGGATGTGAAGGCATGTGACTGTGCTGGTGGAGCTGCCTTAATCGTACCCAAAGGAGAACAATAAATTCCACCTAGAAGCAGGAAAATGCCTCTAATTCTCCTTTAGGGAGAATTTCTATAACTAACTTTCCTTTTCCAGTGCAATGAGACTTAGCAGTCTCTGCAGAGACTTCTGGTTTTACTGTTTCAAATTTTCTTGGAAACCTTAATACTTCCACACAGGAGAGTTCCTTCTGGGGCATTAAAATACAGATCCCTAGGACTTCCATTTCTTGCAAAAATAATGGTAATTACCAAGAATGAGTAGCAAGTTCAGTGCTTATTAGTCTTACTTTTTAAAAATCTGAAACAAATGTTTTTTCTTCCACTGTAACTGATCATTTTAATTTCCCTTCTTTGTCTGTAATAAAAATTGACGTTAAAGGATGCCTGAGGCAGTGTAATGAGAAAATGAAATTAGTTTTTCAGTTGGCTGGTCAAAAGCATTTTATACATGATAATAAACAGTTTATTTTACTCTTTTGCTTATGACATAATAAATGATAAAAAACATTTTCCTGAAATAGATATTGCCCACTTTTCTACAGAGAGCTCAAGCTGGGTTTTTTCCATCCATGGAGTCCCATAACTCTAGGAACTGTCTGCTTTCTTGATCTACTTTTCTTAACCTTTCTTTGGGCGGTACACAACAGTGCATCTCCACACTGAGCACGGCCAAAAGCTTAAGGCTTTTTTCTTCCTTCTTGAAAACCTTTCTCAGAAGTGCTGGGTCGATTACATGGTGTAATCCAGGAGCAAATCTATGTCAAGGCATTTCTGAGGAGTCTCTTTGTGTAGTATCCTTAAAGCCATGCCCAGCCCTGTATTTGAACCAAATGGTGCTGGTTCTTTTGCAAACAGTGGAGCCCAGAGGGCCTGAGAGGAGCTGGACACAGCCTGGCAATCCCACTGCATGAGGTGGGCACCTTTCCCCCCTCTCCTTAAACTTGGGCAGGGTGGGAAATCAGGGGGTTAATGCTTTGCATAAATTCTTGATTGCCAAACTATCCAGTTTCCTGGGGTCATATTGAACACTTTTTCAGATACAGGGAAAAAGAGGCTTAGTTGTTGTTCAGGGTTCAGTGGAAGCCTGTGTCCACTTTGGGAGTTGTTCCATTTCAGCTGCCTTCCCCTGCATTCATCCTGTGTGTGAATTTTAAACCCTTTTCTTCATAGAGGCTCTTTCTGAAGTGAACATATGAGACTCATTGGTTTGTTTAGATTGGTTTAAATTGATTATAGTGGCTTCTTCAAAGCAAGAAATCAAAATAGGTGAGTGGTGAGATGAACACATAACATATTGATAAATGTAGTTACATATATGAAATGGGCAAGAAAAAGAGAGGAAAAAGCTGAGTTTCTTGCACATGATTCTTACAGTTCTTGACAGCTCAAACTCCCACATGCTTGAATAGTTCAATACTGGATTAGTGTGATGTCTGCTTGGTAGATCCTGTGGGACATAGGTTCAGCAAGAGACACATCATTCAGGATTTTGGGGACAGTTTATACACTGTGCAACTCTACCAGCAATCCCACTCCAATCAAAGTCAAACCTGAAGACGGAACAAGAGGAGGGGGAAAAAGATATACTTTCTTATTTATGCTCCCATAATTTATTTTCTGAACTGTGATTAGTCCATTTCTACAGGATAGTGCCAAAATATTTATTTGTGAAAGGATATGAGCTTCATAGAGCAAGCTAGAGCATGCCTTATTAGCAAGAAAGAAAAGTAGAATGGACATGTAAGCACTGAACTGAAATCGTGATTATGTATTTATTTTTACTGAAGCCCTTGGCAAGGCTGCCATTAGGTTTAGTAAAGCCAGGTGGCTTACTATTAACCTCAGGGCCTGATCTTTTTCCTGTGTTCAGGAAAAAAGAAATTTCTCACTAAGATACATGCACAACTTGTTTGTAAATGGAAAGTGATGTGGTTAAATTGCACCCTTTCGGTGGAAAAAAAAAATGTCTATTGTTAAAAAAATGTTGAAGCCTTTGGAATCTTAACAACCACACCAGTAATATTAATATTCTTGTTAACATTTATTTATTAACTTTTATTATGTGCCAAGATAGTTTGCACTAGAATAATGAAGGTTTAAGAACAAAGAACCTGCTTGCAAATTCCTACTCATAAATCTTATCCCACTGATATTACTAGGAGCTTTCACAAAGTGAAAATTGCATTTTTTGGTAAGACTAAACCAGGGTAAGACATGCTACATCTGTATGATGAGTGAAACTCTCCATATGTGGCTGTGAGTCCATGTTAGAAACAGAGCTGACATTATGGTGCTCAGGAATCCTGCAAACCAGCACAAGTCCTAATGCAATACACAGAAAATGAATATAAAGTTTTAAAATAAAGAAAGGTTTAAATTTATGTTGGACCTTCTGAAGTGGTCCCCTGTTGAGCTCCCCAGGGCAGTGGCAGCCCGCTATGCCAAGGGTGGAGGTATTTACGGGTGGTTTGGGGGTGTCCTCAAAATCTCAGGGGGGAGAGCCATTGGATTTCCCTCTCCTCCTGGGCTGCCCAGTGCTCCCCACTGACACCATCACCTGATTCCTCTGTGCCAATATCTTCCACAAAATTTTGAAGGCTACTGCTGGTCTCCACTCAGCACTTCCTCCCTCTGTCTCACTTTCTGCTAATCAGTTCAAGTTTAATTTTTCTTCTTGAAGTGAGTGGAATTCAAACTCAGCCCAGGTACCTCTTCTCAGCAAGATATGATTAGGATAATTAAATAGCAGAAATGATTAACAAGGAGTACAGTAATCTGTTCATGCTTTAGTATTCTTGAATCACAATGTATCTGCTGGTACAAGTGCAGACTACTTGGATGAATTTTTGGTGAGTTTCCCTGGCCCTCTGATGACAATTACAAAATTTGGTTGGCAACATTAGTTACAGATATCTCACAGCTTTTAGGAAGCAGCTCACTGGCTATCCAGGTAGCTGTGTTCCTCTTCATATATGTGAGGAAGTCCAGGAACATGAGAAGAAAGACAGCCCTTACATGCAAGGTCCCTTTTCTGCTGAATAGTGGGTATTTGAGTGTCCAGTGCATCCCTGCTGTGCTGTCTGACTATAGCTACACTTTTCCAGCTCTAAACCCAGACCTGAATAGGTTTTTCCTTGTTTTGGCTCTAGCACAGACTTAGAGATAGTGGAGGAATATAAAATTTCAAATCTAGCTAATGAATTAAGACCCTTAACCCCAATCAAATTACAAATGAGATGTCTTTTGTCATTCCAGATATTTTTCCTGAGTGTGATCTAATTTTGGAGGTGGTGAATATTCACTTGTTGCATATTGGCAAAGACTTATAGAATAAGGGTCTTGTTACCCTGGTAAAATCAGGGCTCAGGCCTGCTATTGAGGCTAAGTAGAAGGGAGCTATGGGAGAGTGACTCTGATGTCTTAAGTTTTAGCTTTCATATTTTCAGATTCTGTACTGCATTAGTATAGAATTCTGAACTTCATAAAAAAGTTAGCAAGTTCTCTTCACAGTTTAGTCAGACAGATCAATCCTTTTCCAGCCTGAGAACCAAGGACACCATTGCAGCTTTGGCCCCAAAAAGTGCAAACAGCAACGAATTGAGGAGAGCAGTCTGGGAGGATGGGACTGCACAACCTGAAGCTGTAACTGGACAATTAACCCCAATATGGAAATGGATCAAAACTTATAAAAGTGTAAAAACTCATGACTCAGCGTCCATCTTGGGTGGAGCCATGGCCAGGCTCTTGTACTGCCCCAGGTGGATCCTTTGGAGGCCTTTTAATAAATCCCTACTTTATTCCTTTAAGCTGTCCACCCTCAGTTCCAGGTAGCCTCTCGAGGCATCAGCTCAGCTGGGATAGGGGTAGAGAGATGTGAGAGACGTGCTGCATGACTGCTGCATGTCCACATCCTGGGCCATGGGCTTGGTTGGCATGGGCTTGTTGTGCCTTAAAACCATGTAAACTGATAAGTGTCCATCTGCTTAAAAAAGCCTGGTTTTTGCAATAAAGGGGACTCCTTTGCACTGCCTGGGGACTCTGTGTCGCTTTGCTTCATACACTCACTTTTAAATTTCTCAAGGTTACAGTTATCCAGGAATTTCCTTCAGAAAGACAGAAAACATTTTAGCAAACATGATCGCTGTGGTAGCAATAGCAAACCTGTATAGAGCTATAATTAAAATGGATTTTTTTTTTTTCTGTGGGTATTCTAGTTTGTTTGGTTTTTTACTCCAGTGGTAAAAATCGAGGGAATTTCTGCAGAAAACATTAGTCATGCTTTTCCTAGTTCTTATTAAATCTACTTAAATTCTAAATTCCTGAAGGTTGGGGTTTTTATTTCTATGAAAGAAATGCAACTATCTCCTAATTTCCTTGAAAATGAACAAATTGATGTTTTAGCTTACATAACTTTTGCCTCTGCTTAGCATTTCATACCAAAGTTTTGTTTTAGATATATTATTCCTCAGACATTTTAATTAATTAAAGTTTTTTTTTCATAAGTTTTATGACAAATTGAGTTACAAATTTCACCTGGCTGCCCCTTCATGTGGTGTGCAGCAAGGGTCATGGTACTTTCCACATGTCTCTGACTTTTTAATAATTTTCCAAGGAGGCCAGGGATGAGTAGACCAACCTCCCTTTTACTTTAAAGTTCGATTACAGAAAATAAAAATCTGGGAGGAAAAAATCAAACTTGTTTTGGGGAGGAAGCAGCCGCTTTCTGGCACTGAACATTGCTGCTCCCTTTCAGGCTCAGCCCCCACTCATGTGCGGTGTCCATATGGATGAGGTTTATGGGAATATATGCTCTTCTAACGTATCAAAATATTTACCTTGTGCATTTCAGTGCAACATCATTAATTTTACTAAGCTCCCATTCTCAGTAAGTGCCAGCTGTCTTTGGGTTTCCAAGGCACTCGGATCTGATAAGTGAGCTCTTGTGTTAGCACTGCGACGGTCAAAGGTCCGTGTCAGGTCAGGACCTCTGCTCCGTGGGAGAGATAAACTGATTTAAAACTACTGGAGGAAACAAGTAAAACAGAAAAATGGAATTTATAAAGCTTATGAAATGTCATGAGATGTGTTGCAGTCTTTTGGACAAATGTTGAATGCAGTTAACCTGAAGGAAAAAGGAGGAGATGAAGGATCACCTGCTACTAGAAAAGATCTGATGCTAAGGATGTGTAGGACTTAATGAGATCTTTTTAGCTGTATCAGCAATGATGTTTTGATTTTTCTTGATAGAAACTAGAAAGGTATAATTAGGAACATTTTTTTTTTCCTCTTGACAGATTCAGCTGGTGAGCTTCATTTAGTACAATAAAAGGTCCAGAGAAATAAACCCATCATATTTAATTTCAGTTCACAGTAGAATATTTGTTAATATTTGTCTTTTTTTTGGTTAAGTGGGTAAATCACATAGCTATTAAATCTGCAAGATATAAATCAGATTCAATTAAATGATAGCTAAGGTACTGTGGCAGGCCTGATTAAATTGGTGTGTTAGTAAGTTTATATATACAACCTCCATGGAGCAACATCTCTGATATGTGCTGTGAAATTGAAAAATAAGCTTGTTGGAGTCTCAGCCATGCAAATGTTGTTCCCCCATGTTGGATACAAACCCCAAACCTTTGGACAGTCTGGTTTGAGCAAGTCCTGCAAGTCACCCCACCTATATATGAAAGTCACTGTGCATTTATTTATTTATGTCAGCTGCTGCCACAGGAGTCATCAGGAGCCCAGGGTGGAAGGCACCTCAGTGCAGTGATGCTCCCCTTTCCTCTTCAGAAGGCTGTGCCACTGGGGAGGCTCTCACTGGAGTCAGGGAAAAGGCAACGGCCTCTGGAACTGGTGCTTGATGCATTTCAGAGAGGACTTAGCCCTGGATGCTTGGGGGTTCAGAAGCACAAGCACTGCCTCACCTCTTTTGTTTTCACAAAGGTAAAGCACTCACCATAGATGTTCAAATGTCACTTTTAACATCTTTTAAAATCAGATCCTGTGGTTAAGATTCAATGGAAAAATTCATGCTAGAGATAAGATTCTTTTCCAGCTGTCAAATCTGGCATAATATTAAATGTGTCACAGCTGATTTGGTATTATCTTTTCTCAAATGCTTTTCCTAAGGTTTCTTGATGTGAACAAGTGAAGGTACTAGAGAAAGGTGAAGTTGTTAAGAAAATGTGACTAAATTTGGGATCAATTTCATTTCAAATCAGAAAGAAATTAATTGTATACATTGCAGTAATAAATGCCTATCACCTTTTTCAGTTTTGCATTTTAAGACATCTGTGAACACCAGCGGGAACTGTTATAAAGCTGTTTAATAAATCATTCTTGTAGAGTTTCATCCACCCCAAAAAATGGATCAAAATAAGATTCTTCTTTTTCCTTCTCTTTTCCTAACAACATTTTGTGCGTTTGATTAGTAGGAGACTGATTCTGCATAGTCTATACTAAATAAAATCTAAAGAAAATGTTTCTGTTTGAAATTGGAACTAGACTCAGTGAAGTTGATAGCTGTTCAATCTTCAAACATTTTCTGATGGTGTCATAAACTTGGCAGAATTTGTTTTTGAATTAGCACAAAAGATTTTGTTTTTTTCCTCTCCTGTAAATTATTTGCACAGAAATAGAACTGCTGGTAAATGCAGCCTGGGACTTGCATAACTCCCCATTCCTAAGGCAGATACAAGAGTGTCACAGTTGCAGCCTCTCCCCAGGTATGCCACGCATGGATAGCTTTTGTTTCTGCTCTGCCAGCCTTTCCAGCACATACAAAGTACAATTGCATTATCTTGGCACTTCCTATTTTAATTTCTGCATGGCTAGATTGCTTTTCTCCTCCATTTTTGTTAAGAAGGGCTGGAATGGTGCAGAGTTTTGCTGAGCTTTTCCAGGAGATGTTTCTTGCCTATCAGGAAAATTGGGCAAGAGCCCGATCAGACAAGTGTGCACATTTGCCATCTTGCTCTGCTCTCGCAGTGCCGACTCCTTTGTCAGGGATAATAACATCAGGAGATGACCTTGTGAGGTAAACCACACATTTATTCAGTCTCTAAGCTCTGCTAGCATGTTGGTTGAAGTATGATCTTTGTCAAGCCCAGAGATGTAATTACCCTGAGAGTTAATGCTAATTGGTTTATTGAGTTTAATTGGATATCATTAAAAATACTGTCGTCTTATGCTGGAACTAAGACAATATTCTCTTAGAGGAAGAATGATGATTCTTCACTGCTCATGTATAACCTTGGTTTTACATCATTATTTCACAACAAACTTGGATGAACAAGGTCCGCCATTGAGGACATTTTATTTTTAGTTCTGCCTACTACTCTTAACCTTTCCCAAAGTTTTGGATGAAGAACTTGATAAAATGTTTGATGATATTGCTAAGGTTAATTACAATTTCAGCTATGGCAAGAGACATGCTATAAATGATTTAAAGAATAATAAAACTATAGAGGTCAAAAGAGCTGACAAAGGAGGTTTCAGTCATCATAATGAATTGGAATAATTAGACAGTTTTAGTGATGATTATCCGAAATTAACATGTGATCTCACTAAAAAGTTTCAACTGCTCTTAGATTGGATTAGTGATAAGCTTTTGGAAAAGGGGTGGTTTATAATTAATAAGGTTATTTTTTGTCGTTGCTAGGACTGTAACTCAGTAATGGTGCATATTTTTTAAGGACACAGAAGTTTAGATGGTCCTAGATAGACTGTGGACTAATTTTGGCTTTGGGTGCAGACAGTAGAAAAATTACAACATTTGGGCTCATTTACTTGTAATTAAGACAACAATAAAAAAGGCATAATCCTCTTTTTTGGGGATCAGAGTAAAAAGAAAAAAAAGTTAATTTCTTAAAGTATCAGGAGAATCTTGGCCTTATGGTCAGTTAAATTATGAGTGGAGAACTGAAATTTTGGGGAAGTGTCCACAAAGTCCAACTCTTTTTTGCCCCTTGGAAATAATTCAAGGCTCTTCTCCCTTCCTCCTAGCCCACCCCATTCAATTTCGTTCTGCTACTCCACTATTAAAAGGGATTGATCTGGACATTCTTGTCTTTATTTCCTTTCAGATGTGGCAGGCCTTGACCAGAGTGCTAAACCCCCGTCCCTCTGATAGTGTGCACCTGGCTGTGGTGAGGAGGACACCTGGAGCCTCTCCGAATTTGGCTGCATCCCAACATGACTGATGCTGATCCCAGTCACATTCAGCATTTTGCAGGTAAAATTTTGCAGAATTGGATACAAACAGGGTAACATGTAGAAAATGGGGTATAATAAGCTTCCTGTTTTTTCAGGATATATGATGCTGTAGCATACTGAAGATAAACATCACAGAGTTTAAAACCTTTCTAAAACTTAATTTAAGCTTTCTATTTAATATTAAAAGTGTTTTAGTATTTCATTCCACTCTAAGGCCTCTTTAGCAGGTTCCTTTTAGTGTCTCTTGCTCATGGTTACTAAGGCAACTCTGTCTTTGGAGACAGGAATAAAATAAAAATATGTTATTTACTTTAATTTAAAGACATTTCTGATGCAAAGTTTTTTTTTATATTAAAGATAGCTAATGCATTGATGAGTTTTATTGTATAAATTTTTAGTTACAAAAAATTGATAAATTCTAAAGATTTTAAAACATTATTTAAGCTAAAATCAACATTAAACAAATTTTCTCCCAGATATGTGGGACAAAGAGAGCCCACACAAGAATAAGTCAATATTTAATAGTATTTAACATGAATTTCAGAAGAATTTCTATGGGAATGTGTTTTTCACTTGGCCACTTCCCCAGCCATATGTAAACCTGTATCCTAAGAGAAAATCATGTCATTGGGATCAGAGCCAGGCAAACCCCACCCTGTCCATCCCTCCTGCCATGGGGTTTTGTCAGGTGGGCCTGACAGAGTGTAGCTGGTGAAGTCCTCTGAGTCTCATTTTGGCTTTAGCTAAGTTTGGCTGACTGGAGGTTTTAAAGACATTCATTGTAAAGCAGCAGTAAGAATTTCACTGTTAAGCTTGTTTTCCTATTTTCTTGCTGGAAGTTGGAAGGATTTGAAACTCATCCAGGGATTTGAAACTTCAGCAGTTTCTCTTCCTCTGAAATACTTCAACCAGGCAAAGAAAATTTTCAGGCTGCATTATGACCTTAATTCCTCCTTTTTGCCCATTATCTGCTCATTATTGAGCTATACTAAACATGGAGTCCTTCAAGGACTTTTTTTTCCTCCCCAAATCTCTTTAAGAATGAATGCCAGCAGTGTTGAATCGAGGGCATAGTGTCAAATGGAACAGTTTCACGATAAGCAGAGTTTTCTTTGAATCTTGTTTAGATGGGTGCAATTTAAAGAAAAAATATAAAAAATAGCAAGGCTGGAGTTTATATCTACTAGTGAGCTTAAATGGGAGTTCCCATCAGTCATTAACTCTTCTTTTCCCCCTATGTATCTTGTAGCAAAGCCAACCATGACAGTATTGTCATGATTTCCTGGATAATGTGTAGTGTGATAAATTAGATTACACAAGTTAAGTGGCTATGTATGACCAGCACCAGCAAAGAAGTTATATAAATAAACCAAAGTTAATTAAAATATTAGGAAATATAAATAATATGAGGTTAGTAAACATTGTTTCATTTCAAATTAATAAATATGCAAAGGTAATGTTTATAATTAAAGCTATAATTTATCTTCATGCTCTGCCTGTTTAATAACAGTGGAAACATAATGTTACATGCAGAAATGTAGTAATAGATTTGTTTAGCACTGACATTATAAACAAATGTCTCAGTCTATTTATTCTAAGTTATGATACAGATTCTTTTCACATGCATCTGATGGCCTTTAAACCATTTAAAATGAACCACATTAATGTAATCTAATCTTGATACTGAACATAACATTTCAGTTTGAATTATCCAGAATCCATGATCCATTTTATTACTCACAAAGCACTTTATACACTTATGATAATGGCAAACCTTGCTCTGTTATTTAAATTCCATTTCAGATGGGATTTTTTTATTATTATTTTATTTTTTAAAACATTTTTGGTAGTAAAATACAAATAAAGGAAAGTCAATGCTCAGTAAGCCCTTTAACAAAGCAAACAATTCAGCTTTTTTATGACATTAGCAAATAATAAAGAAAAGATCTGACATTTACACTTGATGAAATTTTATGCTATAACAGAGATGAAGAAAATGGAATGGAAATCACACATGATAAAACCTGTCCATGAAATTCAGATGGGTCTTAAAAACAACCACTGCTAAATATTTTGGGAGCTCTCTTACTGTATTGAGGTCCATTTTATTTTACTGGAAAAATCTGTCTTCAAAAAGTCACTTCAACACATGCAAATTCGATTTATTTGGAATTATTCTGGTCAAATAATAATGGGAGTCTTAAGGGGTTTTATTCATATAAGGACCAGGGAAAGGTAACATGGTGTAGAAATAGTCAAAAAGAGGTTTGTAGGAATTAGAATTGATTTGCTATTGTAGTTACAAGAATTGGATTTTCCTGAAAACTTCTGGTAAATAAATGTTCTTGGCATTTGCATTTAATGAACCGGATTTTGAATTGAAAGTATCTTATATTTGTAGTTGGTCTAGATTTTCAGCTTGTGGGCCTGTGGCTGTATTTTCTAGTGTTAGAATGTGTCAAAAAGAGCAGAGATGAATATTAATTTATTACAGTGAAACTCATTTAGGGTTAATTCACCCTTTTCCATAGATGAGATCTTTTTGTGCATTAAAGTAGCACACACAGGACCTAAACCTGAGGCCAGCAGCTCACAACTTCCTTTAAGTAATAAATTAAATTGATTAAACACTAGGTTAATTTTACTAGACTCTGAAAGCAGAGCTCAGGCTGGCATTCCTCCTTTACTTTGTCAGCAACATGATGACAGAACTGCAGTCACATCCTAGGGCATCCTCAAAGCCACGCCCTGCAGATTAAAGGAAGATGGCTCTGTAGTGTGGTATCAGGAATCAACTTATCTGATCAACTCATGGGTGTAAAATTTAAAAAAAAAGGACAAAAAATATATCCAGTGTTTGAATACTAAAGAACAATAGAAAAGAACATTTTGGGGTTTATGGGCTTGCTTTACTTCTGATGTGTCACAAAAATAAGCTCCACGGCAATTGTTTGCATAAGGTCATTTTTAATAAACTGCCATTTTTAAAAAAAACATTCAATCCTATGGGAAAGTTTATCTTTCGAAAACTTCACCTTCAGTGTCATATCCAGCAAAATTTAATCCTTTATAAAAGTGATGCCTGAATATGTCTTTTCTCTTTGTATCTGCGTGACAGCAAGGGATTTCAATGAAGGCATAAAAGACTGAAATTCTGCTGAACCTATAGGGGAAAAAAGAGCTCCTCATCACAGAGCTAATTTTACTTTAAAAGTGTTTCCCTATAATAGAAAAGTAAGAAATGAGTAAAACATCAAATGTAGCATGAAATGTACAGAATTTACTCATCTAGTTAACAAAAAATAAATTGTATACAGGTAAATGTCATGGTGTTTTAAAAATGGTGTATAAGATAGTAATGGAGGCAGATGTCAAAAGCTGTGTGATTTACATTGTGGCTCTCACTGAGGTTTTTTTTGGTGTCTTGGACAGTATCTCTGTTGGGGTTTTGAGGCATGCACACTGTTTTTAACTAAGAATCTTTAGATGTAAAGGTTCTCCTCTCACAGAGGAAAATTAGGAATCAGGATCTTGTGGGTCATAATTTGCTCTCTGTTGCGTTGGACAATTTGTTTATCTGATTAGAATAATCTTTAAAATAAGGCATGCATTTTGTGTAATTTATAATTGTCATTAGTAGGATATAGGAGTATATTTAGCCCCCTATATTTTAGTTTCATCATGACAACAGGAAGGCCTCATAAAAGGTTACTTTAAATACTGTATTTAAGGACGAAAAAGAAGAGAACATTTTTACAAGGAGTTAAGCAGCAGGTTTCAGCTGTATCATTCACTTTAAATGATCTTTTGTAACAGGAGACAAAACAAGAAAGGTACCCTCAGAAGTAGTACCACACTATTTTCATGTTGATTGCAATAAGTGCTGAGAGCAGAGTACATTCTGGGCAAAATCAATGTCTGTGAGGGGGAAAAAAATAAAAAAGCAAAAAAAGCAGCACAAAGGCTTTAGGATTTATCCTTTAAGTGCTTCTCCAGGAACAAAGCCTTACCCAGCAAGGGCAGGAACAGTGGCCAGG
This sequence comes from Sitta carolinensis, assembly GCA_032173965.1. Taxonomy (NCBI): domain Eukaryota; kingdom Metazoa; phylum Chordata; class Aves; order Passeriformes; family Sittidae; genus Sitta; species Sitta carolinensis. The sequence goes on along the minus strand of CM063292.1, from coordinate 17,317,909 downwards.
AGGAAGGAGGTGGACAATAGAAGGGCTATCGTGAGGTGGAGGGGATATCACAACAGGAAGAGCATCAGGAGGGAACAGCTTCATTAATTCTGTCATGTATTTGCTTTCTTAAATCGTCTTGTGTGTTCATTCAGCCTTGATCCCATTCTGTGATATTGTTGAAAATTTATGGTAAACATCTCTCTTCAAGATAAGGAGAAAGAGATAAGCCTGAACTGTAAAAGAAATTAAAATAAAAAACCCAAATAATCCAAACCTCATTACAAAACAAAATATAAGAATCCCAAAACAAACAAACAAAAAAACAAGAATCCCAAAACAAAGGATAGAAAGGCTTGATTCAATAGCACCTTTAACTGACAGACACAAAACTGAGATACAATATCACCAAATTACTCCAATGCTCTTTCACTAGAGAAATCTCTTTTCCTTTCTTCTGCAGCAAAACCTTTCCTCAGAATAATTATTAAGGCAGGCCTAGGGAACTGTGTTCATTTCAGAGCTTTCATTTTTAGAAAGACTGTTTAATATTTATATAAAGCTCATGTTAAGTTTATGCACCTGTCAAAATACTAAATTATATGATAGTGATTGCAAAATGAGCTATTTATCAGACAGATGTCTCTACCAAACCTGGCAAGCACGGATCCAGAGCTGGTGCTTTATTTATGTCAGGGGGTGTGTTTAACCCTGCTGGCTCCGAGACCTGCGGGGCTGAAGGAGCTGGGTCCAAGAACGCCCCGGCCACCACGGGATGCTAATAACTTTTACTTGGCTAAAGACTTGTGAAGTACAGGTATTCTGATTTCTGATACAACTATTCTGACACCTTCGTATTTCCTACAGTGTTCTTCAAAAGTTGCTTGTTTTGATATTGGGTGGTTGCATTTCCCAGCTGTGGTCTTAGGATGACAAATAATGTGAGGATATGTTTTAAGTGGGAGACAGAGTTCTCATGGAATAACTCTACAATCGACAGGAGTCTAGAATAATGGCTAGAGGTGTTAAAGCCTGACCTCAGCCAGCTGTAAATTGGGGCTGAAATGTGCTGTTTGTCACTGCTGGGAAGAGGTCAGAGTGTCAGGAGCCCAAGTCAAGGGGCAGAGCTTGAGCGAAAGGTCAGAGCAAGAGGATGGAAATGTGATGAGCTGAGTAACACAGGGCAGCAGTAACACCACAACCCATAAGAAGTTTTAGCAGTTTGCTGTAACTTCTACCAGATATCTCTGAACTTGTGCCTTGCATTCGTTGGGGTTTTGTGGTTTTGCAGGGTAACCCTTGGCCTTGGCTGTGTCAATGAGAGAAGTACAATGTAGTGTCCTATTTTCATCTTTAATGAACAGTCCCTGTGTCTCAGAAACCCCTGCACATGCATGTTAAAAAAATGAGTATGGTGGTCCTGGGCTTTAGAGGCTTGGATTTGGCATCTAGAGCACAGCATCTTCCTTCCAGCAAGGCTGATCTCACTGTATCTCAAAGTAAAACATGAAGTCTCTATGTCCAAACTAATCTTGGGTGCTTTTTTTTAAAAAAAAAAAAAAAAAAGGTATTTTTTTATGAAAAATAAGCTACACAGGCTTCACTCTGCTTTAGGGAGAAATTCTTTGTAAATATGACTAAGACTCTCTAATCCTTGCTATAATAAACTCCACTGATCTGAGCAGGTGTATATCACAGTTGCTGCTTTTTAGCAGCACAGCACTGCCTGCATGATCCATGGAGCAAAATTTCTCACACTGGGAGAAGAACAAGAAAAGGGAGAAGGCAAAATAACTGAATTCCTCCCTCAAATGCAAATCCATACCAGTTAGCTACTAATCTCCCTTGAATAGCTGTGCACTCAGAAATTGAGAGGAAACCACCAGCCAGTATCTGGCTGACAAATCACCCCTGGTATTATCCAAACAGCTTGGCAAATAACTGGTAAATTTATCCTTGGAAGCATGCAGTTGTTTTTAATAAGTCTTCAAATTCAAAAGCCATTAGGGAATTTTGCAAGAATTACTGAAATATATTAGCATAATAGAAAAAAAACATACTGCATATCACTTGTGTGTACTGTGTAGCTGTACTTATTACAGTTACTTAATACGTATGTTAAATACATTGGGGAGAGAAATAGTTTTTTACTCAGTTTATATTTGTTTTGAGTCTGTGTGATGGATTATGAATTACTGAGCTAGGGATATACGTATGGAAAAATACAATGCAGTAGATGACTAATTATGACCTGAAGTGAAAATGAATTATAACTCCGTTTGATACTTCTTATGATTTTCTACATTATAAATAGAAGTGATTTATTATTGTTTCACCTACTGCTCTGCTAGTGATGGATCATAATTGTAGATCATCATAATTTTGAAATCAGAACAGAGCTGTTTTTTCTTCCATATAATTCAATTTTAACTCCACTACTGAGGTTGTTGAGTATCACAATCTATCTACTTTACATTACATTTTATTAGAAAGAAGATACGTTAATCTATCTGGTAGCTGTTCATTACTAACATCTGTTTATGAGACTTCTCTATTAAACTGTCCAACATACCTTTCGATAGTCTCATTACATTTTCAACATGACCCACATTGCAACTAGAAAGTAAAACAGATGACTAAGGACCAGGATTGAAAATGAAGGCTTCTCCTTCTGTATGTGCTGTATATTTAAAGCAAAGTTGCTGTACCATTATTGTGAAGTTTAAGATCAACATAGCCTTAGTGCCATAGTGTTCAGTGGTTCAACAAGACCCTTTTTGCATGCATTTGGTCCTTGGCAATGCTTTATATTCTGTAATTCCACATATTGCCTCTGTTAAAACAGTGGTGCTGGGTCTTATTCTGCCAGTCCTCTTGCAGTGGTACAGCTGGGGTGAGCACCCCTTCCCCTTTGAGTGGGGGTTTGCACATGATCTCCTCTGCAGAGGGAAGCCTCTCATGAAGCAGGAACATCCCCACCATAAACCCAGCCTGTGGGAGGTGCATGAAGCCTGAAATGATGTTGGCCTATGGGAGTTTATGTGTAATAGGTTCACAACGTCATACCTGAGGAAGACTCTGAGTCCCCTGTCCCTCTTGCTGCCAACAGATTCCCCTCACACTGCTGTCATCATGCTCCACTTTTTTTGATGTGTCAGCAACCTGTGCTCCCCTTCTTGCTAAGGGCCCTGGCATGTGGCTGTGGCTGAAGAGTCACAGTGGCAGCTAATGAAAATTTTCTATGGCAAATAAAGTCCGCTCCCTTTGGAGCCTTCTCCAGCTCCACTGCTAGGAAGAGGAGGAGCTGCTGGATGTTTTGATGGAACAGACCAGTCACCCTCAGCCATTGCTGAGTTTGCCATACACAAACCCCTCACTGCTGAGAGCGTTGGATTGTTTTTTTAGCAGCAACTGCCTCATCTATAAATACAAGGCTGTGTCTTTTAAAAACCTGTTTTATTTTAATCATCTTATTCATTTAGTCTGTGGCTGTGTCCAAAAACCTCCAGCTGCTTTTGCAGCTTGCTTTTTGGAAAGGACTGTGTTAGGACAAGCCTCCAGAAAGCATCTGGCAGACTCTGGCAGTCTAGCTGCCTAACCTAACCCTAACACGGGGTGGTCACCTGAGCTCTGCCTGCCCTGGGGCCCCTGTGAGCAGGTGTGGGGCTCTGGCTGCCATGGGGAGTGCTCGTGCACCTTTGCAGAAGTACTAAACCTCAGCTGCCATTTGGGGCTTGGGAAGAGAGACAGAGACCCAGACAGCCCGTGGAGAAGGGATATTCATTTCTCAGATGTGTGTGTGCACCATGGCATAAAACACAGTGGAAATATTGCTGAAAACTGTACTAGATATCTTATTCCTTATTTTTAAAGGCTATAAAGGATTAATTGTATATCAGATAAATTATTTTGGTAGTTTGTCATATTTTCTTTAAAAATAAAAAGTTTAACCTACCTCTGGCTTAAAAGTTAACAATTTGGTAGTTGCCCTCTTTCTCTATCTTGTGTCTGTGAGTAGGCAGCCTGGGTTCACGTATTTGAAAGGAATTGTGTGAGCATAGTGCAGTTCATAGAATGTTTGGAAATTAATTTCTGGCTGTTTACACTTGAAAACTGGAAGTGGTCTTCCTGGGCATAACACCACCACCAATTTCCCTGACATCCTATACGAAATACTTTTAATATTTGGGTGAATTAATATGTATGATTTAAAGAGCATTTTCTCTGAATATTCTGCAACATCAGTTCATAATTTTTTATGACTGTGTCTACCATTAACTTGTAAATGTGTGGAAACTGGCACAACCACAGTAATTGTGTGGCTGCAGTCGCTCAGCCCCTTTGGTAACTGAGTTTCTGTCACCCAGCAGCTGTTGGGATGCTCTGAGAGGAGACAGCTGGTGTCAGACCCACTTCACAGGGACAAGCCACCAAGGCCCACTGGCAAACTGACACCTGACAAAAGGAGGTGAGAATGAAGTGGGACAGGGTGTCCTGCCTTTGCTGCAAGATGACTCCTAATTGCACCTGAATAAAATAGGAGAGGATAAAAAAGTAGTTTGCATTGTGGTTGTCCCATTTTTCTGCTCTCTAGATAATGAGATGTCAGCCTCTGGAGCCACCTTTAGCATATTCTACAGCTGTTAATTTCATTAAATGGCCATGAGAAGGGAGTACATTAACAAGTCAAAGTAGTTTCTTTCCCACTATTAATTTATTTCAATGTCTTAGCCTTTGTATAGGAAGGGAAATGCATATCAAATTGTATATCTTGTTTTTTATTGAAGAAGAAGAAAAGCAAATTTAAGATTCTGAAAACTTTCACAAAGGCTAAACTTTAACAGACCTCAGAAATCTGTAAAGAATAAATAAAACAGAAAGGAAGAAAGAGAAAATGCTAGAAGCACAAATGAAATGTGTGTATATATACAGTCTTAAAGTTCCTGCTTTACAACTGAATAAATAACTCCTTGAGCAATAATTTATTTTCATGCTGTTAATTAGAAGCATAATTAATTTTTGTAGATTATAAATAATGGTGTGCAAAATGTCATTCCCAGCAGATCAAATGGAAATAATATAAACATTCTTAAAAAAACAAGAGTAGCTTGCAATGAAACTAATGAAACTTTTACTAATGAAAACTATAAATTTGTGTCTGAAGTTAGTAATTTATTGGTAAAATGCAAGGGTTCATTAATCATTCTGCTTTCTCTTATACTTGGCACATATGGAAGGAAAATCTCTATGTTTATCACTGCTTCAAATAAACAGTAGCATAAGTAGATTATTCCCAACAGAAAATTTTTTCCCACACCCTAATCTCAGAGCAATCATTCACTGATCTAAATGAGCAGTTACTTAAACCGCTAAGAAGGGATGCTAATTAGCTAAGGAAAACTAGGCAAGAGTATTTAATTTAAAAAAAAAAATTCCAACACTTTCCCGCCCCCCCCCCCCCCCTCTTATTTCTAATGTGTTATTTACTTCTGGCTGGCTTGGATGCTGTCTTCATGACAGTCATACATGGGCCTTTCTTGAGAGGAGACTTTGGAAGGTCTTACAAACTTCTTTCCTCCAAAGTTTTGTGTTTATATCCTCTCCTGAGCTGTGGTTACGCCTCTCATTTCCCAGTGGGCTTAGGTATGTACTGGGCTGAAAATGGGAATGAGTGAGTCCACTTTGCTCTCTGCAAGCAGGAAGGGTACATCTACATGTGCTTGGACTCTAAACACTTCAAAACATGCAAATATATTTTCAGTTTTCTACAGATGACTCATGCCTCCAGGTCCAAACAGCTCCTGACAAGCTATATGCCTTAGAAATAAATATCTTTTAGCCTTTGATGCCAAACAGAATCTGCAGCATGTGATGCATAAATAACATCTACACTCTGCTAGGCTTGAAGATATTGCTGGGTCTCTGCTTCCTGGAAGCCTCCCCTGATGCTCTAGTCAGCAGCGAGGAGAAGTACCTGGCACTCCTGAGACATGAGGGAGGAGTTTGTCACCCAGCCACCAGAATCCTGGTTCCTGCTGTCTGTCCTGGGAGCTGACCTGTCCCTCTCCCATGTCGCTGCAGGATAAACACACCACACAGACTCCGGTGAGTCTTTCAAGGCTGCGTGAAGAACGAATTTTATTTTTAAGGATCATTCTCTGTTATATAAAATTTTCCACAGACCACTGTGATTGGTGAAAGACAAATCTCTTCACCCACATTGGTCAAACCAGAGAGACATCAAAAGAAAATCCCTCCCACAGAAAGAATTCACAATATGGATACCATTACAAAAACAGTCCTGATGTTTACGTTCCCTCTCTGGGAAAAGTTTCAGAAAACCCAAACATCAGAAAACCAGAGCTTTAGAAACCTAGAAACTTCATGCCTGAAAACCAGACTACAGTCCCACACGTCCAGCAGTGCTGAGGAGTGTTAGGATTACGGTCACTGTTGGCACAGGATAGCCAACACAGGTTGATGTGTTGATGTATTAATCCTGGGTCAACACATCTGGTTGTAAGTCAAATAGCTGCAGAATGGCTTATTTCAGTAGATTTCAGGCATTTCTGATAACCCAAAGATGTAGATTTTTGTGCTTGAGGTGCCCTGGAGATCTGAGTTGTCTTACTTTTTACTAACTGTTGCCTTCAGAACTGTGAGCTCTGCTGGTAGTCATCATGTGAAGAGGGACAATTATCAACACAGTATTGGGCTATCACAACATTTCCACAGATTAGAAATTTGAATTTCATCTTTTGGTTCCATTTTACTCATTTTATTGTGCCTTCTGTCTTGCCAGTATTGAGGGATGTAAGGAAGGGTCTTTTGGAAAATGCATGGACGATGTCAATAGGCTGCTAATGGCTGCAGGCAAGCTTTCAGGTTTTAAATTTATGTATTTATTCCATTAAAAATGAAATGATTCTACAGACAGGAGAGGCACAACAGCATTATTACTGAATGGATGGCACATATTGGATATGGATGAAATTCTGGAAATATCTTACATCTTATGCCATCTCATTTGTTCATCCTTGCTTCTAATTCCAGCAGACAAACAATGCTGTATAGGCATGAGCTCATCTAAGATATAGATTATTTCATCTTAATAAATTGCATTAATCCCTTTACATTCTCTTTTGCAAGCACTAGAACCTAAATTTCTCATACACTATCCTGCAAAAATCCTTCCACCTCAATTTTTGCTTTAATTCTTCAAGTAGAATTTTAATGTGTTCAAAGATATTTTCAGGAGGGTTGGCAAAGACAAGCTTTTAACAGATCTAGGTGTTGGAGCTTTTGCTGATATTTCTAGAAGGCTGCAAAACTGTGTGTGAATGGTAGAAGCAGAGCTAAATGTTGTTGAGCCCAGGCAAATGCATTGGGTGTATTCCTGCTTACAGAGATTAAAAATCAAGCCCATGTAGAGTGTGTAGATTGGTCTTTGTTTAGCCTGTGAGCTGTGATTCACCAGTTTGGCATTCTGTTGAGTAGCCAGGCATCATTGTCGACCTTTGATGTATTCTCCATTAAAATGCATGTGCTGTACTTCTGGAGGATTGATGAGAGGTGGAAAAATTGAAGACGTAGTAGAAAGAAAACAGAGTAAGAAAGAATTCTCATAGGCTACATAGAAACAATTCATGTCAACATGTGAATAAATACTTCATGTACCTATGGCTATACAAAAACCACTGAAAGACTTCAATGCTCTGCTGCATTTTGTCTACAAAATGAGTAGCACAGAAAATACTTCTAAACAAGAACAAGACACTTTCTGAACTAATGCTTTTGTGTTCAAAGCAATTGGACGTCTGCAATAATAGGTTCTGTTCTTAACTCTGCACAGGCTAATTTTAAGACTTAAAAAGTCTTGCAAAAAATGCTTATGTTTCTCCTCTATTGGTAAGAAAAATATGAATCTGATTAGGAAGCTGTTAATTATAATTTCTGAAATACTTCGAGGTCCTCAGAGAAGAGTACTAAAGATGTGAAAAGAAGTATTATTTTAAAGAGATTTTACAATCGTCCCTAAATTCTCTGACACTATGGGTAGATTGTTTTATGACAGATACCTTCACCTGTTTGGTATAACTGCTATGAAAACTAGAAAAAAAAGAGCTTAAATTTGAGAAAGCACACTAGCAATTTGTAGTTTTGCATAAATATTATTTAAAATTCTGACCTCCAGATGAGATCTGCCTTCGGATAAATGCATAGTTTTATATAATAATATACAGAAATAGTAGAGAAGGGGAGGATTCAGAACTATGGGACTGAAGGCATGAAAGGCTCTCAAAGTCTTTCATGTTATCATCTTTGAATAGTGCTTTGGTCTTTTGTTCCTCTTATGATAGATGATACGTTAGTGTTGCAATGACAGAGAAACTCCTTCTCTAAGCTGAAGGGGGAAAACATTAACAGAGATTAAATATATGTTCACTTACTCACAAAATCTTTTCATGAAGCTAATTGCTACCAGTAGCTTTATTTTTCTGTTATTTGATGAGGTATTACTCATGTATGCTTTCCCTCACGTCATAGTTAAATGTAATGAGATGTTTCTATGGTAAGAAACGCTACATCTCTCCTTGAGTAAAAGAAGTAGGTTTTGAAAAATATTGCAAAATAGCACTATGATGAGGTTTTTAATTAAAATGCATAATGTAGTGGCTTAGAGAGATTTATTTGTCATTTCAGATTGCATTTATTCTGAATGCTGTCATTTTACTATTCTCTGCCTGACTCCACAACTTATATTTTTACCTGTTTCGGAAGCCTTAGTGAGTCCAAACTCTTATACAAGTTAAAATTTACAGACTTTGACCTTTAGAAAGAAAGAAAAAAAGAACCCATGTGAAAATACTGTTCTCTCCCTCCAGCATCACCTTTTCTATATGAAACCTAGATGCAAAGTTTGAATTTGGTTGTTTTTTTTTTTTTTTTAAGGAACAGGAATTTGAGGGGGTAATTATTGGGTAATTGGAAAGCTGTGCTACTGGCTCACAGAGCTGCTCAGAGAAGCAGGATAGTCCCTCTCCTTATACTATTTGGTACAATCACAAGGCTGCCACAGCATCAGCTGGTCATTTTGCCAGGGTTCCGTGAGTATTCTAGACCAAAAAGCACATGCAAATAAAAATGGATCTGTTTTGGAAGTGCATTTTGCCAGAGTGCTCCTGTAAGGCATCTCTTTTCATAACATGAGCCCTCTTTAACCCAGCCATTAAATTATCATATAAGTAAAACCTTTCTTTGTTAATTATTAGACCATTAAATGTGTTCTGTCTCCTGCAAACCTAAGGAAAAGGCTATGGGAAGTTCTACAGGAGATAGCTTGGAGAAGCCCAGAAGTCTTTTAGTAGTTGTACTGTCCATGTCCTCTCTTATGCAAACACTCTGGGCCCACATTTTATTAAACAGCATTGGGGAATATTCTGTGTTTGATTTGGTACATTTAAGTGGGGAAGCCACTGAGGCTGCCCCACTCTTGCAGTAAGACTTCCATCATGATGGTTCAAATATGAGCTGTTAACATTTATATTTTATGTGTTTTTTCCAGGCTTTCTGCAACTCTTGTCAGATATTTTTTGAGTACTGTGGGTTTTTTCCTGTCTACTAAAGAGCTTCTGAAATGCCTCCCATGGGATGGAATGAGAGAAGGGGTACTGCTAAATGCTCTCAGCTGTTGTGGGTGGGTCATGTGCCTTGATCTTACAGAACCACAAAATGAAAACCTTTAGAAATAGGGAACTCAGCTGCAGCCTATTCCTTGGTGGCAGACTGGTCTGTTCCTGTTAGTGGTTGTCACCTTTTGACCATGACACCTAAAATTAGAGAGAAATAGAAGAGAAGGGGATTTAACAGGCTCATATTGGAGAAATGCTGTACAAGAATGATGAGCTTGTTTGATTTGTATGTAATGAGCACCAGGTGCCACACCATATGTGTAAGCCGTGTTACTCACCAACCCCAGTTTCAGGAAATTTGTTGTGTCTGGCCTCTTGTTTTCCTGACTCAGTTTATACTGAAATTGAGATGGGTGACAAAACAGCCTAACAATTTCAGATTCACTGGTTATCACTGCCCGGGAGAAGATAATACAGGTGTACAGGTAATGATGCATTCAAGCAAAATACCTAGTGCTTGTAGAGCTCTTTAAATGTCCAGATGTGTGTTTTGCTTGGTTTAAAGGCATTATATGAATGATACAATCTACTGTATGTATAGAAAATTATGTTTATGGAAATGCATATATTTTATATATTTTAGAGTATCTTACTTGGCATCTAAATGCAGAACAACTTCATTTTTACCGAGATGACGTGGTCATGAATAGGAGCTATCAAGCACTAGAATAGATAATGACACATATGTAAGAGTTGCCTTCAGATATACAGCCATGTTTACAGAGATTATGGGAAGGCTTCATGCGCTTCAGTGCAATTTACTAAATACAATGTGGGATGAAATTGCTGTTGTTGGAGCACAGGACAGCTTTAGAAATGAGTAGCTTGGGGGAGGAAAGCCTTATGTATTCACCTGAAACAGAAAGCATTAGCAAATTTAGACGACTGTTCTCTTGAAATAATTTGTAAAATTGCAATACCTTTGACAGTGAACTCCAGTTAATTGCTTTACAGTAAGAGAGCACTTGTTTTTCCAGGAACAGCTCCCTTATGAGTCTTCCCTAAAAAAATCTTGCTTATTTCTGTCCAATTTCTTCACGTGTTCTGTCATGTCATCAACTTAATTTCTCCTCATCATGTCTTCTCCACGGCATTAGCTCAAAGTGTTTTCTGTGTTTCAGCCCTGTTTTCTGATGAAGTTGTTTAACTTAGTGTTTTGTAATTGCTCCCAAATAACTCATAAGCTATTGTGTAGAGGGGACAAAGACAGCATATATCCCTGCTAGTCCAGAGTGAGCCTGTTCTCAGCATGAGCAGCCAGAAGTGATGCCGTGAGAATGTACAGGGACAAAGTCCTCTGAGCATCTCCTTAATGGGGACAGAACTTGGCTCTGGCATTTGTGAAATCTTTAGCAACAATCTCTCTGATAATACTGCCTGTCTGTTGAGGGTAACTGGCCAGCAGAATCAAAGGAACAGGCAGAGGCACAAGCACAAAAGAATAATTTCTTTAGGAAAGCAGGCTAAAAATAATTTGGCCTTTAGATATCTGCAATATGTTACAAATGCATGGTATGTTACCACACAATTCCTGTTCCTCTCTTCTATCCCCAGAAAAGTGTGTGTGTGTATACACACATTTATTTATTTATTAAACATAATGAACTGTTCAAGGGTCTTTCTGTAATGTTATCCAAAGCATCAGCTCATGCTGAATTTAAAAATAAAATGAATGCAACTTAATGGTGAAAAGCCTGCGATTAATTTATAAAATATCTGCTGAAATGGAAGAATATATCTTCCAGGGGAAGTTGTGAACACTTAATGGAGAGAGCTAATAGGATTGGCCCAGCATAGTTACAACTAATAGAGTGCAGTGGGATTTTCAAAAGCACTAAGGGAAAAAAAATACTTTAATAGAACTCCCATACTTAATCTTCTCATTGTTGCTAAGCTTCCATGATATGAACATTCTAACTCATGATAGGAAATATTTGCCTTGCTAGACTTGTGTTTTCACACTGGGAAACTGGAAATTCAGTTTTGTAAAGCACTGGTTTTCCATGACACCTTCCATACATTGTACTGTCCTATAAATCACTGTAAGCCTAACTTAGGTAGACATACAGATATCTGAATATCAAATCAGAGTAATTCTTCTTTGCACTGAACAATTAATGAAGCCTTGTAGGAAAACGATTTATGCAGCCTTAACGTAGTAAGTGGTATAATTTGGCTGCACAGGAAAAGCAGTGTGTTGTGGCATTTCTGCAAGGGGGAGAGTGGGCCCGTGTAGATGTGCCCAGGTCAGTCTGTACAGTGCTTGTGCTGGCTGGGAAAGAAGCAGGGTCCAGGGCTTACGTAAGTGTTCTATTTCATGACAATTTAGCTGGTTTCCATGGAGATAATTATGTTGTCACAAACTAAGGGTAAAGATTTCAAGTGCAAGATAAATAGGAGGAGCACATGGACTTCCAAGCAATAAAGATGTCCTTCTTTTGCTCTGTTGTAACAAAAGGCAACTAGAATCACAGCAGCAAAAGCGTGAGCTGTCCTTGCGATAAACATTGCTAGCATTCAGTATATCAACACCCTGTATTTCATACTATGCCCCTCAATACCTTTTTCTTTATGATCATGCTTTCAGTGGATAATAGTTTTCACCAGTTACACTAGAGTGGGGCCAACCCTTTAGCTGGAATAAATCAGCCCAGCTGGACTGCAGTCAATGAAACTGTGCTAAATTAAAGCTGAATTAAGCTGTGCTGAATTAAACCATTTGGGAATTTGACTTAACATTGTTCACCTACCATTCCAAGTGATCGGGTCAATAATAGAAACAACAGAAGAGAGATATCTGATGGATTTTTTTTTTTTTTTCTGTGAGTGGTTATTCCCTTCAACCCTCTGAGTTATTCAAGACAATAGTTTGGTCAAGCTTTGGGTTTACCAATGGCCCAACCAATTCCTTGCTGTAAGGGTGTTGTGTACTCCTGTGTTTTAATCACCATTCTGGTTAATTAGTAAGGCAGCACTTGGATTTCTTTTTTCTTATTCCTTTCCTTCCTCCCCCCTTCCCACCCCTTTTCCAGCCATAGGCTTATGTAAGTTAATGACAAATGCTTGTTAAAGAGTTCGATGTCATGTTTCCCAAGACTATTTACAGTGCTGGTCTGTGAAACACTTGATTGAAATTGCTCTCAATTTTCAAACTGTTGACAGTACTGGAAAAGAGTCAGAATAAAGCCTGAGTGCAGGCATCTATGTATACTAGAAAATAAACTGCAGGTGAGTCAAAGCGTGTTTGTCATCTGTAGAGCCACATCCATATGGCACAGATTTGTTAGCTATTGGTAGTGCTGTTAACTTGTTGGCCTTGTAAATCACATCTAACATCAAAATAACAAGGAATATCCCCTTTGAGTGGGCAATATGCTCAGTTTTTTAAATTTAGAAGCCACTCAACACCATTACATGCAAATTACTTGATACGTGTTGTTGATTGTGGTTCTAAATGTTAACAGTACAATTGAGTTGCACAGGCCCCTGGTGTCACCCTGCTGCAGGGCTGTCAGAGCTGATCCTGGCTTTAGGAAGACCTTTGTATGCTGGGAGTGCAGAAAAGATAGCATAGGAGATTGTAATGTAAAGACACTCTTCTCAGCGGGGTGATTATTTGTACTCAGTGGGTGATCCATATTGTACTCGTAGAATTTATATTTTCTATTTAATGCTTACTTATGCATTAAATATATTAGTTATAAGTAAATATTTGAAGGTAAGGAGGGGTATATGCATTACATAGGTAGCAGACTGTATACTTGGACTATAAATACAAGTTGAAACTCTATCTTTTATTTATTAATTCAATGGCACTGCCTCAGTTGTGTTCTTTGTTTGGCACTGACAAAAGCTTTTGTAACTTTACACTGAATCTGAGAGTTCTAGCTTTCTTTCTGTGGTTTCATGTTACTTGAGTGAGACAGAAGCCCTGGACAGAGCTGCCCTGTGAGCTGGGGCTCTCTGTAGGAGCCTGGCTGTGGGGGCTGCCCCATTCCCAGAGGTGCTGGAGCCAGGCTGGGAGAGCTGTGTCCACATCATCTTTCTCCTCCAGAGCACAAGTCCCACCCCATTCATATTATTCTCTCACTCTGCCACCTGCTTTTAATCTGTGAGTGAGGCTTATTGCTTCTGTGCATCTCATCTGCTTATTTTGTCTTATTATTTGCTAAAGGGTATGGTAATTAGAATGAGAGAATAGACATAAAAATAAGCAGAAAATTCCTTCACATTCCTTTTTTTCCACTCAGTCATTTTCTTATATCCTCTTTACACTGTGTATGTCTCCTCTTTTTCATTCTTTTTATTCAATATTATGTCTCGGTATTAGTCTTTGGGCCAGGATGCTGTAGTTTCTATCCTACAGGGATTTTTTATTAATTTTTTTCACAAAATAATACATATTTAAGAAATTTTCCAGTTTTCTATACAAACTAGACTAAAACAGTGACTCAGAATAAAGTACTAAGCTCTCTGAATTATATTTTTCAACCAGTACAGCAGTGGAATGTCCTGCCATTTAAAGCAGTTCAGTTTTTCTGTCCTTAACTTAGTTGTGCTGTAAAAATGAACTTGGGAATATTAAAAACCTTAAGAACAGAGCAAATTTTTAAATAGCATGTTTCTAAAATTCTTGCTGTTTTTCTCAGTTGTGAGATTTTAATATATACATTTCTAAAATTACCAATTATTCTGTGGTGGGGGTTATTGAAACCTGGTCTTGCAGGCACTGAACATTGAGGAAACCCACAGTATGTATCTTATCCCTCTGAATTTCCAGTGGGATTTCCAGTATTTGCCACATGAGAAAAGAACAAATGTCTCAGCTGCATTTCTTTGTGTCTGAATTTGAACTTGTGAGTCAGGCATAGCCCAGAGAGACTTGCTCATGTGAGGGTTACCCTCATTGCTGGGTCTGTTCGTGAGTCGGGATGGCAGCCCAGATGGGGCAGGTTCCAGACATTGTTCATGTGATGAAGCACCAGAATATTTTCTGCTTGCAGAATGTGTGATTATCTCACAGAGTGGCACAACTCAAGGGCAGCCAGAAATGCATTGCTAAAGAAAAAGGAAAGACCCTGTTAGTTGCATGGAGGTCCTTTAGAAGAGCTGAGGGAAACCTGTGGTACATCAGCACTTGCCCAAGCTTTGCATTTCAGATCATTATTTCTACTACAGTTGTTCTGCAAGGAGTACATAAACCAGTCATTGCTTGCAAAATCTGTATATCCTAAAATAAAAAGTATTTTTCATCTTGTAAGAATCTGAGATTTTTACTCACATATATTACAAAAGACAAGAGGGCAGGACATACTGAGCATCAGTATGATGATGGTGCACTTCTGCACCACCTCCAAAGTAAATGCAAAAGCAGTTTCAGAAGCTGTAGTTTGTTCTTTAAAAGACACAAAAGACATATTTCGGTGCCTTAGTGACTCTCTGGAATTTAAAGATGTTATTTCTCATCCAAGATTTGATGCTAATACTATAACATCAGGTAAATTCTTTGATGGTGGTCGCTGTTGTGTCTGCTACAGTTAGATAGGGATATCTATGAGACCTTCAGGTTATTTAATCCTATTGAACAACACTGTGAGATGTAATAATTGATTTATACAATGATCTCTGGCTTGCATTTATACTGTCTACCAAAGGACTCCTGGGTCCTAACACTTGTATTCAGAGAATTTCAAAAGGCTCATGGGGACAGCAATAACTCAGATGATATCAAAAGGCGATTTCAGTGCCTGGGAGTCTGGGATAGTTTGCAAAGTGCTCCAGTGTCCTCAGAGGTCAAATTATCCACAACGTGTTGTATAGCTGCTGTTAGTTTGGTTGCAAATCAAATGCCCTTCCTTTGGTAGTGCCTCAGAATGGAACATTTTGAGAGAGTGTTCATCGAAGCTTTCCAGTATAGACAATGACTTAAAAAATAAATCTTTGTGAAAGGGTTTAACCTTTCATGGCAAGAATGTGTTAATGGCAGTTCTTCCCTTTAGAAACTTATTATGGAAAGATAGGCTTAGAAGCTGTTCTCTGCTTTTGCCACAGCTATTTTATTCATCAATAAAATTTTAAATTCCTTGTACCATGGCAATTTTGAAATGGGACTGTGGAGGAGAGGAGTAGCTATAATGTCATACTTGAGTCATTAGGATTATATTTTCCCTTGTCCATTATTCTTCTTACAACAACAAGAAGGTATCAAACTGAGAATAAATAGGCAGCAGTGTCAAGGCTTGTCACTCTTACCAGCTCTAGCAAGGGTAGGCTTTCAGCTCCTGGTGGTGTTTTCTCCCTGCCTTCACCATCCATGCTGCTTTCACTGGAGACAGAAGTGTACTTTTTTCCTTTTTTAATTTTGGATGCTGAGGAATTGTGCCAGGTTGAGCTGGCAAAGAACGAAGTGCCACAGCAGGGAGGAAGATTCATAAATGATGAAGACACAATCTCTTAAACTCCCTAGCTCACAGGTGTTTTGTTATTAATGAAGCTGAAAAAGATGCTCCAAATTATGTCTCCTCCTTGTCATGAGAGCTCTGGCAGCTCTTTGTGACTGAAAGATCCTGCTCTTGCAGGTGTGTGGGATAAACTTGCAAGCCAGAATGGGGAAACAAGAGAGAGAAAGAAAAACATTCACATACCCAAGGGATCCTAGAGATGGGAGAGAAATTAAAAAAACTCTCAGTCGGTGCATAGTGAAATGTATTCTGTCAATATCTGGGAAAAGAGATAACTACAAACTTCATCTCCATGCATCTTATTTATCCCTCCAGCCCACATACACCTGGCAGCAAAGAGAATTGTCATCTGGTCTGTAACCCTACACTGACATCCTTTCTAAATCCCTAAGCAGAGCAACCTAAAGGCTGAAAAGGATTTTTAGAGTTTTGCGAGCTCTTTTCCAAAAACCAACAGTGATGACATCAAAGCCTTGGAACAAAAGCACAAGGTTTCTTTTTTCATTTTTTTCATCTTTTGCCCCTGATGTGTTAAGACCTGACTTATGGAAAATAATAATATTATGCTGGGGTTTATTGCGTTGTTATGGAAGAATGAAGTTAATTTTTTCTTTTTATTGGCACCATCTGTTTCTTTTCTGCCAAGACACCCTCAAGTGGTAGGACCTTACATATAAATGGCTGGTCCTGAGGTATGAAGGTTGTACTGATCATTAGATGTTCAAGAAATCAGTCTCTTTTTTTTTTTTTTTTTTTTTTTTTTTTTTTTTTTTTTTTTTTTTTTGCATAGCCTGACCAAAAACAAACAAACAAACCCAAAAAACCCCGAAGCAGACAAACAAATAAACAAAAAAATAAGCTCTCCCTGCCCCAAAAACCACAAGACACATATTCTATTGAGAGGTTAGCAAAATGTTATCTGTTAGACAAAATGAAAAATTTAAATAAGGTGTTTGGGAAGAGTGCCACAGACTTGTCCCACATTCACTTTTCTAAATCACTGGAAATACTGCTGAGCAGTGCCCTCCCCTCTTCCAGCCTGGGATGTGGTGCACAGCTGGATGGTCACAGTGACCGCCCAGGTCAGTGCCGCAGGAGGATGCGCTCGAGTTTGGAGGCTAATTAAAATTTTGTCACTGACTTCATTTCCAGACACCACCTCACTCTTAGATACTTGTTTTGAGCATGCAGATTGAGTCATTATCTGCCAGTACCTACTGACTGCTGCACAGGGAGTATAAAGAATGAAATTAGGCAAGTCGTATCCCACTTATTGTTATGTACAAAAGCAATACCAGATATTGATATAGCAAAGGAATACAACCTCACTTAAACATTTATTGCAGTCAAATGAAGAGAATTTCAAAATTCCACT
This sequence comes from Sitta carolinensis, assembly GCA_032173965.1. Lineage (NCBI taxonomy): Eukaryota > Metazoa > Chordata > Aves > Passeriformes > Sittidae > Sitta > Sitta carolinensis. The sequence continues at coordinate 17,300,402 of CM063292.1, read as the reverse complement.
ATTTCCTAAAAGCTTTTATAGAAATTGTGTATTTGAGAAGGTTTTGGAAATGTAGTTTGATGACGAAGCTGAGCCTAAAATGATCCTCAATGATGATTAAAGTTCTAAAATTAGAAGCAGATGTAAAATAAAGGTAATAGGAATTTAACCTCAGAAAACTTGCTCTATACTATTATACTGTAAAGAGTATTCACAGTGTTTTCTTTGGTTTATGTGTTAGTGTCATGTGTCAATAACTCCTAGTAATCAGACACCTAATGGTTAGGCTGAGCAGAGCTACTCCTGAGCATAGAAGAAGTGATGTGTGTCCTGATTCTGAGTATATGAACAGTTTACTTAGTCCTCGTGTAATGACTGATTTATTATTGGCTGGCCAGAGGTAGAAAACAGTATTGTTTTAATAAATCCCGACTAAACTGGTTTGTGGGTTTCTATGAAATCTGCCAGTGGTGACAGTTTGTGCAGTACACGTGTTTACCAGGTTTTCAGTAAACAGGGTCCAAATATTGTGCAAATGCTCCATTTCATGAGAACTAGTTTCTATGGAGACAATTATGTTGTCACAAACCGAGTGTTGTGATTTCAAGTGTGAGATAAATAAGAAGAGCAGGGGAACTTCTAATCAGCTAAAATGATCTATTTTTGCTTTGTATTGACAAAAAAGCAGGAGCAACCCACAGGATTGAAATTAAACTCAATTCTTTCTTTAATGTTGGCAGAGAGTAGCATTTTATTATTCTGAATTCATCCTGTGACTGTGTACAACTGTCTCCTCATATTACTTCTCATGGTTCTTCTGCTAAAAATTAGCATCACTTTTTAAACTGCTTATCCAGTGGTAGTGGAAAACAAAACTAGTAAAGCACCTATCAGGATTGATATTTCTTCAAGGACCATGTGGCAGATCAGATGACAGATGTGTGCACATTCCCCATCTAATGCTTCACTTGTTTGATGTAGCTGGTTAGAACTATTTACCGGAATTTTAAATCTCTCTTACTTATGCATTAGAAAATGAAATATAGCCTGTAAGCTGGATTACATACTTAGCTCTTACAAATGCTTGCTGTTCACCCAGTGCATGTTTTAAAACTAAGAGGAGAAAAAGTGAAGATTTGGTAATCACTGCTGTAGTTCCAAACAGCTTTCCCTTACACTGAGCAACACTTTGTTCTAGGGGAATGGCGAGGAGATTGTAGCCTCAGGGCGTGACACAGCCTACACCTTTATTTCATACAGCCCAGAGTCAGAGGATTCTTTTCTTGTATCATTATTAGATAGCTGTTGATATGCTAAGGTCTGTTTTGTCAAAGATGTGTGAAGGGGTCATTCACCCCAGGCAGGGAGATGTCTCCCCACTCTTTAAGTAAAGCCTGTGCAGTTTGGGGATGCTGTTCAAGCAACATGCTCTGAGCATGAATAAGATATGAGTGTGGTAATTAGAGAACTATTTTTATTTTGACTAATGATATACAGAAGCGGGAAATATACATAGGGGACAAATTTTATAGATTTACTATAGATCAGCATATACCTATGTGCGAGTGTGCATGTTAACAGATATTCACACAGTTTGCAGCCTACTTTGCAGTGTAAATATGAAACTATAGTAAATTTAGAATATTTTCTTCTTCAGTACAGACATGCACATTATATATTTATATCGAGGCTCCTTCTTTCTCTTTTATTTTGTAATTCAGTAGCACTGTCTTGGCAACACAAATGGCTGATTTTCTTTGTTCATCATTGACAAGAGCTTTTCCAACTTAAAAAATCTGACACAGTTCCAGCTTTATTTTTTTCTTTTCTTTTTTTTTTTTTTTCCAGGGTTTCATGTTACTTGAATGAGAAGGATATATACTGGTTGAACCTTCTGTGTTCAGCTGTTAAACTGACAGCTTTTTCTTCTGCCATGAGAAGGCTTTCAGTAATTTGGATGTGGTGCCTTTTTCCTGTCACTGCCAAGAACAATGCTTCTGTTCAGGCTGACATCAGAGGTATAGAATTGCTCTGTGTTTGACCTCTGATAGCTGTGCATAATAGATCTGTGCATCACAAATGCTCCACAAATAGTCTATTTGGGTGCATAGCTCAAGTCAAAACAGCAGTATATATTACAAGGATGTGTAAGTCAGAGGGGAGAGAGTTTAGGGGGGAAAAAGTCATTGCTAGACTTGCCATTCTGTATCAATGTTTACAAAGGAGCTATCTTCCTTATGCAAATGGCATATCCCCCATCCCTGCTCCTGCCTCAATGTACTTCATCCTTTGCACAATAGCATTGAGCAGACAGGTTTCCCAGAAGTTTAGTTTAATTCACTTATGGATGCAAGAAGCATTTGTAAGGCAATTTAGGTTACGCTTTCCATTACTTTTGGCTGGAATTGAAGCCCGAAGGTTTTGGTATGGTTTTCTGAGTCAGTGTGCAGTGTAAATAAGGTAAGGTAGCACTTACTAGTAGGGTGCAAAAAATAAATGAGAATTATTTGGAAGTAGGGTACAGGCTGGTTTGATTTATATGCTGGAGTTGTTTTGAGGGTTTTTTTAAATAAGTCCCTTTTGATAAAGGTGTATTCTTCACACTCTCTCTCCTAAAATCAGTAATTCTCTAATTAGAATTTTATGGGTGTTGTCTACTCCCTTTTTAAATTGCAACAGAATAGAGAAGCCTTTCTAATATACTTAAATATCATAGTGTCTACAGATATTTTGATTAGGAGTAGTGTTTCTTATGTGCCTGACAGATTAAACTTCCCTGAAGCCTATGGTTTTGATGTATCTTTTTCACTGCTCTGAAATAAACAGGCAAGTTAGAAAAAAAAGGAAATCACACATCTCTTCCCTTAACATGTGGAGAATGAGGTGTCAGGTGGATTGTTTAAGCTGCTAAGATCACTAAAAAGTCTAGCAAGAGAGCTGCTGTATCCCTGAGCAATATCCAAAGCATAAGTCAAAATGGTTTCTGGTTTTGATTTATTCCTTTAAGAAGTACAAGAATTTGAAACTGAAATTGCTATGGAAAACCTGTTTTGATGTGTCTCTCTGAAGGTAAATGCTCAGTGTGCAATGAGCTAATTCAGGCCATGTTGAGACTGAGGGTGGTACAAGCTGGCTGAGCTGGGTGGGCTGTGCCAGGCTGGACCCTGGGCATGCAGAGTAACTTCCTATGAACCCCCGAGAGTGCCCGTGGCTGCACTGCCTGCGAGGGGGCACGAGGGGTTACCCGGGGCTGCCTCCCTCCATCCCAGCCCTAGCTAAAGGAAAGGCAGCGAGATGGCTTCTAAGGGAAATCCCAGGATGCTTATGTCAAGCCATCCTTCAAAATAAAGCTTTTTATTACTTCTGTTTGAATAGCTGGTGCACGCTCTGCTTTTCCTGCTATTTTTAATATAAATTCTTAGTATTAGCCCCCACTATTGGCCAAGGCATAAATTGCTTCACATTGCTTTGCATAATTATGTTCTGTACATTACAAGGTTTTGCTTAGTCTTGTTTTTGTTTTTTTTCTGACTCTGTACATATACAATGTGACTGTTCATTGGTTTATATATTTCTAAATGTTATCACTTGTAGAACTGGAAGACTAATATTTATTAAAACTGCTTTTTATTTTCTGGAAGGCCTTCAAATACCTTTAAAACATCCAGGAAATGGTATCTTTATTAGTGTTCTATTGAAAATAATTGAGATGAAAAGCATATATTGGAGTAAGCAAAACACTACTGCTGTTAGTTATTGGTGCAGTAAATCCATTTATCTAGATTTAGATCAGAAACAAATTTGGCCCAGTAACTCCACTGAAAAATTGTCAATTTCAAATTTTTTTGAGCAGTTGGAATGAACTCTTAATACAAATGTATTTAGCAGGAGAAAAACATGTTTAAATTTCTGTTAAAGAAAAATTACAAATTGAAATTATATATACTATATCTTGGTCATATCTCTTGGTAAAATATGGGAAGCAAAGCAATAACCTGAAGACGTAACTGGGAAGTGCCTGACTAACATGTCTAATGTTCTGATTTATCTTTTTTTTTTTTTTTTTTTTTTAAATGCAATTTTTTTCTGGTAAAACAGAAAGGTAAAAGAAAGTTCATATCTACATTTGAAACACTTGGCAGCTTAAGTATAATATTTTTTCATGTTTCATAGAGCAATTTTTTTTGCACATAGCATTCATAACTGTTAGCTGTTTACTGAATGTTTTAAATATTTCACAAAATGAAAATCAATTTGGAGCATTTTATGGTAATGTTAAGAAATGGTCAGAGGTGCTATTCAGACACATGTCTCATATGCATATGGCATAAATCCTGTTTGACTGGTTTGCAGAATCATAAGCATCAGGTATGCAACACTAAGAGTTTCAAAACTTATGCTTGTATTTTGGGCAAACAATTTACAAATAGCTGTTTCCATCTTAAATAGCTTAAGAATTTTCTGTTAGTCATCCATCCATGAAGAGAAGATTGATACATAGGCAATCTAGCAATTTATCCTGTATTTATCAATACCTCCTGCTGGAGTTTTTAACTAAATGGTAGATGGTGTAATGTGATGCTGTTCCACTGAGGTTTGGAATCTGGAGCTGTTCCACTCAACCAGAGCTAGGGACAGAGGGAATTCAGAAAGAAGGGGAGAGAAATATCTTCCTCATTTCCTAAGCACAGATGCACTTGGAATCATGTTGTTTTTCAACTCTCAATGCACTTTCCCTGGTTTACTGCAAAGGTATTAATTAATTCCTGGAAATCTCTGAAAGCCTTTGCTACTGCAGAACTTTGGAAAATACAATATTGTGACTTTCTTTTGTTTTCTCACCTTCTGCTAAAATAGCCACCTCCTCAGGAGACACATACTGGAGTCCTGTTTTTAATGCAGCTTCTGGTACAGATCAAGACAGATTATTGGACTGCATCCACATTGTAACTACTAAAGAATGATCTGTATTCCTCAGAGCTGTGTGAGATCGCTGCACATGACCGTCAAACATGGCATTTTAGAAGCTATTGTAAAACAGGAAACTATTTGGAAATCAGTCTGTACATAGCTAGAGTCTGCCAATTTAATTTTATTCCCATGCTCACAATTTGGATGATAGCTTTTGAAGGAATGGTACTTGCTTTAACTGTGACTTGCAGTATCAATGTGTGGGAAGCCAGTGTAAGTGAGTTGTAAGTCATCTCCACACACTGAACTTGGGCCACCTCAGACCATGCCAAGAGTCCCTGACCTGTCTCTGGTTTCCTTGAAGTCACATTGCTGGGTCTCAATGGTTATCAATAAACACATCTTAAGTCTAAAATATGGCAACTAGAACTTTGTCTGGGCCTTGCATCCAAACACTGCAAAATATTGATTAGCAAAGATAATTGCTAAAGAATAGCAATCATGAAAAAGGCATTTATAATGCCACAAGCAAATTTATGACCATGCTTACCCCAACATTGCTCAGCTCAAAACTGAGCACTAAGCACACTGCAGACAAAGGCACATGAAGTATGACAGGGCAGCTATTTGAAAAACAGCTTTTCCTTCCCACCATCCTGTTTTATTCTTTGCAAACTAATAAAAGATAAAATCAGACAAGCTGTGTAAAAATAATGCTCCCTATTGCAACCATGGCTCTTGCAGCATGGAAGAAAAGGTAGGTAAGAGAAATACTGAAATAGCTTTGTAAAGACAAATTAGTCAAGGGCTACCGTGGGAGGAAGAAAGGTAATGTTCTTTCTTTTCATGACCATCTCACACCAAGAGCTATGCAAAGAGAAAACTGTAGTGCAGATTTTTTGGATAAGAGCAATGGTTATTTGTCAGTATGGAGCTGGTCCACCTCTCAAAATTTAGTTTTAGTCCACAATAGACCAACAATGTCCATATCTTTATCTAAAGATAAGGGAAAAAATGTATTATTTCTACCTTTGTTAGCATAAAAATGATGGCTCTCTTCTGTCCTTTTTCTAGAAAAAGCTTGACATTTTGAAGCCTGAATCCTGCCTTTTCATTTGTAACAGAAGGTAGATTTTTCATTTGGTTTCTTTGGAAATGGACACTATGAAAGAACTCCCCTCATGTTGGCATCTACAATTTACTTCTCATCACCTGACAACAGGAGCGAATTGGAGTGAATTATTCAAGTTAGGTGGATATATTTAAGTGATGTTCAAAGACTGCTGGTTTTCTTTCACCTAATCTGGTTTAAGGTAGTCTAAGCAATCCATTACTTACAAACTTGTGACTGTTACATTCCTACTTACGTGCTGCATTTCTGGGCTATTCTATAGGCAAGTTGCTTTATTGAAAGTTCACTGTGTACTGTGGTAGTTGCTTTTTCTTAGTACAATAAATTCCTTCTCTCCAAAACTTTTGCAAAATAGAAATCCACATTGATCTTCATTTTATGGTAGAACTTTCCTTCAAATTAGTTTCACTGTAGAAAAGCAGATTCCTTTTAAAAGCTGGTATTTAAGAACGTACTCAACCTAGACTCCTTCTGCAGCTGGGCAGGCAAAAGCCTGGCTTAAGTGCTAAAGTTTTCCCTAAACAATGCCCTTTTTGTTTCATTTATTTTCATTTAGATGTTCTTATACTAATGGATGGATGTAATTTTTAATTGATTAATGTCCATGTCCAAAGGCAGTGTATTGTTTGTATGGATGTGTATAAAAGAAATTTGCCAACTCACAACTTTGAAAATAATATAGGGGTCTGGCACTCAAACTGAAGTGACTTGGTGGAAAATCCAACAAAATAAATATTCAAAACTTTTAAGTGGATAAAGGTCTGATTTACAAAAGACCTGAGCTCTTTAGCAAAACTCCTATATTTCCCAGAAAGGGGACTCCTTATACCAAATGCTTGAAAATCAAGCCACTAAGCTTTAATCTAGAGTTCAGTGTAAATAATATAGTAAAATGTGTTTAGAAAAAGAAAGTATTTTCTCAATTAGATATTTGTTATTCTTTTAAGTAAAACAATATGGGAACATGATACAGTTCGCAGAAAGCCACCTACTGACTAAGTTCTTCAATTATTCTTGGTTTACATTATATTAATTGCTGAAATATCCTAGTATATTACTCATTTGACCATACAAATATACCAAATAATAAAAGCTAGAAAATTATATGCAAAATCTACCTAAAGAAAAACTTTATACTTCTGCCTAATGTAATTTGCTATTCCTTATTTTTTAAAGTTTTTGTCCCTATACATTTTTTTACTTAAAATAACATGAAAAATGAGAAATTTTACTTGATTTTTTCTCTTAGGACCATGCATCATTTATGTCTTATGAAACTTTCAATGAATTTCCTCAATGCAAGGGCTAATACCTCATGATAATCCGTGTTGTCACTGGATGTCTGTTTATCTGTGAATCTCCCAACAAGACAGATTTACTCAGTGACTATATCTGATAAACATGAATAAATCAATGACTGGCACTTTACTTATTCACGTGTATTTATTAAAAGAAAATTACTTAACTTTTAATAATTTTCTGATAAACTTTAAGCAAGCAAATAATTATTTTCAGTGTCTTCAGAGACATCTGATAAAAAGTACCCTCATCTTCACAAGGGAACTGGAGCAGTCCTGGTCCTTTTGCCTTGAGAACAATTGATTATTGCATTGTATTAAAGATATACTAAGATTTAAAGTCCCAAAGGCACTTATGCCCATAAATCTCAATGATTTAAATTGGAATTAAATTTCTACATGAGTTCAGAGGACTAGGTTTTATTGGATTTTTTTAATATAATTTCACTAGTCAAATTATCTTTGATTAAAAGACAATGACCAAGTAGCAGCAACAGCCTTTGAGTCTCCTCCTGATAGAGTGAATTCTGTAGCCAGAATTAAAGCTTGCTAAAAATAGTGTGAATAAATAGTGTGAGAAGTGTGGTCTTATTTGGGGTTGGTGAGATCCTCAGAAGTTTCACCATTGCTACATCTGTATTTGGAATATGCTGCTCCTGCATTTTCCATGAGAACACCCTTCCACAAGGGTTTTCCAAGCAGCCCCTGGAGATCAGTATGATGAAAGGATACCACTGTGCATCTGCTCCTTCTTTAGGTAGGAGAACAGGTGGGATGTGTTTGGCTGAGGTTGACCTTGTGCAATTTATGTACTTACAGACAGCATGGGTGCTGGTAATTAGAATTAGTTTAATTTTTTTGATAATTTAAAAATTTTGAGGGATTTATTTTGACTTTCTTTTCCTTTTTGAATGCATTCATTATTTCAGATTGCAAAAGGGTCAGCTCATCTAAAGATTAGAGGTAGAGAGCTTTGATAAATCATTAGCTAGTTGAGATTAATACAGAAGAGATATAGTTCCGTGAATATAATTTGGTTTTTATTAACATGTTAGAATGTGAAATAGATTATGGTGTGCAGTTAGAACACCTAGGTGTACCACTCCCTGAAAATTCCATTTGTTGAAAACATATGTATACTTTGTGTGGCTAGCCTGACACTTGTAAGCTCTGTTGAGTCCTACCTGGCCCCAAAATACCCAGGGCATTGCTCTCTCCCGTGGTCTGAGTGGTGGGGGCTTCCTGTGCTGCAGACATGATGCATGACCATCATGACAGTGCAGACTGGCCACTTAATGACAGCCTTGAGCCTCCTGAGGAAGCATTTCACGGAATGGGAGAGAAGGGGACTTGGAGGGGTACTGCAGGACAAATGGTGAGAGGGAAAAGTTCTGTAGGAAAAGGAAGAGAACACCATGCACCAACAAAGCAAAATGTCTTGTAGGACAAAACACTTACTTATAGGAAAAAACAAGTCAGAAATGTAAATCTCTTAACACATATCACCAAATGTAATTCTTTAAAGTATTTCTCTTACTTAGTTGTAAGTTTTGAAAATTTTTCTGTAACGTGATTGATTAAAAAAAAAAAAAAAAAAAAAAAAAAATCTTGACCTTAGTTTCTCCCTCTTCTTTTGTCTACTGCTTGGAAAAGGATAAGTGGTCCTGGGATATATGACTGTTAGGCTAAAGGAGTCCTGCCTAACAGCAACTGTTTTACTCCAAACATTTCTAATCTCTGGTGGAGAAAACAATAAAGTTCTGTGCTTCAGGTCACGTACCTGAGTACTGGCAGTTCTTTTCAATATCTTAGATTAAATGAACTGTGAAATATTTGTTTTATTAGAAGAGCTTTAGTTTACTTGTGAGTTGTTTTCTAAATCATTTCTGTCCAGAGTCGCTTTGGAAATCAAGTAGAGTGTATTGAACACAGTGTTTAGAAACATTTTTAACAGTCTGATGCACAATGCTTCATTGTCCTGATTGTTAAAACATTCATAGAGGGCCATTCTCCTCTTTGGATGCAAACATAAATCTCAGGAAGACTAATGGGAAATTGTGCACCTGCAAGGAGCATTGCTGACAAAGGTGTACATAAGAGTCAGGATTTCTTGATGAAAGGGGGCAGTGGGAATAACAGCTTCTGCTTCAGGGGCAGATTCACATGGCCCACGTAAACATGTGGTTCTGCTACAGGTCTGTGTCTGTCCCCAGCATGCAAATCAAACGGGGTGGTTATGGTGGGGTGCAGGTACCAACACAATCCTCTCATGCTCATCTCAGCAGGGACCCCTGCCCTGGGTGAGAGCAGGGACAGAGGGGACTAGGAAGCTGTTTAAGTTTGGACTTGAGATAGTAAATCTGAGGCAGCATCAGTTTGGACATTGGCTGTCTAAAGAGGTTCACATGACATTTTTTTACTGCTACAGACAAATCCACAAAGGTATTTGTGTGCAGGAATGGAATGAAAATCTTGTTGCCAGAATGTTTTTGCTGCAGTAGAATTTTGTATCTATGCTTCCCCATTGGAAGCACACTTCATTGTGTCTCTGGCATCTAGAAATGCAATAAGCTATTTCTGCTCTGTAGTGAATTTCTTGATTGTTTTTCAGGTAAGGTCCCCCTGAGCAGTATTGTCCTAGAGGAGTTGTATCTGCAGGGAATAAATGCCCAGGCTTTGCCAGGATTTCAGCCATTGTTGAGAAAATCTGTAATGGATGAGCTGTGAACTGGGGCTGTGAAATCCTTATCTGGTGAAGGCCAGCCTTCATGTGTGATGCTCTAACTGGCAGCAGCCCCTTACCACAGACAACAGGTAGACCCTTCTAAAAAGAAAAAATTTTGGAGTGGTGCTGGGTACTGTTTTTTTTTTTTTTTTTGTTATCGATTTCCAGGCTGGCATTTGGGAACCTAGGAGAAGGATTTTAGTGAGGTGCTCAGTTAGAGACATGTTATACCTTGCCTTCCACCTTAACCTTCTCTGACTTGTCAGCAGACTTGGAAAAAATAGCCAATATTTAATGGGTCCTAGGTGTAAAAATGGAATATGGATTTGAGAAAAGTCTGAAATAACATTTATAGTGCAGCCAAAGGTATTAGGGAAGCCTGAAGAGACTGTATCTGTCCTCTTAATCAAGAAGGATTACCTGTCTATCCTTTGTCTATCACTTTCTAAGAATTGCCAGAAGAAGAATACACTAAAATAGTCACCTCTCTTCACCTCCCAGAAAAACTGCAGTAGGCAAAGAAACTGAACGGGTGGGGATTGGCCAAATAATTGGCATTGTCACAATCCTACTGTGAAGCTTGTAATAAATGGGTTTAAAGAACATGGGCTGTGAAAGAACTAGGATGGAGTGAATGGAAAAATATTCAAAAATATGTTATTCAGAACATTTCATGTATTCATAAATTATTCACCCCCACAGAACTGCAGGTGCCTCAGGATTATTCCATGTAATGACAGATCCTCAGCTGGCACAAACTGGCAGTGCTGCATTTATTTCCATGGAGTGATGCCAGTTTTCAAGAATGTGGTCCATGTTATTATTTTCATTTTTGTTCCTCCTTCTTTTCCAGTTCCCAAGCATTCAAATACATGTAACTGTACAGACAGAGCTATGCTGAACCTGGAAGTGAACCTTGGGGCGCTATGGTTGTGCAAGCTCTTTAAGCTTTACTTTCACTGTTTCCATGATAACATCAGGTTTTTTCTGTATGTGTTGATAGTGTGCTGCTGACAGCTACCTGCATGTGCTTTCTCTCTCTCTGCACCTGTTTGGTGTGTGTATGTTAAATGGTCAAGTTCCATTATACACCAATCTTCAGCTGTTATCAAGTTAATTTATGGATGAATGTAGTTAGCTTTGTACATATTTTCAAAACTGAGAATAAACAGAATTGGTTTTCCTTATTTAAAATCCCATTATAGCAGCTGCACTGTAAACTGCATTTTTCTGCTGTTAAATATTTTATCTTGACCACAGCTTGCATATCAGCACACTTGTAGCAGTATGTTGACTGTTATCTTTTGTGTACCAAAGCAGTAGATAGTTTGGAATAATTAAATAACATTGCTTCTCCATTATCCTTGGAGGGCTGATACTCTTTTCTTCTAAGATAAAAGGTAAACATATATTATAACAAATCAAACTGTAGGATGATAAATATTGTTGTAAGCCTGGATAATAATGTAACAAAAATAAGACGAAATCCATGCTTTCCCACTCGTATTCATCTCCTATATTTATTTTTGCTGATAGAGCTATGGAAAAGGAGGCTCTGTGCAGTGCACTTGCAAGGCCATTACACATTCCTGAATGACACAGTCATCACCACTCTGAGCCTTATTTGCTCAAGGTTTTATAAATATAGATTGGTGTATGGGTTTGGGTGGCAAAATATCAAATCTAGGACAGATACATAACTCAAGTCAGCACCATTTCAGACAGGTTTTTTGAGATTTTGTAGCCTTTTCTTTATAAGATTTCTAGGCTGATTTCTGCAGAAATAGTTGTGACCATGTGTTGTCTGTGTACTCCCCACATCTTTGTTAGCATGACTGACAGTTGTAATGTCCGTAGTTCCTCCAGTGGAATGAAGGCATTCCCCAGTACTACTGAAATTAAGATTCATAGGATCAGAACAGAAAATATTTTTCTTGATATATTTGTATCTAATATATTTTCTGTGGCATAGATGTTTATCCCAAGACCAACATTTCATTGACTTCTGGTCATTAATCAAGTGAACTACTCAGATAAAACCCATTTTTGATTTGAGAAAAGCCTAAACATTAATTTAATAGAATAATGGATAGAGATATGGATAAGAAATAGATTTAGATGTAAAGGGTGAAGTACTGGTATCAGATGGGAAGTCTTAAGTGAGTTAGGACTACGATAGAAAAATCTTTATGGCAGAGATTTGGGGTGGGGGGGAAAGAATAAACTGAGCATAAAAAAAGGGTGTGATGAGGCTCAGGAGGTTACCTGTTTTTTGTTTACATATAGCTATTAACATTCGTCCTAGGAAGTATATAATTTACATAATCATAAAATAAAGAATGCACAGACAGGTGTGAAGTAAACCAGTCAACACTTTTATCCATGAAATGTTATTGCTTGACCTGATGTAAATTAAGACTAACTGCCAATTGAATAGTAATTATTTATGATTTAGAAATGTTATTAATGAAAATAAATGAGTCATTTTTTGGTCATGTGTTAAAATAGTGATCTTTATTCATTTTATTGTAAGTCTTTGGATTTTATAGGACTATATCTGTCATTTAATTGTAACAGAGATGAACAATAGTTACTTGTATTCATTTTGGCAGATATAAAGAAGTAAACAGTGTCCAGCACATATTTTCAAGTGCTGCAGTCATAGGGAAAACTTTATGAAACATTTAGTTGTTCAACAGAGTAGCAATGCTTAGAGGTTGACCTTGAAGTTTTTGAAATGTGAATTGATCCACTGGAACAAGTACAAAGCCAGCTTTGGTGCTAAATGTAAATTGTTAAAAATGGTGCTGCATAACATCTGCCTTGTAGTACGCCTTAATCAGCACTGTGAAAAATGAAAGTTTAACGATCTACCATAGTGGCTTCTAAGTGAAGGATAAACAAAGGATGAAAGAGTTTCCTTGCATGGTTTGTAACTGATGGCATGAAAAATGTCAAGAACCATCTGCCTCAAACTTATCCAAACTGTCATCAAGTATTCTAATCCAGTCAAAGGAGATACAACTAGAACAACCTATGTAACTTGCTGAAGGCTTATCAAAAGACTTGTAAATAAGAAAAAAAAAAGAAGAAAAAAGAAAAAAGGAGGAAAAAAAACCCTATCAACTGCATAAGCACAGATTTCTGCCAGCTTGCCTGTGGCTTTGAAATTCAATCCCATTTCTCTAGTCTGACAAACTGTACTAAATGGTAAAATGGATTTTTATTGCTTTCAGCCATTTTCATTCCAGCTGCTATCACTAGGTAAGTACTCAGTTTTCTAATATGAGAATTATATTTTTTATTTCACTTTTCTCTTTTGTGTGTGTATATTGACTGCAATATGCACAAAACCCTCTTTTTGTAGAGCTAGGGTATAAATGGGGACATTTACACATCTGAGCTTAAAAAGCTGCTACTCCTTCTAACTCAGCACACAAAAGAATCCCAAATATAGCTATGTCACTGCAGAAAGCTACATTCAAGTGAACGGACATGTTCTTTTGCATTGGATTGCACTGCAGATAGGAAAGCATGATTTTCCCAAGAAAAGAAATACACACATTTAATCTGATCTTCCTTAATTACACCAAGAATTGATCAAATGACCCTGCATTTGCTAGTTTGATTTTCAGTAAGTTTTTCAATTTTGGGAAGTTAGGTCATAGATTTAGCTATTTTTTCCCTTGACATCTGGAGAGAACAAGCCTCATTGAAAGTCAGTGTAAAGTCTGGTGCTAAGTCAATGAATTACCTGAATCTCTGTGTCTCATCTACTGGTGCCTGACACTGCACTTGACCAGAGCATATGTTTTTTTATTGCAAGTAGTCCTGCTCTTTGTGCCTAAGGGATTCCAAGAGTTGGGACTTAAATCCCAAGGCTTACTCTTGCACTCTGTGACTTTGGAGTTTCCTTGGTTTTCACTGTTTTCCAAAATGGGGAAATGAAAAGCTTTTTGTTTTTACCAGTGTTGTGAAACTGGGGCTTAATCAGGGCTAAAGCATGTGTGACCCCTTTGTGAAAACTTCCTTTAAAGGCATTTGTTGAGAATTGGAACTTTGGAGAGGTTGGATAATGACTTAGGTAAGCAAAGGTAATCAAAAGGAAAAGAAAGGCAAGGGACACAGAAGGAAAAGTGAAAGGATAATGAATCTCAAACATCCTTAGTATTTTAATTTGTATTTAAGTATCAGGTTTTTTTGGAATATGTAGCATAACATAAAATATCTCAGAGCTGAAAACTATAATTTTTGGGCATGGAATGGGAAACATGCAGTTTCATCAGGTTCCGGTTATGGTTCCATATTGGCAGTCTGTATTGATGTATTTAATTTTCACTCAAAATTCAGAAGTCTTAGAATGCATACAAACATCCATATATTGTGTTGTTTGAAGTTGTAATTTTTTTTCCTTTGCTACCAGGCTATGATATCTTCTAATAGCTGTGTAGAGTTTAAGGGTAAAAGAAATCTTTCTATTGAATGTATCTGTACTTTTCATTGGCTCGGGAGTGAATTTCTACAATTGATGTTGATACATTTGTCATGGAATATTCTAGTGTACAGGTGGAAACAGATGATACAGTATTACTTTTTTTTTTTTTTTTTTTTTTTTTTTTTTTTTTTTTTTTGGTGACAAAATGGTATGCAACGCATTGGAAGATTAGTTATCCGTAGCAGTTATATGAAATGCAAATGTCATAACACAGATTACATTTCCATAAAACCAAAATAACACTTCAATATATGTGATTTAGTTTTACTGTGCACATTTTTATTTAGCAGAACTGACACATTGCTTCATATTTGCATCATTTTTTTGCCTTTCACATTGAACAAAAAGGTGAAGAACTGTTTCACTGTACAGTAACTATTTCATTTCTGGCAGTCTCTCAAAAGGCATTTTCAGTTTAATAAAAGCAGCCTCCAACTTTTTCATCCCTATTGCTAAAAGCAAAAGAGGGTAGGCCAAATATTGAATATTCTTGCTATTCCACTAGGGAAATCTGTCCCAGCTAAAACCCCACTTTGAGCAGCTTTTACAGGGAGAAGGAACAGGGAAGGATATGTTAAAGGCACAGTCATTTTTTGGCATCATCTGTTCTTTATTATCCATCTGAATTAATTAGGTTTAATGAGCATTTATAAAGATAGCCAGTTTTTTGTACAATTCTTGGGACTGGCCTTCTGTAGCTAGAGCAGTTCTTAGCTCCTCTGAGTTTCAAACCTGCGGGAAAGAACTGGGAATAGCAGGGTTTTTAGGTAGGAAGGCAATCATTAGAGTCTGAACTTTGTTCCTTCTTTGTATTTTTTAGTCAGTTGGCATTTGCTTATTAAAGCGAGAGATGTTTTTTAAAGCAATAGCTGTGTAAAGCAGTGAGTGGGACCACTCATCCCCCCGAGAGCTCTGAGAGTCAACTTGATATTGCCTTTTTTTTGTTGTTTATTAATTATAATCATCTGCTTACTTATTTGGATATTGAATTCATTTAGTTAGGATGTCAACAAAAAGCACTTAACAAAGATAAGTGACAAGTTATGTCACTTAAGTTATGACTAGCCAAGTGGAAGATGACACAGAAGAAGCTGATCAAGGAATGAGAAAATTCCTAGTTTGGTAGGCAGAGCTCCCACCATGCTGCAGGCCTCATATACTGGTTTTAGAGTGTCTCAGCCTGTAAAGCACCACGTGTAGCTGTGAGAATCACTCACATGGCATTGCTATGTTTTTGACCACCTCTAAAATAAACAACCACCAAAAATTGCTACTCAATTTCTCTCTATTTTCAGTGCAGAGGTATAAATACCACCGGGTTATTAGCACCTCTCCTCAGTCATCCCTGGAGCAGAATGTTTCCACTGATGAGTGAAGGGAATAGCTAACTTCATACAGCTAAAATGCAAGGAGAGAAGTCCCATGTTCTTTGTCCTCCCTCAAAGAGCTGGCAGTCATTTCCTGTGTGGGTTGTGTTGTGGGTGGTGGTGTGAGTTTTTTTCCTTTTTCTTTTAAATTCCTACACCTGCATAACTTCATCCTCTTAGTATTCATATCCAGAACACTTGGCATGCACTGGCATTTAAAATGAAATTACTGTTAACAGTCTGTAACACATCAGTAGTAGCATGAAGTGCTACTTTGTGAGATAACAATGGATGCTGTAAATGGAACTTGATTTTTCACAATATCTGACTATGGCATGAGAAAAGTGGAATCTAAATGATCATGATGCAATAAAGCATCTGTGGACTAGCTGAGACACTAAATTAGCATTTTTTGATAAAGAATAGTGTGGTGCATAGCCTATAAACCATGCTAATAGCTCTATCTTTGTAATTCATAAAGCATATACAACACATGCAGGTGGTTTCTTATTTTCATATGGGAGAATTGTTTGAGTCTTGTACCCAGGTATGTGTTCTGTGAATTCCTGTCTTGTAAACCTGATTTCTTGTTTATTATTACTTTCTAATTGTTTCCACTGATTGATAGTATTTATTTTATTTTGCTATAAACAGCATCTTATTTAAGGAAAAAAATGCCTTGATTTCATTGCATATTATTGTTGCTGTAATTTTGCACAGTTGTTAAACAAAAGTCTCTATGGTGGTTACTATTCATCTTTTTGTGGCAATTTCACTTCCAGTACTCAAAGATATGGCAGTGATGGCAATATGCTTACACTGTAATGAACTACTAGGTGTGTATTTGTACTTTTTTTTGTGGGTTAAGCAGTCTAGAGCAACTACAGAAATTAAAACATTTCTAACAGCAATATTCAGTTTGCTGGCCCCTAAACAGAAGCTAATTGCAAGAAGTTAAAAATGGTAGAAGAAAAACCCCAAAACCTATGTGCTCTGTTTGCTGTGAGACCCTCAAAGGTCTGCTGGTTGTGCAGCCATTTCCAGTGAGGTGCATGTGAATTTTAATAAAACCAGACAGCTCTCTCCAACTCAGGTTTGTAGGCAAGATTTACAAAAACATTGGATGGAAATCCACAAAGAGCTGATTCTGGTGCTCAGCACACCTGGAAGTATGTTAATGCACTCTTATGTAAATGGATTTAATGGACAGAATGGAACATATCCAGCTACAATGGCTATGGGATAAATCTCCACATCTGAGTGCATGGCTCAGCCTGGCCAGCTGAAAACGAGATAAATCCAGGCAGGAACTAAGAGGAAAACCATGACCTGGTTTTCCAAAATAAGGCCCTGACACGCTGCATGTGCCACGCTGTGCATCCCTCTCCCTGAGAGAAAAAGGGGATTTTTTAATCGTGCTATGGGGCTGCTCTGATTCTGGGTTGTTCTCTGTCATTTTGTCATGGGGCAGACTCAGAGGCTGCTGGGCTCGGGTTGAGTGGATGGGCTTGAGGCCGTGGGGAGCACCAGGAGCTCCTGCCAGCTGGAGGATGCGCCTGGTCTCCAAGGGAGGCTCTGGCCAGCCCGGGGCGAGCCGCGGCAGCACAGGGCACCGTGTCCTGTCTGTGGGACAGCAGGGACGGCAGGGGAGCCCCACTGCAGGGACCTGTGGGGCCAGCAGGGCTCTGGGCCCATGAGCAAGCTCCCTGTTGGTGTCCATGGCTGCAGGGAGGATGGTGCACCCTCCCAGACCTCCCCTCAGCCTGCTGAGTCCATGGCACAGGGGCATCATCCCTGCCACTGGCCCACCCACAGCCCTGTGGCCCCACAGCCCTGGCATCGACTCAGTTGCAGGTTCTGGGGTGGATTTGGCCCTGGATCCTGAGCACGAGGGCTGCTCTCCAAGCCTGGGTGGTGGCAGCAGGCTCTGCATTATCTCTGGCCATGTTTCACCAGGGATGCTTCTCCCTTTGCTCTCTGTTCTGTACCAGCAGCGTCTCCTCAGGAGTCACCGTGCTGGTGCTGGGGCCGTGCCCAGCCCTGCTGGAGCCAGGCTCTTTTCCTGAGGACAGGCAGGAGCAGGGGCAGGTTCCCAGGCGCAGGAAAGCAAGCCTGAAGGCCAAGGGACCCTGGCATCTACTGCCCTCTTTGCCTCGGAAAATGAGTGTGCACCTTGGCTTAGAGAGGCACTTGAGCTGCAGAAGAGGGGAAGAGCCCTGGCAAGGGAGAACTAAAGAACATGAATTACAGATTTTTAAGTACATGTCTGTTTCTTTGGTTTTATATAAAAAAGGATTTTTGGCAGTAGTCGCAGAGGGCGGGAGAGAAAAGTATGAATATTGATTTCTCTCCTAAGAGAAAAGGGTCATTTGTTAAATGTAACCTAGCATTTGATTGCAGGGGAATAGGTTAATTTCAGAGTGATTTTCCACATTTTGTATATTGAACTTATTCAAAGAAAGAAGTAAGTGATTGACTACATTTCATTACATCTTTCTTCCAGCCCTCAATACACACTCTTAATTGACAAGGACTTGGACAAAAACAAATAATAAAAGGTTAAAAAGCTTTTTAATTGTGTCATAGATACCATTGCTTTACTGTAGTTCAAAAGGTTCATCTCAGCATGGTTTGGAAATTAGGCTTATTTTGTGCTGAGTGGAGAAGAAGTTTTTATTATTGTAAGGAACATCTATCACAATATAACTTTTGTTTCCCATCTATTAGAATTTGATGGCAATGTTTAGTTATGTCATAGAAGGAAATCAGTAATATGGTTCCATAATCATTGCGTTGATGAATTTGTAGTTAAAAGCAGGTGACTTTTGGATTTATCACACTCTATTTCATTAACTAAACTACAAGTAATTTCTTCAATGTTTCTTCACTTCTGCTCTTCTAATGGAAGCTGACAAGTGGAATTATTGCACCTAGTGATGGTTAACATAGAAAAGTCTCTTCTCCTGCTGTTGTGGAGGAAGACACATCCTGACCACTTCCAAGGAAAACTGATTTTAATACTTAGTCTGTAAGTTTGAGACAACTTACTTTTCTTGTTTTTAAGAACAAGTGTCATGTTTTCTCTGATAACCAGGAAGTCATAACCATATATCAATACTTTTCTGATTCACATTAGAGTTCTTGCACTAGTACAAACTAGATGTCAATTAGTATGAAGTTAGAAGTTTGCATGCACCCTTTCTACATTGTTACAACAGGCACTTGAAAAAGAAACACAAATTAAAGTCTCTAAGTTCTTTAATTGGCACTAGCGAGTCAGGATAAGAATAAAAAACAAGGGGCTGAGATCATCACTAAGCATGTTGTAGAGAGAGGTGGCATTTGATCTAAAAATGTCACATTTCACTGTGAACACAAGTCTTTCACTACGTAGTTATATTGCTCCCTGTAATGCTTTTCTTTCTAGGTTGGATTATGCTGAATTTCAATTCAATAGGCATAAGAAAAAACTTGGCAGATTTTCTGCCTGCTTTCAGGAAGATTTGTGTGCTTAATGCTTAATCTATTGGATACTATTCCTTGTTTTGCACTTATTGTTCTGTTTTAGAAAAAAAATGGTCTTACCAACCACAATCCTTACTTTCTCCTGTCTGTGGGGATAATGATTTCCCCCAAAGAATCAAGTCTTTGACTGACAAAATTGGATGTATTATTCTTATGAGTACAAGGCAAATTTTACTCTTGGTATTTGTTCATTTTTTTTTTTTCTTTTTCTATGTGTTCATCTAAGTCTGTTCTTATCCAGTCTTTAGCTGTGGTTTTTCCTTTTTGGTTCATCATTTTTTAGGGTTTTGTTTTTTTCCCCCTTGTGTGGAAATCGTACTGACTATGTCAGTTCCAAGATTCTGTGCTTGATTGTCCTTGCTGACTGTGGTCTCTGAAGGAACATGATGTAGTTCAAAATTTAAAGTAGGCCTTGGTGAGCTGGTTCAAATTAATGGAAGCCTAGTGGGGCAGTCTCCTCTTTTTTCATTTTTTGATAACAAACATAAGATTATATTTTTTTTCTTTTAATTTATAAAAACCTCGTTCAATGTCTTTTTATTTATTTTTTTTTTTAATTTTGTGTAAAAAGCATCATCCACTTCCCACTTAGCATGAAGACATAAAATTCTTAAAATGCTGAAGAAAGCCATGTATCACAGTACTTCTAGACAACTAGAAATGTTCTGGAAATTGAGACTTGCTGACTAGAAATGTCAGATTTTAATTCTTGCCTGAACAGGGCTGTAGCTACAGATCTTTGGTGGTTCACTGTTTATTGCTATTAGAGGTACCATAATTAATAAAATGCAAGAAGGTTGTGGCATACTGAAACAGAACCTGATTTTAAAACCATGTCTGAAATGAATGAAAGAGAGATTATAATCCAACTCAGTGGCTGAATCCTTGATCTGGTTAATATATCACGCATATTTTACCAACCAGTGACTTGTCTATTCTGTCAAAGAGAGTTTTTCCTCTGTGCAAAGCATGTGAGTGTAGAAGTAATGATTCTTGAATTGTACTAGCCTGGTGTTATCCTTCAAAGGAAGGCAGAGAGGGGGGTGCTCAGGAGAACTTAAAATAGTTCCATATAGAAATTTTGAATTAAAAAAAAATGAAAAGCATCAGTTTATACTCTTCCTAGCTCTTCAGATGAGTGACTGATAGTGGGCTGTATTTGCCTTCAGTGAAAAAAAGCATACTGGATTTGAGTTGTTTGTGTGCTTTGTAGTGTCAATATATTTCTATGGTATTTATGAAGAATCAGATTCTCTCATTGCTGGAAAAATGAGGACAAATGAATAGGTGATACAAGGCTTCACTGCCATATTGGATGGATTCTGAAGGAGTAATATGTTTTATGGAAGTTAATGAATATTTGAAAGGCTGTCTTTATAATAGCATGCTTCAGATCATGCCTTACAAATAAATCTGTGCAGTGCTGGGGGTTTTGTTTGTTTCTTAACAGGGATGTCAGTTTTTCCTTGATGGCATTTAACATTGACTAATATAGAACTCATGTTCTGAATATTCAGTATTTTCAGAGCATAGTAGGCAGTATAATGTGCCTATATACGTACACATAAGTAAGACTTGCAAAATGTATTTTAAAATGGGGGAATTTAAAGATCAGGAAAGTTCTGAAGCTTTGGGGTTTTCCGCTCAGTTGTGCAGATAGTGGAACATTCATCAAGTTAGCTTATCAGATAGTGGGTTTTCTTTCAGCTGAAATAGAAAAGCCTGGATGACATGCCCTTGGCACAGAACTGTAAACTGGCTCACACAATGTCTGTTGGCAAAGGTGAAAAGTGCTGTTGTGGTTTTGTGAAGTCAGTTTTGACTTGCAGCTTCTGAAGCTCCTATCAGCTAGAGTGCAATAGGTATCCTGGAATCTCAGTATCCATTTAGATAAGTGTCATGTCAACCTCTCTCCATCTGTATTAACTACTCTGTATTACATATATAGCATTTATATATCTGGAATATGTGTCTTGAGCTAAGGAAGCTTGAAAGAGAAAGAAAGAAAAATTGGAGTGCATCTTCATCTGCTCAAATGTTGTTCCCTGATTTTATTTTTAACGCTTTGGACTGCATCTTCATCTCTTCTATCAAGGGAAGTATTTCTGCATAACATCAAAAATGCATTTGCTGCTTGGGTACTCTGGTGACAGAAGTTTTCTAAGTGCTACAATGATGTTTGAACAGATTTTGTGCTGATTCCAGGAATATTGTATGAGTACAACAGGAAACCAAACTTCAGTAGCAGAGCAGAGGTCCAGAATCTATGTGGTTAGTAAATAAATAAATAACTGTGTTATATATTTATTTAGCTATAGGATCTGAACTGAATTGAACTGTCTCTTTATATTTTGATCTTCATCTGACTCAGTAGAATGAGACTGTATTCCTTTTCTCCAGTGAATTTTGCTGTCTTTGTTCCTTCCAGAAAAAGCCATTATGTGACAATAGTTTACAGCACACAGCGGTGCTAAATGAATTTAGTGGTGCTACCCTTTCTTTGTTCTTGCATGTGTGAGTGGACAATGAGAATGATGGATTCCTTAGTGGTGATCCCATTAACCCCTCAAAAGCTACACTGAGATCTCTAAAGGTGTGTAGATTTTTCCAAGCCTTCCCCTCAACCTTCATGGCCTAGTGATGCAGAGATCATGGGAATAATTGTGGATGTTCACCGGAGAGGACTCAAAAAGGTGAGAATTAGTTTTACAGTTTGCTCTAGTGGTTTTCTTTAAACCCCAAAAGATTTGAAACTGAATTCTGGAAAGGAACTAGGTCAGCCAAATAGGAAGGCATTATATAAACTAAGGTCAGAAAAGTGAAAACCCTGTGGGATCTCTGAGGAATTAAATGCTCTTCCAGGCTACCTTTGAATGTGCCCAGATGCTGGGGTAAGGGAGTCTTAAACTTCATGGCATCAAGTGTCTCAACAAATAAAGAGCAAAGATCTGACTATAGAATGCATAGTCCTCTCCCCAGGACAGGCTTTCTCAGTAACTGAAGCAGGAGCAGCTAGAGATCGGGTTGAGAAAAAGCATAAAATAATCACAGCAAGGCAGGACTGAGAGGGAGGATGTTCTCTGGCTAGAGCCAGCCACTTCAGACAACACAGCTCTGTTTCCAGTTCTTTCATGTAATGTTTGCTCTATTGTCCAGAGTACTGCACACGAAGGAGCTGGTAAGGGCTATTTTTCAGAATGAATACTGATATTTCTTGATTATGAGGCAAATGTAGTTGTCATTGTAAGGTGCTCACAGGCTTAAAGGGTGTATGGGAATGTGAACCAGTCCTCCCTTTGAAATCCTGAGGAGTTAAGAGGGCTTTAATCTTCATTCCTAGGAGTCTAGAGGTTCTTCCTGTAGACTGAAAGTCAAAAGGGTAGAGGAAAAAATAACTTGCACCAAGGAGGACTAGAAAAATTTTTCCAAAGGATAGAAACAAGAGTCCTGTAGAATGACAAACTACATTTGTCTTCTGAACCATGTTGTTCTAGTGAGTAAGGAAAATGCCTTGTGGAATTATTTGAAGAAAACATAATGTGCCCTGAAAAGGGGGATGGAAATGGAAGGAGGCTTCAGCAGAGTCTGCCCTGATATCCTGTAGAGCTCATCCCAGGAACTGCAATTCTTCTGCTTGGGAGCTGCAGCAGTATCTCTCGGTGGGTTTTTTTGATCATCTCTTCCAGTAAGGGGAGGACATGGAGGAAAAGTGTTGAGACCTAATAGACCCCAGTAATACCTTAGCATCTACCATTGACAGATCTCAGAGTCTTTATTGAGTATCAAATAGGCCTGCAGGCTATAACGCCTGTTAGGCAGCTAAAAATCCGCTATCCCCGTGTCATGAATGGGCAAATTAAGACTGAGAAAGGTTAAAGGTTAAATGTTGTCAAACATTGTTCAGAAGTTCTGTGTCAGTCATATATTCCTGACTGTTTTCTAACCAGCAGTTTCGTTTCTCTGATGTCTAATTAAAAATCATTAAAAGATATGTGTGCTTAAGAAGTAACAAAGGCCTGTTATTATCCCTTTGGGTTTTTGCATGTGCTTTTATAATGCTTCCAGATCATGGAAAATTCTTTTCCAATGCTTTCAGATGTGTAAGGATGATAAAGTCATCTTCCTAACCTGTCCCAACTACTATTTGTTTCAGGTGGCAGGGAGAGTTGAATGCAGAGGTCAGGCTCTGCTTCTGAATCATTGTGGCTTATTCTGACTGTGATGCTGCTTTGCTTCTTTCTGCCCACTACCCGCCTTCAGTTCCCACAGTTGTGTGTTTGTGTGCACTGTTTTTTAACACCTAAGTGGAGATATAAAATGACTCAATCTGCAATGACACATTTAGTTTTCAGTTGTTGTACTGGCCAATATGCTCACAGTTAAGCTGTCTTTGTAGAATGTACCTTTTTATCACTGGTTTCAGGCTTGCTTTGAGGGGCTGTGGTAAAATCCAGTTAGATTTATCATAGCTGTATTCCCTAG
Source organism: Sitta carolinensis (assembly GCA_032173965.1). Taxonomy (NCBI): domain Eukaryota; kingdom Metazoa; phylum Chordata; class Aves; order Passeriformes; family Sittidae; genus Sitta; species Sitta carolinensis. The sequence continues at coordinate 17,276,488 of CM063292.1, read as the reverse complement.
AGACACCTAAAAAGATACAATATTCCAGAACTTAGCTTACATAGTGAAATGATCCTTTATATTTATTGTAGGGCACACAAAATGAAAATATAATTTTAACTTGTCACACCTCTAACTTCATATCACTGACCTTTTTAAAGGGGCTACTTGTAAACAGACCAGGTCATATCAGAATGATCATTTCTGATGCCATGAGATATTTCTGTCCCTATCAGGCTCTGGTGATCCTCTGTTGCAGTGAGATATGAAGTTATTATACGTTTTTTGATATTTCATATTTGATGACTGCAAACTTTTCTTGGGGATGTGTTTGTGCACAAAATTTAAAGAGAAGTACATAATAGTTTCAATAACTGAGATCCCAACATGTAGTTAAGGACATATAAAGAGAGCTTCACCCCAAAACATCTGTCCTTTAGCTTCCCATTCTTTTCTTTACGTGCTTTTTGTCATGAACTCTTTTGTAATTCTGATTTCTATGTTCTACATGTATAGCCCAGTAGTTCTTTGGTCTTTTCTCTGGTGGTCCTTTTGACAAGAGTTACAAATATTTCTTTGGGTATTGCTTGATCCTGTTAGTCCAGAGTCATCGCTCTTTTGAGAAAACAAATCTTGTTTTCTTCTCGTACAGAAGAGGATGACTCAATCCAAAGCCCACTCAAACTGGGGAGTTGACTCTAGCTTGTATCAGCTGAAATCAGTTCTTCTTTCCTCAGAACGAAATATGTATCAGACCTAAAAACCTGAAATCTTCTGAATCATGTGCTTATCCTTAATCACGCGTCACAATTAAAGAAAAAGGGCTTGTGATGTCCACTGTGATAAATATGTTCTGACTGTGTCAGAATTTAAGAAAGCCAAATAGCATATAGTTTTATTTGGTGGGAAATCTCATGAACACCTGTAACAAATTTGACTGTTGTACTTATATTTGCTCACTACTTTCTGTTCAATATCTAATTGCTGTAGTAACAAGGCACTAAATCGAAATAGCATTCAGAGACATTGTGTGCAACTGTAGCTTTTTGGCATGGCGTGCAGGGAAGGGAAAAACAAGGATGAATAAATAATATGTTAATGTGAGTAAATGTATCTTTCCCTGATGGGGTTTTTTGCTGTGTGGCTGAGCTGTGAGCACTGCTGTGGTAGGAGAGGCTGCCAGATGTAGCTCTGCACCACAAGCAGGACAGTGCTCACACTTCTGGAGCAGCCAACGCTTCAGTGCAGATCTTGGTTTGTTACAAAGACAAAGATCTCTCTGCTGTCTGGTTTCCAGGTTGCTAGGACACATGAAAAGTGTTTTGATTCATTTAAACAAACTAGGAAGAGCGCCGATACTTGAGAAGGCAGGTTAGTACTGCCTTGATCCACTCCCAAGCTGTGTACGTGTGCCCTGGGGCTAGCTCCAGGTGCAGGCCTGTGGAGAAAGTCCCCAGGTGACATATGTTTAAAAAAAAAGAAAAAAGTTATTATGGGGTTTCTTTGTTAGGGGGAAGCTGGCTGCAGTATCTGATCTTGGTAGAGCCAGAAAGGAACATCCTTTGCTGCAGGAGTCACGTGGTTTGCAGATGTTGTTAAAAGATGGTGAAAGGGATGTTGTCACCTTTGCACGCTTTACCTGTCTCATCTGGCAAATGGCTGCTGTCTTATCCTGAATGAGAGAGAACTAATATACATAATACACAGGTTTGTCTATCAGACAGTATGGAAGCACTCAGATGGCAGAAACCAGGCTTATGGGAAAAGTGAAGTATTACTGGCAAAGCATTTTGCAATCTCTGCTGACTTTATCCACCACCTTTCAACATGCATTACAAACCTGTGTAGTTAGCAATGTGGGGGTCTTTAGGTAAGAAAATCGAGCTTGGAGTTACCTTTTGGGATAATGCTGATGGTAGGAGAAGACTATAATTTCCTTTTTTTTTTTTCCTGTAAGAACTCAGAGAAGTGAATTTAGCACCATTAGTGGCTTAAAAGTCTCTGGAAGAGGAATTATTTTAGTAGCATTAGCAGCTGACTCAAGGTTTCAGCTTTTTTTTTTTTTTTTTTTTTTTTTTTTTTTTTTTTTTTTAAGAAATGGCTAAAAACTAATTAAATCAGAGTGGATGTTTTATCATCTCATTTTCAGATTTTTCATACATATCAATATACACTCAGTGTGGTATTGGATTCCAGACAGAGATACAGGAAATCTGTGAAACCAAGTCTGTTTACAGTTTGATATTGGCATTTTTCCATTAAAAAAGATATTGGAGGGTTTAAAAAGAAAAATATGCTTCTTGGGGAGCAAGTCAAATCTTCAGAAATGATATATATCCTTGCTTCTGCCAAGAGCTGCTTCTGCCCTGAGAGAAGTTGGTCAGTCTCTGTCAGTTATCCAAATGGGAATCAGGACATCTCTATTTCCTTGTGGCTGTGGTAGAGCATATCTATGGAAGAGTGAGGCAATGTCTTGGCTAAGGAAGCTGCCCTGGGAGGTCTTTGATCAATTACTCATGGAATTACTGCATCCACCTCAAGAAGGGCTAGGAGTCATTTACCTACTATAGCTTTAGCTAGCTTGTTCTAGGCTTTACAAATTGTGCTTTTTGTTACTGTCCAGGGTGGCCACTAAAAAAAAAAAAAAAAAAAAAAAAAATAAGATATTTAAAAACGCTGCCACAAAACCCCACGACTTTTAATGGACAACTTTCACATGATACCAACTGTTGCAATCCAGGTACACAAAGGTTTCATGTGTTTTTGCTTTCTGACCAGCCTAGAAGACATGAGTAGGAGAGACACCAAATGCATTCCCAGCTGTAAGAAACATGGTCACGGATTGTTTCCCAACAAAACTGTGAACTGTTCCCTTTGAATTTCAAAGTGCAACTCTTCTGTTTCAGCTGAGAAAGGTTCCCCAGCAGTCACTCAGCTTCAGTGGAAACAGATCCAATGTGACACATAGGTTTGCAATGCAAACAAAATGGAAAGCTAAACCTCATTCTTGGATTTGCTAGGCTTAATGATGACATTTGTCCAGACTACAGTGTTTGCTCCCTTTTGAGCTAAATTTCACTTATGACCACTATTACATGCTATAATAACTTTACTTAGACTTAAGAATTTGTAGCACTTGTATTTTGTGTAGCTTTACCTTTATCTCTTTTTTTCCCTGTCAAGAAAGCTTTCCTGCATCTTTTTTCTTCTAAGAAGGGTAGAGAAGGAAAACCTGCTCCTGACTTTTGCCTTCACTCTGGGACTAGGACATTTCTGGTAAAGAAAGGTAAGGCCTCTTGTCTCTCTCTTCTGTGCTGTCTCTGTGCCTTCTAGAGTCCAAGTGAAATGTTTATAAGAAATAAGAATTTGCCAATGCAGTTGATATGTCTTAAAACTTTCAACCTCTTCCTGTCCTGCAAGACTGTTTCTGTAAGGTCTTTCTGGTCTTGGATTTGTGAGATGACAAGTATTTTATGACCAGCCAGGCTTCTCCTTAGTGACCCTATGACAAATAAAGTGATAGCTTTTTGGGCTTCTATTATTAGAAATATGGTCTGGCTGATTTGGGGGAGCATTCTTGCAAGATCTGACAAGAACTATGACACATACTTTCCTTTCTATTAGGATGGGGGGGGGGGGTTAAATTGGGCATCTAGGTGCTGCTGTTATCCCATTGCCAGTAGCCTTCTCCGAAAATATTACTTGGTGACTTCTGATTAAAGTGTTGTGCACAGTCAATTTTTTATAGTTAAGAGTTATTTGGGTGTAGGATGCCTATATATTTAGACCCGAACAAAAGAAAATGTAGAAGTACTTAAATATATAGATCACAATCCCCTCTTCAGTTGTTTTTTTTGTTTGTTTGTTTTTGTTTCTTTTTTTCTTCCTTCTCCTCTGTTTGGTTTGCCCTTCCCATGGGAAGTCCTGTATGTGTCTTTTAGCTAGTCATCTACCTCATATAGACTTATAGCATATTGAAGATGTGGTTCTGTGGGGTCTGGAGTGTTTCCATGTGGTTTAAATAAGGAATGCATTTGAGAAAATACAATCTGCTTGAGGACATGCTGGAAGCAGAGAAAGAGGCTAATTTTTGTTTAGTTAATTATTCACTGATAATTATTTACTCAGCTCCACAAATTGATGGAAACTTGTAATCACGTTGCTATGGCATCTGATGTCATTTATAAATTCTGAGTGAAGCAGCTCCGTTTAATTGTAAAACTGGACACAGTTCTTGAACAAATGAAATCTGTCAAACTGAATTTTGTGAGGGAAATCTTACCAACAGAGTTTGCAAGTTAAACATCTAGCTGTAAATAAATTCTTCCCTGTGAACCTGAAAACACAGTTGCGCAGTTTTCTGACTCAAGCCTGCATATGATTATCTTGTTAGAGTAAGCAACATCTGAATAACAAATTCTGTTATCTGAAACTGCTGAAGGCCTTTCTGAACTCTTCCCTCGCTGTGAAACTATAGCTATTTTCTATCACAGTCTTAGTCTTGCAAAACAGCTTTCCAGAGAAGACCACTACACAAGGCTTTGATGCACGGACTTTCTAAATCTAATTTCCCAAGCAGTTCAGAAAGCGGTTGATGATTCTCCAAGCATTAAAATGTAAATATTTATCAGTCCTACAACATTTAAATGTTTAGTCCACAAGCTGCAAATAAAGCAGCTTTAATTTTCCAAATGTATGTGGACCTTCATTATTAATTCACTTGCTATATGTTTAATTGAGATAAATGAATATGGAACTAAATTAAGCTATGTATTTTAATATGCTTTTCTTTGCAATCTGGACACGTATAATGCATCGTTATTTTAACTGTCTTACCAGCAAATTATTCTGCATGTACTTATTTTCTAAGTTCTTTAACATTTTTCTATATTGTGGGATTTCAATTGTTTCTGTTCCTTTCTTGGTAAATAGTTGAGGAGTAAGCACATTTTCAAGAGCTGTAGGGAGGCTAAGATGCCAGTTGCATTTTAACGATATGGTGCTTTATCATTCTTACTGTAGCCAATTCTCTTTTAAATCATTGCAGTTTCTGCTTTAGCCTCGAGCTATAGAATTCTTTTCAAACGACAGTGAACTTGGCAGATTGCCAAGAGAAAAATAAAGGTGTTTTGGTCCACCAAAGTATTTTGAGTGGTTCTTAGTGATACAGTTTTCTTCTCTACATCTGCAAAACATTTTTTTTTCTGAAGTGAATTTTCATGTGAAAAGCCTCCTTAATAATCACCAGTATTGTTTGTTTCAATGCAGTTATTTAACTGCACCCCTGGGTGCTTACAAAATAAACAAGAGAGTCTTCTAAAGAGTTTTAAAAGTGGCAGGTGCTTAGTCTATGCCCTATTCACTTAGTTTGCAATGACATTTTTGTGTTAATCTATAGACAAACAAGAGACAGGTGACACACAGCATCAAGTACAATGTGCTAAGTCGACAAACTTTGGTCTAGATAAGATGTTTGTGCTGCATATGCCTACAGTGGCAACATGAATTTATACTGTTTATATTTAAGTTATGTTCCTCAACACTGGTAATATCTCAAACTTAAATGCTTATAAAATGACAGTGAATGAAGTATTCTAAGGGTTAGAGACTTCAAAGAATCTAACTCCTCAAAAAAACCCCAAAACAAAACAAAACAAAAAAAGCTAATTCCTTAAGAACAGCATAGTTTGCATTTTTAACATTGTTGAAAAATAAAACAGATTGTTAACTGTTGCTGAAATACAGAAATGGTATTTTTGAGACTCTGGCTATGAATACAGTTCATTCATTATAAAATACCATATCCATGGCATTCTCAGGCTAACAGTATTTTGCACTCTAAAGGGTATAGGTATTACTAGCTGTTGTATTATAAAGCATGACCAACAGAGTAATAGTAAGTGAAATAAGCAGCAAATGGAAGCAGGATATTCATCATCCCTCTGCCGTTTTGCAGTCTAATTCATTGAGATACCACATGATCAAGAGACTCAAAGCTTTTTAATGATCCTGTTTGTAAGGAGCAGCTCAGTTTAGAGAGGATGAGATTGGAGGACTGAGGGAGAATGAGACAGGAGAACAGAAGGTTGACCACTTTTTTTGCTAAGGTAGTTTTTAGCCTGCTCTCCAAGGGTAGATGGTAAGGCAGAGCAGCAAATGCATGTGCAGGGAAGTTTGGTGGCTATGTGAACCACACTATTTAAAAATGTCACTAATCCAGGCAGATCTCTTACTTCAAGGCCTGTATTCTCTGTAAAGGTAGTTGTAGGAGTCTCTCTATTCCATACTATCATTCCTGTGTTCACTGCTATTTGTACCCTGCTTGTCCCTGCCATCAGAAGAAACAGAGCAGCCTATTACATTATCAGTGTCACTGCTCTTGCCTGTGAGGCCAGGTATGGAGTTGCTTTCCCTGGCAGAGAAAGTGGGGAGCTGCAGCGTGCACACACAGCTGTGCAGCCTTTGTAGTGCCTGGCATTCCTCCCTAGCATTCCCAGTGGGTGGTGCAGTTAGTGAAGGAAAGGAATGGGCAGGGAGCTTGTTGCTGCAATGGAAGAGAATGGCAGAGCTTTCTCCTGCTGATTCCTCCAAACCCAACAAACGGGGCCAATATGGGGAACCAAAGGCTGGTTCTCTATAGAGAGTTGGTGAAACTTGGAGCACAGCATGAGCAAAAAGTATCATGGTTCCACAACAGAATATTGTCCTTGGTTCAAGGTCAGTTGTCCTTGGGACATTTATGCACATGGTGCCAACTATCCGTTGCATGTTTGTCTACTAAAAATCTTTCTATCTCCAAGTGAAGTTCAGAGGAAAAGGAAAAAATGAGGTTAATAAAAAATAAAAAGATAATAAGATTAGAAAAGAATCAATTTTATTAACGATTGAATTGGTTGTTGTGGCATGTTTGTTTTGGGTTTTTTTGTTCTTTCCCGGACAGAAATTTGGCTTGTACTTTGAAAAGCCAAGAGTAAAATTTTATATTTAGCCAAAACCCAGCTTAGTCTGTGATACAGCTTTTGATGTAATTCTTGATCAGCAGGTATGTAATTATCACCAATACTTCTTGAAATGTGTTGTTTTTCACTATGCAAGAGCACAGCTTAAATGTGAAGCCCTGCTTTGCTTAAGAGCATTGATAAAATCACATTTGCTAAATGGAATGAGAGAGGCTACTCTTGAAGATAAATGATAATCTGGACAATAGAGAGGCAGTAGATCTAATTTTCTGGGCTTTGGTAAACCATTTGATAAACTACCCCTTGGGAAATGATTAGTTAACCTGGAGAAGATTGGGATTAGAAGAAATGGATGGTGAGCAAGGAAGAGACAACAGCATGGAATTTTTTGTGGTAGGGAGTCACTAGTAAGGTATTTGTTAATTTAACCAAGCTGTTTGTTTATTTTGTACTTTTGCTCACTACAACATTTTTTTTGGCGGGTGTGGTAGGGGAAAAGGGCTTGAGATTTTTAGATGAGGCACCCCTGACAAAACATCATCAGCATCAAATTTCAGGCAGGTGGAATAAGATGACGAACTGCAGCAGAAAAGCTGAGGCTTGAATAGCACAAGCTGCTGTATATGAAGGGCTTCTGTTCTGCAAATGACAGCAGTGGAGAAAGACCATGTATGTTACATGAAATATTGGACTGGACAGAGCAGAAGGTTAATATGGTACAAGGTATTACATTGGTTATTGTTTTTACATAGGGTCAGCTATTTGAGCAGGAGGGCAGAAGTAGCAGTGCCATCAAATCTGTGAATGAAGACCTCCACTGCCCCTCAGAGGCCTGCAGCACTGAATGGGCAGAGACACCCAAACTGGCCCTGAGCTTATCCACACCAAGAGGGCAATTGGCTTCCAAGGGTCTGGGGCAAGTGTGGAGGTAAGAACATTTTTAAGTTCTTAGTTGAGGACCAAGTGAATGCAAAGCAGATTAATGGTAGAACATGGGAGCTAGAGTATAAATCTCTTGCAAATCTAAGTCGGCTGTTTAAGTTCTATTTTTTCCCCCAAGTAGTGTGTCATCTTCTGTTTATGACAGTGAGGCTACTGTTGTCACTTATGTGCAAAAGCAATTAAAATAATTTCTGTTGTTCTGACAATTGATGTTGGTTCCCACTTGTTCTGTTTTACAAATGAGTTGCATTATTATCTACAGCACTGACCATCCTTCAAGTATCCTATCATGTAAATAGTTTGTATAAATAATTAAAAGCTGGGGTTCACAGTGGTGTCTGCAACAATGGGCTTGTTTTTTGCAACTTGATAGGAAAGATTTGATTTACATCTGCTCTGGGTATTTTATTCCCTATCTTATTAAAGCTAACAACTTAGATATACCATAGTTTTTATGGGGAACCTTGCCAAACATTTTCAGATGAAGAGAAATTTTCTCCAATTAAGAGATAGTATCAGTGGAATAGAGCGTTGTCACAGGATAATGGTCTCCTGCTGCTTTGTTAAATGCCAAGGTAAACCTGAGGCATTTATCAGAAATTAATGTCAAAGCAAAGTCGAGAGGTTTATCATGAAAGCTGGAAACACTGAGCCTGTGAAAATGTCTTTTAGAAAATAGTTCATGTTTCCTTGTGCATCCTTCCTCCCCCCAATTACACTTGGAAGGAAGAAAATTTTCCTTCTGGCACCAAATGCTTCCCCCAAAACAAGGTACCAGCTTCCTTCAAGATACATAAAAAGGCTGCTGAATCTCTCATTTTAAGCTGGAGATGAGTAGTTTCATCAATTGTTTTTTTAAGTGTGTTTGAGCCTTACCTTTGCATCCCTTAGCACTAAGCTGATCTTGGACTTTAACTTTGTCAGGCTTCACACAGCCCTGATTCAAAGGATGTTGTAAAGGGGAGTTTGAATGTTAAAAACAAAGCAAATACATAAATCTGCTGGGCTTGCTCTGTTACCAGGATAGAGCTTGAAGGAAGGGATGGGGGGAGGGAAAAGGAGGGACAGAAGATAAAAATACATCTCAGTCACTTGGAAAGATGCAAGGAAATGTTTTATGGCACAGAAATAGGCTGCAGTGCTATGTTCCTGTTTGTTCCTCACAGACACTGAGCAAAGTTTGTCAACTTGTGAACAGAAGAACCTGTTTATCTCTAAGATCTAAGGCAAATCTTAGAGAAATAAATCCCTTTAAGTATTCTTGCTCTTCAGTTGCAATGCAACACTTCTGCTGGTGTCACAAGGCGTCCGCTGCCTTTTAAACCCTAAACTAACCATGTCAAATCAACTTTAATAGCTACTTAGCCATGTATTTGATTAGTCCAGAAGTATGCATGAATTTTAACAATTTTCTCCAATTTCCCTCTTCGGTTAGGTTACTTTGTATTACTTGTAAACCATATATTGCTTTACTGAAAATCTAAAGGTGAAAACCACTGTACATAGAAATGAAGCTCATTTGATTGCTTCTTATTGTCCTAGTCTTGGAGACTGGAAGTCTAAGAAATCAGTTCAGTACTCAACACTACTTTTTTTTTGTCTAACTGATTCAGAGTAAATATTTTTCATTTGTGGAAGTTCTGTGTCTCTTTAGAAATTAGGATGACCCTGAGCTTCACTCAAAATATAAATTCTCCCAAAACATTAGGGGTGGTCCATGTACTGCAGGTTTGTCCCAGCTGAAAACAAAACTAACAATGAAAACAGACCCCAACCCATCCTCCCCCCAACAACAAAAAATAAATCACACGAAAAAATTCTTCTCCCCCCAAACACACACACACACAAATAAACACACACAAAGACACATACAGCTTTCTAGTCCATACCAGCACCATATTCTACATTTTAGATAATGTTTTGCCGGTTGGGGTCCCTGGTAGTTATTAGTCTAATTTGCTGAGAAGCTGAAAATATGCAAGTAAGGAGAAACAAGTGTGGTGGATTTTCCCAGCTCTTTCAGAGTGGAGAGATTTGTTTCAGGAGAGTAGATATTGGGTTGTACTGCAGCACACAGTGTTTCATCAGTCATGCTGCATTATGTCACATCAGGTGTTCCTATGAATTAATTTTAGTTTCTGAGATTTACTGAGATGTGAGAAAGCCATTCCATGAAAGTGCCAGTGGCAGGCAATCCTCTGCCACCAAAGAGGGAGGAGCCTTTTAATTTGAGACTGAGAAGGTTTGAGAGGAAATTCAGAGCTAAAATGATGAGGCAGTCCTAACAAATTAAAATATCATATTAAAACCTTGTGTACAAGAAAACTCTACGTGATGTTGCAATGTTCTTGGATGAGGAGCCTTCCCAGTCCAGTGGTCAGGTCAGCTCCTGGTCTGGGGTGTGTGGTGAGGCAGGGACAGGAATGGTGGTTGGCTGTTCCATATGGGGCACTTGGAATTTCAGGAGCTTGGAGAGCTAAAGGCCATGGAGCAGCCTGCAATGGAGGCAGAGGGGAGTGTGTACACATTTCTCTGTCTGCAAATAACCAACTCTTGGACTGTTTTTCAAAAGTGATCTGCAGGGCCAAAAGGCATCAGTAAAACATGCATTAGTGTTCATTGAATATTCAGTGTGAATATTTTCTGAAGAACAGACAAACCTGTTACCTTGGAGGAACAAGAGAATAGCATCAAAATAGATGTGTTTTATATCATATGTGCTGGTTTTTCAGCAGCTTTTGGAACCTTTAGAGGGACGTTCCAAGGGATGTTCATGGTCCAGTCAAAACAAGCAGAGCAGAACCTTGCTGTAGGATAGCCCTGTTTTGGCTTTAGATCACTGGCAAACCCAGCTTCAAATCCCAGAGAAATAAGGGAAAAGAGTCAGCAACGTTAAAACCAAATTTTCTATACCCCAATGAAGACTCCAGATTCAGGGCAGGCCTTCATCCAACAAATCTTTCACTGCTGTGTTTTCAGTGTGCACTTTATATACAAACAAAGGGCTGTTCTTGATACTGTACCCCTGAACCTGTCTGGCTGAAATTGGTGAGAGCTTTGCTATTGATTTCTACTGGGCTGTGATCTGTGCTTTCGGGTCTGATTGGTTTGACTTAGAATATGTAATCCAACAGGATTCAAGAAAAGAATTCGTAAAAATGGATTTTTTTATTCTAAAAAAAAAATGCATAATTTTTAGATTACTTGTCCGAGTCAAAATAATTGTGTAACCAGCATCTATGGGTTATAGGTAGTACGGATGTGATAATGTGAACAGCATGTGATTCATAATCTACTAGAAGTAAGAATATCATGGCTGTAAAAATTTACTATGAAATACTGACACTGTTAAATCTCCAATTATAAAGACATATAAGAGGAAAGAGAGCTGTAACCCATTACACTCCTGGTGATCCCCAAAGGTGATATCATAGTAAGGCTGAATACCGACTAACTACAGTAATTTCTAGTGCCTCCAAAGGTTTGTGGCAAAGAGATGAATATCAGAAGCCCAAATAATAGACTTTCTTGTCTAGGTTTCTATTTACAATGAAATTCTGTTCAGATTAGTAGAAAACATTACAGTCAAAGAAGAAAGGGAGTGAAAACTAAATAGAATTGCCACAGGATTTATTTTTGCTGTAACTTGTAGATGATGATTAAAAATGTGTATTGATTTGCAGTTTACCCTGATACTTGAAACTGATAAAAGCATAAACTACTACTTTGGTTTAACAGTTTTATTAGAGCTGAGGCTGAGCAGAGTTATGTGGGGTCACATTTTGCCTGGGGTTGCCTATCAGTTTTCAGTAGAAGAAAAGAATTGGAATGAAGCATTGACAGATCCCATCTGGGCTCCCTGAGACAGCTGGTTTCAATACAGTCTGTCTAATGCTAGAATTGTGCCTTCAGTTGCTTTTGTTGGCGTATCACAATAGTTTGGTGTTTTGAGATAACACCTACAGAATGGACCAAGCCCATAGTGTGTTAGTAGCAACATTTCTCATGAAGTACAGAAATATTGGATGTCTGTGTGCTGATTCAGCCACACAGAGTTGGTGTGTGTGTTATATAAAACAGCCAAATGTTCTAGGAGTACACAAATTAATATGAAACTACGATTAATTTTAAGGTTTCTTTGGGTTCATTTGTGCCTTTGACTAGCAGGAGGAGTTCAATATTTTTTAATTTTACCCTTTCAATATTGTATATTGATGCTTAATTCAACTTGGCTTGCAAACATGCTGCGTTGGTCATAACCTTTTTTTAAAAGCAGATTTTAAAATCCTTGAGTGTCAAATGGCCCTAGAAACACCTGGATAAATATATTGGAATCTGGTATGACAATTTTGCTGTAATCAAATATTTGAATTTAATTTGGTTTTTGGTCTTGTGTGAAATGACTTTTGATGATATGTAATATTATCATTATTAATTAACTAATTGTTGTAGTTATTTTTTAAAAAAATCAAACTTTCCCTGTCTGAAAGGAAGAATAGTACCTGCTCTATAGAGTACAGAAACTGAATAAAACAGCTTAACCAGTAACAATAAATGCATTTGGTTTAGAGATCATTTTGGGAGAACTGAAATTGGAGCCAAATGTGGGGAGAAGAAAAAGAAAGCAGGAAATGGCCATATTCCCTCAAGAAACTTAATGCAGCAATTAAAAAAAAAAATACTATGAAATTTCTAATGTACATACTAATGCATACATCACTATTGGTCCCTGAATCCTGTTCAGTTGAAATCTTACTTTACAAAAATTAAGTTGCCTTCTGCCAGGAAAAAATTACTGTTTGTCATTTATTCCAAGACTGCCTTGTTTTCTGTGATCACTTCACTACATGTGCAATGTAGAAACAAGATATTTCCATTAATGCAGATACTTACTTTCATCTCCATAAGACTTCTGAAAAACACTACCCTAAATTTAGATGTGCCTGCTGTTTCCTCCTGCCTCCACTTCTTCAATTTCTTTTTTAAATGCTGTAGTTATATAGCAATAAGATTATATAGCTAAGATTGAGTCTATAATCAAACCCAACCTGTAAGATGACACTCATTGGTGTTGTTTGTTTGTTTGTTCCTGATAGGCTTATAAACCATGAACTTGCACCTTGGTTCTTTAGTTGCAAAGCATTTTGGAGACCTGGAGATGGAGAGATGGTAATCTGTGTACAGTGAACACACAGGAAAGCCAACTTGGTTTAACAGGGCTCTGGAAGCAATGAGAGAAGCCTAAGATGAGGACTAAAAGGAAGGGTAAGAACAGGAGAGGTTAAGTTTTTCGTTTTGGAGAGAGACTTCACTGAAAAGTTAACAGAACTTTGGTTTGAAGAACTTTGCTTATTTTACCTTTATGCCTTATTTTTTTCAGTATTATTGAAATTGTGTTAAATTGAACTGCTTGAGCTGAAAGTAGGCTAAAAAGGAATGGGGACATGTCAGATAAAATATTTGCAACATACATTCTTTTACATTTGTGGCATAGGGTTTTGTTCTGGGCATTTTATGGTACGTTCCAGAGCCTGTTGGAGTGGAAAATGATGCCACATGTAACTAACTCCCATGTCTTTGTGTTAAATCACCATTTCTTTCCCAGGTCTCCCAGCAACAGTATCTTAAAGATGAAATATTCATTTCTGAAACCTAATTTAATTTCAGAGTTGCCTGAGCTGCAGAGCTTATCAGTTCATGGAATCCACAAAATTCGATGAATTAACAGCTCTTTTCCATAGATGGAAGGTTGTTTTAAATTATTTTTTCAGGATCTCATTAAAATGCATCTTCTGATTTTTAACCTTGGTTTGGCTGGTTATGATTTACTCATTTTACTCATGATACAGCAGATAAAAAAAGACTAGAAGCAATAAGTGCGAGGCATTGTAGCTTTATAACAGCTCTTAGCAACCCTGAGCAGTGTGGAGTTGTAAATAAATGAAGATTAAAGGTGTTTTGTACTTCCCAGGTTTGGTTCAAATTCTGTTTTAAACAGAGTTGGTATAGAACTTAGGATTATCTAACAGATCACTAGTGGCATATTTTAACTAGTTAAGTCAGTAACAAATGAAACTAGACATAAAACATTATGGAAATAATGAAGGAGCCCACGAGCTCAAAAAGGCTCAGCTTTGTAAATGCAACTATAAACCAACCTAAGGTGAGCTCACCAAGAGAATCTGAGGATGTCTCCTTTATTCCTGTGAACTTCCAATGACTGGCAGCTGGATGTCTGTGCTTCTGATGTTTACATAATTTTGCAAATTATATACTTCTGAAAATTCTGATAATTAATGTGTAGATGTTATTGTCTCCTTTTCTTTTTATACCAAGTAAGCAGTAATGGTTGGAGAATGGAATACCTGAATATGTTTTGGAGGTCTTTAGCTGGAGATAGATCACTAGTGTGTGAATCATAACCCCATGGCAATTACCCACTTTTACAGAGGGCCATTGCTCATTGCAGCCTGGGTCCTCCTGGAAACAGAGAGCAGAGCAGCAGAGCAGGGGATGCAAGGCCCAAGCAGCCCCTCCTGCCCCCCCATCATTGTGCCCTGTGCCACTTCTAGTCTGGCCTCATGTTCCCTGGGCAAGCAGGGGTAGAAGTGCCAGGATCTCTCCTGGAGGAACTCTGGAGTCACTCTATGTGGGGCAGGGGCTCCCCTCCTTGCATGTGTGCTGCTGATAGGTCTCATGAAGATCCAGTGAAATGTTACTGGTAATTTCCAGGAGAAAAGCTGTAAAATCTAGTGGTTGACTTGAAATGAGCAGTCACTCTTCTGCTGCTCTGTTTACAGTATGCTTCCTCTGAGGTTATTTGGATTTACAGTAACCATATGGCCAGGGTTTCCTCCAAGGAAGGAATACTCTGGAGAGTTGCATTGTTGTAGGTGTATTATGGAGCAGGTGTATGCAGGCGGGACTTGTGCATCACCAGCTCCAGCTCAAACACAAATAACATCTGCTGCTGCATGTGGCATGATAAAGATCAGAATTCATGAATTAAACCTGAATCTTCTACCTGATGGAAGAGGTTTACTTAGCTGTAATTGGGCACTCACATTCCAAGAAACTTACCTGATTACATAATAATTTATATCCTTCTGTACAAAGTAAAGTATGTGTGGGGTTGTTTGTTTGTTTGCTTTGGATTTTTGTTTATCAGTTGCTTTGTGGGTTTTTCCAAGCAGGAATAATATTGTTGCCAAGGTGAGAATCTGTACGTATTTAAAAACATTTTCACAGGAAGGGTATCAGGAGTTCTCAGAATTAATTTACATTTCAGGGCAAATTTTCAGTGTTTACTATGGTTCATAAATGTCAATGACACAACCACGTTTTTCATCAGGAGAAATTACAAGCCTTAATTCAAGCATGCCTCATCAGTTTACTAGCTATGCTTGTTTTGCAGGCAACTAAGTAGAACAAACTGGTGTGTGCAAGAAAGGAGTAAGCAGAAAGTGCTGTAAAAATACATATTTTCTACAAGATTTATATAAAACTCCTATTGTGTCTATACTTTTTTCTTTTTTATAGTATAAAGATGCTTTGTCTGCTTATGAATTTTGTTAAAATATCAACAAATGAATACATTTTCCAAGACTGTGGTGATTTACAACTAAATAGAAATCACAGAGCAAAATAATGACAACACATTTTTGCAAGCTAATCTTTCTTCTTGACTCATGTGCTGGAGAAAAGACAGACAAAATGGATGCGTGTTGCAATACTTTGTGAAGAGTAGTAATCAGGACTGCTCCTGGGAAAATGAAGAGCTTTGATACCCTTGGCAAGTCAGGATCAATTATCACCCCTTTGTTTTTTTGAATTGTATTTAATATTTCTTGCCATTACTTGTACTGGGATTTTACAAAGTTGTAGCCTTAGAACTTTAGGGTTAAACTGCTCTAAAAAAAAGAATAATTAAAATGTAATAATCTATCTGGAATAAAATGTAGGACATGTCCTAGAGAAGTCTTCTCTAAACAACACAAACCTGTGAGAAGCTATGATTCTGGAGGACATGATCAGTTTTGGATTATTTTGGATACTATTGAGGAGAAAGGCATTAGGG
This sequence comes from Sitta carolinensis, assembly GCA_032173965.1. Taxonomy (NCBI): domain Eukaryota; kingdom Metazoa; phylum Chordata; class Aves; order Passeriformes; family Sittidae; genus Sitta; species Sitta carolinensis. The sequence continues at coordinate 17,260,531 of CM063292.1, read as the reverse complement.
CCCTTCTCAGCCTCATGGCTAATGTCAAGTGTAGTGTGTGTCTCAAATATGTGTGATTTTATGTTTAAATCTCATGGTGGGGAGACAAAAGACACTGCCTGGGTAAAGGCAAACTTAGTCCGGAGATCAACAGTGAACCTCTTGTGGAGAGACATAGCTGCTGCTGTTTGGGGAAGGATAAAATTGATCTTGGTGTCATTGGTGATCAGCACATAATGCCCAAGACAGACTTGAAGAGGAGAAAATGAAACAGTAAAATTAACCAAATTAAGTCCCTGAGAGACACAAACAAAGGAATCATGGAATCAGGTTTTCATCTTGTGCAATTATATGTTCATACATCATTCCATGATCCAATATCCCTTCATGTGCTGTAAAAAAGATTCAGAGTTACAAAAACACTCAGCTGTCGGGTGATCCATATTTTTGAAGAGGGATTGGCCAGTGGGAGTTTCCCCTTCCTTTTAGAGTTAAGATTGGTGTGAGAAAATGGTTTGGAACAGCTGTTTCTATTGGGATACTCTCCATTTTTAGAGGTGTGTGCCAGTTCAGCATGGAAAGCATAGTTCCAGATTTCTCCTTCCTGCTGCAGGCATGTCTCATCCTGAGCAGCCAATCCAGATCCTGATAATGGGTAGTGAAGACTGTGACAAAACTTAGGTGAGGCACACTGTGATTTTTGAGAAAAATACACAGCACAGAAAAAGTATATGCCCTGCAGAATAAATTTTTGCTGGTATGTAGGATATGAAAGCAGGAATCTGAAAGCAAATCATAGAGAAAGTAAAAGTAATTAGTGCTATGGCCACTTGCCTTCTTACTGGCTCACCTTCAACTTATCAAGGTGTTTGCTGATCATATGTAAACAGACCGTTGCTAGGAAGGAGAAATATTTGGGAACATATTCTCATTCACATTAATAATGAAAAGTAACATTTGATTCCCTGGGCACTTTTTCAGCTCAGGCTCTGAAACTGAACCTAATTACCAATGTTGCATTACAAAGCGGAGCCTTTTCTGCTCAGGGAACAGAACAGACATTAATGAGAGCTTCTATTTACTTATTTTTAAACAAAGATTTTCTGCACATTAATTTTAGTTTATTCAACATGCCACTCCTTGTCTTAAAGTAGTCGACCAAAAAACACCAACCTCTACACCCTGTTCTTGCCTTTTAGTTTATGTGCTTGATTTGCTTTATTTCCACAGAGAAAATAAAACATTTTAATTTGACTTTATTGTCATACGGTTAGTTACCAACCTGAGATTTCAGTGAAATGTCCTTTGCTGAAGATTTAGAAAAACAATCAGTGTGCAGCAAATATTGATATGACTCTTAATGGCAATTTAGCTGATTAATATCCTTTCATGCTGTAAAGCAGCATGAAACACAGCGTTTTAATGAACGCCAGCAACAAAGAGTGCACCAGGTGTGTTACTAAGAAACAATCTCTAGTGTGATTTAATTAATCAAAGCATTGCATGGAGCAATTATGAGCAACCTTGTGTAAGTGGCAGCAGTACAAAATCCTTGATTTAAAATTGGTTTTAAAGAAAGACATCATGGCTTAATAACTATGTTTTACTAGTCATAGAACAAGCATTCTCTTAACCTGGCATTTGCTTTTGGGTGGTTTGGTGGGTTTTTTTCTGCTTTTGAGGTTTTTTGCTGGCTGGTTGGTTGGGGTTTTTAAGTGGATGGAGAAGGGCTACACTAATTATTTCGAGTGTTCGTTAACTGGATGAATGAAAAATCACTGATCTATTGACTATGTCACTGAATCATATTCTTTCAGTGCTTTACACCATGGACTTTGCCCACATCTGCTGAATTGATTTTTTTAATAACTTTCTGAGAGGCTGAAGTTGCTTCTGCTGAGGAGAGAACATTCCTGACCAGCCTCAGGTGACAGCCAGACATGTGTTTGTGGTACTGAAGCCAAATGGCCTGAGCTGTGCTCTGCCAGGTTAGCAGTGCTGCTTTGTGGGAGATTTAGGTGGACAGGAAGAGGTTTCAGCTTGCAGTTGCAAGATGTAGAAGGAGTTATTTAATTCCAGAATGGGCATCTGCCCATTCCATTGAAAACCAGCCAAAAATCACCTTAGTCCACAGTGCTTAAATGGAAACCTGAGGCTTTTTTATTAGGCAGATGATTGCAATGCAAACCTGTTTGGATAATTAGGAAGATTTCCCCTCTTTTCACTGGAGGAAAAATTATTGCGGCTGACTTACCCTCCCAATAAAAATAAGCAACTTTTATCTCCTGCCTCTGGCTCTCTTAGTGAGTTTACCGTTGAAATATGTTACCATAGTGTAGCTAATTCCTCTGCTATAAATAGTTATCTTTAAATATCTAAGAAGTAAAGAACTGTGGGTTTTTTGGATCATAGCATAAACTATTGATGTGCGGACTTTACCCTGTCCAAATTCCATGCTCCAGGAGAAACTTGTATACACTGTATACACTTACACTACTGATGTAAGGTCTTTCACAGAACTGAATAATTGGCTATCATGTGAGGCAGCTCAGACTCTTTCCTTCTTGCAGAAATTATGGGACAAAAGCATGGACACGAGCTGTTACACAGATGCACAATTATTTCCCTCTTAAAATTCTCTGTTGGACACTGCAGATGAATTTCAATCCTTCTATAAGCTGGAGACAAAAGGAAGTCAAACAGAACTTCAAACATTAGCCTTGCAACATTAATGTGTGTGAAAACCACAGAGAATAAAATCCAGTAGCTGGACTAAACACTAACAGATGAAGAAAATTGTATGTAAGATAAAAAATTCTGCTACTATTCAGCGTTCAGATTTCTGTTCAGAGAACTTTTCAGAGCTTGTAAAGTCTGTGTCATTGTGGTTCAAGATTTCACAGTGGAAAACACACAAGTGAATATGTAAATGGTGGTGCAACTTCTACTAATTTTATAGTGGTGAAATAGAGAAAGACCTAAAGCTTTTATTCTTAAATATCTGCAGAATCTTGGTGAGCAATGGCAATGATACATGAAGATCTTTCTGTTCCTGCCAGGGCCATGTCTCAGGGCCTCTGTGCTACTGTTTGCAACCGTGTGTATGCACAGATTAAAATACATGTGCATTTTTGAACACTGTCAAAATATAACCTTATTTTTTTTTTTTTTTAAATGAAGATCCTTCGAGGCTGAATATCTTACCTGAACTGCTTAATGTTTTTTTTTTTTCTGAAAGCAATGTACTAAAGATATGAAGCAAATTCTTTTAAAAATTGCTCTTGGTGCTTATTCAGCTTCCTTCTAAGTTGTGTGGAAAGCTTTACACAGTAAACTTGGATGTTTTTATGGAATAAAAAATAATGTTTTTCAGTTTCCTAGTAAAGCCTGGAAAGAGAAGTTGAGCTCAAGACGAGGATGGAGGACCTCAAGTGGTCCCTTCTGACCCTCTCCATTCTGTGGTTCTGTGACTTCATTTTTGTACAGAATTAGAGAGACCTGGGCTGGAAGTGGCCCTTGGCTGATAGTCATTATTTTAGGATGGTGTGTTTTTGTTACCATAGTGTTTCTTGAGTTGAAAAGGCTGCACTTATCACTAACATTATTTTTTTTTTTTTATTTTCATCTTATATTCCTGCCTGCATTTTGTTTTAAAGAATCTTGCTATTTAAATTATATGCATAACAGAATTAAGATGTTCAGAGCATAAAGTCAAACTTTGGTTTATGTATTGCCTTTGAGCATCATATTTTTATATACTACATGTGCTGAGGAAAAAAAGCAGTGTAGAATGTTCTAGGTTACATTTATGTGGGTCTGTCTTCAGTTCCTCTAGAAGAAACAGAGCTTAAAGTTTAGCCTGAGAGTCAACCTACTCTGCTTTTTTATTTTAACACATAAAACTTGCAGGTTTTAAGATCAATCATGGAGAGGCCCAGAGGAATATCACAGCAATAAAGTATCTCCCTTGGCTGTTAATTTTCTTGTTAAGGCAGGCCTTTAACTATGTACATTGCAAATCAGACCACTGTAATACCTCCAAAGTGGAACTTCATCACATGTTGAAATTTAATGTTGAACACAAGCTTAAATCCTTCGTTTTCTATCAGTGTCCTTAAAGAATGATGGATGAGGTTCACTTAACTCCAAGAGCTGGAACTTTAAAGCAAACAGTTTGAACATCTTGTCAATGTGATAAAAATCCTTAAAGATCCTTACTGAGGAGAAAGAGCTCAAAGATTTCTTCATTTCTCTTCCCACATCCACAATTCACAGCCATTGGAGAGGAGAGTTTGTACTTTCTACAGATGTTCTTTAAACCTGCTGCTGTCAGAAGCAGCAGTTACTACTTCTGACTTTGGTGACTGCTTTGGGTTCCTCTTTACCCTCTTTCTTTTGCTGAACTGGGCTTAAACCAGCACTGTCAGCCAAATATGTCAGCTTAAAATCTCCTGATTTCACACTCTAAGGAAAAAAACAGTTAAGTCCACAGAGCAGGGAAGTTCTTAAAGAACATTTTCTTCTAGCAGACATTCCATATGCAAGGGTTTTTCCCTTTAGATTCTGGGACGGAGTGACAAGAAATGCTTGGAATAAAGCATCAGATAGATGGACATAAATCATGCTGTGCCTCACAGAGGAGGGAACAGTTCTTCATTTTTATCAGTTTTATGGTGTTGATGGTATTTTGACTATATCTGAATGTGGTGAACATGAAGTAGGTGTTTTATACCCTTGTTTCTTCCCATTTCAAAGCTGTCTGCTCAGAGCCTTGAACTGTCTGATAAACCTACTTAGAAAGAAAGATAAATACAACCCCAATATCAACAAAGAGAAGTCAACCCATCCACCTTAATATTAAAATCCTCAGTAAATTCTCTGCTTTGGTGTTGTTGAACTATGATTTGCCTGTAGGCTTGGTGATTGTAGGTAACACACAGTGCAACTTCTCCACTATCACCCCCCTGCCAAATGTGACTCATTCTCTAGTCCCACAGTCCTGAGGGGAGCTAAACTGTGCCAGACCTTTTCACAGCTTATCTCTGTCTCTGTGCTGGATCAGCTGTGCTGGCTGACAAGTTCTATCATTATCAAATCTAGGAATTCATGAGTCATGACGCAAGAGTTGTGAAATTAACTTTCCAGTCAAGGAGCATATATACACATAGATATGCACATGCATCCATATCCTCACATGGACCCAAATGATGCAATACAAAATTCCACGTATAAAGTTATTGTATTTCTTTTGACCTCTTATTTCAGCCTTTAAGCTTTACATTTCAGTGTTTTCTTTACATTCTTAAGCTAGAAGCAGTTGTTTTGTCTTAAAAAATCCCACTCATTTTCTTATTTCACTGAAGAGCCCTGGAAAGTAGGTTTTCAAATAAGAAAAGAGGAAAATAATTCAACAGCTGAGCAATGTTGTTTTGGTGGATCAGAGTTAAGGTTGAAATACAAACACATTTTCTGTCTGTCAGGAGCAATTTTCTTTTTACTTCAGATTCTGGTATGACTAACTTACTTGAAGGAGGAGACCCTGCCAAAGCATTTACAGCAAGGTATTTAAGGCTATACCTTTAAATATGTAAGATCCTACATTTCCATGCTGCTCTTGTAAGGTAGGGACATAGACAGGTGTACAGCTTATGATTGGAACAGGCTAAAATGTGGCTTATGACAGATGGGCTTCTACAGCGTCTAAAGGCATACTTCTGATTGCAGGAGAAAAGATTATGGATTAAGGCTTCCAAATTGTCAGTGCTTTCTGAGTTTCTGTGTGGAAGTAGTTGATACATAATATATGGCTTGCACACATTATGTTGTGTTTACCCAGTTTTCACCCCGTTCCTGCATTCTGCTTTGACACCATATAGATATATAGACAGTGCTGTGCTCTGCAAAACTTGCAGGTGTCTGCTATTGCTCTTCAAGGATTGCAAAGGAGTTATGTCACCTTCCTCTTTCCTTTTGTCTACGGGCCCTGATTTAGTTGTAAGAGAAATAAAAAATAGGAGGAAAGTCAGAAATATTAAACAGAGTGAGTGAAAACTACAGATATTTTTGGTTTATTGATTGCTTCAGATGGCTAAATTTTCTGGAAAAGAAAATTTATTTCTTCCACTGGGAGAAATAGTAATGAGTTTAAACCTGGATCTGGGAAGATTTTGGTTAGATGTTAGGAAAATCTTTCTAACGGCAAAAAAGGGTATGGATCAGGGTATTAGGCCTTTTTATTGTATAAACTTGCTTCCTTCTGACCTGAATTCATTGTGAAAACCAGAGCCTACATTGGAGGTGTTGCTTACATATTTTATACACCTGTCTCTAAGTTTTAAAGGCAAGCATGTGAATTAAATCCTTCTGTACTGGCCCTCTCTGCAAATGCCTGTAGCATCTGAGTGGTTCTACACTGACTGTGCTCAAGTTCTGTAGACAGAACTTGTGTACTGCGTAGAAAAACTGAAATATTGCAGGTACTTAAGATACAGCTGTGTGTATTGCAGCTTCTTTCTCTGGGTTTTTAAGTCTTATGTTTGATAATTTGATAAGCATATGAAATTTAATAAAGTCTAATTAACATTGTGTTATACAGTGTGCAAATGCTGTTTATATATCTCTCACTGATAAACAGGGCATTTCATGTCATGATGTCTGAACAGTTAGCTGCATGCGTGCTAAATGCTGCTTTTAATTAAACAATAAAGAACATAACAACTTTTATTGTACCGTTGTAAATTTTGACGTGGTACAACAATTTGATTCCTTAAAAATTAATTGCCTAGGAGTGGGTTTAAGTAATATTGATTATGCTGGTGCTTTATGTTGATCTGTGATACTTAACCCAGCATTTAAAATATCTTTTTTTCCATTTTACATTTGTGATGCAAGAATAAAAGCAAAGTACAAAACAAATAGGCACTTGAATTCTAATAGCAATAAGCAATAAATGTCAGGCATCTGGAAATTATGGTTGCAATTTCATCAGAGTACACTTTGTTCTATTATGCCTGCATGAATTTTGCTACAGGCAAAATCTATTACAGATAACAGTTAAGAACCTTTCTAATCTACGCAGATAGTCATGGAAAAATGCTAGAAAACGAAATGTTGGAAAATGTAATATTGCCCAACAAAACTGACACTCAGAAAATAATGTGATCAAATTTAGAACTGCAGAGATAATTTCTGTAAGATCATGTTAAAACAGAAAATTCTGGACTGTTTGGTCCTACTGAAGGGTGTATAACTAAAAACATGCGGTGTATCATTAAATGTGTTTGTGTACTCCAGATAGATAGATGTTTATCTCTATACTGCAGTCTAGTTCATTTGCTTGTTTAATGATTGTTACCTGAAATAGCAGTTACCAAGTTGGGACTATACATTAGAGGCCAGTACTTTTCCATTCTTAATGATTGTATTTGAATAGCAGCAATTTCTGCTCCAGGTCATCTCTATTGCCCGCAAAAGTATTCATGTCATATGTTTTATCCTGCATTATGATGCTTTACAACTCTTTAATTGACTCTGTGAAGATTTACAGCCTGTTGGTCAATTAGAATTCTGTCAAATTCAAAAAGTAGGTTGTTCATTTTACATAGTATCTTGGTGCCAAAATGCCATGTTCTAGGCAGCTTAAATTTATCCTGATTTACACAGGAGTAACATAAAGCCTAGACACGAGTAAGAATGACACTTGCGCTGCAGAGACTCTTAATATTTTCTATTTATACTTTTACTCTGGGATATAATATAGGATTGAAAAGATAACTTAATTTGTGCTCTTTAAACAAACTACCAAATTGAAAATGGGTATATTGGGTTGCATCCATCTCTGCCTTTTTTAATAAAAAAGTTTAAGTTTTTCTTTTGGTGTAAACATCAGTCCTGGACTTCTTTAATACTTGCTAAGGAAGATCTCCTATGCAACAATAAAATGTGTAAATATATGATTTGCATTGGCAGTTTGCTTTCTTCATTAATTAAGCATTCTTTTCAATAACCATTAAAAGGTAGATAAGCACAAAATTTGGTTCATGCAGTAAGCAGCACAATAACGGAAGTGTTAAAACTTGTAATTTTACAGTGGTTGCAATTGTTTGGGTGTTTTTAATAATAGGTGTCATGGTGAAACATCATGAAATATTATTATAATAAGCTTAGTGAATGAATCATATCCTGCTTCTGTCATGATGAGTCAAATAGTCATAAGGAAAAGTCTTTGTGCACAAAATGTTTAGGGGATGTCAGGGTGGAAGAATTTTAAGTAATGAGAATTGGTTTTATCTTTTGATGTGTGACTCAACATCATTGAAACTGGAGAACTGTGAATCTCTAGAATTCTTGTCCTACTTTTATTTAGAGTAAAAATGAGCTTTAAAAAAGTAGATGCAAGATTGCCTCTTTACCCGTAAAATGAAAAAGTTTATTTAATTTCACAATGAAAATTAAAATGTGTCTTTTAATCAGTGGTCTGGTATTTGGACATTCTTTAGAATTTTTTTTTTTTTTTTGTGACATGTAGAAAGCAATCTTTGATCAATGTGAAATAGTTCATGACTTGAAACAGAATCCGTTTCCAGTTTTGATTATTTTGGAGATCAGAAAATATAATGCCTTCTCTATATAATTTACTTTCTTTTGAAAAAAAATCTCTTTGTTCATGAAAATGTTTCCTAGTGCTCTTTAAAAATAATTAAAAAATATTTTATAATTATATTTTAAATTCCTTTATGTTTAACTTATAAGTTTGAAATTATATAAATGCTCGGGGAACAAATACTAGCTTGCACTATTTGTATTTAGAAATGTTTTTGTTGAACAGAGAGATAGAATTTGGCTTCAGAAAGTCAAAACAAAAATGCTGTGAGCGACATGATTGGTTTGGGAAAAATTTGACATGATTGGTTTGGGAAAAATGTAAGCACTTGTGTTGATTCCAGCAAAGATACATAGAATTTCTGGGTCATGAAGAAGAGCCTATGCCAATTGTCCATGTAACTTGGCTGAAGAGGAAAAGTGTCCCCCTCAAGCAGATGGATTATGTTCAGAAGTTGATGATGCTGTCTGTAAAATTCAGATGGCAATGAAAAATTGCCATGGCAATCTAAGAATCTTTTATTTCTCTCCTACTCCCTTGCCCCATTCCTGCTGATGAACGCTTTGGTACCATGACCACCTGATAATGTTGGCAGCTGCGCTTACAAAGGTTTGAACAGCCCATATCTATCCTCCCCAATTATATGAGCTAAACAATCCTGAAGGTGAAAATGAATCTTTATATTAATTGTAATCTCTTACAGTACTTGCGATGTCTTCTCATGGGTGTTCTTATTCTGAAATGTATGATCAATCCGACTGAAGAAATATAAACCCACTTTCATATTTAATATCAGAAAACGAAGAAAGCATATTAATGCCTTTGATGCCACTAGGGTTGCAAACCCTAGGGCTAGAATTTGTCTTGATTGTGAATATCTATGAATTTTTAAAGAAAAGAGGACAGATTCTGACTTAAATGAGGCTACATGTGTGAGGAGGGTTCATATTTCAGTAGTTGTAAGATCACAATCAGACTCTAGTTTTTAGCACTCTTTTTACAAGGAGATAGAACATGCAACCATAGGAAAAAATGTAACCCTTTCTAAAGATATGTGCTGTATTAAGCACTAAGTTAATGTTCAGTTTGCAGCTGGTTATACATAGTAACTTTTATATTCAGCTCAAATACTTATTTGAATAGAATTTATTCCAAATGGCATTGAAAGATTGGCTCCCTGTATACTTAGTGGAATGTCATTTTGAATGAAAATGGTTTATCTGAATAAATGTGTTCATAATTTTGCTGATTATGGGAAGAAGTCATGTGTTTTTATGTAAATTGTTAGTCTTGTAAGCCTTCTTTCTCTGTTTGTTCAAGTTTTATGTGTCAGTAATTTAAAAATTCTTGTTAATATACTAAAATGTACAAAGCATCTAGAAATCTATTCTTTCATTAACCTCAGAGTTTTAATTCAATTACCTGATATATGTCAAGTACTTGAAATTATAGTAGTTTATTCATTTTTCCTAATGATCCCAGAATGTGCTGAGCTGGAAAGGACCCCCAGGGATCACTGAACCCGGCTCCCAGCCCTGCACGGGACTATCCCCAAGAGACACTCTGTGCCAGAGAGCACTGTCCAAATGCTTCCTGAGCTCTGCCCGCTGCCCCGGGGAGCCTGTGAAGTGCCAGCCACCCTCTGGTGAGGAACCTTTCCCTGACATCCAGCCTAAACCTCCCTGAGACAGTTTCTTGCCATTCCCTTGGGTCCTGCCACTGTCACCAGAGTCCCCTCCTATTCTCCTCACGAGGAAGTTGTGATTGCAGTAAGGCTTCCTCTCAGTCTCCTCCAGGTTGAACAGACCCAGTGCCCTCAGCTGTTCCTCACACAGCTTCCCCTCAAGGCCCTTCACCATCCCCATGGCCCTCCTTTGGACACTCTTTCATGGCATAAGACCTTTCCTATATTGTGGCACCCAAATCTGCCCCCAGCACTGGAGGTGAGGCTGCCCCAGCCCAGAGCAGAGCAGGACAATCCCTCCCTTGCCCGGCTGGCCATGCTGTGCTTGGTGCCCACAGGACGTGGATGTTCCTCCTGACTCATATGCCCTGGCCATCAACCAGTACCCCCCTTTCTATGGCACAGCTTTCCAGCATCTCCTTCCCCAGTCTGTCCATAGATCCAGGTCTGCCTCATCCCAGGGCAGAATCTGGCACTTTCCCTTGTGGGACTTCCTACAGTTGGTGGTTGCTCAGTCCTCTAATCTGTTGAGGTCTCTCTGTAGGGCCTCCACGACCTGGAGAGTCCATAGCAGAACCCCAATAGTGACAAGTCACCAGTCTGATGTCACCCCACCCACTGTAACCCTTTGTGCCTGACCTGTGAGCCAGCTGTGCACCCATCCTGTGATGATCCTTGTGCTGGACATTCAGCATGCTTCTAGAAGATGGATCAAATCTAAGTCCCATTTGAATTACCTTCACCTTGGCTTTCTACCCTTCCAGTATTGGTTCTTTTTCGTGGTCCCAGAGAAAACAAGTCTTGCAAGCTGTGCTTGGCACGAGAGTCAGCTTGCTAAAGATTCTCATTGAAAATCTCTGAACAGGAGAAATTAATTGTAACAAAAACTTCATCCTTTCTTATTGGCAACTTAAGTTTCACACACCTTATTATGAAAATCATGGCATGTCTATGTCCTGATTTGAGTTAGGACAGTAACTGTTTCTGGCACTTTTGGCTGTCAGATAAATTATTTTTTCTTCCCTTCTCCTGAGTCCTTCCCCCATAATGCCTCTTATGCATTTACCTACTTCTAGTCTAGTTCAAGTTTTGTGGCTAGAGGTTTAAATATGTAGCTATCCTATCCCGTAATTACATAAACCTAACTTGAAAAGTGTGTCTTTTATTTTATGAAACAAAAGCTGAATCTATAACGTGAGATGCAGATATTTATTATTACCATAAATCATTGATTTGAGCATGGACATAAGTATTTGCCCTTGTAGAACACAGAGATGCTGGTACAGATGATTTCTGATAGGTTCACCTGTGCTTTATGTTGACTGCAGTATTAGAAAACTCTGTTCAGTTCTGTAATCTGATGTGCTATTTATCAGTTGCAAATCTCTCAGTCTGTGTGATAAAAGTGAGAAAGACCAGGTGCATGAAAAGCACAGTGTGGAGCAGGAATTTGATGAGTGCAGAGATAGCATGGGGCAACATCGGCCACAGTCAATTTGGAAACTCACACAATTGAGTTCTAGGCTTTCTATAGATCTTTAAAGAAATGTATCCAGTCTACACCTCTCTGTAAAGTGAAAATGGTGATTCCTTTGTGAAGCTCTGTGTAAGACCAAGGAGATGTTACAAATTGTTATCTAAGTAAGCTCTGTTACTCTCACAGCACTGATGTCAAGTAAGACTAGGAGACCAGATTTTTTTCCATTAAAAGTACAACGTAATACAACCATAAGGCCAAGTAATTTTGGATATTTTTTTCTGTATCCTTCCTGATCAGTATATTTATCTTTTTCCTCCTCTGTGTCACCCCACTCCCTCATCTCTTGGAAGGAAAAAAATCTCATATATTAATTTGTGGAGTGTAGCCACCCTGGTTTTCATTTACAGCTGTGGAAAAAGGGGGCTAACATTTATTATTCATTTACTAGCTATTTCATTCCATTTGTTTAATAGTTTGTTCTTGTGGAGTGACAGAGACTTGGTGTGTTTAGAAAGGTTTGCAGTCAGTGCACCACAGATAGGAGAATGCAGTTTTAGATGGGGAACTTGCTCAGTGATATATTTTCCTCTTGTGTTGAATGGATTCAAGATTATCTGCAGTGGAAGCTGTGACCTACTTAACACAAATGAGATTGCTTAATGGCTACTGATTGGTTGTCAGAGAGATTTCTTTAAATATACATGTCCATCATTAGCCACTTTGTAATAATGAATGTCTTCTGTGTTGCCCCATTTGTCTGTTTATATCACAAAGTAATGTGTCTTACTGTAAAATGCAAATGTGTTCATTGAGATAAGTTTGCTTTATCCTGATATTGAGTGGTGTAGCTACATTACATGACATACAAGGTGTCAACTAATTAGGTATTAACATATCTCTTATATGACTGAATTTCAGAAATAATTTCTTTGAAGTGAATAGTTGTCTGAAGTGCTAGGGAAGAGATACCAAAAATCCCAGTGCATAAAAAATCTTGCAGAGATATTCTGTGGAAAGGATTTGTATTCTGGGGCTTGATAAAATGACCAAGGCACAGACAACATGGGAGATAGCTGTAATATTGTGGTATTTTTCTCATCTTTATTTTGTTTCTGGTTGTGTGCCTTGTTCATCAAATGTAATGGCAGAGAAAACTCAAAAGCATTACTTTGCTTTTGTAGAAAGAGAAGATATTTCTAAAGCTGTTAAAATATAAGAGGGCATAATCTGAAACTTCTGATTTTTTTTCCCCTACCAAATAATTTTGAAACAAATGGCTATTTATTTCTAATATACAGAATTGTTGTTTTATATTGCATATTTACCTCTGGAGTTGCTAGGGTCATCTAGCTGATAGTTTCATAAATGACATAGCTGACTTTATTTAACTTGTGCACTATTAGGGAAAATGAGGAAAGAGAACACTAAAATTATGAACAATTATATTTAAAACAAATCCTTTAAAGGTGTTGTGTTTAGTTTTTTGTTTCAAAGGAGTCACTATTGGAATCCTAACAGAGTAAAATGAGTCTGCTTTAATTGGATTCACCAGGAATAAAGCCAGTTCAGTGTGAGATGTTTTGAAAATGTGCCACTGTGTTGTTGACGTCTATGAATGTTGGAAAAATCTGAAAATCTAGAGCTATGATTTATTTTTCAAATGTATCAAGGCATTGTCTAAGTTTCCAAAAATGCTTCCACTCTAATAAAATGTGGTCTTTCAGTTTAAAACATTGTGTTCTTCAGAAACTTAATTGAAATTAAGAGGTCTGGACATATCCCCTCCACAGCTCTGACTTGGACTCTCAGTGGGATCAAACAGTGTTTAAAAACCTCATTTCAAAATCTGCAGTCAGGATATTTCTGCTCTACTGGTTGCTTTCCCAAACTGCAAATTTTTGGGCAAGGAAAAAAAGTAATCTGTGTGGCCTGTGTCCTGTCATGGCAAATCATTTGTGTTTTCTCTGAGTCATGCAGATGTAGTTGCTGGGGTACAGATGGAAACAATAAGGACTGGCTTAGTCATGTTACAAATACACTTCTCTACATCCACAAGGGCTGAGCCCAACTGGCTAATCACTTCTGTCTATATTTGACTTCATGGAAAGTTTGTGGGTTTAGTACGAATTAGTTCCCAAATTCATTGCACTGAAAAGTCATCCATTTGAAAGCTAGCAAATACCAATTATGAGGATGTGCTTCCCTAGCCAATTAGGATGTACAGGTGCAATAACTTTGCTATGTATAGCTTTGATGTTTATCTAGAATGTTTCATATCAAGAAATATTTTGAAATAACATTGGGAAATGAGCCCATTAGAAAAATGTTCTTTCTGCTTGATGCTGAAAAGGTGACTTAGGAGTACTGGATTCACTACTGACTGGTTGTACTGATGCAAATTAACCCCCACTATTCAAGTGACCAGGGAAAGAATCACTCTGGATGAGGGGGAAGTAAGAGGAAAAAAAAAAACATATTAACCTCTCTTTAATTATCTATGAGGACTTGCATTACAAGACAGGACTGTCCTTGCAGATAATTAGATTTATTGTAGTTATCATGTAGGGAGAAATATCCTGAAGCCAGTGGGAATGCAATGAAGTAATGACAGTGACAATAAAGCAAGCAGTTTTATTTAGAAGAAGGAACATAATAAACTGGGCAAAGTATTTGAAGTTAAATATGTAGTGCACCCTAGATTCTGATAAAGCTTTTCTAGGAACACACAAGTACTGGCTATTAAAAAGAGGGAGGCTAAACCCAGAATCAAGAGGGCTCCAGGAACCTGTGTTAGCTAACCTGGCAGTGTGTGCTATTACTAATAAAATCTATTTAGGGGTAGGTTTCAGTTTGCTGCAACCACTTGACAAGTGTTGCACAGTTCTGCCTATTTGCAGAATGAAGTCTGAGAGCTTTTTTCTCCTTTCCTTGCTCATTACTTTTCTTTATTCAGGTTTCAGCAAGATCTTTAAAGGCTTATTTTACAGGTGCAGTTTCTCCAAAGTAAGCCATGAGTCATCCTTGCACAAAGCTGTGAGATAAGACACAGTATCCTAAAAGAAGGTCCTAGATTACTCTTCAAACATTGGGAAACACAAAAGCATAATCTCTTGAAAGTAGTTTATAACTGATTTTTTTCTATGTGTTTTTGAGGGGAGAGGGGGCATTTTTTTGTTCTGTTTTGGTTTTTTGCTGCCAAAGATCCTGGTTATCAATTCATAAAAAAGACCCAAAACCAAACCCTGCATCAGGTGAGTGACAGAGATCTGGATAAGCTAAGCCTGATGCAAATGTAGTGGGAACAGGTTGGTGAAATAAAGGGTCTAAAGGACCTTTACCTCTTCCTCCTCCTGAAGGTCTGTTTCAGGTTCCCCCGAGTCTGTCATGGACTGTTTTGGTGTTTTCCCACAGACTGTGCTTTCCTTCATTCCATGATCTTACTATTTGCACTCAGGAGTTTTGGCTTGAGCAACACCCAGCTGGACTCATGCCCTAATTTTTGTCAGTGCTGTGCCTGTTTATTCTGAGGCAGATGTATTTATTTTATCTTTCTGCTGCTCCTCCCAACAGTAACTTTATAGTCAGGTGAATAGGGGGCATTTTGCTATTGTTACCATCTGCCTTCCATTTTACAAATAAAGATAGTTCACAAGGAAGAAAATAATCCGCATTCTTCCTTTCTGAATTACTCCCTGCTGCAGGTGTAGGACTTTCATGACAAAGCTCTTTATCCTGAATGACCTTGGGGTATTGTATGCTGATATTTTATGGAGATAATTTGTGGTGATGCTTGCTGGTGACTTCAGGAAAGTCAGACTGGGACCTGGCTGCAGAACGCACCTCTGTATGTGGTGGCAGCATCTTAAACTTATATAAGAACAAAAAACACATATATGAGCCAACAAGATTGTCATGTCACCAAAAAAGAAAAAAGAAATAAGTGCTAGTTTCTCCTCCTTTTACTCTCTTCATGTACTTGGTTAGTTTAAGCTTATAACTCTGGGCTACTCTTCCTCCTGTGTGCAAGGGGGAGATGTGCAGTGTAGTAAAAATTTATTTTCCACCTTCTACTATTTACTCATAGACCTACACAGCTGCCTACAGCAGCTACTTCACAGAAAGTGTGTGACTTCCTTTACAGAGGTGGAGGAGGTGACTTACTCTAGTTATTCCAATTAACACATTAGCACTTGCTCGAGATGTTCCAGGAGCACAAGCTGGTCTTCTTCCTCACCATATATGTGTATCTTTACACATATAAATAGATGCCTGAACAGAAAGGCAGCTCTCATAAAATTGTCTTCCAAGGAAAAAAGAATGGAAATTGTAATATATACTGTGCGTAAATGAAAGCCAAAGAAAGAAAAAAAAAAAAGACCCGACCTGAAATCCAAGTTATATCTTTAACTCAGTTGGCTTTTGGTGAGAAAGGGGTGAGGTAGAGCATCATAGCAAGTTATTTGGTGTGATTAATTGCAGTGGTATTTATAATGCCTCCAGTTGCTTTCACAGGGCTGCTACTAAAGAAATCTTTCAGTTGACAGCAAAGTGATTGGTTAATGACAGACATGGGGAATAATTGACAGCTCAGGCAAAACATCTGGGGATGAAATATATTTTGTCAAAGAGCTAAAACCCTTGTGTTGAGAAAATGCATTTTTTCCTCTGATCCATTCTGTCAACAAAATACTTTTCATCAGAAACATCAAAGCTGTTTCATCTGAAAATTTCATTTTTGAATCCCTTTATCTATTCTGTTGACAAAAATTTCTGTCAACTGGCTCAAACCATTGTATTAACAAATTTCTTTTTGTCAATCATGATTTATTCTTTTAGCAAATGCATTCTATAATACTCTGCTTCATTCTGTTCAGAGAACACAAGTCAGACTCCATCTTAATTTTTTAGGAATTGAAAGTTAAAAGTAAATGTAGTGTCACAACTGCTGAATCTATCCACTGATTAGGCTTATTTTAAATATATCCAGTTGAATTAAAGTTTCTGCTGAATAATACACAAGTTGAAGAAAAGAAATTGTAGGTACAATAAAGTCATAGTTCTCAATGTTTTCTTTACAGCTTTCAGGCTCACAATAGAAAGATGATCTCTTATGAGCTGTACTTTAACTGGTTTCTAGATGTTGATGAACTCAAAGTTTATTGCAACATCACTACTTATAAAGAACTACTAAAATAGAAAAAAAATATTGCAGGCACCACTAATGTCTTCAGTGCTAACTTAGAATTAACTGATATAGAATACAAAAGAATTACTTATTTGTTTCTCAAACAAAGAATATATCTGTTTAAAAGCAGAATCATGATGATAGGAAAATGATAAGTAAAAGCTGTAAGTGTAAAATGACAGTAATGTACATTACAAAAAAATTAGTCTTGTAGCTATTCCTTGTACAAATGGAAAAAGAAAAAAGATCAATCAATCACTGGGATGTGCATAGGCCAGCTGACCATTCCAAAATCAAGCGCCCCCAAAATAGTCATTACTTTGATGTTTCTTAATAAATTCTTCTGAATGGAAACTGGAAAATCTTTTAAACTTGGTCAGTCCCCATTTTCTTTGAAATGAAACATTGCTGTGAGGGGGAGACAAGATGGACTCTTACCAGTCTCAACCCAGATTATTCTTTTAAGAAGTCAACTGTGGTGTTATTTCTGCTCACTCAAATATTTTTTGCCATTGTGCATATTTGGAGGGACTTTAAGTCTTGCAATAGGTTGTTGATGTTTTTTATTTGGTGGGGTTTTTAGAGGGTTTTGTTTGTTTGTTTGTTTGTTTCCCTTTGCTTTGTGCTTCCTGCATTCTCCTGGATTAATTTTGCACTTTAATGTCAATTTCCTCTCTGGGGTTTTTGCCCTTTATCTACAGAGGGGCTACAAAGCAGTCACTTTCTATAAAGGCTGCAGTATGCAATCAAGCTGACAGGTCATCATTTATTAGCATCTTTCATTAGAATGCTGGAAATTTGGCATGTTGTTACACTGAAAATATTGTTTGATTGATTGATTGATTGATTGATTGACACTAACCAAAATTTGTTTCTCTATCTATTGTTGCACCAAATATGAGACTAATGAGTTGTATGCAATGTCAATAATTCCTAGAAAAATATGGAGCAGCCAGTCAAGGGAGTGTTTTGCTCAACAATACTTTAGATACTTTAAAACAATCCTAAATTCTTGTAGAATAAGACTTCTTTAGGCTGAATTTTGCTTCCAGAAATGTTAGCCCTTGTCAGAATACAAAAGCTACAAGAGAAAAAGGCAATTATTTCTCTCCTGTGTAGCGAGTCAGAGAAAGCCAACAACTGTACATCTGACAATTATAGCTTCAAGAGAAATATTGGTTTTGAGAAATACATAAACAGTGTAGGTATCCTTGACTCACTTAGCACTAAAGGAGTTTTATTCTCTTAGCCTAGGAAAACTTTATTGACCACAGCTGCCCTAATCACAGAGGAAACTGCTAGGAAGAATGAATGGACATAGGGGAAAAGTGTCATTCCTCAAACAGAAAACTTGATTCTGGGAAAAATCCCCTTTTACTCCAGGGAGTGTGCCTGCCTTTAGTGGAGGATGGACCCTGTTGGAGTTGCTCTGGAGCAGCTCCACAGCAGGTTTGTGTGCATGAAGAGAAGGGCAGTGCCAGGAGTCCGGGCTGTTCCTTGGCTGTGCAGACTCTGAACGGGTGCTTACCCTCGGAAGTCACAAGAACTGTACAGGAAATGCTTCCCTGATGGGGGCCAAGATAATTAAGAGGAAGGAAAAGAATAAATCTGTTCTATGGATTTTTACAGTGGTTGTTCAGTGGAGGCTGATTTCATTATTTCACTGATTTCAATTTAATGTGTTAACACAAAGAAAGGACAATACTGTATAGAGACTCTTTTACATATGAACTAAAAGAGCAAAATTTGATATTTTATGGCTTTTTCCAAAGATCATCAATATTTCACTATTTTACTTAATGAAGGCAATAATCACCCATGTTCTCTACAGCCTAAAGTCTCTCTTCCCTCACCTTCCTTTCCTCTTTCCCATTGACATGAAATGAGAGAGGCAAATGTGAAAAGGTGTACAGTAAGTATATTGTTGAAGGAGAAAGCCTGTACTCTAGTGCATATTTTTAATTTACTGAGGTCCAAACCTCTTATTGAGGCTGGTGGGATTCAGTCACTAATCCTATGACAAGAAAAAGTGGCTTGGAATCAGAATATTCTCCATGAACAATTTTCACAGAGTCTTTGGAGATATGTGTGTGTCTTTTCCTTGGAGAGGTAATTTTCATGTTATTTTTATTAATATAAAATTGCTGGTTCCCCCATTCTCACAGTATAAAACAGTAGTGTTGGGAGGTGGACTAGTCTTCTTCCAATTCACTTTGCCTGGGTAGAAAGAATGAAATAAATATTGCAATTTCTTCCTAACATGAGTGTGTAGAAGTAAAGATTTGGTGCATAGCTTGAAACAGACAAATGAATACACATTTGTACTTGACACAGCCATACCAACAAGGCTGCAGTTAGAAATTATTTTTCATCAAGAAAAGCATTTTCACTTTTATCATGGCACAATTGGGGGAACATGGTGGAGAGGACCAGGAACTGTAGACTTGGATTTGCCATTTTCCTTGGGAAAATGACTTATTTTGTTTCCTTGTCTGCAGTATAAAATAAAGATATTTGCTCTCCCTTGTGAAGTGCTGGCATACCCATAGTATCACAGAATAATTCTCTGTTACAGAAACCACTCATCATAAGAGTTAAATCACAATGGAAACTTGTCTTAAGTTTATATTTATTTTAGTTTCTCCTCTAGGCAGGGTGAACTATGTTCTGTACTCCCAATATGTTATTTTGTTCTGCTGATTCAGTTTGGCCATAGTACAGCTGAAGGAGAAGGTTCTGCACTGTTTTTTAATGGTATATATTTTAAATTTGTTTTTGAAGCTTTTAGCTTTTTGCTGCAGCATTAACAGCAGGATAAAGAAGTACCACGATATGTCCCTGCAATGACCCTGATTTTACTTAAGAACTTTAAAACCCACTGAGAGAAAAACTCTATCTACATCAATTCTCATGATTCCCTAAAATCATCCAGATAGAAAATACAGCCTGCAATACCTGTGAATACATGCATCATTTTGTCCTTCATGATGTATTAGTTGTGTCAAGTGCTGATGAGATCATAGTTGATAGTGGTTGATGATATAGGCTGAATGGGTGGTGAGCTAAAGCTTTTTTAAATCCATCTGTTCCAGAATTCACTCAACTGGATTCAACCCCCTTCTATCTTTTGTCAGCTGATGTAAAATCAGGAACATCTCTACTGAAGGCAAGTCAGTTATGCTGTGTCAAAAAGGTGAAGGTAGGAAAAAATGATAAATTCCTACTCTAGTCTCTTTTGATTAAAGCAAGCTCTGTCACGGAAGCCCATGGAGTTTCATCTGCTAAAAACTCTCAGATCAGAAGCAATTGTGTGCTGACCTAATGCTATCAAACACTATGGATTTTGTTTTTAAATGAGGCTATCATATTCACTTCCCTGAAAACCTTTGTGTTCCTCTTTCTTGAAAATAGTGCCTTTTAATGTGAGTCAAAGCAGCGTTTGCTTCTATTCTTAAGTTACATTGTTTTTTATGTCAACCATCTAGCAATACATTGCATTTTGGTCAGCTGTAATCTAATCACAGAATCATAAAATGTCTCAGCTGGGAAGGGATCCATAAAAATGATTGCTATAGGTCTCTAAACCATTTGAACATGGCTAGTTGACTTAATTATTTATTTCTTCATTAGAGCAAATATTAAAATCTGTAGACTGCTAGGTAAGCACTGAGTGCTGCCAGAATTTCGTTGTGTAGTACACCATTTTCTCATCTTTTATGCATATTTATATAGTCTAGTTGGTTCCTGTGGTGCTGATCTGGGAATCTCAGTCTATTTCCTTTAATTGTGATGCCAGGATGAAATAATATCAGTGGAAATGAGGTGATTATTTAGAAGGAGCTCTATATCTGTCCATATTCATTAGTATGTCCTAACTTGTATTGGGCCCTAGCATTTTGCAAAGTGACTTTTCTTCTTGCTTTGGTATTTAAATCTCCTTGATCAATTGCATGTTACATTGGAGTTTTCTGCTTGTTGTGACAGTTTTCTGTACTCAGTCTGTCTCTCCAACACACAGCATATGTGCACACATACTCCTAAGAAGAAATCATCATTCATCCCTCTCCATAGCATGCATATTGCCCAGTTTTATGCAGACAGAGATGGCATTCTAGGGATTCTCAGTTAAGTTTTAGATAAAACTGATGGCTGTGCCATTTGAACTAATTGCATAAGGTCAGCTTAGGACTTAAACAGCCTTAAAAAGTAAATATTTGACAGGCCTTGGTGGTGGAAATCAACGTGAAATGTGCTGTAAATTGCTTTATTTAGATACCACTTCTGTGCTTATATTTTTGGTCATATTAGGTGCTCTACTAGTGGGATTAGCAACTTTCTGTCTGCCTTCCAGACAGCCATAGAGGGTCTGTATGAAAAAATAAGAATACAACTGAGAGAATCATAGATTTCATAGCACAAGGCTGAAATACTGTGATTTCTGTCACTTTATTTGCATATTTATGCAACATATAAACATTAGTGTTTCAACGTTACTCATCCAGCTTAAATAAGATTCTGTTCCTGAGAATGAAAAATAGTTTAGCAAGAGCTCTCCTTTGTGCACAGTGGGCTTGAATGGCTTAAGCAAGGAACAGATCACTTTTAAATCACAGATGCATTGGAAATATCTTTTACAGTGTAAGCTGTGAAAGAGACAAATTCCATTCTCAGACTTGCTGATACTGCCAGGCCGTCCCAGTTGTTCAAGAAGTAGAATGGATAGAAGGTATTTGGGGGGTTATGAAGCTGCACTGAAGTCATTGCATCATGGGAACATCTTCATTGTATGCGATACAAGACTTGGGGGCAGGATCTTTTGATCTGCCAAATTCCTTTTGCCTTTGTCCTTATGCACCTTTCCAAGTTCTGCTGCTTTGCATTCTTTTTCCCCAACTGTCTTTCTGTGTTGGCTTAGTTTGTGCTTGGACCAAATTTGAGCATTCCAGTGAGTCTGATTGTTTCACTTCTGTGAGCCTATTTCTGTTCTATTATGTTAGTATCCTGTTTTTGCTGAGCAAAGCAGCACAGCAGGTTCAGCAGCTGCCAGTGGTAGAGAACATGCCAGACCAAACCAAGAGCAGCTGTTTCTCTTTTTCCTAGACTTAAAATGGGTTCAGTGTCAATTTTTTATATCTTTCTTGATATTTTTCCTTCCTAACCAAGAATATCTGTGAGAAATAATAAATAATTGAGACTTAAAAGTGACACCTGTCAGTGGACAATTGTGTTTTCACTGACTTGTGGAGAGGATGAAAACAATATATTGAGTCAGGCCAAACTCCCTATTGAATTGTGCCACAAAAATGTTTTGTTCGGCTGCTGTAATACTGTAGATAAACCAAACCATGGAGGCAGATAGATGAGCTAACATGGACAAACCAGGAATCTTCCCCCTTTGTTCCCCTTATCCTATTGGAGGTTGTGAAATTCTGTGTTTCCTCTTGCTGACAAGTGTGTGAGATCCTGTCTGATTTAGTGATGTCTGATTTGTGATGGAAATGCTCAAAGCGGAGAGGAAAGTTGCTTCAAACTATCCAGATTTTCTGACTTTGAGCATTAGACTACTTTGATGTCTTTAAAGAGAGATTGATGACCTTTTTTACACACTGGAGTATTCTAATTGCTTTAAATGAGCTCCATTTAATTGATTTAAATTATTTTAAGTGTCTAATTTTACTATTCAGTGACTTAAGATGTCTGTCATAATAGCTGCTATAAATATACATATTGACTTTCAATAAATGCTTTCCTGTTCTAGCTCATAATCTAAGTGTTGCCTGATATTGGATGGGGAATGTGTCTGTTGACTTGAGGCTTTCTCTTGAGGTCAGCAAGTCTTTCTGTTAGCTAGGACAACTAGATGAGGATCACAAGAATTTTGGGGCAAGGGTTGTCCCACGGAATGTAAACTCTAGTACAGTCTTTCATTTTTTAGATGAATATGGGCTGATGCTCTGCTGAGAAGTTTCCTCTCAGCCTGTGGAGAAGTGATAGGAAGACATATGAGTGATACCAAGGCAGCACAAGGCTTGGCTGGTGCCTGTGGGGATGGCTCCATCTCTCCTCTTGAGCCTTGAAAACGTCTGTTTGGTCTCAATGGCTCTGTGGGCTAAGTGGGGATGGATTTACTTATATTTCTCTGGAGTTAGCAAGAATTACTCTTTGGGTGAGGAAGGGGACTGTGTACAGGGGCTTATTTTGGCTTCAACCTTGCAGCAATTCTCTCATTTTGAGCACTTTTTAAATTGCCATCTGTTTTCTGTTTGTTTATTTTAAAGCTCTCACATTTTTCCCCCGCATTCCCTTCTGGGTAAGTGGGATAAAATGAGTTTGTGTGCTGCACTCTCCTCTCCTCAAGCAAAATACCCAATTGCCACTAGTGACACAGAAAGGCAATGTGTGAGAGTGAGGAATTCTACAGAAATATCGTAGAGCTGCTGTTAAGTACAAGCCAGTAAAGCTTTGGAGACAGAAATGACTTTTCCACCAACTGGTGTGCTCCCCACAGTTCTATCTGCTGCTGACTAGCAATTACACCACTCAGGTACAACTCTTATGTCCAGAGGTATTGCAGGTTTCTTAAGTGGGGATTTTTAATTATTTTTTTTTTTCATTGCATTTGCATAATAATGTCGGCATTGACAATTAGCTCTATTATTACAGCTGTACCTCCCTTGTGGATATTTATTTTTAAACTTAAGTCACCTCTAAGCCATTACTAGCTAAGTGACAATAAGGCCTTTTCGTATTGAATAGGGATGGTTACAAATTAAGAGTTCGCTTCATTTCTTTACAAAGTATTTTTTATATTGTTTCTTCAACTTTCATACAGTGTCCATGAGTGAAAAAGACATTAGGAAAATCTATCATATTCGTTATACTTCCAAAATTACATCCATAGGTTTATAGCTAAAATCCAGCCAAAAATATATGTTGCTTAATGTAAGAATAGGATATGTATTTTACAATGAAATTTCAGCATTTTGTTTGCTTTTGTCTGTCTTTATCTACCATGTTAATGTGAAGCTGAATCTGGAGCTGGAAAGCAAAATAAAGTATTGCTCAGCTGAGGTTTCCCTGAGGTGACATGACCTGGAGATTAGGTTGAGATAAAGTCACATTTTGCTTGATGAAAGTATTCTGCATTACACAGGGATGTTTGTCTGCAGGGATAGGAGTTACACTAAATTACTATTACTGTTCATGGACAAAAGATTTTTTCTCATCATCATCTATTTCATCTCCCTGAGCCTTGCACTTTAGCACTAAAATAGCTACTGCTGAATTTCTTGTTATTTGTGAGAATTCATAGCTGATGGATCATTCCAGTGACTTTGGACAAACTACAACATTGCTATTTTACCATCTGACTTGCTGTGTCCTTCTTGCAATTTCCAGCATGCCTTGACGAATTTATATTCTGTACTTGCATGATCAGGGTCATTGAGGCTTTGGTGTAGCTGGTGAAGTTGCATATGGACATTCAGGTTTAGTTCACTGTTTATAAAAAAAAGAAAATTCAAATTTACATCCTAGCTAAAGCACTTTCCCCCCCAACTTGAAAGATTTCTAAAACCAGTTTTCTTTCCAGGTTATGTGACTGTTCATGTGTTATATTTCTACTTTTAAATTTAAATTGAGAAGAATTATTAGTTACATTATTTTGAAAAATAATTAAGGAATCTGCTGTCAATACAAGACAATAGAATGAAAGAAATTTGCATTATAAATGGAGACTGCTACTATAAGAATACATACTGCATATGACAGAGATAATTCATATGACAAGAACGGACAATATAGGCAATAGCTAAATGAATTCAACATGGGGATTTTGGAAAAGGTTCACATTGGTGAATGAATAAAAACACCAAACAAAACAAGCAAGAACCAACCCCAAAAATAAACTAACCCCCCACCCAAAAAAAAAAAAAAAAAAATCAAACCTATTAATTTCTGTGTGATAAAGACAAAGCAATACTGAAGACATTAAAAAAAAAAAAATCTATTGAAAGAATATCTACATCTGATTTGGTAGCTTCTCCAGGAAGTAGAATATGCACTGCTCCAATATGTTGGATTTTTTTTTCACTCTCTGATTACATCATGCCCCCAGATTGTTGATATTCCCTCACAATGATGTATAAAAATGTGTGTATTTTATACTATACTTATACCTGATTATCTTATCTTACATGAGATAGTAAGAGGGGAATTAGTACTCTAAGTTAACCTATTTTAAACCCTTGATTTCTGTGATTTTCTAAATGGTGTTTGAATTCTCCAAAGCTACAACAAAATCCAGTTTGGTTTTATGTTTTGAAGGGTTTTTTTAGAATTATATTCAAATAGTTAACAGAACTTCATTTAAAATATATTTATACCCTCAATGATCATTTTGCTCTTGCAATTCTACATTCAGACGTTCAGTGGTGAAATGATAAATGATTACCAGCCTCGAATGGAATACTCATTGTTTTCTCACATCTGATTTCACTCTGGGTATTTTGGAGCATAGGGCATAATCAAGAGTTATTTTCTAGGAACATTTCCTGGCTTGACTAACCAGTGAACAGTAAATTGTTTTTAGAAGGGTTAATAGTCTGTTATTTTTTCAGTTTCTAGATTAGATCTGATCTCAGATACAATCCAACATAAATATTTGAGATTACAGGGAAGTGCAGTTTACCATAAATCTGGTAAACCTATTCCTCCCATTTTCCTCAAGGTCTACCATGATTTATTTTTGTTCCCTGGTTCATTCCAATTTCATCTGGATCTTGAGGTATATTTACCTATACACTTTCTTGTCCTTAGATGATTCTTGTTGAAGATGCTCATAGAATAAACAAGTTCTATGACTTGTTGATGTGAATGAAAATGCTCTTTCAGTACTTGCAGTAGGACCTGGCTTGAGGGGACAAATGTGATTCTGCACTAAAGCACAAAGTGATGGAGGTCAGGGGGATGCCCACAGGTTGCAGCATCATGAAATCCTGTTGTGGGTCTGGCTGGGGATGCAGTTCTCTACTTCCTTTTCGGTACATCAAACAGAGTGAGGTGTTTCCAAGGAGCACAGCCCGCTGGATTTGTGGTGTTCTCTACAATGTCTCACAGGTCCAGTCCCCCTCTCTGGCCCTCCCATGGGGCTGTCTTGAGACTGCAGTAAAAATAAATAAAAGTAGCTCTTAAGATTTGCTTTCATGCCCCTTGATAGAAGAAGCCCCCTCTGTGATGCACTGGTCACAGGAGGGGATGGGAATTGTCTACTCCATTGGCAACTGTAGCCAAAGGAAGTGGAGCAGATATGCAAAATATCCAGTCTGGCAATTCAGCTTCATTCTACTTTTTCTTCATTAAAATGTAGGTTCATGATACTCCTTTTACCTACTCCTTAGAATGATCTCAGTTTGGAAAGGACAGATTCAAGTTCATAAAAATGGCAACTTAAAAATATACTTTTAAGATCATTTACTTGTCTTTTTCTGTAAAGCACTGCATTTCCATTGAATTTGATTTGTGAAATCATTCTTTCCTGGCTGTTGCTAGGACAACAAAAGCAGTATTGCACATCAGTACAAATAGTACATTGTATCTATTAGCCTTCAGAAATACTGCTAACATAATCAATATCAAATATATTGAATATGTTAGATTTTAAAATTACATTTACAGTGGAAAACAATTTTATTTTCAGTGTACTTTAGCATCTGTATGGCTCTATATTGATTTTTATTTCAACTCTCATGTTCTGGTGTCTGGCTTAGACATTATATTGGTATTCCCTCTGGAAATTCAGCTTTTCTATGTAAGAGGTGTCATGCTGAATGGACATAACTTATGACTTAGAAGAACAGTTACTATTTCACTGCATTTGGAAATCCAAAAGATTTGGAAGACTTTCTATTGTACATATGTAAACCTTTTCCAAGATGTGATTTGAATGAAATTATTCTAATCCTGAAAAAATGGCTGCAAGGGACCAGAAGCTTCCCACTGCGTGCCCTGCAAAATGAGCTTCTGCTGATCTGACTTGGAGTTTGAGATCACCCAGCATCCATCTGGATGGGAGGGAATTACAGAGAGGCTCATTTGGGAGTTTGAACTCTTTCAGATACAGTAAATAATTAAGAAAGCTCTTTAAAACACACCAGCAGTATTTAAATCCAGGTGCTCTGAAAAGTGTTTAAATTCAGGTGCTGCTCGGATTAGGCAGTTTTTGCAGAATTATTGTATCACACTGATAATGTCATCATGGTTGAGTTAACACTTAGACTGAGTGGCAGGTGCTAGTTTTATGTCCCTTAATTGTTTCTTCTAGGATTTAAAAGCAGTTGACAGTTAGATATGAGAGAATGCTAGTCCATGTGAAAATAAAGAGGCTCCATACTCCAGTTTTATATTTTTGGAATGGTAAAATTATACTACTTCTGCACAGCTTGGAGACAGGATCCTATTGTACCACAGGCAATGTTGTTATCCTACTGCTTTCATAGCTAAATACATTATAAAGAGATCTCTAGCTCTCATGGAGAGAAAATTTAAACCTGCTCTGAACTTAAAACATGCACTAAGGGTTAAGTGTATGAACATGCACAAAACATTGAATCAAGAACCTCCTCATTGCTAGAGCCCAACCAACTCCTAAGCCCTCTAAGACAGTTTCTAGCTCAAAGTTTTCCAGCTGAAGGGCACTTAATTTCCTCATTTTTAAAAAGATGTGGGTCAAGAGGCATCAAAAATCTTTCATGGCAGACATCAAATTTCACATGCTTTCCACCACCCATACGTGATATCATACATTACTTCATGTATTTGATGAGCTTTTAATGACAATTAATTAGTTAATTAACAGTATTTTTACTTTTGGCTTGTGAAGTATTTCATAGCATCAAAATGTGCAATTGTTTAGGGATTTCTTGTTTGTTTATTCATTTGGGGTTTTGTTTGTTTGGGTGTTTTTTTTTTGTTTGTTTGTTTTAAGGGGGGATTAGTTCCGAGATTTTGTTTTAAATCCATGAAGAAGGAAACAGAAGTTTTATAGTTTGGGGTTTTCTCTGTCAGGTGTTTAGAGATGCTGATTGCCCTCAGCTTTTACTGAATGCAGTGGGAATTGTCTCAGGGCATATCAGGATCAAGCCATTAAATCATTATACAAAATACTTTAATTGAAAGTGTTGTCTTGGCTTCTCAAAGGAACCTAAATGTATTAAAATTCAGGAGAATGTGGGCATCTAGCTTCTTTTCACTCTGTTCAAGATCTCGGCCAATGTTCTCTAAATAAATTAGAATTTTACTTGTTTCTGACCAAAATAATAATTTTTCCATTTCTCGATGGTTATATAATAGTAATTTCTCTGCTTTTGTGTGCTAGTGTGCTCAGGCCAATAATGGATTCTTTGATGCAGCTGTCTTGAATTCCATTTACTATGTTTCTGGCTGTAGTTTCAGTTCTTTGTAGAACACAGTGTAGGGAACCTATCTTAAATGTCTGATAAAGTACATTATTTTTGTACAGAGGAGACACCTTTTTTATTTGCACATAGTTTGGCCTTCATTTTAATCCCTAATTTTCCAGTAAGACTGAAGGTAAGAATGTCTGATTTAAACCTTTTTTTCCCCTTGGTGTTGTACTGTCACTTAACAGAAGAGCTACTGAGAACATTCTGTTCTGTTTGACTTAAAAAACCCAGCAAACAAAAAAAAAAAACAACTTGTCAGGTTCATAGCAGCTTGTAATGACTCATAAGAATCCTTGTGGAAAACAACCAGGTAGATTTTTATGAAGATATCCAGTGGGATTTTATTTTTCTGGAGGCTTCATGTCTGCAGTGTGTGTATGAAATCTGTTTAAAATAGACTCATAACTATGTTTGCTTCATCACTGATGAAACCCAGGTCTTTTTTTCATTACAGACTTGCACAGGTTGAAATAAGGACTATGTGTGAGTAAATGCAACTTTGTATTACAATGCTAGTTAATTTAAATATAAATCTAAACATGAATTGTTCTCTTTTCTGTGGAATGAAATTTCTTCCCCTATAGTATTGCAATTTATTGTTATTTCAATCTTATTGAACCTTTTGTGCTCTTTTCAAGTTTTGAAGCCAAGTGAAATTCATGAACCTTTTTCTCTTTGCATAGTTATTATTTTGTATTACTTGTACAGTCAGTTCATTTTTTTCTGTGATGTCCTTGTTAAGGAAAGACGTGTAAGTATCATCTCTATATAAAGCTGGATTGGCAGAAAGAAGGAAGAAGAAATTAGATTGTCCCATTGATCTTCTCCCCGTATTCTCTCAGTTTCCATTCTGTTTGCTCTCTAATGCATTTTGCTCCCTGGTCCTTCCTTTATCTTTTCTTGCATTCTGCTGTTCTTGAAAAAGTTTTGAATTCAAGAAGAGTTTCTGAATCTACAGTTTAAGTGGGTTGGAAACCACTCTTGTCTAGTGCATTTTGTGGGAGTTCAGGAACATGCAAACACTGTCAAATGCTGAAGCATTTATATCCAAGTCCAGGAGCCACTGACAGGGTTTTCTGGTGGCAAGTGCAACTAAGGCATAACAACACTCCAGCCACCTTATTTTTTTCATGCATGCATTCTGAGTGGCTTGATGAAGTAGAACAGTTTTAACTACTTCAGGAGCTATGACTGCAGGCATTAAAAAAAAAAAAAAAAAAAAAAAAAAAAAATCGAACATTTTACTATAATAGCATAGTGTGCTGTTTCTTTTGTGGAGAGCACAGAAATAGTGACTGGTGTTGTTCAGTTCAGCATTTTATTGGGTGCAGGTCTTGAACTGGCATAGACCAGGTTTGTTCTTCCAAGCTTTAAGCAGACTCAGGAAAGGAACCAAATATAACATGGTTATTAACATTCCTACTGTGGGGGAGGTGGTGTAAATCAGTATGATTCTGCAGCTGGTTTCATGGAACCAATTTGCACCATTTTTTATGGCAGCAGATATAAAACCAGGGAAGTTTTGGAATAAATCTTATTGAGCCAGATGACAATCTAACTATGAGTGGTTGAAAAAGGGTGACTTTTTAGCCAAGTCTTTGTTTTGGGTTTCATTTTTTTTTTTTTTTTCCTGTAAAGGCATATCCTTAACTGTACACCTTAAAATATTTACAGTAGCCATTGTGACAAAAGTAGCTATACTTTGATTTTTACAGTCAGAACATCTCTACTTGCTCTGCATTATAGAGCATAAAAAGATTTGTAACAATGAGTGGTGTTATTTGAGCATTTCTTGTGAAATGATTTGAGCTGGTCTTCCATTGATAGAGTCAAATCTGGCATGAAATTAAATCCAATTCAAGAACCTCATGAATAGCAAGGGAATGTCTGGCCACTAAAGTCCTCGCAATTACCTTGTGGTCTTTATAGGATGGGTGTCCTGAAAACCAAAGTGACAAATCTGTCTGTGTTTGAGTGGTCATCTATGCCTCAGTAAGCAGACTTTAAAGACAGGTTCTAAAAGCCAGAGGCACTCAGATGGACTCCATTAGAAAACCATTCCATTTCCCTTCATGGTCGGAAGATTTAGTATCTTAGGGGCTTTTGCTCCCTAGTCAATAGTAGTGTTTGATAAAGGGGAGGGAGAAGATAAAAAAAGGGGGGGGAGAATGCAACTTGAATTCCTAGTACAAAGACTCTGTGTGTAATATATTTAACTGTCAAGAACCTTTTCTTGTGAGTAATGTGCAAGCTCACAAGTAAGAGAACTGAAGTTGTCAAGAGCTCTTGTGGTCAGGTTGTTGTAAGAGACGCATCTGTGACAGGTGGTATTGTGAGTGTCTCCAAACTATATTTTCCTTAGATTTGTGTGAGTATTGGTTTATTTATATTTCATTTTTATGCAGCTTTTATTTTGTTTCCTGGATTTTTGAAACAATATGCCAAGACCTGGAAAAAATGTAATGTTCCTCTGGACAGATGTCAGAATCCCAGAGAAATCTGGGGACCGCCAGTGGAAATATGGTGTTCATGTAAATAGGTGCAAGGCAAAAGGAGTGAGGATCCTCACACTGTACTGCCACAAAATTCCCCAGATGCATCAGCTAATGTAGTGGCCAAATTCAATCCCCTTTTTCCTCATTTTGTGCTCATTCCCCAAATGCAGAACATAGCACTGCTGAAGTTCTCTGGCCTTTCATTTTCACTGTGAGATTGGAATTTGGCAGATAAAATATCACATAACAAGCAAACTTCATCCTACTATGTGCATTTTCTCCCAAAGCTGGGCTGGGCACATAACAAACCCTTTCTGTATAGAGGGTTTCTTCTTTAATCCTCTGTACAACCACATCTCTTTCCAGACCTTTGAGAGCCTGAAGGCTGCTATTTGGGGCTCTCCTCTTTGGTAATGCAGCAATATAAATGCTTCTAATACCTGAGATAAATGCATCACTCCAAATTTCAATATCTCAAGAAGAGCCTGGTGTTCTGAATGTGGACACTCGCTGCTGAACTCTGACATCGGGCGTTGAGCTCTGCACTGTGGATAATGCAGACAAAATAGTCTCCAGGTGCTTTGCTGGCTTTGCTCAGATTCAGCCTATGGAGCCGTGTGTCAGGCTTGATGCAAACTGCATTATAAACACTCTTTGCTTCTGCTGACAGCAGAGAAACCACTCTGGGATAAACACCAGCATTAGCGCAAAATGTCTCTGAAGAATTCAAGTATTTCATCAAAAGATTTATCTTTTGGTTTCTGTGGTTGTTTAAGGCTGTGAAATGACCCATAGGCAGAAGCTATGTGATGGATAGTCCATCAGTATTTCATATCACCCAGCAGCCACCCTCTAGAAAGGGAGACTGGAATTAAAAGGTTAATATTTGTTAATAGCTAACGCTTTTGTAGTCTCAAAGTTCCAGTTCCTGAGGGAGAAGAAAAAAATTGATTTTACAGAATATATTTTAGAGTTTTGACTTGAAAAGCATATTTTATTTGCTTTGTTTCCTTTCTGAAAAATCTCAGTCCAGGAGAGAGCTGGTGCTACTCTAAGCCCAGCAAGTGCCATTAAATCAAGGCAGTATTTTAGCTCTTCAGCTGCAAGCCTGTCCCTTAGTCCTTAATTAGTTAATGACTAAAATTAGATGGGCTGGTCAACGATTGCAAGGAAAGTGGAAGCACAGTTTATATTTGTATTTCAGTCAATGTCGGCATTAATGAGTTAATTTATTGCTGTTGGTGCTACAGATAAACCTCTATATCATCTTATATAAGCACTGAAATTGCCTGAGAGAAAGGGGTCCCAGGTAATAACTGCATTTCCACACTTCAAGCCCTCATGAGGAACTGAGTCCTCTCACTTCCCAAACAGTTACACAGGGCCCTTCTGCAACACAGGGAAAACAAACTCCCAGCCAGTCTAATTCTACTGAAATCAATGAAATACTAGCAGCAGAATGATTTGCTCTATTTTGAAATTATGCTTTGTATTCCAGACCCCTTTTTCATTTGATATAGTGAAAAGGGCATTATAATTCCTTCAGCTGATCCAAGCATGAGTCTACTATTGCTTCCTGTTGTTAAAGCCTTGGTAGCTTTGTTCAGACTAATATAATTATTCTTTACACTCTATTGATACTTAATATTTATTAGCAACTGCATTTTATAATGTGAACATCCATCTTGATCTTATTTATAAATCAAAGCCGATAAAATATCATTATAACAGTATCAAGATTAGAATCACACCCTGTATGTGTCAGTAATGTTTCATTAGAGACCAGAGGTTGTAAGTAGTATTTTTCAGTGGCAACTGGTGTGACACAGAATTTTCAAGAATTCTTATCACGGACTTTGGATAGACTTATATGAATATGATTCATTATTATGTTACTGCTTAAGACTGCTGCCCAATGTTTAGAATTCCCAAGTAAATTTGTGTATTACTTTAGTATTGGCAAATTTATTTCAGGATTACACTGTTTTTTTTTCTGTTATATATAATGCATAAAAAATTAACCATACTCGACTAATTAAATATGTGTTAAAATAGAGAATTATGGGATTATGTTATTTAAAATGCAAACTATTATAGAATACATTTATTTCTATGAAAATATACTTAATGGACAAAAGAAAAGGATGAAAAAATACTTGTTATATGTGTTGTTAAAAAATTTAGCAGAGGTGGACTGGGTTCTGCAACCTTTTTTCCAAATCCCTTTTTTATTACTCCTTGACTAACCCACTGATTTCAATAAAGATCACTTGGACGTTAAGTTTGATAGTGTGAAAAAGGGTACCAGAACCTTTCTCAGGGGGCAGTGGTAACTACTCTTACAAGAAATAATTCTATGTTTCACGAGATTTACTACATATTTTTTTTATTTCTTCCTGCTCATACTCTCCTTCTCTCCAATAGGAAGGTCACTGTCTCTCATTTTGATTTGATTCCAGGGAAGTTGAGAGAATTGGCAGTCATATTATGTGGCCAGGAAAACACAACATTTCGAGGGTGTCTCAAAAGAAAATACACAATCACTTCTGTCACACAAGCTGCAGGTGGTACCATGGACACCAACATTATCATCACAGCAGAACTGATAGCAGCCAAAGCTCACCCTGGAATCACAGCTGCTTTTCATCTCACCTGGGCTGGTACTCTCTTAAAACGTAGTCTTATCTTTAATCACTTTTTTTTTTTTTTTTTGTCAGAGGGAAAATAAATGGAGGAAGAAAATGGAAAGAATTTGGCAAAAAATATTGGAGCTGAAAAGTTACTGGAGCTTGACTGTGAGGTCTCTCAGCTTTTCAGCATGAGGTTTTCTGTGGGCACAGGGGGTGCAGAGGCCCCTGCTGCTCTCCCAGAGGAGCCAGGTCCCCAGGAATTCAGAGCTTCTCATCACCTCTCCTCTGCAGAGGCTGTGTCCAAGCTGGAGACATGGGAGAGTCACAGTGCACCGATTAGGCTGTGTCATTCTGCATTTTGTTTGGAGGAGAATTTCATTGCTCTCTGACACTCAGTAGTGGGAGAGGAGTGGAGCAAAACCAACCACCCCAAAATGTTTTAAGGTTCAGCCATAGTCCTTCTTTCCTACAAAAATAATTCAAGACCAAAAAGTAGCTCTGAGGATGCTTATAGGCATTTTCTTTTCCCATTACTCTAGGCTCAGAGTTGCATCTCCCCATGATAATGTTGCAGATAAATTAAGATTTTCACAAATGGCTTCTAATGTTTTGGCATTTCAATTTATATGGTCACAATGAAATTCAGATTGTCACTTCTTTAGTGCTATTTCCTTATTTTTATATATTCTGTAATAGATTGCCATCTGTCAGCTGAGTTGCAGTAAACTGAGTGAAAAGAAGATCCAGAGTCCATGGTAATTTAACTGTAAATCTTAGAGTAAAATTCCTGGAAAGGGTTAAGGGTTGTCTGCTGGCTCCTGACAAAGATTTGGAATGAATGACACATCCTCTTATTATTTTCTTTGGCTAAGAAAAACAAGGGAAAAGAGAGTGGAATGGGAAGAGATGGGACCTACCGCCCTTTCTGGCGGGGGCAGGTTTGATCCAGTGTTTTCTGTTACACTAATGATTTGTTTGCCAAGGAAAAGGCAGAAAGCGGATTGGGACGGGACCTGCTTCCTGGGTAGGTGGGATAGTCTCAGCAGGCACCTACTCCACCCAGACCTGGCTGGCATGGCTGAAATCCTAGCAGAAAATGTAGGATAAACCCAGATGTAAACCTCATTGGAGGTGATACTTCAGCAATAATAATGAGACAGTCCACAGAAAATATAATTTAAAAAAATAAGACATATTTTGAATTGTAGAAGGTTTAAGAGTAGAGGTTAAAGAGAGTGGAAGACTGTCCCTGAGAGACAAGAGAAAAATGCAGATTTTTCTTCATAATATTCTCTGAACTTAAACTCAGGCATAGAGTCCTGTAAAGTCCAGTGGGAATAATTTGCTTCTTTGCACTTGTCTGATATTTTTCTTTCAAAGTGGTTTTTTTTTTTTTTTTTTTTTTTTTTTTTAATTCCTTTCAGAGACATTGCAGACCCAACTCGTGTCTCTTTACATCTGTGTGACATTGATTTTCTTTCTTAATGAATTACATGGGATTTCTAGCTGATTCATTCCTGTACTACCATTGTCCCTAGGTTTCTCGAAATTTTGCAAGGGAAAGGCACAATCCACAGCTTGACTACAACTGGGGTTAATGCTAGAGGCCTGTCACAAGTATTTTAATTAGGAGCAAACACAAATTAATTTCCAGGATAAAATACTGATATATCTTACCATGGGTCTTTAGGGGGTCAATAGTTTCATGCTTTGCCAGGGATGAGGGCTGCTAATGTTAACATTGATTAAAACACTGAAGATAATACTTTTCAGATTATGGTATATGTCATAGTCTTTCTTCTGGCAAGATGATGCATTTAGTTGCTGGCTGCAGAGGTAATTACCTTATGGATATTACCTTATGGCTATTATGGAGAATAAGTGATTTCTGCCATAGGGATGTCTATCTGTGCATATGGGGCACTGTATATCTTGTTGGTACAGAGAAAGAAATAGGAATTTTTGTGTATGCCCATATACATATATGTAAAAAGAGAGAGGCAGATTGATTCTTGCATCAGAAAACATTTAGCTGTTGACAGAAGCATGTTGCTTTTACACCAGCTGACCTACATGAATGAAACCAGTGCCTAAGGGTCCAAACCAACAGGCATGAAGGTGAAAATTAAGATGTCTAACTGGGGCAATGTGTAACAGAGGATATGGGATCTAGTCAAAGCTGAGAATAATATTAAATCAGTTGTCCTTGAGACATGCTCTGAGAGCTTACAAAATACATAGGATAATTTTGTTGCAATAGTTAATGTATGTATTTAGCACCTAGCGAGACTAGATATTTTTATAATCTTTGATTTATGCTTTCTTTGGTTAATCTGTGTTTGATTCTAGGTTAACTATGAGCCATTGATTCTAATACTAGATTTAGCTTGAAATTTGTACTTTTTGGAGGGTTTACTCTGATTTAGGGACTGTGCACACAGATGTTTCTTCCCTTTTTTCATCTATATCAAATCAAAGATATTGTCTCTCCCTATATCTTTTATTTGGTTGTCTTATTCTCAATGTAGCCTATCTGTCAGAGAAAAAGAAACTACAACAAAACAGGTGGTAATAGATTCCAGGCAAGCCAGTCTTCTGGTGGTTCCCCTTATCACATACTATCTTTTTCTCTCCTTGGCCCCGGGTCAGCTCCCACCCAGGAGAGGAGCTGTTCTCTGCGTGCTCCAGTGATCTCCCATCAGTGCAGCACCGGGACTCCAGCAGGATCCCTGAGGCACGGCCAGCTGCAGAAGAGAGGGAGGGGGCATGTGACCTCACCCTCAAAGCCAGACCAGAGCCTTGCTTGGGAATTAGAACAAATGGAAGTGCAGTCTGAAGGGCAGTGACCTTTAGAACACCCCATAGTTGTGAAGATAGATAGGCGATTGAGTTATAATTCTTCCTGGTAATTCCATGCAGGTTTTTATAGAGAAAAGTTCATTTGTTGAACACTTATTTAGGGGGTTTGGAGAATTGGCAGATAACTACAGACCTTCAGTGTCAGAGAACCTCCAAAGCAATTAGTGTAAAGCACATCTGTCTCAATTATCTCCTGAGATCATGCGGTATCACATGGGCATATGGGCAAGAAATAATTCTTTCAGAGTTCCAATAAAACATGAGTAGTATTAAGGACATTCCTTTGACCTAAGAAGGAAATTCTTCTGTGGGTGATGTGAGAGGTTATGCTCATAGGTAATGCTTGTAGCATGGCAAATACAGATGCTTAGGAGCTAATTTATTGAAACTACTGGAAAAGGGGTCACTTCATCAATCTTATAATGAAAAAATCATTTACGGGAAGAGCTGATGAAATTTTAAAATCATGGGGTTTTTTTATATTTTACTTAATAAAAAAAAAATAGTTGCACTTTTGAGACCATGGGGGTGTCCCTCCTCCTTGGGGGCCCAGAGCTGTGGGGACCTTGGGGTGGCACAACCTGTCCTGCTGCCCCAGGAATGGAGCAGCACAGGCTGGGGGTGGGGGCATATTCCCAATGGGAATGGCATAAGGCCAGGTCAGGATCAGGCCCAGTCAGGGTCAGTAGGGTCAGACACAGCCCCAGGTGAGGCAGGTCATGGCTAGGTAACACAGAAAATAATATCATGGATTTTGTGCTGGCAATGATTTGTCAATATTTTTAGCCATTCTAAAAGCTACTCAAGTAGCTTAATAATATCCCATCAGATCTATTATAAAATGTATCTTTTCTTTATTACAACTTCTTCCTGCTGGTACACTGTGTATTTGATAACCTATGCATTGATACACACATATGTATATATTTCATCTACTGTTCTTCTGTTTTCTTTTTGCTAATCAGTTTTGCTGGTGGTAACATCAAGTGAAGGAAAACTGTCTCATTGCTTACTCGCCCTCTTCAGCTCACACATAAGGGGAGAAAAGAGGTTCATTACAA
The DNA here is from genome assembly GCA_032173965.1 of Sitta carolinensis. Classification (NCBI taxonomy): domain Eukaryota; kingdom Metazoa; phylum Chordata; class Aves; order Passeriformes; family Sittidae; genus Sitta; species Sitta carolinensis. The sequence continues at coordinate 17,223,094 of CM063292.1, read as the reverse complement.
TTCTGCAAGTTTATGAAGCTGAGAGGCAACACAATTTATAGATTGATCACAATTGCAGGTGTAGTGTCTCAGTGATCAATGCTGAAACATGTTTCTGGAGGCAGAAATTTGCTGTGCATTTAAACCAAACATAGTTCACTGTGTCTTCTGATCTCCAGTAAGAGTTTAGAATGACATGAACCTTAGAATTATAGCTGCAATGGTCATAGCAGTGCAGAGAGAAAAAAAACCAACTGTATCAGGGTATTTATGTGTTGTCAGATACATTTTTCAAATGGGGATTAAATGATCAGAAGTTCAAATTTCAGGAATCTGCTTAGTTTAATATTAACATATATTTGAAACGGATTTTGTTATAGCTCTATGGAGGAGAGAGTTTGGAAGCAAGTTTCTCTTTCTGTAGGCACAATTTTTTTGTTAACAGCTCATATGAATTATTTTGATCCATTAAATCTACACTGTTTATCTCACACAAATGTGCAGAAGACTGAAAAAAAACCCATTGTACAGCAGTGTGAAACTTGTTTCCTGTGGAGAAAGGAGAGAAAATTCATGTTTCCATATCTGTGGGCTGCCCTGAGTGTGCAGTGATTCATCTGGTTATTATCAGAGCACCAGAGACAGTGCTCTATTAGAACCAGTGCCTTATCATCACATTTACAGTTGCCCTTTGCTCAGAGATTCTTTCATGGCAGATCACGGTATCCTTCTCAAGCAGAAATAATGGCGAGGGAAGAGATCCCTTTTGTTTAGCAGTTACATTCAATAGCTCTGGGGCCAAGTGATGGTGTTTAGTAATCAAAGGAAACGCAGCAGAATGTCTTTGCTCTGCTCCCATCGAACTTCAAACGGCTTCCTGCAAAGCACTGACTGTGGATAGGAGTAAAGACTAATTTTACTGGTGTAGTTTGAAGAGATGCAACATAATTAATTATTTTTTACAAGGAATGATTGATATTTCTTTGCCTTGTCCACTCACTATCCAAATAAAATCCATTCCATTTCTATTTTTCATTCCACAGCAGGTACAAATAATGATCTACATGCCTCAAACATCTCTTGATGTATCAGCTCAAGTCTTTGTCTTCTTTAAAAACACAGCAATTTGTAATTAGGCTTGATTTATGTATGCTAATGAGTCACATGTGTCTGAGAACTAAGGGAGAGGCAGTAAAGATACAAGATAGGTAAGCAGAAAAAGTTACCTGTTGGCCTTTGGTTTGTGTTGGTTTATTTTCCCTACTTAATGTGATGTTCTTTCATGCTAATTTGTGGAACAATATTAGGCTTTTAGTCATTTCTTGCCTAAATCAAGATTCTTGGCTGACATGCAGATTCCTTCAGGCTATAATAGTAGGAAATTTCATGCAGGTGTGTGATTATTCAGCTCAGCTGAAGTGCTCTATAAAACCCAGTGTCTGTGGCAAATTAAATGTGGGGAATTTAGATTTTTTACTAAGTGGTAGAATGAGAAGATGCTTCTTGCTATGAAATCGCAGATAGAAGAATTTATTGGAAGTAGCTATTTTTGAGAGTCTAGAAGACAGTAGAGAAATTTTGGAAGTGACTGGAAAATCTATACTCTGCAGACATTAAAGTTACTCACTGAGAATATCTCTTTTGAGAGGGAAAAATATTTTTGTGTCTTAAGCCATTTAACTATTTTTCTTTATAATGTGAAATGTGCCTGAATTTGTTTCATATAATTGTAGCACTTACTTACAGATCAATTGACAAAATGTATGGATAAAAGATAGTATCAGGAAAATGTTTAATATCCAAAGGATGTGTATAGTACAGTTTGGAACTCTGGGGAATACACAATGTTGCTGTGAAAAAGCATGAAAATTCCAGCAGTCTAGGTATCCAGTTAGGGTCACTGCTGCCAAAACTGGCACATGCAAGGGAAATGTTTCCTGGACAGAGAATTTCTTTATATATTTTTTTAAATGAGATTGAGCCTCAGAAGTGGAGCTGTTGGAAGAGGAATTGGATAAAGTTCCTGTTGTAGATGAGGTCAGGATATAGGGCTACCTGAACTGAATCCAGTACATTTAATGAAGCTACTGCCTAGTGGCTGAGATCTACAAACTCCATTATTAAAGCAAGAAAAATGTCTAGCAAAAAGGGGGAAATTTGGAGAAGGATTTATGCTGGTGCTACACTCGACCAAGAAAAAATAAATTATTTCCTATCTGTCATTACACTGACAATAGAGTTATTCCCTACATTTTCAACATAAATTTCTAGTTATTTTGATTTGTGCTGGCTTTTGCTTCATATTTACCCTGGATTTCATATATCACGTTTCTAATATATCTTGAAAAGCAGTTAAGTGGTTTAAAATCAGCAGGTTTGAGGAGTCTGGTGAAAAGCAAATTTTCAAGTTCTATTTATTCTAAAATGACTGGTCTAGCCATAGAACTGATGAGCACAATTTTTCATAAATCAGCTGTGTAATGCATTGGTGGTTTTGAACCATTCATTGAATGACTGCATTGAACAGTTTGGCTTAAAACTTATTGGATAACAGCAATGATTTTAATTCTGTATATTCTATGCTCAATGGACAATTATGAAACTGCAGATTCTGTTTTCACTTATCACTGAGACACTATTTGAATTTTGGAATTAAATTATTCTTTAGGTAGCTTGGTTCATATTGTAATTTATTCATAACCACTAGAAATCAACATCTCTAAATGGTGCTGAATCCGTAATCCAAAATATGTTACAGCAGGAGATTGTCAGTCTTTAGTTGCTGACTTGATTGCATAGGACTTTGACAAGCAGATGTTACTAGGGAGACATTAGCATCCTAGGTAGCTTTTTTATAAAACTTATTTATGGGTAAACATTCTTCATTTCTGAAATATAATCTTATTAAAGAAAATTCCATTTTTTGCCTTATGCTCCCATTATCTGTTTTTGTACAAAAGTGGGTTGTATTTATTTTTGCTGTTATGCAAGATTTGAAGCAAATCTCTGTGGTGGTAATACATTCTTCTTTGATCAGATAAATTCTTTTTAGGCTTTATCATAACATATCCACAGTGAAGTCAGGTTCTTTTTCAAATTAAAATACTATGAAAGGATTTTGACAGTTACAGAAGTGAATGCTATCTACACTTAGTAACTAGGACACACAAACCTTTTGCTGTCCAGATAATCTTACAGAATCATTTCATTACAAAATGTCAGATCAGAAATAGCATTTAGTTTTCTGCATGCTGCTTGTTACCTTTATAGAGCGAATATATTTGCATTTTCCAAGCTTTCTTCATAATGAGAGATTTTTCATAGAGAACATTGTATCTGTGCTGTGGTCTGATTCACTTATCAAGCACTTGCTGTGTTCCAGATAATTTTAACAAGTGTGATAGCATGTAACAGTTAAAGAGCATGGCTTCACAATTCCTTCAATCCATTGGATGAGTCCCCAATGATAGCACACACTCTATGTGTGCAATGAAAACCATATAAAACCATATTGCAATTTGCACCTGCTATTAGGGTCTCTGTTAATACAGCTTCCTCACATGAATGACAAGTAGAAGTGATTTTTTTTCAGTTTCACCCTCCTTGCTTTGCTACAGAGATGATGTTGGGGCAGGTTTAACAATCATTTTTAGAATCTTAGTACTCTACATCTGAATTTTATTCATCAACTTGTATTGCATTTTTATGGAAATTATTACTTCTGTCTAAACTATCTCAAAATACATTTAATATTACTCAAGATTTATATAAGATAAATATATACTTAGGACTTTATTTCAAAACTGTAATGCACATTTTTGCTCAGTAGTTTTGTATAGTCTCCTCAGATACCTACATTCTATACTGACACTGAAATCCATCCTACCCAGGACTGTCAAATATCTCCATGTCTGGAGGTCTGTAAAACTCACAGCAGTTGAATGCAGGATTTAACAGAGAAGTGAAATTCGAAATAAGTAGTATGGGTAATAAGGGAAATTAAAATGCTCCCTAAGGTGGGAAAGGAAGGCGTGGAAGTATTGTTATTTGCTTGCAGGGATGGGATTGCACCTGCATACATGTCCATTAGTGCTGCTTAAACCCCATTGCTGTACTGCAGAAACAGCAGGGGATCCTCCCAGGACACTGCAGGGACGTGCTCTGCCCTGGGAGGCACAAAGCTGGCACTGACCTTAGTGAAGGGAATGAAATGGGTCCCCTTCTGTGCTCGTAACTGTTGAACTTGTCCCTTTTTTAAAGTTTCAGAACCTGATATTTGGTTCTGTTGTAGTTGGACATGGTGAGTTCTTGTTAGACAGCTATGTCCACTCAATGGTGTAGAAATAGCTTTCTTTCTTTATTACTCTCGCTTTTAAATAACATATCTCTGCTTTCTGTTGTGTTCAGAGCCCAGCTTTGAAACACCCCATACATGATCCCCATGCCCTGTAATTCAGGGCAGTGACACCACGCTGTGTGGCCTAGGATTTGCCACCAGGATCAAATGTTTGTGTCTGTCTGCCAGGAGTTCAGTGACATGGCCACAAGTCTTGTTTGGCTCTCAGTGGAGGGAGTGGTTGGTTTCTTAGTTTTTTGTATGTTTGGTGGTTTATTTTTTTTGAGACTGCCTAATCTCATATACAGTGACAGCAGTGCTTCCTAAATTGTAGGTATACCCATGAGGGCACTGCATGACTGTGATTCTATTCAGAGACCATGACATGTCTGTACTTCTTTCTATCTGTATTTTTTCTGTGGAAGATGGTTTTTAGTAGGTTGTTTGTGGATTTGGTTGTTTTGTTGGGTTTTTTTACTCTAGAACTTCCATCTTTGCTATGGAGTTAGCAGAACCAGTGCTAGACCCGAATTTGAGTCCAGGGCTCCCAGTGCTTTTGTAGAAGTGCACTGTGCCTGACCCTGCTTGAACATTATCCAGTCTGGAATTCAGTGGTTTGTTGTGGGTTTTGTGGTTTTTTGGGTTTTTTTTTTTTTTTTTTTTTTTTTTTTTTTTTTTTTTTTTTTTTTTTTTTTTAATTGAGCCTTTTCACTTAGTGCCAGAGTCCTGTTACAACAGCTATGCTCTCAAAGCTGTTGTAAGAAATAATGGCAAACCAAAGTAATTATTGTTGAAACATTTTCCATATTCCATACTGTATGATCTTTTTTCATATGAATATGACATTTCTGTTTTCATTTGACAGGGTAGAATGAGTTTAATACTTTTTTTATTAAATTCCATTTCTAATAATTAGAAAGAATTCCATTCTTTTCTTGTAGTACATGCTTTAGTATACTGCTCACCTTTAGTTTGCAGAGAAACGCTGGCTGAATACTTACTGCTCAAATGAACAGGAAATAAAAGGTCCTTTTTTAATTTGATGCATGACATGATGTCCTGAATAAGAAGAGTCTGAGTATTATGAAAGGAGTGGCATCCTGGGTCACCTTACAGCTGCAAAGTTAGTCAGTAGGTTGTCTGTGAGCCTTTATCCCAATGCTATGCACAGGAGCAAACCTCAGATGTAATTGGAAAGGATCTGTGGTAAATACAAACTTCTGGAGGATAGTTACTGCATTTTGGATTCGAAAATATGATGGTAGATGGGTTCCAGTCTTGTGTTGGAGTCACTCTTAAACTTGCTTTAGGGAATTTTGTGCAACTGCATAATCCCTGCACACTGATCATGGTGCTCAGTATAGGGGTGCAAATGCTGTGAGGTGTAATGGCCTTAGAAATATCTCACACAGTGAAACTCACAAAGCAGTGCAAAATAGATATATTTTTTGTGATAGAACATGCAAAATCTAATAAGATGCATAAATCACTTGTTATACATGAATTATGGTAATAAGAAAAGTAATAGTAGGATTAACAAAAAGCCAGTAGGTAATGAACAACAGTGCAGGAGTTCATGATTTAGAAGACAATAACCTACCTGCAAAGTAGCTGAGTATTTGTACAGTTGATGAATTTCTTTTGCTTCTTGTCAATATATTAAGTGATTTCAAATATCTATTCAAGAAACCAGCTGGAAAAGATGTTGGTCTAATTTAAATGTTTGTTCTTATTTAAGGGAAACTTCAAGTTTGGGGTTTTTTAGATGTGATCCATACTGGCAGGTGTTTCTGCCTTCATTGGAAAAAAAATATCATTGCGATTTTATGAGGTGCAAAAGGCAGTTGGTTTGGATATCTAACTGATTTTTTTTTATAATCTAAGAAATGTGTCAGTCCCTTATAATGCAGGAAATAACTGGTTTAGAGGTATTTTTCTGAAATATAATTGTAGGCACGTGCTAGACTGTTTCTTAACTGTGCATTCTGATGAGAACAGCGATAGGGGAAATTCCCCAACTATGTGAAGGTTCCTTTTCAAGGCATAATTATTTGTATTTTTCAGTCCCTAGAAGGTACCACGTGTACAACATTGAGGTGTTGTGTGGATACAGGCAGGGAGAGCCTCTACAGTTCCACAGTGCTTAAAGAAATAATGGGCAAATCAGCGAAGGCACCAGTGGTTTTCACCTATGAAGGAACTGAGGTAAAGGGATGTTAGGCAAGTTATTGTCTGTCACAGCCAAAACCTGAAAAAGCCTATGCTTTTTCTCATATTTATCTAATACAATATCTAAGTATAACTACTAGATTCACACCACCGAGTTCCCACAGATATCCTGTAGTATAAACAGCTCTTTCCAAGCTGTATATACTGAAGACTTCCCTTATCTTTTTATTTTTCTAGGCTGGATTTTAAAAGAAAAAATAAATATTTGAACATTTATGCTTGAGATGAGAGGAATTATTGTGTTATTGTGGAGAAGGATTATCTGATTTGCTTATGTTTGTTGTTTTGAAACAAAACTGTGCCGCAGCCATCTAGTCCAGAGGAAATAATATAGTGAAACAATAATTGCACAGCCCTGGATGAGATCCTGGCTCAGTAAAAGTCAATGGAAAAGCTCTCACAGATGGCAGTGAGACCTAAATTCTGCCCATTGGTTTCATTGCCATCGGAAAATTCATGCTGAAGGACATGACAGCTCTCCTGTGGGCTGACTGGCTTCTCCAGCAGTAAAGTCAAGTCAGAATGAGAATTTATGGGCATCATCTGCTTTACAAGGGTTGCTTTCCCCATTCTTGATATTTAAGCTAAAATTGGAATAAAGTGTAGATTTTTCAATTAGTTACTCAGAAATTTATGGTTATGTTTTACCAACTTTTATTTACAGAAACTTGTATAGCTCAGGTGGACTAAAACTGCAAAGTTGTCCATATGTACATACATATGTTATACACACACAGAGAAATCCTACACTTGTATTCTACCAGCTTTATTTATCAAAGTTTTTATGGCTCATGTGGCCCAAGAAGAAACTGTTAAGCCACACATTATATCTGTTAGGACATTCCTTTTAGATACATCAAGATCCTTCAAAATAACATTCTTGAATTACAAGTTCTTATAATTTTTGTTTGAATTTCTAAATTCTGTTAATATCCAGATAAAGTATTTCTTGTCAGGCCTGTTAAACAAATTTGAGTTTTATTATTGATGTTAAGCACGATGGATCTCCTTGCAAGGGTAATAACTCAACATAGTCCTCATCAATATCTTACACAATGCAGTTTCGTGTCCTTTACTACATATTAAACACCGTAGTTCTCATATCCAAAAGATGCCTAATTACTATTAGGTAAGGAACATAAAACTGGCTGAAGAACTTCAAATCACTTATCCACAGCAGGAAAATCTTACTTCCAGCTATGTTGGACTAATAATATTAGTTAATAATCTAGTAATAAATGCATGATTTGTGAGAAAAAAAATTATGAAGTTTGAGATAATGGTGCAATTTCAGACTATTTAAAAAGTGTTTTCAGCTTCATTTGCAGTTACAATTGACCCACTGATGAAGCAAGATCATCACACTTTGTAGTTGCTGCAGCTTCATTGACATCAAAAGGCGAATTTAGAGAGGACACAAATCCAGCTTGTAGACTCTAAAAACACAAAATAAAAGTCACTGCCAGACAAAATAAGTTCAAAATTGAAAAGAGAGGACTGCTCAAAGTAATGTCAACCATCTGGAAGAGAGACTACATGGAAAGAAAAAAAATGTCTCTGTCCAAGTTCTCAACTTTTCCAAAGCTTGTAGCAAAAACAGGAACACTGGCAGGAGTTCAAACAAGAAGACTGTGAAATGAACTGATAACTAGTCAATGCCACACACACACACCATGGCAAAGAAATACAGTCAGATACTGCTACCAGCAATAAATGGACAGAGTTGCAGGCAGATGGTTAAGAATATGGGAAGGAAGGAGACTGGTAAAGGTATCTGTCTGATAAAGCAAGTAGTTATAAATAAAATCAGTCTTTTTTTTTTTTTTTTTTTTTTTTTTTTACAGCAGTCACTACTGGCTTGGTGAGTTTTGCTTGTGGATTAACTGTAGCTGAGAAAGCATTTGTGGATGCTCAGTACAAAAAAAGAAAAAAAAAAAAGAATAGAAATTAAACCAGTTTTGTCTGTCTTCAGAATGCCTCCGAATTCATAGACATTTACAGCTTCAGAAGGGATCACCTGCTCTAGGAGAAGGATCATAATCTGAATAAGTGCCAGGCTAGAAATTAGACTTTTGCCCTCTTCTACCTGTTGCCAGGTTGTGAGTTGCTTCAAAAGGCTGTGTGTGAGTAAAAGGAATAAGGCTGTGAGATGGAATAAAAGGACTGGAAAGAAACATCTAAGATACCAGGCTGTGACTGTGCACTGGTGGCTTGCTGTGTGACTCTGAGGAAATAACTCCTCTGCATGAAGGTAGTCACTAAAAGGGCTGTTGCCAAACCTAACCATGATCATTTGGATCATTTTAATGCAGGTCAAGGTAAATAAAGAAATTATTTAAATGTAGATGGATTACTGGTAGTAGCACTTTATTTCATGATTGCACATTCTCTATCACTCACACAGAAGGTTGGGTCTCAAGTGGACAGTCCTGCACTGCCTTAATTCTCTGAGAGAGCCAACATTTGGGATACCCTTTGGCTAAATTAAGGTGAAACAACATCAAATTATAATTTGAAAGTTTTATTTATGGCATTTAAACCTTAAACTTTCTGATAGGTTGAATTGTCCATTATAGCAACAATTCTAACATTTCTGAACAGCCCGTGGCAGCAGGGAATTAAACTTTCAATGAGATGAAGAAAGGAAGAAGGAAAGATAGGAAAACAGACGTAGAGAAAAAGATCTGGATCACCACCCAGGGCTCCAGCAGTATCTGTTCTGGAGTCTTTGGACGGTGGGTGCATGCCCCACCCTCTCAGCTGCACTATCTATAGAATAGTCGTCATGTGGGCACATTTTTTAATTCTCAAACTTCTCAAAAAGGGGCTGGGAGGGGGTCTCGTGGTCTCAACCTCCCTCCCCCTTGTCTGAGACAGAAGTGCAATGCTGCCTCAAACTTGGGTTTGGAGATAGTTACCCAAGATAAGGAAGTTGGTCCCTGTAAAGCTCCATCCTGCCTCCACAAGATCCTCTTTTCTCACTGCACCTTATCTCGTTGGCATGGTAACATTTCTTTTCTTGTCCGCCAAGTGTTTGAGACGTTAACTCTTTCAGGTTTTCAGTCTCTCACACCACTCCATTGCTCAGTCAGTCTAACCTCATTCCTGTAGACCTCATCTTCTAGGATGGTGATCCCTGCAAACAGGGTGGGAAAGAAGCTAAAGACTAGAGGCAATTAGTCATACATTGTGCTGCTGCCAAGACAATCATCAGAAATAAAACCCAACATGTTAACATAAGCCAAATGTTCATCAACCCCATTCCCCGTCCTGGAATCTCAATGGTCTCAGTGAGAAACTGAACCTCTGACACTGAACAAGGAGATATGACATGTAATATTTAATAACTAAATCACTTTGCGCCAATAAACATTACATTTGAACAGTAATTTCTTCTACCCTTATTAGATTATAAGCTACCAAGGGTGGTCCATTGGCTCAATTGCTTTAGGGATTCCTGCATCTGAATACCCATCTCCTCAAGCTCCTTAACAGAATTTCTCTTTTGTGCTTTAGACCATTCCTGCAGTGAATGCTGTTCCCACAGGATTCATCATGTTGCCATCAGTTGATTTGGTGCAGAAAACAACTTGGTGCAGAAGATTCGGCAGTCTGCAGTCCCTGCTAAGTTATCCATTTGGCAGCAAGCTGACTGGAAAGGCTCTCTGTCCCATTCCCTAGTTATTGCTGTAAAGCCTGAACTAAGTCTTGTAAGGACTAAATAATTTTGCTCTCATGGTTCCCATGTGTGTCGTGCTGGACAGTGGCTAAGGCAGCCCCCAGTACCACACAGACCGATTCTTTTCCTTTTCATACGTTGATTTTCATGTCAGTGTGGGTGTGGGGGATTGTTGATAGTTATATGCTCTGGTTTGAAGCAAACATGGCCATAATGGCTCTTTGAGCATTATTTTCAATTTCTGTATTGGAACTTCTTATGCCATGGCCTATGGAAAATCATTTCTGCCTGGAGCACTCAAAAGAGTGAAAGATCCTGTGACGGCTTTGTTGCAGCCCATAAGGTGTGCCAGGTTACTTTGGGAATGCTCATCACATGGCAGTACTTAGCCTCTGTTAATTGGAGAAATATTGCTTGACTTAGCTCTGTGATGTCTTTCACAGCCTGTAAGCAGCGTTTCTTCTTCAAGAGATATTTCTGAAATGTGAAGAAGCTCAAGCACTGACAGAAAATGCAATGAGTCAGTCATGACTGTTACTCATAAATTATGTGACCGACATCTAAAGTAAAATTCTGTATAAAATTTTCTGTCTGAAATACTATGTCTAGAAGTGACATTTGCCCTTTAGATATACAGATACAAATAAAGGGTAAATTAATCATAGTGAATGAGTCATTTTAAAGATTACAAGCTTCCACAGTATTGTTATTATGAAAGTTTTGTTCCCTAAAGATGTTCTATACCTGATAAGGTTTTAGAAATTTAATTGAAAAAGTTTAATAAAGAATTAAAATTATCATGTGCCCTTTTGCAGAAATACAAATGAATTAAGAGATTCTTTGTAAAAGAAGCTAAGGTGAATAGTATGTTAGTATTCCTTTGAATGCCATATCAAGTTCTTGCTATTGTTAATAAAATTATGGTCGGTTTACTGGATGGAATAATTTTAAAATAAATAGCTTTGTGCAGATATTAAAAAGATTTCAATATCACTGTTTCTCTGTGTTGAGATAATGGGAAAGAAGATACAGTTAAAGGTCATTGTTTATGCTGCAGTTATATGTCATGCAATGCCTGAATGATGATTTTTAAAAGTAACTGAATACTTGCAGGATTTATATTCTTTCAGATGCTGACAAACATATATTTAGGTAGATAATAGAAATTATTCTTTTTTTCTTTTAATGTGTTTGTTCATATAAATACAACATATAGTGCATTCAGCTGTGACTCATGAATAAATCTTGAAGATGCACAAGAAATCAGAGCATTCAAATCTGATTTTCAACTGAAAGGCAGAAAGTTTGAGTTGAATTTCTTTAGTCCATTGGGAAGAGGTGGTTTCATTTAACCCCTTCTCTGTTAAAAATACTTGCCCAAGCTATCAGTGTGGAGAATTTGGGGATTTTCATAGGCACCCAAGAGTTAGCATTTAACTCCCACACTTAAATACAGAATAAAGCCTACTGAGTTGCTAGCAGAACTTCCTTGGTCTTAGAGATGCAGCAGAGGTGTGGTCCACATCCTTCACTGGTATCAAGCTCATTTATCTATTCAACTATTTTTGTGTGCAGACATCAAGAGATTTAGTCTGATGTTACACTTCAAGACCACAACACTTCTACAATATACCTTTATAATTTCATTGCATTTCACCTTTATATTCTTAGCAATGATCCCATCTGTTTCTTCTTGATAATTTACCCAGCTTTGCTCAGGGGAGTTTCTCTGTGATTTTTATTGTCAAGTCTTTTGTTTTTCTATAATATTTGTCCATGTCCCAAAGACAGTGTGCAAGAGAAGGTTTTAGTCTCCTTATAGATGTGATAGGTCTGCAAGAGGTTGGTTGGTGGGTTTTTTTGTTTTCTTGGGGTTTTTTTGTTTTGTTTTTGTTTGTTTGTTTGTTTTGTTTTGTTTTCTGTAGTGTGATAAGGATTTTAAAGATATATGAAATTTGTGTAAGATTTCTCTTGAGATCAGGAACAGTGCATAGTTTTCCTTAACCTTCTCAATCAAGATGATCTCTTCTTTTTTTTTTTTTTCTGATAATATTCCTACACTCTTATTATTCATTCCTTTTACCACATTATGATATCTTAAGAATTTTTGTTGTCTTTGTATTATAGAATGTACTTCCATTCTGTTTTCCATAGCTGCATTTTTTGTCTTTTCTTGGATCTGGAAACTGAAATCTTGTGACAGTGTGTGACAAAAGCAGATTGGTATGACTTACAATTTCTAGATTTGCAGATTTAGACCAAACCCATCTACTTTATCTCTAGTCTTTCCCTAAAATAAAGTCATTTACAATTAAAAATACTTCAAAACAACAAATCATTTAAAATATAAATTAAACAGCATTATTGCAGAACATGTCTTTGATTTATATTAAACTTTAACAGTAAGCATTTTCTCTCAAGTCACTAGGAAAGTAACCAGGAATTCTCCCATGAATGGATGGGATCGAATGAAGAGATATTTGTAACCTCTTTAACACACCCTTTCCCCTGAGGGAAGTGATTTTCTGAACTGTCACATGAACAGTGATCAAACCCACTCCTTTTTTAGGATTGTGTCCTAGGTGGTTGCCAGTTGCAGCATAGGGAAAATAAGTGTACTGTGGCCTTGTTATGGTTAATATTCCTATGAGGCTTGAAATTAAGCACTGGATACAGGCTTCAAGTGCTTATGTATAGACATAAGTTGAATTAATGCACTTGGGGACTCTGAGGATGAATATAACTAAAAATAGACTTTTGCATATGATTAATTGGGACAAAAGATTAAAAGGAAAAAGATAAAGGGAAAATTTGAAAGGTGAGAAAATATATACAGGGTGACTCCTCATTAACTTATCAGCAGGAAGACATCAATACCTTTCCTCCCCAGTCCTGATGCTCCACCAGGGTTGGGGCTGCATGGTCGTCTCCAAACAGGGAGCAGTTTTAAGGGGTGTTATTGTCTGCACTTTGCAGGCTTCCAGGTTTTGCTAGAACCTAAAAGGTACAAGGTGCCATTTCAAAGGGCAGAGTTTTCATAAAAATCCTTTCGATCTTAAGTAGCTCTGGACTTCTGCCAGCTCTCTCTAGAAGAGGCCCCTTCAGCCTACAGGGGGCACAGACACAATCAACTAATGGATACGTCTATATTACATCTTAATATTAAGATACTATTTTAATCATTTTAAGTTCCTTTGGGTTTTTTAGTCTTTCAATAAAACAAGGGGGAAAATCCTATATCACCATCAAATTGTTCTAGTTTTGAAATAAATATTCCCTCATGACCCATGATGGGAAGTCAGGAATTCCCAGGCTCTGTAGGACCACAAAAGGAAGTGTAGAAAGATGAATATAGATATTTCAGAATGCCGTTAAACAATATTGTTAGAGCTGTTCAATCTTCTTGATTTACTGGGTTTTGTAACCAGGCTTAACCTTTCCTAATGTATGTTAATTTATAGGTGCAAGAAGATTAGCTCAAATATTTAAGCTCCCCATTTTCTTTTTCTGTATCAATCCTGATTTGGCCAACAAACATTGAGTAGTGCAACATTTAATAGTTAGCTTTGATAGCTTTTATTGTGCATTACACCTTTATACTTGTTCTTTTTTGGTATGGTACAGAATTCTAAAGTATGTTGAATATATCTGCCTGTCCATAGGCAGATTACTGATATTAAATGTCCTAAATCCTATTCTAGTAAAATTGTTTCAGTCTTCTGAGTATTTATCTATATTATTTTTAACCTAGCGAATGAGATGTTCGTGCAATACAATAATGACTTATTATAACTGAAGTCGGCACATGCTTTGGTAGAGTGTTTAAAAGAAGGAGCATAGCAAAATAAAAATAGATTTTAAAAATTAATTTGATTAGTCATGTTTCAGTACATATAATTAATGCAATGACATAACATTTTAGAACCTAAGTGGTATTTTCCATCATATATAGAATATTTTTTACAGAGCAGTTGAAAAACTCTTTAGCTATGACATTTAGCAACAATATAATGACTTTATTTAAAAAGGATATAGTGATTTTATCTTCATCCTAGAATGGTTGTCTGGGTCCTTTGCTCATTTACAAAAGATTCTTCTTATTAAGGTGTACAGTGAAATTTCTATTTTATCACTTTCTCAAGGTATAGGAAAGGGGAAAAAAATTCCTAACCCTATATTACTTGTAATGGGTGTTACTTTGTAATTTATGTTTTCAGATGAGGAAATTGGAATAAACCAGAAAATGTGAATTTCTAAGTTTTCAGTTACTAATTTTCTTTAGTTCTGAAATTCTTCCAAGCATTTTGTATTCTTAGCTACTGAAAAATCACAACTAAGTCATCACAGGGTTATGTGTGAGCAACATATGTATAAATGACAGTAGTGTACATTTCAAAGTGCCATTCATATGCCCAGATATGGCTCAGAAGTGTATGCCTGCTCATTTATAATGAGTACATGCTTAGGCAGTAAAGATTAAAAACTGATTATGCATGTGCTCTCAGTACTAATATTTGTACTTAATTTGATTTACAGTACACCAAATAATAAACTCGACTAAAGTTATAAAAAGTTATATGTACATTATATTATATATCTATTAATATGCTATTTTAATGCACCTTATTCATTTTTAAAAAGCGTGCTGAGTTTTAGTGTTGATAAAGCAGGTGAAAGGCATGTAAAGCTAAGATAAAAACCAGTGAATGCTTTTATTTAGCAGTAATATAGATTGCTTTTACAGTCCTTTGTTTGAGCCCGTTGTGATATTATGTATTTCAAGAGATGAAAAGAAGACTAGGTAGAATTAATTACTATGAACTGAAAGCATCAATTAAGTATCCAGTCCTTGGTAATGGAAATCAGTGATGAGAAAGAAGTGAAAAGAAGTTTGAATCCCAGCTATCCTTTGATTTCAGCCCCATCCCGGCTGGGGAGCAGCCTGTGCCGTGTCACCCCTGGCTTTGCCCGGGCAGGTCTGGGCGCTGCCAGCACCGGGCTGGGAGGGATGGATGGATGGATGGATGGATGGATGGATGGATGGATGGATGGATGGATGGATGGATGGATTGGATGGATGGATTGGATGGATGGATTGGATGGATGGATTGGATGGATGGATGGATGGATGGATGGATGGATGGGTGATGGATGGATGGATGATGGATGGATTGGATGGATGGGTGGATAGGGAGTGCCCTGGGGCTCTCACAGGGTGACACGGTGCTCTCAGAGCTCAGCTGGGCTCTCACAGGGTGACACGGTGCTCTCAGAGCTCAGCTGGGCTCTCACAGGGTGACACGGGCTCTCAGAGCTCAGCTGGGCTCTCACAGGTGACACGGTGCTCTCAGCAGCTGACCGGGCTCTCACAGGGTGACACGGGCTCTCAGAGCTCAGCTGGGCTCTCACAGGGTGACACGGGGCTCTCAGCAGCACACGGGACGGGGCTGGGGCTGCCACAGGCGGGCTCTGCCAACACTGGCCGCAAAATGCCCACCTCGGGCTCGCTCGGTTGCTGCACATCACCTCCAATTGATGGCACTGCTGCAATCAGTGCAGGGTGGTTGCCAAACCACCAAGAGGAGACAGTCTGGGGGAGCGGGGCTCAGCTTCCCAAGCCGGGGTCACGAGCGTCCCTTGACAAAAGGCAGTGGGAGTTTGCCTGTGCCCAGAGCCCCTGTGCTCCCCTCCTGTGCAGGGGGCCACGGGGAGGGACTTGGCTCTGCAGGGCAAGGGGATTTTCATCCGTCATAAGAGCACTACCTCACAGTCTAATCCACTCCCTACGAATTTAAAATAGCTTCAAAAAGCACCTTAGAGATCCTGACAGAAGCTCCCAGTACAGTAGTAAATCTCCTAGGGCAGAATGCTCAACAAAGAGAATGAGAAAATAAATTTATCATTTCAATATCCATTAGTGGCTATCTGTGCTGCTGTACACACATTAATAATAAAAAATGTTAGGCTTATAAAATAAGGCATCTGCACATTTCTGAAATATATTCATTCTCTTATCAGTACCCAAACTTTATGATAGATTATCATGTAATTTCCTGAGTATGCCGTTCCTTAGCTGGAGCACATATATACATCTGCCATTAACAGGAAATAAATATGTGCCATTTTGGCATTAAGATTCATGTCCCAACATGATATCAGATATTTTTTAATTTTTTAACTGATACCTTCAGTATACCAGAATGCCTAAGGACTTGGATGATCAGATAACTGTTAGAAGCACATGGAATGAAAATGCTTTTCCTTTCAGTGTCTCACCACCATCTGGTACATTCTTTAGAGTGGCATTATTTCTACAGACTATTAATAGGAGCTACACACCATCTTGAGCTGTTTCTAAATAATTAGCTCCAAAAGTCATATTCTTGGCTATATATTTGATTTTCTTTTTCTCCTCAGACTTAAACTGTTCTATCTTTATTTTTTTCTTATATTTTCTTATCTATATAGTGGGACTTCAAGCTGCTGTGTTGGATTTTCTTAAAAACCAAAACCAGAACAAGAAAACCCCAAACCCCAGCCCCCAAGAAAACAAACAAATAATTCTCCTATTGTATTAAGGAGTAATATACTTTAGAAATGAAAATGAGTTTTCCTCATTTTTATTCAAATTATTTGATTGTGTATGATTAATACTACTAATGTGAAATATGTTTTCTTTTTCATTAGTTTACTTTTTTTTTATCAAAAAGGTGTCCCTGTACTTGTGAGGATTCCATTAGGAATTCCTAACGGTATGTCCTCAAAATTTCAGCTTTACATATCTGTATATACACACACACTTTGCTTTGCAGAAGGCATTGTCCAGGATGTAAAAGTGGAATAAAGAAAGGGATTTCTTTGTTGGTTTTGGGTTTGTTTTTAACATAAATAGATAAAAAGCAGAGATCTTTTGCACTTTTGTTCAAGGTACTCAATGTCTTTTTACTCTTCATATTTTGTGCCCTTACCCTGAATTATTTAGTGCCGTAGTCATGTGGTAGGAGATTATTTTATTGCAAAGGAGACAGCTCCCCATGAGACAGATTTGAAGAAATTTTATTTCCTTTTTAAAACTATATATCTGCTTGTGTTGATTGAAAAATGTGTGCCTCAAATTGTATACATGAATTTATTTTCAATTCCTCAAAGATTGATTTTATGAAGCTGGAAAATAATATTATAGATTATAAACGTTTTATAAATGTCTGACCAGTATTCTGCTGTAAAATACCGGTAGATTCAAAGATGCATTATAGACCTTTGTGAAATAAGTCCTAAATATGTAAGGCTCTTTATTTTTAGGGCATTAGTGGCCACATAATCTGAATACTCTAATGCATCTTTGCAGTGATTCTATCTCTGTTAAAGTTTAATAATTCATAGTCTTTACTACCCTCACCTAATAAATAAAACTATGGTTACTATTATTAAAAAATAATAAACTAGAAATTCATAACAGCAGCAAAACTGACATAAATTAACCAATAAAGGCCATTTTCTTTTCTTACAGGAAAGTTATTTTTTAATCATCTTTGCACATTACTGTCAGCGTGCCCATTGACATCAAGTATTACACTCCATAGTAATGATCTGAGTCCTCTATTACTCATAGGAAAAAAAAAAAAAAAATCAGTGTCCAAGCTGTTGAAACAATTATCCCACTACAGAAGCTTCCTATGTTCCCAGAGAATCTTTTAAGAGATGGTTGTTAGGAAAGCAAACAAAGACAGTTTCACATGCTCGTGGAACACCACAGAATTGGCAGGGATATTAACAGCTCAGCATGATTCAGTTGTCCTTCTTGAGTGCTCCAAATCCATCACTCCACATGACAAAATTCACATTTTTATTGGATTTCTGCTTCTTGTAGAAAAGCTACATTTACATTTTTAATAGATTTTCAGTTTTAGGTACAAGACTTAATTTTTAAATTTTTGCCAATCTCCCAGCAATTCTGCGCAAGCAACGTAAATCTTATTAGTTTGGTTTTGTAACAGTATATGCACATGAATGCAGGTTTCTGAGCAAAAGGAAAGAGGTCTAATTAACCAGACAGTTAATTGCTAGGACAACACCAATCTTTTGTTTGAAGCAATAACATTTACATAATACAGCAATTCCAATTTTTGATCTGAAAGGAATAATGTGAGCTCTTATTAAATGGTGGAGCTGCAGGGGCCCATCCTAAACTCGTTCTCATCAAGGTAAATGGAAGCTTTCTAAATAGTTGAGTGAAATCTGAATCAGAGAGGAGCACTTATGCTTACTGTTGGCTGTACTTACCAGGTAGACAGAGCTCTATTGCTAAAGCTGTCCAAAGCAGTCTGCACTAATAAATATGTAGTTTTGGCAGTGTAATAAAATTTTTGTTCCTTTTACTGTTTCCAGACAGAAATTGTTAATTTTTTAAACCCACATACAGAATTAATTAAAACAGTAAAATCTATAATTTAGGCTGTTTTGATCCAGTAGAACTTAGCCCTGAAGAGTGCCTGAATAATGGATTGGGTACTTTCCACATAAAATTATGGACTTTTAATTTGACTTCACTTTTGTCTGTAAGGAGATGCAGAAAAGAAACATCTTCAGCTGTCTGAACTGAGGTGTCTAGTCCAGGGTGCTGCCAGAATCAATATAGAGTGGGGGGTACATTGCCAGAGCAAATGCCACCATGGATAAGTGGGAGAGAAATGCAGTCACAGATTATCCCTGCTTAGGACAAATTGCATTATTTTTTTTACATCTTTTGAATGCAAGGATTTTTAAGAGAGTTTGGACAACTAATCAAGACTAGTTATTTGGATTACCTCCTTAGAGCAAACTGAGGTCATCTTTTAGGAGCAAGAGATGGTTATTGACACACAAAGGCCCAAGCAGTTGAGTTTGGTGGAAGAGCTACAATTCCCACAGTTGAGTTCCTCCTGCTCTGCTGACCCTGAGGATCACTCAGATAGTAACTGTTCACTCCTGCTGGGCTGGACAAACAGGATCATGAGCCATTCCTTGAGAATCAAGTAAAGATGAAGAAAAATTCGCATTTAGGATCATGGCTATTAAATGGTTTTGGTATCCATGCTCTTAAAGTATTAGCTCATGCTTTCAATTTCAAAGGAAGTTGTAAGAAATGTACCCAAGTGGTGGTGTCCTTTGCAGGTTCACTAGACAAAATCTATAGTCTTCCCCCCTCCTTTTTGTGTTTGTTTTTTTCCCACTTTGACCATGCCTTGCTTGCATGTGGAATTTTGATTCCTATCCCAAATCCCATAGTCTCCACTGAGGCTGCTTCAGGTAGTCTGGTTTGCATCCTCCTCCAGCAGGAGTTGCATCTTGTGTCTATTCATCACTAGATAGCCTTTATGCAAATTCTTGTGGGCACAGGGGCCAGTTGAAGCTGCTCATGCTAAACATGCTGTTGTCCCTGTTTTACAAGACACTCCTGACTCTAAGCAGGTTTGATTCCATATATTTCTAACTTCATTTACATCTCAATAGTATCACCCCCCATGTGTTTGCACATTTCTATTCTTAAGGCTTGTCATCTGAATGCCACCTTTTCTCCCACTCCAAGCTCTTACATAGGAATACTTGTTGGCATCTCGTGATCTACTGGGCATTAATATTCTGCAAGGCACTATGGGGGTTGTGCTTCACTGAGCACGTTTTCACCTGAAAGCAGTTTTTTAATATAAACATTTGCTTAATATTCTGTACATTTAGAGTATTTTATCTGCATCAGTGCTTTACTGAAAGTAATTTAAATTCAATGGGAACTGATTATGCATAAAGAATCAACCCCTTTCATAGTAGTTTTAATAATATACATATAGATTATAAAATGCATCTGCGCAATTGTAAAAATATTTTGTGTGGATAAATCCATGTCCAAGCATTTAATCTGTTTCTACATGAACACTGGATTGTGTATTTAAGGGACTCTTCTGGACAGCATTGTGATGTGCAGCTTTTTAAAGTTTAATTATGAGGCATCTGTTGCATAATAATATTTTTATTGTAATAGTAATCTATTAAAATAAATAGTGTCTCACAGAAGAACTATTTAGCTCTTTGCTGGAATAAACAAAGCACTTTGGAGAGAGGCATACCCCTTGCACAGTCTTAGAGTTGTCTCGTTGTGATGGCAGTCTGATCTCACAGGTCTTTTGGAGCACATTTGTCCTTGCTGGGTTTGAATTGTTGCTCTGTACAAGAAATTGTGGATGCCTCGCACATTTGGGCCGTATGTGCTTCATGTGGTTTATGCATGGCTGCTATAAGGTGTTCATCTGCTTTTCCTCCTTCTCTCTTAGGTTGGACACAGCTCTTGGGACAGAAGGACCTAAATTGAAAATATCTTTTGGTTCCTGTTGACTCCAGATAAATCCTGAAAAAATAAACTGAGCACCTAAAGCATCTAAAAGGCTGAAATTAAACAACGTGTATCACAAATCAGTACTTTTCCTTGTATGGTCCTGAGCTGCTCTCCTAAACCTGGAGTACTATTGGGTAGTAAATAAATAGCCTGACCTTCAGGTAGGGTGAGACCTTCAGAACCTCTAAATTACAAGATAGAATTTTGATTCATATAGTTTTTGAAAATAATGTAAAGCTAATACAGGATTTTGTTCCTAAATTTAAGTATTTGAAGTTTGAAATTTGAGATTCTCTTTGTCATAGTGCCTGTGAGGTAGAGTTAATAAATACTTAAATACTTTAGACAGAGGTGTATTATTGATGTTCATTTATAATTAATGTTTACGTGGGTTTTTTAAGATTTAAAGTGACATACAACTGTTAAATATCACAATCATGGCAGCTCTACTAATGAAAAAGGATTACTTGAACATTAGAAGAAGCCTATATTTATCCTTTCATTATATAGTTTGATCACTGTAAATTTTCAGAAGTTTGTTTTAATGGTACCCAGGTTGTTCAATGTGTTAAAATATAGTGGTTAATTTTTTAGCATTTTGAATGTGTCTTTAGCTAGAAATAAATTCATAACTGATATAAAACTCAGGAAAAAGAAATTTTATTAATGTACCCAACTTTAAAATCAGTTTAGACTTGTTACCCATTGAAGGATATCAGCTGAGTCTTCATATCTTAATGTTAGTCGAAGTTGTCATGGATACTATTTTTATTTTCCTTTTCTGTTTTCTTTTTTAAGGGAAATAAGTTGACTGATAATTACCTAAACTTAACTATATGTTTTGATTGAGTAACATATATTTCTTTAAAAATAAATTCTCAGTTCAATTTTGGAATTCTTTTTTGTTTTACATATGGTTATCTTGTCATAAATAATTACCTTATTGTCTTATCTAGAAATAAACACCCCGTTAAACTCTGGTGCACAATAAAAAAAGTTGCATTTTGTGTCCAAATGAACACTGAAGATGTTTTTTTACACAGTTACCAGAGAACCTGTGACGAGGACAAGGTCAGTGAAGAGTTTCTCTCACTTGGTGGTGAGCTGCCAGAATGACAGGCTCAAGGCAAGAAAGCAGTTTTAATTCCACATGTAAGTTTGAAGAGCAAGCAAACCCCAGGCTCTGGACACAGGAGCCTTGAGCTGAACTCGTCTGGACGTTCTGCAGATCCCTTTGCATCCGTTTTCTTCACGCTGTGTTCAAGAGACTTTTCTTCTGAACAACGAGCTGGAGGATCATGTGAAAATGCATTTTCACAAGTCTGATCTAGAAGCATATTAGAAGTTTAGGGATTTTGCTCATCTTCTGAGATTCACCAGGCTTTTTGTGTAACAAAAGAGACTTTTTTTTATTTGTTTGCTGTCTGAGCCAAACCTGACATAAAGCACCAACTAAAAGCTGTAGCTCAAAACATGCAAATAGTGCCAAATAACTGCAAAAATGTGAGATTCCTCAGCTCTGGGGAAAAAAATTCTGAACCCAAATCTCAGATTTTTTTAAAACCTCCTATTGTATACTTTTTACAGTTATTTCTGCAATCACCATTACCTCTTTTTATTTCATATGATAGTGTTGGCTGAAAATGAATTTAATATTAGTTTTTATTGCATGGTGGGAAAGTGACATATTATTAAAAAGGTGAGAAAACACAAAAAAGGTAAATATAGCAAACATCTTATGCTGCAGCAAAGGGTGAATGTAATTGTGCAGATGAATAACACTCAATTTCTTGCCTGTAACATTGTACTACACAGTCCCATATGGACATACACATTGTTATTTTCTGATTAAAAAAGAAAAAACAAAAACACAGAGCTATTCCAGGAGTGACAAAATTATTTATGGAATCCATAGGTTCAGGTCTAGATAGAAATTTTTTAGATAAAGCTTTCTTTAATCAGGGCTGTATATATCTCCTGTATGTCTGCTGTGAAGGAAGCAACCTGTAGCATGTGGCTTTGCTGGTGATGCTGTGCTGGATCAGCTCTACAGCCAGGGGGGTTGCTCTGACCCTGTATCCTGTTCTGTCACAGGTATCTTGCAGGCTGCAGTACATTTGATGGATCTACACCTCCTCCAGTATTGATCACAAAAACTATTTCAACTCACCAGCATGTAGGAGAGGGCTTTTATTGAGGCTATTGGCCTTTTGCCACTAAGTACTTGTTTTGCTGATTAATTTGCATAGCTTTCATCAATATTTCCATGAGAATTGCAAATATAATTATTGCATTTCACCAAGATTAAACACAAGGTCTGTTTCTTATGAAGTATCTTGTCTGGTTTTGAGGGAAGAGTTCAGTTTGCTGTAATCCAATCATCTTCTCAAAACAATGGCTTAAGAGTTTTTTTATGTCTATATGTATCAGGGCTAACTACTACTTAATGCAGACACTTGATAAAATTTGGTGGCCTACATGACTATTTGTGTAGTGTTGCAAAAAAATATCTCTGAACTAAGGAGCACTTGATGGGCTAACCTTTCTATTTGGGTCAAAGATACTTTCTGTAGAGAAAAGTATTTCTCTCTTCACATTCTAAGAGGCTGCTAGATTAGTTTTCTAAAAGAAAAACAGTTAAGCTTCATTCTCAAGGCTTAAATCCACCTTTTAAGACAAGAAGCAAATTCCACTCTCAATACAAATCCAGAGCATTATTACTGAAGGCACAAATAATGACCACAAAATGTTGTTTTGTGAGAAAGCAAAACCTGGCCATCAAACATTAGGTAATATGCAGACGTATGCCAGTATTTTGTGAATATTTTTCTCATGTATGAGCAGGGAATTCATGGATGGGCAGTGCCAAATAGCTCATTAGTCATGTGTATGCACACATCAACTAGCTTGACCTCCAAGCACAGTTGTTTGCACAAACTTAATGCATGCTCACAGATGCTTGTGACCTGATTACTGAGCCCACGAGCATAATGCACTTAGGGGCTGTCATGACTAGAGAAAACTGTAAAGAGATTCCAGTAGTAAAAACTGCCTGAATTCTTCCTTTCCTACGGGGAAACAATAGGGGTTTAATTCAATTTCAGTTTTAGTTACAACATGTGCTTTGCACAGGAAGGTGATGAGGTGGGTTTGTTTTTAATAGTGTTTGGTGATTTAGGCTCAATGTAAAAAATGTTGTTAGATTGTTGTGGTGTTTTTAGGCTGGTTTGTTTTTGTTTGAGTTTTTTAATTTTTTTTTTTTTTTTTTTTTTTTTAGCAAATGGTTAATGGTTTTGAGTTAGAAGAAATAAGGTTTGTGGTTTTTATAAGCCCTCTACATACAACACAATGAGAAGACTGACACCTAGAATTATATTTTAAAGAAGTATAAGGAAAAATAAAATATTCATGTGTAGAACCATGAATAAGTTCCAATGTAATGAGTAAAACTTAGATATTGCAATATATACTCAGAAACTTGAATATTCTTTTATGAAAATGATAAAAATGCTATGACCACACAAAAGGATTTTTTTCTTGCATTAGCTGAAAAAAATATTTATTATTGCTTAATATCTTGTGCATATGTATAAGAATTTGATAAAATAAAATATTAAATCATGAAAGTGTCTTTAAGACTGTTATATGTCTGCCACAAATAAATTATAGATTGCATGCAATCTTCCTTCTAAAAAAAAATGCTGTTTTTGACAATCCTAAATAATCAGATCATATATGTTATTTTGATATTTTGGGGACTTATAAAAACAGTTTGTTTAGTAGCAAAACAGCTTGAGATAGGAAGAAAAATGCTTGTGTGAGGAAATCCCCCTGGAATACACCACAGAGGTAGCACTTGTTGAACCCAAAAAAGGAAAAAGATATTGTGAATATTTCAAAATGAAATAGGGAACACCAGCTCTTACAAGAAGGAGGGAAATGAGGTAGAGGACCAAGGAAAATTTGTACAGCCAATTTTTTACTGCTCAGGAGCATCACAAACATTGCAGGAGTCCAGAGGAGTGTTTAAGAAACCAAGTTCCAAAGAAAGAATATGGTTAAGGGCCAGAATCTGCCAGACTGAAACGTGACTTCTTCCTTGTGGCACTGTATAACCCAGCAAAAGTGCAGCCAAGCACCATTAAACATGCAGAAATAGCCAGGTGTCTGAGCTTAAGTTACTCATTTGCTATGGAAATTTCCTCTGAATCTATCAGTGTGAGTCTCTGAGTCAGGAACCTGCCCTGTGATGGAAAACAGCAAACCAGATTGGACAGGAAAGGAAAGAGAGAAGTATCTGAGACAGCACTCAAGGCTTTGAGTATTCCCAGGCTCTTGATACATTTTTGTCTGGCCTTACTCTTAGAGTGCAGACAAATAATGGTCCTTTGTTCAGAGCTGTTGCTTCACACTGTTCAGTGATGGGAGTGAAGCTGTTTTCTTTCCTGTGTAGGTCTGTATTATGCAGGCGGACTCGAGAACTTTGTAAAGTTCTCTCTCAAATGGGAATTATTTACTGGATTTAATTTTTGTATTGTTAGGCTTGCTGGAAATGCTGAAGAAACCAAGCCTTGTAAAATCCATACCAGAGAGATGGAAATAGCTTTTCAATGTGCAGCAGATAGATCTTGTCTGGTAATGAAAGAAAGAAACTTAAAAGGCAGAATCGAGTGTTGAGTAAGCTTTTGGGACTATCACTTATTGAGTGGACATAAAGGGAGGAAATAATGCAGTACATTTCCCAGCTCTTCAGGGATGTTACTCCTTGCTGTTAGTGTGATATCTGACATTAAATGTATTCCATTTTTGTTTATAGAAAGAGAATGTAATGCAAGTAGATCAAAACAGTGTTTATGCTGTGAATAATTCTCATGGTACCCATAGTGATGCAGGGAAGCAAGCATCGTAAAATCACGGGGGTTGTAAAAGACCTCTAAGGTCATGGATACACTTTTGAACACTTCCAGGGATGGTGATTCCAGCACTTCCTGGGCAGCCCATTCCAACCACGCCACCCTTTCAGTGAAGAATTTTTTCCTAATACCTAATCTAAACCTGCTCTGGAGGAACTTAAGGCCATTTCATCTTGTCCTGTCATTTTTGCCTGAGAAAAGACTCTGACCTTCACCTGGCACCTCACATTGCAGCCCTACTCTGCTTCTGTTAATCTGGACTTGGGGAACTCTTGGGCTAGTCATAAACTAAGCCACTTTGGTTTTGTTGCAGTCATAAATGGAAATGAAAGCAGTCAAAGTTTAAGTGGTCTTAAAATTAATAGTTTTTTGTCATTATTCCAAACTCTAAAAAAATACAGGAACATTTGCTGCATTTTCTGAATAGTAACAATTATTTTTAAATAAAACGTAAAAGGATATTATGACTTCACTTATTGCACTATTATCATAGAATCATAGAATGGTTTGGATTGGATGGGACTTTAATAATCATCCCTGCCACTGATGGTGATCATCTCTGCTATGGATGATGATTAACTCCAAGGTTTCTCAGAGCCCCACTCAAGCTGTCCTTGCACACTGTCAGGGATGGGGCAGCCACAGCTTCTCTGGGTAGCCTGTGCCAGGGCCTCACCACCCTCACAGGGAAGAATGCCTCCCTTCTCTCTAATCTAAATCTATCCTTTTTCAATTCAAAGCCATTACCCCTTGTCCTATTACTACACTCCCTATTCAGCCTACATTCGGAATAACATTAACATATTTATTTCCAATGAAATGCAAGCCAGTTCTGTTAGATGCCTCTCTAACACCTAAAAAGACATGCTGCACTGGATGCAAAAACTGCATAGAAAAAATATCCTCACTCATTTCTCTGAGGTTGTGTTTTACCCTGGAATCCACTTTGGCTTTCTCCAGTTCACCACAAAAACTCTTAATGACACTTCTATGAATTAGAATGTTTTGGAATGTCTAGAAAAATCAACCACTTCTTGAATTAGTCTTCTTGTGACTTTTACATCATCCCTAAATCTCTGTTTCAAACAGGGATTTGATGAGTGGTATTTTGTCTCTACTTGCATATTTTAGAATGTTAGTGGTGGCATTTGGGGGGCTTTTAGGGTAAAATGATGTGCCTACAATTTCTGTGTATCAGAAATAATATTTATAATGCATGAAAGACCCTTTCTTTTCTATTTCTTTTCATATGTCAAGTTCTGTGTAAAGTATAGTTTAATTGAATACATTTTTGTGAAGTTGCATTCCCACTGACCCAAAGGTTTGTGGCTGCTGCAAAACTGGAGCTGGATGAGCTACTGCCTCACACCTTGCAGTGGTAGTTAGAGCAGCAAAAGTGGGTGTGAAACAGTGTTTGAATAACGCCTTGCACCCATTTTACACTGGTACAAATGACAGTGAAATAAGGCTGAGAGCAGCAGAGAACCAGGCTGTGATTAAAATGTTCAGTAGTTTTACTGTTGTGAATGACCTTTCCTAACTCCTGTTGTTCCATTTCACTGCTCCAAGGCATCTTTTCTATTTATCTTGTTGTGTTTTGTGCAGCTTCTCCTAAACTTTTGACCAGCTGCCAAATGTTTTTTATCCATTGCGAGACATGAAAATATTTCACCCTTCCATTGAGATTCTTGCAGTATGGAACCTAGTTTAACTTTCAAAGTCTCTAAAAGGAGGAGAAAAAGTTTAACTGAGAGATTTTCTAGATTCTACATGAATTCTCTGGCTCTCTTTACATGCGGGGTTTGAACTTCACCATGTAACACAGTATGATTCCTCTATCACCTTCATTCTTGTTTGCATTAGCAGAAGATTCAATCCCAGAGGGTTTAATTTTGGGAGTTATTCAAGCAATCATGACTCTCTCTCTTCCTCCAAATCATGCAAGATGCTGTTTCCAGCTCAGAGCATGGGCTTCATGTGCTCTAAATAGATATGAAGCAAATAATTCTAATTTGTTTAAAACAAACAAGAGCACCAAACCTCCACTCTTAACTACAAATGCCAAGTGGGTTCTTTGAGATCCTGACGTGTTCACCCTCACTGAGGTCAGTGGCACAACAGAACTGTACACATGAGGATCCTCCAGAAGAGCTATGGGAGTGTTCTATGTTGCAGGATTGTATCCAGACCTTATCACTAATTCATTTTATATAAAAATGCCAATGTCTTTGCAGAGCTGTAAGTCACCAATGTTATTTTTAAGAACTCATTTCTCCATTTTGTCCACTATGCCTGGAAATTGTAGCTATGGCATTTGTGTTCTGTAGACAATTCTATTACTGACTCCACTTCACTTCCTTTTCTTGAATTACCTTGCAATCTTTTCAAAGGCTGGCAAAAGATGTTCAGATCCCTAATTATATGCATTTGGATTTCCATAATTCAAGAAATGTAACTCCCACCCAATATGGGTGGGGGTTTTTCTGCACTTCTTCCTTTGCATTTCTTCTAGACAGTTGTAGAATGATTCTAGGTGTGATGAAGAATTTGGCAGTTTTGATTCTTGCTACTATTTTATTTGTTTTCTAAATCATTCTCATTTATATATGTGTATGTATCAGTTTCCCTTCAGGAGATTTAATTTACATATGTTCAAGACCTTGTGAGTCTGGAATACAGATAAAATTACTGAGATAAAGCTGAAATTTAATAATATTGTCAATCTTCCTTGTAAGCTCAGGACTTCTACTGACAACAATTTTAGTCTTTTAGTCATTTTAGTTTTCATTCTTCTCTTCTAGGTTTATTTTTGATACAGTTGATACATTTCTGTTAGGTTACTAACAGTATGCCAGGAAGATAGTGACTAAAATATTCCTTCAAAAATATGAAGATGGTAAAAATCTGTCTTCATTTGTTTAATGTAATGATTGATAGCTTATATACTGTTCTAAGGTACATGGGGAATATATACAAACTGGATTGAAAATTTTACCTTGACTTTCTCATTTTGATCCAAAGTTTCTTGTGTTTATTTACTTTGAAAAATGTTTCACATTTTATCTGGTGTAATAAAGCATTTCTTTCCTTTTTGGACAGAAGTCAGCCATGTGATCCATCTTTCCATGCAGACTCAATGCAGGGAACCTCAGCCTCCTTGTCTCCTGCAGGGCTGGAATCTTTGAGTTCCAAAATGTCCAGCCCTGCTTTTGGAATATAACTTAGGATATGAATTTACTAACTTAAGTTTTGGAAAAGGACATTAGTAAGATAATTAATCCTGCAATAGTAGCTTAAAAAAAAAAAATCCTGAAGTTTCCTAACAAATATAGTCTTGTTTCTTTGAAATTAATAAATTTCATGTCCATTCTACATCTTAATAGAATCTTTTCATCATATAATGAGCCATTAGTCTTTCAAAAATTGTATGCAAATCTATCCTGAAGTGTTTAAGCCCTCAGGAGCCACTAAAAGGAAGATTTTTTTTTTTTTTTTTTTTTTTTTTTTTTTTTTTTTTTTTTTTTTTTTTTTTTAGCTAGACATTTGTTCACTGTTCCTCCAAGTGAAAATATATTAAATGCATCTAGGGTTTTTCCATCATGCAAGAGATATATCTCTCTGGTTTAAGTGCTTTTCTGACTCAGGGCATCTGTGATCTTACAGAACTGAAGGGCATGTCAGGCAGAGACAGCAAGTCTGGGATAGGCTTTTCTGAGGAACTAGAAATATCCTGTGGACTCCATGGGACTCTGTCTATCCAGCCCCCAAAGCATACATTCTTTTAGTCATTCCTGGACTTAATAGAAAAGTATCCTTTGAACAAACTCACCAATGCTTCACTGGTGCTTGGATTAGAGGTTGATATGTTTATGGAAAATCTGCTGGAGATGTTGCTAATGGCAAAGGTGGAAGTTGGTGAGGCTGATTTAAGCCAGCTGGAAGCAGATGGACCTGGCTGGAGTGAGACATCAGGGGACTGCAGGGTCTTGGTTGCCTCAGTCCCTGCAGCAGAACTTGCTATCAACACCTCAGTCACTGGTTCCACGCCCAACTTCATTTTCTAAAGAAGGAATTTTGGTGGACTTACAAAATTGCAAGCCTGATGGTAAGTGCAAATAAGAAGGAAAATTTCTAAATTTTTGTGTGCACCTAACTGCCAATTAATGTGGCTCCACAGCCTGTCTTTTTGTCTATTGTAATCTGTGGATAGAAAGCTGCTCATAAAAAGAGAGGTTAAGCTGTAACCTTTTGAAAATTTTTCTCTGATGTCTTTAGTTAATATCTATAACCTCAAATTGGCAACTACACTTTTTGTTACTTATTTTTTATTACTTTTCTTTGTTTAAATCCTTATTATGTTTAGGAGGATAATATCCAGTAGATTGGGTAAAACTCAAGCAACTTGACAGTAATTAAAATGCAGATTTAGTTCTTCTGGAGTGTAATAGCTTTGAAGCATACCAAGGTCTGCTGAGGGAATCTGTTTTGTTTGTGTATCTTAATAGAACATAATGACTGCTTTCAAGCCATTATAGTCCATCATGTTAGTGACTCCATATGCTGGATATCCTTGTCAATGATACCTCCTTTGAGAAAATGTACCCTAGTGATATGGTAGTTTGTGTGTGTGTGTGTGTGTGTATATATGTATATGTATATTACTTTTAAAAACAAAAGTCCTCTCACTTTTTAAATAGAAGTAATCTCTTTTCTGGAACTTTAGACTTGCTTTGACTGTCGGTTTAATTTTCACTAAAAAGTGCAGCTTTGTGGAAACAAAGCTTTTCAATTATTTGAGAAATAAGTGAAAGTCAGCTAGAGCATAGGTAAAGGTGAGGTATAAGCCTCTCATAGGTCTCAGTCTTATATGAATGACATCTTCTCTATGGCCATACAATGAGGAAGCTGCCCCAGCCCCTGGAGCTGCTTTTGGCTGTTCTGTTGAAGACCCTCTCTGTTGTGAATACCAGCCCCAGGCTCACCACGGGCAGCTGCAATATTGAGCATAAACATAGGCTTAAACACAATACAAGAAGAATTGTCTTTATAAGACACCTGATTGTCTTTAAGATTATTCCCAGCTCCACATCAACACAGGCTAGTGATGCCACAATCCATGATGAAGCAAGAACTGGCAGAGTGACTTTTCCTAGACATGGATGTATCAGAAATAATCAAACAGCAGAGCTCATATTGAGACACTAAGGCCCCGTCTGGACTGTAGGGCAGGAAAGTTTTGCTCTGCTTCCCTATTTGTGAGGACAGGGAGACAAGCTAAAAGCTCCCATTTCTGCCCCACTTTCCTGTTACATTCCCATTGGAAACACTGAGTGGGAAAAGCAGTGTTTATCTCATCTGAGTGTGGAGTCAGGACACCACCCAAGCCTTGGGTCACATCCCAGGCCGCCGTGGTGTGACGTTCTAAAGGTCTAAAATGTGCTGAGAGTATCTTTTGGTGAAGGCAATAGTGGAGTGTTCCTGGCCTGGGAATCCCCCTACCGAATTCAGTTCTGAGTTGCAATGCCTTGGAAATAGTCTGGGGTTATGACTAGAATGCTGACAGACCCTTTAACTTCAGCTGTGGGACTGCTGTAATGCACAGACCCTGTAAATTAGAGATATAAAGTATGTGTAAGTAGAACCAATATGTGTCTAGATATTCTATTGCTTTTAAAGCCCTTTCTGTCCTGTTAATTTTGCTTTACAGTGTGACAGTGATGAATTGATGTCTACCATTTCAAACTGCAAGGTAGACTGTGTACACATTTATTAAGATTAATTAAAAAGTAACAAATTGTAAAGTAATAACATTAACAACTACTAGAAAAAGTGTAGACGTTTTGACAGTCTTTTTGAATTTCATTAAAAGATGGTAGTGACAAAAACCCAAGAGACTATTTCTACTTTACTAAAGAAATAGGTCACAGATTCAATTACAGTCACTGAAGCATGGACTCAATCTATCATGGCAAATTAAGTACATTTTAGCAACCTACTTTCCTTTAAAAATTTTATAGACACTTTCACTGGAAGAAGAAAGACTATAGAAAAAGAAATTGCAAACTGAAGGCTTTTTTTTTTTTTTTTTCCCTCTATTGCTACTGAGTGCTTGGCTTATTTACCATAGGTGTAAGACACAGAAAAAATCATTATGGAACGTCAAGATATGTAATCATCATTTCTCTTCCCATTTTTCGTCTTTAATTAATGATATATCATTTGTTCTCTGACTAGAAAGCATGGCTCAGATTGAATCCACAGTGCACGAGTTAGAGGCTTTGTTCTCTCATTGAAATTGAAGGACCCATTTACTTAGAAAAATTCACTGCACAACCTTTATGCAATTTTGGCACAGATCTGTAATGTTGGGCTGAAAATGTGTTGTAGTCCCAGTTCCAAATAAATAAATAAATGAAGACACATACAGCCTGTGGATACGGTTTAGCTGAGTGCAAATATTGGAATGATGAAGCACTCTTTTGCCCATAGCAGAATTGATTTCATGTTGACAGCCGGAATTTATAAAGATCCTCTTTCAACAGAGTAGCAGTGGCCATATTTGCTGCATTACTACAGCTGCAACAAACCAGCAGCAAACATAAGAGCTGATAAGAGAGATGCAACCTATTTCCTCTTTATACATAACCCCAGATTTACTGTGGCACCCCTATTAGATTTGTGCACTTTCATATACTAGGGCATTCAGTGGGCCTTTAGATTGTAGAAGCATATTAGGGTTTCTAATTTAGTTATTTATTTTAAAATCTATAACATTTGATCACGCAAAGAAATCTGTCTGTCGTACAAATGAAACCAAGTGATGCTGATTAAAAGTAACACACTTTCCAAGGCAATGCTGATTAAATGTGTGATCTTCTCCAAGTACACTGGGGATGAAATGCTTTCCATTTCCAGATATGCCTCTCTCCAACAATGCTTTTTACTTACTGCTCAACAGTTTTTGCTGGTTAAATATTCAGGGCCAGATTTACCATCACACTATCTCACTGTAACACCAGAAAAGCAAACAGCAAGAAAGGATAGAACAAAGATAGACCCGTGAATCTGATTTGCACCAAAATAGAGACCACATAAGTGTCTCATATCCCTTGACAGTTACAGTCTGACCACAATCATAAGCTTGAGAAGGATACTTCCAGTGACAACTATAACTACATCAGCACAAGCTGCAGAAGGCTGAAAAACACCCACTGCTCCATTAGTCATCAAATTCTGCTGTACTGCAGGTACCTCAGCAATCATGGGAATATTAGATGACAGAAAGCAGGCCTGCTTTACTCTGTCAACTTTAATATACTTATTTTCTTGTCAAAATTATGTTTCCCTTTCAAACGATTCCACTTGATTTCTATATTTAGAATACAATATTTAAGTAACTCCTATCCTGGGTTTTCAAGTATGCTTGCTGCAATCCATTATTCAGAGAGAAGTGGTTGTGTTGCCAGCTAACGCAATGAAAAATGCTTTGCAGAAGATCCAAAATTACATGAAACTCTCCTTCTTTTGGTAATGTTCTAGACTTGGTACTCAATCCCACTTTTCATGAAGTTTCTTAATTTGTTTTTTTTATGTAATGAGCATAATATTTGGTTTTTTAGCAGTATTACAAGAAAATCCTATTGGGCATGATTTTTAATAAAGTTGAGCGCATAAATCTTTGAAAAGAGAGCAAAATAATAAAATGGTAAAATGGTTAGGAAATGTGAAAAGCAACTTAGATATGAGAACTGTACTTCAGGAAGAGTCTGGAAGCAAGGAAGGAATACTGTTCAAGAAGAGATTGGAAAAGAATTGTTGACTTAATGTGGGTGCAGTGTACCTGTCCCTGTCGAGTTGAAGAATGGGAGGTACAGCTCTGATAGTAAGAAGGCCACATTAGGAACTGGAGTTTAGTCATTTTACAAGTGAGAAATAGAAAATGGGAGCAGAAAGACCACATGAGGAAATTGCTTCATTTACATACCAGAGTGATGTGCATGAATGAATACTAAAATTCATCCAAATTGGAAATTCTTGCACCCAAATAATTATTTATGCATTAAACCTATCCCAAAAGTGGCCAAAATGTTTAACATTTTTCTAAAAAAGTTATTTTTTGAGTACAAAAGGGAAAGTTTTAAAGATCTTTATTGACTTTGCATGCAGTTGTCTTCTTGTTGAAATGAGTGAACATGAATCACAGAATCACAGAATGTTCTGAGTTGAAAGGGACCCACAAGGATCATCCAGTCCCACCTCTTAAATGAGTTAATATGGGTTATTTGGTTAATATGGTTAATATCCCATATGGAGATCGAGAACTAAGTTTGATTTAAATACATCACAAATAAGTAAAAGTTTACAAAGGTATTTTAGTGTAAACATTGATGCTTGTTAATTAAACAGATATTTGTTATCAAGATGTAGAATTCCCTCTAGCTTTAATGCACTGTGGGCATTTCTGTGGCAGAGTGTTAGCAACTGTAAATTGCAAGACAACATGTGCAGGATTGTCTCTGCTCACTGTTATACCAGCATATTGAGGGAAGAAGTGAGTCTAGTAAAGCTCAAAACCATTTTATGAGGATCAGGTGGCTGACAGAAAACCAGGGATGATGTTCCAGGCAGGCAGTTTCTGACATACTCCTGCTGGATGTGCAGGACACAGTGGAGGGCAGCAGGGCTGACTGAGCACTGCTGTCCTCACTCTTGCTGGGGCTTCGGAGGTGTTTCTGTGACGTGAAGAACAACTTGTGTGATTGGAAAGCTTTCCTTTTATCAGTAGAGAGGGAATCAACTGAATTTAGAAAAAGCATAATACTTGCCCCTTATGTCCTCATCTGTCCATTGCTATCAGAACTTGCAACTGATGTCATGGCTGAAATCTGCTCTTGTGTGCAGAGTTACTGTACCAGGGTGAAGCTTTTGCTGCTTGATCTCCCTGGAGAGCTGATATTTGCTTTTGCACCCTATGCAAGCGATGAGTTGCTCTGCAGTTAATGCATTTGGGAATGTGAGCAGAGCTACAGATGTTCCAAGGGACGTACACTGGCTTTTAATGACTAGAATTATTTAACTTTGGGTTCTGAAGACCTAAATGACTGCACCTGCCTGCCTGTTAAAAGCATGCCTCTCTTTGTGCAGTTCTGCAGGTGTTATCAGGGCACTTCAGCTTAAACTTGGAACTGATAGGAGGGTGTTGATGTTGGGAAGGAGCACATTAAGCTCCGACTTCAGAATTGGAGCTGATTTGAGGATTTTTTTACTACATTGTTGCTGGGAAGTTCAGGTTTTCAAGATCTGGCTCTTTTAACAGCCAATCTGGAAAGCTAGAAAGGAATCAGATTTATCAAGGGTGCCAGTAAAGTCACTCTATTATTGTGATCTGTCTACTTTTATAATTGTTAAAGGGTAACTAGGAGTGGGATACAGGAAACTGTGATTCTTTTGTTTTAAGTGGTGAAAAGTGAATTGATTTATTCATAGATTATGCAGAACACCTCTAAAAATAGTTTTTCTTCTAAACTGTTTTCTCTTGCTGTTTTGCATCTCATTTAAATAAGCACCTTTCACTGGAATATAGAAACATCCAAATGTGCTGCTGATGTACTGCTTTAACTTTTCCTGTTCTTATATTAAGCTTTGTTAGTTTTAACACATAATTGTAAAGAATATGTAAGGTTTAGAAAAACAGCTTGACAAAACCATAGTCTCAACCGATGACAAATGAGACATGCACATTTTTAGTCATAGTTAATAGCCTTGAGACTATTTACCTCTTTGTACTATGCCTGAATCATGAGAAATGAAAGAGGTCTTTCATTGTCACCATGCACCAGTTGGCATTCAAACTTATTTTATACAAAAGTCCTTTACTGCCACCTCTGTGGAATTATTGAAGTACTAGAAAAGAGGGGGAAAGCTACAGCCCTCAGAAAACTACCAGTCAGAGCTGGAACCCATGACAGCAGAAATGGTTTTATAGTGTCCAATATATCAGAGGAATCTGTGGGTGCAGCTTTTTTTATTCTAACACCTCCATCAGGGTTGCAGTTTCATATTGGTGCACTAGGTTAAATTGCTAACATCTAAAATACCCTCTGGCAAGAAGCTCACTGAAGTTGAGACTCGTGTCATGACTACGTTGTTGTTTTCCCAGTTGGCACAACTGAAGGAGAGGAGCACATCAAATCATTAGGAGAACATCCTGAGGTCCTCGTGTGTAAGGGTGATTGGTGCACTGAGAGGCCTGATTGAGATGTCCATAACATGCAAATGCTATTCAATGATTGGGGAAAATCCCTTTGTTTGTGTTGAGCCACATTTGGAAAGGTACGAGGAGTAATGGGAAAGAGGGGGAACCTCCTTAAACAGTCAAAGTTCACTTTAATCCCACTAGGGAAAGAGTTCCTCTCTGAATGGCTCATCTGGCTCCCAGAGTGTTGGAATTGATGGCCATCATTTGGTGTGGTTTTGCAGTTGTTGCATCAGGGATTTTAGAGTAGTCAGCACAGAGCATCCTGCCCTAGGCTTAGGGTGAAAGAGGAGCTCCTGAATGAGGGACACTGAGCCTGCTGTATATTGCAGCAGTTTTTTTATATGTTTTTGAATTGTTATCTATCTAGCATTTGGAACACTTTTGCAGGAATTGGAATGGTGCCCTTCCCTAAAAGTCACAAGAATTTTCTTCATTCTTTCCTGCTCTGTATATTACCCAGGATTTTTGCAGTGGGTAAGCCAATTCTGGGTAGTGAATTTTAGTAGTGATTGCTTCTCCACATGAAACTTTAGTGCACTGAGAGGTGCAAGCATGTGGCTCATCCCAAGGAACAGGAAGATTCCTAAACCCTGGTGCATAACCAGAGCTGCTACTAGGATTGGGTATAAATAACTTTCACTCTACTTGAGTGAACCAGAGATTCTTCCAAGTCTGTTTCTTTTCAGTTCCTGATTTGTTTCTAATGCTAGGCTTGGGAAATGTTATTCCAAAGAGAAAACAAGGTTTAATGGATTACAAAGAAATTTTTCTTTTTCTTTTTTTTTTTTCTTTTTTTTTTTTAATGAGTCAATATTGTAAGTGAATAACACATACATATTCTTAATCAATGAGCCCATAAATAAGGTTTTCATGTCACACTGGAATAATTGACTCATTACTCGCTCCTGGAAGTCTGAGAATGAATTAGGTTCCAATAACATCAGTTTGCTGTCTCAGCTAAGTTAGCACTCTGAGCCATAAATAACTACAAGGTTTAGCATAAATTTATTTATTTTACAATTTATAAAGTGCACTCATCACTGAGGTTCTTGGCATGTATACAAAGATAACAACAAAGTAAGAACATATTGACTAGTTTCAACTGAGCGAACTCCTTCAACATGTCCTCAATAAAGGTATATAAATCATCACCAGCATCTCCAAGCAAAGGCATCAATAAACACATAAGCCTTGGACATCGCCCTGAGAGTCAATGAACTGAGGAGTCTATCCGATCACCAGGGAGCATTTTCCAGAGTTAAAAAATCTCTAGCAAAAACTGTCTGAGCCAGCCTCAGAACTTAAGCCCATCAGGTGATTATTTAGATCAGCCATCAGTGTTATTCTGGTGTACTCAGTGGCTGTGGTGCTGCTCATGAGATGGGCTGGCTGCAGCACAACCAGACCCAGGGCTGCAGAGCTGTGCAGCCCAACCCACGCTGTGCCCACAAACACAGGCAGGGCTTGGCAGAAGGTGCTGTGTGGGAGCACGCACTCCACACTGCCTGGTGCTCTGAACTTGAGGGAAGTTCTAGCAGAAATAAAGACAGCATCTTGTCTGGGGTTTGGCTGGAAGACTGAAGGGATGAGCTAGTGGAGTCTACCTCCAAAAGACTGCAGAAACTTTCTTGGTTTGTGTGTGTGTGGTTTTCTTCCTGAGTGCAAATTGAGCTGAGCCAAATTCCGGGTGATATGCGGTAACTGGAGTTTGGATGTGTCTTGGGAGTTTATGTAACAAATTCTCACTCAGCCTGCCTCTGAAAGGAAAACTTGGAGCTGGTTTTTCACTGAAAGGCTTTCTAATGTTGGGAAGGAGATTCTTGGCAGATGATGACTTCACTTACCCCAAGATCCCAGGCAATGCTCAGAGCAGTGCAATGAAGGAGTGCTGAATGCTGGCAAGTGGTTACAGCCCCTTCTCCTGTGACCTGCACCTGGACACCACTAAACCCTGCAGGGCACTGCTCCCACCACCCCCTCACCAATCCATCCTCAGATGATCTGGGATGGTGTTTCTTTGAGCCTTTCACCCCATCCATCCCACTGTGCTGTTGTGAACTGGGACCTGTCTTGAGGTGTGCAGTGTGTGCGGGGGTCCCTGCAGAGCACAGCCCTGGTGGCCAGCAGGGGCCAAGCTCAGCTGCAGCTCCCTCCATTCAGCTCCCCTTCCCTGCTCCACCCTTATCACAGATAAACAGGGGCACCCCAACGTGTCCCCAGACAAGTCTGTGATGTCAGAGCAAGAGATTTTTATTAAATTATTAGACAATTATTATCCACAAGTATGAGACATGTTTGCAGAAGATAATTTTTCCGTGACTTTGCAGTAACATTTGTGGTGCTTTCATTTACTAATTAAAGCTGAGGGTAATACTGAGGCATGGCAGGATTGTGAATCATCAGCATAAAACCCCCTAGGCTAGTGCCATCCAGCCTGGGCACTAGCCCATCCCTGGCCTCCTGTTGCACACTCCAAGCCGTTGACATTCTCTGAGGAGCAAGAGCTGAATGAAGTTTAGGTTAAAAGGCTGTTACATTTGCTTCTTAGACTACCTGCTGCCAAGGAAGTGGCTAATCCATCTTAATTACAATTACTTTTATTCACAAAGTATGTGGAAAATTCACAGCAGCATTAAAATAGTCTATGAGACAGGGAAAAGCTGGTCTAAATTTGCCAACCTGTTCACCTGTTAGGATTTCACAGATGCTCCTAAAGGGAAGGAATAATGTGTAATTTGTGACATAACCCAGGAATTTAAAACTCTCCAGAGACCAATTATAGAGATTTGGGCACTTAGACTGCTAGCAGCTTTCCAAGCTCCACCTGAGATGCTCCGCCTTTCAAAAGTCTTTGTGTACATCTTTAATTATTTTCCATAGAATAATTGACACAGTTTCTGTGCCTCATTCATGCAATCAATATCTCCTTTTAATGATAAGCTGAAGATTATCACTGTATCATGCTTGAGAAATATCTGTAGCACTCTGAAATTACCTTTTCTCTGTTAAAGCTACTGATTTGATAACTCTTCAAAGCTCTTTCATAATACTGTTCCATGCAGCATTACAAAAATAGCCACTGGTTTCTATTGAGGTCAGTTCTATTTGTGGTCTGTTTGATGGTGCTTTTTGTAACTTAGTATGTAAGGGTATTGCTTTGTGCCCAAACTATGGCAACCAAAATATGGCAAATGGATAACAGGTGATTATACAATTCACTTTTCTGACAGGCAGACTTCTGTACAAGATACTCATAATTATTAGTTAGGTAACAACTCACAACACAGATGACATGCCTGAGTATGCAAACTGTGTTCACCTCCAAAGAAATTGTTCATCACTAAGTGGGAGCCATGATAGCTTAAAGTAGATAGACAATATAGAGGACAAGTCTTGAAAATCTTAGCTGCCTCCACAGCTTGGTTACATCAAATAGAAGAGGAAATATAAATCTTTTTTGGCTTTATTCTGCATTTGAAGGGGTAAGGTTAATAAGTGGTTACTTTTAGTTCTACCAAAAATTCTCAACATAGGTCTGCTTGCTTGCTCCCAGGATGATGTTTGTGTGTACGGGAGAGAAACATAATTAGGCTTTGAGTTCTGTACAACATAATCCGTGGCAAGTATGAATGACATGAAAGGCAGCAGAAATTGCCTGGGAGGAGGCTGTTTTTGTTTGTTTTGAAAAAAAGAGGTTGAAAAGATTCTTTCTGCAGCTGATGCAATCTGGCTGTGTTTGCTCTGAGCTAGAGACACTTGTGCATCACAGCAGAGGCAATGGAAGGGTTGGGAGGAGGAGTGCAAGGGTAAATTCCACTTGCTGCAATACCTGCTTTTGATCTAAGCTTTAATTGGATGTGATTTAGAAAACTGCTGGCATCACATGGGATATTAACAGCCTTATTTCCTATGCTGCTTCTCCCTGAAGGAGCTGTTGTATTTCTGTTTCTTTTAAGACTTCACTTGCCCCTTCTGGTTTCAGTGAAAAAGCATTGAATGGTAGGAGGAAAAACCCCAAATATTAAAGCCACCTCATTTTCCTTCCCTAGTGACATGGTGGTGTTTATCACATGCTTGTTTCATGCACAGCTCACACAGTACTCATCCACATGCCCCTGAATGATTACATGTTATATAATGAGGTCTGTTCTTCCTCCATCTCTTTTCCTCGGTTTACCAAATGCTGGGCAGCAAAGGCCTTAGTTCTTTTTTCTTGTTGAGTCACCATTTAGTGACCCTTGGGCTAGAACGATTTAAATGTGTTACCATCCTTTGCAGATATTAAAACTGGCTGTTGATCTTGACTGAATTGCCTAATGCATCAATGGAAAATACAGTCTGTGGTCAGTACTTCCTTACTGTTTGTAACTTTGGGGATGATACCTCCTTATGGTAGGAAGTTCAAAGAAAGTTCTGGTATAGAGGTTTATATTTTTGAATCCAATCTAATCACTACAGAAATAAATTTACTTACTAAATCAATGGCTGTTTCTGGCAGCTCAAATCTTATTACTCCATCTTGTGGAACAAGCTGAAAATGACACAAATTGTGTTCCAACATTTGCCATCCTGTGTACCTAATAAGCAAAATACAGAGACTCCATAGATTTTTGTAGACAGAGTTGGTTCATATGTATTTTAGATCTGAAAACTTGATTCAAAAATATTTCTACATTTGTGTAACATGAACAACGGAATCTGTCTGTATTCAAATTGACTTTTTAATGGAAGCTAAAAGGGAGATGTGGGATTTTCCTTCTCCTCATTTGAGAAAATAGTATAAAAGTTCAAATCACACAAGCCTGGGCTTTTGCATAAAAGACTAGTGATTAAGTATTGCTCTTGAGTTCTAAAATTAAAACACAGTATGTGGCTGATGACATATTTCTGTTTTCTTTCTGTTGGGTGCTTTGTGATTTCAATGCACATGGTCTGAGATATGATCTGTTCAATGGGCAGATATGGTTTTGTTTAACTTTCTTTCTGTAGTTCCAGTGAGAAATTTTTTTCCCAACAGAGACCTCTGCTGAAAGCAGGAGAGCAGCTCTGCAGGGCTGGAGCAGAGCTGCGGAGCAGAGCCCCTCTGAGGGCCCAGCTGTCAGTGATGGCACACACAAGTCTAGAGGATATCAGAGTGAAGCCACTGCTTACTCTTCCCTTCAAGAAAATACAGGGAAATAATCATAGCGTAGTTAAAAATTTGGTTTTTCTACTGTTTTAAAGGAAGTGGGATATGATTGATTCATATCATGCCAGAGCCCTAACGCCTCTGCTGTAATTGGTGTGCCAGTGGATCCAGAGGGGGAAGTTAATTTTTAAAAACAGAACTATGCAATATATTATGTGATACAGTGCAGCTAAATGACTCAAAAATGTTTTGGTTTAGTCGTACAAAAATCGGGAAGGAACAAGACAGCTCCCAAAACAAGTGTAACATAAGCACAACACTGACATCTGGTGTCTAAATTGGATTTAATCCTGGGCGAGGTGAGGCTAAGGAGGGCTCTTTAGGCTGTCAGGTTTCCACAGAATTCCACAGGGATTCAGGTACCTACACAGGCAGATTAATGCCTAAGTGGTCTGCTGGCAGCCTGGTGCCTGTACCTTTAGTTGCTGGGAAGAGGCTCCTGGTGTTTGAAAAATTTAGTCTGCAAAACCTGTGCTTCCTAATAAAGGAACTGAAAAGCTTGTGGAGAGATCTGGAGGTCCTCAGACTGATTCTGATGGATATTTGGGGTAATGAGGCAAGGGAGATTTATTTCCAAGAGCAATGTTATCAGCCAAGTAACTAAAATTCCCAATCTTGTTTAAAACCTCCTTAAAGATATTTTTTTCCAGTAAAAGATACAGCTGGGCAGTTTTTTTCTACATGCCAATTTAGAATTTTTGCAATAATGTTTATTTAAGAATTTCTAATATCTTTATTGAAGTGACAGGCACATCCGATGACAGTTCCTGTCTGACCCTTGCACCTTAGGTAATATCTATGATGTATTTACTGTATATTTTGAAACTGACAGTTAACACTTTGTGTGCTGTGCAGTGTTAACTGTATTAGGGAGACCAAAACCACTTCTCTTTCACAACCATGTCTGATTCTTGGCTGATTTTTTTTTTTTTTTTTTTTTTTTTTTACTTCAATCCCTGAAAGAGAAACTAAAACAGAGGGGGAAATACAGTAGATGCAGTAGGTACAGACTTGCTCAGCTTTGGAAAGAAAACTCAGTTCTTTATTTTAAATTGCAATTAGTTTTCAGGTACAGATGAACTATTCATCCTTAACTCTGTCATTTAAAAGGTCCCAAGAGAAGGAGCAGAGGCCATTTCCTGGTGCCTTGACTTCCAGGGCTGGTGTGGCTCAGAAAAAGGAAAAAGCCTGTTTTTGAAGAGGGGTGTTGCTCAGTGTATACTGAGGTTCAGTGGGGATCTATTTGCTCTGTGATGGCAACAGATGTGGAAATACCTGGAAAACTCCTGTTTATTTGTTGTTTCATTCAAAACTGTATCCTATGGTTCAGGCTCACCCCACTGAAAAGAACTGAAGAGCTATTCTCACCCTCCCTGCCCTGTGGAGGGCAAACTTTTCTGTTGGCATTGAATTATAAAGTAAACCTCTACTCAAGAGAGGCTCCTGTATGTCTGAGTTTAGTAACAGCATTAAACACCTGCCAATGAGTGAAAGGAAAAGATGCTAGAGGTAGCACACCTTTTACAAAGGTACCTGTGTAGTTATTGCTTTGATCTGCAAAATGCAGAGAAATATCCAAAGTGAGAGAGGATCATCCAGCTCCTGTGGCTAAAATGCATTTCTGAGAGCAAACCCATGTGGGACTGGTGGTTCTCACATGGGGAATAGGGACTATCATTGTACTCCCATCTCAACCAAGAGTTCATACTCAATATATTTCATTGTAATCCCGACCCTTGCAAAAT
This sequence comes from Sitta carolinensis, assembly GCA_032173965.1. Classification (NCBI taxonomy): domain Eukaryota; kingdom Metazoa; phylum Chordata; class Aves; order Passeriformes; family Sittidae; genus Sitta; species Sitta carolinensis. Next base: position 17,180,398 of record CM063292.1, on the reverse strand, counting down.
AAGGCTTTTCAAAGTTCCTTGGTGCACACTGGTGTGGAAAGAATTCCCAGTTTCTGATCTTGCAGACACTGTGTGAGGCAGAGGTTGAGGGAAGGTAAAGTAGGAGCCCCTATAGATTTCTTCTACTAAAATAAATCCTAGACATGTTGTAAAGGACAGAAAAAGACTATATCTTTGCAGAAGACACACAATAAACCTATGCAAATTCAGCTCACTAATTTGTCATCTTTAATTTGATTAAAATAAATTTTTACCTCTTGTTGCAGGCCAATGGAGGGGCTAGAATCAATGAAATGAGACTGAACAAAATTTTGAGAACTCCATATCTCAAACCAAACTAAATGCTTTTTGTAAAACATGTTTAATGAGCAACAGGTGCAACAGAATTCACATACTAGCACCAAAATATCAAATAGGGATTACAAGAATTACAGAACAATATATTCACAGCAAAGGAATTTTTACAGCACAGTGCTGTGGGGGGAAACACATTATCACTTTCTTGTCTGTGATTTGATAGAAAGGAGATGATGTCATGGCTAAAAAATTCTCAGAATTATACAAGATGTATTGGTACTTCTGTGCATCCATGTAGGGCAGAAAGAGGAAAAAAAGAAACAGAAGTCACGGGATGTGACTTAAGAAAGGATGTGACTTAAGAAAGGATGTTCATGTAAGTACCAGTGTGTATCTCTTCATTATAAGCATAGAAATTCTTCCTTAGACTGTCAGCCACTCTATATCTGGAGCCAGGCTAGAAATCCATTTTTTTTTTTTTTTTTAATTAATATCTCATGCTATCACTTCAGTGGAAGTTACAATATTTCTACAAAAAGTCCTCAAGGGAATGAATCCTCTGCATTACTTTCCAGATGCCCTGTCTGCATGATCTGACTCCATCTACTGATTCCATAGGGATGCCAAGATCCCCTGGAGTAATTCCCCCCATGCCCAAAGCTGCAGGTTAATCTCCAGGTCAGCAGGGAGGCTCATGCAGCAGAGCCACTCTGGGAGACCCTCCCTTCCAACTCCAGGATTCCACTAAGGTGTTATTACATTAAAGCATCTGGATTCTCCTGGTGCAGCAGGATGCTTTTGTCACTTCATATGCAAATGGTACAGAGGAAAGGAAGGGGATCATTGTTTATTTGCTTTTGATTTTTATCTCCCAGCATCTTCTCCTTTGATTGCAATAAAATCTTCTGAGAAGTGGGTTGAAAACATTGTGATACATAATTTTAAACACTCGAGAAAAATATTTTTCATCAATTTTTACACTAGGAACATAAAGTGCTATTTGAAGTAATGGATCACAATCTCAGTGTTATACAGATGCATTACAGAAAGCATCACTCTCTTGTCAATGTGACAAGAAAAGGTAATAACAATAGGATTTGGTTTCTGTATAATTCAAAGGCAACAAGTACTGTCTCTCTTTTCCCATCTGTGTACTCTGGAGTTGAAAATTAGATGTTCAGGGACCAAAAATGTTGTCAAAGGTAATGAGAGCTCTGCAGGCAAGCAAGGAGTTTGTTTTAAAGGATGAGTCACTAATCTGCATAGGAATGGCAGAAGGAGGGGGCTGAGATACTGACTACTCTTTTTTTTTTTGAAAACCAGCTTCAAGACTACTTTCAGTGTCTGAAAAAAGGTATGTTTCGAATGCACAAAAGTAAGGTCCCAAATGCTCCAGGTTCTTTTGTCTAGCATAGATGACAGAGCAGATTTAATTTTTTTCCCCCTCTTCTAGGGAAAAATTGAAGAAGGAATGTAAAAATACATCAACACAAAAGGGGCACATGGCAGAACTTTTGAGCTAAGGGAAAATGAATATTTGTTCAATATTTTGAATGAATCAATTTTCTAAACATGTGTTTCTTGTAAATATTCTATAAAATTAATTTATTGTCAGAAACTTTTGGGTAAAGAGTGAGACTTAAGCAAGTGCTTAAACATGTCTTGGGGAAGGTAAAATTCAAATTTACAAAATTATTTATGCTAGAAATATAACTCTAGGATTTATGTTCGTGCAACTGGGAAAACAGTATACTAAGTATAAACAGCTCAGATATTGAGCATTTATAATTCACATGCCAAAATAAAATAAGAAGTTCTTCTTTCAGAAATGTTGCTCACCAGATCCATTGCATCCTGCAATATGACAGGGAAGCAGAGGGATCATGGGGCACTAACATGCATATCATAGTGTATGTATCATTGTGTATATATATATCAATTTTATACTTTAGATGCAGAAATCCAGAAAACACATATGCATATTGCCTTTTTATAACATTGCATATGGCTATATTCAATAGTAAAAGAAAAAGACCTGTAATATTTAATAATATTGGTAATAACTGGAATAATATTGTCCAACTATATTTAATTGATTTGAAATACATTTGAGCCTGGGGATTGAAAAGAGCTAACGAAGCAGCTGAGTTGGTTCCTCTGCTGTAGACAGAGTGTCGTGAGTGATCTCCCTTGATGCCAGCCCTGCTCCTCTCTTCAGGTGAAAGGCCTGTTTCACATTCAAACACTTCTCAGCTTACTATTTATATGCCTTTCTCTTATTTTTCACCCTAGCAGTACTCTGAGCAGTAGTTCATTCATTTTAATTTAATCCTGTTCTGTTCCTTGTGTCCCTCTGTTTGTCACTTATTCAAGCTGTATTTTGTGCTGCTCGTGCTCTGGCAACTCTTACAGTCCTCCTGCAGAGATAGCAGTGGTGCATGGCTCTCTCTGCAGCCCTGCACACTGCTTGAAATCACTGCCACGGCTCTTCCAGCTCCGACTGGTACCAACACCATGGAGACCTCTGGCAGCAGCAGCCATTGCAGGATTTTCGTTGGTGCTCACAGCAAAAAAATGAGAAATGATGAGAAATGACAATACCAAGAGGGTAAAAAATTAGGTGGTGTTGTCGAATTTGAACCTGTAATCTTCTTCTGTGATGGAATGGAAAATGATTCTACTTTTTATAAGTCTTTTTCAGAATCCATATACTACTGCAGAAGCACTGTTCACAACTTTATTTGCATTTTTAGTATTAAACTATCCTGCAACTTGTTTCTTCATTAATCTGAGTTCCCCATTGTTCTGCATTTTTAATGTAGAAATGCTAAATTCTTTTCCACAGTATGTAAATTATTTCCATCTGTAATTGTTTTATTCTTGTCTGTTGAATTTTTTGTATCTCCATAGTTCACCTCAACTTGGTGACTATTACATTTTAATCTACTTCAATGTTTTAATTATTGATAGTACACAATGAAGTCTTTTTTTTTTTTTTTTTTGGTCAAGTACATAAGGTACCTTTGCATAAAGTAGAAGATCAATAAAAAAAGAATCTGCAGACTATTTTCAGCTTATATTTCACAAATAAAACATTGATGCTCCCTTTTAAGTTGTCCATCACTCATCCAGCAGGTTTCGCAGACAGTAACAGTTCGTTAGTAATTTCAGGAGGGGAAGATGTATGACGTTGTAAATATTTAAAATCAAATTTGAAAAAAAGGACAGAGATGAATGTGATCAGAGTAACACAATGCTGAAGGCAATATTTTCAAAGCAGCTTGGTAGGTATTGTTTTCCCTTGTAGGTGGCAGTGTTGAAAAGGAAGTTAAACTGGGCTAGAGCAGAAACCCAAAACACCCTGCCTGAAACTCACACGGCGTTGGAGTATGAGGAACAGGGTAACAACTACCAGATCCAGGCAGGGTAAATTCAACTGGGGTAGAGCTTAACACTTCTTAATTTTAGCTGAGGGTGGATTTTCTTAAATAAAAAAAAAAAATGCTGTAAAAATTTAATACGTTGCCTCAAACGTGGCTCTGTGCACACAGTCATATTGCAGGAACTGGCTGCTTTAGAGTAGGTAAAATTTGTTAACATAATTTTTACTTGAGAATCATGAACCTGGATGAGTATTTTCAAAACCCCTAAAATTTCTGCTGTTTTAGTATTTTGTATCCTTGACTATATATTTCTATGATACATAGCACATCATTTACAATTACATAGCATCTCATTTACAATTAACATCTCAGTTTCAATCTTTTCCCCGCTCTTATAGGAAAGAAACCTTTCCAGTGTCCAGCCAGGGTTATTACACTGCTCACTGCTGAACACTGGGAAGGGCTCTGAGGGACCCAGTGCTTTTTAAGACAAATGATTGTGATAGGGCTTTGGACCTGTTTTTCTCTGGGCATGTCTGTCTCGGGTTGTGGGCACCAACATCAAAGAGTAAATAGCAAATTTATGTCTTTTAGCTTCCAAGTTACTTTGAATTGCTTCCCAGCATTCAGCTGGTGCCCCTTCATTTATTGCCAGGAAATGTCATACCTGAATGTCTTTGATGCTATTATTAGTTGATGTTAAATTAATAAATGAAAAAAGCACAAACTTTTAGACAATATATCAACTCAGCCTAGAGAAAGAAGACTGAGGGAAACCTCATTGCAGTCTGCAACATATTCATGGGAGGAAAAGGAAGGGCAGACATTGATTACTTCTCTCTGGTGACCAGTGACAGGACCCAAGGGTCCTGAAGATGTGACAGGAGGTTTAGGTTGTCAGGATATCAGGAAAAAGTTTTTCACCGGGAGAGTGGTTGGGCACTGGAAGAGCCTCCCCAGGGCAGTGGGCACAGCAGCAGCCTGAAGGAGGTCAGGAGATGTTTGGACAGTGCGCTCTGGCACAGAGTGTCTTTGGGATGCTCCTGTGTAGGGCTGGGAGCTGGGCTTGATGACCCTTGAGGGTCCCTCCAGCTCAGCATATTCTCTGGTTCTGTGAATACCAGAAGTGTTTTTAGTCAATTAATTGAAAAACAGATTGTGGGATACAGTGGCATCAGAAGCTTCTTCACTCACTGCAGTAACATACTGCAAAAATTGGCATAGCAGTAGCTTAAATGTTTTTATTATACACTATGCGAACTCACAGGGGAAATACAAAGAATTCGATAACACTGAAATAAATATTTATTTGAATAATCAAGTTACAGAGTATTGCTGTTGATTCTTGCATCGGTGACGAGCCATGGCAGTTGTAAGGATCTCCAGACCTCGATTCTTGCTTTGTTCCTGTGCTGGAGGGCTGCCATGGGGCAGCTCAGGCTGGGAGGGCTCTCAGGAGGTTTGGAGCCCAGGTGTGCTCAGAGCAGGCTGCTGTGGGCTCGCTCCAGCTGGGCTTGGTGCCCCGGGGTGGCACTGCCAGTGATTTGCTTTATCCCACTGCCCAGCCCAGGCTGCCCCGTGCCCACCCTGGGGGCCTGGGCCCTCTTCAGCTGGGGCAGCCCCCAGCACAAATTGCTTCTTAATGGCTTTGGGTTTTTCCGGAATTTAGGACATCAGAATTGTTTAGATGCTAAACAGATATTTTCCAAGTGCTAGTTTGAATAGACTTATATTTGATTTTCTATTCCTATAAAGTACAACTCAAATTGAAAATTTTAAAATCTAGGCTTCATGTTTGTTGGAATACAACATAATCAAAATATTTTTAGACTGACCCATCCTTTACTGTTGCATTTCAAAATAAGAAATCCAAATAAGGTGTGTTCATCGCTACTCTTTTGCTTTATTATTTGTCATATATTTTTAATTCATAAGTGACATCTGATGTATTACTTAATCAAGAGAAAAAGAATTATACCTTGCACATAATCAGTTATTTTTGCCATATCAAAAAAATTAGACTAACAGATGAGGAAAATAAATAAGATGAACTTTAAAAATGAAAATGCTTAGCCTTTGGAATTTTAGTTGACAGCTTTTGAAAATTAAATTATAAGTCAAGTACTGATAGGTTTGATATCTTCTTTGCAGCTTTGCAGATGATGTATTGCAGCTTTAATGGAATATCATTTATCATCTGATAATAACAAATGTAGTATTTCTGAGCTTGTCATCTCTTCTGTGATGACAAATAGTCCAACTTGTAGCAGTGATAATGGGATTTTATAATGATCTCTCCAAACCAACTCTGCTGTGGCACAAGCTATTTTACTCTAAATCTCAAAATACCTATTTAAAGATAGATTACAATAGTCAGGTTCTTCAGACCTGCTTGTGTGTATAAGCTTCAGTGCTACAAAAGTTGTAGTTAACTCATTGATTTTAAAGTTTGGTCCAATGCATTTTGGTTGTTTTTATAATAGAAGTTGTCTAGATTTACTAAGCAGTATGTTTATCACAATTTTCTTTGCAACAAGACTTACATGCAATAGTCCAGCAGCAGACATTTATACCAAAGTAACTTGTTTTATACCAATGTATGAGAAGAGCAGCTCAATGTTATTCTATAAAAAAGTGGCCAGATAGCTATTGAAATTTTATCAAATTACTTTTATTCACATAATTTAATACCTTTAAAGGAAACTTTTTTGCTTGGTTGTACTATTTTAATCTTAAACCATAAGCCATTTTCACTAATGAAGTTGACTTCTGTAATACAGCTGCCTTGGTGTGTCTGTCCAACCCTTCTGATTCTTTGAAAGCAGCTTTGTCTTTTTGGGGACTAACAGACAGGGTTTTAGTTTACTTGAGTTTGGCAATTAAACTGTTCTTCAAAAGAATGACTGAAAATGGAGAAATGGTGAAGAAAAGTGGGTATTGTTATATAAGGTGCATTTAAAAATAACTAGACTGTCTAGTCAAGTTTCTATGCAGATTCTGAAGTATTCAGTAGTACCCTAATATTCAGATACCAAATATAACCTTGATGCAAGTAATTTTAGCAGAATTTCTTCATGTTGTTCAGATGTCTTGCAATTAAATACTTAAATAAGGCAACTTAAAACAGGTTTAACATGTTGACTCTTCTAATTTGAAGATAGTAAAATCTCAGTCTGAGTTTCTCATGCTTACTTTTGTATACTCTTGTCTTCCATGAACATTTATTCATACAAAACTATTTCAGAGACCTTCATGAGAAGTTTAGGGGTAATTTGAGCTTTATTAAAAAATGAAAAGTTGTCATCCTCTTCACCAATGCAGATCACTGAAATAATGGAGCTGCTTCCAAGATTGCTGTAATTGTGTGGCCTGGCCATGTGCTGCTCTGCTGCCACCTCTGCTGCTCTTTGTGGAGGGAGCCCCGTTAGACAGGACCCCCAAGCCCCTGTTCTGGGAGCAGACTTGGGTGGAGAGCTCAGGTGGGTCCTGCCTACAGCCCTGCCCCAGCAGCCACCCCAGGGCCAGGGCCAGGCAGGAACCTTACCCACAGATTTGCCTGAGAGGGCCTGACTGATAAATTCCAGCATGGTGCAGTGTGGACAGGTGAAAAATTACCTTGGAGACCTTGAGAGCATCACAGGCACTCTGTGCATCCCCACAGCTGGCTGGAGCCCTGTGGAGGATGCACAGTCCAGGACCTTGCTCCGTGGCAGCCACTGTAATATTTATGGTGTAACCTTGTCATCAGAACAGAACAATGCCCAGTGTGCTGCAGCTTGGGGTTTGCATCCACACACGGCTCACTGCTGGGAAGCAACACACGTTTTATGCATGTTGAATTCAAGACCTAAGCTAACCTCCAGCCACACCAAATCATATCCATTTTGTGCTTTATAATATGCATTGTTTCCTGCCTGCATTTCCAGATTACATTAATTCTTAAATAAAATTGATCCCAGATATTCGTTTTTATTATTGCTTTTATTTTTGAACAATCTTAGAAGTTTCCAAAGAGATGATATGTAATCAAGGATTTGCAGAAAACAATCTGCTGAAATGTGAAATTTTTTAATACTCCTGTTACAGTAAGAATCAAGATATTTAAGCATCTTTAGTCTGGCAAATTCTTTAAAGTCTCTTACAACCCATTCTTCTGAAAATGGTGCCCAAGTAATTCTATGCCTATACAATATTCTGTGTCTAAAGAACCAAGTATGTGGATAATATACATGACATCAAATATTTAATACTTTCAGTCGGACATAACTTCTGCTCATAAACTTCATCCATGTTTTATTGTAAACTGAAAACAAAATCAAATTATTTACCCATCTATATAATGAAATATATATCTGCTGCTGAAAAGTTTATAGAGGAAAAAAATATCGCTTCGAAATACATTTTGTATATTTTACTGAGACTCCATAAAGGCAAAGTAAGAGCATGTCTTGAAATGGAGAATTAAGCAAACAAATACCCTTTCCACTCTTTCCTTCAAGTATACCCAAAATTAGCATATATTAGGGAAAATCTGGATTTTCCCTTTAGCATCTAAGTAGTGACATAAAATCTGAAGACTGGGGGAACTGACTTGAAGATAAAAGATGAAAAAGCTGGAAGTGTAGAGCCTGCCTAAGCAATGATGGAGAGGGTGTGATAACCATCTACAAGGGTATGAGAAGTGTTAACACCAAGGCAGGAGAGGAATTGCTGGGTAAGTGAGGGTGCAGCTAGAAGTTACTGGAAGATATTTCAAAAGGTAAAGTTTTGGTTGATTATCAGCAAGAAGCTTCTGACAGTGTTATACATCAGTTGTGGGAAAGTGTCTGAATTGATCTCCCTTGGGATCCAGTTAAGCAGAGTGGACAATCCACAGGATGATTTAGGAATAATCCGGCACTTGTGGTCAGGCACTGGGCCAAAAACCGATAAAGGCTTTTTGACACTTTCAAGTTCTCTGACTCTTTGTTTCTAAAAGTAATTCTTGCTGGTGAAAAGAGAATCACAAGATTTTATATCCACCCAGGCAGTTCTGTTATCTAGGAGCAGATCTATCGACCGCAGTCCTGCGGATGAGGAGCAGTGCCAGGAGATTCCTACCACGGCAGGGCCTGAAACAATGACTGATGTCCAGTGCTAATCATTCGCTTTCTGTCAGCTCAATTGCACATTCCTCTTTGAATGTGATCTAACCCCTGCAGCAAGTGAGATAGTGTACATCACTGCTGCAGTCAGCCTTCCATTCATCACTGGGGAAAAAGGCACCACTTCCTCCTCTGCTCGGTGCCACGGATCCTTCAGCCAACCCAACAGGCCACGAGAGAAATTAATAAAAGCAGTTTAAAGTTTGGGGGACAGCGTGTAAGCATCTAATCTGAATTTTAGGGACGCAAGCATAAAGGACTAAAACCAAAGGAATGGAAGCAGACAAAAGCAGCACCAAAAACTGGTAAAAGAGCACGTGGTGATAACATACTAAATTCTCCTGTGCACAGTCACTACCACATCCCTATTTAGCAGAATATTTTTTTTTTAAAATATTTGACAAAATCTATTGACCTCAAGATCTAAATACAGAGTCCTGCTCTCAAGTAAATTCACGTAAGCACTGCAGGGAAATGGAGCTGAAATGATCACAAATTTCTGCATACATTTCTAGGAAAATCAGAATATCATAGGTAGGAGGTAGTTGCTCAGCTTTAACAGAGCAGTTTCCTAGGCAGTTCCTTAGAAAATCTCTTGTATGTTCTATGTTTGTTTTATTCCATCTTGCCTTCAGTTGGGAAGATCTCCACAGTGGATGATTTCGAAATCTGCAAGCTGTATTTTCTCACAATATAGTGTTCGCAATAATTGTTTGTGTGAATGTAAAAAAACCCCAACTAAATCATTGAAGTTACTAGGTCGCAATGTGATTTAAGAGCAATAATAGTTTTACTCTTTTGAGGGCAAATATTGCATTAATTTAATATTCACGAGCACAAAATCCTCATGTTCCAGGCGGTAGATTTTTTTTGCTTCTGTTGAAGCGAGCTCTTCTGGACGTAGGCTCTGACCAATGCAGACTCAATTTCTCTCCTATAGCTTTGTGGGATCTATTCTAGAGCTTAACTGTCTGTTAAGATATTATTGGATAACTTAATAAAAATTAAATGGCAGATTTGTGTATGTGACAGGCTCTATGAAGGATTATGTCTTAAACTGCAATTTTCAATTTGACACGCTCTATTAAACACAAAATTGAATGTCATATGTAATGGTCATATGGCTACATTTTACTATTAAAATTATCTTTGTGAGAGAAAATTAAATTTCTTTTAACTGAAATGTATACAAAATTAAATACCAATTGGCTTCATTAAAATAAACATGTGTGATAGTCTTTCCTTACCTTTATCAAAGAGGTGATTTTCTATGCAAACAGATGCTTAGAACTGGTGAATAATGACAGGAAATTTATAAATTGTATTATGATTTAAAACACTGTTGTGTTAATGTCTGTTTTATCAGGTGTTTAATTTTAAAAATTTAATCTAGTTTTGCTTATGAGTTGCTTGTAAATGCATATTTCCCCCTTCTAGCAGATAAGGATTTCTAATTAAGTTACTTCTCTACAGTACAATATTTATATAGAGGGAAAGTAGAACAGTTTATAATATCAGTTAGTCCAACCAGGAAACAAATTATAGGGCGTGACATTATGCAGTTTAAGAATCAAATATGCAAAAAGTGTCTGCTGACAGTTCACATGTTGTCTATAGATAGAAAATAGTTTTCACCAATACTGGTACAAGTTTGGTGAGAGGATAATGCACTAAAACTGTTGAAGAAAATGATGAGTAGGAAATTACAGGGCTGCCTATCCAGATGTGTTGTACAAACTGTAATCAGGGGAGCTGTAGGGTGGCTGTGTCCATCCTGGCTCACCCTGGGCATCTTCCAAGTTAAATACACCTCCCTCTCTGTTGGAAAGGAGGAAACAAGAAAGTCCTATAAATATGACTATTTAGCCAAAGATGCTAAGAATGTAGAAACTAGAAGAGACATTGAAATGAAAGCAGTGTTTGTTTGAATGTTTATAGAACAGCCTTGGCTGACCATGGGTCTTTCTCTCTTTGTAAGGAACATAATTTACAAGCAGACATACCAAAGCCAGAACAGACCCTTCTTCCCTGGCCTGGCAGGAAATCCCCCCCAATAAGATTTAGAGATTAGAACATGGTAAAACATGGTAATGTAGCGATTCCTATAGGATGGATGTAAATGTAGAATTTTTGTATTTGTTACTAGATTGGTTACTGTGAAAGTAGAATATTCAACATAGAAAGAGATATAAGTCATTGTAAAAGGAGAGCTCGCTCTCTTACACTGCTCTTCTCGGCTCGCTCTCCTCTCTTTACTCTCTTCATTCTTTTGTCTATCTTTTGCTCCGTTCTCCTCTGTTATGCTCTTATGCTCTTCACTCTCTTGCTCTCCTTGTTACACTCTAGCCTGCTCTGAGCTAACTCAGAGCTGGGCTCTTTCACCCACACCCTATGTAATAAACTTCAAAACTTAACCTCAGAGATCTCGCTTGAGTACTGTCTCGACTGTTCTGGCACGTAAAGTGCCCCCACACCTCTCCACAGAGCCCATGGAAAGGCTTCTGTACTTAGGGTGCTGAAAGGCTGCAGAGCAGCTCTTGGGTACGTGGGGCTGCAGCCTGAGCTCAGAATCTGTGACAGTGCCTTTGACAGGCAGAGGGTGTGCACTCAGGCTGTGTGACTGCACCCACACCCATAACCCAGCTTCCAGGAAGAGGAACATGGTTGGTGACATTTGCCAAAACCATTTGGCTTGGTTGGTTGATTTTTTTGCTTCTTTCTTTAATTTTTTGAAGCATATTGTTGTCTAGAACAAGACTAAAGATTTTCCCAGCGCAGGATCTGTGCAGCTGATTTGCTGTTCCAGGTCTGGATGAGAGATGTGTAAGGCTGGGGCAGAGTGTGCATCAGACCTTTCTGTGCCTGCACGTGCTGCTCTGCCTGGGTTTGCACTTCCCATTCTAACAAAACTCCCAGTATGTGTGAAAAAGGGTGATATGGCATCAGGTATGTGATATAGGTGTTCAGGTCCAGGTTTGTGTCCCAAAAGCTGCTTTTCCCTGTTGTCCTCTCTGAGTTAATTGCTGGATGGGTTTCAGTAGTACTGTGGGAATGAGGGGGGTGGGAGAGTGGTCTGCATAATTTCTGCTTTCTAACTGCACCTCAAAATTCTTCTGGGAATTTGCCTTGTTCATGTGTCAATTTCTTTATTTGTGGACTTTGTGAGTCTCCTTAGTCAACACAAAAAAAAAAAAAACAAAAAAACAAAACCAAAACCAAATACAAAAACAAAACAAAACAAAAAAACCCCACTTAAACAAAAAAAAAGGTATAATTTTTTGAATTAATAGAAGCTAATATAATCAGGCAACAAAATGATTCTTACAGTGTTGTTTTTTGTGGTGATGTGTTATTTGGGTCTTGGTTTTGCTTGAAAAAGGCAATTTAAAAGAAATTGTGCAGAAGAGAAAGGCAGATTAAAGGAATCCTTTTTGTGGGGCATGAGGGGAAACTTTATCACTCTTCATTAAAACAGTAGTAATGACTGGAGAGTGATCAGGTGAGTCTTTTCACCTGTTCATACACACGCTGTAAAAAGCCATAATGTAAACTCTCTATTAAACACAGTTAAATCTTTGATTAAAATGAATATACACCTGAAATAATGTCACAGGTTTCAGAGATCCAGGCTGTATATGTTGAAGAGCAGAACTTTCCAGGTAGATGATGCTGATGCTACATCAAGCATACAATATTTTTATTATTTGCATGAATCATGCCTATGACTCTTGGGAACCTGCAGGCACTATATTTCTAGCAGATCTGTGCATTCAAAGGATTCATAAAGTACATTTGAACAAACAAGCTACCTACTGTTCCTGTTCATCATGTCCCTTATCTTAATAAATAATGAAGGTGCCATGGGCTGACAATGAAATATTTTGAAAATAGTTTTAATGTATAGCTGGCAGAGGACCTGTTAGGCATTGATAAATTACACAAACAGAGAGGATGAGAAATCTGTAAAATATTAATGGTCTCTCCTGCAGCCAGTAGAGGAGGATGTACCTGTGCCTTACGTAAGGTGTTACTCTGCCTGTGAACGCCTGAAGGGGGGGTTTGCTACGCAGCGTTCACGTTTTGGGAGGGGAGCTCAGTGCCTTGGTGCTGCTGCTGAAGAGAACACCCCAGGGGCTGTGAAACAGGGCCTGGAGACCCATCTGCAATTGCTGCAGCATGGGGGCCAGGAGACAGAGCTGAGCCCGGGAGAAGAGCTGTAGAAGTGGCTCTTGGCTTGTGAGGAATGAATTTAGAAGGAACCCCCTGTGCCCCAGTGCTCAGGGCCCCTGATATGCCCTGAATGCTCAGCTTATTCTTTGCTGATGGATTCTGGAGGAGCTTTATATGTGGGAATTTGGGAAGCATTGGGAGATCTGTGGGAGCGCTGTCACGGTGATGCTATGCACGGGGAGGAAGGATGGGATCACAGCCCTTCCTCCTCCCCTCCTGAGGCCAGGAGCTCGCTTCTTTTCCTTTGCCCCAATACTCGGTGCATTTTTATGGGTGAGAACTTCTCTCACTCTTGTCACCATTGGAGCAAAGCTAAATACTGCAATTATACCCCAGGAGATACTTTCTATAAAACTCTCGTCCAGTGTTACTGTAAGCCATTAGACTAATGTAACATTAGTTAATATACTGCCAGGAAGCTCATTTGCTCCATGATTTGACAATGCTACTCCTCTTTTAGAAACACTGGTTTTGAGAGGAGCTCTCAACCTGGTGGGTGTTTTGATCTGGATATTTTGTTATACCTCAAATGTAAATGTCTGAAGCGAAGTGCTCTTTGAATTCAGAAAATCAGGATTTCTGTGATGTACAAAGGGAAACAATTCTTGGAGATTTGAAAATTATTGAGTAGAACATATTTTGGCTGAGAAATGAGTAATGAGGCAATGAAATAAAATGGGAATAGCAGCTTGAATTCAGCTCACTTGTGATAATGTTTTGTTTTATTTTTTTATTTCTGGACAATTACGAAGTGGAATTAAAGCTACAAATGTTAGTTGGAGTGAGAAAGATAAACACAGATATAAATGAGAAATGTACAAATTGATAAAGGGTTTAATTTTTGTGATAACTATACCATAAAACTCAAAGTATTGATTTAGTTGGGATATTTATGCTAAGGAGAGGTTTTGGCTGGTGCTCAAGCCTGAGCCCCAGCTGCTGGCAGGCTGTGCCCCTCTGAGCCCTCCTGACCCCGAGGGCCACCCGTCACACAGCATCTGCCCTGAGTGACAAGATCACAAGTGTCACTTGTCTGTCCATGCACTTCAGAGAGCTAAAGCCTTTAAAAAAGTTTAGTGGTTTGGGTTACACCACAATGTACCCTTTCCCTTCAGAGGACAGTGTTGCATTTAGCCATAAACTGTGAGGAACCGAGAGTTGAAGTACAAATATGATTTTTTTTTTCCAGGCATATTTTCTGTGCCCCAAATTCTGTTCAATTTTCTTACTAACATCTGAAATGAACATATTTTTTATTAAAATTATCTAGTTAAAAATAAAATCTCTGTAGTTATCTTAGCTCTGAAGCTCAGCTAATAGCTTTAGCCACATTGAACTATCCTCATGACACAGCCTGAATTTAATTTTAATAAGAAACACAGAGATGTGCAATCCATAACACAATCTAATATTCTCTACGTGTTATCTCTGATATTGAATTATTTCACTATGGAGCATAATTATCTGCACAGGAAAATTCTTATTTAATTTCCCTGAAAATTATGTAAAGATTTTCTGTACATCATGCACTAACCTTGCAGCTGGATTAACATGATGGACTATCAAGTCTTCTTTAGGGACATAATACACTATTGGGTCAATAGTCCATGAACAAAGAAGGATTTACACAATAATCTATAACGGCTCTTTAGGAGCTGTTATGGTCTATCAGGATAAAAATCTGGTAGATAATACATATAAAGTGCGTACTTGCTCGAGGAAAGCAAGCATTTGACTGCTTAAATTCTATCCCTTTAAAGGTCAAATTAGATTCTTTTAACATTTTGAATGCAAGTTTACTTGTGAGAAGATTTAATCTACTTGCTTAATTTTGTGCTATGTGACAAAAATAAAATTCCTTAAAATACACGACAGATTTATGAAAAAGAATAATATATTTTTAAGCTCTCAATAGTTCTTTTTTTAAAGTAATTTGCAATGATTGCTAGCTGCCACCCTCTCTGCCTTGGTGGCCAGTGAGCTTCAGAAAGGGAAGAGAGGGACCCAGCAGCCCTGAAGGGTACGGGAGCTCCTGGGGTGCAGCATCTTGGCAGGCTTGGGTGTCCCAACGCCAAAACCACCAAAACACTGGCTGCAGAGCCACTGCTTCCCTCTGGCACCGGCCCGCGGGCAGGTGCCCCTACAGAGCGCTTTATATCCTCAGGAGACAGGGAGAGCAGCCAGACAAATGCTTGTCTCAACTTTTCTCAGTGAAATGACATCGTCCAGTCTCCCGCGTTAAAAAGGCATTCTGCCCCTCGTCAGAATCGCCCTCCCAAGCTCACACAGCGCAGACGACGCCTCGGCTGCTGCACTTCAGCCACGGCAAGAGAGAAGGGAGGATTTTATTTGTTTTGAGGGGTTTGTTTACGAATAGTACAGCAGCTCCTTACTGCTTTTCCTTGCACGGCTGGTTTGGGGCGCGGCGGGAGCTGCCGGCGGAGCCCCGCAGCAGCCCGGCAGTCCCGGGCGGCGCTGCAGCAGAGGGCAGCAGAGCCGCAGGATCGGCCGGCACCTGGGGCATTCCCGGCATCGTCCTGACACATAAACACCTGCAGCCAGCTTCTCAAGGGTTATTTGCTCACTAAAAGAGGAATTAGCAAAATGAACTTACATGCCAAAAGTAATTTTGAATATTCTGAAAAGTCTATAGTCCTGTGGAAAGATTGATTTTAGGAAAAGCCTCTGCTGTCGTCAGGGTGGGAATGAAATTAAAACATGATCAGAATAACTGGGGCAAAGTGACTTCTGGGAAAGCTCAGACAACAGAATTTAAAATTATGTGACTATGTGAAAGTCCAGCTCTTTTTGCTTGCAGCAGGCCACACTACCTCAGTTACAACTCTCTCTTTTTTTTATACTTAATAATTTTTTTACAGCATAATACCTAAAATACCAATGTTAATAGGAAGAGTAGCCGTGGTTCATAATATATTGCTTTATTTGTTATTGTGCAATTTACTTTTAAGTCATTACTCTACCTGGTACATAAAAAGTCAGCAAATTATCAGAGTTTATTCCATTGACTTTCTCACACCTTGAGAAATAGCCCATTTGTATTATCACAGTTTGATATATTTCCCATTTACTGAGCTTCTTTGGCAAGCTGGCATTTTAATTTAATTATACTTTTTTGCTAATGGTCTTTATTTTTCAGTGTCTCTGTGGTAAAATGCCTTTAAGGTCTGGGATTTTTTTTTTGTGTGTTTTCTTTCTTTCCCTCCTTTTGGCACGCTCTAGTGTAAATTTATAAACTGAAAAAATTCAGTGTAAAATTCCAAGAGGTGAAATTAAGGAATGTTAAGAAATCTTGCGTTGTAGTGATTAAGCATTTCTTCAGTTTGAGAATGTGATTTCTGAATATATTTAGGAATACACCTCTAATTAGGACCTGCAACGCAAAGAGAACACAGCATGTATAACACAGGCATTCAGGAGTTTTCATGTAGTTTCATCTACGTTGTCTAAAAATCTTGTTATGGGGTTCAGTCTCAGACCACTGAACTGAATAGGAGCTTTGATACATTTTTTATTTGTGGATAGATCCTTAATCCTTAATATATATCCTTAATATAAATTAAAGCTACTGTTAAGAATTAAGTGCATATATTTATAATAACACTTCCCACATGTGTTTGGTATTGATGTAAAATTCCACTTTAATACGTAAGTTCACTGGTTTTCGCTCTGTAGTCCTTTTTGTAACTTCTCTTAGCCCCTTGTCTTCAGAAAGGTGGTACAAACACACTCTGCTAATCCTTTTAGCATCCTCATGTTTGCACCATCACCTTCCTAACAGCCTGCAGGAACTGCTGGATCTCTTTTCCTGGAACATTAACAGAAGTTTGTGGTGTGATCCTGAACTGTTTGCTTTGGCACCTCTTAGGAGCCAGAGAGAAGAGGGTAGGAATTTTTCAGTGGCGGGGACATTGCACACTGGGGTGTGAATTAGGAGATCAAAACACAGCTAAACAAATGGGACCCATGCTGTAGGGATGATGGAAAACCAGGAATGGACATGGCACACCTAACCTCCCTCAATTACAGCTTGACTGAAGCACTAAAAACATTCCAGAGAGGGGAAGGCTGTGGTATGGAGAAAATGTGCTGAAAACCTGTGACTTTTTTGAATTAGCACCTCACAGAAATGAAAGTTAGTGACACTAGACCTAACTCTCTCTTCTGCACACCCAATAAATCAGTATGACTGGGATTTAAGTTCCAGCTTTGATATGAAAAGACAAAATAAAAATTTATGCTGTCAGTCTTGAAGCAAAACTCTCCGATTTCTCACAGAGTGGTGCTTTGCAGGAGTGAACTTGCTGCACACTTTAGTAACAATTGTCCAAACTGGAGTGCAAGTTTAGGGAAAATTGATTACCTTCCTCTCTGCTGAATTCCCACTATAATCTTCCTTGCTTTCCTTCTGCCATTGTGTCTCTGTCCTCAACACTTGTGCTTTTCCCTTTGAGCTTTACTCTTTGAAATAGGGATGTTTTCTTCCTGTGGCCTGTGCTCATTTACGCTGCTGTGCCTTGTCTTGGAGAGTTATAACCACATCTACAACTACAGTGTTGCATACTGAGATGTGTACATAAAACTGAGCCTCTTAACCATACACTTGCAGCTTCTGTTAGCACTGAGTTTCTCCTTGCTGAAGTAAGGATTGGGTTTTTCCCCCCAAACTTTGGGTCTGCTTACCTGAATTCAGCGTGGTTTGATTCCCCTTCATGTGCTCATATTGGAGTTTCTGCATTGCTGCAGTTATCACAGCTAGGCTAGGTTAAGTATCAATACACTGTGTCCTAATGACAAACAACAAGGAAATTATTTGCAGTAACCACAAATTAGAACTTTGTGCAAGCTGAGCTGTACAGACGAGCCAGAGCTGCCTTGCTTTAGCTGCTCTGACAACTGCTGCTTGTCTCTGAGCACAGCAGCTCTGAAAGATTCAGTGTCACAATTACACCTTCCTAACTGAGGAAATCACACAATGAAAATAGGCACTTGCTGGGTTATTTAAAGGGTCTTGGAAAAGATTTGACATAAATATCCAGAAGAGCAAGAAAACAAAACCAGCTCTTGGGATATGAAAAAGAAATGCTATTACCTATATTTGAAGTAGTAATTATTTTAAATTTTTACTTTTAGTTTTTCTATTAAAAAAAAAATAGAAAAAAAAAATCTTGGACAAAAGCCATAAAAAGTAGTTCAGGCCATAGTGAGATATAAGGAATTCAGTGTATTTAAATCCTCTACAAGAGTGTTAAAAATGGACAATTAAATCAGGAGAGGGAAAAGGAAACAAATGATAAAAGCATCCTTTAGCCAAGTGACAATGCCTGAAAAGTTTGTGTGTTAAAGAAACTTGAATCAAAAATGAATGATATACAAACCTAACATTAAGATTAATTAATCACTAGTGAGTTTAAAGAGGTGTTTTCAAATGCTGATTCTCCATCATTTGAAATCAAGAGTGGATAACTTCCCAGCTAGCTGGAGTGCAGGCTGCAGAGCCTCTGCTTGTCCATCTCTTGCTCTTTTTACAGACTGGCTCTTTAATCTGTTTGTACTTGCCACCATCTACAAAGATGTATGAAGCTTTTAATAGAAAACTATTCTGTGAGGCCACTTTCTATCATCAGAGTAAGGGCAGTAGATAATAACCTCTCATTTTACGACTTCCTCTGTAAATGTTGGCTTGACAATTAGCATTTTCAAAGACTAAGAGCAACCTTCAAAGACAACCATCACCAAACAGAAGGTTGGTTGTCGAACCAAACATCGGGATTAATGGCAGAGCATTAACAACGTGACAAAATCTCCCCTGAGTGTTTATTTGGTGCCATTTTCTGTCCTCTCTAATACCGGGGCAATACGAAGACGTCAGCACAAATATTCCCAAAGTTCGCTTTGAAGAGCATATTTGTGAATCGCAGGTTTGTGCTTTTGCCCTGGCAGCTGCCGGCGCTCCCTGCAGGGGCTGCGGTGCCCAGGGGCTGCGGAGCTGTGCCCCAGCAGCGTGCAGGTGCCCACCCCTGACAGCACCCGACAGGTCTGCCTTGCCTCTCCAGGACAGCTGCCTCTGGTTTGGTCACGCCTCTTCCGTGTTTTCATCATGTTTTTGTCAAAGCTCAGTGTCTGTAGCTGGTTGAAAGCTGAAGTTTTGACCAGACATCTTTTGCTGCTGATCCGAGCAGGAGTGGCTGCCTGGGGGCTGAGCCTTGAGCCTCAGGCTCTCAGTTTTTGTCTGTTCCAGGGACTCTGCAGGGAGCCATAGCAGTGGCTTGGTTTGTTTAAATCTGAGTAGTGAAAACCACATAAAACATATCCCATCAGGACAGCTCTTCATAAGGACAGGAATAAATCAATTAAATAAATGGATCGTATAGTTCATAGAGAGCTTCTCTCTCATGCAGAAGAACAGAGGACTGTTTGAAAGGACTGTCGAGAACTGGTGGTGTATATATTTAAATTATTCTTTTGCTCATGTAAAACTGAGAAGTGCAAGTTATATACAACAGAAGGAGAACAATGGGAGGGAGGTCTTGACTGCATATTTCAGAATAAAGCTGGAGTAGAGCAAAACCAGAAAATGTTTGCCTTTACTCACACTGTGCCCTAAAGGCCTGGCATATGGTCATAGCTTTACAAGGAAAATCATTTTTATTCTTCCATAGAAAATAAATAAGTTTTTTGTTGTGTGTTTTGTTGTCATGGTTTTTTGGTTTTTTTTTTAATTTGTGAGTATCTTTCTGCTTTCTTTCTGTTTCATAGTGTTCATCCTTTTTTTATGCTGGAAAATTAATGTAGCACTGGATATGAAATAATTTTGTATACAAGTGTAACTACTCTCAGTCCTTTACAATGAACAGGGACTGATGCAGTGTTGCTAGGTGAAATCTTTTCTAAGTACTGCATTCAGTTCAGACTCCCTACCACATCTCACATGAATTCAGTGTAGTTTAGAGAGCTGTTACCCATTAATTATATTCCATTTTATAAGCTGGTGTTTCCATAAGTCATCAAAAGTGAGGCAAAAGACATTTTAAAAAATTGTTTTCAATCAATTTTACATCTGGAAATAAACAGTCTTAGTAATTTGTAGCACCGACAGAATTAAAACTTGTGAGCAAAGTCTGTCCAGCTGCAGTTCCAGAGGAGAACCGTTCTGCAAGGCAGCAGTGTGGCAGCAGGCACTCCTGCCACTTACACTGGGTAGTTTAGTTTTGGAACAGCCTCTTGGTTCTGGAGAATCATCAAGGTGCATTAAAGCAGACTGATAACTTTCAGTTTAAATCTCCTAAATGTTGTGATGCAGTGGCTGAACTCCAAGACTTTTAAAGACTATTGCAAATGAGGAGCTATTGGAATTCATGTAAAGGAGAATTAAAACTTTTTAAAACACTATGTAAGGAGAGAGTAGCTGTAATTTTATACAAGCTGGAGCCAAGAAAGGAGTGACTGCAGCAGCTGAACATGGGGTGAACTTCACTGCCTTAAAGCTGACAAAAAGATTCTTCAAAAATTTCTGAGGAAATTATAGTCAAATTGGAAAAGCTTAAAAGCAGAGCCAAAAGAATGATTCAAGGTCTGGGACACCAGTGTTACCTGAGAAAATAAATCTGTTCTGCTTATTGGAGAAAAGGTTAAGTATTGATTTGATCAAGGTGCATAATTATCTTCTGAGGAGAAGTCTTCACATTCAGAAAGGCTCCTTTAATAAAAAAAAAAAAAAAAAAAAAAAAAAGGGGTAACAAGGGAAAACAGCTAGAAATTAAAGCTATGAAGAAATTGGATGCATGTTTCCAATATGAATGTTAATTAATTGTCAGAATGTCCTTGTATGTGGCAATTTTCCATTGCCATTAAATCAAAATAAAACAAAGCAGATTTGGTAGTAGGATTATGCAAAATACTAAGAATTGAAGTAACTAATCAAAATAGTTTTACAATTTTAAAATCAGTGAGGTTTGCAATTTCAAAATTTAAGCCCTATTGGGACTCCATTTCTTCACCTCCATTCAGTTCAAACACCTCACTAATGAATCACTGCATATTCTGCTTCTTCCCTTTTTTTCATTTGAATACTAAACTACTAAAAGTAGAAGGATTTTGAGGCTGCTGTGGATTTTGATGGATCCTCAGGGATTTGGTGAAGGTCCCAGTTTCTTGAGAAGTACATACCTGTTCCTGCTCTACCTGTACCAGGCATAAAAATTAACTATGTGACCATGCTGCAATAGAATGATAGTTAGCTGTGGAGAGAGTACAGGTGATTGCTACTGAAGAGAGTGGCTCCCTACTCCTGGTGTTACAGTTCCCTCTTTTGCTTCTATTTCTCTGCTACCTTTGCCAACTGACTTGTTTGCTTGGGCATAAAGTTTTGGTGTTTTGTTTTTGTAAGGGTTTTTTTTTTTTGGTTTGGTTTTGTTTTGTTGGGGGTTTTGTTGTTTTTTTTTTTTTTTTTTTTTTTTGGTTGATTGGTTTTTCTTTGTTTGTTTTTTGTATGTTTCCATACAGCTTAGCTTAGAAAGTTTAGGAGTTTCAGTTTAATCTGCTCACAAGTGTGCTAAGACCAGCGCAAGAGGCAGGAGCATGCAGCAGAGAGGGACAGGGCACAGGCAAAGGGAAAGGTGAATGGAAGAGACCATCCTGCAGCACTGAGCCACAAATCAAAGCAGAAATTGCCTGCCTGTGCCCCAGCTGCAGTCACATGCAGTGTACACGCTGCCTGATGATAGATTATGTTTTCAGTGCTTATGAAACTCAAGCTACCCATAGACTTTTTTGCTACTGCTGCAGCTTTATATAACTGTGGCCATTACTGTTTCTTTTGTCTTTGTTCTCTGGAATGTTTAAGAGAGTTGTGCACATGCTGTTTAACGAGATTTATTTGGCCTGCAAGCTGCAGATGGGCAGAAATCAAAGGAGGTGGAAGTGGACATTGACATGACCTCCAGCATGTTGTTTATGGAGAACATCCTTCTAGTGATGTATGACAAGTCTGAGGTCAATGATTAGTATCTATTAGCTCTTTGAAAAATGGAGAAAGCAATAGTTCCTGATGGTGCATGTTTTAGATCTGGTTAAAATGGAGAAGCCTGATGTGAGAAAAAAAAATGCTTTAGTGTCTATGTACCCAATTACCACACATCACCAGGGCACATTAACACTCCAATACGTACACACAGGTTCTGTTTGTAGGAAGAGCTGTAGTCTAGGTTCCTTCTCCTGTCTCCCCTCTGAAACAGATGGATTTGATCATTTATTATTATTCACATCTTCCTTCTTTTTCCTTTAAATTCTCTTCTTTTTGTTTTTGTTGGAAAGCTAAATCAAAAAGGAGTTTTACATTCTGTTCTTAACACAGAGAGGAATGCAGTAACTTGCTCTTCTGCAAATAATAAGTTCTTGTGTGAGACACCTTATGTCAGGTCTCCTGTAGTTCGGCCACATCACGAAAAATGGATAGGCTTTCAAAGAATTTGGGGAAATTCTAATATATTATTAGCATGAGAAATTTCTGCAGATGTCTAAAGTAGCTTGTAAAATTATTTCTGACCAGATTTAAGCCACTAATATTAAGTGATATTGCAACAATATTTTCAAGATTCAGCAGTCTTTACATAGACCTTTTCTTCATATAGTTGTATATAACATTATGAATTAAAAGTGATTGCTTATACACCCTTAAGAAATTGTGAGCAAATCCAGACAGTTGAAATGGGGGTGGTCAGAACAGTCCAAAAAAAAAAGAATTTTTACAATTTCATTGGTAAGACAAAAAATATCTTTTTAATTTTTAAAATGTTGCCTATAATTGAGGAGAAAAAAGGACTGAAAATTAATTGTGAGCACTTCAGAAGAAATAATACCACAAAATATTCCCTTCCTGCTATTAGTTATAGGAACAACAAGCGCTTATACTCAGTTAAGAATCCAAAATGACCAATGTCCTTAAAATGAGTTCAGAGACTCTTTATGCAATCACTTCATCTTAAAAATGAAGTTTTCTCCAGAAGCAGCCCCTCCTCCCCAGCACGTACATGTTCGAGGAGCTTAGTCCCCAGTGGCAACTGCCCTTTGCTTTTCCAGTGTTCAGGGGCAACAAACTTCCAGGTAAAGTGATGATTTGGGTAAGAGCTGCATGGGTGAGCCTGCAGTGCCTCTGTGTGTCTCCAACAGGCTGTGCTAGAGGACATGCTCTAGCAGAGAAATGCTCATAAATTATTTTGGAATTATTTGAATGCACTTTCAGGAATGGAGGAGGGGGAGCTCTATTGTCTGCAGAACTGAGGCTCGCACAGAGCAAACTGCGTTTGTTTATGGCTGGGCTGAGACATAAAATGATCCAGGGGCTCCAAGCACGTAGTTGCCAATATTTCCTCATTGCTTTGGAGGCACAGCCTGATAGACAGAGAACCCAAAGTTTTATGTAACTTTCTGCGAATCATTTTGCTGATGCAGGAAGGATTTTAGTTTGTTCCCAGTGAGTCCACTGCCACAGAGCAGAGACTTTTCCTCTGGGGAATCCCATGCATGGGTGCCTCTGTGGGAATATGTGTGTGGGGGGGGTGGTGTCTGCATTTGTCTGCTGTCATTCAGGTGTTGGCATCTGTGTTGCCTGTTCAGAGCAATGAGATTCTCTAGGATTAGCCCCTAAATCTTAATGAAGACCTCCTGTCTTCGGAAATCCTCTTCCACAATGGTTTTCAGTGCTTTAGGCAGGCATACAAGTTTCTTTTCCCATTCATAACTTGCAGTCTTATCCTTTTTTTTTTTTCTTTTTCCTTTTTTTCCACTCTTCTTTCACAGAAATTAAATGGCAGTGGTTGGCTCCAACCACCACATTCTCTCTCTGCTTAATTTCTGCTACAAAGTTCTCCAGTTCTTTTATCTGCACAGCTGTTTTTAATGGGCTGTTCAGAGAAGGAACTGATAATGGGCACTTTGTGCTGTTTGGATTATCACTAGCTCTAAGGTTGGCAGCCAGCATTGGCAATATGCTCCTCTTTAGGCAGCATTTTTTTGTAGCTGGACAGCAACCCAATGACACCAGAGAAAGCTGCAGCAGCAGCAGCAGCGGGCAGCAGTGTGCCGTGTGCTCCCTCTGCTTCAGCCAGCCCCCGGGGCTGAGACTGGCAGCTTGCACTCTGCCTTCCTTCCTTTCTTTCTCAACTTTTTTACTTATCCTTTATTGTTGGACTTCAAGGGCAGCTAAGGGTGAGGTTTAGGTTGGTGAAGGTGTAAAACACACACTCAGAAGGGAAGTATGAAATGTTGGGATTTTTTTTGTAAGGCTTCTTAATAGATGTGCAGAGTAGGGGAGCATCTAAGAATGCTCTTGAAAATGTCCCAGCCTTTCCCAAAATTGTCTATAATCCTTGTCATTTGTAAAAATATATTTTAGAAAGCAGATAGTGTGTAAGCAGAGTCTCTTTGAAGGGGGAGGGTTTGGACACACTCAAGTTAAAGTGACAAACAGTTGACAACAGCCTGTCCATTCTTTACGTCCTCTGTTGACCTCTAGAGAATTTGGATCTCTACAGTTCTCTAAAGGAGAATAGTGAGAATATGTGAAGGAAGGAATAGAAAGCAGAACTTTCCTAATAATATTCTTCTCCTGGTTGTTAATATACCTCCTCAGCTTAAAACAAGGAGATGTGGTGAAGGGTTTGGGCTTCTTATTTGAGCCCTGTATGGATACTGCCATGATTTTAAAATCACTTTTAAGGTCAGGCCTGATGTCTAGTCTGCTTTGTGGCAACATAAAGTAGTTTATTCATCCCACTGAGTAGCTCAAAATACTAAACCCATTAATTTAGTTACGTTTAATAAAGTTAGATACTAGTTTTGGAGCCATTTCACAGGGTCAGCCACTGTACAGTGTGTCTTCAGTTGCCAGGGATTTCTAAGAGCTGTTTCTTCTCTGTAGTGTCCTCTAGTTCAGGTACCAAGGAATTCTGCTCACAGAGTTAGGATCTTGTTGGTTTCTGAAAGCCACTACATTTTACATTTCTGTATATGTTTCCATGTATCTAGATTGCTCCAGTGCTGAGTAATTTCATCTGATTTTTAATATTTGGGAATTAGATTGTGTAAGTACTTACAAAAAGTCAACAAAGTCAGTTTGCCAAAGCTTCAGCCATAAGAAAGATGACATGGTATTACTTCTTTGTACTACAGAGTTGCAAAAGCTATTCTTTAGTTTCTAGGAAAAAAAAATCTAAGCTCTTGAAAAATAGAAAAAGAAAGTTACATTTTTTGAAAAAAGTTTAATCCCAGAAGGGAAAAAAACACTCAAATTACCGAAGTTGCATCTAGAAAAGTAATTTTTCTCCTCCTGCATTACCAAAAATTTCCAGAAATTCTTCAAGATTTTTCCCTTACACTTCTTGAGAACTACCTAAAGGATGCCAAATAACCCTAAAATTACACAGGAGGTGGGGGAAAAGAAAAAAAGATATCAAACTTCTATAATAGAGCCATCTAGGACAGAGCCAGCCTCTGAGAGGCTGTACCTGTTAGCAGTGTACCTGGCACATTGCTTTAACTCAAACCCACCACAGTATGCTTATTTTTCCAGAAGATAAAGGTCTATGAATGTATTCTGACAGTTCTCAAAACCAATGTGAAATTCCCCTGAACCTCAACTTCTGAAAAATTGTCTGCCTGGTTTGTTTGTATATGCATGAAAAAAATCAATTTTGAATATAGCAATAATTTTTAGTATTTTAATCATATGACCCATGTCTTACATTTCTTCACACCTATTAATAGCAGGATACCTCTGTGAGTTAGGTAACAATGTTAGAGTGAATGGAATAATTCACAGTGAATAATTTATTTGGAGTTAAGTCTCTTGGCTTGCTCTCAGAATATTCATCAGAATCTTACAACTGCTGTTAATTTAGATATTTAAAGGCTGGGCTTTTATCTTTTTCTTCATTCTAGCTACACTTAGAAATCACTGATAAGTCTGTTTCACTTAAAAAGTTATTTCAACTACTTTTTGTGTGCTTGATGTGGTGAAATGTTAAAATACTGGCAAGAGGGTAGGTTGATCAGGAGATGAGCACATCCCAGTCACAAATGACTTTTTCCTTTAGTTCAGCCTTCACCATTCATTTCTGTGTGAAGTGCCAGGCCCCCAGGCCAAGGCACTCCAGTCTTGGGACCCTTTCTTGCACTGTAGAGATGGGGCAGTTTCCCCTCACTGGTTAAACTTGCTGTGCTCTAAAATGAGAGACGTTAACTTGAGCCAAGTAACATTTGTTAAGTCAGCATGTCTGGGCAGTGCCTGTTCAAAGTCCAAACAGAATCCAGTAGATAGGAAGAAGTTAATGTTCTTAAACACTTGTGCTTCATAGCTGCTACATGACTGGAACAGATTTCCAGTCTTGAAGGGAAGGCATCCAACTGATAAAACCCCAAAAATCTTATTTTTTAGGTAAAAAGAATTGAGAAGAATGAAAGAGGATTTTTATCACTACAAGAATAGCATCAATATATTTAAGATTCTCATTGTTTTGTTAGAAAAGGAAATATCAAGTACCCAAATATTCCTTGAAATCAAGGACTTGGTGGAAGCCAACTGAAATCTGTTGGGGAAATGTCTCCAAATGTTTCAGTAGGACTCAGATCAGGCCTTCAATGTGTGAACAAGTAGTAACTACAGTGAAAACTTGAGCTGCACTTTAGCAGGATCTAGTAAGAGAAAGTGATTATGATTACTGGATTTCATAATAAGTTTAGAAAAGTTTTCCTGCTTTTGTTTTAAAAAATGAGCAAACAATGACAAAACTACAGGTGTTTATAACCCATATTTTATAGTCTGAAGGAAAGTTTTCTACATCAACTCCAATACAAAGCATCTGTTCACATTATTGACACTATATTGTATTGTCAGTTTCAGTAAACTGATGTCATTATGGACCTAATGTATGGAAAGTGTCATGAATGAGATTGCACAAGGGCAACACACTATCCAAGACTCTAAAAAAAATGTTATTTAACTTTTAGGAACACTAAAAACACAAACTGTGTCACATAAAATTAGAAATCAGTTCATAAAATAGTAATAACTGACCTGCACAATGTAAATTTCCTGAAATGTGCACTCATGTTGGCAGCAAGTAACAGCTAATGAAGGGAGTTTACAGAGCTGATTAACAAGGCCCTATGCTTTTTATTAGACTCATTTTGTTAATCCCTAAAATTAAGGAATTCCAGGTGTATGGAGCCAAGTATGCAAATTATTTCCTTCCGTCTAGCTGCTGATTTCATAAAAGGTCCTCCAAACAGTGAAATAAAACACAACATGCATAATGTGGAAAGGTTTACTACATATGAGAGAACAGTCTGGCTTTACAGAGTTAAGCACAGTGCGCTGTAAACTTGCCACAGATACAAATTTGAACAAAGCTGTAAAATAAATATAAGTAAATAAATTAAAGGAATGAATGAAACAGAAGGGAAAAAAGGAAAAAAAAAAACGAAAAAAAACCCAAACAAAACCTCCATGCCTTCAGTTTACTGGTTGTCAGTTCAGCTGTAATTATAGCTGAAAGAAATATACCTCAAATTGATCTTATCAGACTAATATAAGGCATACAGATCTCTGCTGGAGCAGAAACATGTTAAATGATAAAGGAAACCATCATAATCTGCTAAAGATGTAGCAATTAGTCTGGTGGTGCTGTGGTACTGCAGATGCTTCTTATGTACAGTTACACTTGGAAGCTGGCTTATTAGCCTGTAATGTATGCAAATACCTAGCTCATGTTAATTTGGGGTACACAGGCCTGACAGCACTAAAGTCAATGATAAAACTCCTCTGACTAAAACAAATACACACCCTCAAGCTGCTCATTGCTTTCACCTCCTTTCATCTTGTCACAGTTCAGCAAAGTACTTTAGCATGTCAGAAGTCCCAGTAACTCTTAAAATTAACCCTAGCTTTTGAAATTCAGTGGGCTATAAAACACGTGCTACCTTTCGAGCAGACTGGTGTGCTTCAGTATGGCATTATGGAGACAATTCATTCTCACATTAAATTTAAAAAGCTTATAATTTCTGCAAGTCAAACGTTATATGGTTCAGGTTGCTCTTTTCTCCATGTTGCCCTGGATAAGCACTGTCCATTCATCTGAGAATAGGTCTTATTTAGCTCGTGGCACAAGTGGGGCTATAAAACATGCAGGAAAGGGAAGAAATTTCAGATTGGCAAGCTGTAGTTTACCTGGAGTCAGTAAAAAGCCATGATGCCAAATCCTGGAAATGACTAAACAAGGAGTGAGTTCAGGGGGAGGTAGCAAGCTGCTACCAAACACACTCCTTACAAGAGACAGACTCCAGAGCCTGAGGTGAGACTGGCAATGGTTTTGATGTGATGAGAAAGGTACTAATTCCACACAAATTACTCAGCTGTCAGTCTCTGGTTGCTGGAATCCATGATAATAGAAAGAAAACTCCCTATCGTGCTTTTTCACATCTTTTGTTCTTTACAAAGACTTTTAGGATTTAGTCCTTAGAGGTGATCCTTACAGGGTTATGCGGATGAAGTCAGCAGGAATGTCCCAATAACCTGAGCCTGCTCCCTGGACAGTGTTTGGGTGGGTGTGATCTGTCAGTCTCATCCAGCAGGAGGAGAGGTGATGTCCCTGCCAAAGCACCTCACTGGGAACGCGCTGTACTCCATGGCCTGAAGCTGCTGAAGGCATCTGGGGAATTACCTGTTCAGTGTCATATCTGCAGGTTGGACTGCCTGTGGATTTTCCACAGAGCAGCCACAGAAAGGCTACTATCTGATCTTTCAACTTCATTTTCCTGATTAGGTGACATAGAGCTGTCTCATGTGTCCTGTCTATTTATATATTGCACATGATTCCCATGGACAGTTCATTTAACGTAAAAAAAAAAGTTATTCTTTCAAGCATTTTATGTCAGAATCTCTCCTGCTATCAGAACATCACTGTTTAGTATACTGGTTTGGGGGAAATGAAACAAATTGTCTCTTGTAATGTGTAAGTGATTGTGGTTTCTGCATTTCAGATTCGGTCCTGATACATTTCAAAACTATATTTCTTTAGTTATATACTAAAAATAGAGACAAAATATTTGCTTTCCAACCAGGCTCACTGAATTTTTAAAAGGTGCTTAAGAGGGGAAATAATTGCATTTACCTCTGCTTCACCATAACCAAGGAAAAAGCAGTGATGTAAATTACAGTATAGCCATGGGTGCTTTTAACACACTTGTACTATTCAAGTGCTGTTATCTGAGACACTGATATTTGTATCCTCATAAACCAGCAGTGCTTGCAGTATACTTACTTCAGAAAGAAAAATAATAATTGATAAAGAAAAATAATTGATATAGGTTAATGTTAAGAGGCTGTTTCAGTTACTCAAATTTCCAGTTTGATATATGTTGATAGAGCAGGCAACCATGAACTGCATGCTGAGGTTTAAAGTTATTCACTGCTTGCTGGAAATAAGTAAGAAATGCCTAATCTCCCAATCTTGGAGTTAACCACCCAGTTCACTTTGCTGGCTGCTCAGATCCGAGTCCAACTTTGAGTCAAATAGAAAATATCTTTATAAATCTTATGCAGTTAAATGCAGTGCCATTTTCCCAAGTTGTACTTTATTAGCACTTGTGTGCTGCTATTACAAATCATGTTGCAAAGGCTCTGGAGCAGGGTTTGGGTGGAAGCTGGAAGCGTGGCATGTGGCTGTGTCGCAGTTTTGTCAGGGCACAGGAGCTGTCAGGACGCGGCTGACAGCGGCGCTCGCCCCGCGCTCGCACTGAACACGCCGGCGCTTTCTTTGGGTCCCCCAGGAAAGATGTAGGAGGACGTGATGAAAAGCAGTTGTGAATGAGCATTCTTTGACAAAGGTCAAATGCAATTGTTTGCCATCTGCCCTTTGCCAAGTGGGTTGTATTTAATCTCAGCCATCATCTTTAGCAAGCTGTACCAGAGAACTCTGTGACACACCGTGATAACAGTAGCTTTAGATGCACCTCTCTGACATGCAGGATGTCCTTTCAAGCTGCAAATAAAACATTTTAAATAAAATCGCTGTTGGGAAAGGCTTCCATTAAATGAAATCAGTAAGTTTATTATTCAGCCTACCATAAATACAGAAGTAATAACAGATTTCAGCATTCACTGTAAATTCGTTTCAAAACTGGTATAAAGAAAACCTTTTACAGCTGCAAGAAGTACGTCACTCATCCAACCCAGTGGTAACAAGAGTAAATACAGCTCAGAATCGTATTATCCAACGTGCAAAACAAAGAATTCTTTCATAAAGTCACCTAATTAGTCTAAGTAACGTACATGTTCAAAGTCTAGGCATTAGCCAGATATACATGTACCATTATACTCTATGAATTTTGCAGAAGAATTATGGGATTTCTTTTTGAAGGACTTTCTTTTTAAAAGGGAACTAAACATGAGACTACTGAAGCTTTGATTTTATTTTGGAAAGACTGAAAATAAAGTCTTAATCCTTTTGTCATTTACGTGCTTGATTGCTTATGATTTTTGTGAATTCAATGGACCTATTTATGAGAGTATGCAGGAGACCAGAAGTAGGTAATTCAGTTAAAATATATTTATTATTGCATGAGCAAATGCAGTGAATTCTGGAGCTCAGATAGATGTGGGGGTAAGAAATAATTGTGATCTACCTAAAGCTGATTTAACAGTTTTTTTCTTTTAAGATCTCAATTTCAACTAAAACCAGATCACCTAAAAAAGAAAGTTTTATTTTTTAACAATGTTTAGAGGGTAGCAACTTGGCATTCTTCTTGGCTTCCACCTTTATGCATAAATTTCTGAGTAGATTAAGCCACTGCTTTCCTCTTGAGAAAAATACATCCCCAGGAGAACCTCACAGGGCATGGTCTCAGCATCACTTTTCAGGTCTCTTTAAGGCAGAATTGCATGCAAAGCCACAGTGACCTGTCTAGTTATGAGTTTCATAGACTTCTCTATATCCTACAAAACCAGACACCGTGACTGGCACTGGCCACCTCTCCCTGTGCCTCAGGAGATACAGTGCCAAATGCTGCCCCTAAGTTGTGTCTGACTCTTCTCCTGTCCTACAACCAGCTTGAATCAATAAGATGAGGACGATTTTGTAAACTCAAGCTGTTTATTTTACAGCTGAATGTAGATTTAGCATCTTATTCTAGAAGACCTGGAGACAAACTATTAGCCCTTATGGAGCTGCTCTTCCAAACCTCTGTGCAGCCTGGTGCTTTATTGTTATCAATTAGCATCACATTGTCGTTGGCAAATTATAGTAGGACTTGGGCTCCAAGGGAGAATTGTATCTTATAAGTTGTTAAAACTTGCTGTATTTCAAACTCCAAATAAGATGGGAGTCTGAGTTCATGGTAGCACACATCATGGATAAATATTTTAACAACATATTGTTTCACATATGCAGAGAATGATAGTCAGCATTCCAAATAAACTGCCAGAACCAGCAATAGTAATAACTAACAATAATCATTTCAGGAAACTTACACAAATATGTGAAAGAATAAAGCAAGTTCGCTAGCTTTAAAAACGTTCCAGGCATGGATTAAGCACAGACTTTGGTCTCCTTTCATGTTATAATTTTCAGGGTTGACTTTCTCAAAGAGACTAAAGCATATATTCAATCAAACTCACTGCACTAAATCTGCTATATGGTTTATCTTGAGCTTTAACTTCAAAGTGCTTTTACCTATTAAGAAACTGATTGTTCCTCTGTAATTGAAAGAGGAAGAAACTATTTTCAGGTTATGAAGATAACAAAACTGTTTTACTATAACATGTTATAATTTATATATGTTGGCTCAGGTTCTCCTGCTTACCTGGTCTAGTGTACATTTCTCGTACGCCCATGACCTTTAGATGGTGGAAAAATCCCTTTTAGAAGGAGGACAAGCATTCTTACTGAAGGAAAAGAATCCATAGATATGGTGGTGTGAATCAGAGGTTAAATTCAGTTTCTGCCTTTCATGTGATAAAAGGCGCTCATTCATAACTCTTGCAGTTCATGAGGATTCTGGAAATTATCTCAAAATGGGTGTTGAGAAGAAAGGCATGATGAAATAATTTATTTCACCTAACTAATGCTCTATTGGACTTTTCCTGGGTTCCATTTTATTGCCTGAGTGGGTGGCAAATCACATTTCAAGCCCTTTTAGAACACCTGACTCCCTGTGTCCCTGCAAGTTGTGAATCCAGATATTTGAGCTGTTGCAGTGCAGCTTATTTCAGCTTTGCATTGTCAATGGCAAGATACAACTGCAGACACAGCATGTAGGTGGTAGAGAATGTTGGTGTGTAAAATGGAGCTCCTATTTTAAGAACAGGGAGCAGGTTGTTTTGTGTTAGAAGAGACCTTTATGTCTTCAAAGCAGCTCTCGTTAGAATAGGTTTGATTGACTGTGAGCCTTTGTCGTTACTTTTTCTGTAGTTCTCCTACAGGCAAAGATCAATTGATGTCACACCTACCTGTTTAAAAGTCATGAGAAAATCTCTGCTGATTGCTGCCAGAATTACAGCCTGCCACAAACTGCCTCGTATTCAAGAATGTAATGGTTAGTCAGAACCACAGCGTTAATTCTAGTGCAAGATGAACTTGAGCTTCTCAAAACATTTTATACAGTAACTAAGAAAGGAACTTGAAAAGTATGGTATTTGCAAAAATAGTTTAATCAGTCTAGAACTACTAATGTCTGCTCTGCAGGATGAAAAAAGTGTTTATAAATAATCATGGCGCAGTAATTTTAAAATACTACTCTATTTCCCTCTTTATATTAAGGAGAAAATCTTTGTCAGATATTGTTTTGGTAGGTGTTAGCTGCCTAGTAATGCTTAACTGTAGCAGTTTGTGTCAGAGGACAAAAACTCCCAGAGTGTATATGAATTGCCAATGATGTTTAGGTGACCTAAAGTTTAACAGCTTTAGCACTAGCTCTGTAAATGAAGGAAAAACAAAACAAAAAATACCTCAGACCATGCTTTAGCTGCCAACTATGCAGCAGAACTATGGTTATTTCAGCCAGATTTTTAAGCTGTTAAAGTTATTTGTCTATTGAGCATTAATTCTCAAGCAATCGAACAGCACAAGCCATTCATTCCACACAGAAAGCACATGAAGTTGGCTCAAGCTGCAATGTAAATATGGAGCTAGCTTCTGCCTCCCTCATATCCCATGATTTAAAGAATGTGTTGAACTCAGAGATTATCTTCTCCTACTGGAACTCATTATGAAGCCAAATGGTAGGAGGTCATCCAAAATGTAGCAAAGTGTACCAATAGCACAGCATCAACTATCGAGGAATAAGACTGGAAAAAGATTCTACAGAAAAGTAATAAAAATATCCCATTATGCAGCTACACAGCAACAGAAGGGTTTGTCCTGACATTTGCATGTCCACCTGGTCAGCATCAGGCCCGTGGGTGCTCAGCTCACAGTTCCCTGCCCCTGAGTCTGGACTTGCACCCCGGGGAACTATTGCATCAAATCTTTTGAATTGTTGCAATTGTTGAGCAGAAGTGCCTTTCAAAGTGTTTTGTGTCGATTGGTGGCCTTGCTATGCTATGTTACACTGATTTTATAGACTATTAAATAAAAATCAGAACCATGTCTCCCCATCAAAGAATTTGTCCTACTGCCTCTAGGACACCACACAGAAACTGTTCTTCTTGCCTGTGAGACCTCAGGACTGCAGGTGTGCAGATAGACAGATCTGGATATCAGCAGATATTTGAGGGGAAAAGGAGATTCCTTTTCAAAATTAGGTACAGCTTCAAAAGTTTTTTCTTCTTTTTCTCACCAGGGGTCTGGCAGCAATTCTGCATGAGCCTCAAGTTATTGGCATGTGTGCAAGGGTACAGAAAGTCTCAGTTATGAAAAATTATTATAACACCTACGGTATAAATGTATGTGACTATTATAATTAGATGGAGTTCTATTATATTTCAAATTTAGCCATTTAATACAAAAACTATTATTAAGGAACATTCCTTCATGTGCTAAATGAATGATTGAGTGTGTCATTAATTTATTTTATGGCAAGAACGTGACTAGAGGAAGAAATTCTAGGTGGCTGTTTGGATAGTAAGTACAGAGTTTCAAGATTTGATTGACAATCAAAATATGTGTTAACCAGAAAAAACTGAAGAAAGAGTCTAATCACTGACGGAGAAAATCCATTCGCTTCAACATATTAAGCAAATGTTTCTTTGTTATAAAGAGGAACATTTTGTTGATTTCTAAAGTGTTCAAAATAACAGTTTTAGAGAATCTAATAGGTTTTTATATTTAGCCACCATGAAATGATTGTTCTGAATATCTTGAAAATTTAATCATATGAGCAACTATACACACACTGTTAGTTCTATTAATTTTGAAGAATTACTTGCATGTGCACAGTTATAATTTTCTTCTATTATGAAAAGCTCTTGTATATCATGCAGCTGGAGCCTGTCAGACTCTCCTCATTAATGCAAAGACCATGTGAGGCAGCAGGGGGTCTGTCCTGCAGCATGGGAAGGCTTTTCCCAAGCCCACTTACCCATGCTTTGCTAGATTCAAGTTCAACCTTCCTCTCTCTCACCTCTGCCCCCAAGGGCTTTGCCCTGAGCAGCCTGGGCTCTGCCCACTGGGGCTGATGCTGCACAGCAGAGCTGGGCTGTCCCCAGCCTGGGGGCTCCTGTCTGCTGGCTGGCACCTTTTGGGGGCCTGCTAGTTTGGCCTCCCATTTCCTGCTTGGCTATTTGGTGTTCCTGTCTGAAGTGAGATATGTTGTTGGTTTTCCTACAGCTTTATTAACCATAATTTTAAGTTTTTCTTTCGTAATTAATGAAAAGTAATTTTGTATTAACTTGGAGTCATATTGTATTCTCAGATACAGTGAATGTTTTCAGGGGGCAATTTCATTCAACTCCACAATCACAGGGACTTCTGTATAGTATTGCAAAACTCACATATTGTAGTCAGTGAAAATTCTCCTGTCTTCAAGGGCACAGAGCCATACTGTTCTGAGACTCTACGATAAACATGTTTTATATGCAAATGTTTGTAAAGTGGTTTCTGGTGGTTTCAGAAGTGACCCACAATGTTCACCAGACACCACTGGTTTGAAATTGCCTTTTAGCATGCAAGACCAAATTCAGTTTGACTAATTAGTATCCTGAACTTGTCCTGATCACAAAGGTGATTGCTAAATTTATCCAAAGCTTCCATCAGTCAGCGGTAGCACATCTGCTCTACAGGAGCAATTTCCTCCCTGACATTGGATAATAATACTGCCTAACATGTTTAGGTTCTAGACAGAGAAAAAATGACATTTTTTACTTAAAACTTCATATTTTAACTCAAATCACAACATCTGGTTAAACTGGTAGTGTAGTAAATAAAACAAGGGTTCAATATCAACTCCAGCCCTCTGAGTATCTAAGCACCTTAGCAGATGAATGGATTAATTGAACACTGCATAAAACACTGAACATTTTCTTCTGTTAATCATTCACTGATTCACCTTGAGGGTAGGATAAGCAGTGGATTAACCTAAACTTAATTTGTTTCTTCTTAGGCCCCATACTTGGAAGGAGCCTTACTGTATCCATTCAGTGATTTACTCACTGGGTGCACTGACTGATACCTGGTCCTTTCAAAGGACTTTCAGCTTTCCAGAATTTATAAAAATATCTGCTGTGTTCTATAGCCCTTTAGACAGCGGAGATGTTAACATGTCTATTTTGTGACAGGAAATTCACTTTATAGTTTGCCCTTTCATGACATACTTCTCAAAACTAAACTGCTATTACTACCAATACTTCTAAAACCGAAACTACTACATATTACTAGCTGAAGTTTTGGAGTATTTGCAAAATCTTTCTGGTGATGTATTGTTTCAGCTGAAAGAGCAATTACATCAGTATCTTTGAAGGTGGTTCCCATGGACCTGCTGAGCAGAGCGAGCCAAGACTGGGTTCTCTCTCAACAAACCACTGATTTAACCTTTGCATTTGTTGTAGAAGCCAAAGCAAACCAATACTGGCCATGCTGTGAAACATCAGGGCTTAATGTCACTGAAACTCACTACAATGAGTTCCAGAAGGTACACTGACAATTCCCCTGAGGAATGTGAACTGACAAGGGTAAAGCTGTGGGTTTACTCACTGGAGAGTGCTGTATTGTTCTGGCTGTGCAGAAGGTCCTGTAGCCTGGCTGAGCTCCTTGGAGAAGCAGGTTTCCAAACTGGTGCTGTGAGAGAATTCATGAGTGTTTTGGGTAAGCAAAGGATTCAAGTGACAGCACCACATTTTATCTGATACGTGTTTGAAGTTATCTTTTTAAGGATATTTGCCTTTATTGCCAAAGACTGGTCAATAAATAAAACCACGTGGTATTTTATCATTCAAATCATAATTAACTGCAGTGTACTCTCTGAGCATGCATGATCAGTTAACTAGTCTATGTTCTGCTAGAAATCTCCATTGATCTCTTATTTTATGAAAAAAATAATCCATGGCTAACCCTTTTTCTTTTGAAAGTTATAAATTAAAATCAGTGGACCCTGTTAAGTGCAGCTTCACAAATTAATATGAAATATAGTGCTTTTTCATAAGGTTTGAGAACCAGATTTAAAAGCATATTGGTGTTTGTGCACAGCAGGCAATAATGATCCATTATCCTGCAAGCAGAGGAGCTAGCAGCAACACATAAATAAGAAGCAATTGGACCATCTGCTTTGATTTCTGTAGCATCCCCAGAGGATGTGAGCAGGAGCTGACACTTCTTTCCATCTGCCCTTACGTTATCAATTACAGTTAAATTATGCTGCATGCTACAAGGCTGGCAGATATGGATTGTAGATTGTGGCACCTGAAAAATATAGAAGAAAACACATATGTTGCAAGCCAGATGTTTATTTACAAGTTCTTGACATTTTTTCTTCACTTTCTTTGATGCCTTTTCTAAAGCTTCTGAGAGACCTCTCTGTTTAGAGTGAAATAGAGAAGAAATCAGGTGTAGCAACGTAGAACCAGGCACAAAATATTCCAGATCCTTGGTTTATGATTGAATCCATAATGGAGCACAAACATCAGGTAGAGCAGATTTTACACTTTGTAGAAATAAGTTGTGAGTACATCTGGGTCAGCTGCTCTAGCCTGTGTTTATAAAGCATGTTAGAGCAGAGGGGCAACACACCCTGCATGGTTTTTGTAGTTTAGGAATCACGTGTAAAACTGTAACTTTTATGAAATGTTAAGTGTTTATGAAAGCTCTGGGAGAGGTAGAACCTGGAATTGAGGGCTCCAGTTGCCATGTGCTGTGAGCAGTGCTCTGTTGACATGTCTTACCACAACCCATAGGAATGCCGCTCCCTTTCGACTAGGGATAATTTTGTTGTAAGTTCATTCAATTTTCAACCTGTTTGATGGATGGTTGCCAGTCGTGCTGAATTGCATTTTGGTTTTGTGGTATGGTATTCTGGCCATTGAAGCTGACATATGAACACTACTTAACAACTTTCCTTTTGCCCTGACTGCAATTGGAAGCCTGGCGCATTCATCAATCGCGCTGGCCCGTTAACCCAGAGATGCTCCGAGGCAAATGCACTCCAAACTTTGAACATTCTGCCTTCCTCATACTTTCTATCACTGCTCCTTTCATTTTCAGTATCATTAGTGGTCTGATTAAATAAAGCCTTTAGGAAGTGCTAAAAAATTATAAAATTGATTACATATGTTTTAATAGCCTTTTGCCAATGCTGTCTGATCAGCAAAGGCTAGTAGAATACTGCACAAGACAGAAGTTAACAGGAAAAATCTCCCCCAAAGCCTCTAGAAAGACCAGAAATAAAAGCTTGAACACAAGGTAACAAAGGGGAGCTGAGAAAAAAGGATTTATCTGCATTATGACCACCTGTTATAATACAGGAATTTAAAAGTGCTTTCTCTTTGTGGACTGTGATGGGTGAATTTCGGTTGTTCCAGGAAAGAAGCATAGATTGTCTTGAAATTTGTTCTGTGATTCTTGCAATTGCATATATTTTACTTATTCTGCCTTTACTTGGGAGCAT
This sequence comes from Sitta carolinensis, assembly GCA_032173965.1. NCBI lineage: Eukaryota > Metazoa > Chordata > Aves > Passeriformes > Sittidae > Sitta > Sitta carolinensis. Next base: position 17,142,237 of record CM063292.1, on the reverse strand, counting down.
TTGGCATTAGCAGCAGTGCTAAATGAGGAGACTACTGCAGATTCTCCCTCCTGTCTCTTACTCTATGGGACATGCTGGAGACCATTCCACCCTCTCTGAAATGATGGAGTTTTGTTATCTTCAGTCTAGCAAGCAAAAGTCTTTGCTCCCTGGACTCTTCTCCAAAGGACCCTCCTCCAAGGACTGTCCTTTCCTTTTTTTATTGTTTCTTGGAGCTGTGTGATTTTGTGCCTCCCTCATTATGTTCTGGTTTCCTCTCCCTAGATTTGCCTTTTGAGGGTTGTGTTGACAAGCTGACTTTTCCAGAGGTGAAACTGTAGTTCTTACTGGCAACACATTTGTTCCTCTCTACATGAGTTAAAATGTCAATATTGCTCTTTACTGCAAAGAAATTTATCATGCAAAAGACATGAGAATTGTCTTTGGATAAGAAAAGACAGAGCCCTCCCAAGATACAAGTGAAGTTATTTGTTTTCTCATCAAAGTGAATTTATGCGTGTGACAGGATATGTTGGTATCTGCCTTGAGCCTGCTCTGGCAGTGCTGCTATTCTTGGCATGGATATGTAGGAAATTCCCTCTTTATCAGCTCACTGCTACTGAACATGCCCTTGGAGGGGCCAGATCTTCTCTCCACCATTGGTCAGCAAGCCCAGGCTAAAGCAGCAAAGTGCATCCATGAGTATGTGTTGTAAGAGTTTTAAAATTCTTGTGAAATGAGGCTCATGATCCTCAAGACTTTATTCCATGTGTTCCTGGTAACTTTCTGCTTGTCTGCATCTGACCACTCGGCCATGCAGACCTCCACAGAAGAATAATGTGTGTTATGAACAGGTGACTGAGATACTTGGATGTGAGGTTATTAAAGAAAGTGAGTTATAAAAACACCGACCTGCAAGGCTTCTCCAAAGCATACAAAATGTCTGCAATGGACAAGTTTTGATTTTAAATGAAAATGTCTCAAAATTATTTGAAAGTATCTCAGATTCCAGATTTATGCTGTTATTACTGAACAATCCTTTTCTGCTGCTCTGTTGCTATGAAAGCTCACTATTCATGGTTGTCCCTCTGGGAGTGGGGATGGGATCAGAACAGCTTTGTATTGTCGTGAACTGTCTGAATTCTGTAACTAACCAGCATCTTGTAATACCTTTGTAGCGAACTGACTTTAAAATGTTTGATTGTTCCAGTGGAGCAATGATAAAAGTAAACTGTAAAATCAAAATGAGCAGCCAAAAAGTCTGAAGCAAATTAAACACATTTCACATTCTGAATGTAGCTCATAGTAAGCCATGAGTAAAAATATTTGTGAAATCACTGAGAAAATTTTTACTTACTTAGTCATCAATTTGAAAAAAATCTTTATTTCTACCAGTATATGAAGTAGGCTTTCAATTTGCATCTTTATGAACAGCTGATAACTATGTGAAAAACATTAGTTTTCTAGTTTACATATGTGGTCCATAAAACTAGAATTACTAGCTCAGTGGGTAATTACTTCTATGAAATTATTATAATAGCTTTGAACAAGGATTTACATTACTACAGTAAAATAACTAACAGTTATGTATATTCTATTTCATTTTTCAGCAGCAATGTTGGTGTTTTGAAAGATAGTCCCTCAGAAATTGTATATCTTTTGGGCAATCAGGGAGGGGCAATAGATGAATGTGCATATTGTTACACTTGCTTTATAAAGAACAATGCAAGTTATGAATCTGTAACTTAGTTAAAGACTGATTGAAAACAAAGAAATGGATTTGACACATTTTTTAAGAGCTTCTGATGAGATGCTTGGTTCAGTTTATTGATCAGATAACCTTTAAATGGGTATTTTGCTTAAGTAATAAATTATAAGATGCTTTGTAGATTCTGGAAGGCAAATTCTGTCTCTGTCTCTATAAGCCCAGAATGCAGGTTCAGACAATGTGAATATTATACAACATCTCTTTTTCTGTGCTATAAGTAGTAAGAAGGTCCCTGAGAAAGGCTTCAAAACTGCCTTAATAAAGCTCAGTAAAAAAATAAGGCTTTTAAGGCAAAAACAGGACTTTCCACCCTTCCAACCCTGACTGGCAGGAAGGTGCCTAAACCCAAACGTTCTCAGTTCCCAAGTTTGAAAGCTTTGACCTCAGAAATCATGTTCCTGATTTTAGCCAGAACTGGCTCCTGATGGATCAGTCTTGAAGCAGGGGATTGGGTTTAAGTCCATAAAGATGGAACTTTGATTTCACAATTCAATTTCAGCCAACTTGGAGGCCTGTCTGGTGAGCAAAGAGAGAGCCAGGCTCCCGGGGACACCAGACCCCAGGGCCCCTGGATGGGATGTGAGTATGGAGGGATGTACCAGATGTGACTCAGCAGCCCCTGGAGCTCTTGGGGTCATGGTCTTCCTGCAGTCTTTGAGTGCTTTTAGAGTCCCAGCTCATCATAAACCGAGCAGAGAGCTGCAAACCCTTTTCCTGTCAAGCGCTGAAATGTTTTGCTGGAATGCAACAAAAAATGTCAAATTCTTGCATCATCTATACAATGGAAATAACTTTCTCTACCAATTTTGACTTGAGGAGTAAAAAAATTATTTTCAAATAGGTTTTCTATCCCCTCCCCCACAATGTTTTTTAAACACAAACAGAAATTCAAAGAATTCAGGTTTTCAAGTGTTTGATACAGCAAATTGTGGAAGTGGTGTAGATATTGACATTTCCTGTCCATCCAGACTTCCATATCTAAAAATGTCTGTATGCAGTTATTTAAAGATGCTAATAAATAATTTTATTTTACTTCAGCAAGTGCCCAGTGCATTTTCAGGGTAACAGGGGAACTGAAAGGCAGTTTTGAAGTCTCTTCTAACTACATTAATAGTGCCTTTTGTATTTCAGTTGCTCTGAACCCTGAATTCTCTCTCATGTCAATAACCTATCTTTAAAAAAGTCTACTGATTAAGTAAATAATTTTGTAGCATGAGAAATTCCTTGTATTTAATTTGATGAGATGGGAAGGTGCTTCTCCCCCTTAAAGTCTAATTAACATGAAGACTATCTTCTCTGATGAGTTCATAAGCTGTTCACAGACAGTTGGGATGTAGCAACTTTGCAAGACACTGTTTAAAGATCTCTGACATCTGAGAAAGCCACAAAATCCAATAATCCTACTTTCAGAACTCCAGGGTGTCCTCTGAGATCAATCTCATATCTAAACATCACATAAGGGAGTGCATTGTGTTATAGACTGGCTTCTATTGAACACCAAGTAAGAAGCAGCATTAGACATTCTTGAAGTAGAGCTTTTATCAGGGGACTAGGAAGGGTTGTCAAATTCTGAAAATTTTACCCATGATTAAAGCAGTACTATGAAAATTTGCTACATTTTTAACAAAGGTCAGCTTATCCTCTATAGAGTTCTCTTGAGAGTATCCAGCAAATTATTTATTGGGAATAAAGTTGAACAGCTTTCATGTTTATCTGTGTGCATGAACAGAGCTGGCATTAATTCTCTTGTCTCTAATTGCTGTGCTATCATGTCAAATATCCTTTCAAGTAGTCTTGGCTTCTGGTTTCAATTGTGCTTTTTGTCCACATAAATTTATAAAAAGGCAGCTTTAAGTCTGAAACTGCCTGAAAAAAAAAGGTTACATGGGATTAGTAATGTACCCGTATTCTCATTATCTTGTGTCTGTATTTTCATGCATGCACAGGCCACTCACATTCAGTCTGCCATGCTGATATTTCACAGTACATATTTTGTAGTGTTATAAGTGGATCTAAGCATTAAAGATCATTGTACCTCCTCTGCAACAGAAACAGAACTAAAAAGGCATCGGTTCTATAAGTTTAATTTGGGCTGTTTAACCCAATATACCAGCCATGGTGTGGAGTTATTCCAGAATATCTCCTGGGAACACACTTCAGGGGCATGGTTTACTTTGCTCCCAACTGGAAAAATTCTCACGCTGTCAGTCACCAGGGCACTGTAGCTCAGCCAGGCTCTTAAAACCCTGCCCCTGTGTACCTGTTTGCACAGAAGTTTTCTTTACATTTATCTATACATTTAAAATTTTAAAATATTTTTATGTGAAGATTCAGTGAAAGTTTCTGGCCTTATTCCACTTTGGAGCAGTGATGAAATGAGTTTGATTTTTTTTTTTTTTTTTATATGCTGCAATTCATACGATTTTTTTTTGCTTTTCTTTCTTTTATTTTCCAAAGATATGTTTCTGTGGCTAAAGTCTATGTAATAAATTGGTCTCACGTTGGAGTCCTCCACACTTTCCAGTGCCTCTCTGCTCTCGCTGAGAAATATCAGTGTTGAGAGACACAACATTTATGAGCAAAAGGAAAGTAGTAGTAATAGATGCAGTAAATTAAGCAGAAATATTTAGTGTTGAGCTAAGAATGAGTAGTATTGTGTACTAACTGTGCCAGACCTCAAAATATACCTGTTTAACTTGTCCTCTGGGAAATATGATAAGTTGGTGTAAATAATGAGTGACTACAGAAAAATCAGAGTAAATAGAATTTGTTTTCTTAGACTAGCAGATAGGAGTTTCCAATACCAGTGTAATTCTGCTAGAATACAGACGAGGGAACATGAGTGTTCTCTGCATTGAAACCTGTCTAGGAAAAGGCTTCAATTGCACAAACTTCTGGTCAGCTGCTCCAAGCTGGTGTTTCTTGCATAAGTACTGGAACGAGGTGTCTATTTTATAGACAATTCTACATCGGCTAAAAATATTTAGGAAAGTATGATTTTGTCATTCTGAAGATGATTCTCTCAAAGCATTATCAATTTTCTGTGGGACAGGACATTCTGCTGGAGCATGTGTCTCATTTTAGTATCTTTAATATTGATGATATACATATATTTATCTACTTCCCCAAACCTGGTGCTGGGGCTTTGAGTTATGAAATGCAAATGCACTATTTGTACTGTTGAATTAGAACATTTGCTGAGAAGTTCAGCTACAAGTACTGGGGGTGTGAGGGGCGTTTTGTGGTGTCTGTTGGAAAACCAAATGTGACATTCCTTTTGGCTTGCAGAGGAGTCAATGGAATCATGTTTCAAGACATTTTAAAATTCTCTTTTAATTCATTGTAACGGTTTACATGTATATTACATTTTCTACTTTATTCTTTGACTTGAGTCAATACGTATCCAATGTAAGTGCAGTTCATTTATAAATAAATTGATATTCTGTCCCTCATTACCTATATTTCTAATGCATTCTGATACATTAGTAAATAGACTTGTCTGATTAATCATTAGCACATGAAAAGAATTATCTGTCTACTGCCAAATGGAACTATTGACAATGATAATAGGACCAGCTACTGTATCATCTGGAAGGTGATGTTTTACAGGAAGGCTGGAAATGGGTTGTGTTCCATTTGTACACCAAAACTGAATGACAGAAGTCATCTGTCTGGGTAAAAGAAAAATAATAATTTCTCCATATGCCTTCATGTATTTCTACCACTAAAACACAATAAAGTCTTTGTACCGTGGGTATTGATTGGACTGCTTTCATGACATCTTCAGTTTGTTATTCAGACTGAGGAAAAAAGGATAAAATGTGTTTTCCTTCAAAGCAACATATGTAGGTTTCTAGGATAATTACACATTAAAAAAAAAATTAAAAAAAAAATACTGTCCTGCATACTGTGTCATCTTGTAAAATAATTTGACTTAGCACATCTCGAAGTGTCACCACCCCAGTATTTGAAACTGGTCGTGTGATTTTCCTTTTTTGTTTGTACCATTTAAATGCATTCCAGTACAATTTCCATAAATATGCAAGTTAACTGTATGATAAAAGCAGCAACTTAATTTACAAAACATTGTGAACACTTTTATTGTGGTTAGTACAGTAAGTGCTTTGTTAATGCTAAATGTTTGTAACCGGTGGTGAAGCAGTGCCTCTGTTGGGTGCAGGACTTGTACCTTTTCTCAGGTGCTCAGAAATTCATGTCATGTGGAGTAGTTATGAAAAGCTGATAAAAAAGCCAAACAGGATTTTATTAACACATCATTAGTCTTCTAACGTTAAAATACTACACAGTTAACATAGGCAAAAAGGTGCTAACCATATTCTAAATATTTTTAACTAGGCCTGTATGCCCCTAATTGCATAAGTTAACAAGATGAGAATTTTTCTCTAAGTATTTTTTCTTGCACTCTGTTTACTTTTGAAGAACTGGGGACAACTGTAATTATTAGAAACTCATTTTATGAGATCTTGTACCAATACTCTCTAAAGCAGCATCTTCTGTTTTTCAAATTTAAATTAATAATGTCAGATTAAATCCTTTTTCATGTGATGTTGATTAGGCAGGTAAACACGAAGAGTGTGCTGAAGAGCATTTCATTTGTATGTAAGGCAGAGTATTTTTCCTGCACCTGTGATAGCTGAAAACTTATAAGCAGCTCACTATGCAAGTGAACAATATAAAATATTCAATCTCTCAATCTTTTTGTGAGCCTGACATATGATAGTGCCTTTCGGTCCTCCTCATAAGAAGACAGCTGATATCTTAATGCAGTTTAGATTTCTTATTCTTTTTGTAATGTTTTGGGTTAAGAAATGAGTGTAAAATGCTGCCTAGAATGGTAAAGTCACATTTTATTTGTGTGGTTTGGTTGTAAATATGAATACAAGTGAGCAGAAATGGTATAAGAAGTAATTATAAACATGTTATATCTAATTTGATAGGATTAAAATACAGCTATAGCAATTATTGTATTATCAAACACTAAATAAAAAAAAAGGACAAGAAGCTAGCAAAATACCCAGTCTGTGGGGAGGAAAAAAAATTACAGTGCATGTAAGCATATTTTTCTGTGGAAAATGGCAGACTGCTACACATAAATCAAATATATTTTGAAAAGCAGCTATTTTCAATCCTTTTAAAGTTAAATTGAGAAGAATACATCTACATGTTAAATTTAGGGAAATTGTAAAGACCAAGTTTCTTCAGAATAAAGACCTACAATCTCTTTAACTGTTCCCTTATTTATAACAGAGTATGAGTAAGGCCATTTATATTAATATGCATTTGCAGGATGGGGCTGTGAAGTTGCTGTATTCAGCTTTGTTACTACCATATTTATAGTGTTTGGATTGCATAGTATCAGTGCTTCTAGGTTCACTTACCAGTGCTTTTTGAGACTCTGTCCAGGGACCTAATTAGTGCTTGAATTTGCAGCTTTCTTGTAAGAAAAGTGCTACATTTAACATAAGTCAATGGGACTTTTACTTTTGCAAAGACTTCTGGATCAGGCTCTTACTGTATACAAGAAATATTTCAGGTCGATGGCCTTCTCTTTGCCATATTTGAAACTGAAGCAAAAAGAAGCTCATTGTTTTATGAAAAAATATTAAAAATTCATGATATGTTTTGGTTTCTACACTTGGATTCCTGGAGTAAATAATACTAATGGTATATTTTCAACATGTCTCTTAGCAATTACTGTATATTATGTAAATACTAGCAGGTAGCATACAGTAAATCTGCAACTGAAGAAATATTGACTTGAAACAAACTCATTTTAATTGAGAAACAGTGAACTTTTTGTGCCTTTTTACTGGTCTCAGACTCATGGTCTAACAAATCTCTAATTTCCTAGGACAGCACACAGAGAAACTGTAAAATGCCATTCTCAGTGTTCAGGGAATAAAGCAAGCAGAAAGACATTTTCACTAAAATAAACAACTTGACTAAACCCAGTGCTGTAAAGTGCAAGTGTGAAAATCCCTCTTTAATTGTGAAAGAGAAAAAAAAAAATGTATCCTCTCTCTGCATAAAGACACATCTTCAAGAGCACATAAAGGGAATAGAGCAGATAGAACCAACATCCCTCAGTGGCGTGTGCTCATGGAGGGAAGGGGCAATAGATCAAGTTTCCAACATGACTACAAATTACTTTTCTTACTCAATGCAGTAATGTTGCAGAATGTTTTAATGAAAGGGGATTTCCAGCAAAATTCCTCTTTCTGGTACTGTCTTGAAAGAAACGGACGATCTGCCCACCACTGGATGTGTTTGTGCTCAGCACAGTAGAAGGGTTTGAGAGACAGAGCAGGACCAGCTGCATCTTGCTCAGGATAATCTATCTGTGAGGGGGTGCCCTTCCTTTGGGCAATGAGATATCACAGAAGCAAAGCTCTTAGTATTTATTTCCCTAAGTTATTGATTTCTGCCTTCCTTCATCATATTTTCCCCCAAATAATACACCAGATTTGTGCCTTTGGATATCAACTCCACATGCCTTTGATATTCTATTCATGCCAAGTGAGGGAGGTTCAGAAAAAGAGAAACATCTGTTCCAGAAATCTGTGGAGCCATTTCACCACCAAATTTCCATTTGTTGTAGCTATGCAGGTATGAGTTCTAATTCATTTCTTCACATTTGATCAACCTTTATATGGTACTGCACTTTTGATGGAATTCATAAGAGTTAAAGTGCTTTGAAACATACATTTCTAAAGGACAAGATCACATCTGACTTTTTATCCAGCTCTGATATTTATTAGGTTTTCATGTGTGCATTTCTACTTTGGATTTCTCAAAGAGATCTTTGTTAAATATTCCACTGTCTGCTTACTACTAAGTAATTAAATCAATCTAAGTAATGTGTGTTTGGGGTTCCTGGTTGTTTGGGGATTTTTATGCCTTCTAGTAATTTTTTCCTTGCTAAGCACAGGAGCTTTTGTCGTGTTCAGTACTTTTATCTTGCCATGAAAGATGACAAGAAAAGATAAGATTTTAATACTAAATGAAATTACTTAAAAACCTGAAGGTTGCTTTGGACAATTGTCTATCTAAATATGGGAACAAAATACAGGATTTTGTAGATCACTAACTGTGTTTCTCCTGCTCCTGAATGCATAGCTCATACAAACAGAGAATGTATCTTAATAAGTTAAGTCTTTCTACCTTGCTTTTCCACTGTCCTTAAGAGCAAAGAAGGAACTGCCTATTGAGAGTTGAAAGTTATTTCCCTCTTTAATCTGTTTCTTTAAACAACTGCATTAACCTTATATTCAGTGAAGTGTACCTTCCTTACACAGTTAGCACAAGTATTTTTACATTATGAAGGAGCAACTTGTCATATCTAAATAAACAGTTATTGGAAATTAGGTCAGGGAAATGCAAAGTGCAACTTTCATTTTGGTGTAAATTTTATATGGAAGTAACTTAATTTACTTGATTAAAAGGTAGTATCTTTAATATTGGAAGATGAGCTCATGTATCAAAGAGAATTGAATCTTAGTTTTTGAGGACTATGAAGAAATCCAATGTGAGGAAAAGAAATATCCAGTGGAGAAGAACTAGTACCCAGGGCAATGATGTGACAGTCTGTTCCCACTTTGTGAATGATAGGTGAAACCCAGAATTTCCAAAATCTGCTGTGGAGGAAGTTGATTAAGGCAACAGGTTTGGGTTGCTCTCTCCACCCATGATCCCTCAAGGAATTGGTCATTTTGTCTGGGGGTTCTGCATAAGAAAGAAGAATGAAGTATCCCAAGTACTTATCTCCTGAATGCACTCTAACCAAAAATGCATGAATGGTGCAAAGGCAAAGGTGCCTCTTTCAAGTGCCCTAACTCTTATTTGTGAGATTTGGATTTTATTATATTATATGTTTATAGCAAACAATTAGTTTTGTCATTATTCTTCATCAAAAGTACTTCAAATATGTTTTATATTTATAAGGTTACTGTTTTTATTATAAAGGGATTAGTGTTTTATTTTATAAGCCCTAGCAATTGTGGTATAATGAAAAGGCTAACCCTTAAAATAAAACTAAATGCATGCTCAGTGATTAAGTGGCTTGCTTATTTCCATTGAAAAGACTATATAAATTACTTAAAAGCCACATGGACATTATTTATGAAGCATATAGATTGCTTTGTAAAGTTCACTTGAAACTGTCAAAGGATGGGGACCATTAAAAGTTTTACTTGTACCAGGTTATACTTAAATAAAAAATGGGGTAAAATGTTCAGCACATCATGTTTTGTTAGTTTTCTTTCAATTAGCAATAATTTGACTAGGCTTTGAAAAACGGATTTTAAAATGTTTTAGTGTATTTTATTTTCTGATAGTTTTTTATACTGTAGCAATTAAATATGCTGAAAAACTGTGCACTAAAAATATTCATAACAGCAAAAGTAACATGAGATTTTTATGGATTTATATAAATGAATTTTAATACTTTAAAGGTATGAGTCAACATTAAAAGATATAAAGTATCTGCAATATCAGAGAATAAGATTCCACATTTATCGTAACTTCAGGCTTTAGGCATCATGAGGAAAGATACAGAAAAAATGCTTAACAGTATCTTACACTGACTTATATTTATAATTGTCTTTCATGTTGGAACCTATGTGACTCATCCATTTACCAGGAATATATTATCGATCAGTAAATATTGTGTGGAAGTTTGTAAGGAAGCATTTGGCATTATTTAAAGCTGGATTTTCCCTGTAAATTTTTATAAGAGTCTGTGCTTAAGTTTACTGAAAATAAACCTTTTAGTGACTCAGTCTCCCAATTATCCTTAAAGCATTTATAGAATAAAAATGTCAGCAGATTAATTTTAGTTCTCTAGTGGGTGCTGAGCACATTCAATTAGATTAATTTAATGTGATTAGCCTTCTCACTTTCAGGTTTGCCTCAACCCTAAGAATAGTTGAGATATGTAAGTGTTGTTAGAAATTTGCTAATGGGAAAAGTTCTGTTCTCAGATGAATGAGCCAAAATTTTGCTATCTAGCTCTACTACAGGCAATGACAAAACTCTTATTCATGCAAATACTCTAAGGATTTCCAATTCTTGGAAGCTTTCTTTAAATAGCTGATGGTTTGTTTGTGTGCATGTGTAGAGGAAGTTTAAATAGGTTTGTAATCTTGAACATGGCATGTGGTATGGGACTTGGATGTGCAGTTTCAGTAAAGGTGCTGTTTATTTAATCTAATACATTTTGAAAAAGATTCTAGTTTTGGACAACGTCCCTATATTTTGAAATAGAATATGCTCTTTCAAAAATAGTCTCAGCTTGGAAGTCTCACAAGTCCTATAAATATATATATATACATGAAATATCATGCAAATACATAAAGATCTGGAATACTTCATGTGAAATTAATACAAAAGTTTGGTGCATCACAAACAGATCTGTAATGTAGTTACTCTGGATTTACATCTTTCAGTCGTCTTTATATTTGAAACATGACTTCAAATCTGTAGATTTTTCTTTAAAATCAAACATGACCTGTTTATCTGGACTGCTTGTGGGGAATAGTTACATGACACTTTTCTCCTCTCCTCTACTTTCCTCTTCTATTTTCGTTAGCGCAGCCATGACTGAATTTGCAGGGAGGTGCCACATTCACAAATTAGGTGTGTTTGGAAGAAATACCCAGCATTTCCTTTCTGCAAGTGGCAAGAACTTTGCACAGTACATTCAACACCCTTGTGAGTACTTTCCTAAAACAAGTGGTAGTTAGTTTTAGAAATATTTATTCTTCTGTTGTTTCAGCAGGAAAAATAATAAAATTAGAAATGGCAAGAGGAAAGAATTACAGACAGAGTTGGACTTTATGCTGGCTTTCTAGAAAGCCTTTTTTGTGTGTGTAAAAGCAGCAGAATTGTATGTTAAGTGATACTTTAAAAAACAACAAAATGACAGCACGCAACCACATCCCCCTTCCTTCGTTATCTTTTTCATTTTTTCATTGGTGGACAGTGGTAGGGACTCAGCGACTTCTAATGTGAACAATACAGGCCAGAATAGATGATAGAGGAAGTTATGAGAAATAGAATAATTTCATGCAAATAAACTTGTAAGAACTCCTGAGAAAGGTTAGTTGGTTTGGGTTTTGTTGTTTCATTTTGATTTTTTTTCTCAAAGCACATAAAGAGAGAAAAATACTTTTTCATTGTAAATAAAAAGTGATGTCTGGCTATAACTTGAAAAGCTCTAGGGAATGCCTAATGGATTCTGGTAGGCAGATGAGAGTCAGCTCCTGAGAACTCAATAAAGCAATCCTTGAGATCCTCTCCTAAAGAGCAAGGGCAGCAGAACTGTCCAGGAGAAAGGACCAAAATAATAACAACCATTAGTTTTGAGTACAGATGGAAGCTAAAAGGCACTCAGGAGGCAAAAGGACCAAGAAAACATCCATCACATCAGCACATGCTGTAGAAATGATATGAAGGACAAAAATAAAAGTGTTCAGCCATGGGCAAAGTTCTGTGCTGTGGGAAATAGAATCACTCTCTATCATAATGCCAGTGGCAAGTGCTAGGAAGGTTGGAGCATTAATATATCAAATGATTGAAGACATGAAGTTCTCCTATGAAGAGAAAGATGCATACAGGATGACTTGAGAGATCCTAGGCAAATGCATGTAAAGCACATGTACATGGCAATGAAAGATTCCAGCTGTTTTCCTTCCAGCTATTCCTATTAAGAAAACACTCATATCAATCCAGGACTAGCTGGATTATAGAATTCTAGCTACAAAATACTTCTTAGCAGCAGAGATTTGATAGGAAACCATGGACAAGTTTTGGAGAAATACAGTCACACCTTTCTGAAGCTACTGAACAAGAAAAGCTTACTAAATTGATGCGTTATTATTTAGAGGAGACAAGACTCACAATGTCCAAGCCATAACTAATCATATTTGTTTAAGCATATTATATCTGTTTATTTTCCATGTCTGAATAAAAAACTAAACAAAATATCTGTATGGGTTAGAAAGAAAATTAATAACGGATCTCTTGCAGATCTGCTGCTCAGTAGGGACCATTAAGCCATGAAGCTCACATTGGCTACCTCCACATGTTCAGATATTGCAGGAATAAAATGTCAATTGTGTGAGCTGTCGTCTCTTTATACATTGACTGGGCAGCTTTACAGGTTTAGGGTGAGTTTTGAAGGTGCAGTAATGCCCCCTGATGTGGGGACTTCAGAAGAGCTCATGGTGTGTGACCAAGGCCAGGAGTGCTAAATACCTGTATTGTCTTGCACCAAGGGCATATACACCTTGCCCAGATTTATTCCTTCTATTCAAATTCATTTATTCTAATACAAAGGATAAGCCAATCTCATCAAGCCTTAATAATCAAGCAGTATCTGCCTTTGCTTTCCCTTTTCTTGCAATCAGGGCCTGATTTGCACCTTCTGTTGCTTCCTCAAGAATTCAGTTTCTGACATGCATGTTCACATCTGCTTTCTCTATATGCTGACAGAATTCAGGTGTGTGAATGAATATTTGAACAAAATGATCATTACATGTGATGCCCAGATCTTGTTTGGCTGCTAACACCTGCAGAGACCTGCACTGTCTGACAAGCAGTGTGTAGAATAACTTCAATACTGAAGCAAGTTATTTCCCAAGGTGTATCATCTGTATGAAAATTGACTCTCAAACTTTTAATTGAAGAACATGGGCAGAAAAGGAGAGACTTATAGGCTTCTGATGATTGCAGACTTTTTGTATAAAGGGAAGATAAGAATTCTACTCAAATCACAAGACATTTCCCTATTAATTTTTTTTTCTTTATTATGACCTGCTTTTTCAATGTTACTCTAATTTTTAAACATCTGTTACCATTAAAAATTAAATCAAAAGACTTTTACTTTTTACCTGCTTACAAAGATATTTGTGCAACTAAAACTAGGGCAGAAGAAAAGTCGTAACATTTCAGTTTTCAGTGTTTTAAATTAAAATTTAAGGACTTATTTCTTTTGATACATTCTGTTAGCAGTTGTCTTTCCAACACACTACTTTTTTTTTTTTTTTCTGTCCATAGAAGTTCCTTTCCATCTAAGAGAAAAGAAAATGGGACAAAAATTATACTCCATGACTTTCTGAAATTTTGTAGCAAGACATTGGAAGACCAGATGCTATGGCCTTATAAATTCAAAAGGCATTATATACAGCCAGATGTACCAAATAAACAGATTTTTATACCACATTATGGTGTTTTGTGATTCCCTATTTGTTTTCAACATCTGCTTAGACCTGTCCATGCCTCCTGTCTATTAATTATAATTAATCATATACTAGATTGTATCTTTACATTTGAAATTTGATCCAGTAAGAAAGCTATTGTAGTATACTGAGTGTTTGCTAAAGATAAAGTTTTATTTTCTTATGATTTTGCTGGTTAATGGAAATTCCTTTACTTTCCTGTGTATTTCTTAGCTTTGGAAAATACCCTTAATTATAGGTTGATTCAAAAAATGTTGTGGAGAACAAGCTCCACATAAATAAACTTTTTTCTCCCCAGTTCCAAATGATTATTTATTTCCATGTGAAAAGCTATACTGTGTGACTCTTTGATATTTGGCTCTTATCAGCAGTTGAGCATTCTTCTACCCTACTATTCTAATTTTTATCTGAAGTTACTGACCCCCCTCTAGGCACATCATTTAATGAGGATTTTAACAAGGCCTTTACACGGTCTCTAAAACTAGTTTTAGCTTTCTGTGTGCTAAGGTGACACAATAAATTAACAATAGAAAACTTGAAATTTAGAACCTAGTGTTCCAGGTGAATTTTCATTTTCCGGTGTAGATCCTGGGTAGCCTCTCATTTCAAATTAGAAAATCCAAGGATAAATCAAACCCAAGAACCCTGAACAGACCAAAGCCAGAGTGGCACGTTCCTAAGACACTGCAAATGCCTCAAACCTTATGGAAAACCCCAAAAGGGAGCTCAGCTCGATGCAGGCAGGGTTCCTTTCCTTTCCAGGCAGGGTGGGTTTTTGTGGTGCTACAGAGGGACTGGTGGCATCTGAGAACATCCTGCATGCAGATCTGCTCAGCCATCACCAAAGGGAGACTCAGAGCAGGTCCAGGGAGGGCTGCAGGTATTTGTAGGCAGGCAGGGAGTTTTCTTTTGGGACTGGGCAAACTGAATTTGGCTTGTTGATCCTGACAAAACAGGGACTGAGGAGAGATACAGAGCCAGCATTGTGGATGTGGGGCCAGCAGCTCCCATAAACTGACCAGGAATAAATTTAGGCTGGAAATACAAGAGGTTTGTCACATGACACGGAGCAGCTCTTTCCTTGCACTGTGACCCCTTGGTTTTCTGTGTGCAAAGTTCTCCCTGATAGGACTGGGGGAGTTTATTAGTCTTTGGGGCTGGACCTGCAGTTGCTGGTTTTCCTGTCTCCCTGTAGTTCAGCAAGAGGACATGTTCCCCAAGACTAGAGCTTTATCAGAGGCAGCCTGGTCATTTAAATACTTTCCTCTCTGAGGGTTTGCTATCCTATTTCTCTGAAAGCCAACTAAGGTAGTAGGGAATAATTTTTCCCCTATATTTGGCTACAGTCGATGTATAAATAGTGGATAAAAGGTGGTATGTGGCAAGAAGTAATTTTTAAGAATTGAATGTGCATAAAGTGTGTAGGTTTTTCCTTCCTTCATTCACTTCATTAAATGCAAAGCAAGCAAAGTTTTAAAATAACTTTAATAAGTGTTTAATAGTTCCTAACACATCTGAATGGAAATCACTGTATTATCTTTTCCGTGTAGGAGATACTATTAGGCAGTGATTTAAAACTTAATATTTGCAGAATTATACCTACCATGTCAATATTCAAACTTTTAAAATTCAGACACTTTTGGGGATACCAAGAGCCTGATTTTTTGAATATACTTTTTTGTTTTGTAGAGGTTTTCAGTCCACTTTGAAACATATATGCATTGGGCTTAAAGGCAAAAGGAAGCAATGAGTGGTAAATTACTAGTGGCTGAAATAAAACAGTGTTTCAGGATCAAAGTGTGGGCCAGCATTAACACAAGCCTTTCTAAATTTTTGAATGTTTTCAATTCAAAGCTAAAATTGATGCCAGAAGAGTTAGATTATATTTATTTAATTTGCCTCTTTTTATCATCACAAATATACTAAAATACATGGCACTGTACTTGTATTTCCCTGGGATGTCTGCAGTGTTATTCCCAGTGAAAATCTGTAGTCTGAGTTAAACTTTGTCTTCAAGAGTATGAACTTGAATATACCTGGTCACCATGAGAAATTTAAAAACAGATTATATTACACTGTCTCATATTGTGTCACTGATTAATAATGATTGATTCTGTAATAACCATGCAAATGTAAACTATTCATTTATTCCAAATACGTATGAATTGGGAGAATGATATCTCATATAATCTGGTGTTAGTCTATTCACTGCATCATAAAAATTAATTTGTCTAATTAATGACATAAGTTCTTTTATACATGTATAATTCATATTAATTGATAGGTCTGCCTAAAAAGAGTACCTTTGGGAAGAAAAATGATCCTATTAGTACAAGTTTAATCCAAATCAGGGTTGACAAAGCATGGTGCTTTCAAGGCTTATCTCTAGCTTTGTTAATTGTCATAAGCATTCTAAATTGATTATTCTTACATTAACATGGGACATTTCATTCATCAATGCTTTGCTGTAAAGAAAATTTGTCTAATGGATTTGGGTAGCAGCACTAAATAAGTGCATTGGTCCATTTTTCCACTGTAGCTACAGGGGTATTCAAAGCATATTAATTCAGTAATACTGAAAAAATTAACTGCTAAAATATATAGAAATATCATACAAAATTAGATTTCTGACACTGAATAATTTTTGTGATATTTCAATAGTAAATGAGTGTGCATACTAGCACTTTTATTGCTTTTGTATTTCACAGATGCCTTGATAAACAGGCAATGTTAATATTTCTTATGAGCAATGTTGCTTCACCTTCCAGGGCCACAGGGGCACAAAGTGTAGGATAAATTAGTTAAATATGCATTTTAAGGAGCTGCTTGGAGGAACAAAACTTATAATATAGTCAGGATTTATAATGTACAACCTTATAGTTAGCATTTTAATAATTTATTTGCAGATGATCAAGTTTAGTATTGGTCAATGAAAGAGTTCTGATACAGACTGAGATTTCAGTAAAAGAAATGATTTTTACTATTTGTAAAATAGTTGCTCTCTCTCTGCCATTTAAGCTATAGTTTTGATTTTTAAACAAATATATTCATAGACGCAGAAAATGCAACCTTTAAAAATTCATCTGGTTTCTGCCCGGAATGGGAAGGATTGACTTTCAAAACCTACACTCCTTTTATAAGTATTGGCTCTGTTGGTGGAATGTACTTTATGTGCACTTTTTATGGTGCTCTCGTTTCTTTTCCCCATTCACCTGATCTTTGTTTGTCTTGCACTTTCTAGCATTCTGTTAATCACTGGGAGCCACTGTGGAATCAGATCTGTGTCACTGCCAAGAATTTCAGGAAGCTTTTTATAGGAGTTTGCAATTGAAGGCAGGCATCATAAAATGGATGAGGAGGAAGGGAAGGTGCTGTCCAATAGAAGTTAAAGGCTTGTTTTCTCCAACTCTCATCAGTGCATATTTTCCACTTTGTTGAGCCTATCACTGAAAAACAATCCATAAAATGAGACCATGCTTGACCTCCATTGCTTCTGCCATAGTTTAAAAGGATCCATGAAGGAAAGAAAAATGCTTTTCTCACTTTATATTCTTCTCAGTGTTGGTTCAGGGGGAGCAGATAGACAATTCATTTTAGCCTTGGAGTTTTGAGGTTCATTCAGTGTTTGTATGGGACTTTGGATTCTCAGTACCAAAGCTGTTGCCATGTCTGTGCTGCTTTACCTTGGCTTTCTAGTTCCACAGGGTAAGCTGGAGATGTGTTTTGGTTTTCTTGTTATTTCAAATACATAAAAAAAGAGAGCTGATATTTTGTTCTTTTAATTGTGTAATCAGATTTTCCTTCAGTCAGTGAGAGCTACGAATAAAAAAATGCAGCTGAACAGCTGGCTAAGCTGCTTTTTTTTTTATTTTTTTTCAAGCACAGAACTTAGATAAAAGTGAACAGCAATGGTTTGAATTTGGTCCTTTGGGAAAGGATTCTACTCTTACTGATTAATTTTATTCAGGAAGTGCTCTGTTACTCTGTAATAAAACCCTGGGAGTTATATTGTAATTGTACAGCATAGGGTGTTTAGTTTGCATCAGGCTAGGAATTAACATAACCTTAAGCCTGTATTACTTGCATTTGAACACAGACACTCGGTTTTGTATGCAGAAACACAATGAAAAGGACCACCCTTTTGCTTGGCTTTTCTATAATTCTGAGTCAGTGCAGAAATAAATACTAGAACTTCAGTTTCATTTGAAATATGTATCCTGGCACTGTAAATTTGATTCCTGTATAAAAATGCACTTAGAATCCATAAAAAAAACCTCTTATGTACTTCTCCTTCCTGAATGTCATCATTTATAAGTATGCTGTCTTCATTTATCACCTTTGGCTTAGATCCAGTCCTGATTTCTAAATTATATATCCTAATAACTGAAGCTAGGATGGATTGCACCTTCAAGTTTATATCCATTCCTGTGGTCTAAAAAAAATCCCTTTGTTCCAATCATGACTGGTTTTTCACATCCATTTTTAATCCATATGCCAAGCATTCTCCATAGAGTTCAAATTTCAGTGAAAAAGGAACACTTCCGAAAGTTGTTCAGTTTGGTTTACAGTAGACAATGTTTGGGAAAGACAGAGATATTCCATATCCCAAAACTAAAATATACCAGATGTGCAGCTTTATTCTGGTTAAAAGCAGATCAGAAAAAAACCTTATATAATATTCTTTGTTTCCTAAAAGTAATTTAATATTGCTTTCAACAGAGAATATGATACTCTGATTTTATATAGTAAAAATGGAAAAAGTATCTATGATAAAGAAGGAAAGGAAAACAAATTACCTGTGCTTAAAATCCAATAAAACTCAACAAATACCTTCATGTCTGATATTAGTTAAATACATACTTCCAAGTCATGTAGGAATTAATAATTATTACATAGTGTCATTTACCAGTGCCTGCATTTAACAGATTGCTCAAGTTGACATGAGAGTCTGGTAATTTTTATTATTTTAAAATGAATGGAACTAACAGGTTTTTACTGGTCATTCAAGGAAGTATTATTGGGTTCCAGTATGCCTCTCATGTGCTCTGAATTGAAGGATAAAAAGCAAGGGGGTAGTTTTTCTCATTAAAACACAACAGTGAAACAAGATACTCTTGTCTTCTTCCTTTACACCACAAGAAGCAGAACGCAATATTTCCTCCAAATGCTTTTGTTTGTTAGGGGTTTCCTGTAAATTTGATTGTTTTAAGAGACAGGAGAAAGGAGGAGGAGCTGAACTTGTTGGAAGATGTTTAATCATCTCATAGTTGTTATCTTGGAAGTGTCAGTAAGACAAGTTTTCCCACACTGATGAGAAGAGTTTTTTAAGATTCACTCACCTTCAGATATTGGACATCACGGTAATAATTGAAATATGGGACCCTCACAGGTCTGAAATACAAATTCTGCTAAATTGCCTCTCCTTGTACATATCTTCTTTCTGCAGGGAGGTCAGGCTGTCTGAGTTATCCTCTATATTCTGCAAAATCTTTATGTCTTTCATACAGGACACATGTCAAGCCTACATATTACTATCCTTAGGTTTCCAGTTGTGACTAGGATTTTGGAAACTATTAGGTTTCGAAGGGTTGGAGTTGGAGTTCTGGGTCAGCTGGATGCAACTTTAAAAGCTCAGCCATGAAATTCACATGCTGTTGCAAATTCTGACTGCAGTATTTAGAGATGTTCATATTTGGGGGTTTATTTTAGTCTTTTATTTGGTTGTAGTACAGTAACAGAAAAAAATAAAATTAAGGAACCAAAGCAATTCAGCTGAATTTGCCCAAGTCCGGCTCTCTGTTGAATAAAAACTAAAACCCATCCCACAAGGTTTGTGGTCTTGGTGGGTGTCTATGACAAAACCAATTAATTTACTCTGGAAAAGATCCCTTATTGGATAGATCTTTGCTCCAAATGTAAGTTCGGTATGACATC
Organism: Sitta carolinensis; assembly: GCA_032173965.1. Taxonomy (NCBI): domain Eukaryota; kingdom Metazoa; phylum Chordata; class Aves; order Passeriformes; family Sittidae; genus Sitta; species Sitta carolinensis. Next base: position 17,122,299 of record CM063292.1, on the reverse strand, counting down.
TGTTTGGCAACATGCACTAAATCCACACAAAGTTCTCTTCCATAAGCATCTTCAGAAATACTATTTGCAGGAACATAATTAATATTGACTAAGTGAAAAAAATCAAATAGGCATGTGCCATCCAGAAATACACAGGACTGGTGCATTTCTAGTTTTATCAACCAAAAGGGTGAGAAAAATCCAACTATGGCACTAGAAGGATGTCGCTTTCTTATAATTATCTAAAAGTGTAGGAGGTAATGAGGAGAAGAATCATGACAGAAAACAAGTTTGCTTGTAGAGAAGAAAACACCAGTGAATTCTGTTCCATGTTCATAGAGCCTTTGTCTCCAACCCCTCATTATAGTTGTAATGAAGAGGGAGGGAGTAATAGGAATAGCTCATATTCTGATTTCTGCTCTCCAGAAGCTCATCCTAAAAGAGAAATCTCAGAAGTTGTTTGCATCACCCATGATTCAGAATATCTGTACTTGTTCCCTCAGCGTGGCTCTCTGTGATGCTCTGGTGCAATAGCACTTGGCTTGCATTCCTTTTGCATGTAAGGCCCAGCAACTGACTGACTCTGGCTTTTTGTTTAGGCTACATTCTTTCACAAAATCAATCATCTTGAGGCTGGCAAGTGGAAGTGCCTGAGCAGCCTCATACAGAGGATATCCCTCCACAACCACAGGGATCGCTGGTAGCTCTCGGGTTGGCTCTTTAGACTGAAATACTGACATTTCAGAAATCAAGCAGTGGTATCAGTGCAAAGTCACTAGATGATTATATAACTGAATTATGTTAAATAGGAGGTATTCCAATAACCTTTCAAGTTCCAACCAGGTTATTGTTGATGAGTTTCTCAGGACCGGACTATTGGGAATTCTAGAGAACAGATTCATGGGGATTTTTTTAGTGTTTTTTTCTTGTCATGTCATTTCATTCCAACTCTAATTTTGAGCTATCAGAACACAATGAAAACTGTCAGAAATATAGCATGACTTGGCAAGAGATGCAGGAGCTCTTGTGTACATCAGGTAATTGCTTTAGATTATGACATGCCGATGGCAGTGTGCTCTGTCACAAATTAGTGATGCCATGTCTCACTGTACAGGAACTATTATGAGATGCTGCTGCAGATAAAAGACATTACATGAGCAAGTGTTTATGACCATCCAGAAGGAGATAAAAGATTTGTGTTGTCCAAGAGACAATCAGATTTTCCCTGTCCCAGCCCTAAATGAAATACCAACTTCTAATATGCTGATGAAAGATTGTCTTTCCCATGTTTCCCCTCCACCCCCGTTCCTTTGTAAAGCAATTTCAAAGCAAACAATCGCCTACCACCAAATAAGAGTTTGCTAAGAATAAAAATTGAATTTGGTCTGCCTGTTGACAAGCTGATTGATTTGTGAGCTCTTATGACTGAATCCTCTCCTAAATGTGTTCTCATTTATCATGTGTAAGATTGTTTCAGAATCAATACCAGCTTAACACAGAAGCATTTCTGCCATGGACATTTTGAAAACAACTTGCCTTCTCAATACTGCTGCTAATTTTTTCAGGCAGAATTATCGGAACAGTTTAATTGCACTTTGCAAGTTAGCACATGCTTATACTAGGTTCTGCTTTGAAAGGATGATTTTTAAAGTAACTTCTATATATCATCTTTTTAAGAGAACAAAAATAGATTAAAATTGGATTTTCCTTCCTCTTCTAATGGGGAAATCAGATCGAACTTTCTCTACTTGTTAAATGTGCCCTTTGAAAACCTATTTTCCAAAAATTGGATTCCTTAAATTAGCTTTTTAACATAATTATTAGCATTCTATTGGAATAAGTACCAGAAAGCAGCCTGGGCATAAGCCTGCTTGGGTGTATGCTCTATTTCTTCCCCAGTGATGTCAAGGGTTTACTTTCCTCAGATAAACACACAAAAATTCAATTTTAAATGAGACCGTTTTTAAAGTCAAATATATAGTACAAGGACTGGAGAAAGGGAGGAACATGATGGAAAGTTCAGAGCTCTTCAAGCAGTTCCTGAGTTGTCTCAGCTCTGGTGTGCAGCTCTGCCTGTGCAGAGATGGAGCCGGGCAGAGCTTGGCTCCCAGGACAGGGAAGAGCAGAGGCAGTTTGTGCTGGGTGCTCCTGGCAGCCAGGGTAAAGGAATTCTGTGTCAAGGGTCCTCCACCTGCCTTCTGCAGTGTCTGAGGCTTTTTCATTTTTTTTACTCTTCCAAGCTGTACCTGTATGACAAAACGCTGTGTTGTGGAATAATCAGTTTGGGAAAGAATTGAGAGGTTTTCCCACACTCCAATTTATCTCTGAAAGAGAAGTTCCTCCGGAATCCCTTTGAGTGTGGTGGTCTGGGGGGCTTTACCTGCAGACACTCCCCCTGGGGCTCCCATTGCTGGTGCCAGTGCTGGAGCTGCTGGGGTGGGGCAGGAGCCTGCAGGACTGGGCTCTGCAGGGATCCAGGGACATTCGTGCTGTCACTGGGCAGCACTGGATGCAATCTGGGAAAGGATCTCCTGCGTCTTCCAGCCTACAGGAATTTCCCAGGTTCCCACATCACACAAACCTTATCATAGATGGGTCACACTCAAATACACTTCATTTGAACTAAAGGTCTGAGCTTTGCCAGATAAAAACATCCTGATCAAAATTAACTTCTTTGCGAGTGTAACTTTATTCTGTGTAAAAACACATTTATACATAATTCTACCACTTTTAGTTATCTTTATGATTTGTTATATTGTATTTTATATATCATTATTATTATTTATTTATAATTAGGTAAATTTAAATGTAATTTTTCCCCCAAGGAGAAAAGGAAAATTGTCTTTTAATTTTTTAGAAACTGATTTAGCCTCTATTCAAAACAATTGATTATTCGTTCAGCCTTACCTGTTATAATAATGACAGCCTGCAAATATTTCTTTTCACTGCTTTGCTGCCTACTAGCATGTTATCTTGCTCACACTGAAAGCAAATAAGAATTTTTATTTTGAATTATGTGATTTCTCAAAAAAGCTTTCGGGTTTTACCTTGATTTTTAGATTTCTCCTGAGATGGAATTAAACATTCAATTGTGACTGCCTTAAGTGTATGGTCTGTCTCCATTTACATCAAAAGTAGTTTTTCTGTAAACTTAGAGCAAGACACTCTCATATGATTGATTTAAATTATTTCATGGATACAAATTATGTTATGGTATAAATTCAGCATTCTGATGGAAAATAAAAACCTAAAATACCTGAAGTACTAAAACAGTGTAAGGTATTTGCAGGTGTTTAATACTGGACAAAAAATAAACAGGAAACAAAAGAAAGGAAAAGAACAAAACAAATAAACATTTTAATTATTATTATTGTACTGTGTATTATCAATTTGAATTAGATCTGGTGTTCAGCTGTGTTTTGCTTAGTGCAGACCTGAATGTGTTGTAATGCCAAAGCATAAAATTTTTAAACTTCCCACTTTATGCCAAATATGTACATGATCAACTATTCTTAAAAGGAATAAGTAGTATTTTTTATGAAATATTTGTAACAACCTATTTTTGTAACATAAAGTGCCATTAGGGCTTACCTCAGAGTGGGAGATGATGATAATGTATACATGCAGACAGATAAATGATTCAATTCTTACTTACAAGAACAGCTGACAGTGATTGCTTATGCTCATTTCCTTTGTGCACACTATGTAGACCAGGAAACTCCAGGTTTCATGGCCTTTCTTGTTCTCCAGAGTAAATCAGTCACTCACATAATAATTATTAATTATTTCATCTTGACAGATTGTTGTACTGGTTTATGACAGTTGAAAGACCATACAAAATGGAAAAAAATGCAGCAACTGATAAAATACATTGCAGCAGCAGTGATAGCATAAATAATTATCAGTTGTTTGTAAACAACTACCCAGATAAATTGAGATATTTGTTGTTGAGGCTCAGCTCGTTGCACTCCAGAGATTCAGCTTTGTAGATTATGAAGCTGAAGGTAGGCAATGAAGGTTTTGGTTCATATTACAGTGGATTTATCCAGGTCATATTTGGGTCTCTACCCTGTATATTAAGAACATATGTGGTTAAACTTTTATTATGCAAGATATACACTAGTTGGTTGTGAATTTCTTGTATTGTGCTGACTCCAATGTTTAATTTCGACTTCAGCCCTCTCAGAGCTGTGGTGTTTGGAATATTTCTGATTTTAATCTGAGCTCTTTATCCTGCTGTGCTTTCAAACTGGACTCCTAATCACCTAGCTGAGTTGAACTTTTCATCTGGGGAAGGCTGTGAGGTATTCTAGCCAAAGATCAAATACTCTCAACTGCTGTGCAGTGTGGAAGGGAGCCAAAGTGATCACCAAACACGATGCAAAGCAGGAAGGGAGGCTGTGATGTTCTTAATATTTTTCTCGAATTGGAAGCTCCTCTGTAGTGGCTGAACTGGGGATATCTGCTGGGAGACATGGCCTGTGTGACCAAGCCATGGTGCAGGGCACAGGGCTCTGCAGAACCAGCACAGGGCTCACACGAGCTGGGGCTGGCAGAAGGAGCTGACCCTGCCAGCTCGGCCTCTCAGACACTGCCCACCTGTAGTCTGCTTTTCAGGCCTGAAGTTTCTGAGTTTCTAAAGCTCTGTTTTTCTGATGTTTTGGTTTGCTGAAACTTGTTCCCAGCAAAAGAACATAAACAACAGGACATTGTTTTTGTAACGGTATTCAGGTTGTGAATTCTTTCTGAGAGGAGGGATTCTCTCTTGATGTCCCTCTGGTTTGACCAACGTGGGTGAAGAAGTTTGTCTTTCATTCACCAGTCACAGTGGTCTGTAGAAAATTGTATATAAGAGAGTGATCCCTGAGAATAAAACATTCTTTCTTCACACAGCCTTGAGAAAAATCACAAGAGTCTGTCATGTGTGTTATCACAGCAGAGACACCCAGCCTGGGCAGGCTCTGCCCCTCTGCTGCATTGCCTTCCAGCAGGATCCGTAGGTGGAGGAGAGGGACAGTGACAGAGCTTGGCCACTGCTTTAGAGCGGAGAAGATTGGCTTCTGCCCTGAATTCCTTATCTGCTTGGGTGGAAGGGTATTCACTTGGAGGATTTGTTCACATTACTGGATGACAGAAGAGCTGGAGAAGAGCTGGAGATGAAAGAAAAGATATTCTTGTTCTTGGTTTGATAAGGCTCACTTCTATTCCCTTTCTTTTACTAATTCTTTTAAAACACGGTGTCATTTTTTGTGGGTCCCATGCCAAATAGGAGTGCTGAACTCTTGTGATATCTGTGTAGTTATACTTGTAAGCAGAGTGCTATATCCCATAGTGAAAAGCAACTTTGTGTTTCTGAGAAGTTCAGCTATTAGCAACGAGCCACTGATGCTTTTCTGTTTAAGGGTCGACAAAATAAAAATGCATTGTGCTATGAATCACATGGACATTGAGTTTCAATATTCAGCATTATTTTTAAGTAAAAGGTTGCTAAACAAAATAGCCCTATTAAAAAAAAATCACCATAATATGTCACTATAATCAGGAAGTTTATTCATTTATAAACATATCTTATCTTTAGCATCTCAGTCATATGCAACCAAGTTATTGTTTGTATTATGTAGATGACTCATTTCCCTTTCAAGGATGTGCAAATCATATGTCATATACAGTATCTGACCTTTCTTTCAGTGTCTACAGGCCACTAGTTGATTATTCAAAGCAATGCTTACAGTAATGATAACAAAGTCAAGAAAAACAGTGTAGGAAAAGAAAAGTCCCTTAAGGATGGCTGATATGAAATGCATGCAGTATTAAAATATTAGAGCAAAAGCAATACTGAGAAAAGTTTAAAATAATAGTAGGAGGAACTACTTGGAAATGAGGAACAGCATGGGAAAAAGCAGTTTGGAGCAAACTGTCTAAAGAATCCAACTTTTTTCCAGATGATTTTCAAAACATGGAAGAACTGACTTTGTGAAAATGTAGATTCAGATGGGGAGGCTGTAGCCAAGTCCCGGTCTCTACTCCTGCAATATGAATCTGCCACGGTGTCAGATTGCAAATCAGTATCCCTTCATGATTTCCCATCTTAAAGAGACTTCCAGAGCTCTGTTTGCTTCATGTCAGGGGTTCTCTGGAAACACCTTTGAAGGGGATTGGGTAAAGGGGCACCCCTTGCAGTTAGCTGAGTTTTGCCTTTTTCCAGGTCTTCTCTAACCACAGTCTTTTGCAATGTCACAATACTACCAAAAATATCCCCTCAGTATCATTGGCACTACTCCAAAAATAGCACATCAATCTTTTGTGTGTCAAGTGTTGACAAAGCAAAGGTCAAAGGTACAGGCCCAGAACAGGGAACCCCAAAGTCATTTTCTCTCAGATTTGGCAGAGGGTGTCTGTGACAGCTGACCAGCAGAATATCCCAATTGTGCAGCCCCTGGGGCTGGAGTCCTGCTCAGGTCTGCACTGGGACAGTGATGCTGAGCCAAGGGGGAGCCAGTGCAGCCCAGGAGCTCCAGGCATGGCACAGAGGGGCTAGGAAAGCTCATACATAACTTTAGCTCTGCAAAGCAGTTGCTTTGCCTTCAAAGACAGCCTGGCTGTGTTTTCCTGGGCGGGTTTCAGGTGAATTTGGTCTGAAGAGCTCAGACTGGCCCCACAGGGAGCTGCTGTGAGTGGCTGAGCCCCAGTGAGCTGCACACTGACAGGGACAGAGCCTCCCACCAGTGCTGCCTGCACCTTGTCCACTGCCCTGCTGGAAGTGCTGCTCCTCACTCTTGTTACAAGCAATGCTTTCCACAGGGTGGGCTTTGTTTTTTGTTTTGTTTTGTTTTGTTTTGTTTTTTAATATCTTTTACCTTAATTCCCATTACTGTTACTCATTCTGCTTTGGTGTAAAATCTCTATTCTTTTTTATATAAAATCTGCTTAGGATATGTCAGGACAGCATATAAACTCCTGCTGATTCCAACCTGTACTTTTAATCTTCTTGCAACTCAAATATTTTATTATTAATGGATATTATTGCAATGATTTTGGTGTGGGTGATTTCCCAATTTGCTAATCATACTATTAAAATTAATATTTAGGTTTTATATCCTTCAAATGGGAATAATGATGTTATTTATCTGATGTTTATGTCTTTCAGTCACGAAAATGTTCCTATTTAGGCTGAAACAGGCCACACACATGTAATCACAATAAATAGCATCTAATATGTTTACAGTAGTGGAAGGATGAGGTTAACTTCTGTTTTCATATTGGTGGATTCAGCTGGACTTAGAATACTATTGTTTACAATTAGCTACATTTTTGTTGTTGTGCTTTACCCTCAGATTAAATCTTTATTTCATCAACTAACCCTAGGGATTCCCTGTTATAATCAATGTAATAAACAGCATTAGTTGATAGCCTATAGCTGATGTTCATTTGTAATTAGGCTTGTGCTTAAAGAAGAATAATTTTCTAAATTTTTCTGCAATAATTTTTCTTTATATTTATTTATGAAAGGCAGGATTAAAAATTGACTATGGTTTGTCTTGTCTCCACATGTCTTTAAAGCAAGGCCATTCAATTGGGACAGCATTTTTCGTTGTCTGTTTTAAGCATAACTTTGTCAGGGAAATTGCTAACACTCAATATAGGCTGAGCACCTAACTACCAAGCACTCATTCAAAAGTCTGCCCTGCTCTTTTGTCAGCTGCTTGCTAAAGACACAGCTCCCTGTGCAAGAGCAGAGCATATGGCAAGTGTCAGTGCCACCCTTCTAAACAGGGGAAAATAGGAGCAAGATGCAACGGGCCAGGGCACAGATAACAGCCTCCAAGGCAGGTTTCACTTGATGAAAAAAAATGGCCAGAGGCAGACATCCTGCAGGAGTTAAATCTAAATCTTTAACTGCTGTTCTCAGAATGCAGCTGAGCCCCAAAGCTTTTTGTGTACAGTGAGCAAAGGGACATCTAGTGAAAGTTGCTTAGCAGGAAAATTATTAACTTTTATTCATTAAGTTACACTTCTTTAACCATTTTTTGAAAATTTGTAAATGCCTGCCTATGCAGCATTAATGTAAATTTCATGAGGTGATCTGTACAGTTCCAATCTTTGATGGAAATGATCTTGTAATAAGTTTTAGTCTCTAAAACAAAACATAAAAACAAACCAGTTCAGAAAATAAATGGAGAGAATCTTTATAAAGTATGTTCTTGGTTAGTCAAGAGGATCAGCAAGCTCAAAGGGGTCCGAAACTTTGGGTGTGTTTAGTACCTATTGTCAGGTTGAACATAATTTTGATAAAACAGAATATGCCATATCTGTGTGCATCTTAGATGAAAGCATTGGTATTTAGGAATAGAATAAAAGGAGAAAGGAGCTGGCAAGAAAGCTGATGGATAATTTAGGTATGGGTTGTTTAAAGCTTTTATCTGTGTGTAACTCAAGACAGACCTGAGAAGTTGCTCTGGTAGTACAAGTTGTTCAGCTTGCACTGTTAGCACAGTGCTTTATTTTGATCCAGCTTTCACCATGTAGATTTACTCCTTGGAACAAGATTAATTTCCCCAAAAACCACTGCTAATACTCTCAAACCTCCTGCTTATGTGACTAGTTTCCTGCATTTAACTCTGGGAGGAAGTGCTGATCCACCCCTTCTGAGACTTTGGTTAACACTCCTTGCTGCCAGCTCATACTAGGGCTGGGCAAGCTGAGCTCAAAAATAAAATGAACTTTAGTTAACAAAGAAGAGAAAAGTTGAGAAGTGGAAAGGTACAAGGAGGAGACTCATTAATCTGGGTTTTGTTGGCAGTTACACAACTTGTAGGATGCAGAAAGATCTTCCTTGTTTGCATGGTTACTTATATGCATTTTATTCAAATCTAGTTTAGACAAAATGTATTTATAGATCAAAAATGATAAAATAACTTGCAAGGTGCAAAGCTTGGTGTCTTACATAATAAAGCTACTGGCAGAGCAAATTAACCTGCTGTTCTGGACCCAGAGTAGGGCAATTCACCCTGAGCTGTGAATGCACATTTCACTTGAGACACCTCAGTTTTTCCTAGGAGCTAGCAATTCTGTGTACCCATATGGTTCCAGTAACATCTATTTATATATGGCTGATTATTTAAAACTCATAAATCACAATCTCCACCAGTTCTTCCTAATTGTGTTTTTATCTGCGTGGACATGTGTGTTACTGTGACACAGATAGAAACACACACTAACACACACAGCAGGTGTTCAGGTAGAGAAGAAAAAAGGAAGTCTCCAGTTTATTGTTGACTTCGTATATATAACTGGACAGTGATCAGAGATTGGACAGAGAAGTTCCCACCTCTCTATCTCCACTGGTCACTTGAGAAGTCCATCAGGTGAGATCTTTTACAAAGGAATGCAAATATGATTCTTGTTTATCTTACAATTCATGAGAACTGACTCCACTATACTAAAACAAATCAGAAGGCTGATTTTCAGGGACAACACATGTGGGAAGGCAGATGCATATATACTTATTCAAATGCACAATGGCAGAGATGCAGTATTTTTGAATCACAGCTATGAATAGAAATACCTTATTATTTCAAATTTTCAGTCTTTAGTTCAAATGAAAAAAAAAAAAAAATTATACAACTGTGATTATGACCAGAATGTGAAACTCTTTTTGTGCTGAGTGCTTCTCATGCTGTGACTAGCTGTTGAGAAGTCTGTGAGGGACAGATCATGACTTGGTGCAGCCATTCACCTCCAGTGCCTGGGAAGACACTGGAACTGCATGTGTGAGTAGCTGTTTCCTGGTGTACTGAAGGGACTCACAGGCTCACCTTCAGTGACAAAGTGCATTAAAATCTGGGCTTGACACTTCAGGAAACTTTTAAGTGAGAATGAATTAACCAGCTTATGACATATATCCACAGTAGGTCTTGGGCTTCTCATAATCATGTGAAGAAATGTGCCTCTCGGTTTGGGAAGTTTTAATAAAAATACTTTAGTTTGTGTTCAGGTAACACCTTTATAGCATGAATTTTGTAATAAACATAACAGCTGCAGCAAGATTTTATTTCTTGCTGTAAGGCATAGGAGAGACTGTTTACCAGTATTCTGTCTCAAAAAGGTGTCTTCACATCTTGACTTAGCCCTGAATATTTCAGCAGAATCTACAATAACGATTTGCATGTTATAAGATTCTATAACCTTATAATTAAAAAGGCAAGAAGAAATTGGTTGTCATCATAATCAAATCATTGTGATTTGCAAAGACTACTTTTAAGGATATGTTGTATGCTATTTGGTTTATCATGACTGACTTTTGCTTGATCTAGGTCAGAATCTATGACTCTGAAACAAACTATATTACCTTGCTGAACCTTATTAAAGGAATGCAGAAAAGTACTTGCTAATTATTGCACTTGATTCGTTCTTTGCAAAATACATTATTTGTCCAAGTTTCTGCTTTCATGAATGGGAAGGAAAAAAATTTTCATGGGGGGAGATCTCCTGCATCTGCAATTTCATCTTTAAATATAAAAAGATTTTGCCACAGCACATAGGAAGTACAGGAGGACCAGCCTGTGTTTTACACTAGGAAAGTTAAAAGGATTGAACACTGTTTTAAATTAAAAAAAAAAAACAAAAAAAAACCACCAAAAAAACACAAGAGCTGGCATGAGAAACAAGAGCATCTTCAGTAGTTAATATGTGTTTTAAATTTTTTTCCTAAACTTCTATACTTTCAACTGCTGCATATTTAAATTTAAATTTAAATTAGTGTCTCCTGTCTCTATAAGGCACATTCATCTGGAACAGTGATGGTGAGCTTTTCTGTCATATAACCAAATCCTCTACTAGCTGAGAAACAGGAGACATACCGAATACCTAAGGAAAGACAGAATCCTGGCTCTAGTTTGTATGTGGATGTTTCCAGCAGTCTGCTGCACCACTGAAGGACAGTTGGGGTATCAAGTTATGTCCTGGGGTGTCCAGGCTCACTTTTACAGATGAAAATGAGCAGCTGCATTCATATGCCACTCTCAGACATCGAAGTGCTTGGGTGTTACTGTGACGCAGATAGAAACCCACACTAACACACACAGCAGGTGTTCAGGTAGAGAAGAAAAAAGGAAATCTCCAGTTTATTGTTGACCTCATATATATAACTGAACAGTGATCAGAGATTGGACAGAGAAGTTCCCACCTCTCCATCTCCACTGGTCACTTGAGAAGTCCATCAGGTGAGATCTTTTACAAGGGAATTCAAACATGATTCTTGTTTATCTTACAATTCATGAGAACTGACTCCACTATACTAAAACAAATCAGAAGGCTGATTTTCAGGGACAACACTTAGGAGTTGCATAAAGTTTAAAAGTTTCAATTCTGGTTAAATGTATGCAGAATTCCTGTGTATCCTGATCACAGAATGCTCTAAGGCAGCAAGCACCTGTGTGGGAGTGTGTGGCTGGCTGGAGTTAAATCACAACAGTAACTTAGAAAAAATATTTTTATACTGCCCTTACCAGTTGAATAAGTCACTTGGAAAGATGAAATAAGGTATGAGCAGGATGTCTGGTGCTGACAAACACTTTGCTCATAGGAAGAGCAGAATAAACATTGGCTTGTAGCTTTGTCTCCGAGTCGCATGTCAAGCACTAATTATCATAGCCTAGTATTTTCCTAAATCAAAATGGCTTCACAGTCATTAAAGTAATGGAAAATCTTTACAAGAACTTTCACAAAAGGATATGCTACACGTTAATCAAACTTATGGCAGCTGCTAGAAGGGATTGTCAGTTTCTTTTATGAAGAAAATCCACATGGGGCCAATTCACAATGCTGGCCAAGTTACAGGTGTCACATGTATAAAACATGTAGTTGGTTTAAGATTTAATTAGGACTTTCTTCTCTGATCATAATACTTTAAAGGGAAAATACACTTAGGATTTAATTTTCTTTGAGAGTGGTTATTAATTTGATGTGATTGATGTTAAATGGGAATTAAATCATAAATGTGATTATGCTTGTGGTTGGATGTTGTCTCAGCAGATTGTTTCTGCTTGTCACTCTTGAATGACTGGTGACGTGATATGGCATGTTGATTTTTATTATTGCTTAAAGATTTCACTTTATCATCATTTGTCAGGAAACTGATTTTCCTCTTAGTCCCATTAATATTAAATCTGTCATAACTAGATTAGGATAGAATTGTTATCTCTTGCACCTAAAAACCCTAGGCTAGATTTTACTTCCAGGAAAAAGACAGCATAATACAGAGGGTAAAACCAGCCAACTCACAAAAATTTAAGCTGGAATGTGAATACCAACAGATGAGAGTAATTTTTCCCCATATAATTATGGTGTATATTTCTATTTACTTGGCTAAAACAGATTTTCAGGGTGCTTACACCTAAATGGAAAACTCACTTTTCAGTGACAGAGTGGGTAGGAAAAATTAGTAAGATAAGGAATTCAAAGATGGAATAATAATGCTGTACCTTTTAAAGATAGCAATTTATAAGTTTGGAGAGGCAGTCACTTTGATTTTCCTGACAGGGAAGAGGCTTTTGGCAGAGATCGCAGAGTGGTGCACTATTTCTGTGGACCTCTCCCCATTTTGGTTCCAAATGCACATAGAGTTGTGGGATTTCTGTCACCTTACAGAATGGACTCAATGTCCCCAACACACGTGCTGCCCTCTTTCATGACAGAACCTCAAGGGCTGCTTGATGCAATCTGCCCTTCGACAACCAGAGCCGAGTCTGAAGCCTGCAGCTCAATTAAATGGACTTTGTGGTCTCACTTCAAGCCTTACATTTGTTGCTCATTTACACTAACCAGTGTTCTTCTCTGGTACTTGTTTGATGCCCATTACTGTGATATCTGAGAACAAAGATCATTGAGAACAGATAGTATTTCTACCAGAAAACCAAATTTTGATTTGTTGTAGAAGCAGGAGAATCCTATTAATCCACAAAGCACATCAGAGTATATCACACACAATGCAAGCCATGTGCACTCACTACACAAGCCCCAGCTCACAAGCTGTGATAGCTGTGACAGATCCCTCAGCCTGAAAAATCAAAGGTAAAAGCTTTTTGGGGGAAAGTTTTAGAATTTGGAAAAATAACTCTACCAACCAAACAGTTATTTAAAGACAAAGTTTTGCTTTCTAGCTTAAATTTGAGTATAAAAATAAGTATAACCTTGAAAGCTATTGTTTGTTTGTTGTTGTGGTTTGTTTTTTTTTTTGTTTGGTTTTTTTTTTTGTTTGTTTGTTTTTTGTTTTTTTTTTTAAATTCATGATCCCTGCATTTGCATTAGTCTCAAGCCTGGTATCTGATTTGTTAGAACTGTCTTTATTATAGACAATTATAGAAATTAGACAGCTCCCTGACCGATTGATCCACCATCTACTATCAATCTTGCAGCCATGCTGAGCAGGATGTGCCATCAATTGCAAGTGACACAGAGCAGGACAGGTGTTATAGGTTTTGGGCATCCAAGAACCCTTACCAGGGTATGATAGGATATCATTAAATGGAAAAGGAGTTGATTTAGCATTGAGAGTGGTAAAAACATTACAAGTCTTTTAAAATATGCTCTTTAGATTCAAGAAATCAGTCAAACTTAAAGCTTTCTTGCAAATTCTTCACCTTTTTTGGCAACAAAATTTCACTTTAAAAGTTCCTCTTCAGTGCTAAAATTTAGTAAAAAGAAATTTAGTGAGAAACTTCAGCAACAAGCAAAGAAAAGCAATACCTCAAGAACATTAATTGCCTAAATGACTGAATATGACAGATTATGCAAGAATATTTTCCACAAGAGAACCCATTTTCCAACAGTCTTTCAATTTTTTATGGTGAGTCTGAAATTCAGCATCAGTCACATTAGTCTGGAGTTTTGTTTTGTTTAGAAGTTCTGTGACTTCAAATTTACAGTAAGGGCTTTTGCTAGCAAGTCTTAACTGTACCAGAGAACCAAAGAAGGAAGGGGTTAGATTCTGCACTGTTGGTAAAAAAAAGAGGAGAAAATTCTATTGAAATAAGTGGAACTACAGAGGAGAAAAACGAGTCAGAGATCAGAATCAAGACTTTATTGAAAAAGCTTATGATGTTGAATATTAAATTAATCTAATTTGCACCGTCTGATGGTGGCCATTAGTGCCTGAAGTAGAGGCAATGAAATGCTAATGTGATTAGTTAGCAACACTAAAAACAACCAGTACATTTTCCCTTTGATTGTCTGTGTGTTTAAGAATATTTCATTACTTCTGCTTCCTTTGAAATAAGGGTAAGATATAAATCATAGGCACAGATATAACTAGTGGTTGTGACGTTTTGTTACAGAGTTTAATTACATGAATCATAAAATATTGCTACAATTTTCCAAACTGTTAAACCTTAATTAATATGAACCCACAGGGACCACCTTGATGGTTCATAACACTCTAGAAACTCTCCTCCTACAGTAGTAGTTCATATGGTTGAAGATTACTTTATAATTTACACAGAGTGATCAATTATTAGAAATGAAGCCAGACAAATTAATTTAATATAAATGGGGTTGTATGGAGTTTGACTAATTCTTTTTAATTACCTATATGTTATTTTTTCAATAGTCTAACAAAGGGATCCATTATTCTTCCCCATGTACAAATTCATTAATCTCATTACCGTGCAGTATTAATATAATTTTATCACACATTCCAGAAGTGCAGCACATTGACAAACCATAATGAATCACAGCATTAGTGTACTATCACTACATTAATTTCAGGATATGCCTTGCTCATCTGCAATTTACTTTGAGACTTAGTATAAAATGAGCTGCATAAGCACATAATTATGACATCTGCTTCTTTTCAGGTACCTCTTTGTAAATCAGTGACAAAGGAATAACAGGTTTAAATAAGTGTTAACACTCTGATAGCATGTATAATTGCAATATGGCAATGTGTAATGAAGATTAAATTAGACCGCAGTGTACCTGACATATGCAAAAGCATAATTGAACTGCAATAATTATGGAATGAAAAAGACTATGAAGTACTAATATTTCAGTTCAGTAAGGTAAAAGCAGAGTAAGGGAGAAATATTATTGAAATGGTGATGAAAACAAGTACATTGTTTTTATAAGGAAGCACTATTTATGTTTGTAATTTTGTATTCAGTTTACCTAACATATTCTCAGTGTTAGGTAAAGTTCTCACACTCTCTCCTGTTTTGATCCTTCTTGGATTTCAAGGATCTGTGCTTTTCATCACTACAACAGGAGATAATACCCACCACATATAAGTTTAAGACCACTGATGAGAGATTTTATGAGACTGAGAAACTGCAATTCACACATCTACTGTGGTAGAAAACAGTGATTCACTGAAGCCCCTCCAATCAGGGGGCTGAGGAAGGGTTATATGCTTTGTCCTGTAGGAGAGACAACCTGAAACATATGGGAGATCAAACTGTAAGCCAGAGGGTATGGCAAATTATTAACTGCATTTTAACTGTAGTCATTATTGCTGAACTGCTAAAATATTTATTTCAGATGTGTATTATGCTATATTTCAACTTCAAATCACTTGTGGAAGACAATTAATTCTAAAGGTTAGTAAGAGAATATTAGGGTTTGTGTCAAGAGCTCTTATTTGAACAAAAATATGTAATATATGTGAAGGTGACTCTGGTGATGTCTGCAGTGTTATACCACATTTACATTAGAACCTAAGTGATACTATTATAACCTCAGAAAAAATGTATTTGCTTTATGAAGAGAGACATTCATATATATATAATAGGATATTATACTAAGGAATTCATTGCTATATTAAATTCTCATTGTCCAAATGACCGCTTACCTCTCTTAAAACCCAAAATCCTATTCATGCATATGACAGCACTTAATAACATTTTAAATATAATCGGTGATCCCTTTATCATGTATTTGTGTACATGTCTGCACAAAAACTGTGCATGCATGAGACTGCACTATATTTCTCTCAAGAAATGATGTGCCTGGGAATTCTGTAGCTTCTGAGACTTTCTCCAGAGAAAATCTTTTTGAACTTTCTTCTGACATCAGCTTCTCTCTTGTTGTTACCAAGTTGGAAAACCACAGTTCCTCCACATATTTCACACAGAGATATGTTAAAAATAAATTTCAAGCTGCATAAAAGGATTCTCAGTGAAACCATCAGAGCCTGAGCAGCAAGTAAAACAACCTGTGCCCCTTCTGAGGAACCCAGTGACCCTTTCCCTTGCACGCTGGGGCTGTCTGGGCTCTGAGGCTGCTGCTCCCCAGCTGGCTGCAGGAATTCCCCAGGCAGGCAGAAGCACAGGACAGCCTCAGCTGGGAGCAGAGCTGCCTTGGCCTGGCACTCCTCACACAGGAGCTTCGCTGAGCTGCCCGGCACCAACAGCCACAGAGTCTCGTTTGGCTTGGACCGGGCCCTAAGAAAGCACACAGGCAAATATTTTCAGAAATTTCTCAAGTCTTTCTAGTTTTTTCCTAGCAGCTACACGTGCACACTCATATCCACACATGCACCCATCCTTCATTAATTAGCTAAGACAACTTAAGCACTTTTATCATCTTGATTTTGAGTAGCCAGACATGCAGAGATAGGTAAATAATATTTTAGTCTCGAGGATGAAATTGCAGAACATAGTAGCTCTTTCTGTAGTTCTACTGCTCACATTTGCAAATTTTCATATTTTCAACAGTGTTGACTCACTGTTAATTGGTATCATGGGTTTTAACTAACAAACTTATCTTGTGATGATGAAATAAAACCTTAATAGAAGTATATGAAATTAGACCAGAAAACTTAAAACTTAAGGGAGTGGTGGATTTTTGTACTGGTGGTCTTAGTCAAGAAACAGAAATATTTAGGTCTTAAATACCATCATTTTAAGACAGATAATCTACTTTAAGATTAGAGGAGTTATTACTAAACTGTAATAAACTTTTTATAGTTTAAAGCAGGATTGAAACAACTCTATTAAATTTGGTAAAAAGAATAATATAAGGGAGAATGGATTTTAGTTGTTATAATAATACATATAACTCCTGTGAAACAAGTTTCAAAGATTTTTTTTTAATTATAAATTTTCTATGTAAACAAAACATACCAGAAATTTTATAAAGCTAATTGTATATCAATGTAAATGTAAGGTTTGTTTGAATTAAATAGTCAAAATGAGGAAAGTAGAGAAGAATTTCAAGAGCTATAATTTATGCTGCAGTTTTGGACAGTAGGCTAGATAATGCCATAATCTTTTTCTGATATGCTGGAATAAATAAGAAAAAAAACCAACCTAAGCAATTGTCTAAATTTTTTTATGAATTACAATTTCCAAGACTTTCCAAATTAGATTGGAAAAAAGTTCCTGTTTACTGTTTACACACAAAATCTATTTAGTCATCAGATTTACAGGAATGACAATTAAACCTTCAAGCAGTTCTGCTATCTAAAAATTATATACCTATAGAAATATTTTAGTTATGTAATGTTAATGCCACCTGAATATTGGAAATTATTATGATTTGTTTTTAAAGTGAATTAACATTCAATATATTTAAGATTACTTTATTGAGGCTAAAGGTATTTTAGTTTCTATTCTCCATATAAATGCAAGCATTTTCTCCATCTTACACTTGCTAGTGCATTATTTCATTTTATTACAAAATTTGCTGAATATTAGAGACGAACTGCACATCATTTCCTTTCTTCAGACAGTTTAAAACATCTACTTTGAAGAGGTTTTCCTGATATTTAACCTACATTTTTCCTTTTTAACATTAATCTTCTAACTCCTAGTTATATTCCATGAACATCATTAGATAATTCTTTTTTCTTATTTGTGTGTTTATATCTTGAAATATTTATAGGCTGCTACCATGCCTCATATCCCCTACCTAGTCATTATTTGGCCAGTCTGTTACCTCTTTTAAATCTTTCCTCATAAATCTCTTTGCCTTCACTAAACAACTTTCCTTGCTTTTCCCTGAATCCCCTTCTTTCCTCCCAGTCTCCCTCTCAGTGAGGTGTCCTGTGCTGGACACAGAGTCCCAGATGGGATTGTCTCCCAGCCCTGTTGACACTGGCCTGTCCCTCACTATCCCACACTGGGATGCTCTGCACAGTGTAAAATTATGGGGGGGGTTGGGATTTTTTCATTTTGTTTGGGTTTTTTTGCGTTTTGGTTTTTCTTGTGGTTTTTTGGGTTTTTTTGTATTTATATTCTTCTCTTTGCAAACTGATGTCCAATATTTATTAACAACTTTGAAAATCTTTGTACTGTTTCTCAGGTTTCTCTCTTCAAGCTGGAAACATATTTATTTGCCTTGGATACATGTGCAAATAAACAGCAAACACACACACACACATGCACACTGGTCCATCATCTCCATTGCCTGACCCATTAGAACTCCCTCCCTTCTCCCTCATATTTGCTAATGTGCACAGACCTAAGTTCTAGAGACATCAGAAAATCATTGATGTTACTTCTACCAGCATGTCTTGCCTCTTTTCTGAGTACACAAATACATGGGTTAATTTATAATCCAAATTTTAGGGTATAATTCTACAGATATTTAGTTCATGGTCCTCCTATGTTTGCTGCCCTTAAAGACAGCAGTACAGTTTGGGAAGATGAGACAGAATTTTTTTTTTTTTTTAATATGCTTGTATTTCATCCATTTCCATTGCTAGAACTGACTCACTGTGCAGTCCCAGGAATATGAGTGCTGGTGTAAGAAAGGGAGAAGCTTGGCCAAGGCAAGGGCAAGGTAGACGTGTAATATCTGATTAAATTGGTCTAAAACAGTGAGCAGACTGCTAACACTAACAGCAACTGGTCACAACAGATTTTCTCTATTACATTTCAGAATGAATTATACTCTCAGTAAATGGCCAGTTCAGTCATATATTTTCCTTTACATTTAAGTGTCTGTTTAAAATCTCTTTTTATCCTTACTTTCAGTAGTCATATAGTATATTTATTGGATAAAATATGGTCAGTATCATATGCTGAGTTTTTTTTTTTCTCTTCATTGTGTATCTTCATTAGTGCTTCATGCATACGGTTTAACCAAGTGGCTTTTTTTCCATTAGACAAACTTTAAAAGAATTTGCATATATATGGCAGCTTTAGTAAATGAAATCTATGTAGATTGATGAATTTTCATGACTCAAAGTTTTAGCCAAATTCTTAATTATTGCAGCTGTAATAATATTGAAATACAGGACTTTTCAAAACAGCTTTATTAATTTTAATGCAATGTTTAGAAAGTTTTGCTTTTTGTTGAGCAATAAGCCAAAAAAGAGGCTTTTTCTTTTAATGAAGTCAAGTTTTGCCTTTTTTAGTTCATAAGACAGCACGCTAATATTCAAAGTATTTAAAGATGTCATGATGACTCTGACTTGTTGTAGAAATAAATAAAGATGGAATCCATATGTTTTTCTTTTGATGGATTAAGGGCCATGTTTACAACAACATAAGTTTACACTGTTGCTGCCCTCAAGTATTCTGCAGACCTTCATGGGTCAGCTCCTGCAGAGGCTCATTCTTACTCAAGAGTACAATTACAGTAACCATTTCCATGGTTAAGGAAACAGTCTGTTCTGGATAGAATATACAGCATGATGCTGATGTATTTTAAAAAAAAAGAGCAACAAAAAACCAAACACCTTTTATATTTTAGAACAACTTTTTTTTCCAATAGCAATGCCTCAGTCCTTGATGGCTTACTATAGCTACAGATCAGCATTCCTCAAATGCCATTAAAATATATTGTATATGTTCATTGTATTTTGAATTGAGATTGTTCTTGTGTCACTGATAATACAGAGGCCTGTTTTTCAAAGGGATGTGGAGTCTCATAGCTGCTATCCTTCCCTTTTCTGTTTTAGTGTCTTGAAATCTTCATTGCAGCATTATCCATGTGCAAAATCCACAGAATGAAACTGCAAATTACTGTCTGATTCAGAGACATAATTAGGAGTGACATCTCCACTGGCTTCAGTGTGCTGCTTTTGATTTTCTCCAGAATTAACAACAGATTAATGTGAACAATATATTTACAGTGTTCATGATGTATTGAGATAAACGTTGAGCTCTTGCACATGTTTATAAGGTCATGTTTAACAATGTATATATTTATTTCTGTTGGTGTTGCAAGCTGCAGTTTGAAGTGTCCTCAGTCTTGGTGAGCAAACGGTATTGGTGTTTATAGAATTCAGTCCTTAACAGGCAAAAATGTTTGCTATTGATCACTGCCAACTCTCAGCTTGCTGTTGGCCAAATTTACCCACGAGGAGCATTGCTCTACACCACGAATGATGCTGAATTTTGTGGAGGAGACTGCTCTAGCTCTCCATGGGGTGTACAGCCAGCTCCACAGACACTGGATCAGTTTCCCAGCCTCTGGAACAAAAATCTGCTCTGCCTGAGGCTCTGTATCCTCTATAGCTACAGAACAGCACGGAGATGTTCTCATCCCACAGCTCCCTCCAGGCTGAATCAGGCAGAACAGAGAGAGAAACATCCCAAACTGTAGAGCACATTTCTGCTGCAGGCCCACCAGGAAGGTCTTGGTGCAGGGTGGTTCATGATCCTCCTTGCAGTGTCACAGCTTTGTACGTTGTGCCCTTTTCATGTAAGAAATTGAAAGTGTGAAAGTAAGCAGTAAGATTCTGAGTAGTATTGACAGAAGTTAGTGTGCTTTGTATGTAAGATTAAAAATTACTGTGGATATATTATGTAAAAGGATTATAACTGTGGGAGCAACTTCAGTAATGGAAGAGAGGTTTGCTTTCCTACAGTGGATTAGGAGATTTTATTCTGAAGGTAAAAGGAAAAGAAATAAATGGCATTTCAAAGATGCGAATATTCTCTTAGCTTTAAAGAGAGGATTGAAAGCCCCACTATCTTCAGGGATTGCTCTCTTTAATTTATGCATTTGCAGGTACTAAATATTTGATGATCAGTCTATGGCTATGCAAAAAGCTTTTCATGTTCTTGAGAGACAAGCCAAAAACTGATTGTGAGTCAGATACAGAGCCTGTTTCTTTGGGCGTGCTGAGCACCATGTCCTTCCTTGGTACTTTGTACGTTTTCTGTGGATTTTTTTTCAAATTTTCTCCAGAGGAAGTAACATTTGAATAAAAGTTTGTGTATTTAATTTTATTTTTTTTAAACCAGGGCATGGGTATTTTCACATGAGTTTAGTTTGAACAAATTTCAAGTTATATTTTGCTTGTTTAATTTATATTGATGGAATTCTCATATATTAAAATATTTTGTTCCATTTTTATTGGCATTATTCATTGTTTTCAAAAGTAATTTTCAATAACTTTTAATGATATTGACTGCTGTAATCAAAGGACATTAGTCCTTGCCTTGGAAAATTTGTTACATTTACAAAAAGAGTAGAGCTACATAGGAATTATATTTCTTAGACATAAATGTATTATGAAATTTTAAGTATCTATCTAGAGAATCAGGAGATTCCTGGAAATATTCAAATAAGTTGTGTTCATCCTGTGTTCTGCAAACAGGACTTGAAAAAATCAGATGCATTGTGAAATGTTTCCTGGACCTTTATCTACCAAATGTGTGGTCATTCACTTGACAAGCATTACCAGCAGAAAATAGTGGGACTATTATTAATGGTTCCAGCATTTTATTATCTACATGGCAGGCTTGTTTCAGCATGGGGCAGCTGTCAATGACCAGATGATGTTGTGTCTGATTTGACTCTGGAAAAGGTTGGCTGGTTCCCACATTCCAGCACTCGTTTCTGTTAGCACACCACTGCTCAGTTTTATGATGTACTGAAAAAGCCACTTGGGAGGCAGATTTTGTCCTTACAGCAATGACTGATAATAACAAGTTGGAATATGGAAGGCAAAAAGCCTTAAGTACATTGTACACAGACAGAAACACACACAAAACTTTAGTGGTTAAACACGCAGCTGTTACGATTTGCCAAACCCCAAATAACTTCTGTTGATGCAAAAGGGTACTGGAACATTAAGGAAAATGCATCCTGTGGTGACTTGTCTCCAATATTTAAAACTAACCTCTCTGGTGTTCCTCTTCTTGCTTTTCTTCAGAAGTGACACTTACTAAGGCAGCAGTAGTAGGGGGACCATACTGACATCAGCATATTGGTTCCTGAATATTTCTCAAACCAGGTCCTCCTTTATTCTTCATCTACTTATAAGTATTTGATAATTTTTTCAAGGTTTTTTTTCAACATCTTGGGAAAGGCAATATGCACTTCTGCAAGGCATACTGGGAGCTCAGCTAAACGAAACTCTGCATTTCAAAGTTACTTTATACTATACAGACTGCTAAAAACAAATGTTGTAAATTGCAATCTCAACAAATTTTGAGAGAATGGATCCACAAGTGAGTCAGCTAAAGTAGAAAATTAGTATGTCAGGATGAGAATTAAGCTTAATCCAGCATTTAAATGTGTGAAAAAAGTCATAAGAGCAGATGAATGAGTACCTTACCAGCCTTTCTCTCTCTTATTTTCATTAACCATGTAATCAAGCTATTTGGAATTGAACAGATTAGTTTTTGAGAGTAAAACTGAGGCTTCAACATCTTGTGGATTAAGTGTGCACTAAGAGTCTGAAGATTCAGATTTTCACTATGGATATTTCACAGTCCTTAGTCTTTGGGACGTTTTAATTATGATAACTTGATTTCACACCTCTATTTTTAAAAATGTAACATGGTCAGATTTTGAAGTTAATAGAATCTGTCCAAGAGTCCATGGAGAAGGGTCTGCTGCCATCTGTGTCAATGTATAAATTTAATACTTACCCAATCTCCTAGTTGTTTCTCATTGCCTCAATTGTATATCATTTTTAAACAGGGCTCACAGAAGATATTGCAAGTAGCATCTAATAATATAAGCTAAAATTGATGCAATCAGAAACAGCTGCAATATTGTCACCTTTGGATTTAAAATGCAATGTTTCTAGTTTTTCTAGTTTTATGATAGAAAAGGTACAACACAAACAAGGAAGACAGAACAAATAGGCTTTCTTTTCTGTGTTTTGTTTGGTTGATTTTTTTGTTTGGTTTGCTTTTTTTTTGATTGTTTCATTTGGGGTAGTTTTTATGTTTTGGGGTTTTGTTTATTTGTTTGGGTTTTTTTTTTTTTGTTTGTTTGTTTGTTTTTGAGGTAAAAGAAAAAATAGATTATAAGTGACTTGAGGACATAAGGTATGTAAAATACCCACGATAGACAATGTCATTTATTCTAAGAGTAATTTGCAATCTAGGAAAATAGTTGTGCATGTATGCACCTAATCTGGCAACACAGTAATAATTTAGTTTAGAAAGCTTTTATCTTATAAAACTATGGTTTAGTATATGCTTGAACAGTTAGCCCAACTTCAGAGTGAGAGTTTATATCTCTCATGGTAAACTTGAGCTGTGCTGCAGGTGTTTTAGTTTATCACTGAAAGGAAATGACTTTTTTTACACCTAATTTAAACTGAAGCTATTCACAGTTTAAAATGTTCAGTAACAGTGACCTCTGTAATGACTAACACATTGCAGGTGGTCCGATAGCAGGCCAGTGGTTAATGTTTGCTATCGAGAGAGACAGAATTAAATGTCCACCCCACAGTTGTTTTCTTCCAATTTATAGTATGGACACAACAGCTGGCTCAAAAGCAAGCCACAATTAAAGAGCATCTGAAAAGTTGCAATCAGTTTAGTTCCTGCAAAGGGAGAGCTTTCCTGTTGGCATCTATTTAAAATTTGTCATTAAATTTGAAAGCAGAAATCTGGGTAAATCAGTCACAACCTAAATCTCTGTGTTAGACTTCTGATACTTATGATCCAGCTTCGCAGTCCCTGCTCAGTCCTTCAGGAAAAAATTCCCGTTGGTTCTGCAGCTACATGGCTGGGATCAATAAGTATTTTGTCTTGGAGGATGTGAAGTGCTTTATTAGACCCAAGAACGCTCAACCAAATCTCTTAGCTTTCTCAAATAACTAACTGAGAAGGCAGTTCAGATTTCCCATCACAACACATAAAGCAAAACTGGGGAGCCTGGAACCTTCATTTTAGCTATTTTGATTTTGACTAAAGCTAGGTATTTTTACTGTGTAGCTGCTGCACAGGTTTTTCAAATAATAATAATATTTTCAAATAATCCCATACATACAATGCAATTAGAGAGTCTAACATAATTCTGGGAGCACAAAAGTGCTTGGTAGAAGTGGATGAGAAATTTAGGTATTGTCAGAGGACAGTTTTCTATTGAGAAACAATTCTTCTGTTTTTCTGCTGTGTGCCTTGGAGTGACATGAGCAAAGAAAGAACTTCTGAAAGCAAAAGCAAATCTGCTTCACAGGAGATAATAGCCTTCATATCTCAGAAATGTTTCTCCAGAAGATGTCTTCATCAGGAATTTAAAACAGCCACATGTTCTTAGAATACAGGATAACTGCCCTCAAAAACTGAGAAGACATGACGTGCAAACAGAAATTGTGCTGAAAAGTATATTTCAATGATGTGTTAGATACTACACAAACCTCTTATGAAATGGCCAGGGTTAGGATTCATCAGCACTTTTTGAACTATTGCTGAAAGAAAAATAGTCACCTCAGTAATAGGTGCCTAGATAAGACCTGTCTCACTGCTTTGTTAACTGTGCACAGATGAGAATCAAGGGCACTCTAGTGCTACGTGAAACACATCAGCTGACACTGCCTTTTGCTGCATGAATGAATGTCGACAAAAAGAACTCCACAGTATAACCAGTAGATAAAGTAGACTGAATTCTAATTAGGGAAGGGACTGGACTCCAGATCCTCTATGTGTGGAGTCATCACTGAGTTTCAATACACTAGAGTTTCAATATATATTTAATTATTTTATTCCCACCTTTGAATGACACATAATTTGTCTTTTAGCTTTCTCTTCTGGGAAGAGGGAAATTTGTATTTGAATTCTGTAAGGCAGAGGGTGGGACTGAACTCGCCTACTAGATGTTATCCTGGAAGCTCCTCTAGGTTTTATAATAGCTATCTGATAATTAAATATTTCTTCCATCCATAATGAATGAAGCACACCTTTTTCTCTCCAGTTATTTATGTAGCAAATTTTCAGTTCAAGCGAAACTCTTTGTACAGCTGTGTGAACAAACAGTTTCACTCATATTCTTTTCTAATTCTCCATCCTATATTTCAAGACCTAAAAAAAAGCACTGACATGTACCATTAATAGGTTTTATCTATGATTTGAGGATAGACCCAAATCCTAATAGAGTTACTGAAAAGAATGGTATTAATATCAGTCCCTATTAGTGCATTTTCCTTGCCAGCTCTTTATTCTTTAATTAAAAATAGTTTGACAAAGTATTTTTTATATCCATACTTGTTCAAAAGTATTTATATTGGTACAGTTTCTGAGTAGGAATGATAAGGTGCCATGGGCATCTTCTTTATATATGTAGCTTTATATATTTTATAAGTAGAATTGCACATATTTTGTCAGTAGAATTGTTCACACTTATAATTCCATTAAGGTTATGTCATATTTAAAGTATCAGACATATTAAAAATATAAGAAATCATACAAAATAATAGAGACAAAGATATAGATTTCTCATTTAAAAATCTATTATTATTTTTCATAAGCTATATCCTATATAGTGCTCATATAAGGAATATATTTGGTGGATGTGTTGCACAAATAACACAAAACGGGTATTTAGTCCTGACCTACTTTCATTTATATCTTTTACACTAAAAATTTCCATTTGCAGTTAAAGTCTGTACATGTATTAGCAAGGCCCTTTATGGTCTTGAAATTAAATCTTTTGAAGTTTCTTCCTTTGTGAGACAAAAGAAAGCATATAGTTGACATCAAAGTGGAGATATACTGCTGGCTAGTAATTATGGT
Source organism: Sitta carolinensis (assembly GCA_032173965.1). NCBI lineage: Eukaryota > Metazoa > Chordata > Aves > Passeriformes > Sittidae > Sitta > Sitta carolinensis. The sequence goes on along the minus strand of CM063292.1, from coordinate 17,096,398 downwards.
AGCTTAACGTTGCCCAGTTCCCACCCATTTACAAGCTTCCCTTTACTTTCCCCAGCAAGTTCTTATTTTGATCAACACCTTTAGAAATAACTGGATAGCCCAGTTATTTTAAAGTTTCTGCAAATTTGGTTGGAAAACAAAATAGTGGTTTAATATTTTATTCTTTATATACAATTTTGGCTTTTGAAAAACCTCCTTTAATTACTTTAAGTTGTAACTGTTAACTGGGTGTTGCCAGATGTGAAACCAGACACAAGGGTGAGATTTTACAATTCAACCACAGCTGCTTAGGACAAAATCTGGCTTAGGACACAAGAGATGGATTTAAAATACTAAATTAATATTAAACAGTAGTGGAGAATTGTACGCTAAAGTGTTTTTGGTTTTGTTTTTGTTTTTTTGCAAACATATGCACTTCAAGTGAATCAATCCAATCAGTCTAAAAGAGGCTTCAAAATGAAGCAAATAATATTTGCTGTCAGTCTTCTCCCCTCATCCACCAAAGCAAACATACAAATGTAGAGCACTGCCCTGTTTGCAAATTAAAGAGTCAGTTCTCTGTAATGTGAGTGTTACTAAGGTGAGCACTGGAACTAAGGCTGGAGCGCCTCTGTGTCTTGAAACATTTTTAAATTTCTCTAAGTACCAGGATGATGAACTCAAAAGAAGTTTATTTATCTTGGGAATTTGAGTTTTACAGCTTAAGAAAGAATAACTTCAGAAATCCATGGGAGGCAGGGCAGGGCTGGGGGGGCAGCGTTCTCCCCATTCTTGCAAATTCTACTGCAGTGGCAAAATTGTTGATGTGCTTAGCAGAGCATGTTAGGTAGTGCAGAGCAGCTGAAATAACTCTGCATGTCTTCTGCATGGTGACCTTTGTACTGTGTGTGTTTGAGGAGAGAGATGGACAGGCAAAACATTTATATCAACATTTTAACAAGAGATGTGTGGGACTGGGGAAATCTACCCAGTGAGTAAGTCATGTTTTTCTATAGCTACAACTGAAAAAAAAAAAAAAAAAAAAAAAAAAGCACACTTTCATCACAAAGTGAATTTGAATTACAAAGCTATAACAGCTTTACTAGTCTAACCCAAATCTCATGTTTGCCCTCATTGTGTTCCATCCTGAGTTTAGGTGATGGGTATGTAACAATTTGAAAAGAGATTTTCCTTTAGGGTCCCTAAACACAACAGTCACAATAAGAGTAAGAAAAAGCAGCTATAACAAAATCCAAAAGAGTTTAGCCACAAAAAAAACCCCTAAAATCTTCCACCTAGATTCTTTATTTACAAAATAGTAGTGAAAAAGTGAACTTTTCCTGTTGTTTCTCCCAAGTTGCCCTTTTTCTTCCTCTAGATGCAGATCTCAGTTACTGCTTCAGAGCAGCAAGCAATTGCAGCAGCTAATTATAACCAGCACTCTCTGTGTTCCCCCCTGCTTACCAGGTCATGGCAACATTCATTTGGAGAGTGTTTTTTTCTAAACAGGAAAACATTTCTCCAACAAAAGTCTGTAAATATTTTTTTCAGTAGTACTGTCAGGCAATATTTATCCTCGTGCTGAGGTCATTCAGAGGAGATCAGATGTGATAGTGCTGAGCTTTTAGCTGTCAGCAGGACTTTCTGGCATGTCCATAGAGTTTTCAAGCATACAAGCATAGAGATGTCTGTTTTTCTTGTCCAGGCACGCTTCTAATTTCCATCACTATTAAGAGGTGTTGTACAGTCTTATCAGGGACATTATAGACCTCCCAAGTGTTCTATGGCCACTTAAGTCTCTCCTGTTTTAACTGATTGTGACAGATAACAATGTATTGTAAATGTGTGATTTAATCAAGAGATCCGGATGAACCTTATAAATTTTCAAAATTAAACCTGAGTGTTTCATGCCTGTTTTCCAAACCTGGTGATGGAATTGCAGAGTAACATGGGCAATGAGTGTTTATCACTGTGGCTAACAATAACTGGTCCCTTCTCTCTGCTTGCCCTGTCTCTTCAGCTTGCTTTTTTTTTTTTTTTTTTTTTTTTTTTTTTTAATGTTTAATCACTTTTCAGCTTTTCCTGAGTTATTTTGTCTTCAGCTTTCTTCAGCTTTCTTCTATTTTCCCTTCATTATGACATTAATTTTCTGTATGGGTCATCTTGACACTAACAGTAGTTATTCTGAATTATTGTTTATGAAAGTCAAGGAGACAATAGAGTTAAGCATTTATAAAGTCCTTCTAAAGCATTTATAAACTCATCCAAAAACAACAACACAATGCCTATCAGGATGTCAGCTATTCTATTTATTTACTGGCCTACCCATTATTGTAATAATGGTTTTTTGTTTGTTTGGTTGTTTTTTTTAATAAAAAATACTTTTTATTCTGATTTCTTAAGGAATTACCAAAGTAGTGTAAATGTTCTGCTACCTTGACTAGGAAATGCAGACTGAATTCTGAAGAAGAATCCTTTGAACTCCTCAACTCAGTGTTGGGAGAGAGCCATATTTCTACCCTAGAATACATTTGAAAATATTAGCATTTCTTTTCTTAAATGACAATGTTAATACACATGTAAAGTTTGTCTCTCTCTAGGAGTGTTACTAGGCTTCAAGACTGACCAACCAAATCTCAGGTTTTAGCAAGAGAAATCAGGTTATTGATGTGATACAGAGGATTACCTGAATATATAACAAATCTGCCAGATTTTCATGAAGAAAAACATTCAGACTTTTCAATTCAAGTGTCTTTGGCTCTTTCTCTTTATCTTTATGTCAGGTTTTTTAAGGGGTCTCTCTTCCAAATCACTGCACAGTACTATATAACTGTTAAACTGCTCTGACTGCTGGGTGTAAGGAAGAGGGAACAGGAACCTGGAAATGGTCAATGACTTTGACTCCTAACACATTTGAAGATTTTACACATTTTCTTCAAATAGAGCTATGAAATTGGACTTTTGATAATAATATAGCACTTTATAATGGCTTAATTTCTTGAAAATAAGTCTATCGTTGATTTTGAACATCATTACAAATGTGTTCTTGAAGCTTCCTATGAAAAGTCCACTGACATTGAAGATACTCTTTGTTACTCAGAACCCTAATTCACTCGGTGTATTAGGATGTCAAATTCCTCTATATGACTGCCTCGACAGAACAGACCGATTATATGAGAAGTCATTGTTGAGCAGAGACAAGTTTTTGTGACACAATATGAACACTCATTATTTATAACTAGTTAAGGAAACTAAAATCAGTTTTTTCTTTTTGTTCCCACTTAGAATAGTAGCTTGTCATGCAGAGTCCACTGCTAATTAAAACTATTAGTACTGTTAGCACTGACAACTACCTAAGTAGTTTCCCTTAGTAACAATTCATCCAAACTAGAAGCAAGAGGGAAGAATTTTTAAATTAATTGCCTAAGATTATGCCTGTCTATGTTATGATGAATAGATGGTACTGAATTCCATGAAATAATTTAGTACATAAGAGTCTATTAGCTAGTTAGAAACCATGACCCCATTTAACAGTTATGGAGCAGCATAGCATCTAATCTATATTATTTGATTTGTATACCCTTTATGATCTAACCAGATCCCATAATGTCAAAAATCATACCAATCACATTGAATTATAACACATTAAGAATACAGGATTGGAAAAATCAGATATGTTTGTCTCAAGAGTGAGCTTTGTTACCATATTTACAGTGAAAGAGATTCTGCTCATTGCATTAAAAAAAATCAAGAACCCATCTCCCAGTGCTTTTAAAATTAAATGGAGCATGAAATAATAATTTTAAGTTACTTTGGTTAGATTTTCCCTACAGTCTTCAAAAAACCCAAAAACGTAAATCATCCTTTATTTGTATTTTTATGAATCAAATGTCAGTATATGACTTCTATAATTCTGAGCATATTTGTTTGCTGACAAAATTTAGATGAGCATTTAAAACTGTATCTTGCTTCTAAATCATTACAGTAACTATGATTACATGTGATGGCAGAAGAAAAGTATTGTTTCTGCATAAAAATGTGGTGGAAAAAAGAAACACCTCTAATTTCTACAACAAATCTACTCTAATTTTCTCATTTGAAAAAATGCCAGTGGCTCTTCAAGACAAAGTAAGATGTGAGTGTGTGACATACTTACAGAAGTTAATCACAGAGCAATTAGCTTTAATTTAGGAAAGCATAGCTTAAAACTATTATAATTATGCATGATATTTTTAATGTTTCATACTTTATTCCAGAACCTGAGGCTTTTTAAGGTCTATTTGTGTTTGGACAAAAATATGTCTATGAATGAAATAGAGATGAATAGGAAAACTGATTTAGGACTGAATTAATATAATAATTAATATTTTTTAATCTATGTATGTAAAATAGCAATCTCTAAAAACACCATCATCAAATATTCCCAAGTGAAAATATGTATTTGAAGTTTTGAATGAAATTTCTAGGCAACGCATGTTCTTTTTGTTTGAAACTTGCAGGGGAGGACACTCAGCTCCCCAAATTCCCCAAACAGAATGGACACATCCCCAGAGCAAGCTGCACTCTCAGTCCAGTGGGACCTTGCTGCTCCCTCAGAGGAACAGTCAGAATGTTGTACCAGCCTTGGAGTCCCCTTCCAGTGTCCTCTGCCTGGGTTCAGGATTCAGCTCCAACACACAGAGCCTGTGTTTGCACTTCTTCCACAGTTTTCTGTCATGTTGTGTAAGTGTGGTAATTTGCAGTCCAGGTTTGGAACACCCAGCTGTACAATGGCAGGGAGAGGCACAGAGAGCTGCAGTGCTGCTGTTCAGAGCACACCCACACGTGTATGCAGTGGACGAGGGTGACCAGCAGCTTTGCATTTGCCAACAGATAACCTGAAATCCCTAACACGAGGTAACCCTTTCCAGGAATCCTGTAAGTGAGCAACAATTCAGTGTCCTGAAAATATCACCAAAGTCTAATCACTTAGTCCCAAGTTTAATGAAGTATTCAGGCCCAAACTTGCCATTAAGTTAAATGGGAAATCAATGGGAAGTCAGAAGCCTAAATGTTTTGTTGAATCAAGGCCTCCAGGCTCAATTGAGATTCCCATAGTGATCACTATAAAGAATTCTGTTAAAGGTCTGGATTGTGTTAATTATTTTCATATCTGTGGATACATACCTGGTTCATTTGCTGCATCTATTTTATGTGTTTTAAAAGGGACTAAAAATGATACTTTCAAGGCATCTAAGGCACAGTTAGACACATAATTTTGAGTATAGTCTAAAATAAGTTCCAAAACCTTTGCAGTGTCTACCTGCATTTCCAAGTACATATCTACAGCAAAAGCTGGCACTAGTGATTGAAATACCCAAATTCTACATTATATTTTCTCTCCACTTCAAAACCACTTATTTGGAATTTCTATCTTAAATAAAACCAAGAATTTGAAGATTTATTACAATAATTTTCCCTACCACTCTGGCTGGTATCCATCAAAGACATTTGGATAATCGGCCTGTGAACATTTTCAATAGTATTTTAAAGGTGCTAAGGAATTTGGGGAGAAAATTGCTAGTTTTAAAGTTTTTCACTAGCAAATCTAATCAATATAGATAGATGAATAACTAATTCTAAATAATATATCCTGGTTTGCTACTTTTATCCTACTAAGTAATTATTCAGTTTTATCTTACAGTATTCCCCAGCTCATACTAACTGACTTCACTTAAATAATTCACTATGGGCCAAAGCTTGATTGCACTGAAGTCAATGGCAAAAATCCCATTTTCTCCAGTGACAACAGCATTTAACCCTGAGGAACTGACCTTAAGGTTAATTAAATGTTTGAGAAAACCTGAGGTGATTTATAGTTTCATGCTGAAAGCAAGAAAAATTCACAGTTTTGTTAGGTTTTGATGTAAAACAAGATAAAACCTAGTGCTCTCAAGCTGAGTTTCACTTTCAGTTTTATTTTCTTTTAAAATCTGAAACTCAGAGAAACTCAGATTGAGTGAAATGTACTGTGTGATAGCAACCATTTTTTTTTTGGTAACTCCTTAAGAAGCTGTACCTTGAAAGTTCTGTACACCTCTGCTTCTATGATCTCCTTCATGCATCCTACTAATAATGAATCTCTTTATTAGAGGTTTGTTTTCTTGGTACTTTTTTACTGGAACTATTGCAAGCAGTGCTGGGCATATTTCTTCAGTGTGCATATAAACAGTTATGAGACAATTAAAAATAAAGCCTTCTATATACACATTTCATGGAATGGACAGCATTAGTTAAAGAATGTTATATACTTGATTTGATTAATGAGTTTTAAGGAGATTATTTCTCAGCTTGATTCATGTGCTTAAGAAACTGTAAAGTAATTTAGAATCTAAGTGCAATGTTTTCCAGAATTTTATGTTGCTTACATTATCCTTATGGAATATATAAATTGCAATCCATCGTCTACATAGTTCTTTGATATACAGTAGCATAATTCGTTTTACTAGAAGGTAGCCAGATTACACATGCAAGTATGTTATTCATTTGAAGATATTAAACTTTCTTTTGTATATGTTGATAAAAATACCCAGTATCAGTATGTTAATATACAGATTTCTCAAGGCTTACTGTACAGTTCTGCTATTTATAAAGGCAGAGAAATATTTTTCTACTGTAATTGCATATAGAATATTGAATTTGTATATAAAAATAATGGCAGTTTTCCCTTTTCATTTCCTCAGCTAGTATCTATTCTGATAGAATCTGAATATGGACCTATTTCAGTGTGGAAAAGACACTGCTGTATGAGTCAGAAGGTGGGAAGGAGAATTAAGGGAAGTATTTATCAGAAGCCATACAAAAACCCCACAAACATTGAAATCATCAGGAGCTGTGACAGCAAAGAGATCAAGCTGAAAGGAAGTTGTGATGTAGAATTGAAAGTGCACAATATTCAGGATTGGTAACTTCTGAATTCCATGAAGGGACTCTTTCATAACGAAAAGAAGCAGAAAGAATCTAAACCAGCTCAGAGCTGCATGACTCAGCTGCTCTAAGAGTAGGATGATCTTTGTCCTGAGAGCAAAATGCTGAGAGTAGGAGAAAGTCTTCAAATATTCAAGAGCTGCTTGAACATCTCAGCTCTCTGAGGCTCTCTGTTGCTTGCCCATGATTTAACACCACTGCTGCCTTCTTCATATTTGATAAAAGGGTCTGGATTTTTTAACTTTATTTCCCTGACCAGGAGCTGGCAGAATGAAATTATAACCATAGACCCCAAAATGGACAGAAGGAAGATCTTAGCAATGAGTTAGGTGTAGGCACCCACAAGAGAAAAGGTAATGAGCTCTCATCATTTAGAGCATTGTTTTATCTTTTGTTTCTGTGTCTATATTTGACAGGTATTTATATATTCACCTTTTCCTGCTACAGGACATTTTTCATGTTCTGTGCTTTCACTTTGTCTTGGATTATTGTCCTATAATAGGAAAATATATATATATTTTTAAGGGGAATTTTCTGAAACCTAGACATTTAGAGGGAATTTTTCTACCCTTAGTGTCCTGGATCATGTAGAACTGAGACCAAGATAATTAGAGTAAAACTGCTTTTTGTAGAGACCATGCTTTTCTTGACTATGTATCCACTATTTCAACTTGAAGAAGATTAAAGTCACAACGTTTAAAAAAGTCTCTCAGAGTCATGAGTTTCTCTTTTCTCATTCTTATTTGACAGGGGATGTGTTTTGCCTGCTGCAAATTCCACATCTGTTTTCAGAAACTTCAGTTTCCTGGGTTTTGGGGGAGTCTGTCAGTGTGCAATATCTTAGTTTGCATGCCTGTGCTGTGCTAAGTGTCATGGATGTGTTAGGCTTGCCAGAAGAGTTGAAGAGGAAGTTCTGAATGTTAAGAGTTGACCGATGGCAAATAATGTCCTGTGGAAAGGGAAAGTACAGCCTGGCGGGAGTGAAGTATCAAAATTAGCTCCTCCATTTACAATCTGTTGAAAGCTGACAATGTTTTGCTTTTTGAAAACATCATCAGAAGATTGTTTTTCTCCATTTTATTTTCTACTGTAAGCACAGATGCTACAGAAGACCTAAAACAGGCTTTAATATTTGCCTTCACTGAAGACAAATCATTAGTGGTATTTTTGGATAGTATCTATTGTATGATGTGGAGAAAAGGATGCCTCAAAAAGATACAGCATAGTGATCACACCAATAGTCATCACCAGTAATTACCACAACACTAGAAAAAATGTAGAAGAGTAAGGATAACTTTGCTTAGATTCTTGATAACTGAAGTATCATTACTGAGCCTCTTCAAATTTATTCTCCCTGGATATCTTTAATCATCTAAATGCTCTGTACTCATGTCTTCCTTTCTCATGGATTTTTTTTCTCTGTCATTTTGTAGCATTAAAAATTTGTCTTCCATCTTGAAATCCACAAATTTCAAAGAATTAGAAGTCTATCTATGCATTACTTGGTATTTACAAGATAACAGTAAAAATTTTGCATATATTTGGACATTAGGAAAAGAGAAGGACTCCCCCAGGTTTCATCTCGTTACAATCCAGTATTGAAGCCTACATTTGATATACACACAATATTGGTAGATGTGTTGGAGTACAGAACTGGGCAATGTATTTCACATTATTTTACACTCCATTCCCCAGAAAAGTAAACAAACACACTGAACCATCTTTGCATGACTGCAATGAATTAGGGAATAAACTTTTCAAGTTTGTTTTCTTTTACTCCATGCAGATTTGTAAATTAGTGTGTTTCTCAGCTATGTTGAGCTAAATAATTATGAGAAAATGAAAAGATACAGAAGTATTTTTAAAAAGGATTTGTTTTTGTTAGTCCCTAGACTGCATTGTACCCACAGGAGATATTATGAAGTATCCTAAAACAGAATGGAAGACTGATGAAATTTTTGGTCTTGGATAATTTATGGACTATTTTAAAATCCTGTTATGGGAACGTTTCTACTTGGTCTGAGTCAAATGCAGGATTAAGTCATGGCAGGTCAATAGATGAGTATGAAATATTCAATTCTTAGGAGCTTCCAGAAGAATAATCCAGCTTCTATTCCTTTTTGGAGTATATAAAAATTTGAGTATATAAGGGTTTTATGGTCCTGGAGATGGGAAGATCGTAGCTGATCAGGCAGATAAATCTTTGGGTTTGATAAGATCTTGCACAATGAACACACTAAATCTGTGAATATCTGACTTTTGCTTTCCAGATTCTGGCCCTCAGTACTGAACAGCAAGTTTTGCCAATTTTGTTGTCAGATGGGGAACCCCTCCCCTTTTGGAGGTACCAAAATCAAGTGGATTTTTAACTGGTGCAGCACATCTTTATTTACAAGTTGTAAAGTGTTTTCTTCTAAACCTTCCCATGTGATACAGCTCTTTATATTATATTACACTTATAAAATCTTACCAAACCCTTATGAATTAAAAGATAATTAGTGGTTCAAAACACATAAGACATTAGGCCAGAAGTGTCAAAAATGTCATGAAAGACCATAAATCATAGTATACTTGCATTGATCCCTCATATAGTTAGTTTTTAAATCATCTCTTTAACACCTTGTAAATGTACAAACAACTATGAACCCAAGGGAAACTTTAATATGTTTTTTATACATATTTTAATTTCATCTCAAAGTACTGGCTGCATAAAAATTAAGTCAGACTCACAAAACCTCATTGATTTCCTCTGGATAAAACCCATCTGTCCAAACTAATTTAGAACCTTTTTGAAGCTGTAAAGTTAGTCATGCAACACTGAGGTCATTATGGACATCCTGTACTGTAGGAACTCTAGTGTAATTTTAAGAAGGTAATTTTGTTATATTTACTGTATTTAAATACAGTGCTACTTTCAAGGAACAAAAGCCTTACTGTGTAACTGTATTGAAAGTAAACCAGAAGCTGTGAAAAGTGAGATCTGTTCTTTTCCTTGTGATTAATGCACCTTTCTGCCAAAATTGAAACTTCTTAACTGAGCTCATTTAATACAAAGTAAACGAATTCTGCTCTTTGGATTTGATCCGCTGGCTAAGCTCTATAGATAAGGGTCTAACAGTGAATAGCTTTCATTCTAAACAAAGGATGTTTTGATAGAAAGGTCAGAGCTAAGGTCTTTTATATTGTGATAACAGGAAAGGGAAATGACATATTAATGGCAATTCATGCCATGGTGGTCTGCTGAACATGGTGGATCCAAAAGAAAAAAAAAAAAAAAAAAAAAAAAAAAGGTTGCAGTGCTATTTTTTAAGGACATCAGTTTTTTTAATTGGTCTTATTTTGAATGACAATTTCTTTCATTAGAGTTGGCAAGACAGCGATGCCAAAATGTACAACACTACTACCACAGGGAAGATTGAAAAAAATTGCGTGTATTGATCTGGATTCTGCCCTCGAACATTTTGCTGCCAACCAGAATATTAAGCAGGCTTAGCCCTTGTGAGTCACACTTGTAACAAATGATGATCTGTAGCTAATTTTTATAATGCGCTAGACTTTAATTACATGCTGAATCACTTGAATAGGGCAAATAAGTTTAAATTAAGAGGCTCTCACTATGGCTCAGGACACGTACATCATGTTGCGTGCTTTACGTGCAGTGTTAGTGATTTGGGGATCAGGGTTTGCATAGCAGAATAGAAAACACTGAGTTTTAAAACATTTCTACACATTATAGAAGATCTCTGAACTATTATGCTGGACTGATTCTACCACAGAAGTCTTGATTCTGAGATAAAGGAATGCGATTTGGCAAGGTGGTCACTTCAGTGAAGACACTCAAAGCAGATATTCCACTCCCCGTCCCACACTCCCAGCCCCCTCCCCTTGGGGCAGGCTGCTTTATCTAGGGCCAGCTGATGTTGTCTATAATGCCAGCAGCTTTTTACATATCCATGTTGAGTCCAACAATTTCACAACATAGGATGATAGTGTACATTACCTAACGAAGTCTGAATTGAATAGCATTTCTTTAATGCTTAGTAGAGTACCAGCACATAGAGCAGCAGGATCAAGTATTCAAGAAGCAGTGTAGGATGACAGCACAATAATACATTTTTCCTGTTCATGTCTCACATCTCCAAAGAGAAAACTTCCCTTTGCCTGCTTCTCTGCCTTCTCCCTAGAGATGTATTTGCTAGTAGTCAGTCACTTTGCATGTCAGGCTGCATCTGAACTTGAGATGTGATCCCCTGCTACCATAGCCACACACTGTAACCACATTCTCCTTTTCTAAACTACCACAGCACAAATAATGTCATTATATTTGCTTGTAAAGGTCTGTCAGGCACTTTGATGACATCAGATAATTCTGAAGAGCATCTCATAGGAAGGATACCAGAAACCAAACAACCCCCACCACACTCATGTCTGCTATTTAAGCAACCTTTCACCCCCAGACAGAAAATTGGAACCAGTCTCATTCCTTCAGACTGGGATATTGCATCCCATCTCTCTGGATAATTGTCACGAGTACACAAGCCCATGTTAGACATGCTTTGTCATGCTGTGTCATCTGGAAGCAGCTCTGGGAAAGACTTCTTTTATAAAAAAAAGTGGCACACAATGGATTTCAGCTCCAGCAGAGAAATACAAGAACTCCAAAAGTGTTGCTTACTCAGTAGAGAAAACGCATGTCTCTCAGTAAAGTATTATAAAAGTAGTTACACACCCAGGGTACACACCAGGTTGGTTTGAGCCAGCTATTAGGCAAGAAGCATTAGAAATTCATTAATTCCTCCTTTCAGTACATCAGTATATCCCTTTGTCCAGTGTCCATTCTCTAGTCTTACTGCAACCCAGCATGAGGGCTGTATTATTCCTCTAGGCAATGAAAATATAGGACCTTGGACCAATACCTTTATCTGAACCGTGATGAAATCCCAAATCAATCTCTAGTCATGATCAACCTCCTCTCCTCATCTCCCATTCTCCCAGCTGATAATTGTCAAATATCTCTAATATTAGGCACTGCTGCCCATTCACACAGTTTACCAGCTACTCCACCAAGAAAAGGAAATATCTGCTTAAAAATTGTATTCCCTGGTATCATTCTACTGCTGTATTTCCTCCTATTTGCCCACAGCACATGGAGTCTCCCTGTCTTTCTTGCTATATCCTGCAGTGGTGTGGAAAACTTATTTCAAATGATTCTTGCTTGGTAGCCAAACACTTACTCTAGCGAAGTGTGGTTGCAATGTACATGTTTATTTTTTTGCTCAATGACACTAAATGATACCTGAAAAAATAAGATATCAGCTAACATTTTGTTTTAGAGAAAGCTTTTAAATTAAGAAAAATCTGTATGCTAGTGAAATATGTTCAAGTGAATAAATATGACATCACTGAAAAATTTTTAAGTTATAAAATAATAAACAGCTCTTTATGAGATAGTTAAATTTTGTTACATTTTAATCTAGCCATGGAATGAAAACAGTTCCCAATTTTGTAGTGTGTTACCAAGTAGTAGTAACTTCTTTCAAAATCAAATTTCTCCCTTTTAATAGGTAGCTATTTAAGTACCATGGAAACAAGGCAGTAGTGTTTTCTAAAATATTTAGGAGTACTCTGAATTTTTTTCAGCTCTTTTTACAAATACGTAATTTTGCTGCTGTATCTAAGCAATCATGCTTCAAAAAATAAACCTGATAGGATGGGGTTTTACCAGTGACAAAGTTCATGAAATTAAATTGTAACTGCTTTTATTTTCTACTTAAAATTTAATTAGGAGAACAGCATACTTGGGAAACATGATTTGAGACGTGACTTTACTGTGAAATAACTCCTTGAATGACTGCCACAATTGCAAATTATTGTGTGGTTGTAGGTGACATCCAAGACAAGATTGCTGTGAAATTCAGTGTGTTTGTGCATGTAGTGCTTTCTTTATGTCTGTGTTCTAGAAGATGGAATAGAAACCTTTGGAAAGCATGCTGCTCTTGACTGAGCTGCTAATTGTACAAGACTGATTTGGATCAATATGCTTAAATGATGGACAATTTGTTCTTCCAGGTTCCCACTTCACTCTGTAAACTGGAGAAGAGTCAAGCAGAGCTCAAGGGAGATGTAAGTAAAATTCTGTTACAGAGAAGAGTGGATTTAGTCCTCAGACCTGGCCATGTCACTTAGAAGGAGCATTGCAATCTTCACTTGTCAAATCACTTTGCAAGTACAAACTTGGATTTTCTCTAGCAGTCTTTTCCAGGTGCAAAGTTTCTACCCTTAATCTTTTTCTTAGTATTAAAAGAAAAAAAATTCCATTTGTAAAATTTTTTATGAAGGAGCAATGTGCTTGAAGCAATGTGTCAAGAAATTACCTTATTTTTTTCTGAATAATGAAAGAAAAGGGTGAATTCATTTACCCCATCTTGGTTTTTTTGCTGCCATAAGACTCTGTAAAATTCTTGCCTTATGCTGTCCTACTCAACGTTTATTTGTTTCTGTCTCTGAGGGGATAGCTCATCATATAAAAGGGGAACACATTGGAAAATTACAATTGTTCCCTATGTTCTCCAAAATGTCTTGTTATGCAAGGTCCTCTTCTAAAATACATCTGTCACACTTATGAAACATTTATATGGCCTCTGTTTTCATATCTCACCATCCTAAAGCTTCCCAAGATATAACAGATACGAGAAGGTACCATTGTCTCTGTTATAGCGAGGGGAAATTAAAGTACAAAGTGCCTACGTGAATTGGCAAAATCACAAAAGAGGCCTGTGGGGGAGCAGGAAATTGAATACCAGCCTTATAGCTTAGCCAGCGTGTCAGCCTTCTCTTTGAAAAGAATAAATGGTCCTGGAACTACTGAATGGTTATTGAAATCAATACTTCAATATTGAGAAATAAAAAGGAGATGTTGATTTTTTTCCATAGTTTTGCATCTGAAATAATTTTATATTTCAAATTTCAAAATTGATGTACTTCCAAAGAACAAAAATCAGCAGATAAACAGAACAAGTGAAATATTTTTTAAATTATTTTAATTAATTTAAATTCTGAAGAAATCAATGTAAATCACAGGCAGATGCATATACTTATGTAATTTATGTGACTGTTCGTATATACACACATTTGATTTCAGAAATCATCCTCCCTCCATCACTTCTGACTTTATTAAGTTAAAGACTGTTAAAGATAGTTTCTGTCAAGACAAGACAAAAGCAAACTCCAGATTTTTGTACAATGTCTTGCTGACAAAATATGCCTTCTTGTCCCATGTTAGTCAAAACATCAGGCTTATCTTACATAACTTTATTTATTAGTGTTACTCACATAATTGATTTCTATTTTTATTGATAGGATTCTCACAACTGAAAAAGCCCACAGCTTTTAGAAGCAGATTCACTATCACCTATCTCTCCAAATGTATCTGCTAATATTGCATGTTCTTCGGAATCTTAATTTAACAACCCTATTTTAATGCATCAAGGTTCTGAAATGCCAAGACTGAAACAAAAGTCAAGAGGCCAGAACATGGCATGTTTCTATATGATATTCAATGTTAATTATTAGCTATGTCAAGGAGGTCTGGAGTTATAATAGTGAAGTCATTAGCCTGACTGTTTATAACCTATTATTTGACTACAGTGTAGCATTAAAGAGTCAACTACTCACATTTGCTACTCAGGCAGAGACATTTATGACCAAACAGAAATTCTATATGCTGTGGTTTCCCTGATGTTTTCCTCAGCTGTTTGCTACATATTGGAAACCATGATTACTAAATTGTTTTCTAAATTCCGTATAAAGTTTAATGAATTAGAGAAATATACTTTACCAAGATTTATATTTAACAGGGATGAGCCTATGTCCTAACAACAATATTGGTGCAAAGAAGGAAAGAGAATTTAGGAGTGCAAAATTCCGTACTGTCAAATGAAGTGACTAGAAACAAAATTTTAAAAAACTATACTCTTCCTTACCCTGGTTTTACTTTTATGGCTCAAATCAGAAACAAAGATAAATGAAATCTTAACATTTTTGCAATTAAAATGCTTTGAAACTTTATTAGAATTTCCTCTTCCTGTCTTTTTGGGCCATTTATCATTTAGTTCATTTCAGGCAATGACAGCCCTGTAGTGATCTCCTATTGACATGAAAAGAGCATTTTTCCAGTATCATGTCACTCAATCCACCTATTTTTATGTTTCTTAGGATTTGCTTACTAAATTATATGATTTTTATGGTTCTTCTAAATAATAACCATCTTTCTGAATCAGTTATTCTGTTCTTGGACATATTAACTTTTTAGACATTATTTTGTGTGAAAATTGTACATGTTGCGAGTTACTACAGTAAATTTAGGATGAATTTTCCAAATAAGCTGAATTGTTGTAGTGTTGTAAAATACCAGTAACTTTAGTAGCCACGTATATTTGATGTCAAGAAAAAGGAAGATGATTACAAGGTGGAATAATTAGTACTGGAAACCAACCTTCACACTGAATTCTGGTGGAAATGAATGGGTGAGTTTTTGAGAGAGATTTTTATCAACCCTTTAATAAATAATGAGTCTCTTCATCTCCTCTGCTCAAAAACTTATTTTTCTATTCAGACATTTCCCCTCCTTTCAAGCTTTGAACTGGTTCTTCTAGTCCTACCAATGAAAAATTTAAACACACAAATAAAATTTAATGTCTTTGAAAAAAACCCTGGAAGGGAAAAGACAATTCCTTTTACAAAACATGTGATACTCACGGTAATGTTGAGAAGAAAATTAGTTTGTGCAATGGACATCACCCCAGCCCAGTGCCAGTGGATGAACCAGCAATCCCAGAAGCAAAATCCATGACTATATAAAAACTTTAGCTAAGTGCTCTAACAAATTAGATTTTGATTTAAGTTTGTAAGAAATATATCAAAACTGCCTGAGTCTTAGAGCTCAGTAAATTGTTCAGCTCCATGATAAGAGACTTTGGTAGAGGATGGGAAAGATATGATAGACCCTTGAAAACATATCAAATTTAGATCAGTGACATTCAGTGAACAGCTCAGTGGTAGCTGCTTAAGTAGGCAGATATTCCATTCAGTTTTATTTTATTTTATTCTAAAAAGGCAACAGGTATCTGATAACAGAGACTTGGCATCATCATTGATAATACATTGATCTATACAGGGTGAGAAATTAGCAGAAATGGTTTAATGTCTTGTACACAAAAATGAGGAAGTATCGAAGCCTTTAGAAATGTATGTAAATTTTGAACTACCCAATTTTCAATCTACAAATACTTTTATTGACAGGAATAATTACATCTGCCGATGTGCTAGAAGAATAGTTACTTTTTTTCTTCAGTGCTATTTATCTCATTGTAATAAAACAGCACTTCCACCCCTCAGATCAACACTGATATCATACCACTGGTAATAGAAGCTATTTCTGAATCATATGGAAGATAAGTATAATCGAAAATCAATGATCTAAACTGAGGCTGGTTGTTCTAAAATGTGGTTTATGTAATTTGATAATGCCAATCCTAATAGAGTTAAATATAATCCATCGAAATTTCAGGATGCAAGGGTCAATAGGGAGTGCAATGCTTCACTTCCTAGCAATTACCACCTATTACTGGGGCAGTGCTTTTGCTTTGCTGTTCTGCTTGCCTCAATAAATAATATTTGGAGACCCTGCAGCTGCAGTCAATAGAGTACAGTTTTATTGTCACAGCTTCATAGTCAGATCAATACCAACTCTTCTGAGACATGGGAGAGAACCACCACACGCCAGTCTAATGAAACCATGTGTTTTTATGATTCTGAAATTATACATTTTATTCATTGCTCATGCTTAATGTCACTGTTGCTTTTAATAGGCCCCTTTTGACTAAACTTTTATGTGCCCTTCACATGACATTTATGTGTACAAAGAAAGGGAATTTGTGTTCTTAAAATGAGTTATAGTGAACCAAAATTACAAACATTTCCTGATTTTTTTGTGATGTCGAGTTCAGTTACAACATTTCCCTACATTGCTGTTGCAGGGGTTGAGAATAAACTAGAAAATAATAAAAGTGTCTAAGTGGACCTCATGCTGCCATTTAAAATCCACTGAAGCGCAATGTAATCTTCACTCAGGAGTGTGGTTCTGCATTGGTTAAAAAACTCATTCCTTTTAAAATATGTTAAATATTTAGATGCAAAAACTTATCTGCATCTTAATGAAAATTTACATGTTACAGCTTGTTCTGAAAACACTGGACTCAGTTTGGCTGTGCAACTCTAAAAGTTCATAAGATTTAAAGGAAGATGTTCCATCAAAGGAACCTGGGTTCAATTCAGGAAGAACGTTTAAGATGCAAGTTAAAGTCTCCTGTGTAAACACCAGTAGTGATGTGAGTAAGCGCCAGGGAGTAGCATCATTCCATGGAAACAATTTTCTACACAATTATTTTTCAACTATTACTTGTATTTTTTACATCTCATGCCAGTGATGATTTGTAACAGGATTATAGAAATAAGGTGATCAGTCATTTCCATAGGGTTAACATAGCCTTCTTTCAATGAACACTTTGGAAACACCAAAAGCTCCATTTTTGCTGCCGTTAAAAATCCCAGAAGATGTATAGACACTGAAAGTCTGTTCAATGATTTAAAGTCAGGTAAAAAAGGTGAGGAAGGATTTTAACATTTCTTTAAAACAGAGACCCTCTTTCCAACACCTTCAGGAGGGAGTTTTCCTTTGCAGTAGCATAAATATTTATAACATTCACCACCACCTGCACAATCATCCCCATAAACTGATATGCTCTCATAACTACTGGTAATGAAATGAGTTTTATGCTACAAGCCTTTGGCGATGTGTCTGTGCACCACAGACTTTATCAAAACAAGAGCGCCAGCAAGATCCTGCCACTGCTGTGGCACAGCCACTGGCTATTTTGAGTTATTCTCTCCCAAACAGGCATCCTACATGCTTGTATATATGTATACAAAAATAGAGGAAAGCAGTGTTGCTGCCCTAGAAACAGAGTCTTGGGATTCAGGTATTATTCACATTTCTTTCACGATGGTTTACTGTCAAACTTATGGGAACTTTATCTGAAGTTGCTACTTGAAAAACAGAATATTAATACCTGATTATTTTCTCATCTTTGAGAGTAATGACTGAAAAATGGCATGTGTGATATAAACACATTTATATTTGTATGTGTCCAGGCTTTTAAGTAACGATTTTGGAGCAGAAAATGCATAGTTACCTCATTCTAGAATAACAGTGATTGTTCTGTTTGGGACACCTAAGTTACCAAAGCAAAGTTCCTTAACTACTTCAACAGCAATTTGGGACAGCTTCCAACTTTTAATGATTCTAGAACAATTATGAACTTGAATAATAATTATTTTGATAATAAAATATTATCAAACCATAAAAATTAAAATTAATGTCTTAATTTCAAATATCTCTAGAAACAAGATTTGAGATCAAAAATTTTGTTTATAGTGTATGCTCAAAGTTTTTGTGGTTTTTTTGGTGGTAGTCATCCAGATTCATATAGTTTCAAAATCTTATAAAGGAATGATAGAATTCCAGATTTGCAATAAAATTTTGGGAAAAAAAAAAACAAACAAAAAAACCCTTTATGTTCAAATGTAAAAATCTTATCTTTGTGTATATATATATATATATATATATATATATATATATATATATATATATATGAAGAGAGAGAGAGAGAGAGAGAAAGGCAAATAGTTTTGCACACTGAGGACACAATCTGGATAAAGACCATACAATAATAAAAGTTGATCTCACTGAAGACAATAGATATTGGATAGGGTCCTAAAGGAAACTGAAGGCATTTATCCAATGAAGCACTTAAACATGAGAATAGTCTCACTTAAATCTCATTGAAAACCTCTTAGTCTCGATTCCAGTGGGATTATTTGCAGAATGAGAAATGAGTCTGTGTGAGCAGGGATAACAGAACGAGGCCTCTGGAGCAGAGCTTTGTGTCAAGGAATGCAGTGGTTTCCTCATCCCTGAACAGTGGCAGTGGCAGGAGTGGGGGGAGTCTCCCCCATCCCCACCAGGGCTGATCCCTGTGCTACATCAGGCACAGCGTGGTGCTGCTCCCAGCCTCCCACCACCCCTTGGCTCTGCTGCTGAACCTATTGGACCATTCAGACAGGGGCTTATTCCATACCGAAAAGCAGCCAAGAAATTTAAACATAGGATTTCACCCATGAGTAGACCTTCAGAAGATTTTTGTAACAATTCTCTGAGTGCATGATAGGGAAGCTTGGTATTACAGAACAAATTGTATCTTAGCAAGATCACCCATGACGGCAGATGGGAGGATATGGTTTGTTTATGAATTTGTAAAGCTGAACAAGAAAGCGCAGTTTATCCCTACATAAAACTAGTCCATGCTATAAAATCTAAGAGTAGGATATTATCATAAATTTAAAAATATTTTTTTTTAAAGAATACACCAAGTTATTCCTTAGTTATCAAGAGACATTCACACAGCGCATGTAGAAATTAAAATTATGTATTAAAATTATTAAATTTTCATATATAGGCATTGATTATTTGGTGAAGACAGAACAGCTAGAAAAGTTCTGCTTTGACAGTCCTTTTATCCTTGACATATAAATCTTATAGGGAGGGTAAAGAAACATATAATGAGGAGACTATATAATAATTGCTGAGAAGAGTGCAAGAGCAGAACAGATACATGTTTGTGTGATTTTGTAATGAATAACTCGACAAATGAGATGACTGTTGTGTGTGGAAGCTGTATTTTTTTCCTATTAGAAACAATTTTTAGGTGGAGAAATGCTCATATATTTTATGATGAAATGTTATTGAAAATGGCTATGTCTTGGGAAACTAATGGGATCTTATATTGTCACTGAACATATTGAAAGTCCCTAAAAACTGTAAGTTAACTCCTCATGGTTCTCATTTGAAATGTGCCAAAGCATCACTAGAATTAGATAATTCATTACAATCCAGTGCAGTTAAGCGCCTCATAAAGTTAATATTCAACACTTGTATTTACAGCACTTTCACTTAAGTAGGTTTTTAGGCATGTTGTTTAATCCAAACTGGTGTTGACACAATTATTTCATTTTGCCTTGTGTCAGTGTGAGATAGTATTTTTCTTTATTGACTGTCTTCCCAAAGTCAGAGCATTTAATCATGTTACAGCACAACAGAACAACAACTGAAAACACACCATTCCCATTGGGGGGAACATGGCATTTATGAAAGAATCAGAACTTTCAGGCCTTTTTTTAGTCTCCCAAGAAATAATATCTCTCCTCTGTTTACAGAAAAGCACAATATGGGACTGGGGCAGAATTTCTTTTTCTATAGTTATCCAATTTATGTTTTGCTATATAAGGGATTTACAGATTTTCCATGCTTTTCATAGCAACACTAGAAAATAGGCTGCAAGTTTGTCTTATTTACCCATATAGTAGATAAAACACAAGAAAATACAGTCACACCAGTAAATATATAAATTATTTGCTACTCTTACCTTTGTCTCCCAAAACGAAAATATTTTGACAATGAAATGATATCCAGGTTGCCTAGATTTTGTTTTAATGGTTCCTACCACAATCTACTTCATCCTTTTCCCTGTAAAACTGCAAAAACCCACCCCAAAACTTCCCTTTAAAAACAGGCAATGGTTCTGATGTTTATACTGTCTTTTTATGATACAAACATTGAAGAAAAAGAATATCTTAATATTTCTAAAATTCTAGCATATGATTTAATTTAGATGAAAATAATGACCAACAGTGTTATTGAAGTAACCATGGTGAAAAAATATGTGTGGGAATGTTTCTAGTAAGAAGAAATTCTTTTTTTGGTACTTTTATTTCATACTACTGTAGTTTATCAACTGGCCTAAAAAAAGATATTGTCACTCGTTAAAAATCCTATTATGAAGAAGGAATAGTAATAATGATGATAAAGTGTCTTTGAAATGCTTCTATCTAGAACTGTGTAAAATGGTGATGCTTGAAAAGAAATAATATTATAATATTATCTATAGTCCATTGCAATTATTGCTTGAAGTCACAGACAATTACATATGATTTGAGGGTGTGCAGTTACACTAGTTCTGGAATTAATTCACGCATTGGTTGTTTTATGTATACTTTGTGATTCTGTTCAGTGTCACAAAATATATTGAAAACTCTTAACACCTTTTAAAACTCGATTCACTTCTGATGCAATAACAGAGATTGGTCCAATAAAGTAGAATGAAAATCTATTTGTGAACCTTTTTGCTGAAGTATATTAAAAAAAAATCTCCTGTTATTTGAGCTTACCTTATAAAATGTTTACATGCCATTAAATACTACTAACATCTCCTGTGTAAATTAAATGGGCTGTGATGTTCCCTATGTCCTAAAGAGCAGTAGTACTGAGGCTATAAAAATACCTTCATGTAATAAATCAAATGCTCTGCTCCTAAAACTGGAATTATAAAAATAAAGGGACAAAATCCCAGCCTAATTAGCTTGTCTGTACAAGCATTGCTCTGCAAGCACTATAAACAAAAGTATGTTTAAACTACAGCAGTTCTGACCACTCAGCATATTTTAAGAGCTAGTACCTGGAGCAGGAAGAAGAAATTATTTGTCAGAATAATTTTGAGAAATAATTTTAAAGTGTGTCCTAGCTTGGTAAAGATTTTCCCATCTGTAAATAAAAGCTAGTGGGTAACACAGTTTGACAGTGTAGAAGTTTGACACAATGATGTGAATTCAGAGGGGAAGCAGAGAGTTTAAGTAGGTTGATTCTTTTAATACTAACTTAAAATATTTGCTTCCATCCATTTATTGATGTGTAACCTGGCATGAAGGCAGGTACAAATGTTAGGCTGAACTAGAAACCTTTTCCTTCTCAGTTTGCACGTTTCTGCATGCCATGATAGTTTCTATCTTTGTTACATTCCACTGAACTTTTTGCAAATAAAGTTTGCCAACATAAGACTTTGACAAACCCTTCTGTTTTCATTTAATTTTTGGAAATATTTCTGGCTTCAGCTGTATAGAGAAGTAGTATCTTTAGATAAACCCGTTCTTCAAAGAATAAGATGTATATTGTAGTGGCTGAGGGGAGATCACCTGAACCATTTTATCAGCTAGAACCACATTTCTGTCTGCTAGAAAATTGAGTGCTACTGAAATTTAGCTAAGAACTGAAAGAATTATTTCAGTGAGGAATAGCTGCTTTATAGGTTTTTTTTGTTTTGTTTTTTTTTTAACATTGAAACTGTGTGGTGTTGAAGGGATTACAGGTGACCTCGTCCTTAAGTCACAGTTGTACTAATTACCAAAGAGGAACAGCCTTGCTCTTAATGCATCACAGCTGTGACTAATAAAGACAGGTGTGAGAAAAGGGGTGGAGTGGGTGGTTAAGGGAAGTCTTTTGATGAGGAAGAGGACTCAGAAGAAGAGAGTCTTGAGGATGTAGAGGAGCCCTGAGGAAGGAAAGATCCAGAGAGACATGAAGAATGAAATATGGAAGAGAGTTCCTGCTGGCAAAAGATTTGCAGTGAGGTCAGTTTGGGTCTGATGGAGTTGGAGCTTGCAGTTACGGTTGAGCTGGGTAAGGTCTGTGTTCAGAGTCTGCAAACCAATATTTGCAGACATAGGCCAGCAGGAGATAGCCAGCAGTCAGAGTCTGCAGTTGAACCCTGCAGATGGAGTTTGGCTTAATCAGTGTCAGGATGGCAGAGCTATAAAGAAGAATAAACTGAGATCCTTTTAATGTTGTTCCATGTCTTCACTCATTTCTAGCCTTACTTCTGTCTACTACCACAGAAACATAATTGGATATTAATTGACTCTATATGCAGTAGGTACTATAAATATGGCATGTTCTTATGGATTAGGTTTCAACTAGACTGATCCTTAAATGAGTATTTATTGTCTATATCCCCACTGTGTCAATAGCTGGAATAATAAAGTGGTGGGAGTCTGCAGACTGCATTGCTCTCTGTTCCTTGAAGAGGAGCACACAAGTGCTCCAGATATAAAGCCAGACTGTATTAGCATCCAAGAAAAATAAACTTGAGCATGTATCTCTTTAATGATACATAAAGATTAAAGAGGTCAAAAGCAAAAGCTCTGCTCTGCCCACCGGGGCTTTGTAGACTCTCTCCTTTTCTCCATCCTGCTTTCCCGCCCAGCAGCATTAGTGCCCTTGGGGGCTGCAGTGGTCGCAGTGGGGCTCCCCTGTGATCCCAGAGCCCGTCCTTGTCCCTCCACGCCCTGCCGGCCCGGGGAGCCCTCCCTGAGCCCTGCCGAGGGGCTGCCCGTGCTGCTGGCACTGCCCGTGCCCGCATGCTGCTGGGCTGACCGCCAGCGCCCAGTCCTGCTCTCCATGGGCTCCCCTCACAGGCCCCGACCATCTTCCCCCAGGGCACGCAGTGAGTGGGGACAAACAGAGCAGGGCTGACTGTGCTGGGGAGGTGTGTGTGTGTCTCCCGGCTGGCTCTGGCGGGGTCGTGCCCCTGTGTGTCCCGGGGGTGGCCATGAGCCCCTGGGCCGGGCATTGTCCCGCTGTCCTGCTCGGCTCCTGCGGGCGCCGGGAGCCCGGCCCTGCAGCGGGCCTGGGCGCGGGGCCGAGCGCCGGGGAGCAGCGCGCCTCGCAGCCTGACAGGGAGCGACTGAGAGTACCTGGCTCTGGAGAGCGATGGTGTCTTTGTACGCCTTTTGTTTGGTACATAAACTTTGCGCGAGGTGTATCCTGCTGTTTATGCCCGTGCCAAAATGTGGTTTTTTTTAAAAGGCAGGGTGACCGTGTGAACTGGCTCTTTGGGGTCTGTGCTGACAGGCTTTCACAAACCAGTTACTAGTGCTTTTATACTGCCAGCTCAGTTAGAATTTCAAGTTAATTCTATGAAGCTCCCTTTCCAAAATAGGGTACAAGAACAGGTAGATGTGCTTTGCCGTTCTAAATTGTAGGCCTTTTAAAAGGCCCTCTTAATGTACGTGCATAAATGAATTTATAACCATAAATTAACACTTGGATAGCATGAAAACTTTGAGGTCTTCATACCTTTTGCATGTGTAAAACGTTGATTTTACCAGCAGCAAGTACTAATTTACTTGTAAGCCAAGCTGTGTACAGCTTAGGTTGCTTACAAGCAAATCTCTCCATCCTGTTTTTATTTCTGCAGTGTGTGTACCCTGCTGCCCGAGCCTGCGCTGCAAGAGGCTGCAGGGGTGTGCAGGTAGGGGCAGGGAGAGGGGAAAAGGCTAGGCCTTTTGGCAGCAGATCAAATCTGCGGGGATTAATTGTATCGTGACACTTTGGCACATAATTTAATTGCATGTTTGTAAGTGAGCAGGCAACTGCTGTGGTTATGTTGTGAGTGGTTCTCTCAGTGTGGCAGAGCTTTGAATTCGTTGATATTTTCAAATAAATCTGAGAGGAATAATGTGCTTCTCTAAGATAATTAAGTTTCTTTTACCTTGGAAATCATTATCTGGGAAAACAGATGGCATCTTAACTGTTGAGGTAACTTCAAAGCTGCCTTCTTGTAGTCCTGCTTGGCCTTGATGCATGTGTGTGATGGAAGTACAGTTGGTGAAAGGCATTATTAAATCTCACAAGTGAAATGTGTGTCTCGGATGACCTGAATAACAGAAACCAGAGGAAATAACCAGTAGAAAAGCATGGAAAAGCAGAGAGGCCTTTGATCATGAGGGAGGTGGAGATGAGGAAGGGGCAGAAGGCTCAGTGTTATGAGTTGCAGCTGGGTATGTGAGAGCAGGGTGAGGTCTGTGGCAGCACACCTTAGCTTCTGTATGTTGATACTGTTCTTCTTGTATGCCTGGATACACAGTGGTGCTTGATAATTTTAATGACTTGTTACATGATGCTGTAAATGTGGTTCTTGATTAACTTACCTTCCCCAGTGCTGAGTTGTAGTTACAGTCTTTCCTGTACATTTTCCATTGGAGAAAAGCCGAGTATTTGGGTTGAGTTATGGATTAAATGTTGCTAACCAGTTCATTTCTAGTTCACTATAGGAAACCTGAGATGTCATCAAATGTGTATTTCTTAATAAGAAGTCACGTATTATTTTCAGGCAAATTAAATTTTCATGTTACCAGAAAAACTTGACCTGTCCTTCACAGAAGGTTATACTATTGTGTTTTTGGGTGGGTTGTGGGAATGTGTATGGATGCATGGATCTCAATTATTTTAGTTCCATGGCACTATCAGGAGCAGGCCTATGACTATAATAATGCAATTTTCTTTAACACAGTCTGTAAAAATGCATTGATTTTATAGCTCCCCGAACTGATTACATTAATATCTGTGCATAATTAGTTTACACATTACTAAATTACTGACAGATTAAAAGTGAAATAGTGCAGTTCATACATGGCTGCATAACTGCCAGAAAGGAAATTAATATGGATTCAAATGGTCCTTGGAGACTTGCACTGAAATAGCAGAAATCTATAAAGACTGCTTGCATTAGGAAATTTCCATCACCAACATGTTTGTGGTTGATGCTTTTCTAAGTCTGTTAATATGGGTAAAAATTTAGTACAGGAAATGATGCTTGAATGATGCTTTTACTGTTACCAGCTCAAGAATGTGTTTATTAAAAGTAAATTCCTGACTTAAATGGCAATTACATCGCATGTGAATATGAGTTTTTAAATACCTTTTTAAGTGTTCCTAATGACGTGGTAGTAGCATAAAGTAGTTACTACTTAAGATGCGTTTGCAAATTATATTGTTTTTAGAGACAGTAAAAATTGAAAAGTTGTTCTTGGTGCTTCTCCTTCAGGCCAGACATTAAGGGAGATAACCCTAAATTAAAACTTGATCTGTTTTTACAACCTCAAACTCTTCCACACAATTCTGTTTTCAGAAGAGTTTGTCATAAACTGTGCAGCCCAGTTTTATGCACTATTCATCAACAGTCTACAGGCTTTTATTTTTTGGATATGTCTTGATGAAGACTGGGTTACTTGGATGCCAGTTCAAGCTATCATTAGGGAAAGAACTGCAAAAAGAATTAATCGTGTTTCTTACAGATTAGTTTCAGCAGAAAGTTGTATAAAGATGATTTTTTTTTCTTTTTGTTTTTTGTTACCTCTTCAACCTTGTTAGACCTGTGTGAAATAAGACATTGATAAAAAAAGTGAGAGACTGATGCAAGCACTACTTTTTATCGTAAGCTTTGGTGAAGGCTGGATGTGATTTCAGTGAAAGGGTAGCATTTGTTAGTTGAACAGGATGGAAAGGGTGAATTGTTATGCAAAGAGCTGCAGCCAGATTTAGTATCTACAACTGAAAACAAAATGGAAATGCGGATGAATTTAGTCTCAGTTGTGTCTCTAGAGGCAAAATGCCCTCCAAGGTCAACCAGCAAGATGTGCATGAGGATCTGGTTTCTTGGAAATCTCAGTATTTATAACTTCTATTGCCTTTAGCAGAAGCTGTGGAGGTTGGTGGCTGACAACTCTAAGGCCATAATAGAAAAGCACAGCAAATCTGATATGGAGAGAGAAAGATTGCTGCTGCTTCCCTGCCTTGTTCCTTCTTTAGTATAGCATTTAGTTCACTCTCTCTTAATGAGCCTCAAAAAAAAAAAAAAAAAATAGATTTGTTTATAGAAGGTTTGGGAAGACAGTACTAAATATGTCTCTTTTCTAGAGTTCCTGTAGTTTCTCAAGTGGGTTCATTTTTTATTTTCTTTTTAAGAGAACTCTTCAGAATTAAACTTAGAGAATCATAGTATGGTTTGGGTTAGAATGAACCTTGAATAACCCTTAGTTCCAACCCCCTGCCATGGGCAGGGCCACCTTCCACTACACCAGGTATCTCCAAACCCTATCCAACCTTGCCTTGAACACTTGTAGAGATAAAGCAGCCACAACTTGTCTGGGCAACTTATGCCAATGCCTCACTGCCCTCAGTGTGAAGAATGTTTTCCTTATAGCTAATATAGAGTCAACATTTTTCAGTTTGAAGCCATTAGCCCTCGTATCTCATCCCCATGGGCCCATGTAAAATCTCTCTGTCCTGTTAGTCCCCTTCAGGTGCTGGAAGATGCTCTAAGGTTTCCCTGGAGCCTTCTTTCCTGCAGTCTCAACAACCCCAACTCTCTCAGCCTGTCTTCACAGGAGAGACCCTTGGGCTCTCTGGTTATCTCCAGGGGCCAAGTTCAAAGGACAGCTGTTTAGAGGTACCAAGGTTTCATTATGGCTGTGTTACTTGCTTTTGCTGGAGTGGTAACAAATGCCTTTGTCAAGTACGGATGATGTTTTCGTTCACATTTTCACATGAAGTTGCCTGAACGTTGCATTTTAGAGGAGCTAGATTTCATGTTTAAGTTTATAGCAATTTTCACATTGTGTTCCATTTCACTGAAGTAGTCATTGTGACTTGTTAAAACTGTATGTTTATGTTTGCATTGTAAGTATTTCAAATTCAGCAGTCTTTGCTGGAATTAATCACATGTACACACCAGTTTACTTTCTGGATTTGGAATTAAGGTGGATCTGCATGAAACATGATGACTTTGTTTGTAAGCATTTTTTGGTAAACATTTCCATCATAGCTCAGGCAGTGAGATGGCATCTGGGAGGTCTGCCAGGATTCTGCAGTTGGCAGACCTGTTGTGTGTTGCTGTGGCACTGCTGCTCATTAGGCTGAACCAGCAGGAAGCGCTTCACTTCTTGCCAGCTGCTGGTACGCTTACTGTCACATTGGACTTGTGGATAAAGCAGTGGACAAAATTTCTAGGAGGAGGCAAGGACTACATGTGAATCCAAGAGGGCAAACTCCATAGAACTTCATTTTTAGTATTAGATATTGGGATGCAGAATGAAGATGAACTGTACTTCTGATTGCTTACTGTTCTTACGAATTATTTTCAGGAGTAGAAATTTCTCTTTTCATGGATAGGAAGATTATGCAAGGTAGAGCTGTTATTATTTACTATGTTAACAAATACATATTATGCACCAGGATTATTAGCACCAAGTCAGCCCTGCGTTTCAATGATGTTTCAGGTGAAAAGAGGCAATGTTACAACTATTGTAACTTCTTTGTTTTAGGCAGAATTTAGAAACAGCTGTAATGCTTAATATAGTCTAGGTATAGTTTCAATTATATTGTCAAGTAACGTTTAATTCATACGGTATTTAACATGACCAACTATCTTTTTTAAAACTACTTTGTGGACCTTGAATGCTTTGTTTTGGCAATGAGTATGCCTTGGTAGTGTTATTAAGAATCGAGTCATTCCCGCTTTAGGTTCACATCCAGTACATCACTCTAAATGTTGTCTTTGATATACTTTTCAGAGTTCCTTTGATTTTTTTTAGTGATATGTCTCCTGGAATTTTTTTTTTGTGTAAGAGAAAAGTTTTGTTTACATACATTGTGTGTCTTCATAGTAAGTGTAGTGAAGTAGGAGGCAAGATTAGATTAGTACAGTTTTATTTATTACATTATCCATCTATGACTCTCCAGGTCTTGAAGTTGTATCTTTTCTACTAAGATGAAGTGTCACAAAAACAATCCTCACTGCCAAGAAAAAAACTCAAAACCAACAAAAACCAGCTTTCCACTTGTTATTTATTATGAGCTTTACACTGCTAATGCAGAATTAAGATTGCTTAGAAGCTGGTCACAAAGACTGTTTCTGTTTAATAAGGTATGTGAGTGTTGGAAGAATTGTGAAACATTAGACTACAGTTTCCATAGATGTTAATTTGACATTTTTACAGGAGTATTCTTTTTGCTTGTCTGTATCAAGTGGATGTGTAATTAAGAAATTATTTCGTTTTAGAATTTCATTTGCTTCGGTACTTCTGGTTTTCATATAGTTTCTTGTAAAGCTCATATGAAGGTTGCTGCATTAAGATTGTTTGAGCATCATTGTTTTACCAGTTCTACTGGTTTCTTCACAAGTCTTACAACTTCCTGGGTTTTCCTCCTTGTATTAACTTCAGGAAACCTAAGATCATGAAAGTTTCTTACAATAAGAGGGCAAATTAAATTGGCACATCGGTGTTTTCTGCTAAAGTTGCAAGGCTTTCCTGGGTGACATGATTAATGTTGTCCTGAATGGCTCAGACTTTCAATTTTCTAAGTAGAATGATCTCGAAAAGTGTGCTGGCTGGCAATTGGATCACAGTGGAATAATCTTTCCCATAAGAGTATCTGTATAAATGCAAAAATAAATAAGCACTAGGAAAATTGTTCTGGCATTGCACTGTCCCCACTTCCTGCCCCAGTTCACTCTGTGGGACCCATTTCAAAATATCTTCTATTTTATTATGTGTAAGGTGAAGGGACCTGATATTTTTCTTACAAAAAAGGATAAAAAAATAGAAGTGTCTTCTGTTTATTCCAATTTTGTATTGCATAATTGGGTCTGTGTAAAACTATATTTACAGCTGTTTGGGAAATGGATGAAGGAAGTTTGCAGCCTAAGTAGCAAACTGCACAGACATAGTCCTCCATTAAGAGTTGCTTGTGTGAACATATCAGATTTCCTGGAATGTAGACCACATTAAAAAAATACGTTGGATATGCT
Organism: Sitta carolinensis; assembly: GCA_032173965.1. Taxonomy (NCBI): domain Eukaryota; kingdom Metazoa; phylum Chordata; class Aves; order Passeriformes; family Sittidae; genus Sitta; species Sitta carolinensis. The sequence continues at coordinate 17,066,855 of CM063292.1, read as the reverse complement.
GTAAATCTCATTAAAGCACTGAAATGAATGCAGGTTTGTTTGTTTGGGTTTTTTTTTTTATATTTTCTTCTACTTAGCAACATTTGTAGCAGTACTTTCAAATGTGTGGCTTCTTTCTGTGTATTTCTGTATGGAAAGGAGAGAGTGTGAATACTTTTATTAAAATTTTTCTTGCAACGATATACTTAAAAGTTGTTGTGTCATTCAGACTCCTTCTAATAATGCTGAATACACATCAGTACACAACATGAAGATGCAAAGTATGATTTTAGAGGCTGTAATTACATTTTGAATTCAAAGCACACAAAAAAAATTATTTCAATGTTTTAAAGAAAGTCGAAAATCCTACAACTGCTCCACTTCTACTAAATCCCTGCTCCTCTGAAACCAAGAAAATGAATATTCAGTATTTTTTTTCCATTTGAGTCCCTTGACATACTATTGATTCACTTTATTTTCCCAACAATTTCTGACAGATTTCCCAATGTGGATTACATATGCGCTTTGATATTCATTTTGTGACTGCCTTTGAAAAGCACATAAAATTAGAACTGCAGCAGCCTGTTCACTGGAGCTACAGACCAGTGTGCACATCCCTTGTTCACTGCTACTGGGGTGTGCCATGGGCTTTCTGCATCCAACATACAGAGTATTAACTGATGGCAGAAAGTGTTGAAGATGTAGGAATTAAATAATTTGTTGGCTTATGACAACATTATTAAAAAAAAAAAATCTTAAATAGCATGTTCCTTCCAGGTTCCTTCTCTGCCTGCTGTATTTCAGTTCTGTTTAGTCAGGACACTTTATTCACCCTCTGGGTAGAACTGGCCCTTGTCCATTGCTTGATGCTCCCTCTTTGGTAAGGGATTCCTTTCATGTGGAAGGAGGTCTTCTGCTGGATTACTCTTAGACATGGAAAGGTGAATATAAATTCTGAAAATTCTTGAGGCTGTCCAGTTCTTGCCTTGATAACTATGCTGGTGGGGGGGAGAAGGTTGACCTCAGGCATGAGGGTTTTTTTATAAATATGTCTTGGATTTTCTGCTGGTGAAGAATACTGGTTTTCTTATAATGGCCTGGACTAGCTACATGGTGTTTTCTGCTCTGGATTCAGATAAAATGGGTTTTCACCAGGAGAATTCAGACTTGTGTTTCTTGCACCTAGCCTTCCTCTTACCCAATATCTCTGGAAGTGGATGGTGCAGTTAAACACCATGAACAGTCAAATTTTCCACCCTTCAACAGGGACTAGTCAATTCCTGTACCTCCACACTAAATGATAGTACTTGAAATATCTGTGTGCTTTTTTGTTTGGTTTTTTTTGTTGTTGTTGTTTGTTTGTTTGTTTTGGGGGTTTTTTGGGTGCTTTTCTTTTTTTTCCTACCTGCATGGCTTCATAAACCTTTAGCAATTTTCTTAGTTTGTGATTGGCCTGGTATGAAGCATGACATTTGCTTGATTGGTTAAATATGTGCAAGCAGTTGAGATAAAAATGAGACTTGAGAACTGAAAATTTCTACCTATATACTTTTGGAGTTATTTTAATTTTTTTAAATTTTTTTTTTAAGGATTTGGGAGAATTTGTGAAAACACTGGGAAGATGCTCTGAAGGTGAAGAACACTTCCTAAGAAGTTAGGAAAACAATAAGTCATGTAATCAGTTTGTAGTATTAAGAGATGACCCAGGTTCACTCTTCTGGGGATACAATTATAGCAACAGCATTTTAAATGTAAACCAAAATTTAATACCTGCAGCAATGTATTAGTTAAACAATCAAACAGAACGAACTTCCTCAAAAAAACAAACCACAGTGTGAAGACAGTGTTGTGTGAGTATCAGGCCATGATAATGTTAGGCTGTTCTGTTTGATCCTGATTTTCAAAGCTTTTTAAACATTATTCTCATTGGGGTTTTGAGCTCAGATTTTTAAAAGCCTTTTTCTAGATAGTTCCTTCAGTTTTGGAACCAGTTTCAATGAATTGAGGCCATTAAAATTTAGTAATTCTTTTTAAGCTTCTTTATGAAGGAGGTTCCAAACAGGTTTAATCCAAATTACTACCTTGGCAATACCTACGTATCTAATGCTGATGTCGTTACTGAGAATTCTACCTTGTATGGAACCTGTATTACAGTTATGCTTAGGTAAAGTTTGGATCCCAGGATATCATTTTGATCATCTAGCTATAATTTAATATTTAATTTTATGATATATTCTAAAAAAAAAGGAGCAGTTTAGCAACAGACATTTAGCTTTTATCTATAAAATATACTGTTATTAAATTGGGAAAAAGGTAGTAATGTGTAGGAATTCAAAGGGTGAAAATTCAAGTGGGATTGATGTTTAATTTTGAAGTTGAAATCAAGACAGATACTATAGTGAATAATTCCATTTCTTCAGTTTCTGAACCAGATTAGTAAATTAAAAGATTGTTTGCTTGAAGTTTCCTAAAACCCTAACAGTAGCACAGGATTGACCTCCTTGTTCTCTTTAATATCGACATTTTTCTGCTTCACAATGAGACTATTATGGCAAGCCATCCTTGGAGGTCAATTTGGTTTTGCAGACATCTAGATGAACTTATATTGACCAATAGCAACTGCTACTGTGGATTTAAAATTGCTGAGAACACATACAGAACTCTGAGAATGCACACAGAACTTCCAAGTTCATGGCTCACCAGTGTTTTCCAGGGTGGTGACACAGAAATGACTTCTTAGAGCAGTTGTGTTGACAGTGTAGGGGGGTGTCTGTGCATCTGTTGCTGAAATCTTTTCCATTTTGTCATTCCAGAATAAATGTGGTGGAGAGCTAGAAATCTGAAAGATATTTCAGTTCTGTGAGCCCTAATAAAATAAGCAACGGTTAGAAGAACAGCTTCTTATTCCCCTGAGAAGGAAAGGTATAATGTAACATCAACCTTTATTGCAAGCCACATGAGCTATTGACAATGGAGCAAAACTCTACAGGAAAGGAGGATTTATTAGTTTTGCTCCTTCAGAATCTGCTTGGTTTTATTTGGAAACACATTTAATTTACCTGAAGGAGAAATTCCTATTACTGTGGGAAAAGCACACAACCAGCACAGAAACTGACTGGCGAGATTAGAAAACCTGATATAAGCAATACCATCAAATGTGCACGTTCTTATGGAAAAAGGCTAGACAGCATATTTTCATTCTTTCATTATCTTGTCTGTATGTTCACAACTATTTCTTCACAAACAAGCTGCAGTTTTGGAGAGTAAATTGCTCATTAATATTGTCAGAAAGTAGTTTACTGTCTCTAATCCTGTGCTGGTACCATGAGGTTATTTCTGAGAAAGTTTGCCTAGCTCAACCTCTTGCTCTGAGCAAGAGTGACTTCCCAGCTGGACAGAGTTCCTAATGATTTATCTGTCTGAATTCAGCAGATCTCAGAAGCTGGAGATAACATAATCTCTCTAAGTGTCTGTTCCAATTATTAAAAACCTATGTCTTCTAAGGCCTGCAAGATTTTCTGTAGAACTGCTACCTACTAAATTGGTCTTTAACCTGTATTAGTGCATGAAACTGATATTTCAAAAGTGGTTCTTTTCTGCGAGCACTCTATTGTTCCACTTTTCTGGCTTGATGAGATCCCTTTGAATATAAAGTTCTTCCATCCACAAGCAATTTGACATTATCTGCAAACTGGAGGATACCCAAGTTGCATTTCTGCTTGGTCATGTGAAATACCACTTGGACTTACTGTTTGGACATCTGGAAAATTAGTCTTATTTGAAGTAAATATTGCATCAGTCACTAGCATCTACTAAGTTTCTGTGGTGGGAAAACCATCTCTAGTAAAAGAGCCTGGTAATGACTTAAATTGTAATTGAGGTTTGTCCATAGAGTTCTGTTCCAAATCATCTCCTTGTGGCCATGATTGACTGCCTTCAGTACTTGGGTCTGCATTTGGCACTGAGGGTATTTTGTGTCTTCAAGGTTTCTGTATCTGCTGACACACAATCTGGAATGTTTTGAATCTGAATCACATCAGACTCATTAGCTCCCTCTAAAGCTTGTGGCCTCTTATATTTCAAAATACACATTTTCTGGCTCCGTTTTTCTCCCTGAAGGCTTCTTGTCCCTGGGTTGTGCATGCCTTAATAAGAGGGAGGAGTCTTTTATGGGCATCAAACAATATCCTTTAGGATGCATGCTTTTGAGGTGAAGGTAGCATAACAGACTCCAACATCTTGCAGGGCTGTATTTGGTCATATTCTACTTCATTAATTAAAGCCAGGGAGGGGATTTGAGTTTAAACAGGCCAGCCCTCAGAGAAGAGTTGAAACGTGTTCTTTCCAAGTATGACTTAGCATATATATATATTCAGAAGAATTAATATAAGTTCAGCTCAAAGAAAAATGGTATGAATTTGCTTTCTGTTGTGAATTCTTATGTACTTCTTGGGTGCTGTGACTTAAATCTGTTCAGGAAAATGCAATAGCAGTTACATTAAAAGAAAAAAACCAAAACATTTTCCGTTGTCCTTTCCACTTGCCGTTTTTCTACTTAGCAAATCTAAAGGAATTTAAATATATATTTTAGCCATCACTCAAATCTTCAGTTTTCGTCTTTCTTTTTTCAAGTTATCTTTTACATTTTTCACGATTTCCTCGAAATCTGTATAATTTGCTAGTGTCCATTGCTATCTGCTTGCAATGAACTACCACCTTCATTCTTGTGTTCTCATGCAGATTTCAATACCCAATCATTAATTTAGTGCAATAGGGTTTTGTTTTTATTGTGTTAACTCAACTGGTAACACACTTATGCCTTTGTAGATGAGTATATTCAATATCTGAGAACTACTAGTACTAAAATTATTTTTGTGTGCTAATCTAAAAAGAGAAAGATTTTTAAAACATACTATTCTTTTGTGTTCGTATCAATTCCTTTTTCTGGCACACTGTCAGAATTTTCTTTTAAAAAAATGTTTTGAAAAGGCACCTGCTTAATGTCATTGGAGGTACTAACTCAAATGGAACTGTTAAGTCTCTTATTTTATGAAATAGTCTTCTCAGAGCTTTGGCAGTAATGATCTTAAATTAGGTGAAAGCTTAAAATAGGCAAGGAATGACTGCTTTAAGATACCATTCCATCAAATGGCTAAACATTATAATACACTTATCCTAAAAATGTCATTAGAATGCCTAATAAGATATTGTAGTTTATGCCTGCTTATGATTGTTTGCATAGATTTTGTCAGGCTGCTAACATGCTTAACAAGTGCTCATATATAACCTTTACAGAACTGTGGCAGTGGTTATACAAAAAATCAATATAGTACGCTAGGATATTGAAAAATGGGATTCTCTACTATTTAGATGCACACCATTAAGTAAGGCTCTCAGTACCAACCTTGTTACTTTCCTTGCCAGTTTTTTTCAATCTGTAATATATGCTCATAGAAATTTGTGACAATTGCTCTAGGTCACTGTGTAAATTATTTTCCATTTTGAAGAGTGTAATTTGATTTTTCAGGCTGAGGGTGTTTGGATTTTTTGTGAGTGTGTGGAGCTTAGGGGTGGGCATGTTTTGTTTTCTTTGCTTAGGTTTTTTAAGGAGATAGGAATGTAGTGAATCCTGTAGCTTGATTCTTTCAGGATCCTTTTGTAGAAAATTTTACTGGGTCTGTAGCCTGTAATGGCAGCTTCCTCTGCAAACCGGAAAGGTGTCTGTAAACTCGAGGGCACAGAATAGAAATAACCTGGCCAGAAACAGAGATCAGTGTTAATAATAAAGTAAAATACAGTAGTGCTATAATGCAAACCAAGGTTAAGGTTCTGTTGAGTGGAGACAGGAGTAGTGGAAGGTGTCCTGTCCGCAGCAGGGGGTTTGGAACTGGATAACTGACCCAAAGCATTCTATGATTCCGTATTCAAAGTAAAGCAAATCCATCCTAGCCTCTAAGTTCTGTGACCCGTGCTGAGTGCTTTGAAAGCTCTGGTCAGTGCTGTAAAACCCACTGTGGTGGACCTACTTTTGGGGTTTGAATTCTAGATTTTCTCTTTTTTTGAACCATTTTATCAAATAACAGCACTATGTATTGTCTCTAAGTTTGCATTTATGATGATTGTCTTAATTTTCATATGCTAAATTTGTACATTCTCAAAACTTTTGAAGCTGCAGGCACAATATATGTTATTACTTGAGGTTGTTCTTGCAAATTCTTTAATTGGTTGCAGAAGTTAGTATTTATAGTACTGTGTTAGTGGAAAAACTGCATGTCACTATTTTGAAACAACAAAGATCTGTTTGTGTTTATTTGTCATAGGCATTTACATTTGTAGTTGTCCATAAGCAAGTGATGATTCACGGTCGTTCTAAATCAGGATGTAGTGGCTTCAAATATTCAGTAGTCCATGGGTAATCATTCTTGCACAGTAATATGCTTGAAACAGAGTTTTGAATTGTTTTTGCCATCTCTAGTTTTAACTTTAGTTTCTTGTGGCCATGGGCAGTAGCTTGAAAATGTTTCTATTGGAGGATGTTAATCTTTGATAAATGCCATGTTATGGATAAGTACTTCCACATTAGTTCAAAGCATATGTATCTCATTCCATGCAATTAAATAATATTCAGTTCCTTAAAAGTGATACCTTGCTGAGGTTTCTTTTCCTTTCATATCACATGTATCAATTCTCAGTGAAGCTGTTAAATAACTGGGATTTCTTACGGATTTAGTCTGGATAGTATTTAAAATGCAGTTTGTGACAGGATTTGTTTTGGCTGCAAGAGATTTTTTTTTCAAGTGTTCTGTTTGTTAGGGGCACTTCCACAAATGTGGAAGAAATGTTTCCTGTCCCACAGAGACTATAAAACAAATGGCTAATCCAAATTCCCTCAAAATTTGTGAAAACACATGTCTTTTTTTCTGGTTAATTATTTATTGGATAACTTTTGTAGTTGTGGTTTTTTTGTTGTTTTTTTTTTTTCAGGTGTTGAGTTAATTTTTTTTTTTAATTTTATGTTATATTTTAAAGTGATTAAAAGTGAAGTCTGTATTTCTACCACATTATGCCTTTATTAAACTTGGGAGAAAATGTCCAGCTCTGTACTGTTATCTGTGATCCTAGAGGTTTCATCTGGGTTACTTGGCACATGGATATTTAATATATTTGCAAGATGGTGCGTGTGTAGGAGTGTCTACTTACAGCTTTAATCCAGTGTGCTTTGCATAGCTTATAACATCTGTGATAATAGGTATTAGCAAGACTTTAGTCATTTTGGTAGAATAAAATTCAAATGTTTGTAAATAAGCAAATAAGATTAACAGCTGTTAATCTCTTGGTACTGATGATTAATTATTCTGTAGCTTTTTGATGCGCTAAACTTATTCCTTTATAGAGCTATGAAGGAATTAAAAGTTGTGCTAGATATTGAGATAAGGATGCTGACAAGAGTTCATCTTTGGCTGTGCCAGGCAGGTAGTGTACTGCAGCTCCAGATAGATACCACTTTAGATCCCTTTTTCTCATTTTTTTTCTATTATGATTGTTGGGATATGTTTATTTGTTTCTTTGTTATTAAGTTTAACAACTGGTTTTTTTTTAAAAACTAGTACAAGAAATGTTCACGTGTCATCCCACTAAAGAGATGACATATTGCTACAGGGGCAAATAAAATTATGCTTAGTGCATGCCACCTACTAAATCACTAAAATATAGCAACAGTTCTCTGATATGATTTGAAACAGAAGGATATTGTGGAATCAACAATACTAAACAAAACTTTATAGAAATACTTGTAGGATAGAGAGTATCCTAAACTAAAGGCGTTTTTTTTATTTTTGAGGTTCTGATAGATGGTACTGCTGCCAAAGAAATCAAACCTATTCAAAACTTTTTCTTATCTATTACTTTGATCTTTTCCTATGTACACCAGTGCCAACCAAGATTATTTTTTGTCTCCATCCCTTCTGTCTTGTGGTATGGACACACATGATGTGCTGTGCTTTGGATTTGCAGATCTCAGGGGACTTGTGCTGGCTGCAGGAGGAAAGCATGCTGGTTTGGTTCCTAGTTTACTGTTGGGAAAGCAGGCTGCTCTGAGCTTATTTTTTTAACCTCAAATGTCACAATAGCTTAAATATAAAGTAAGGTGTATTCTAATTGGAGTTACTTGTAGATGTAACACAGGCTTTTGACTGTGAGTTTTGGGGGAAAGAAAGAGAAATTCTTCTGACTTGATTTTTGGCCTGAAGATGTGAGCTGGCTGTTGCTGAAATTGGTAAGAGTCTGCATCTTTCACCAGGCATTAAACTAGTTCTGACCACACTCGGCTTGGACAAGGTTTCCAAGGATTTCCAAGTAGCCTGTCCTATTATTCTGAAATATGAGTTCTCCTAACACTGCTTACCTGTTGCTTGCTGGTGTTGCCCAGCACTGTGCCTGTTCCCTGAGCAGGGCAGCTGTTTATCATCAGGCTGTGACAGAGCACACCGTGGCCAGGACCCCACAGTGGGTACTGAACGTGTGACATTTTTGGTATGCACATGGACCAGCTGAGGCCTCTATGCACCTCATGAAACAGGCATCAAGTAAACAAATTAATTTACAGGGAGCAGGGAGAGGTGTGAGCAGGATCTGGGTTTGCCATCCATAGAATTCTGTCCCCCCTGGTTTAAATGGTGTCACCAGGGAAGGACTGTCAGACACAGCCCTGTACCCTCAGTGTGAGTGAGTGTGAGTTACTCAGTGTGAGTTACACAAATAGCTCTGCTCAGGCTGCACAGTTTGTCTTCAAGTTTTGAATCTATGGCTGCTGCTCATAGGTAAACTGCATTAAAAAAGCTATCAATTTAGAGGCCTGGATGATCCCATTTTGGGGGGTAAAGTTGTTTGGTTTTTTTTTTTTTTATATGTTTATATAGTGAACAATTACAGTTAAAGTGAGATTGGTGGTAGTTTCCTTTTAAGTACCAACAGAAGTTTAAAACAATAAACTTTCTCACCAGTCATTTCTCAGAAAGTATTCCTAAGGCAATTTTAGATTTCACATTTGTAATGATAACATTCCAAATACCATTTTTCATCAGCTTGCATATCTGTAGCCTGTACAAAATAAAAATACATTCTTCATCAGTTACAGTTATGCAATTTTTAATGTCTTTATTCATTATAATCCAAATTGAAGTAGCTGTTTCTGTTTTTAACATTTATTAGGTAAGGGTTAATCTAGGATAGAAGTTATGACATTCTTGTTTAAGAAAAATTCTTCCTACATCCAACAACCACCTAAATTTCCTCCCGAAAGAGAAAGTATCTAGATTGAAGAAGAAAATAATGCCCATGGAATAGTTTAAAATGAGCACTCTCCTGGACTGGGACAAAGGAAATTCAGCAATTTTTCTTTTTTTATTTTTTTTTTTTCTTCCAGAAATCTGCTCAGATTTCATCTCTGTATGATTTTCAGCTGTCTCTCCCTACACATCCGGCTGCGGTGTGGGTGTCTCGGCGTGTCCCGCGGCTCCGTGCCGAGCTCCCGGTGGCGCAGAGGTGAGCGGTGTCCCCGATCCCCGCGGAGCCGGGCGCGCTGTCCCGCCGCTCGAGCCAGCAGATGGTGCTGTGCAGCATCTTATGGCTCCTCGCACCCGCAGAGGCATTGCCGAACCACAAAACTACTTCAAACTTTCTACTGCAGTTCCTGAGCTGAAACAAATGTTTGTGGAATTAAGTAGTGATTTCCTTTAAGTCTGGGGGACTCTTTTAGTGGGTATGTTTCAGTCATTAGATGTTAACATATGCCATATATTGTTTTGTTTTTTCCTGATGGAATCGGGGGTACCCAAACACATTTAAACCAACTGTAACTGTTCATGTTACTTAGTAAAGGTTTAATTTTCTGATAGAATAACTAATAAAACTTTAATATTAAGAGATAAAATATTTTAGAAGAGAAAAATTCTGGAAACTGTAAGTAAAAACACCAGCTAGCATTTTATTTATGGAATACAGATGAGGGAAAGGTTGGGGATTTTTTTCTTTCGACAATAACCCTTACCGTGTGAATAGAATAAACCAGTTGAAATATTCAGTTATATACTGCTTATTGAGGGACTAAAAGCATATAGTAAGGGAACGAAACAAATGAAACCTTGATGTATCTTTTAGATGGAAAACTACTTGTAACAAATGAAATTATCTTGTATTTAGCTTCAAATAGCAGTGTAGCTGTGCCTTGCTCTTAGATTCAGTTATTTAACAAAAGGGTTAAATGAAAATTCTGATGCAAGAATCAAAATGGAGCACTTGAATAGTAAATAAGATTGTTCCAAGGTTTCAATTTGTTGTATTAGTCGGTGACAAGTACAACATTTTTAATGCATGCCGTAAGATTAGTCTACCCAAAGTAAACAAGCAGTAGTCTGTGTGTATCTCCAGCAATTGGTTCGGGTTATATGTATGCAGCTTTGTTTCTGATAATGGATTCAAGTTCAACATAAATAAAAACAGTGTACATTAAGGAGGATAAATATCTAATTGCCATAATCTGCATCTAGAATTGAATGGATGTAAACATGCTAACCACAGAAGACAATTCCTCACAACAGAAAGTAGCTAGTTGGATGATTATTAGCAAAATAGCTGTACTTCTTTTGCCTGTTAGCAAATCCTCTTCAGAGATGGAAACTATAATTTTTGAAACACCTTCTAAAAATCAAAGCATTTGAACCTTTTAAATATGAAATGAAATTATAATATGTGGTTTATATACATTTTCTGGCACTGCAGTAAAATGCATCCTTTGTAGATTCAAAGATTGTTAAACTGCTAAAAGTTTTGATATAATTTAAAATCGTTTTTTATGCAGTACTCCATTTAAGCTCAGAAATTGTTTCTTTTTATCTCAACACTTAAAAGAATGAAGTATATTTTTGTCAGTATGCACAAACAAGATCAAAATAGTATTTTATACTTTTTTAGTGATGTTTTAAAATGTACTGTAGTTGCTTAGTTCAAAAAAGAATGCAGAGCATTTGCTTTCAAAATGCACAGTATATACCCGGCAGAACTGTGTTTCTGACAAGCATCCTGGTTATTTAAACTTGCATGTAATAGAATTCAAAACAATTAATGCTGGGGTGAGATGTTTGAGGTGAATATCTTGGATTAGAAAATTACTGAAAAAATGTGACTGATTTGAATTACACATATTGCTTTCCCAAGAGTCAGGGTTTGGGGTTTTTTTGACAACTGGACAATATACTTAAGGAGCTGCATTCACCTGTTTACTTACTAATCAGAAAACAAAACCACCCTCTTAAACAGTTTTTTTTCCCAATAATTTTCTGAATTTTTGTTTATGCTGAAGTGTATCTGGCTCTTGAGAAACATAATTACATATATTTCTACCTTCTAAAAATCTAGTAGTCCCAGATGTACATTGAACATGTAAGACATTGAAACTAAATGCCTTGTGTATTAGAAAAGATAAATGTGTTAAGAAAAATATAATATTGATAAATTATAAAAGATGAGGCTGAATTTGAAAACACAGTTAACCACTGTGACAATGTTAAGACTTAGTACCTTCATGTCAGGGCTTTAATTGTCTCTTCTGAAGCTGATTAATATTTTTTAAAGAAAATCTATTATCTAAACAGACATTTCAGAGTTTGAAGCCTCTTTGAAATTACTCTAAAATTGTGATATTTATCACAAGTTTTAACAGTTGTAAAACTTCTAAAAGAAAATGTTGACAACTATTTGTAGCTAAATTACTTTAGGCAGCTATATTTCTGTATAAGTAATGATTTAAAAAATTAATAGTAGGTCTGCATTATTATTGCTCTGGAATAAAGGGGTGGAAAATTTATTTAGGAGCTCAGAATCAGTATCATGTTTACAACTTTGTAGTAATATAGATCAAAATGTAGTGGTACAGGTCAAAATGTATTTCCAGTATACTAATATGGGCATGGTATCACTGGGTTATGAAAACATATTTACCACACAAAATTAAAATTGTCCATAGGGAGTGTTAGATCTTTTAAAAATTCCATTACATTTGTAAATAAGAGATATATTTCTAATATTTCTTTTAGGGGAAAATAAGCTCTTTTTTCCTTACATAAGGCAAACTTTTTTGTATGTTCTTTGAAACATTAAAATTTCAGGAATATGTATAATTTGCTTGTAAATGTAAATTATTAATTTTGTGATAGAGTGAAGTCTAGTTTCTTCAGGTATTTCTATTTAATATCCTGGAAATTAATATTGAAATGACTAAATTGGTTGTCCTTGAACTCATTGCATTACTACACTTCATCTCACTTCATCATTTAATTTGTATGGTTTCCAAATCTACGTGATTATCATCTATTAGTACCCTTGGTGACAGAGGGCAGGACACTGTTGTATCAGAGTTAATAAAGCAGAAACACAAGCCTAATTACTATGGGAGGTAAGCCATGCTGGCAAGATTTACCTTTCACATAAGGCCTATATGTGGTTAATACTTACAAATAAAGATGGATAGATGGGCATCTAGGTCTGTGTGTTTCTGTCCTATGTTGACATAATTCATTTTTGTATTACAATTTTTGATACTCTCCTTTTCTTCCATCTCCTTTATATCCCTGAATATATTACTGAAATCACTCTCAGGTGCTTTATGTTTGGTTTTGAAAACTTAGCTAGACATGGAAGCTTTCATCTGAGTTAAGTGATTATGCAAATATAGTGTAGACGCTCTCAGGCATTGCTTCCACCTCTGCAAATTTATATTAACAAGTGCATATTGTATATACTAATTTCATATTTATTCAAAATGGTCTGTGCATAGCAAACTGAAAACACTTGTCATGGTGGTATTAAATATAATGAGTACAGAATATTAAATATTATTTTGTATGGAATTTTATTTCAGTGGTCTGTATATATTTACATGCATGCATGTATACGTAGAGAAATCAGTGCCAAAAAAACTTATTTTGCTGCCGTTGTTATTATTCATCATGAAAATATAGTTTTGCCCACAGTTCTTAAAAATCAGAGTGATTTTAAAGATGAAATGACTTAACTATGATTCAAATCTCTACAAGTAATCCACATATTTTAAAGATACATAAATTTCACATTTGCAAATACAAGTATATTTAATTTGCTGGATGTTATATCCGTCTGGAAACTTTCAAGTCTTTGTCCAAGTGGTATTTATGGTAATTTTGTCCTGAAGTGATGCAGTCTTTATTCAATAAAAATAAATATGCACAAGTTATTGTGCTATGAGACGGAAAAATGTTAATGTAGTTTATACAAGACTTTATATAAAATGTTTTATTGATTGACTCTATGTCAATTTTAATTTAAGCTTTATGATTCAATCTGTGTCTATTTTTAATTTAAGTGGATTACATTCCGTAAAGATCCTTTTACTGTATTGACTTGGATGTACCATATTATTAGGTACTATGAGTTCAGCTTCTACAAATCTGTTAATACATAAAACCATAAGAAGCCTCTTATGTTCAAACCAGGTTAGAGTGAAGACATCAGATTAATATTTGATCATGTAGAAGTGCCCTTAATCAGATTTACTTATTTCTCAGAGTGTTTCTTCAATTATCATAATTGTTGTGCTAAATATGTTTGTCTTTATATCTGGCTTTGGGCATAATCTTCTCTCTTGAAACCCTCTCATTGTGGGACTTGGATTCCTGCACAAAACCCAATTAATATTAAGATGACAGTCCCTGATGAGTTCCCAAGGAGCCAGCAGCTGAGCAGACTCTGTAACGTTCTTAAGTACAGACTACTTGAATGATCAAGAGCATCTGAGGGAGACATACAATTCAATAATCCCTTTCTCAGGAAAGTCAAGAGTCCTGTGAGATAAGAGTGAAATCAAAGGAACACATCAGAAAGAAAATGACTGGTATAGTCTTGTAGTGTCTCTGTTAAAATGCAAAAGTTATGGATTTTTTTAGGGGTGATGGGAACCTTTTCTGTTTTATTGATTTCTTTTTATAGTTTGATGATTTCTCTAAGATTATCTTAAAAGCTTAAAGAAAAAAGAGACTTCATCAAAAGGTATTCTGTGTGACAGGAGCATACATACTTTTTGCTTCCATTATATTAATTAATACAGCACATTTCAGTGCTTCTTAGTTTTGAGGCTTAAACTTATGCAGTTTACATACGTGGTACATTTGTCACAGTTGTTTTTCCTGATGGTGACCTACGAATGATAAATAAGCTACATGTGACTTATTCTGTAAGATTTGTTCCTTGAAAAAACAGAATCGCAGAAAAGCAATTGTGTTTACTGGGTTTTGTATGCATCAAAATGGCAACAGCTGCCTTTTTATGGTTCCCTCTTCTATGATCTAATATCAACAACTGAATTTACTCTCTGATGATAGTGTGCTAACCTATTGATTTGTAATCAGAAATTGGTTTCCTGTCACTTTAAAAGGGAAGCACTAAGGGGCAGTAAAAACAAGCCTGTCTGTTCTGGATGAAGCTCTGGTTCAGGCTCCATGCTGTACGTTTTCTACATTTTCTTATTTTAAAGAGTTCATTACAGAAAAAAAACCAAAACAAACAAACAAACAAAAAAAACCCCACAACAACAAAAAAAAACAAAAAAACATACTTCAATTAATCAGAAAAGGCTTATTGCCTTTTATCTTATGATAATGTGCGGGGTTCATGTATTTGAATTGTTCTTGAAGTCTTTCTTATATCTGTAGTCATATCCATAATTAAGATTTTATTTTATTAATGGTTATATGGCCTAGGTTGATATTTCTAGAGGTTAAAAAACACAAACCAAACAAAAATCTCTGTGCTGGTGAGTGTTCTTTCACTACAGATTTAAATCTTTAACAGAGTTTCATTATCTGAAACTTCTTAGACAATAAGATAGTAAATGTTCCTAGGCGATCAAAAATGCTCTCCTATATCTTAGTGTTCCTGCATTGCCCCTTAAGTTTGTCTTGTGTATTTCACTGAATAGATTTATTCAAGTAGCTACGTAAAGATTTGTTTCAAAACCAATAGGACTGTAATGGAATGCAGCACAGGCACTTTCTAAATGCAGATTTTTAAGTCTTACTCATCCTGTTTTTAGTTTTTTGTATATTATTTTATTGTATATTATGGTAAACTTTGTAGCTGAGGACATTATCCTAAGAAAGTCTAATATTACATTAGAAGTATGACCTGCCAACATAAGCATTTTTGTTCATTTTCCCATGCCAAACAAGATTAAATTATGAAAGACATGAAATAGAATGTGCCGTCTAGTTATCTTCTGCCTAATTAATATTCAAAAGAATCAAGAGGAAAAAATGAATAACTAAATCATGCATACATATATGCCTTTTAAGCTTTATAGTAAAGGCAAAATAACCCTTTACTTGGTTAAAATCCAACTTAAGAGTCCACATACAAAGGTGACTGCTGTACAATGTTAGGCATATCTGTATTATATGGGCATGTTACTGCTCCACCAGAATCTCTCAATAGTAATTATTATGCCAAGCACCCTGTTGGCACAATTACACTAAAGCTCTAATTAGTAGCAGTAAGATTAGAACCCCTACATGTTAAATCTGTAGAAGCAGAGCTGAGTGAAGGATTTAAAACAGTTTCAAAACATTGTATTGTCTTTATTACAGTCTTTATATTTCAGTAAAGAAGGGTTTTCTCTAAAATGCACTTAAAATAATCTGGTTCTGTCACTAAAAATAGGAAAGATAAGGTAATTGCAGTCAAACCTCAGTACTCTGCTTCTATCTAGGTGCTTTATATCTCAAATGTCAAATCCAGTGAACTCTAGTGGAAGTTACATCCTTCGAAGCTTTTCCTTCGATGAATTGATGGGGTTTGGATGGATAAAGGCTTTTCCTGCTGCCTTCGGTTTCTTCTTAGTGACTGCTGAGTGTTCTGTGCTGGAAGTGTCTGGCACATGGCAAGTCTGATGTCACAACTTTACCGGTAGCTAAACATGATCCTTGTTAATTCACGCCTTTCTCAGTTTCACTCTCCGCTGTTTTTTCTGTAAAGTAGTGAAAACACCAAGTTCATTGTCCAGCTGTGGCTTTACAGACAGCACACAAACACTGGGCACTGCCAGTCTGAAGCTGCTCCCTTACAGGGGATGATCAGAAGCTAACAGAAATTATATCGAAGGATTGATTCCATTATTTGAGAAGTTGTGGTCTTGCCACCTGTCCAATATGAGGAGATTTTAGCAGATTTGAAATGACTGATGATGCATCATCATCTAGATTTGGTATCTACTAAATCTGCGTTTAAAATAGCTGCTTCTGTGTAACTCTGCATATACTGTAAGAGCTTTTTCCCCCTGATGTTGGATAATTAGATACAGTATATTTAAGTAAGGCATCAGATAATTCTTGGAATAAGCAGAGTTACGTGCCGAAAGCATTCCGCTTCTGTTTCTCACTATACTTTGTATTTGAGAGGGAGGAAGCCTGTATTTGCTGGATTCTCTGTTGTAGGAACAATTTCTTTAGCTGTGCTGAATTATAATAATGATTCCCCTCATCAAGTTATTTCTTCTTATTTATAGCATGTGCCAATTTCTCACTGAGAAAATGATTGTATGATTGCTTTGTCTTAATGTTTATTGATTGTATTGTGCCACTACCATTAATGAAGGAAGCTGGATGCAAAGCTAACTGAACCTGGTGAATATATTCCCACTGGCTCCAGTAAGATTTGAATTATGCCTAAGTAGAAACGGACTTTATTGAGCTCTCCTCAAGCTGTCCTAAGGGGACAGGACACCTTTTATGCTTCTTATCTAAGTTACTTTAGAGGTAAAGTTTTGAGAAAAATAGGAGGGAGGGACCCAGGAATTAATTTTATGAGGGATTTTGCACTTCACCATTTCACGTTTTAGGATACTGTTTACCACTGACTTGGTCTGACAAAAGAAGCACATGGTAATATTAGGAGCAAAGGGGTTGCCTACATTTAAAGGTTTCTTCTACTGTGTTTTTCCCCAGTAGAAGAGGGAGTGTCACATGGCAGTACTACTGTGTTTTCTCAGCCCAGGAAGAGACATTAAGGTATTTTTCTGTATAGCTTCAGGCTGGTTCAGTGATTTGTGCTGCTGCAAAGAGAAGCACAGAGTACAGTCTCCATTACATTGCACTAACTCCACTCAGCCAGCCTTGTATAATCAATCTAGTTAAATACCTTTCTTTATAAATGCCTGGATGTTGAGGGCACAGGTGAAAATCATCAGTGCTCCAAAGATATTGGGGTTTTATATGTATTATTCAGACTTAATTTATATACAGTCATTGTTATCTATAATACGTGGCAGATTCAAGAGCCTACTGTCTTAGTTTCAGTATTTACCCTATTTTTTAAATATATTTTTAGTTTCAACTTGAGGGAAGAAGGCTTGTAATGCAAAAGAAAAATTATTTATGAATAATAAAATAGCTATTGTTAAATAACATATTTCATGATTTTAATGAATTCAAAAATTGTTAAAGTTCATGTTTCTCCCATTGTTCATGCTATTAAATGCATATTAGCATGGTCATTTTTGTTTAATGGAAACAAATAACAGTTAATCTTATTGGGAGGTTAAGTGGGTTTACTCTGTAGAGGGCAAATCCCAGATGAATGTTTTCTTTTTTAAAGAATAGCTTTAGTCACTGACAGATGGTCTCTGTCTGAGTCTCCCTGTAGACAGATACAGTTTCTTTTTACACGTTTATGAAAGTTGTAGATACAGATATTCAGTAATATGCTGTTGTGTAGGACAAAGAGCAAGTCTGGTGGATTGATAGGATTAGATTTCAGAACAGTGACATATGGTTGGTTTACCCAAGTGGACAAAATTTGAAAGGAAAAAGAAGTATCTACAGTTACAGCTACTCACATAATGGAAGAATTTATATTTGGCCAATTGCCTCTTGCAAAAGACAGTATGGTAGCTTTTATTTAACTCTGCTTAGAGTTGGGTATATCATTATTAGGTTCTGATTGTGTGCATTTCTGGCTTTCAGATAACTCTGCAATCAAATTGCCATGTAATCTTAAGTGCAGAAAAGCAGTAATGCCTTAATTTAGAATATTGATAATTTGATCTCTGGCCCTAACCAATGAGATATCAATATCACTTACGTGTCTATTGCAGCTTTGTTTTATAAATACAAATAAGAACTTCCATAGCTCTGCATGATAAGCTTGCATTTTGCTTATCCCGTTTGCTATGTGTAAGGTTATAACATCGTTATAACCTTAATCAAATAACTATACAACATATTTAGTGGTAATTTGTCACAGTAAAATTATTCATGGGGTCTTGAGTAAGTTCAGTTATATTTATGTGTTATGCCATACCATGTTTTTTGGCAATGGGGTTTGCTAGATTTCATAGATTTACTGTGTCTGCTTTTTTTTATGACTGACAGAGCAATAACCAGATTGCAAGGATATTTATGTTGTTTGTGGCTTAGCAAGATAATTAAAGGATATAAATTAATCAAGTGCAATTAATTAGAAACTTTATGTTCACAGCAGTCCTTCTTTGCATGTATAATTTATATGTATTGATTTCCCAGCTTTCATTAGCCTATGAGATAACAGCAAAAACTGCATTAGAGAAGAAAATGTACAATTAGCGTGAGAGTGAACCCTGGCATAATTGATAGATCAGCACATGTTTGGGGCAAATATAAAGCTTTGTTAACTGTCATAAGCAGTTAGAATTGATAAGTGGTATTTCACTACATATCTCTCAGCTGATTAATGGTGTTTTTAAAGAGTCCTCTTAATGGGAAGCTGATAGGTTGGTTGAATTTACATTTTAATCAGAGTATTTATGATGGAGGCAGCCGTTAGAAATTTATTGGCACAGTGGTAAGGACCTTCCCTGAGGGATTTAGGGAAAGAGAAAGCATTTTAATATGGCTACTCACCTTCCCCTTCTTTGTGTGACCTGGTCAAGGCATAGGAAAGGCAAGCCTTTTGGCTATCAGCTAATAAGTGTTTTTAGGGGAAATTTCAGTTAATTAGTAAGGAGAAATAAGCATGAGAAGCTAGAGAATACTTGCAAACTTACTCGGGAAAGAGGAGCTCTATTAACAACAGTAGTCTGGAACAACTACTTGTGGATCCTTACTGGGTGAGGTGTTGTGTTTTAGTTATAGTTTTGTTTAAAAGACACATTGCTTTTATACCTGTAGGCCCTTCTACTGCAGAACTCTTGATCCAAGATAGTCTCTGATTATCTGCTGAACAGAGATTTAGAGTTGGTAGGTATGTGGGAATAGCCTGAGTCAATTTACAAGTGGGGTTTGTGCTTCATTGTTCAAGTGTCCTTTGTTAGAACAATTCTCTATATGTTGCTTAATAAAACCATATTTGTTACTTGTAGATACTTGCTTGAAACTAGAAGCTTTCATATGAAAATGGTCTTAAGTCATACTTTCTATTTGAGATTATATTCTCATTTATATATATATAGTGTCCTGCTTTAATAAAAATATCTAGGTAATGCAAATACTCTTATATTCCCAAGCTTCTGCCTAGCAAATAAGCAGTTTTTCTTGCCTAGGTAAACTAGTTGTTCAAATGGAGGAGAGCTAGGCCTAAAGTATCTTGCTTTACTGTTTTTATTGACATGTCTCAGAAGTTAATAGCCTAATACATCACTTTCTCTCTCGATGAATTCTATTTGATTTTCTTTCGTATACCTATTCCACAGAAAAAGCAATCGCTGGGTTTATTTTGAACGTAGTATTTTAAATAAATTTTTTTAGTTTAGGTATTTCAGTTTTCTCATTTTGTTTTACACTGCTAAATTGGAGTAGCTGATTAGTAATTCATAGAATATTAAATATTTGATATAAAAAAGGAAATTGCACCTACCTATGAAAAGAAATTAAGGGCCTCATGCTTAAAAATCCTATGTTATTTGTATGTCATTTTAGCCATATCAGATAAGAAACTTAGGCCTTATATAGACGCATTAGTTTTGTATTATAAATGTCTTAATTATTCAGAGTTCATTAGTTTCCTTTTTTTCACAACTCAAAATAAATGAAACTTGGATGAGTTTTGTTATTCAGTAGCAGCAGCTATGCAGCATCACCAAGTGACAGTTTTATAGACAGCATGGTAATGGCTTATTCCTTTAGAAAAAGGAGACAAAGTGATTATTATATCACTTATTATTTTAATGCAGAAATTAGGGTTTCCTACATTTGTAATTTAGATAGGTTGCCACCTTAATGCAAAGTTGTCTTTTGTATTGTGTCCTTACTTGTGCAATTTGCATTGTGCCTGTTGCTTTACACAGTATCTGTGGTTGGATTTGTTGGCATTTCGAAAGTGAGAACTATTGTTTCATCTGTCTGGTGGCCCCAGGGAAGAAGAGTATCAAGTACTGTCTGCAATACAATTCCCTTTTTTATTTATAGCTACCAGAAAAAGCTGGGACAAATATACTGTGATATAATTTAGAATTAACAATGCTTCTGAATTAAAGCAACTTGATTGTAATACTGCTGGTTTCTTTCTCCACAATCAGGAAAATGAATGATAGAGATCTAAGCAGTACATGTGTACCTATGCTTGATCTCATTGAACTGGAGGGATTTCTTCTACTGGAACAATCACCTTGCCCTGACCTCTTTGCAATTTCTCTGGTACATCCCATGACTTTATGCCCGTTAGTGACTGTGCCTGCTCAGATTTTGGAATAATGTCCTTTTTTTTTACGTTCTTACCACTTGCCAGTTGAGAATCTGAGCAGCTGCCTTGCCTTCCCTTGGCAGAGAAGGCCCTGCTGGAGCCACTCAGTGGCCCAAGAAAGGTTTTCTCTGGAAAACCCCATACTGGAGACTTGTTTCCCTTATTTCCTCTTTTGCATGTGACATTCCTGCACCAGATTATATACCTTGAGTGTATAATTGCATGCTTTACTGGCAACTCACTTCCACATGAACCAGGTCTATCTGTAAAAGTTACAATGGTAGCTAAAAAAACTATCTAAATTTTTTTATATATCATTTTAAACTGAATGAAGTAGAACAAAAATACTTTGATATTTTAAACAGAATAAAAGTTTCCTTGATTTTCAGTTTGTTTGGAAGGTCAGATGTAGTACAAGTGTTTGTTGCATAGCAGGTGTGTTGGATAGATACATAGTGATGTAATTTTCTTTGCTATGCTATACTTAGTGTCATCTTGAGAATAAAAATGAAAAAAAAAAACATTCTAAGATTTTTGTGCTGAACTGAGATGGCATCTTTTGAAAAGGTTTGACTGTTTAGTTTTCCAGTTAGATATGTATCTGTTTTATCTAAAATGTTAGGTATACTATGAGTGGACGACTCCAGATTATCTGTTGACAGATGCTATGTTGTTAGTAATTTAGTAAGTAAATAATAAGTACTAACTTTTATAAGTCAGGGTGGAGATAATAGCTTTGTCTGAACAAAACAGAGAAAATGTCCATTAGTCCCACTCTGTTGCACGTGTGCTTTAGCATTTTTAACTGAAAAATCAGGCACTTTTACTTTATAATGGTCAAGTTCTCTCTGGTTTAATGCTAAGAACTCTCTGGGAGTGAAATGTGACAGCATTCCAATAGAAAAGATGAAGTGGCATCGGTGTGATAAGGATGTGGTATGTAAGATGTTGATGTGAATGTATTAAATTAGTTTATATGCACCAGGAGAAGAGCTACTTGAGCAAGGTTACTGCCTACTAACCACTATAAATTCTCCAGTGAATGGGAGCATGCCCAGGATTTTACATGTGATTTTTTTTGTTGTTGGATCACTTAACAGCAGCTTTATTCAGAGCCTTGTACTGTAAAAGCAGTTTGAGGGTGATGCACTGGGCAATTCATGACATGGGGGATATTTCAAACAGTACCTAAAGAAATCTCTATTTGAATGTGATGGGATTATGGATGCTGGTTGTTTTCTTTACACAGATCAAAATTAGCTAAAATCTGTTCTCCTATGCAGTAAATGCAATTTCTGAGAGGAAGGGCATCGAGTGTTCTGTGGGAATTTCTGTGTAGAATATGCTTCTGCTGTCTTCCCTGAAAAGAAACACTTTTTATGCAGAATTGATAGCAGAGTTTAATGGATTACATAGATGTTGGCTTCCTCAGTTTTTATCTAAAGTCTATGTACTTTTGTTTTAGAAAAATAATGAAAGTATTCTTCTGATCAAGCTGCTTCTGCAACTTTTATTTTTATGTTAGCTGGTTTAAATTTGCAGGTTAATGGGAGTAATGAGGGTAGAACAACTCCATTTCACAGGAAAATAGGCCATTTATTCTGAAAGGAAGAGAGAGACTCTGTTCTAAATACCTAATGGTTTTTTGTAGTATAGAATACGGTGACAAAAAATCTAATTGGTCTGATTGATGGAGCCAAACTTTGAGGTTCTGGAGGAGAAAGAAAAGGAATCGCAAGAAGAAACCTCAAACCACACATGCAAAAATGGGCTTACATGTAATGGAAATGGATGTGGTATTTCAGGAAAACAGAAAAATTGGGACATCCACTTAAAAATATAAAGTCATAATTGCTGACAGATTTTTGTAAACTATCCTCTTCTAATGCTGGTTACCTCTATAGATCTTGGTGAGCGTTCTGGCAGTGGGCTCATGCTTTAATTTCTTCATACTAGGCTCTCACTTTATTACCATTTGACCATCTTCTCCACACGTGAGAGTTTTGTTTGAAAATTTTAAAATGAATTACAGAGCTTTTTTATTCTTCCAAATTCCTAGAAGTTTGGATGTGTGGCAATAAAATGCATTGTCGTGAGGCAAAATAGCATTTTCCATGTATACATATCTTAGGTTTGTCCCTTTGTGGTTAGTTCTGACTCATAATGGAAAGTAAGTAGTGAAGAGCACTTATTTGAAATACTTAAGTGTGAACTTAATCCCATTAAGTTAGTTCTGTAATTCGCCAGGGTGCCTGTGTGTGCTTCAGTATGTGAGTATTACTTGAATGTGTGGGAGGAGATTATGAAACTTTTGGCTTCAATTGCAGCGTTGGAGTCCAAGGGTTGACTGCTTTATACAAAATAGTAATGTTTTTAAAATATTGTTAGGTATTCTGCAATTTAAGACTGTGTGTTTTGCCCTTTAATGTGCATATCATTGTTTCAATTTTTTATAGACTATGTTGAACATGATTGCAGGAGAAGAGAATATCAGTATCTGTGCAGATGGTGAATTTATATTTTCAGGAAATAGCCGCAAAATGCTGGGCTAGCCTTAAAATAGATGATAATTACATCTAAATTTCTTTTTTGCTATGGTCATTCCTATTTAATAAGAAGGGAATTTTTATTTAGTAACAGCTTTATCTGGCTTCCTTTATTATGTTTCCATCTATTTCTGGTCCTGGATTGCACCTGCTCAGTAGTTATCTAATCTTTCTTAGAAGTTTACACTCTCAAGTAAAGGCTTTGAAGTTTACACTGATTAGTGTTTTATGGCATAGGAGATAGGTATAAGTTCCTTCTTTTACAGTGTTAAAGCTATTATGCACCTGGTAAAAAAGATAGACATTAAAGTGCAGATGACAAACCTTTAAAATATTTAGTAGATTAAAGTACTGAATTACTCCCTACTTCTTGTTCAAGGTCCTTCATTTTATAAAAAATTCTGTCAGTTTGTGTTTTCAAGACGAGGGTCTTTCATGTGTGGCTGTACACTGGCAGACATCAGACCTTTTGCAAAAAGGTAGTAGACAGTTACAGAAATCCATTTTTTAACTAGAATGGTATTGAAATATTGCTGATTCTAGTACTCTACAGCAGCATTGCATTTTCTTGAAAATGTACACGAGCATTTTTCATCCAGGTACTCGGGGGTTTTTTTGTTTGCAGAAGCACTGTATTTAACATCCTTGGAAGGTGGATCTTGTGTAAGTGTGAATATAAAAAGTCTCTGTGAGGGAGATGCTGTTTAAGCAGCTGTTTGCATGCCTATGGACGGAGAAAATATCCTATAGATCATCTGAAAAAAAAAACCCTGATTTTTCCTACTATTTAAAGTCATATATACATATGTATTTATGTGACCAAACTCCTTACTAGTACCAAATCTGTATATTTTTTTTACCACTGGCTGGTAAAAAGTTAAATAATCACATTTTTCTCCAAAATATCCTAAAAGGAAAAGAGGCTGAGGAAAGCAGTCCCTGTGGTGTGAAATAAGAAATATTTTAGTCCGAGATTTGCCCTAGCTATGGGAATTCTGAAATGGTTCTGGTGCTCTCTTGGGTTCATTAGTGAAGATGCCCTTAAATTCAAATGCAGTTTTGCTCTTCCTGAATGGAGTCTGAATGCAAGGCCATGAATTACTGTGGCCTTGATTCTGGGCTGGTGCAGGCAAGTGCACAGACACCTGCTGTCCTCTGTACTTTAGTTTTCCCTGGTTTTCACCTAGGACTATAAGGGATGTTGCTGTTTTCGAATCTCATGTGCTTTCTTTTAAAAAATGGCCTTCCATTGCAGCGTTTGAGCTGTTGTGGAAACAATAAGTAATATCAATGTGCCTGCTGGAATAAGCAGAGCATGATTCTTTGAAACATTTGAATAGCGTTAGCTTACACAAACTAGAAACTGAAGTGGAATTGTTGACTGTTTCCTCTTAATCCTGAGATACATTTCATTGTTGAAGGTATTGCTTGATGGTATTACTATGAATATTTTTTGGTAAAACCATAGGAAAAATGTATTATGAGATAAGCAAAACCACAAAATGATAGATAGCAACTGGATAGCTACTTTAGATAACTACTAAACGCCAGTAAAATATTATTGTATTTTACTAGCACATTGTATATGCTAGCTCATTAAGTAATGGGTTTTCTCTTGGGATAGAACCCCTTTCCCTAAATATTGGCAAATGGGGAGACAAACATACTGTGAAAAAGAATGGACTGGAGAAACTTGGCTTAGAGTTTAGGGGTGGGGTCATTTTGGTGTTGTTTGGGGTTGATTTTTTTATATATGGCTGATAGTGTTGTGTGGAGAGTGCAGAGAGGTGCACTCGTGTGTGCTCAGAAAGGCTGCAATTTGATCTAATCAGGGCTTGGCCTAAGAACGTAATAAATTGTCAATGCAGGATTTTGCATTCATTTACACTAATATAGAGTGTCTCATTTCTGAGAAGTAAATCACACTGGCTTTAGTACTTTATTTTCCATCTTGAATGTAAGTAAACTGCAGGATCAACTGGGAGGTTGAATCAATCTGCTATTTATTACCCCGAAATGTGACACCCTATTTTAAGTGCCTTATTCCCTTATGATTTAGACAGAGTAGTGCATTACGTTTAAACAGTATAGAAACCAGTTTTACTCTTAGTGGATTTTTCACTTGAGAGGTGATGGATTTACATTTGTAAAGAACTTTCTGTGCATCATTATGTTATTACATAAAATAGAGTTTCAAACAGACTGAAATGGAGAGAACAAGGAAAGTAATTCAGCTTTTCCTCTCTAACAACTGTTAACAAATCTGCAGGTTATTTCCATAATATTATATTCAAATCAAATACTAGAATAGTATGTTATTGATCAGGGTTGTTTGTTTGTTTTTGTTGTTGTTTTGTGTTTTTTTTGTCTAGAACAGTTTAACATTTCTTAATTATTTTCCAAGGAAACTATGATTTCTTGCAGAGCACAGGGTATTTCGGACACTTTCCCCAAATGGGTTACTTTGGTTTAATGCAACTTTTCTCCACCAGTTTATGGAAGTGAAAGGACGCTTTGGGTTTTAGTATTGGTTGTTTTGTTTGGCTTTGTATTTCTTTTTGTTTTGTTTTACGTTTTTTTCCCTCATGGAGGTCATGGAATGAGAATTAAAAGCTAGCTCTTCTTCCAATATTGTATTCTGGGGCCATACACCATTGTGATCTCTAATAACATTAACTTACTGAGTTTTTCATCATATCCTTAAACAGAATTTTCATATATTTATCTGCTTTTTAAGGAATTAATTGGAAACATACAGGTACCTTAGCACTTTAAAAACCCTATAGATTCAGTTGAATAAAAAGGCAGCACCCATAATACTGGCTGTCTGAATAATTTTGACTTCTTTGTCACATTGCATATGTGACACTTAGTTGGGATAAAAGTCTCTCTGATTATTTTTATACCTCTGCTCTGCTTTTTCTACTAGAAAGTTAAATTCTACTAATTTAACTTCCATCAAGTTGTTTAAAAAAATCAATGTTATAGTTTTGAAAATATTAAACTGATTAAATTAAAGGAAGGTTTTCCCATGCAAATGAAAAAGCAACCTATTTTCTGAAGCTAAGCCTTTGGACCCCAAATCAGAAAAACAATTGAACAGGTACATTTTTTATTTTAGCATGTTAGTATGAACATTGAGCAAAATTTTGTCAAGTCACAGTGACTTTCTTTGCTATGAACTGCTTAAATTGAAAGCATATAAAAGCACCCAATTCTTGTAAACAGAGTTATTTTGCTTGCACTGGTTGCAGCTGTGATCTTTGACAACCTCTGTGTTCTAGCAAGTAAATCTTGGATTTGGAGCAGAGAATTTGATGTACGGAGGAAGTCTACCCACTCTACCAACATCTCTCATGTATTTAGCACTCAAGAAATACCTGCTATATGGGAGTAGTGGCAAAGGGCTAACTATTTTATTCCACAAATGAACACAGCTGATAAAAATTTTAGAATAGAAGTCGAATGAATAGATAAACTATATTCAGACACATGGAATTGTAAAGATATCTTGAATCATTACCTGGTACTTGAAACAGTTTGCTTTGACCAGCTTTTTTCCCC
Organism: Sitta carolinensis; assembly: GCA_032173965.1. Taxonomy (NCBI): domain Eukaryota; kingdom Metazoa; phylum Chordata; class Aves; order Passeriformes; family Sittidae; genus Sitta; species Sitta carolinensis. The sequence goes on along the minus strand of CM063292.1, from coordinate 17,040,030 downwards.
TTCCTGTTTTATTACAGGCATACTGTATGCTCAGTAGTAAAGAGGGGAAAGCATATGGCCTCCTGTTTGAACTTCTGTAATTAATCCTTCCAAATACTATTTCCTTGGAAAGTTATTTTTAATTTTATTACAGTCTGTTCTTGTATTCTCCCACACAATCACTTGGGCAACATTTGTATCGATGAAAACGACATAAAGCAGCTCTTAACTAAAAGGAGACTGCTGTTTTACACAACATGTAAATGATTAAGTGATAGATTTTTATTACTGTTTGTGTGTAGAGTGCACTACAACATTTGAGCATTAACTCTCCCTCCATCCCGCCCCAAATCTGTGCAGTCCTACAGAGTGTGTTTAAGATCTTTTTGCTGTTTAAAAATCATATGGCTTATTTTTCAGAAAGCTTTTTAAAGCACCAGTTATTCCCTTAGAGATAAATTGCTATTTCTGTATATGTTCTGTGGATTCTTGCAGTCATGCAAAATAAAATTCTGCACTGTGGAATTGCTTAAAAAGAAGCTAAAGGTTATAGCTGTAAGTGATGAAAAAAATACTGAGAAATAAAAGATGATTGGGTTGGTCCCATCCCAGTCAGTATCTTGTATAAGAAAAGGGAAAAAAGAAAAAAAAAAGTCTGTGCATTCCTAAGAATTCCTTTGTTGTTCATAGAGAATTAGAGATTTGTGCACTGAGCATGGCTACTGGATGCTGCAACCCTGTAAGACAATGTAGAGGAAGGAGCATTGCAAATGAAAAGTGTATGATGTTGAAGAGCTGTAAGGATTATATTTCTGAATACCTTAAAATCTTTTCCAGAAGTCTATGCAAAGCAACTGAATTGAATTGCATGATTATTTTTACATTACAGAGAATGTATTAAATGATCTGTATTACAGTTACCTATAAAGAATTGAAAGGTGACAAATGTTTTATTGATATTTTCTGAGGTTGTGTGGAAATGTAGGTTGAGCGAAAATCTTCCTTGATTTAGTCTTGAAATGAACTAGAGTTATTCTAAATTTCATGCTTTTAGATAGCTTATAGTGAAATCCACCCTTTTAAGATATTTCCCAGAATGTTCCTTTTGTCTCTTCCCCTCTTCATCCATATCAATTTTTCATCAGATTTAGTGAGGGAGCTTTGTACAGCTATATTAGCCTGAATGCTGTTGATTTTAAAGGTTGTAATTGGGAGCATAATTTCACTTAAGAGGTCTACTGGCAAGAAATAAAACTGACTAGAAAGAGTGGACATAAAATGTGGTTTTATTCAAATAAACTAAAGGGTGAAAGCAACATGTAACAGATATCTCTTTGCAACTTAATTCCTATTCAAGGATCACAGTAAGTTCACATTTCCAGGATTGTGTTCAAGGTCTGCTTGTTAGGAATGTTCACTTGTTGGTTTTGTTCCTTAGAACTGAAATTGCTGAATTATACCAGAGAGGACAACACAGGCTTGATTTACATAGGCATGGTCCTCATTAATTCAGGTGGAGTATTAGGTCAGCAGCTCTGCAAAACCTATATCGGGTAGTGCCATGTCTGCACGTTCAGTTCCTGTTTTTCTTCAAAGATATGCTTTTCAATTCTGTCACATATAAACATTGGGTTTAAATGGAGCACTTCTTTAAGGCTAAATGAAGTCATGCTTCCGCTGAATAGCAACACTTTTTCTTAGCCTACATATATGAATTATACATGTGAAATAAAGATGTCTAAATGTCATCTTTTAACTCAGGTGCTTAAATAATATTAGTTATCATGACTAGTTCATATATTTTTAAGTAAAATTAATTGGATTGCATAATAGTTTTAGGAAACTATTATAACTGCTTTTGGTTTCTTATAAAATATGCATGTGAACAAACAAAGAAATTTATGGTTATTAGTAATGGAGAAATTATACTTGTAGCTCTACTCTAGTTTTTTCAAAAGATTGTGCTATCCTTGCAGAAGTCTATTACAACTGTGTTGCACTTGCTGTAAGGTTTTTACCTTACAGCATTTCAAAGCAGGATTCCATTTATTTAGGATCCACAGACCATCCTCACTGAGAGCCTTAGCTTTTAATGCCATTCATGTCAAAACACATGATTGTCATCCTTCATATTCTAACCAGAAGAAGATATCAGGCTTGCTTCCTGAACTGGGGGACAATAGTAAGGCTTTGTTAATGTTCTAAACTGTTGAAAAATTTCTCATTTTCATTCTGTTTTATTAACATTATATTAAAGTGGGATTCATTACATCTCAAAGTGCTGTAGATTTATGGTAAGTTTGGTGGTCAAACAGCAAGCTAGAGCTTAACACCCCAACTGAAGTGATCTGAAGGGCACAGTGCAGAAATGAACTGGATCTTATGAATTATCACCTATGTGATGCCTTAGCCATATGAAACTTTGTTATTTCTCTGCACTATAAGTGGGAATGTCAAACTTTTAGAGAATGTGAGGTGTAACTGAGGACTTAATTACTGTGGTGTTGGTGTAGATTCTTAAAAAAAACACAAGAGGCAGATAAATTTGCAGAGAAAAAAACTCCCTCATCAAGGAGTGCTGATGGAATAAAGTTGATTTTGAAGGCTATTGGAGATAGAAAAATTTTCTGCTTTCCAAGGGGTGATCCCCATTTTCTGCTGGTTACTGTTGCAGAAAGGATCAGTCATTTGGGGGGAGGGGGTCAGTTTCTATGTAGTACTTGATTTGTTTGAATGGAAACACAAATAAAACCTGCATGCTTTAGCTTATTTTTCATCAGGGCTTTTGAGTTACTTTTGTTTCACTGAAAGATAAGCAGGTATGTAGAGAAAAGTAGAAAAATGTTTCTTAGCATAAGGAACTCTCTGTGTTTGAACTGCAAATGGGTAAATATTCCTCAACTCTGCAGCCTGACCTCAAAACTGTAGTTTAATAACTAACTGTAGCTTTAGTAGATTCTGTCACAGTGATCTCTCTGGTCTATGTCACAGAAACAAGTCTAGTGTTTCTTTAGTGTCTGTCCTTCAGGATACCTTTGTCACTGCTCTCCATGACACTTCTGTTTCTCAGGTTTTTTTTTTTCTTTTCTCTTGTGCTTGGGTTCAGTTTAACTTCCACCTAATTTTTGCACTACAAGAATAAGAAATACTCTTCATACGTTGGCTAACTTTTTGACATGCAATTTGCTACAGAAATTATATCAAGGGAAATAGGTCTTTAGATTCTAAAGACGCACTAAGAAACTCTGTGCCCCATTTCTAGTGTTCAGCAAGATTTTGTCTGACAGAGGATTAGAAAGAAACACTGCGTAACTTTTCACGTATTCGTGTTTTGCTTGTGCTGTCTCAAGTTGAATCTGCCTGCAAAATAGATGATGGATCTGGCTCTAGTTGCAACCAGTGGGAGGCTTTACCTTTAGAAGGTAACATAACATTCCATTTTAATGCCATCATGCAAATCTTTTTTTGTGCTGCTTTCTTATGAAGTATGGTTTGTGTAGAATTTATGAAAGAATCAATTAAGTAGGGGGTTCCTGTGAATCAGGTTTATATTTAAGGTTATGCAGATTTACTGGAGTAGCACTGTAATTGAACACTCCCACCTCTAAGACCTTAATTTATAGATGTTTTCTAAGATGTTTTCTTCTTTAGAAGTCCTTTCTCATTTATTTCTGCTAGTAAAGTGTGTTTTTCTTGTTATAAACTAGAATGAGTTAAACACTGAGTTCACCTGACTCTTGCAACCAGAGAATGTTGCAGGATGACACTTCTTTACCCTCTTAATATTGATTCTTTAATATGCTTAGGTTAAAGAGAACTGATTATAGAAAGCTGTGGGTGCTCATTGGTGAGATATTTTAGTAGTAAAACAGCTTCAGGGTCTGGTAAGCTAACAACCTTACAGGAGATAAGGCATAAGTATATATTGAATTCAAAAATGTAATCCTGATAAAACCTTGCTGGAGACACAGTATTGAGACCGTGTGTGGGGCAGTTGCTTTGTTTTTAAAATACTTCCCCTGCCCACCCAGTACAGTTCATGTTCTCCTGTTTTGGAAGACTGCTCTCTGTAAATTGTGACTTGTAGTATGCCCAAGATGAGCTGTCAACTGTATGATGTAGAAACTTGTTGCCATTCAGGAAATAGTGCACAACTGCTTCAATAAAAGTGACCGTCATTGTTTGAAGAACACGATATATTTCTTAATTTATTCTAAAATGTGTAGTTATAATTTGTAGCTCTAGTCTTCAGTGCAGTTGGAAGATTTGCATTATGGAGTAATATATTCCAGTTAAAATAAGATTTGCTCATAAATGATTCATTTGGTAGTTATTAAATCACGTTCTGACTCTCACCTGCCATAAGGAGTTTATCAGAGTGCTTTAATGGCATGGCAAACAGCTGGCTGTCTATTAGCCCTTAAAAGCTGGAAAGCCACTGGCCAGTTTACTATGTTAGATTTGTTCTTTGCAGGGAGTTATTTTACAAGCTGGATGGTGTTGGAAGGCATTTTGGGTTTAGTTTATGAATACTTTATTTCTGTGGTGAAGAAAGCATAAACGAGGTTTGCATACCAGGAAAAGTTTAATTACCACCTAACTAGATGAAGTGGCAGTTAGGTGGCCAAAAGACACTTCAGAATTAATGTGCCAACAGGAGATTCCAAATAGACTGAACAAAACAGGTGCCTGATGCAGTTGAAATAGTTCTTAGATAATGCAGATTTTCAAGTGCTAGAGAAATACAGACATTTATATTTGCATTTCTGAGACTATTCTTCAATGCTACCCTAAACTGAAAGTCTTCCAAAACAAAAGGAGTGCTACATATGACTAACCCTTTACTTCACTTCCTTGATTTAATTTTTTAGTATCAGAAAGAATCAGAATTCATTCCTTCTTCTTTCTGTCCCTGTGTACAGATACTGTGCTTCATTCCATTCCGGAATTATTTTTTTTTTTTTTTTTTTTTTTTTTTTTTTTTTTTTTTTTTTTTTTTTTTTGTGCTCAGACAAGTTGTGGCTCTTTTTTGTCATTTGCCTCCTGAGCTCACACATTTACTCTGTTATATTCTTGAGGGGAACGTGAGCTGAGTTCCTTAATACTGTTTATATAAGCATGCAGTGAAAACTACATACCTGCATGCCAAGGGTGTGGTTTTTAATTATCTGCTGGATATAAATAGCATGAATACAGTAAACAATTTGAGATAGATTATGAGATACTATCTTTTTAATCATGATCCTTGCCAGATGTAATCCTTAGATAAGATTCACACTTCCGTGACTTCACCACTGATAAGATAATAAGGCGAATTACACTCAAAGGGCCTCCCAATGTCACTTAAATCAGTCACTTGTTTTTAGCATAAGCTCTGTGGAAACAGAAGCAGAAGGACTCTTACATAAGACTCATTGCTAAACATGGTATTTAGTTATACATGAGACACACTCAGGGAAAATCTCAGGTGACAAAGGAAGATGCTTCAGAGCATTAATCCCAATATAGTAACTTGCCATATACTGACAAATATATCCAAGCTTAAGTAATTAAATCTTTTTTTGAAGACACACTATGATAAGGAGTTAGTGTCCTGAGCAGATTAAATTTCTTTTTCCTCTCACATTCTGCAGTTCAGCAGTGATCAGTCTTCCTTTCCCTCTTCTGCTGCCTTTTTTTTTTTTTTTTTTGTTTTTTTTTTTTTGTTTTTTTTTTTTTTTGTTTTCTTTACTTTTAAGACCTCTGGAGTTTGCCTGAACACTTAGAGTGGCCTGTGTATAAAAAAACCAGACACTATGTTCTCTGGTCTCTTAAATGCAAATTTATGACCTCTCATTATTTGTGTGCCACATTATCTTCATTATTTAATCTTGTTATCTTGTTTTCCTTTTACTATATCCAGCTTGTTCAGATTGACAGTCTAAATGTACCTTTATTTAAAACAATCATGTCCTGCACCTTATATCCAAAATCTTTAAATCAAAGAAATTATCACTGAAATTGTTGAATGTCTCTCTTATCAGTGGATATACTTGCATCAATATTTACATTGAAAATATTACTGAGAGTAGTTTAACACCCTGGAACTTGTTTCATTCCACCTAATTCATTTTGGTTTACTCTTGAATAAGTCAAAAGATGGAGCCCAGATCAGTGTCAGTGTTGCTCTGATGTGTTGTGTCTGTCTGTGTTCATGCATTTTATACAGGACACACTTTCATTTGAGCCAAGCACCCTCTGGAAAATTCTGTTTGTGTTAACTGTCCGAGAAGGAGAGGGAGCTATCAGGCTGTGGGGTATTTTTCCCCTGCTTCTCTGTAGGGGCATCTTCTCTTCTGCCTGAAAAAGTAGTTTCTTCTATTTTTAAGATGTGCTTAAGTGTGAAACTCTGTAACTGATCACGTATTCACGTTTGTTTGGTGTGGTGTTCCTTGCTTCTGCAGCCTGCTTGAGGCAGGTGAAGGAATATCGATGGGCAGCAATTCTGTAGTGCTAAAAGAAATTTGATTTTTAACATAGTCACAGATATCTGTATGGTGAAATAGTCAAGAGTTAAAATGACATTCCTGTTTTCAAGATTTGTGAAATGATTGCTGGAAGCACTGGTGTTTAAATATTCGTAAATGTGTTCTTTTCTCAGACTTTGCAAATAAATGGGAAATGACAACGTTTTAGGAGCAACCTCCACTTAACCTGCAAGATGAAATGTAAGTTTAATGAAGAGCTGTAAATGAAGGAGCATTTTCCCTTTTCAGTGGTGTAACACATCCTCCCAGTTGCACCTGCTTAAATTACTTCTTTTCAAGGTGGGTACCAGGTGGAGTGGAGTACAGTCTAAACTGGGGAGGAAGGACAGAGGGCTAAAGTTACAAAATGTGTCTAAGAGGATTTTTATGAGGGTGCAGGACATGGTTCATAATGGCCTCAGGCTCTTGTTATTTCTGCAGATGAGTAAATGTTAAAAGAATCATGTGATACAAGTAACACAGCATTTGTTATTTCCAACTGTTTGATTACATTAGCTCTAGACAAACTAAAGTAGGAAAAAAACAGCTTTAATTTGTACATTCAAGATCACACTTCTTCCAGACCTTGACTATGTGATGGTCATCATTATTCGCAAATGGCCATACCTAATACAACGAATTAAATTCTTCCACTTGTGTTTGAGGATTTTATGTCAAAATTGCAATTCTAGCTCATTGTTTCTGTAGCTTTCTGAGAATAAGACCAGCTTCAGGAGACTGTGGAGTCTTCCTTGCTGGAGATAGCCAAAATCAGGCTGGACATGGTCCTGGACTACCAGCTCTGCCTGGTCTTGCTTGAGTCAGGGCAGCTAAACCATATGACTTCCAGAGGTCCCTTCCCAACTCAGCCATTGTGTGATCCTGCCATTTACCCTGAGAGTCAGTCAGATGGACCAGAGTGTAGCCATCTGTACATGGGTACAAGCTGTTTACAGTATAGGTGGATCATTTTTGGGCGTGGGGAGGGAGATGTGTTCAGAGTCCTAAAGAAGCAAATAAAAGGCAGTACTGCAGCAGAACCCCGACACAACTGAGTGCTCTGATGCTATGAGGGGTTTCACTTCCTGAGAAGGTGGTTAAAATATCACAGACCAAGCCACTGATCTTCTTCAAGATGGAATTACATGATTAGAGCTGTTACAGGTAAAGATCAAAAATGGACCCTGTTGTAGATCTCCACTGGATGCACGAGATGTTTTTTCTTTAGGTTTAAAAGTATGGAAGCTAGTTCATAAAACAAGAATTCAATCCAAGCTAGAAGCAATGTATTGGTATGTTTAGAAGCAGGACTATAGACAGGACCTATCTTGAAAACAAGACCACAACAGTTCTGATATATCTAATGGTATTTTCAAATGCCTTTTTTTTTTTTTTTTTTCCTTTCTGCCCCTAAATAAGATCTCGTGTGTCCTAACAATTTGCCAGTGTATACTCAGACAACAGATTTCATCCAAAATAATAGGTAGCACAAATAATTTCTCAATTTAAAGCAAGTACATTACTAGTGTGGAATAGAGAAATAAGGTGTCTAATTTAATTAATATGGGCATTGTGTCAATAACACTGCCATTGTGATTAATGAAGATTAATTTCCTTCAGAATGAATGTTCTATGTAAAAGCCTCGTCTTTTGTCAAAAATGAAAAATATCAATGAATTCAGATTTAGTAGATTAATACACAGTTTAGGTACATAAAAGTGTAAATTACTATTTTTTATTTGTGTTTTTCTGCTTGGTTTAGGTTGTAGCTTTAAATGCACTTCTGCACAGCCTGCTGTGGTTCTAGGTAAGCAAGAGGGAATCAAACTACTACTCAAATTATGCCATTGCAATGGAGGGAAATGACTGATGAAAGGGGAAGGATGTTGGCTTCATTGCCAACAAAAATGTATGCTCCTTGTCAGAAAACTCTGCTTGCTTTTGGGAAGGCAGCCAACAGTGAGTTCCTTTAGCAAAATGAGCTATTCTACCAATATGGAGTGATTTCAAAGTGGAAATGGAAATAAGTTGTTTGCACCAGTGTACCTATGAAGGTATTTGAGCAAATTTTCATATGAAATACATTTGTGTCAAATAAAAAGTAGCAAATTTTTATAAAGAATGTAATAAACGTTTTCATTTTTATTTTTAATTTATCCTTGTAGTTTCTCATATAATATGTTAAGATGTCTTATAAAGTTTTTGAGTCATTTGTATTAACCATTAATTAAGAAAACCCAAAGGATAATTAGATTAAGTAGAAAATATTCAACATTTGTTGTATATATTTATAATCCCTTTTATAAACATTTTCAGGTTTTTTAGAAAGGGCAGTCACTCTACCCAATTCGGTACTTCAGGGGTGCTCTTTAATTTATCTTTTATAACTAATAAGTGGAAGGTTATGTCTGATAGGGTGACCCACTTCCTAGTCTAGCACAACAGTACTCTATAGAATTTCACAATAAAAATCAGTCAATGTATTGCTGAGTTTGACGTGCTGCATTAAAGAAATCATAAACAAGTTAAGAAGCTTAAAGATTTAGAACCTGTATTGTGAAATCCTTGGTTTTCCCTGTAAGATTTCTTAATCAAATATGAAGCTGCTATCTGCATTTAATAAGATTTAAATTGTCTCTGCTGAAGAGCCAGGAAGGAAAAACAACTTGGGTACCAATTTAAATATCCTGGGTTTGCAAAAGGTCATAAAGCAGTACCTGTTCTTCCCACTAGTTTGAGGAAGTACAAGCAATTATCCTTATGTGAATCCTTATATGTCTTAATGTTCTGCTTAAGTATATTATTAAATTCATTGATCCTCTTAGTGAATCAATAATCTGGATAATCATTTCAAATTTAATCTTTCATGTCATAAAGAGATGTCTAGGCTTTCCAGGTAATATCAGTATACAAGTTTTTCCTTGAAAACCTGAAAAGGGAGATTGATGTTGATCTTGTATAACCAAAGGATTATTTGGAATAAAAAAAAAAAATCACCTTGGAAAGTAAGTAGGACTTACTGCTGGGTATTTGTAGGCTTTTTTCCTTTTCCCTTACCTCTCTACTTACCATTCAGGAAAGACTTTTCCACTTAAAATACAAAGAAAATGGTCAACAAAAACTAAATCCATGCTCTACTATTCACTACCACATGCATTTTTAGTTATGGAGATGAAATGAAAAATTACTTATCTTTTTGTAAGTGTTGCCTTTTTTTGCATTAACTTTGAAAGGTACAAGTAGGATTTTTTTATTTTAAATATTGACATTCAATGGATGAAATTATTTCTACCTAAAATATTCTATGTTTGTATCTTTAACTGAAAGAACTATCTGGAATTTGCTTCCTATATCTTCTAGCCTGCTGATTGCTTGGGTTGAATAAATTCATTAATTAAAAATAATAAGAGATGACATATTATTCATAGCAATTTCTGTTGCAGTTCTATGACAGCAGAAATTATAAATGTTTGAAAATTGCTGGGGGAAAAATCTAACAAGGATTATAATATGATAAATTCTCTTGTCTTAGTTAATATAGTATATATTAGGTACACATACATGGATTAAATTGCTTTGTATGAATTCATGTCTCTGTGGTATTGGAAAACCTAGGCTTACTTTGAGTTAACATGATTTTCTTAGGATTTTCTATAGGGATTCAGTGATGAAGGAACTATTTTATTTATAGGGCATTAGAAAATAACGTCCAACTTCTGCTAGGAAAGGACTAAAGTAGGAAAAAAACCTCAGTGTTGTGATAAAAGTATTTGGAACATTGTAAGTGACTAAAATTTATGCTGATAAATGCCTGTAAATTATATGCACTAGATTTAGACTGTGAGTCCAGTTCTCGTGTGTTGCTCTCAAGTGTGAAGGAGCTGCCTCAGCATGGAGGCAAACCCCAGTTAAGAAAGAAGAGTTTACTCTCTCCAGAAGTCCTGGAGCACAGGGGGTGCTCAGAGGCTGTTTCCAGACAAGGCATAGGAGCAAAGCCATTGGCACCAGGAAAGGCTCACTGAATTCAGTGGGGTGGGGATTCTGCACACTGTTACTGAAATATTATTTTAGAAATATCACCAATTAAAATTGTAAACAGCTGTAAAAAGTTATAAAACCAGCAGTGAAAGCTCCTTTTTTTTTTTTTTTTTTTTTTTTTTTTTTTTTTTTTTTTTTTTTTTTTTTTTCGGTCTGTCCTTGAAGCATGGGTGTGGATGGAGAATCTTCTCTCCTGTGCTTCAGGACTTCAGTCCTACAACTGAATCTGGGTTGGATTGTTTTCTTTCAAGGACCAGTGCTGCTGGAAAAAAAACTTTAATTTTCAGTTTCTTCTCTTATGTTGATCTCAGAGAGTATCTCTCCCTCAAAGATCAAAATGCACATTGGCTCTCTGATGGCCTCCTTAAGGTGCAGTGTCTCTTTTCTTTTGTGCAAAGTCACTTTTGACTGTATGCTTTGCAAGCTGTGTTTGTCTTTTTTAAAGAATGACTTTTTTATTAAAGAGTTAAAAAGCTCAGATGAGATAGCAGTTATTTCATATGTAATTAGATGAAATGCCTGTGCTTTTATCTCAAAAAAATTTGGCAGATAAATTTTGGTTTTCAGTTCTGCAGATGCAATAAAATCCAGAGCTCATTTAAGTGTTCATGTTACATTATGCAGAAAATATCTTGCCTTCTTTCTCTGATGAGCTAACTGGAAATGGATTTGTTGTGTGAACCTAAGCATAAAAAGTTGCTTTATTTTTAATCCAAAGCACAAAATATATTGCTCTTGTGAAGAATGTTATCAAAATTTTTAACAAAAATATGCTTCTTTTTTTCTAATTAGATTATGAGTGAAGTAGAGAAGAATACAATGAAAATGTTTTGAAGGCTTAAAGAGAATGTCCATAATTTCAGAATGGGGGGAGAGAGGGAGAACAGAAAGAATGAAAAAGTGAAAGTGAAGTTACCACAAAAAAAGCAAAAGTCCTTTCTGTACTAATTGTGTTTCAGTATTGAGATGGAATTTTGTGACTCTCTGTTGACTTCCACTATTAAGTGAAAGGGAGCCAGGGTTTTTTTTAATAGAGACTCTCCTGTAAAGAAAGAGGAAAACAATAGCTAGCTGTCACAACAAGCTGATATATACCTTTGATCAGCCAAATGAATGTTGCAGGCATTTCTTATAGAAAGGAGATTGCTTATCGATCTATATCAAAATATGCATGCTAATCCCAGGCAGCAGAGAGTATTTTCAAGTGGAGTTAATAATCTGATTGCTGTCCTGTCTGGTGCAATTCACTGAACTCGAAGCTCTAATCAGTCTGGGGTCTTGCAGTCAAATGTATTTTGCTGCTTAAATTTGGATTTGTGACATTGATTGAAGAGTCCTTGTAAAGGTGTTGACAAATCAAATTGTTTGTTCCAGTAGTGTTTTGCTAGAGATCAAGTCCAAAGTAATAAGCAGTGAATTTGTTCATTACTAGTAGGGTGAAAGGAATGATAAAATTCACCTGCATCATTATTGCAGACACAGTATCAATAAAAGATATGTTTTGAGTGAAGAAAACGTACTAGTATTTGTGGCTGAATGTGATGAGTGATGAAAACTGAAATTCAACATTGTAATTCAAGAGTTACTTAATAATGGATCGAGAGAAATAATACATTTTAAACCCCCACCCCATCTTTACAAGTCAGGTGGAAGAAATAAGAAAATTAAACATCTGAACAGGAACATCTTTGGATAAATATATTGCCAAAATATCTGCCAAATAATTATGCCCTAATTTAAGAAAAAGCCATTTTAGCTTATTTTAATTAAAGTATTTCATCCACATCTTTGTTAGCTGTCCATTAGACTCTCACTGACTTGCAATGGTCAGTCACAGAAACAGATGGAATTAAGAAAAGGCTGCTCTTTGAAACTCATGTTTCTGAGTAATCATAGGCGTAATGAGCTGGGATGTGACCTCCAGGGTCTCTGTTCTAACTTCCTGCTTGAAGCAGTCAGCAACAGGATGAAGCCAGTTTAGTCCAGGCTCTGTCCTGTGAGCCTTAAACCTCCAGGGACGGAGACTACCCAATCCCTGTAGGCAGTGTCCCCATGGGAGCAGTGCTTGCCTTGTATTCACTCAGAACCACGGCTCTTCCAGTACACGTTCTTGTCTCGCGTTCTTCCGCCACATCTGCTGGCCAAGGTTTGGGCATCACAGCAACCTCCAGTGTCCAACTTGGTATAAATTCCTGTTGGTGGCAGGTGGGTTATTTGCAGTTTAGAAGCAGACTCTGCAATCAGGGGTATGGCACAGGGCTGGCAACAGGTGTGGGATTTTTTTAGGAGAGGGACAGAGGTGTATAACCAGAACCCCCAGGTGGGGTTATTGAAGAATGCTGGCACCTGGCTTGTTTGGCCCCCTTGTTGGGTTTCAAGATCTGCTATCCCAATCCCATAGACTATCCAAATTCTCAAATGCCTTTCTTTTCTCTGGCAAAGTTGTGTTCTTGGAATGAAATACCTTTTTTTTTTTTTTTTTTTTTCCCTGCTCCAAAACAAGAGATTGTGACAGAAAATGTCATTCCAAATACAAAATACTGGAGGTAGCCATGGATTCTTTTGCTTTTCTAATCCTTCCTGAAATGGGGCTTTGATTCCTCTTTATATTAAGGTTTTCCTCCTACTGTGTATTGATTTAACAACTAACCAAATGTTATTAAGATTTTTCTTTTTGGGATATGATTATGTTCTCAGTTTGATAGACTGACCTTTTTCTTTTTTCCTTTTGACATGCATGTAATTCATCCCTTCAAACATATTTCTTCTGATGTTTTGCTTTTCTTTTTTTTGGGTTTTTTTTTTTGTCCTTCCTTTTAATTTCGTGTCTAGGGCCCCCTTCTGTTTCAGAGAAAGGCAGTGAAATGCCTATGACTGCAGTCTGAAAGCTTTTTGTTTTTTCTTTATAGTGGTAACTTATTTCCTTTGTAGTCAAAAAGTTTCTCATTTCTTACAAGAAGGTCTCCTAGATTCAGTGACATGGATAATTTTGCTTTCTTTTTGTATCCTCAAGTAGTCCCTTACTCTCCCACCCACACACCCCTTGGGTTTTTTGGCGGGAGTTCTGTGTCTGAGAACCATGCCACATCCCACACAATCCTTTTTGAAAAAGAAAAAAATGTAAACTACATAACCCTTCCAGAACATGTTTCAAAACCACAGCAGCCATCTGGTTTTCCAGAAGGCCTGCTGTTCTTTTCATGTTTAGAGGAATAGTTTGATAACAAACTTGTCTAATAAATATAGAGCTGAAAGACAACAAATAAGTGTTTGCCGTCTCCTGACATTTTTGATGTTTTCCTAATTTATAACATTAAAGACTGTTAAAACAGATGGGGTTTAATATATTCTCCTGTACAAACACATGGCTGAAGTTGTGTACAATATCAGCATGTTGGATTATGCATACACTATCAGATTTCATTTCATTCATTTATTCTACAGGAACAATGTTTTACTACTAGCAAGCATTTTTTGGTATTTTGTTAACCCTCATAAATAAAATGTAGTGTGCATTGTATTAAACAAAAATCTAGTACAGCATAATCAGTAATCATCTGTGTAAACACTTTTTTTTATGATTGAATTAATACAAGAAGATAACTCCTGTCAAGTTGCAAATATTTATTTGGCATATTTGTATTAACTGGATTGTAGGAACTTCTTAAACCCATCATTGTCTGATATGATTAAATGCTTAGCTGAAATTTGTCTTGAAATAAATGCTAATATATCAGTAGGAAAGCCATATCCCTTCCTGAGGAGTAAGAATATGTTAAAAGAAGTGTCTAGTTGGCAAGACCAATTTGGCGCAGACTCCGTACGTACCTTTGCACTTCACCATTCTTTTCCACTTTGACTCATTGAATTCATAGTTTTCCTAACAGTTGAGAGTGTTGACAGAGGATGCTGTCACACATAAAGGGGAAAAAATAGATGTTCTGAAATCAGGTTCAAACAAATAATCTATTCAGTTATTAAAATGACAGCATTCACCTGTAGTTTTATGAAAAGTTCCACCCGTATAATACTGTATCTCATAATGTTGGAGAGCTATTAAGATATTTAATGATTCTAAGCAGTCTTTCAAGTCAGCAGTAGAACATCAAAAAGGTGTCTATTCCACCCTACTGCAATTCATGTTAAAACATGGAGTAGATGCCCTCCTAATATGAAAATATCAGTGTATAGATACATACCATAGCTTACTTTACTTTTGCTTGGGGAAAATAAAAATATGCCACGAAGCCTTGACTTTATGCCATTGTTTAGTTGTAACATGGTAGAACATTATAAATGACTGGTACTTTCCAGAAGGTGATCTGTTGAATTCTGTAAATTTGAGAGAAATTTTTCTACTGGGATTTGAGTGGGACAGAAAATACTGGCTTTGATCCAGCAAGACACAAACCACCTGCAAAACTGCTTATATGTTTTGTGTTAATGAAGCACTGAGCAAGTTTGGGATGAGAGCAGTCAGCATCTATTGAAATCATCAGTTCTGTGTAGTCTAAAATACCAATCTAGTCTGCTTTTTCAGAATGATGTGTTCTGGATCAACTTTGAAAAAAACGGGACTATATATAAAATGGCTGTTTTCAGCCTGATTTATTTTGCTTAAAAATGAGGTTTTCAAACAATTTTCTACCTTAATTTTAGCAGTTTGACTCTTTGATGTGCTAACAAGAAGAAATATGCAAATAAGCTACCATTTTGCTTTCTAGCAAAATATATTTCTCTGCAAATATTGGGCTTTATTACGTACCTCAGAGTTCTATCTCATAATTATAAGTTAAATCTGCATTTCTCATTTACTGTTGATTTGTGTGATGTAGTTTATACTTGAATTTTCATTTATTCTAGCTCTATGCCCACCTTGATGTGCACTTAATCTGCTCTGCATTACTTGTGAAGTTTGGTTTCATTTGCAGCAAGAAAATTTTATCAATATATATAAATGTCTCTGTTCTTCTAGTATCCTGAAAAATTGTATCTACAGGTATTATTTTGTTACCTAAACCATGATTGAAGAACTGTAAGTAGGAATTTTGCCTGTATAGTCTAAAGAATCAAAATTCACAGTTCTGTTACTCCTGATCTCAAGCTGGTTCAGTGAATTAACTTCGAATGCACCAAAATGCTTTTCAGAAGAATACTGAGGGTTGTACTTGTAATTATTTTCTGATCTATTTTATTTAAAGCTTCTGTGGAAATCCTGATTTAAGGAAAATCTTTTATAAGTTTTTCTAAATCTTAACTAAAGCAATCCCAAAGGAACTTCATTTCCTGGGTCTGTAGGTGGCTTTTTTTGGGACCAAAATTGCTTCAAGGTTGTTCTTTCAGTGCCATGGTTGTCATCTCATGTAGTTCACCATGCCAGTCAGGACTTTTTGACCACATGGGATCATCACTGACACAATTTCCTGCTCTGCACGGTTAAACAGGGACTCTCCATCTGACACGTTTAAGTACTTAAGTATCTTGCTTGATTGTGGCTACAGCATAATGGACAGAACCTAAATCTGTGAAGCTAATGTTGCCTAATTTTTGGAAGAGGGTGTTGCCATAACTTATTCAAGATGTAGTTAATATTGGAATTTATTTTTGCTTGTGACATTGGTGCCCAGCTCAGTTATCTAGTTATGCTTATGTGTATTTTAAGAAGATTTGTAACTTCTAAGAACTTGTCCCTCAGCCTGTTGCCATACAAAATTCCAGCTAGTATCAGAAAGAAGATTCTTAGGACTGCAGATTTTGTGATCTTAAATAACTTTGGGGTTTTTTTTCTGCTATATTCTGAAAAGAAAAACACAGCAAGTGAAAAAATATAAAAGCAGTCAAACCCAATAAATATGCACATATTTAAATCATACATTGGGATTAAAATAGGTCAGGCTCTGAGAGCTTAAATTTTACATTTCCTTATAACCTTAAAAGTAGCATTAACCTTTAAAAGTTACATGATTGGATAGCTGTTTGAATTCATGTATGGGAAGCTGAATTTATATTAAATTTTAGATTCTGGATATTTAGGAACAGCTAATGCTTTCTTTGGGTTCATTGTTATAGGAAAGGTTTTAATTTTCTTATGTGGCTTTTTTTCTCCTGTGTTTTGAACATTGTCAGCTGTGTAGCCCAATGGATGATTAAAGTTATGCTGTGATAGTTTTCCTAGGTCTGTGTTTTACCACATTTATACTGAATGCAACTGTACCTTTTGTGTGCAGGAAGGTCTGTTTTGTGTTCTCTTTGCACCTTTTATTTTCTATGTCTGTGGGAAAGTATATAATTATCAATCCATACATAGCAGGAGAATATATTAAATCCTAAGCAGTGTAGTTTTGATTTTAAAATATTCCGGAAGCTTTTATAGTTTGCTTTGAAAGAAAGTATGAATATTCTTCTCAAATCTTACTCTTTACTTCCAGAAGAGTCCAAAAATGTAACTGTTCTTAATTGTTGCATGTGGAACAACAAATCCATAAGCTATAAGCTGACTCAACTGGGGTTTACATTATAGACCACCAGCAAATGTAATTGTATGCTGTACACTTGATGAAAAGTACAATATATATCCTCTCAGTAAGGGTTCTTTATTATAAAAGGGCTAGGTATTGCTTGGGTATTAACTATACTGTACTAAAACCCATAAACACCTTTTTACACGTAGAATGCACACTTCAATGCAACAATCAAATGCTTTTCTATAAATAACAAACTTATGGAAAAAGAGGCCTTTGATTGCTTTCCAAGAATGCATTGAAACCTTAGAGGGACTTTATTTGATTCCAGGAGTTTTGTGCTGGTTCATGTATATCAATATTAGATCTCTCATAATTATTAAGAAATATGCTTTTATGTTAATATTGAACTATGCATAGCTTATAAGTTGAGTTTATCATACTATAAAAATTTAAGTCTTTTAGGTAGTGCTCTACATATTTATCATTGTTAATGCATAACAGGTAGATTTTTTTTCTGCAAAAGTAATGTATCTACTAAACACATGGCTTAAAGTAGTGTCAGATACGAGGGTGAGGGTTGAAGGAGAACTTTGGTGATTACTTGAAGTCACTTCTGTGCTGAGCTTTGGGTGAAGTGTCAGGCTTCCTTCCCACAAAGAATTACTGTGAAAAAAAGCCCATTTTGTTTTATGCCTGGAACAGGTGACGCCTAAATGCTAAGTGCGCATTTGGTTGAATGTTAGATGGGAGCTGCCCGTGACATCAATCACTTAATTTCATTGTCAGGCTGAGAAAGCAGCAGTTGTTTTGTCTAAAGGTGGGACTGAGTTATGTGTGGCCTGACTGCACGGCAGATGGAACGTGGCAGCCTGTGTGTGTGAATAGTGTCACGCAGCTATTAACATACATGCTACAGATGGCAGTTTGTAACCGAGTGCATAAAGCTGAGAACTGCAGCACAGGGTGCGACCATGAAAAGCAGTTTGCCTGCTCTGCACTCCTCTGTATATGTGCTTGGTGTTCACATGAATGACTGAATAAAAAGTGGCTAGCAGTGATGCGAGTCTTTATAGGAATTCCGGCTGGTACCCAATTCTGAAGCTAAATCAAAATAGCATAATTATTTCTTTAGAGGAGATGTAGGAATCTTTTGCATAGTAAAATATAAAGCATTTATTTATCTTTGAGAACTTATATTTTTGAAAGAGCTTCTGTTTTTCATTGAAGATGTGTTTTTCCCAAACTGTACATCTGGGAAGTTTGAGTCACAAGAAAGTTAGCAACTTGCACAAAATGACAGTTTGCCTTAAATTAGGAGTCTTGATTTCTTAGTCTAGTGGTTTGCTCTTGTTAATCCATCATATTTCTTGCTTCTGGCTTTGTAAAGCATACAATTGAGAAATAATTTTAATTTTTTTTTTTTGTCTCATATCTTTATTAATGGGTACCACTGGCTAAAATAACTAGTTTGACTGGATGATTTGTGTTTATGGAAGCCTATTGGCTTTTGATTTGCTACAACAAAACCTTCATGGTTTTCCAGCAGCTTGATTTGAAGGATGAAAGAAACATCAGTTTTTCTGTCTTATCCTCAAGGAGTGCCTTGGATGATGTGGGATTTCTGTTTTCCCAGGATTTCTAGTTTTTAGTGGGTCAATAATGAGACAGGCTTTTGGGCTTATCCAGCTGTATAACTACTTATGAATGTGCAGGTTTCCAAATGGCTTCAAGGTAGCAATTAGCTTCTTATAAACACCTATAGACAACCGTTTATAAGACCTAATTGCCCAAGGATACAGATTCTGTTGTCAGGAACAGAATCAAATGGTTTTTTATAATGACAATGATTTCACTCCAAATTCTTTCATTATATGTGCTGTGACTTCATTTTCAAAGAGCTGATGGTGATATGTGTTTCAGTAATCCATTCCTGGGAGATTTGGGGTTTTAAGGCTTTTTTAGCTTTGGCAGTTTTGCTAGGTAACTAAAACTTGTTAAGGTGTTTGAATAGATGCCTCATTTGCAGAGAATTACAGTGGATTATGGTATGACTTGGGTCAAATAACTTCCTATCTCACTCTTTCTTCACTGTCTTCCATAGTGAGATTCAAGACTCCTTCCAACATATTGGACTCATTCAAACTCAGCTCTTGACTGGAACTTGTAATTGTTTATTGTAGGAACTCATCTGGAGCCAAATGCCTGTTCATAGGTCTGTGGACTTGTATGCAAATCTTCCTTCCAAAGGCTGTGCTAATTAAGGACTGAGCACCTGAATGTTCCTTTAGCACCTGAAATCATTTGAAAGCTATGGATGTGCTGTATGAACTATTCAAAAAAAGGCAGCTGAGAAAAGCAAGTTTTTATTGTATTCGGGGTTTGCATTCGTTACCCTGAAGGACAATAAAAGAAATGTGAAAATCCAAAAGAAAATTGTAAATTCCTGGTTGATAGGTAGATGTCCAAAATAAGCCTTCATAATCCAGAAGATATACAAGGGAATTGGTGAAAAATAGATATTATATCTCAAAAGTTCCAGCCTTTAAAATTAACATAGTGGTTTTAGCAAGCATAAATACATTTAGTCTTGTTTTTCTTTTATAAATAAGTGCAATCATGAATACACATGATGGAGACTACAAAATTTTGTTTATCCAAATGTAGTTTTTATATTTGTTTCTAATAATGGCAAAAATTTTTGCTCTTAATGAGCTACCATACACATGATTTAATACAGTCAAGACGGGAGCTTTTTGATTTTTTTCAGTCTTATGCTACTGTAAATATTTAATCAAGTTTTAAACATTAAAGAAGGACTTGGGCCTTCCTTGTACAGTTTTCCCAGTAGAGTTGTAGATCTTATTAAAATCATTCGTTATGTTGGTCAGGCACTTTTAAATGAATCAAGCTTAATACCCTGGTTCTTCACCTCTGAAGGAATGGGTTCAAAGATCTAGCTCAGGTCACAAGGTAAATTAGCTGGGTAGCCCTAGCACAGCCCCTCATGGATGGACAAACTGACCTTTGCTGTTCTTCCCCAAGCCCCCACAGAAAAAGAGTGTTTTCATCTTTGCCGAGCATGAAAAAAGACTTTGGGTTTGCAAGTTACAGGCATGTTTTGGCATTAAACATAATTCTGCAATTGTATGTTCTGTCTTAAGGATGCAGGCTTTACACAGACTGTTTTCTAAGCATAAACATACTTGAAAGTTTTGGAAATTCCTGTAAATAATTATCCATGCTCTACTCATAACCTTATTTATTCAGACAGAGTTCTGACTTTATAGTGAACCACAAACCTATTCAGTACTCACATACCAATAATTGTTGTGTTTAACAAAAATAACTTTTTTTTTTAATGAAGCATCTTTTTAGTTTTCAGTTCTGCAACCAGTTTCTCATAGAGTTGTGATTCCAGATTTTATTAGGGATTTGTGATGTCAGCTTTAGTGCAAACTTGATGCCAGTAAACTCTTTTGTGGTTTCTCTTTTTATACTTTGTTTTTCTTATAAAAATATCCAGATATTACTTGAGAAGTTGCCTGACTATCTTCTTACCAGTAGGAAAAAAAATGATGATTTGAAGCTGCTTCTTCTCTTATGATATTGAGGAACAATTGAAAGTACAATTCTCATTTGGGAGCTAATTGGTAGATACAGACATTAGGGAAGACTCCATCATCCAGCTGCACTAGGGAGCAGAAAACGTTTCTGGTTTTGGCCTGCTAAATAAAGCAATGGAAGAGATTCTAAAAATGTTATTTTGAGATAAATATTAAGGATCATCCTGTCGTTTTGGTACTCTTATCCACAGGACCCACTTGTCACACTGAAACTTCAATTTTTTTTTTTCATCAAAAGGGATCAGAAGATCTCTTTGCTTGTTTGCACAGTGCCAAGTGTGAGTTCTTACCCATAGATTCTACTGTAGCATTTGTTATTAAGTTTTTATTAATTTAAAGTTCTCTTTGTTCTGAAATGGCTGTAAAATAAGCTACAATAAACATGAATTTTGATGGATTCTTGACCTCAGCACCTAGTCCTGGGCTTAGGGGAAAAATCATCTGGAGAAATTGTAGACATTCTTATACTGAATCAGTAACAGAAAATTAAACCTGTAGTATATTCATTTGCAGTTTATTTCTAGATTTGTTGGAAGCTCTTAATTTTATTTAGTTGATATAAAGACTCTTTTTAGCTTTTCAACCGTGTAACTCTTGAAAGAATACAGAAGAATTAATTGGCTTCTATCTTTTCAGTACTGTAAACCACAACAAGGTCTAATAATATTCACAGCTAATAAATAATGCAAGACTGGCAGGCTGTTCAACCCTGTTTAACAGCAAAGACTTTAGGAAAGCACACAGAATCCTAAGTTCTTTCATTATTTTTGACATTGATTTGTCATTAAGAAAATATATTAGTTCAGGTTAAATTGATCTGAAACATCCATTAATATAGGTGATAGATTCCTTTTTTTGTTTCACTTCCTTGATATCTCAAATTAAGCAATGCAGAAAAAGCTAATTGTACTGAATATTTTTCTCTGATAAATTTTGTTCTGAAAATAGGGCTTGGAGATCTATGGTGACAGGTAGATGCAAGTCTGAATTAGGCTTGCTGCTAATAAGGTTGGGTATAGTTGACATCATCCATCTATAAAATGGATTAAACATTACTTACCAAAATGTACCAGAATATATTCACAACTACATCTAAAGAATTAATGACCCCATAGTGCACAGGGGTGCTTAGATGAAGGGAATATTTTTTCTCACCCTTTTTGATATCCCACGTAGATTTATTTTTTATGCTGTTGTTTATCTATACAACTCTCGCCTGCTAAAACTACTTTGTGTACTCCACATGGTTGAGAATCTTCAAGTACTCTTATTTTAATAGCTGAAAGAAGTTTTGAAGTTCACTACTTTCCAGAGCAAATTTCTTTCTCATTCCTTTCACTGAACTCCTCTTTCACTCCTTACCTGCTTTACTCAAAAAAACCAATTCAAAATAATTATGCTGATCCGAGTTAAAAACAAACTTAACTCTTTCACAAGAGGATGCAAGTCTTAACATTTCACATGCTTTGTTTTGTTTTTTACAAAATGTTTATTATTAGTTTGGGGTTTTTTAATTGTCAAAGCTATACTAATTTACTTTGCTTCCCACAAGAAGTTGTCTCAAAGTGTCACAGAATGATGAGGCAGTAAATCATAGTGAGTCCAGTTAAATTATTGATATTAGAGTTTTACATACAGATATATCTGTATGATCTCCAGCATGTCTGTATTGGAGGCATACATTCATAAAATGGGGTTCTTTGAAAAAGCCCTTTTCAGAGTATGCTTTTGTACGTAACGAACCTCTTCTAGGTTGAATCCTTCAGTGAAAACCAGTTCCTTTTCACTCTACTTGCTAAATTTTAGAAGGCTCTAAGAAACAGCAGTGAAAGAAAAATCACCTATTTACTGAATAACTCCCCCTAAAATCTACCAAAGCGTCTATAACGTGCAGCTGTATGTTTGGGACTGGGAGGGTGAGTTGTTATGCATGACATTCTGGAGCATATTTAAGCAAGTTTAATAGGTCTTTGGGACCATGGGAGGATATTTATACAATGTCAAAATCTGTAGATGTTTTATTGTAACTCTTTAACATCTAGGTGTGAAAAGCTATCAGACTTCATGATTCATATTTCCTGTTCATGTTTCAAACTCATCAAACATGGGGATTATCCAGGGTATGCCTATTCAGGTTCCTCATACTTCTGCCAGGTATGCCATGGAAGCAGGGACACTCAGGAAATTTTTCTGATGCTCAGCAGCTACAGCTAGAGTGAGACTGAAAGCAGGGCATGCTGTCCACCGATGCACAGCCGCCTGTCACCTTTGAGCGCAGATAAATTTTGGTACCAGGTGGAGTGTGTATGCACCACAGGTATGCTGAAGTGCCTTGCTGAACAAGTGGTGTTGATCCTGCAAAGGTAGGCAGGAAGTAACCTGTTACAGCAAGAAGAAAGAAAAAGAAGTGGTCTGTCAAAATAATGCATCTGTTTAACCTCTTGTGGCAAAAATACGTGTAATGTGGTGAATTTTGGTTGGTATACAAGGATGCAGACAGTACTTCAATGTTGACTACACAGATGTTACTGTAATAATGCAGATTTTTAAAAATTTTTTTCCCCTTTTTGTGGAAGTGGCAAATGACCATATATCCTAATTATTTTTCTAGGTAATGTATAGAGGGTTTCTCTGTGTTGGAGAATGTTTTTCACAATGTTAAGAAAGATCTGTAAAAGCTATGGAAAACATTTCCCAACATCAGCAAGCTTTCATAAAGAAGATTTTTCAAGCACATTTTTTAAATTAAATAATTAAAATGCATCTCTCCATTCTTTTACCATTATGTCATATTGACACTTCATGATTTTTTTTAATAATCTACCATTTATAATGACCATGTTTAATTGCTCTAATTTAAAAAGACGCTATCTGATTGCCTGCATGCATATAACAAAAAACATAATTGTCTTGTGCAAACCACTGAATAGATTTAGGAATCTTCAATAACAAAATTACATTAATAGCATATGCTATTAAAGATGATTGATGGCAAAATTGGAAGCATACTGGTTTTACACCACACAAAAGAGTACGGTGCTTTGAAGATGGTTCTGAGAGTGTCAACAACAGTACAAAGAAGAAAAACAGTATGATATTCAAAGTCCCACTTGACTAAAAAAATGGATTTTGGTAGTGGTGTAGTTTATATTTTATTTTAATTGGTATAACAATATTTCTCTACTTGTTCTGAATATCTCTTGTGTGAGTGTGTGTGATTGCATATTTCAGCATATATTGTGTTTAAATCTGTTTAAATACCTGTTTTATCTCACAGAAGAAGCAGCTTAACTTACAGCCAGGTTTCAGAGAAAAAAAAATCTCAACTCCATATTATTTCTCAGTTAATTTAATCTATTTTTATAGCATTTTCTACTGTGAACATATAAGCAAACATGAGTACTATTAATCGGTTTGCAATATTCTGAATTTTGAAAGCTTGTTTCTGTATTTAAAACAAACTTAAACAAATCAAAACAAATTTAAAACAAGAAAATGAATGCAGGGCAAGTGATGAAGATCATAACGTTCTCAAGTTAGTTTGAGAGTAGCTTCTGGTTTTATTGGTAGCATGATTGTAATGTGAAGTTCTCTAAAACTCTAAACTTGTACAGCAGGCACATTTTTAACGCATACATTATTATAATTTAATATATGCATTTTAATTTTTGTGCATGTGTGTATATATACACACATTATTATAAGGACATTAACTTAAATTATATCTACCCTACTCCAGTTTTGCATTGTACTTCTGATTTTTATTTTTTTGGTACCTTTTAAAATAGGAGGTATTTTTCCATGTCTCCATGTCTGGGATTTACAGTCCAGGTTTTAAAGAGCATTTGATAGTCATCAATTTTCTAAACATTAATGTTTTTCTTTAATATACATATCTAAAGTAATTATTGTACGGTGCTACCATATGTAAATAGATATTTGCTCTTCTGTAATAATTAGGATCAATGATTGGATTTGTACTGGTGGATACATCCAGGAGCACATATTTAGAGTATTCCTTTTGTTTTTGTTTGGTTCATTGTGTTATTTAGTGCCTTGCATTCTTATTTAGATAAATGTTTGATTATAATATTTGTTTATAAATCAACTATTTTATATGTAATAGTGCATAATATTAATGAGTATGATTCTCCTTTATCATACTCAGACTGCTGCTGTTCTCTATTATAAGACTTTTTCCAGTCATGGTCAAAAAGAGCAAGTGTTCTTACTGTGGACCCTGTGAGTTGGATTCTTTGGGTTTTAGTGCTGTATTTTTACATCTTAAAATCTATTTGCACCATAACTTAATAATAACTATTTCACAAGGTTTGGTTACTATTGTGCCATCACTCATTTTGCATATTGCTGATAGGTACTAAAGGAAATTTTCCATCTACAGTAATTACTGCTGACAAATACTATTTTTGTTTTGTTCAGAAAGTTCTCTTGTACTGCAAGACTTATTGGTGATCTAAGAGTTGCACACAATCCTTTCAAATTACCTGTAGATTTGTAGCTATATTTTAATACCTCATTAAAAGATTTTTAAATATATTTGAAATCAAAGATTTTTCTTTTTCTGGCAAGCAGGTAGAGGGGTACTGCCTGCAGGACCCACTTTGTCAGCATGAAACCAGTCTCATAAATTTTTATTGAAATGAGCTCATTAGTTTTAATTTTTACCGGCTCTTTAGTAATTCAGAGAATAGTTTTCCATTTCTGAAAAGCAACCAATCAATTACTTAAATATATGCATTATTAGATGTGTGAGCTGGCCTTTCCAAGGATGGTATTAAGCAAAAAGATATTGTTGCCATTTAGAGTATTTGTTGGTTTCTGTGATTAATGAGGACCAGAACATTTTTTTCTCTGGTTGGTTGGCTGTGCCCTTCCCCACCCTGCAAGGTATAAACTTTATTCAGGCCATACTGAGCATCTCTTACCTATAATTAGCATTTCTCTGAATTTAACAGATTCTGTTACCAACTTCGAGGAAATAAACCTTCAGGTGGTGCAGTTCATTAAAAGTGTAACTTTTCTCATACCTGCTCAGTACACAGCATTTTTCAGTGATATGGTGAGAAAAGTGCTTTTATAATAGTCACTCGTTGACAACATTTGAAGTGAAAATTGCCAGAGTTCTTGATTCTTTACACATTTCTGTGAGTGATCATCATTTCCTTAGAATTCCAGAGACTTGTGTGAATCATGCCTACGGGGTACATATGTTAGACGTTAAGGAGAAAATACTTCCCAGAAATCAAATGTAGGATTCTTAAAGCTTTTGAAGTGCACCTACAAGATTGAATGATGAGATCCTTCTAGAACAAAGAAATAATTCATTTGAGAACTAAAACATTAAAATTACTTTAGTCATAAAAATGTGCTTATTATTTATCAAACAAAACTGATACTAAGTGTAAATCTATTTTAGGTGATAGATACTATGAAAATACTTAATCACTAATATACAGAACTAATGTCTGGTGACATGTTCATTCTGTAATTGATGTGGATGGAGCTGTCATACCCTATTAAATGCAGCTGGGATAATATATATTTATATATATGTAATGTCTATCTATCAGAGGAATGGCAATATTAGGCATTCATTTAAGTGCATCAGTGAAATGGTCTAATTTTATATGACTGCATATAATGCCTATTGTATGTACCATTGCATTCCTTCCAGCCACAGGCAATCATACAAACTCAGTTATAAATACCTTTATGTATTTCTTTATCACCACGTTCCAGTCTCCAATTAGTATTTCAGTGGTCTGTCCTATGTTCATATATAGCATCATTTTTTTTTTTTGTACATTGGAATTCAGTGTAATGCAATCAGGCTTTTAAACTTCCAACCAGACCATTGAAATTAAAACAAAACAAAAAAAAAAAAATCCCCTAGTAAAAGATGCATTCATATATGTATGTAAAATTAGATTTTATGATACTGACAATTTGTGTATTATGTTAGACTTTAAAGTAGGTCTGGTCCTTACCCAGGGCTATATTGCTGCCCTTAATCATGCTATGCTGGACTTTTTTCCACAAGTGAACTAATTAAAATCAATACACAAAAGAATTTACCTCATTAGTAAGAGTGGTGGAATAGGGCTCTGCCTTGTTATTCAAGCCCGGGTATTTAACAGACTCACGAGATCTGTCTGTGCTGTGCTCCTGGTGCTCTCCAAGCAGTGCTGGGTGAGACAGCGGGGCTGTCTTGAGCTCATTTGTCACTACTTGCAATAAAACAAGAAAATATGATGTTAAGGATATCACAGTCCCTCTAAAATGTACCTTTAAAATCACTTTAAAATGTTTCCTGACTGCTACAAAACTCTTAGTACACAGAACTATAAATTTCTTGTTTGAACATTCTTGAATAAGTTTCATGTATGCTTAGGAATGTATTAAGAAAAATTGTCAAAGAGTCAGAGTCCCTGTAACTTTGATGAAATGGCACAGTTAAGGTTTTTAGAACTTGCAGTCACTTTGGTTGTATTTGTATTTGCAAACAGAGTTACACTAGCCTAAAGTTTGGAAAAATTATCAGAATACAGTTGAAGTCTATTCAAAAAGTCACCAAGATTTTCTAAATTAAAGGACTTAACTGGAAGTTGAGGTCTAGGGGTCTTAATTTCTTTGTTTGTTTTTGTTTAGAAAAGATGTCTACTGATCAGGACACACCCCAGAATTGTTGCTTTTTCTGTAATGTGAATAATTAGTGTATCAGTGTTCACAAGTTGGCTGGGAGAAATAAAATCTTGAAATATACTGATTATATTTAACAGAAATTCTACAATACTAATATCTTGGAATTTCTACATTCCAGGTGAGAAAAGATACATAGTTAATCTAAACTTCTAACTTTCAATTATTTCAGTGAATTAGGAACCAAGGAAGATTTTGCAAAGGTTTCTTATGCCACACAATCTCTGCAGAATTCGTTTTTCCTGCGTTATTTTTAAAATCTTCTACAATACTTGATATTTTTATATTTTTTAAAAAATTGTGTAAGTGTGGTTATAGATAGGTAGTTTACTGGATATGTCTGGGTTGTGATATGCTGTTACCTTTCACCTTGAGTGGTCCTTTTTCAGAAAACCAACCCTTCACCAATGAAAACATGCGATGGTTTTGTTACCCAGGTTAAGGACACAAGTGAAGTGTTTTAGTTCTCTGTCTCCATCATTGGTATTCTGAATGGATACAGAAGAGAAAGTTATTTGAATAGGTGCATAATTGCCATGTGTTCTTCATGTTTAAATCAAAGCTCCAAAAGCAGTTTTGAATCACTTCAATTCATTGCCAACCTATTTTCTTAATGAATAAATTCCATGATCTTTTCTTCTGTTTTTAATATTCTCATGACGAGAAGCATCTGTAGGCTGCTTGCTACTATGAATTGTTAAACTTGGTTAGGTGTCATGGGAATAGTAATTGCTACTAAAAAGTTGGATCAAATTTTAAGGCCAGTGGTAATATCTGGATTTTTTTTTTCTGGCCATGCTTAGAAGACTTAAACTAAATTAAGAACAGTAATCCAATATTTATGTTTCTGTAGAAAAGATAATGCAACATTGAAATAGTCCCAATTTTATTTCTTATGCAAAAAACATTAATGCTTTATTGTGCTGAAGTACTATAGGACTGTTACAAGTCACAAAGTTATTACTTTTCCTTAAAGATTCTTAGTTTTCCTAAAACGTTTTGTGAAAAATCCTCCACCTGTTTCCTTCACAACCTTTCCCACCCATCCCCCAGATTTCTGCTACAATTAAAAGACACTGTCAGAAAAATTCTTTGAATGCAGTGTATAGGTAGTTATGCTAAACTACATTAAATGAATAGTTGCTTCTACCTGAACTCAGGTTAAAAATATTTCCAATTTAAATTAATAATAGAAGATAATAAATAAAAGGGGTGGGGGGAGTTCAAAGCTAAGCAATCTACAAAGTAATATAAAATTATTAATCTTCATACAAAGATATATGACTTGTATCTAATATAAGGTAATGTTCCTTTAGGTCTCATTTCCTATTTCTCCTAAAATAAAAGCTATGAGTGTCATGTGCAAGAGGTAATTAAAGGCCTTCTGTAGTTCCTGTAAACTTTTCAGAACTTTTGTTTCTTGATTTCATCAAAGTCCTATTTTTTTAATTCCAGTACTCTTAAATCAAATTCACACCAAATTAATTTGTCCGTAAAAGTATTGATGGAAGACTTCTAAACAGGCTTATTCTATTTTGGAACAAGCCAAAGTACTGCTGTACTTACTCTTTTCCTTACTCTTCAAATACGAAAAGCTGCATCGAGGGATTCATGGATTTTCTTTTTTTTTTCTTTCTTTTTTTTTTTTACTTTTACTATTACAGACATTTAAGTAGAGTGTAAATTGTGTAAATGAGTTGATGTTGCTTAGATTAGTATCTCAAGTCACTGAAACTGTCATTTTATACGCTTTAATCTCTAATTTGGAGGGTTCTGAGTTTAATGGAGGATCTTGAAGGCTTTATTCATCTATTAAATTGGAAGTCTAGTAGCAGACCCCTAATGAATGATCTGTTCCCCACCGGTGACCATCCACTGCTCTTGTAACGTGTAGACTGCTCTAAAACTGCTTAGCTAGATATGACAGCTGGAGTGTTTATAAAGAGAAACCTGCAACATAAATCATTTTAGAAGATAGAATTTCTATAAATGTCATAGTCCTTTGAAGAATGTAAGTGAAGGCATGACATCAGGCAGTTTGCTGCCTCACGTGAACTAAAGTTAACTTCTGTCTGTACACTCCAAACGACGTGAAGATCTGTACATGTGCAGGTGAATCTATATGAATTTTTGTCTTTAGACCCACTCACTTTTCCTTTCTTTTTTGGAGTGTTGAAAGGGGAAGATGTTTTATGCACTTTGATCTCAGTGTTTTGAAAAGAATAGGTATTTGTGCGATATTGTTAAACTGGTTTCTTCCCATAATTTATTCCGGAGTCTACAATGTGAGATAAATAGAAGTGTTGTCTGAATGTATTAGAGGAAGCTTATAAGGTGTAATGAACTTTTATCAGAGTCTATCAGGAAGATGTGTTTTTCAAATAATAAAGAGTCTCCTACTAGAAACCCTGTACAATAAGGTTAGGTGGTCTGCATTATTCAGGAGATCATACCTTATGTAGAAATTTTCTTTCTTAGAAATGTAAGACTTTGTAAGTATGTAATGGAGGCAGTGACAGCTCCTTTGATAGGTGTGACTGAACTCCTCAGTCTGTTTTATTGGAGCCCTGATAAGTCTCAGTCTATCCCATTCTTTTAAAGGACCTTAGTATATTTAAACTCTCATGACTGTTCTTGTTTCTAGATTTCTACATGTGTCTGCAGGATGTAGTTATTGGGATTATGAGACAGCAGTTTAAAATCTGGTTTTGGTTTCAACAGCAGCTACTGCCTTCAAGGGTATTCTGAGAATGCCCAGAAGTATTGAGATTATTTCAGCATTTCTGCATGTCAACAATTGGATTGGGAGACAGGATACAGTAACAGTTCTTTTGACTGACTTATCTTTGAAATATGGCTGGGTGGAATACTGCATGTGTATTCCCCCTGCTTGGAAAATATTTCATATACATGGTACCATACTAAATCGCCCTGGGTCGGCTATAAAAAAAAAAAAAAAAAAAAAACACAAAATAAGTGGTGCCTTTCCCACAGTGTCATTCCTGCACACACTCACAAAAAAGAAAAGGTTTTGAACATCTTTGTGGCTATAAAACTGTTGAACACTTTAGTGATTGTGGAAAAAATACCAAGAAGGAACAGGCTCATTTCACACCTTCTTTAAGCAGATATATGGAAAAGTCATGAGAGATTTAAAACTGGGGTCATAGAGTACAAGGAGAAATTAAGTCTTTAGTATACTTATTTGGCTCACAGGTACATCTCAAATATTAAGAAAAACAGTGCAACTGTTGGTGCTCTGATCAAAGCAGATTCAAAAACATAGGGAGCTACAAGAAATACATATGCTTAAATAGTCTGCAGAGTTGTTTAACTGAATAAATCCAACACAGTTTCATTACATTAAAGACCAGCTGTTAGGCACAGTCAGGATGCCAATATAAAATCAACATATGTAATCTTGGCCAAGTTGGGTTTTTTCCCCATCAAAAAGAATATTTGTGCCAAGAGCATATGCTGCAAAAGGACTAAAGCACAGTCCCATTACCACTGCAGGGTACATAATTACATAAATTTACCTAAATATGGAAAAATTGTAACAAATAGGGGAGACTTGGCAGATATTTTGGTTTCACATTTGGTATTTGGCATAACACAGTGTCCTGTTTAATTCCCATTGCTGCTACTTAGTGTTTCCTTTAATTGTGGAGCACATGGCAGCTCTTATTCTATTTAATTTTCTCATAGCAGCTCTCACATTTTGGCTACAACCACATTACATGAAAAAGCACGTAAGTATAGATTATACTGTACTACAGCCTGAGGGTTTACCATATAAAAATAGCAATTTCTCAAGCATAAAAGCTTCTTGAATATAGAAATTAAACACTATTTTAGAAAACAAGTATGAGACACAATGCAGTTGTATGCATGTATTGAAAAGTTTTAGTGTCCCAGAGTGGTAGAGGGAAGAAAGAAGGAAGAAGCTCTATTCCAAACCTCAGCTAGTAGCTTTTGGTCTATTTGGCATCCTTTTGTATTTGCAGTCTGGGCACTGACACTGCTTTGCTTCTCCATAACAAACCCCTTATTCCTGTTGCATACTACACATGGCTTCCATGTTAAGGAAAATCTTAAAACGTCTAAGATTTTCAGTGGCCCTGAGGATAGGTTCAGGGATCTGGTATACATTTAAGGCAGAAAATTAGATGTGCAGATCAGTACTATGTGAATTTAAAACATGTATTGTTACCAAGTGAGTTTGTTTTGGTTGAAAGGACTACTCTATAGATCTATTCTTTGCGTAGCATTAAAGCATGTTTTTATTTTTCTCCCCATTTTCACAGAGGCTTTATAAACATTGCATCTTACTGTTTGATACACAAAGGATCTCAGGCCAAGTGGTTACCTCATTTTATTATTTTTCTTCTTCTATCTCCATATGTATCTGTGGGCAATCCGAGTGTGAAGTTGTGCTTATGGGGACAGGCTGAGAGCCTTTATTCTCAGCTGTGGGGCTCTGGGAGCCCTCTTGCTGTGTTACCATTTCACTGATGTGCTCAGTAGCACGGATCTGTTTTTAAAGTAATTCAGGAACAATTTCTCACCATTTCGGTTACATGGAAATGCTGTTGTGACTGGTCTTCCAGCTTGGATGGAATACTACAAGCCCTAAATAAATCCAGTAATAGTTAGGTAATAACATTCAAAATAGGTGGAATTGCAGCTTTGGGGGAGTTTGCTCTTGCATTTTTAGTTATCGGGTTTTTTTAAATTATAGTGCTGGATTAATGCACTCTTGCACTGCAAAGTAACAAAAAGCCATAGAATAGAGGATGTTGCCATGTATTTTAAATTGTATTTGAACCAATCTGATTATTTATAGCACAAAGATTGACAGACCTCTGCAACAGTTTCATGTATTTGACTCTGTTAACTCACCCATGAGGAGAACTGGAAGAGGTGATAGTGGTGTATTATTGCATTGCTCCTGAAATTAGTGTCCAGTGGGCCCATTTTATATAATACCTGGAAAGAATGAATGTCAAATAGGGATAGTAATTGAATAATTACGACATCTGTTGCTCCAGCAACTCTT
The DNA here is from genome assembly GCA_032173965.1 of Sitta carolinensis. Classification (NCBI taxonomy): domain Eukaryota; kingdom Metazoa; phylum Chordata; class Aves; order Passeriformes; family Sittidae; genus Sitta; species Sitta carolinensis. Next base: position 17,007,641 of record CM063292.1, on the reverse strand, counting down.
GGTGGAAATTAACTGAGTAAATCTCAGGTTCAAAGATGTTTCAACAATTCCAAAGCAAATATAGCTGAAACATGTGATGAGGGAAGGGTAATGGGGATGAAATTGAGCTCTCAGATAATCATTTGGCACACAGGTAATTGTGCAGCTATCCAGTGGACTGATGAACACTTGTAAGGAATTATATTTATTGCTATGTGCGATTTTTTTGGTGGAATTTCTCTTCTTTATGATGGCTATTCAGAATCTGCAGTCTCAAATTAATGAGGATAATTGGGAAATAAAAGAATTATTTTTTAATTCCAAAATAATTCTCAAATGTTGTGTCACAATACTGATAAATAGAAAAATGATCTTGAGCATTTCATACTAGAAATAGCTGTTATTGGGTTGTATAAGCAATCACCTTAACTCTGGAGTGGCTTATCAATGTGGAGTTCTTGCATGTTAAATAAACCCAGTCAAGGTCCCTTGTAATATGGCAGCTTAATCCATGATGAGCAAAAGATTGGTTTATTACTCTGCTCTTTTTCCTCTAAATAACTCATAGTCATATTTATGTTTTTAGTTGGAGAATGTTTACATACATTTTCCAGAGTGGCTATCAGAAATATGAAGGAATATGCAATCTGCAAAAAAAAACAGTAAACCTCATTAAGAGAGGTTATTGCACCTATAGCTTCTTCTCTCAGTGCTCATTGATTAGAGATTAAACATTATCCTTTGTTCTATTCGATTGGGATTTTTAATTAGGATGTCATTATTACACAGATATACTAAATGCTAAATTGATTTTTGAGACCTTTTGAAATAATGGCACTACTTCTGCAAAATGAAAATCATAATAGATTATTGACTTATACTTGGCTTTTGGTTCAAGGGCACATCTCCAATGTCAACATTTTCAATATTTTTAGTTTCATGCAAAGAGACACTCATAATTAGGGTTATATTAAAAGTTTGGGCCTATTGACTCATATTTTATAAATGACAATACTATAGCATTGATTGTCCTTGATTTATAATAGCAAACAATGATGCCTGTTGCTGACATGTAAACACAGCATAAACTTTCAACTTGATTATTTTATTTAAGAATTTGTATTCATGCAAGAAGTATCATAAGAGATGTTGGCATTTTAAAGCAGGTATTCCCTTCAGCTGAAAGTTGTTTTTAGATGAAGAAATTCTTTTTTCTATACAGAATGTATCAGGTGTATGGGTTTTATAACCCATTTATCCTTAAAGAAACTTTCAGGATAGACCTTCAGATTAGAAACAGCATTTCAAAGCAGGCAAATACTAATACTTTAGTGTATTAGTTCCCATTTACTTAAATTTGGTCCAAATGTAGTTAAAATCTACTTTCATGATCAGACCCATTCAGCCTTTGTTTTTCCACAGGCTTTGAAACAATCTCATCTGTCTTGCTGAAATCTTTTAAAATCTAGCATTCATGATAGCTTTTATTTGTAGATAGACTTGACATATGCTCCTTGTCAAGCATTTCCAAATCAAACAGAAGAGTTGGTGTTGACAAATTTGTCTGTTAAGATTGGAAATTCTCAGAATAGTGAGTGTACTTCCTAGTAAATTGTGTAGTTCTTGGTGCATTTTTGTTTAAAAACAAGGAGAAAAGTCTCCCTGCAGCCAAGGCTATCCCATATCTATCTTGAGAGGGATAATTTTCCTGTGAAGTGGGACATGTCCATAAAGCTCCATAGCTATTCAAATGAGTCAATATAATATCCAGTATTAATCCAGGGATGCCTTATTGCCCTCCTTGCTCTTGAAAAGTGGAGTGTGTTCTCCTAGACAGAGACAGCCAGGAGAGAACACGGTGATATCAGTTTCCTTTCTGTGTAAAATAGCCTTCTGCATATAAATTTTGCTGCTGCCAGTGTTAAATCTCTGCTTAGTTGGAATTACAGCTTATATGGTCAACATCTCACCTGTTCAAGATCATCCCTCCTACATCTAAGAATATGCAGTGCCTTGAAAATCTGTAGAAATACTTTCCTTCAGATGATACAATTCATGTCTCTTCTCCGTTGGCATAATAAATCTTCACTCACCACTTCTCTGCTTCATATTTATAGTTTGATTCAATAGTCTTAAAGGCCTTTTCCAACTTAACTAATTCTGATTCTGTATATATAGTGGTCTAAAATAGAAGATCTAGAGGCAGTTGAAGGTATGTAGTACTGTGTTAATACGAGAAATTGCACATTGCTTCTTACTAATACAGAAGCTGTATTCTATATTCCTCATTTTAATTAGAGTGTACTAAAGTAAAATAGTAGTGTAGAAAACATTAGAAAAACTGTCTTTTAGTAAACACTTAGCAAAAAGCATAATTTTTATGGATTGTAATTTAATGTGCAATGTCTGTCTCATGATTTAAGTGCCAACAAATGCAGGATGTGCATTTTAGAAGGATTTATGTTAACTTTAAGTGTAGTGGCTAAGTATTCCTGAATAAAGCCTTTTAATTGTGGGATGGATTAAATTTGGTTTAGGCACAGGACTTTTAGTAAAGTCGCCTATTTATTCTTTTACAACTCTCATGTCTCTAAGCAATTTCATAATTTATTCATCCTGGAAACAGTTCTTTGCAAGTTTGTCAATGCATCTCCCTATTTGGTAATGGGAGCTGATGTGACTTCAAGAAGCAAAAATGGAAAAGATCCTAAAGTACAAACCACAGAATCACAAACTAAAGGGTTTCTTTTCTGTTTCCACTTCTGTCTTTTCATCTCTGACTAATATTTTTCTAAAAGGAAATTGGCATGCTCATTGGTTGTCACAAAATAATCTTTGCAGCACCATTATCCCTGATCTTCATCACAAACTACCAAAAAGTCTGGGACTATCCCATAGCAGGGAAATTTCTTGAAATAAGAGCTCAAGAAGTCAATTAATTTGCTGACAAAAAAATACCTATATTACCTTTCTTCAGATTAAACCAATTTCTTCAGGTTCATAACTTCAAGTAATTTGGAGTGGGGATTCTGTTTTTCCTCGTTCTAGAGGATGATTGCTTGAGAAATGTATGTACTTTCAAGGAGACAAATAACCAAGCTTCTTTCTAGCCAAAAATATTAATTTATTATTTTTTAATAATATGTGAGTACACAAAAAAGTCTATCTCAATATAGATAGATACATCTATATGAGATACAGGGTTTTTTCAAAATAAGTATGGGCAACATGGCATTTTAATACTCACAACTGAAGAATTTAGCAGTGATGTTGTGCAGCATGTTCATAGCTTTTAATTTTCTAAAATTTTGGTGTGCACATATGATACTACAGAATGAGACAGCAGTGATACCACTGTTGATGTATTTTTCCACTTTGTATATGACAGCCTTGAGCAAAGATAAAACAGCTTTTATAGAAGGTTCTGAAGGATTAACTTCTGCAGTTCTGTACTGGAATATAGATACGTCTTGTTTAAAGGGTATACACAGGGTGGGGATTTCTTGAGCATAATTCAAGAAATATTTCAAAAGGCACCACTAATAATAGAAATTAAGGCATGCAATAATTCTTCACATGCTGTAAATCTAAGCATGTATACATGCTATATATATCTAAGCATGTATACAATAAAAACTTCCAGAATAATATATCCGTTTTATTTAAAGTAATATTATGTTATTGCATTTTACAAGGATGCCTTGGCAGAACAGAGCAGCTGTTAGAACACTTCAACTATGCTATAGGGACAAAATTTTGGAAGATCCAAACCAAAGAAAACCTCCCATAGTCAAGTCTGTGATTTTATCATTATTGAAATTTGAAGATGGAGGTGCAGCTTCGTAAAGAATTGTGAGACATTGTTGGTATACTAAAAGGCTTTTTGGAAAAGTTTCATTACTTATTATTAAAAAAAAAAAAAAAAAAAAAAGAACAAAAAAACAAAACAAACAAAAAAAAAAAAAAAAACAAAAAAAACCCACCTTTTTTCTCAACTTTTCCATAAATTTAAGCATTTATTAGCAGCTGTAGTTCAATGAATACAATGGCAGAAAATAATTCACAGCTTTTATCAAGGAACACTAAAAGGGATATTTATTCTTTTAAATACAGATTTAGATGCACCACCTTTAGTTGAACCAGTATAAAAGTGTAAGTACTGAGGGCTGTTTGTGACCATTTTTTTTTTATTTTACTATGTTGGATGAGTGCTACACATGTGAATGCAAAGTCCAGAGATGAGAATATGAATGACAAGTTTATGTTCAGATTTTCTGATGTAACAGGCATGAAATATTAGATTAAGATTTGTTTTTTAGAAAGCTGTGATAGACTATTTTAGGAATTTGGGGATGGCCAGAAGAGTTGTTGGAAGCCTACAAAAAATGTATTGCTGTAGGTGTCTTATATGTTTACCTAGATTTAAAACTTGTTTGGAGTTTTATTAATAGGCAAATAAATAGGCAAGAGAAAACATTAGTATTGCATTGTATATTATAGATCTTTTTACATATTATTATATATTTGCATTATTGCAAATCATGATAGGTCAATTTTTGAAATATGGCAAGGTACCCATGAGTCAGAAAACCAGTCTAAATATGCAATTTGTGGGAAAGTATGGGCAAACCATGCAATGAAGATCAGGAAAAAAACTATGCTCAAGCTACCAAATTGCTTACAGGTTAATGCATTCTCTTCACACGATCAGTTCTCTAAAGTATTTTACTTAAAATAAGAGGGGGTTTTAACAAAAATTTCTTAGAATACTCTTGTATTTTTTAACTAGCATTTTTTGTTCCCAGGAAATACCTTGTTAGAGACCCACAGTATATTTATATATATATGACTTCTGCCTATGAGCCTTGCTTGCAATCACATGTGTCTGCTTCAGTTTTCTTCAGTAGTTCTGTTCATATCCACACAAAATAGTTTCTCGGAGTCTGTCTTAATGGGAGCTTGTAGGCACTTAGTGGGAGTTAAAGATCAAAATACTACAGGACCTCAAACAGGAAGTTGGAGTCTCCCTTTGAAACAATTTTTTTTATTTTTTGTTAATAGATAGAATGTTAATTTATCTCCTCATACTGAAATAAGTGACATTAAAAGGGGGGGGGGGATAAAAAAAAAATAAAAAACTGCATCAGTTATATTTTAGTGAAAGAGGGATATGTCACATTTTTGTTCTCCAAAGCCTTTAGTAGCACATTTCTGTATTGGGTAGTATATTGGTATAGGGGGCTTTGGATTGACATAAAAATATATGAGTATATGGAGAGCTACCTGCAGGATGGGACTCTTAATTAATTTGAAGTGAGATACTTACTATGGGGACAGTCTGTGAAGAACCCATGATTAAAGAAAAGTGCAAAATATAAATTCACATATCGCTGAAGATATAAGAAAATGTTCAGGAAGTCAATTTTACTAAAACTGGTTTTAAGTACTCAGAACAGGAAGCCATTTAGCATGGACGTTAGATCTTTCTAATGACTGTCTAACTGGAAACAGGCTATCTTAATTCTCAGCCCCAAGCAAGTACAAATGGCCCTGCTTCCAGACTTCATTGCAATATTTATTGCAATTTGAATGGAAGACTTTTGACACCGTAGTCATAAAAATTACAGGGGACCACTTATCTGTGTTTGATATGAGACAGAGCGTGGACCTGGGAGTTCCAGTCTCCAGCAGGGTTTAACATTACTGTTTAATGGCCTCGATGGCCAAGGACCAGTTCAAAAGCAGTGGTGATCCAGTACATTTCCTTCAAATATATATTTTTTCCTCTCTTCTGAGGAAAACTGCACATTTACTGTTCCTGTTGATGGCAGGAGACACAAATCTGAGCAAAACTAAGCAGGCAGTGAGTATTGTTCATGATCTCACTTTAAAAACTTTTCTGTAATATTTATTACATGATTTGTTATTTAGTCCTGCAAGACATCACTAAGTAATACAACAAATTTTTAAAAAAAACAGAATTACAATAATTCTTCTATTAGCTTTAGAGGTTGCTAAATTTGTACTGTCTTTAGACATGGCCATGATACTTACTCTTGTCCTAACAGTTTTCTCGGGTAGCTTTACTATAGTTACATCTACACTGCAAATTCCAAAGGATTTTTACAAAGTAAATAGTTTTATTAAATCTTTATAGCAATATTCTCATAAGTTAATATTCTTCATACTTATAAATGCATACCAGATCTTTCATGAAATAATGTATAAAATGAAGACACTGCACTTCATTTAACTTTTCAGTCCTGATTATCAGTTTGAGTGATGATTTTGTTAGAATTCACTTATATGAGTATTAGGACAACTGAGTGTCATTTAAACTGTAAAATAAGTTACTTGTTTTGACCTATGGCATATTCTATTTCAAGCTGCATTTACACTAAAACCAGAGGTGGTGTCTGCTCAGCATTCTACAGCCATCAGGGTTTCAAGTCTTAAAAAGAAGAAGGCTGCTCTAAGCACTCTTTGCTGCTTTAGGCTGTGCCTTTGGGCTAGCATGCACTAATTGTCATATTGCCCCTCAAACCACAAGGTTGTACTTTGGTAGACTTTGTGAAGAAGTGTGTGGGGGAATCTTTTATTGAGCTAGATCAAAAGTATCAAACCTTTAATGAGCAATAATTTAAGCAGTCAGAAAACCCCAAATATGATAATGGAAAGAAATTGATTAGATTTCTTTTTGTTTTGGTTTCTCTCATATTTTCCTACATGTATCCACTACTCCATGTCTTTCAGATAAAGACTTTAAGATGTTCTTTATAACTAGGGAACCATTAATGTTCAACGTGGGTTAATCAGCTACTTGTCACTCAATCAATTATGGAGAAATGTTTTGTTTAAGTGCCCAAACCCTAAAAGCCATGTACTTGCTGTTCGTGTATGAATTCAAATTAATGTTTTTCATTGCTAAGAATCCCTGTGTTAATAACTGCCAACTCAGAGAGGAGCAGATGTCATCAATTTCTAATTTAAGGCTGTTAGTCACTAGTGTATGTTTCACGTATACATAAGACAATAAATATTTATTCCCTTAAACAAATAGCTGTTAAATAGCAGAGCTAGAACACTATGACTACTGGGGTGGCGAGGTTAGAAGATTAAAGATAAATTTTTGACTGTTACATCACGAAGTTTGGAGTTATCGGAGTTGGTGTTTGACGTTGATCCATCTCAGCTTTATGCAAACATGTCTCATGCTGAGCAACTACACAGTAACTGTATTTAGGTGATTGAACAATGGAAAGCAAATTATTTCATAGTTCATCTCTGAAGGGAATTCCTTGCTGTTTGTTTAGTCAAATTCCTGAGTTAAGACTCATCTTAAAAACAAACCAGCTAGGCAGTTGATATTATGTAAACTAGGCCTAGTCTCTATTCCATAAGCATCTTTGGAAGTTTGTTATTCTTCATTTATGCTCTGAATTTGATGTTTACATATCCCAAATGTGCTGTTTTGCTGTTTCTGATTTTTAAAGCTACCACAAATGGCTTAACCTTACTCACAAAGTATTTTATTTAGTCACTAAAGCTGAATTTTATTTCTGAATAGAATCACCTCTTCTGTAGTGTTTTCTTTTAACAGATCTCAGACTGCTCTACAAAGCAAAGAACATATTCTTCCTCCTTCCATGTGGAGCAACTGAAGGGAGAGGAAGTGGTAGTAAAGGAATGTGGGAGTAGAGCTGAGATCTAATTAATTCACATAGTTAAATTAGGAACTTAGAAATACTGTAGGAAGTTTAATTAGTGGCAAGAAATGCTCTTTGAAATAGGCATAAACAAGGTAGGAATTTCAACCAAGTTAAACATAAAATGCTTTTGATAGACCCAGTGCATGGCATCAATTGTAGGTAAGCTCTGGAATTTTTGACATTTAAATAAAGACCCTCAGTTAGCGTAATTTATAGTTTTAGTAGGAAATAGGGTCACATAGTATTCAAAGTAAAGAATCATGTTGTTCAGAAATAGGCAGTAAAGTTAACAATGTAGTTTTCCTTGAAATAAAGCCACTCATTTGGTTTGACTGGGATTTAAAAAATTAATATTCAGATTGTTTTGGACTGGCCTGCTCATTCTTTTACTTTCCTCTAATGTGACTTGGAGAAGCATTCAAGAATTTGTCACTAAGAAATATTTCATCATTTAATTAACAATTAATGTCCACATTTTAGCATGTTGACAATGTCTGTTATTACAGTCAGCAACAGCGCTGTTATATTTACTTGCTCTAACCTTATATTTACTTGCTCTAAGGTGCCTTTTACTTAATTGGTCAGTAGGATTAAAAACATTCTGATGTAGTGAATGCATTTAATGGCCTCACACCTCACTTCCCATAAAGCTGTATTTCTATTCCTGTTCTGCATCCTTTTAAAGCACTCACCCCGTAGTTTACTGATGTAGCAAATTAGACTACAAAAGAGGTGAGATTTCAGAAGCTGTTTCAAAATTACTGACCCCTTTCAGCTCTACAGCAAAGGAAGCTTATTTACAATTTTAATTATAATTACTATTATATGTTGTTTAAAAGTTTAGTTAAAATAAATTTCATTTGCAGTAATTTACTTCAAGAGGAGAGCTTAAGTGGAACTCAGGATTCAGGGAGATGTTTTGCCAAGACTTTCTGAAAATTGAATTTCATTCAAACTAGCATGTGTTTTAAAACACTAAGTAAATATTTAGATTCTCTCACTAATATCTTCTATCTAGGAAGATACTTTGTTCACTAAATGATCGGGATGGCACATCTAGGCCAGGATTATTTAATTTCAGTGATAATTTTAGGTGTTTTCCTCCATAACATTGTTTACTGATTATCACCTATATCATATTTTAAATGTGAGTAAGTAGCAGAATGCAGTATCAATGTCGCCCCTAACCAGCGAGAGAGGAAACTCCATTCCCTAGAAGCTGCAATTTCAGATTTGGTCTTTGATTAGTTCAGTCCCTTTCTTCAGTTTTAGTGGCAAAGTGCTGTTTCCTAGAATGGGCATTCTAACACTGTTTAGAATAAATGTCCAGGTAAGGGGCAGGGCAAAACCATGCTGACATTCAGGTGTTGTCATGTACCTTTCTTTTGGTACATTTATCATTAAATTGTCTAATTGTTCAACTAAATTAGATTTTCTCAGAGAGTTGAGGTATATTTTTAGTAATATATTTCCCTCCAAACTTTTCTATGCACAGCTCTCAGGTGTATTTTAGTTTTGCAATAAAAGGCCCTTTCTTTGCTAATACAGGAAAAAAGTCTGGGAAAATGTCTCAAACATACAAACACCAGCAGAAATTGTTTAATAATCTTGTTTTCTCCTTGTTGCTTGTGTTAAAAATAAAACCTTAGTATTAATTACATTTAAGCTGAGTCTAGGATAATATTCCAGGAGAATTTAAAGTACTAACAGAAATAAAGATCTTTTCTAATAGCCTGGGAAAGTAAAGGAAGTGCAGGTGATCGAATGATCATATTTCACCAATTCACTGAAAACTATTGAATATTGTGCAATGAAGAAAATCGTTTTCCCCAAAGAGAATTTTGAATGAAATATGAACACTCAATTTTGTGTGCAAACAAATGAACCTGAGACACTTTGTTATGTAATCCACCTTCTTAACCTTCTGCTTATTTACAGAAGGTCATTGATTCATAAGGGGGATAAAATCAGGTGGTTTCATGCTGCAACAGGCTGCTTATTTGTTTAATTTTAACTGTCAAATCCAGTAAAAATTTTATAAAGTTTCATTCATAGAAGTAGGCCATAAAGGGTACCTTGTTATAGTCAGATGTTCAAAAAGATGCTGATTTCTAAGCACACAGCTGCCTGTCCTGCTATGCCTGCAGCAGTTCTTCTGACCATCCATGCAGCATTTTGGCAGCATGTTCAATATCAAAGGCGTCCTTGTAGTTGGATTTTCAATAACTGACATGGAGTTAATTACAAATTTTGTTTTCAGCAAGATTAAAACTGGGATTTTAGTAATAACTTTCTGTGGAGTTCTCAGAATAAACTTCAGGCAGAATTACTTTAATTGATTATATGTTTTGTTTCTAATCATTATCAAGTATGTGTTATACCCAGACACTACTCCACCTTTGACTTGGAGTTCTCTGTGGTCCTGCTCTATGTGTTGCATTGATATGGTGTACTTTTCCCTCAGAAATGCAGAGTAAATCTTTTAAAAGTACAGTGAAAACAACTGGAAGCTTAGCAAGAATTTTGAAGACATATATATTTGTGAAAGATGCTGTTTTGGGTAGGTAGAAGATGTGTAACAATTTCCTGATGTGCGAGAGGATTCTTATCTGCCTCCTATCTGCAGAATTGTCTCCTTTGGTGAGCTGGCTCTAAATGTAGCCATATTTTCAATGTCCATTCTTATACCAGAGATTTGAATGTTCTCTGTCTATTCTCCAGGTCTGCCCTTCTTCTGCTGTACCTTCTACCAAATACACTGTGTGAAGCACAGTAATATTTCAGCTGTTAATTTAACTGAAGTCCTGCATTGACAAAAATTGCCATTTAATGGGCTGGTGCTGGAATGAGTCTCTTTGCTTACTCCCAGTTTTGGAAGCATGTATTAAAAGTTACCTTGTCAGATTCTAAGAATCTGGGACATGTTTTATAGTTTGTTGTTGTTGTACTTGGGGCTTTTTTGGTTGGTTGGGTTTTTTACTTCTCTCATTTGGCACAGAGCAGCATTCAGACAGGATGCTGTGCCTGGGTGATATGGATTGTGGTCCTTGCTGTGGTCTAGATTAGTAAAACAGTTCTATACTGAGAGTATTAAGAAGGTATTTTCCACTGTGTGAAACAAATCAGGTTTTTCCCATCTGATCTCTATCAATATTTGTATTGTTTTGTATTATTCCTGTCAATTGTCATGTTTAGGTGTTTCTAAGCCTGTGTTTAGAAGGTGTTGATCAAAGTATTGAAGCAGGAACAAAAGCAGATAGTTTGTTGGTTTTTATTTGGACCAAATAATACCAATCAAGTTCACCACAATAATACTGTAGAACCTTCACACTAAAATATTGTAGAACATTCATAAATAGAATGTAGCTAGAAGGCTAATTTTTTTAAGTAGAAATGTTTGTTTTGAGTAAGCCAATATTTTTAAACCTGTGAGTAACTTCATATTGTCTTAAGCCATATGTGCACAACTGAATATTGTGTCTATACAATACATCACCAAGGTAAAGGGCCAAGAGATTTTTTTCTTTATTTAGGTCATAAGCCAACAGTGTGGTGTTTGAAAAAGTTCCAAATTCAAAGAATAAATGTCATCTCTGATGTGATAGTTAAGGTCTGTCATGAAGCAGAAACCTGTAAGTAGTGATTCAGTTTAGTCTTTTCATCCTCCAAACAGCCTCTGTTTCTAGTGGCAGATTTAATGGTATGATTTACAGTTCTAAAAGACCTTTATCAGGGCCAGAAAAATGACAAACAATAAATATATGGGGCATTATGTTAACAGCCACCACACAATACCTTGTCAGTTACAGCTTGATAGTGATACATTTTAATTTTGTCTTTCATAAAAAATCTTGGCATGTATGCTTCTTTGAACACAGGCTTGGAAGTCAAGTGTGTCATCCAACCATGCAGTTTATCACCCTCTATATTTTTTGTCCTTTTCACTTAATGTCATCTCTATGGCAACAGGCATCGCCCTGGAAATAATTTTCAAAACAGCTTATTTGTTTGAGGGGGCCTGACTGAAGTTCAAAGATGTTTGGTTTAGAAGAACAACTTTAGTTTATGTTTAATAGTAATTCTGAAGAGTTTCATGTAAACAGCCTGAGACTGGATACAGAGATATTAGGAAGATATCCTTTTACCAGACAAGGGGTGTACCAAGTCGTGCTGTTTGGTGCATAGATGACAATTGTCTGCTCGGGGAATTCCAGTGCCTGAGAGGGAAAGGGCTGTGAGCCTCAGGTGCTGCAGGGAATTTAGGCTTACTCTGCCCCCACAGCCAGACAGCAAACAGCTGACACACATGCTGGGGCTTGTTCCCCCAGCTCTCCATGAGAGGAGATCTCTGCAGGTGCAGGAGGAGCCACCGCCGAGCCTGTGCGCGTCCGCACTTGACGCAAGAGAAGAATCCAAGGAACTGTTCCATGCCCCAGCCCGAGCGGTGATAAGAGGGAAGAGGCCTCCATGTTTTCAGATACCCTCCTTCCTAAAAGCTGTCTATCTTATGTAGGGTTCTAAGGAGACAAAAATTATCTTCTTACTGAAGGACTCTGCTTTGTTTATCATTATCTTCACTGTACCACTGTGAAGCAAAGTGGATTACAAATATAAAGGTTGGACAGGTTATTGTGAGGTTTTTTGTGTGTGTTTTTTTTTTTAATTGAAAAGGTAATTTTTCTAGTATAAAGCTCTTGGTTTACACTATATCCCAACTCTAAAAATAGAAATACATGTGAATTTTAGCAGAATTCTCTAAAACAACAAATAATTGATTATACTGGGTTTTGTTGCTGGTTTATTAAACATTTAGTTTCTTTCATGTAAATTACAGTTTCCTCTCAGACTTTTCTAAATTGTGTGATGAGTTTAGATGCATATATCATTCCTACTAGTTCAAGGGCCAGGCTAATTTATTTGTAGAACCTCTTCAGAAAAGGAAATTCCATCTTAAGCATATAGGGTGGCTTTCTGTTTGATTCAAGTGTCAGTGAGCATATAATACATTTGCTTTATGTTTAATGGTTATGGAAGAGCCTTATTTTTTAAAAAGTCCTATTTCTTTCACTGTGATCTTTTGTATCTCACAGCACAGTACAGCGTGAGCAATGTTTGCCATCTGTAATTTAACACTGAAGTCTTGTAAAGTATCAGATGTGTATTATCATGAGTATTTGAAGTAACTACAAATTGGCCCTCACACTCCTAAATGCTCTTTTAAGAGAAATTTTAGAAGGTTCTAAGAAATTAAGAGTCAATTCCACTACAGATAGCTGTTTGAAGGCTTTAATGAATAATTAAATGAAAATTTCAAAGCCCTAACAGACACCACCACCCCCCGCCACACACACACACTTGTTTCCTGCACTGGAAAAGGTGCAAGAGAAATCTGGTCTTCAAAGCTCATTGTGAGTGATGCTGCTCAAGGACTTAGGAGGGAGCCTGTATCTCTTCCAGTACCCGGCCCAAGCCAGTGCTCACAAATGCACTCACACATTTCCATTTCGTAGCACCTGGTAAAGGCAACTTTCCTTCAAACCATACAGCACGTGAATTCAGGAAAAGCACAGATGAAAGAAATTATAGCAACTTTCCACTTCATCTGGGTTGATGCAGTTACCACTAGCAGCTTGCTGTGGGGAGCAGTTGCAAGGGGATTATATGGAAAATGGACTAGTGAAAGATATGGGATAAAAAGCAACCCCAAGGGAAGACCTCCTTTTTGGTATTTTGCCATTGCATTAACTAATGGAGTTTAGTGGTTTCCTTCCATCACCGTAAACAGACACGCGCTCATAAACACACAGGGATACTCAGACTTCTAAAGGAGGGGGAGGAGAAGTGAGTTTTCTTTGCAATAATTCCAAGCATATGGAAAAAAAATATTGTTTGTTATAGCTCATGGGCTTATGATATTTAAATTAAAATAGATTTTCCTAAATAAAAATAGTCTTTATGACATATGGCTATTAAAATGGTGCCATTCTGTTTCTCGGCATTGTTAAAAGTAATGTTTTTAAATGTTTCATACCACCTTGAATTTTTGGCTGGATTTCAACAGCACTGAAACTTGCCATTCAGAAATTAAAGGAAAAAAAAAAAAAGGCAGCGTAGATAAGAGGGTATCTCCATGGCCCAATTACAGCTCCTCAATATTCTCACTTTGAGCATTTTTCTTCTTGTTTTATAATTACTTAGAAGCATAAAGATTTTAAATCGGTATTTAAAAGCAAAACAAAATCAACAAAAAACACACACAAGAACCAGCAAAAAAAAAAAAAGCTAGTTGTGAAATGATGGCAGGGAATTTTCTCAGTGATGTCAACCCTTGTTAAAATTGAGCAGATTGTTTCCACAGCAAACATCCAACAAAGCAAAAATCCAGGTGCTTTCCTACTTCCCACACACCTCTACTTTTTTAATTCTAAGATGGATTTTATTTTCTCTCAAAAAAGTAATTATTTCAGTTTACTAATTGAATTATACCTCCCTTAATGAAAATTTATTTCTATGTTCAACCTCTCAAATTAGAAACCCTGCTTAGGCTCTCCTGCTTTTTAACTCAGTATTCTAAATCATCTGAAAACTGATCAGGTCACCTAAAGCTATGCATTACAGGGGAGGCTTTTTGGATCATGCAAGAGCTATGGAAGAAACCTCAGAGACAGAGAGAAGTTATTACTCTCTGCCTTTTTTCAGGCAGATGTAAGTTCAGGTAAAGAGACAGACTGAGATGTTGGCCTTTGGGAAAGTCCTTTGACCTGGCAGGAAAGGTGGTGAGTCAGGGCTGGAGTCTGCCAGCGCAGAGCTGGGAGTGGCCATCCTCTGGCTATCCCAGCCTGAGTGCTGACAGCACTGCAGGGCTGCTCTGCACAGCACACAGCTGGGCTACAGCTCCCAGGGCAGGGACAAGCGTGAGGGAGGGCTCTCCTGTAGGGGTTCCCAAGGAGTTTATTCCTTGGAAGGTCCAGGGACAAAAGACATCGTACTGGGGTCTGCAGGGGGTTCTATACAGGAGAGGTCTCGGGGAGGATACAAATCTTCACCCAATAAGGAAAGGAGTGGAGAGGAGCACAAGGTGGGGTTTACAGTGCTTAAACCAGTGAGGGAACGTGGGAGGGGAACAATTCAAACAGACCAATGGGGCATCAAGGTTTAGGGGGTTTTCAAAGGGGAGGTACAAACAAGGGGTTGACGCTCAGGGAAGGAACATTCTGGAAAAAGGGCAAGTTGAGTAGGTGGACAGCTGAGTAGGAGGGTATAATTTAAATTAAACCAACAACATAGTGACAGAGCAGGAATAAACCATTCCAAACTGTTAAAGGAAAAAACACACCACAACAGTGATAGAATTTCTCAGGCCCAGATTTGGTGGGCCTATTGGCCCATTCAAATAGGTTTATAGCAAAGTTTATAGCACCTGCCTTTCTAGTTCTTCAATGTGGGAAACTGTTTTATGGCCTTAAAACAGATTGGTCTTCAAAACTGATTTAGCATGCTGCCCGGAGCATTGTCATTAGAGTTTGGGACAGACAGGTGATTTCAAAAACTAATCCAAAACATTGCCTCGGGCAAAATTTATTGAGTGTTTGATATCTTGTTGAAGTGTGAATGCAAAGAGATCTATTCTCCAATTTTGTAATGGCAGACCCTGATGGCTGAATTGGCAAATCAAAAGGTGATGCAGCCCAGCCGTACTGGTGTGGTGGTTTGCAAGGAAGCTGGGACGTGGCCACGCTGAAGAGCTGAAGTGTGGAGTTGGGGTGGAAACTGCAAAGGGAAAACTCTCAGCTTGGACTTTCACCTTTATTTTTTCATGAGAATAAACAGGCTTTGAGACACTATGCAGGAACATAGAAGTAATGTTAACTTTACTAGTGCTAGATGACAGCCTGTCAGAGAGGAGAGGAAATGGGAGAACATGGCCTTCACAATAATATCCTCTTTTTCCAGGGGACAGGTTGACAACATGAACTGTTGATGAGGAAGATAGGTAAATTAAAAAATTTGGAGTCTTGCAGGTAAACAGAAATCTGCACAAATGATTTCCACTTTTCCTTCTTTAATTATCTCTCTCTTTTAAAGCCATTTATGGATAACATTCTGCGAGTGTCATTTGAATCAATTTCGAATTTTGAAATGTGTTTAGTTTTTTTTTAGTGCATTTCCCATTATTTTTAAAAGCTGATTAGGATCACTGGAGAAGATATATATGAAGTGAGACAAACCTGTAATATAGGAAAGAAAAGCAGAGTGGGAGTTAAATGATATTTTTCTAAGTGACTACAAACATATCCTAACCCAAACCAGTTTACATTTCAACAAATTTGCTTATCATGCAGAAAAATGAGATTTTTACTATAAGATTTTCACTGACAAGCAAACTGTATTCTTAACATAATTTTCTAAAGCAAATAAGACAGAAAATGCCTTGCAGCTTAGAAGTCTTCCTTGTAGAACTTTCTTTCAACCTCACTTGTAGGAGCTATTTCCATACAGAATCACAGTCAGCTGGAAATAAGCACAGGCCTTTACACAGCATCTTGGATCAAGATATTCAAGTAGTTAGCTGTGGGTTTATTCACAATGATCTTGAGTAGTCATTTATTATGTTAATAATTTTGTTCTCTTAAAAATGCAACCTGTATTTTCATGAAACATTGTTAATGAATTATAATTTTTTTCCTTCATTTTAAAACGATTACTTCTTGAATATATGGCATGAATCAGGGATACCAGTGGTAGGAAAATGGCTATTTGTTTACGTAAATATATTGTAAAAATCAAGAAATGTGTTCTATTGACAGAAAAAAAGAAATAATTTTAAAATGCTATTAAGTAATATATTACTTTCTTAATTCAGCCTAATTTAAAGTTTGTGTACAAGCCCAACATTAGTTACTAACTTCTATTTCTCTTTCATTCTTATAGTGTTATGCCAGCATGGCCTATTGATGAAAATTGGTTCATTGGTAAAAATATTTCATGCCTCTCACATTGCTTGAATTTATATTAATACAGATATTATGCTCTGTTAAAGGATCAAAATAGAAATAACAATAACAAGTTGTTCTATTAATGCCTTAAACCTCCAAAAGTATTAGGATTAAAAATTCAGTCAGGTGAAAAGGCTAATCAAACATTCCTATATAATAGACCAGATCCTGTTTTAGCAGATGCTTAGGGTTTGTTTTTCTTGGGTTTTGTTTATAATTCCAATTTATAGTGTTGTAATATAATTTTTCAGGTATTTTGTATGTCAAAACCTGGTTTAGCCTTAATCCATAACCAACCTGAATTAATTTATAACATCTATTTTAGTGCTTCAATTTGTATTTTACAGCTAAGGACCTGGTTGTGATCATATAATCAGATGCTTCACTATATTTTAGGTAGAAACTGGGATTTTTAGTAAGTACTGTACTTGAACATCTGCTTTCATTTAAAAAAATACATTCAGAGAGCTTATAAATTGATTATTAATTAATTTGCAAGTTTTCTGTTTCACAAAATGCTCTTTGCTTGCTTCTGATGTATGTGTGCATATCCATTCCCTGTGTGTGCACATATATAAGCAGTCTTGGCATAAAAAAAAGGATATACAGAAATTTTCACAGAGCAGGCTACAGGGATTTTGTCATGTGCATGAACAAGTCTTTACATAACTTAAAGAAAAACATACATTTCTGTAAAGTCATAGGAGCAGATTTACATTAATATCTTAATTCTCCTCTAAGTCAAAGCTGCTTTGCAGAGCTTTAGTTCCTACTGTTGCTGTAACTGAATGTGGAAACTGTTTACCTCCCACTGTACCCAGTGAAGAGTGTGCTGTGCTTAATGCACGGGGGTGCCCCAGACAGGGCAGCCACTGAGGAAAGGGGGGCCTGGGGTCCTCCCTGCATCCCAACCAGAGCAGCAATGTAATGCTGCTGATTAACAGCTTCACTGGTACACACTGGGAGCTAGCCCAAATCTTTGGGCAAAGTAGTGATCAATGGGGGCATCTTTGTGCCTTTTATTTCCTTTCTTATTGAGCCATGTTTAAATTTTCCTTGAGTAGTGAGTGAGTGTGGGAAGTGCTGGAGAGATTTAGATGATACAGAATTTTTTAATAGAATCATCTTTCAATGAAAGATGAATATTTCCATTTCATTATTTAAATAGAATCTATTGTATCATAATAAAGTCAAAACTTGATTCTATATCTTCTTTTACAGCTAGAAAATGAGGGAAGGCAAAGCATTCTCCCGACATTATTGTTTGTGCATTGCCAGGATTTTTCTCAGCAGTAACATTGCTGAAATACTGTGCAAGAATTTAGCTTGTCTTCGTATTGCCTTCTGACAATCCTGAACAATTGTCATTCAGCAAACTGCATGATAAAAGACCATGAATAAGTTGTTCCCACGACCATTTTTTTCCTTTGTTTATTTCCATCTATAAAACAAAATCTACAAAATTGCATCAGAATATTATTTCATAACGTAGTGTTCTCGTTGTAACCTTCCTGTTTGTTTCATGAGTTTCATTGTTTAATTCTCTGCAGTGAACATCCTTAACCTAGGGACTCTGAGATCCTGAGTTTGGACTTGAGGAAGTTTCTGTTGTTGCAGTATGACAAGTAATAGTGGAACTCTAGAATATTTTTCAGATAAACAAGTGTAATTTAAGTGTTTTGATATAATGTAAACTGAAGTGAGAAGCAGCAGATGTAATCATAGATTATATTTAGCCATCAAACTTTTTCAGTGAAGGGAGTATCCAAAATATTACAGTATATTTTTAATACCAGTGCCATATCAGATAGAGTACGAGTTGATATAAGAATATGCTCTATTTTAAACTATTTACTTTTATTTTGCACTATGCTAACCACTTTGCCATTTGAAGCTTTGTAGTACAGATAGTTTAAATATGAACACAGTTTCCGGTTGTTGAGGTTTTCTTTCTATTTGAGGATAATGAAAGTTTGGGGGAAAAAATAACAAAAGATGAAACAAAAGTAATCTTATTAAAACAGCTTCTTTGAAGGGCTAAACTTCCTGTCATATCCTTCTGCCAAGACTTTCAAAACTAAAAACCTCTTTATTGCCTTTTTTCTTCCTCATGATCCATGGCTTTCAATCTAATAATTTTCCCTTATCTTATGGTGATTTTTAATGACTGTAAAAGTGCAATATGGTTGAGCAGAGAACAAGACTTTTCCAGCACAACAGAAATGAGGTCTAATGATTAAAAAGTCTAGAAGAAATAAAAACTTATGGTGCTTTTAGGATGTATATGTATAATTTCAAAATTGCTCTATAGGTTGTGGTTCTACCTCAGAATGAGATAAACACATTGGGCAAGGAATGCTTTCAAAACAATAGACAAAAAAGAGATTGTATTTTTTAAATTGTACAAAAATATGTATTATTGCCTTCAAAGTTTAGTGACATCACTTATTACAACTGTATTGTTATTTACCTTGATATTGTCATCACTCAAGTGTATGATCTTTATTTCTTGCTCTAGTAGACAAATCTGGAAAAGGCTTTTTCCATAGGTGAATTTTCCTTTTCACCTTGATCCTACTTTACTTTTCCTTGTTATTTTCAGTGTCACTTTCAATCAAGTCAAAGCAAGTTTTGGTACAATCCAATTTTTACTTGAACAGAGGCAGTCAGATATAGAGATTGAGAGGGTTTTTTCTTATCAGCTTGTACCCTTAAAAAATACTTAAGAAAGACATTTGATCTGCTTGGCCGCTGTATCTAGGAGAAATGCACTTCACTTTGGATTCACTGGCCAGTGTATCAAAAACCCCACTGTCCAGAATTCCTCAACTGATCCAATAGAGATAGAATTTTTTTTTTTCAAAGTGATGTGTTTCATTGCAATACTTTGAATTATGATGAGCTTGGTTATTTTGTTGCACAAAAGTAATATTTGTAGCCTAAATTGCTGTTCATATGCCATCCTAAACTGCCTTTGAACCAAAACAGTCAAATGTCAAACACCTCGTATCCATTAGCAATTTATTTGCCAGGATTTTAGTCTTTCTCAAATTCAGTAGCACATTTATTTCTTCAAGCTGAATTCTTGTAGGCTGAGAAACTCTTTCCTCTGAGGGTTGGTATTATATTGCTAATCATGATGGAGAACAAGTGACCTTTTTAATCTTACTACTAAGAATGCATCTCTGTTAAGTGCTCACATAATTCCAGTGACTTTATTTGCTGACTTCAGTCATGTGAATGTGTTTCTCAGCAATATAGAAGTATGAGTTTATTGTATACTCTCCATAGTTTTCTGTTGTACCTTGTTCACATTTCCAGGCACACAGATAGGTTGAAAACATGATATTTGCTTAGGGTTTGGCTGCAAAAGTTGGAATGGTTTGTTTTATCTGAAAATGGGTACTCCCTCTGACACCTCTTTCTATCAAGATTCAAGTTAGTCTCATTTACTAAATGATCTTGATTAAGTATTATCTGAAAACTGGTGACTTGGATGTTATGAGGTGGTTAGTGATATTTTGGATGTTTTAAGAAATGAGCTCAGTAATTTGTTTTAATCTTCCCTCCAAGGATATGTTAGAGCAATTTTGCAAAAACAGTCTTTATACTTTTAGGTCATAATGTGTAGCTGAAAGAAACACAGATCTTGATTTCAAAAGGATCTAATTAATAAAACATCTTTTTAAAAAAATATAACGAATCAAAATAATTACAATGTATAATAGCAAAATGCAGTTGTTCAGTGATACATATTAGCTAGAAAAAGAATAATTATGTTTTTTCTGAAACTAGCCAGCAAAACCCAACTGCACTCATGTTTTATTAAAAGCCACTTTTATTGCACTGGCTGTTTTGTCTGAAATGTAATTTACATTTCCATCTGCAAGTACTTTCTTATAAAATTCTGTAGATAACTTCCAGTTGTCAGTACTTTTATACTATAAACTTTTCTTTGGTATATACTGAAAAATTGTGTGTCAATTAAACATGCTTTAAATATCTGTCTTTGTTAACTTACAAGGTTGTTCCACAATGTGTTAATGAGATTTGCCATATTATTTTCTGCCAACTTATTTTATTTCAGCACTTCCTCTCTGCCTTTTTACAACTAGATTTCTTCACATTTCAGTATACTGGTTATTTATAGTTCCAGCTACAGGCATAGCTTCCAGTTAATGGGTGAAGTACATAAATACGAGTTTTAAATCAGAAATACAAAAAGGCTGAGCTCAGTCCTGATTTGTGCTTGATTTCAGCACCATGCAACAGCAACAATCTGCAGAACAGGTATTGAACAAATGCAGTTCAGCAGCAGAATGATGCAGCCAGAGAAGCTGTGGAATATCCAGTCTGCAGGCTTGTGTCAAATAAAGTTCTTGCCCTCTTATCTCCGTTGTCCAACAACCTCAATAAATCCTTCTGAGCTCACCCTTCATGAGGTTTTGGCAGAGATTAATTTGCTGTCTCCTCTGATGTAATAATGGTTTGGGAAGTCTCAGAATCCCTAGGATGTAACATTATCATGTATATTTTTAGGTTGGGACTAGAATCTAGATCTGTGTAGGATGTTTAGACAATTCTAGTGGTGTTTGTAGATAGGCAAGCAAACCATCTGTCACACTCTGTATTCCCTTGCACAGAGCACAAATATTGAGAATCCTACCAAAATCCGTGAAGAGTTGATCAGTCCATTTACCTGAAGTGGCACTTATCTTACCCAGTTCCTCTGAGCAGGAGGGAAAGCAAGAAGAGTAACCGAATTTTTCGGTTTATGTCCAGTACATGTTGCTCCCTCTATTTTCCAAAAATATTTAACTCAGGTAAATCACCAAACAGATTCAAAATGAGTCCGTTAAATGGAAACACTTCCAAACGTTCACTTCTGAAATTAAGATTAACTCATATATTTAAAAACTTATAAAGCAGGCTTACTGAGGCATGAATATTAGCATGAACATGCTTCCAAAAAAATCTTCTGCTGTTACATCATTGCTAGAGGTTTTTAAATCAGTGGCTCAGAGCAGAACGGACCCTTATTTAGGTAGGAAGACAGAATCCAAATTTCTGTTTCCTGCAGAAGTTCATAGAAGGGTTATTTGTGCCCAGAGCACGTTGTAGGAACATCAACACATGAACAAAGTATGATCACACATAGCAGAGAGGGAGGGGGCTAATAAAGATATTTGAGCATGGAAAGGGAGAATCTGATGGTTTCTGTTATATATTAAAAAGTGCATGATGGTGACATTACCATAAAAAGGGAAATGTCTTTATAGGTTCTAGATGACAAACAATACCCTCATATATGTTAAATATAATCTAATGCTATCTACTCTTTCCAGAAAAATTTGTTACTGCTATGGATTCTTTACATGATGAGCATTTCTGTAATCTAGGTGATGTTCCAGTAATTTACGTTGGGAAACAGATTACAAAAACGTGCTAAATTATTTTTAAAAATAAATTTACAAAAATAAATTTTTAAATGCTCTTTAAGGCACAAGATTAAATAAATACAAATGCTTTAAGCCCATTTTCTATTTGGCAGCATCCATTTACACAGATCTCTGCTTCCCAGAAGGGAATAATTTGCATTGTGCTGCTTCTGTGTTGAGATTTCAGGTAAAAATTGGCATGCAAGCATTCCTTAACAGACTGAGGTCTTTGGGATCCTGAGATTTCTAGATATATGTTTGTTGTTCACAAATGTCACTGGAAACAATTGTGATCTAATTATTAACCTGACACCCTTCTCAGTGAAGTGTTAACAGGAACATTTGTGAATCATACATAATGAACCATGTAAGAAGACCTAAAGAGATTTGGGTTTTTTCATCTGCATATACACAAAAAACCACCTAATGCTTAAAATAGAAATGTAATAAGAGATATTCAAATGACATGTCTCCCACAGAAGAATGAGGGAGAGGAAAAGCCATCTTCTTGCTCGAGAAATCTTACCTTAAAATGGAAGACATAATCATGAATTTTCTGATGCTAAGAGAAGGGGTTTTTTTATCATATGGAAATGTTCTGGATTAATGGTTGCTACTTCTGCTATCTATTTTTCTCTTTTTTCTTTTTTATTTTGTTATTGTTTTGCTCTTTCCCTCAAGAAGCTCTAATAGCCAACCGTGAAATTTCTTGTTACAAATTTTGAATCCTAAAAGTTTCAATTTTGTTCATACTTAGCATTGAGATCTTTGATTTGGACAAAGTTTCCTTGCGTTTTGGTGACATGGATGTTTGCTTCCAATACCACCCATACAGCAGGAAAAAAATCACCGTTTGTTCTCCATGTTGTTGTTTGTCAGAGAGGGATAACTTGTTTCTGTTTACTTACGCTGAATTTTTTTTGTCAAGTGTGGCAAACTTGTGGATTTTAGTCATGCATGTATTATGTCATAGAAAATGAATGTTTGGAAACATCCTTAGATTTATTTTGTAGAAACAAGGCTTGTATGAATTCACTGGTGATAAATAATCGTAGTTTAGTCTGTCTCTGTCTTGTGCCTAAATTTGACAGGATTAAAGATTACGAAGATACTGTTTTTGTGAGAATTGGTAGGTTGCTGATTTAGCAGCTGTGCACAGAAAAGGGCTGTCAGACCCAGCATCTCATAATTGCTGAGGTTCTGAGTATTTCAGTCCTTCATTGTGCATTAAAGCCCAGTGTCATCGTGCATTAATGCCCACGACACAGGCTACTGTGATTCTTTTTTAGGTTGCGTGAAGAATGAATTTATTTTTAGGGATTGTTCTTTTTAGATACAATTTTTTACAGAATTCCGTGAATGGTGAAAGAAAGACAAATTTCTTCACCTACATTGGTTAAACTAGAAGGGACATCAAGAGAGATCTCTCTCAGAAAGAAATTACCATATGAATATTGTTACAAAAACAATTTTGTTGTATATGTTTCTTTTTTGGGAACAAGTTTTAGAAAGCTTTAATATTAGAAAACTAAAGTTTTAGAAACTCAGAAACTTCAGGCCTGAAAACCGGAGTACAGCCCCACTCCTCGGGACAGGCCAGCTCGTGGCGAGGCGCGAGGAGCTGCTGCTCGCCCAGGCACGCCCGTGGGAGGAGGCTGGGCAGGATCAGGGCTGCAGAAAGGGGAACTGAAAACTGGATTTCAGCTGGGAGTAGCAGGGGCAGGAAAGGAGCAGATCAGAAAACAGGTACTCAAATTCAATCCATCCCCCTGTTTATATAAAGTGAAAAGTAACTTTCTGTGAAAGTATATGTGCAATATACTGCAGGCTAGCAGTGGTATTCACAGTGAGGTCACAGCCAGAATAAAATTGCTTTGGCTAAATAAGGCTGGTATGAATATTGCCTTAATTTCTTTAATATGGTGTGATCTTTGGATGGGTAGAAGCCAGATTTCCATTCCATATCTGAACCATTTCAAAAGGAAATAATGGGATTTCAGAGCATACTACTGCTTTGAGTTCATTCATTTTATAAAGCCTTCATATTCTTCAGATCTTCATATGCAGATGTATTGGGGATCAGGTGAAGAAAAGCCACTGGGGGAGCAGCATACACTTTGGGTAGCCTTTTTTCTTCAGGTAAAAAAGTCATCTACTATGTAA
Organism: Sitta carolinensis; assembly: GCA_032173965.1. Taxonomy (NCBI): domain Eukaryota; kingdom Metazoa; phylum Chordata; class Aves; order Passeriformes; family Sittidae; genus Sitta; species Sitta carolinensis. The sequence goes on along the minus strand of CM063292.1, from coordinate 16,983,356 downwards.
GCAGATGCATTCTTTCAACTTAATAACACATACTCCTGCAATGAATTATTTTCTCTGTCTAGTCTTAAAATGTCAAAAGATATAGAATCTAATTTTACCTAAAGTGAAAGCATAAGTATGAATAAGAAACTGAAATAAAATATCTGCTTTGTGATGGGTACTGTACGTATGCTTTTGATAGTTTATCAGGCTGCATTTTTGGTGGTTTCATCTCTGTGTTTTATGGATATGGCTTGCTGGTGGGCTGCTCATTTATACCATGAAACAGCTTATAAACTGGCTTTTCACTTTATTGCCTTAAATGAGCTGGCTTTCTAACTCTACAGATAATTAGATAATCACTAGAAAATACATTGTTTCTTTTCTGAGTTTTTAGTCCGTCTTAAGATGTCTGGTGTATACTCAGAAATAAACATGTACCAGTGTATAAGAAGCACAGCTGCACTTTGTAGGAATAAAACCATAAAATCTTTAAGTATCTTTGAAGCAGTGTCCCTGTTTGTTTACTCCAGTCCATCATGGGACCAGTGTTTCTTTCCAAGAAAATGGATAATTTTGGAAACTACTTTCTCAATGGGAAATCAAAAATTGCTTAGCACAGGTGTTTCGGTAGATTTCATGTAAGAGAAGAATATATAGGTTTGAAAACTGTATTTCCCTGCTTACAATGTAGCCTTAGGATACAATATAAAATGATAAAGTTTCCTGGATCAAGCTGTTTCAAAATTGAGGTTTCTTTTTTGTTTGTTTTGTTTGGGTTTTTTTTTTGTTTTTTTTCTGATATTATTTGTGCTCATTTGTTCATGTGTGTATATCTATATGGTCCTGGATTCCCCACCCAAACACTTTGTTATAAAAATAACTGTATAATTAATAGAAAGCTGGTGGTAACTTTAGAAAAGCTGTCACCCAAGATAATGCTCAGCAAAGACACAATTCCATAAAGAGCGTATGGATGAGATAGACGTATTTTTTAATTGTGCAATTTGTTTTAAAGGGTAATTTGTTTTAAAAATGTATTATTTAATTTTTCATAAGAAAATTGTATTTTTACAGTATAATACAGTGCAACTGTTTTTTTAAGAATACAAATGTAAAGTGCCTTTAAAGATGCATCTCTATGTACGTTGTGAAACTATAGAAACACATAATGCTAAATACATACATTAATCTTTTGTATGATTAAAAAAAGCAAAAAGAATTTTTTACTCTTAAGTACTGTAGAATTTAGTAAGCATATCTGTGGAATTATTAAACTGACTTAATGAATTCCATGAAATTAATTAAGTTTTGTGTGTTTACAAATAATTACTGTAGAACAGATTTATTTTCCTCTCTGCCTGCACTTACGGATGCACAGCAAATTTATTCTCTTCCAAACTGTTTTGTTGGAGCAGCTCTCTCTTGAAGTCAGATTAGCCATGTGTGTATTTCACTTTTGGTTTGAGATCATACCAAATTTAAAAGATCATTAAACATGCAATTTTATGCAAGCTGGGGGGGTTTCTTTATGAAGATGTTCAGTTACTCCTACCACATGGAGACTTTAAAGCATGAATTTCTCTGGGTGCTTGAAGGCAGTAAGTAAATGAATTGGTTGTTATATTGCATTTTCCAGTCTTGATATAATGGAAATTATAGATCCACTTCAAAAATTGAGCTGTCTTTCAAACAATAGTGTAGTGGGCTGGTTATGTTTGTTATCAGATGCAGCATGGCAACTGCCAGATTTCTCATTATTATTACCCCAGTCTGTTATTTCTGCAAACATTCCCCCATGGCCTGTTGCAGCTGAAGTGAATTCTGGTGGCATCTCACTTCCAGTGTGTTTCCAACTAGTGCAAAGAGGATTTCCTGATATCAGCTGGGTCATGTGCTCTGTGCTGCAGCAGGATTACACATGTGCTGTTGTGAAATGTGAAATCAGAGCAGAGCAAGACCTCCCCTGAGAAACATGAGCTATAAATTGTAAAACCTTTAAACGAAGGGCTAGAAGAAAAAGGCTTGCCTTAGGTTAGGGTTAATTTGTTTTGGTGCAAAGAGTTTTATGTTCATAACTTACAGTCTGTCTATCTCTCATCTTCCTGATTTCTCTAAAGTTGTTTAGCTTTGGGGCAAGTTTGTATTTGCTTTTCCTGACAATGATATGGTTGAAATTGAACTGTTCTTCAGGTGTGATGAACTTGAACTTATTTACTCAGTATTTATCAGATCTTTGCCTTCAATGAAGATTCAGTTGTGTCTAAAAAGTTCATTTTTTGAATTAAATTTCCTCTCCTCTTATAATCTTTTCTATTTCAAAGACTGATACTTTCTACTTTCACATTAAAAAGCCATATAGTTTCATTAGTTTCTTGCAAAGTTCAAGTACTGCAAGTCTTACCAACACAAACCTTAAAATGACAGAAAATTGGCTAAAAAATAATGGTTCACCCAAATATTGGTTAACACAGACAACTTTCACGATGTGTTCTGCTGGTTGAGAAGTTTAGGACAGTTGGGTTTTTGCAGCATGGTAATAATTGACTCTAAAGTACGGTGGTTAATTCTTTCTGTGAACCCATGAAACCTAGAAGTGTTTTTTAATCTAAAACGTTCAACTGGTCTGAAACAAACAAATTAACAAATAGCTTTTTCTCTTGAAATTTCAGTTGCCTTGGAACAACTGTGGCCTCTGACAGGTCCATTTGAAAGCAACTCAAGCTTGCTGAGAAACATGAGTTGTTCTGTGTAAATTAATGGGCAACCCCACAACATTTAAGTGAAATTGTGCCAGAAGAGAACAGATCTTTCTCAATACTGTAGTGGTAGTCTAATCATTTGTTAGGAAAGTACAAAAACATATTAGTTGGGAAGTGTTACTGAGAGGAAAAAATTAATAAGTCCCCATTACTATGTTCTATGAGCCAGAATGATCCATTATCTTCCCTAAAAGTCAAAATCTGTTTCATTTACTTTGACTGAAGTTGGCCCAACATATTCAAACTGCAACACCTTAGAAGTGTAAAATGTTCCTAAACACATCTCCATATACAGTGGAAATTTGTAACTACCATGGATCTGAAACCACTTTTATTGCACTTTGAGATGTTTTCTGATCTGACATGTATGTAGTCATAGGAGTCACTTCTGTTTAATGCAGAGACTGAGACCAGAAACAGACCACAAATGGGTCAACAACAAAGTGGGAAGGAAAAGCTGCAGGCTGGAATAGACTGGTTAAGAAGGCTGGAAAGTGGATCCATCATCTGTAGGAAGAAAATGGTTTTAAGTTGCCCTGGAGAATCAGGGAATATTTCTGCATGTGCCATACAGGCTACATGGCCATGGACACATAATCCTGTCAGATCCCATCCAAGACCATATCCTAAACAAAGCAAATGGATTGTCCCCTGAGCTTTTACACATTTACTTTCTCTCATATGAGCCCAGTGATTTGCCACTTGAAGTAAATTAGATGTGGATTTGGAGACTGACTTAAGTTTAAATAACTGCTTGTACAGCCCGTTTGAAGTAATTTAATTCAAACTAGATGGTGTGATGCATCCAAGTTCTTTTTTAGCATAAGTAACACTATAGATATACCCATCAGTGCTGCAGAATTATACTGCAGTGCTAGAAAAATATATTTATGATCATTTACTTTTTAGTGTAAACATCATGCCATGGTATCTGACAGTGTGATGGAATGCTGACTGCCATTGCTCAGAGCCTGTGGGCCACATAGTGCTGAGCACTGCCCAGCTGTGGGAAGGAATTTAGGGGGACAGAGTATCCAAAGTGGGCAATTGGAATTACTGAAAACATTTTACCTTACATCTCTGCTGTAGTTTCTGGTCTTATAAGAGGTGTAGTAATACCTGTGTATTTGAAACCTCCCTAAAAATTAATGCATGAATGCTTAGGAAGAGCTTGAAATACAGTGGGTATGGTCATAGAGAAGCTGATGAGAAATTAGGCGTTCATTTGTCAAGCAGGAATTACAGAGTACCTATTAAATAAAGAATCAACTCATATGTTGAAAGAGGGGGTAAAAAGGTATAGAGGTTAATGTCTCATTTTGAGATTGCCCTCCACTGTTGTGTTGGGGTGAGGAAAAGCATTGAAAAGAGTAATGGCTGCAGATATGGACAGTTCATCCACCCTGTGCATCAATTCCCCAGAGCCATTTCTGGTGGCAGCATCTTCCCCTCATTTCCATGTCCCCTAGGATCAAACAGAACATTGCTTGGAGGCCTCCCAAGCCCAGGGGAGAGGAGCAGCTGAGTCCACAGTCACCCCCTGCCCCTTTGTGCAAAAGGCTGAGCTGAAAAGGAAAGCTGTGACAACCGTTGTGCCAGTTGGCATGGCCCCTGCCTGCCACGCTGCCAGGGCATTCCAACAGCTGGGCAGGAGCCAGGCTGCTCCCCCATCTCCTGCCCACCAGCTCCACCTCTGCAAGAAATCTGCTTCTGGCATGATGTGCGCTACTGCCAAGTGCAGATGAAGTGTGTGCTGTATGTGGGCAGGAGAAAAGCCACAGTACATGGCCTTTCCTTGCCATGGGCAGAAGGCACATGCCTTCTCTTGTGTGAGGGTTGGCTCTCTTGGCATAACATATTGGAATGATGGAATTTCCAATTTCTTTTACTTGGATATTTTAGCTTAAATTTTTATATTTAAATGCCTTTAAAGATAGCCTAACTGTTCACTCATGAGAAAAGTGTAAATGAAATTATGGAAGGAATAGTAGAAAAAGTTTAAAAGACAGCAGATATTCTATTTCCTGCTGGGCTGTTATTACTGAATACTGTAATGTCTGTATTCTTTCCTCTTTGCAACAGATTGGATTTATAAATACTCCCACTGTCTTTGATTGTAGTTAGATTGTGGTGTTGATTAGATGAATTTGGCAAACACATAGCAATAAGCAAAGTACAATCTAAGCAATAAAGTGGATATCAACATTTAATTTCAAAGATGTTTTCTACTAAAATCAGTAAATGAAAGTTACAAAATATACATGGATACATGTGCTGTGTAATTTGAACCATGTTGGCAATAGGCAAAGGAATAACTTGTTGAAGGTAACTAATAACACAAATTTAATTTATGTCGATGATGGAGAGGCTTTCAACTATTTCTAAGAAACAATTTGTTATTCATCTCAGATTACACATGAGGAAACTGAGGCATAAACTGCAGCATGAAATATGCCTGACCACCACTTGAAGAACTAGCAGTTATAAAAGACCATGAGCCCTAAGAAATTTGATCTTTTGCCTCCTACTTTTAGCTTTCTGTCCAGCATTCAATGCAAACTATAGCAAGTGATGCTATTAAATTGTTAATTGAACACCTTGAGGTAAAATCCTTATTAATACAGTTGCATTATTTCATTCCATTGCTATGAATATTTCTCCATTCTAAGATTTATTTTAATAGGGCTTTTTGCCACGCTTATAACAGTGAAGGGGTCAAATTATGACCTCAGTTTTATCAGGCTGTCAATACAGTGAACTTTTATTGGATCAGCCCTACCATTCCCAAAATTAGCACTGGGTTTGCACAGCATGAATGAAGAATGAAGCTCTCTTGTGATCAAATCCTCTGTCATTAAAAGCTTTAGAAATTTCATACCAACAGAGATGAGAATCAGGTCTTGTACACATATTAAAAGCTATTAGTCACTCATCTGTTCATTTTGGATTTTGGAAATCTTTTGGGAGTAATTGCTGATGTCATGGAACACAACAGGTCTGTCCATTTTGCAGTTTGATGAATCTTTTTTGTTTGATCCTGGAAGGGATGTGCTGATACTGCCCTAGGCTGTGATTCTGTCTCCAACAGCAATCTACTGCAAGAAAAAGACTTTAGTTAGAGCAACAATACCTAGAATGTGTTAAATGTGTTCTTTTGGCATGATGCTGGTGTTTTGTGTCAGCTTTCTGGCAAACCCTTAGTGGAGAGCTGATATAACAAACATGAGACAAACAGAAACACCACAGTGTGAAGATAATTCAGTGGAAGTAAAAAAGTGTCAATTTGTCATCAAAACAGATTGCACACACAAGCAAGAGGAAGGAAAGGGGACAGGGTGTCAGTCTTTCAGGACCATTATCAGCTAGTATTCCACAGCCTGCTTAAATTCTTTTTCTGTTTCATATCAGTCTTACAGAGAGTGACTTCAAAACTAGGGGAGTGGTGAGATAGTTAATAACATTTTTCTTATATTTTGTTTTAGTATTTGGAAAGCCTGCAAGAGCTTGTGAAGGCCAAATTTAATTTTGAATTAAAATAATTTTGCATCCAAATCAGGTTTTATCTTCACATGTGGGATATTTTACGAACAGCTGTTGGAAATATTAAAATGTGTGCTTGTTAAAGTGAATGGAAGATAAAAAATCATATCAGGTGTTAAACTTTTGTGCACCAGTTTGCATTTACAGTTTGTCTGATCTGGATAAGGATTGCTATGATGATGACTGAAGTAGGACCTTTCAGGTCTGTAAATATTCCATATCTCTCAGTAGAGACTCAGCTTGTGTCAGATTCACATGCTCTGTAGATTTGGCATACAACACGCATCACCCTAGGCTGAGTTTGTCTGATAAAATCTCCCTTTTTGACAATAATATACTTGATGGTGCAAGTTCAAACAAAATAAAACTGAAGATCACAATTGGGGTGAAGTCAAGTCCCCTTCTATGCTGTCATTGTCATTCTCCTTCTCTTAAGGAGAAATTCAGCCATCAATTCCAGCAAGACTGAGTACAGACCTCGAGCATCAAAATGTAGAGGTTCAATAGCACATCTGCCACAAGTGTTAATTTCATATGAGAAAAAAATATAACGGTATTTTCTTAACAGTACATGGAAATTTTATTCTACAGAAATGTCTAACTGTTTCTCAGATGTTTAATAATTAAGCGGAGCTGTGCTAACCTGGAATGTAAGCAAAATGTGCATTTTGTGGAGCACGAGCCAAAGCCTGTTAAAGTAAATGGGAATGTTCCTGTTTATGTAAGTGGGCTCTGGATCAGAGCCTGCACAATCACCTGAGCAGCAATTTGCTACCTGTTTCCCTCTGTATCCTGAAAAGAGTGTTAAAAATGCAGCGTGTGCTGTGCTCAGCTGACTGCCTGAGTGCACTGAAGGGATGCTTACAGGCATTGCAGAGTAGTGTTCAGGGCCCAATTCTTTAAGCTTTATTTTAATTTTAAAGGAGTATGAACTAACTTTGTTTTGGGAGGAGTAGACACTACTTTGGGTGTTCAAAATGCCAGCTGATGGAATTAGAGCTCTCTGAAGTGCACTACCATAAAAATTATCATTAATTTCTGAGATGATTCTCGATTATAAAAACATTGAAGTTCACGTTCTTAAATCACTTTTTAAAACTGCAGTTTATAAATTCTTAGAGTATCCTGATAAAACTGCTCTAACTGGCTCTTTGTAGGAGCATCAATTAGCTCATTTTCTGTGACACCTTTATATAACCTTTAGCTCATACTTTCCTCGAGCAGCACATAATTTCACAAATACTTCCCTAAAATGAATGTGTATTTTAGCATAGCAAGGCAGTGTGCAAAATATTACTGTATTCCAAAATACTTACAGTATAAGATCTCTCAAAAGTATAACTTAACTCTGGACATAAAATGCATGGGCAGAATCCTCAAACTAAGACTTAGTTTCAGTATCATAGCATTGGTTTGATAACCAGAGCAGTTTCCTCTTATCAGTGGGAGAGGGATTCACCATTTGACTTTGAAAATTCATCTCATTTATCCCAATCAAAAGTGTACAGACAAAACTTGTGACCCAAGTAATTTGAAAATGCTTGCTGTGTCACCATTTTTTCTGTCCTTGTAGTCTTTCAGGCAAGGTTATTGTGACAAATTTGGTGGCATGCTCATGTTTTATCCTAAAGAGCAGGAGCCCCCTCAAACCTTTTGAACTTCACAGGTGATGTTTCCCTTGAACCTCTTATCAGTGTTCAATTTAGCTATTGCACTGCTTCTGCCAAAATATGATTGTACATACATCAGAGGATTCTCATAACAATTCAAAAGACCAGATTCATTCTTAATTAATTCAAAGAATCTGCCAAGGACAAACAATATATTTTAGCACTATTTCTTCTTTCCTGATACTATATTTAGAGTCTGTTGTTAGGCAGAGCCCTTGTGTGGGCCATTGGCCAGGTCAGAGTTTGGAAGTACAGTTTTTCATTAAAACTTGCTTTATTGGGAGGCTTATTTGAGGGGAGTGGGGGAGAGGAAACATAATAGCACTTTGTTTTCTTATTAATAAACTAGATACTAAATACTGTAACAAATATGCGGCTGAACTTTATCACACACTGGATCCTACAAAGTGAGAAGGATTAATACTTTTTTAACCTAAGGAATAGGAAAATCTAAATGTTCATCTCATTTGGAGGTATTAGCAATGAGGAAGACAGAAGTGACTGTCATAGAATAAAGACAGATTTTATATATATATATATAATTATACATTATATATAAAATAAATATTTATTATATAGTAATATATTTATATATTACTATATACTTATATTTATTTATATATATATATAAAAATTCTGCCCTCTCCAGTGTTTTACTTTGGGGGCTTCAGGTGGCAGTGTGCATTTCTGATAGCTTTAACCATGTAAATGTTTTACTGTAGAGATGCAGTTGTGTTATTCTATCACCTTGAGTCATGATGAATGCCTTGTATCCATATTCGAGGGAGAAACAGGAAGTCGTGAAGCCAGATTGCAGTCATGAAAGATCAGGTTGTCAAGATTTCATTGGCAATTTAGACCCTTGTCTGGCTACTTACCTTCCACTGTATTGCTCTTGATTACTGTGGCCCCACTGTGCTCTAGGGAATACCAGGATTCAAATTTACTGAGAAGAGAAGGTTTAGTTGGTGAATCACTGAGCTCTTATGAAATCTCTGGCCATCATGATAATCCTAGTGTGTGTCTTCAACGACTCATTAAAATACATTTTCAGTCAAGTACTGTGCACAATCACCTTTAGGACAGCGTATTGTTTGAAAAGTTTGACTCTCAAGAATTCAGATTAACTACTCTCCTATGTTCAGGGCAAAATTCCCATTGACTTCAAGGAAAACTGCACGAGCTCTGTGCACTTTTGAGAACTCTGCATGAAATCCAGCACATTGTTCAAATGTTATTTTTGAGAGCTGAAATTTTTCAAATGAACTGCAACATTTCCTTTGCAAAAACATGCTGGTGGCTTTTTATTTTTGAGAGTAATAGAGAGTAAGGAAAAGAATGGATTAGAACATGTTATATAGGCCAGGACAGTGAAAATATAGTATGTCTGAAAATACTTGGTGCTTACAGAGTAGTTATTTAATATTTAGAATCATGCAAAGAAAGCAAAGATCTTTTGGCCTTCCTTTGAAATCATCTGACTGATTTGCATTGATGTCATGGTAATATGCTCCAAAGCCTGGTGCTGAGCAAAGTCCAAGGACACGCACCTTGTGACTCTCCTGCAGGTTGCTGGAGGCTATTCCAGTTGTTCCCATTGTGATGTGGGGAGTCTTCTACTTAATTTATTTTTAACTGCTGATCTCCAAAGAATTTTGTTTGCATCTGTTTATTAAATTGCAAACTCAGCTGTGAAAATGGTTTTTATGGTGTCATTTTATTACAGTCCCATTTACAATTGGAGCTAAACATGATAAATATTTTTCTTTGTGGGGACACACATTGTTGGAGGGCCATTGAAATAACATGAAACTGGAATTGTTTGTTTATGAGATCAGATTCATTCATTACTTTGGTGAGGAGCTGTGAAATGTAAATCTCACATTCCACTGGACAATAACAGCACCAGCTTGAACTCATTTAGAGGTGTGATATTGCATTCAAAGGAGGGCTGTTAATTTTATTGACCAAATTTTGGAGTTGGGGTAGCATTGATATTCAGGAATGCTTCTGAATTGCTTTACTTCTAGGCCATTTTTCTTATCTTTGGGTAGGAGAAAGGGTTCATACTTTATTAAAAAGTATTTCTAATTTTAAAAAAACGTAGTTTTGTTATACTTTGTTAAAATTCCTCTTTTACACATTTTCCCATCTTTATGAGAAAGTGTGTGCAAGGATATAAAAAAAAAAAAATTATATTCTTTAGAATTGTTCTTCATTTTCTTATGTTTGTTTGTCCTGGTATATATTTTAGGCTGGTGGAGTTCAACTATTTTATCAAGATTCTGATCAGTTAGTGACAAAAGGTTTAGTACCAGAGCACAGACTGTAAAACAACAGTGAAGCCATTTGAAGTAACATTTAGGAGACATTTTTAACTTGGCGGCTGAAACTTCAATGTTGTAAGGAATATTATGGAATTGAGTAAATTCTAATGCAAGACTTTTTAAGGTCAAGTTATAATATGAATGAAAAGGACTAAAACTACCAAAACCCAGAAACTGATCTCGTTAATTTTTAAATGAATTTCAGCTATAATCACTCAGTGAAACTAAAGACAGTAGGAAAGTTATTTTAAGCTTATTATTTATTTAACAAGTTGAGTGTTCAGCACTTTTCTAAAATCACCTGGTGTATTCCTGGCTTTGATTTGGCACCTAAACCCCTGGTACCCAAAACCTCTGCCTAGATAAACCAAGACCTGTAGCATTCTCTCTATACCTATGTGTTGCCACTTCTAAGTATTTTGTTTTATGAAGAAACAGAATAAGCTTCACTTTATCCCCTGAGCTGACTTGTTAGATCTCAAAATAGGAAACACATCAGACTAATTTTGGAACTGTTGAATTTCCTTTCCTCTGTTTTGTTACTGTTCCTGACGTGCTGCTGTTTGTATGTGATATGGATAAAGGAAAATCAAAGAAAAACTGTCAACTGCTACTGCCCAAGTAGCTGCGAGCAGCTTGAGTTTATCAAGGCATTTGACACAGTGCTAACCTTGATGCATTCCAGATATTAGTTATCTGGATCCTTGATTATTTGGAAAGAGGGAGACAATTATTTGGAGAGAAGGTTGCAGCTGGATCTACCTTATGGATCCTTACATTAAGGTTTTTCTTTACTTTTTTTTTTTTTTTTTTTTTTTTTTTTCCTTCCTTGAGAAAGAAAAAAATATTTACTGAGATGTTCTTAGAGAAAAGAATGAGAGTTTGGAGTATTGAACGGTGGCGTATAAAAATATCAGTGATGTCACAAAAGCTCTGTCCTGAAGACATTTTATTGTTGATGAATTGTAAGAACCATCTGGGTACTATTCTAGTGATTCAGAGGCCTCTGTTGGATGGTACAGATGCTTCTTTTGTTATTGATGTGATCTTGTAAATAGTTAAAATATTTACCAAGGCACCTCTGAGCCAAAGCTATACCATTTTATTATTTATACCTTTTCAGAGGGACAAAAATGGAGGTGTCCACTAAATGTGATGGATTAGGCTTATAAACAGCCATTATTGCCATCAAACCTCGCATGTCAGCTCCCCCTTTTGTGTCTGTGCATTTCTAAGCTAACCAGTGATCCATGCATAAGATAGAAGGTTAAGAATGTGCAGAGAGAAAGGGGGTTGACTCCAAGCAAGATGTATCTTCTGCTGATTAGAAATACAGCTGTAAAAAGGGGAGAGAAAAGAGTTTTTGCAACATGACACTCCCCTTTTCATTTCACACAACTCACTGTTTAGAACCTGCAAATCACTAACTAGCAGAGTCACTTTACTGTTTCATGTAACTTAGTGCAGCTGCCTTTTGTTTTCCCAAGATAAAAATCAGGAAATGCAAAAATTAAACAGGTCCAGAAAAGCGGAATAGCAGAGGGAATGAAAGGAAAAAGATTGAGCAAGTGACTTCACAACTTGTTGACAGAGCAAAGTACTATTTCGTTATAATTAAGTATGCTTTAAAGGCTGGGCAGAAGGGAAAGCTAACAGAGTTTATTCAGTGTAATATATATATATATCCCTACCAGTATATTCAAGTTGAAAAAGTGTTCCTACTCCTAATGCACATACAAAAAGAGAAATTATTTCAAAACTAGTAATGGATCTTCTAAAAATGTTTCCCTTTTCTCTGAATATGTACAGGTCATCATAGCAGCTTTTCCAAATGTCCGTATCCTTTAATACATTTCTTTTTCCTTTTCTTCATGAAAATTTTTTTTATGCTATAAGAGTCATGAATATGAAAATACTTCAAATGAAAACCACATACAGTGGGTTTGTTTACTTTTGATGTGATACTGGAATATAATGCGCTGTAGTGCGTGTGTTACTTATTTCCTATTATCATTAAAATTGTTTGATATGTCAATGTTACTTCTGAAAGAGGAGAACTGGCTAAAAATCACATTTGATGTTCTGAATGAACCATATAAGTGCAATGATGATTTATTTAGGCTTGTTGTTATGTTATCACAAAGTTAATTTCTCTTTTGTCTTAACCAAACACTGATTGTAGCAAACTGTTAGATAATCATCATGCAAAACAGAAAGCCATACAGTTGTATATTCAGAGGAAAAAAAGAAAAACCAGGATAGATTATATTTGTTTTCTCTGTAATATTTTTGAAAACTGCAATGCCACTGCTGAAAACTTTAACAGTGAGTTGAGAAAACTATTACTTAGAAGTGGGTGGTGGGACCAGAAGTTATGTTCCGTGTCTAGAATTACGTGGAATGGTCTGACATTAAACTGTGGTTTTACTTTAATTTATAAAATACTAACAAAGGCCAGTCTGGCAGTCAGCTGCATTAGTATGCTGGTGCACTGACCATCCCGTCTCTATAAGTACTGTGATCTGAATTGCACAACCAACATGGCAAAGGTCCAGATTTCAGTTGCCACTCCCACCGGGAAAGAAAAAACACAAGCTTGTACACAATTTATGTCTGCAGTTGTTTCACTGTATACATTGAGAGAAACCCCATCAAGAGAATGGCATTCAGCCTTATTAGGGTCAAACATAATGTGTATCAACAACATTCAAGACTGTTTAAAAAATAGAAAAACTTATTTTTGCTAAAACTTACCATTGCAGTAAAATGGATGTAGAAATATGGATGCTTTTGTATGCAGTAACCCAGGTCTGCTCTTCACACTTGCTGTTAACTTGGCATTTCCCACAAGAGGAAAATAACAGTAAAATGACAAATGCCCAGTAAACTTGCATCTAAAGTAAAGGAATATTCTCATCTCTGACCTCACAGTTTACATAAATTTCTGCAGGCTTTGATGTAGCTCTCTGAATTAGCTCTTGGGAATGTAAAATGAAATTACTCAAAGCAGTGAGTATGGGAAGAATTTCAAGTCCAGTTAGTCTTAATTAATGTTTTTATTTTTCTGGGAGTTCTGCTTGGTAGCCTGCATGCATTTAACTCCTTTACTTATTTAGCTATGCTCCTTTGAATCAAATTTTAATTTAGTATCCAGTCAGATTGCAAGAGTCACAACTATGCTGTTTAATACTGTATTGCTAGTAAAGCTTTAACTTTATTCCCTACTCCTCCTATTTATGTAAAACGTGTAAAGATGTTCTTGAATGCCCTTCAGAAGGGCCCAGGTCTTGGGGTGAATACCTGCAGTAGCTCTGAGACAGAAAAATTCTGCCTGCATATATTTGTAGGTCATGAGAAGCAATTGTAATGGATCAGCCTTTTTAGTTTAAATAATTGAGATATGCATTCAAGTTCTACGTAATAAGACTTTTTATTAACATCTCCTAATGTTGGGACGGCTTAATTATAAATAAAAAGGGTAATGCAAAGCAAAAATCTAGGAATGTGCATTGCCTTTTTATTTTCATTTTTGCTGTGTCTTGTGAATAAAGTGGGGGTTGTTTGGGAGTTTCTTCACCAAGCAGAAGGCATACATCACTGCACTGATTTGTGGCTCAGCTCTCTTTGAGAGCTTGAAAAATGTTAAAACAAATCCTTCACCATTGTCTCTTTGTGGCCTACAGAGCAAATGTTGGGGTTTTCAGTGTCTTAGACCTCCCATAGCTGGGCAGAATCTGGAATTCTTCTTGGTTATGATTCAGTGATCATACAGACAAAGTGTAGGCTTAATTGAAAAGAGCATTTTATATACTTCTCGGCCTTTATGCTGTTACTGATGAGTTCTGAATCTATGAAGGGGAAGAGGAAAGAGGCTTTTTAAAGGAAGCTGAAATCCAGACTTTCTTGTAATCTTGTAGGTACCAATGACTAATATCTCTTGCAGACAAAAGCTAGTTAAAACTGACTTGAGATAAGCATTCTTCTGCAATGACTCATCTTCCCTAACAATAATGGAAATGTAGCCCCTGTTTATGAGATAGCTGAAGTGCAAATAGTAGTGTCCATGAAGCTGAGGTTAATTACAGGAAGGACTTTCATGATAATTGCTAATAAACAACACTTGTCCTCCTTTGAATCTGTATTATTCTCTGCAGAGGAAGTAGGCTTCTGCAATTTGAATAGAATTTTGAACATTTGCTCAGGAGGTATAGGCAGTAAGAGGCAGGAGTGAATAATAAAAGTCAGCCATAAAAGGGTAGGAGGCTGACCACATCTGACATTTTCTCTCTTATAAAATGTAGAATTCCGAGCGGGTTAGTGAATTCCCACAGATCGCCACTGTCTCAGCATGTAATGTGGTATGAGCAAAAAGAGACAAACCCCTGAATCTGAAAACTAGGCAGTCTGGGAGTGATCTGCAAAGGGACAGTAAAATATTCTTTTAAAGGCTTCTAGTTCTCTGGGGTGTCTAGAAAGCTGATTTCTGCTTTAAAGGGTGTGTTCTGTGAGAGATTAAAATGGATTATAAATCCCCATAGAAGTGAAATCATAGCAATTAGGCTTGGAAACATACCATTAGTATTATTTTAAACTGTAAAGGAAGCAATTATGGAAGTATGTTGAAAGTTTTGAGTTTGTGATATTAATTTTATCAAGAAACTAAAACTGACACCCCCCCCCCCCCCTCCTGTGTGTCATCCTTAAATTCCTGTGATTGTGCTGTAAATTCAGCTCTTTTCACAAGAAATGCCCACAAAGGTCTGTGCCGTGAAGGCACAGAAGGTGACCAAGTCTTAGTCTGTGTTCTTTACAATGCCACATAAGTATCTTTATCTTATCTATATTTGTTAAATCAATTAAAAGAACATATGGAAGTTAATCCATGGCTGACTTACTTCTGTGCTGTGACACAGTATGAACACATGGGATTTCTTGTCAGTGTAGAAAACACAAAGTAGTTCCTTGGTAAACGTCAGCAGGTCAGATTTGTGATTGTGTAGAAAACAAGTCTCCGTTATCTTTGATGCAATTATTCAACATTTATTTTAGGTGGTTAATGATTTAAATTCCTTTTTACCACAAGTATTGCAACAGTAAAGAATGGTATCTAGCATTTTTGAGATGTAGAGTTCAACTGGCTTAGTAAAAGAGCTGTTGGAAGCTGTTTGAGTGTTAC
Organism: Sitta carolinensis; assembly: GCA_032173965.1. NCBI lineage: Eukaryota > Metazoa > Chordata > Aves > Passeriformes > Sittidae > Sitta > Sitta carolinensis. Next base: position 16,967,902 of record CM063292.1, on the reverse strand, counting down.
AGTAATTGAAAATTATAGATTTAGTAATCCAAAATTAATATTCCATAATTCTTATTATCAGTCTGTGTGTGTTGCATTACCTTAAAAATTTTGAAAATTCAGGTTACATTTGTTGAGTGTGCACTTTTACCTCCAAGGAGTTGTCTTGGGCTGGAGATATAGGACCCTCTTCTACTTAATTAAAATAAACATTTACTAGAGCAGGCACTAAAATCTGCAAGAGGTGGAGCTATATACTGCATGCAGATAATTAGGACATTCCCAGGAATTGAGGGATTCAGATGTGTTCCCCAAGGAAAAGGGCAAAAAAAAATGAGGAAAGATGAGAACTTTCTTTTTGCCATTTTTGTGGATGCACTTTATCTTGTCCTTTGTTATCCTTAGAAGCATCTCAAAATTAAATACTTTGCTTGATCATAAATATGAAATTTAATATCAAATGTTATTATCTTTTGTCATTGCAAAAATTTTGTTTCATCTAATATTTCTGAGTGAGTTCAGTGGATCCTCCAAGGTTTTTTATGGCCTGATTTTAATAGTTATGGTAAAGTAATAAATGAACTCTTATGAAAATATGAGTCACTGCAGGCCCCTCTGTGGTAGGCATCAAGATTGGTGAGTGCTCTGAGGTGCACCATACTCCTAAAATCCAGCTGCCCTAAAATCCATCTGCAGACAGAGGTGTTGCTGAAAGCTGTAGATCCAGTAGCCTAAAGATCATAAATATAAATCATAGGTGTGTTTATGAAGGAGTGTGATAATTGGTGGGGAAGACCAGGGCTACATATGCAGTAAAGTACAGAGGACACCGTATTCTTTAGGATCCTTTGTGTGGATGGATGGTCAGCTAATGGAGGAAAAGGAGCCGGACTTTATCTACAATAGCTTCAAAAACTGGTTGAAGTTTTGAAAATTGTCCTCTTTTCCCACAGGGATGCTTTCCGTGGAGGGCAGATCTTGAATAAGACTGTCAGAGAGGGCAAAGGCTTCTGCCTTTCCTCTGCCTGTCCTCTCCTGGCAGTGCTCTGGGGGGAATCGGGCACCCCTCGCTATGGGGCTGCAGCTCCCAGGGCCACAGCAGTGCACACACAGGCAGAGACAATCTGCACGTGTTGCATCAGTGCAATTACCACTGGAACGGGAAACTACCCTGCAACAGCCTTCCAATTATCAGGAGGGAGAGAAATCTTATAAATTAGTGAAGGTATCCCTCATATGCTAAGGATTAAGAGTAGCCTTGATTGTTTCAGATTTTGTAATAATATTTAGTAGTATGGGAGCGATCACATAATTGGCCTGTAATATGCAACATTTTGGCCTAAGACATCAAAAAGTTTCAGTGTGTTCTGCCTAAATACATATTAAAAGCAATTTGCAAATTCAGAGCTAGGCAATTGCCTAGAGATGCAGTCTTCTAAAATGTGAAAAAACATTATGCCCGAAAGGTCATAAATAATGTGCAAATATTAATTTATATGGTAGCTGCCTTAAAAATGCTCCATTTCTAATATTTTTCATGTTTTTGAAATTAAAACTTTATTTTCATTAAGTTTACTTTAAATGGATATTTTAATGAACTTATTCCTGTTTCATGGAAGTAAAATGAACTGCATACAGTTTTGTAAGTGAAGCAGTTGGAGGCTTCAGCACAAAGCCTGGAAAATGAGATGTTTGTGAAGCTGCTGCACACAGCTTACTGCATGTGTCTGCAGAGCATGTCAGAGTGTGAGCAGGCAGTTCTAATGGAGTTTCAGACAATAAATATTTTTATTCCTTTAAATAGGTGTATAATCATCTTGTTAACATGGTTTTACTTAAGATAAATGGGGAGTGGGCAGAACAGGAGGGTAATTAATAGTGACCTTGGAGGAAAAGCTTCGGTTTGTCTTTGCCCCACTTCACTTGTCTCACACAGCCAGGCCACAACTCCAGGCAGCAGTACACTGGTTTCATAAAAGTTATGTGCCTGAAACATTCACACAGAGTTTTTTCCCTAAACCACATTTCTCAGAGCGTAAATCTGGGCAGAACCTGAATGTAAATTTCCTGATACGTTCCTGGTACATTTTATGGTGCAAACACAGAATTGTCTGCTCCAATAATACAACCCCTCTTTTTTTCCTTTTTTTTTTTTTTTTTTTTTTTTTTTTCTCTCTTTTGAATGAGTGAATTGTTTGGTACCTGAATAATGCAGCAGAAAAACCAAACTTAACTCCTCTCTCACCAGAAAACTTGTTGATAAGAAGTTGTCATATTGCATTTGACTGTCAGAGAAATTTTTGGGGGGAACTGTTCTTTCCTTTTACATTGATAATATACATTGTTAAAGAAACAAAAATATTCTGTTAGACACATACGCATGAGAAAGGCGAGTTCCCAGCAGTTCCATAGTTTAAATGGGCATTATACCAGTCCTCTTGTCTTAGTTGCAAAACCTGGACTGTTTCTAAAGGATGTAGAATTCAAAGTGAATTGGAACGATTAACAAAAACATTACATTTATAATTTAAGCAAATGCATAAATTGCATAAAGCAAAATTACAGGAAAGTTCAAGGTCAAACATTTCAATGTAATTAATTTGAAATAGTGTCAGAGATATCAAATTTACTTTACAATTTTATCAATAGTTTTAGTAAAATTGTTTTATTGATGAAACCTTGGATGCTGTGATATTTTTAATAATTATTACAAAGATCAGAATTATGAGGCTAGTTTGCATCTTTCTTTCTTATATTGCTTTGAACCTTTCTCTGACTGAGTTCCTATATTTACTAAGAACTTTGGGTACTATCAAAAGAAACCAGCTTCCCCATCCAGGCTTTTTGGTGCAGGATCTCATTAGACAAGACTGTAGTTGGCAATTCATTTATTCACATACTTCAATCCTGTTCCCCAGTACATTTGTCCTAAATTAATTTATTTATTTATTTATGCGTTTACTTATTTGTTTATTTATTTATTTATTGTTAAGATTCTGAAACTAATTGAAACCTAAGAGCAAACCCACCTGATTAAATAATCCATCTACTTGTTTTTCTCAGTGGGGATTGTCTGGGTCATGGCAATACAGTCTGAAGATGCTGCTTCTTCCACTGCCACTATGCTGATGTAATATATTTTTCTGTATGTGATAGCTGAAGCTGAGCAATGGGAATCTTGAAACCCAGAGTCTGATTTCTTCATTGCACATTTCAGAAACCTTTTCGTGTCTTAGTTATGAATATCTCTTCATATGTGACTGCCACACTGTGCTTAAATATCCGGGCAAGAATGGAATAATCATATTTAAAAAACCCACCAAAAACATGTACACAACAGTCAGAAGAAGGCACAGATGTAAACACATTTGGTTTTCCAAGCATTTATTACATGCATCTTGTCTTCATTGTGCTCTGATCCCTTTTGATTTCTCTATCGCACTCTTGTAGTTTCACTTCTAAATGACTGATTGCTCACAACCTTCCTGTGTTCCTGACTCTTCACTCATGGCTTTATAACTTCTAATACTCACACGTTTTCTTTTATGTAGCTACGTGGTTTCTTTCCTTCTAACACTAATTATTGCTTTCATTATCATTAGGAGAGGTAGGAAGAGGTGAAAACGTTCACAGGCATGGATGTTTGCCTTTGCTTAGCAAATGTGTGTCCTTCGATGTTTGTAACCTCCCCCATGATCTCTCCGAAAAATTAGAATATGTTTATTTAATTTATTTACGTAAAGTCTCATAGAATTGAAAGGGAAAGAAATCTTGCTCAAAGCAAAATAGGTGAGACTATGGTGTGCAGAAAGTGAATGAAGTTTGAAAGTGTTTTCTGCACCTACCTAAGCGCAGTATGCTGTGTCCAATAGAACAAAGCCTAATGCAGTGCCACTATTGCAAGGCTTTTCCTGCTATTTCTTCTGTTTAAATTAACTGCCTTTAATAAGCTGTGGAAAGTAGTCCTAATGTCAGTAAAAGCTATTAACTATTAGTTGAGAATCTTTCTAAATTTAAAGATGGACATATGGTCTGGATAAATTGCCAGTGCCTTTGTTTCCCTCCCTGACATGTCATCTGTGTGGTCTTCAGGACAAAGGGTACTTGGTTTGTTCAATCCCTGCCTGAAGTGGTGGGATATTCCTTATTTACTGAGATGCAAACAACAAAAATAACATAAACGATCAAAAGATCAGAATAGATCTGTTTAGTTTCACATGCCCTTAAGCATAGCGGAGTTTGAGGACAGCAGAATGGCGTGGAATGGGATTTCCCAAGTTTCAGTCCTGAGCTGGTCATTGCTGTGTTTGATGGCTCAAATGGCGTTAGAAAGCAACCTGAATGAATCCCCAGGTTGGAGGATGCTGGGCACGGGTTCCACGTGGGCCTGCAGCTTAACAAAGAGCTCTCTGCCAACTTACACTTTGGAGTTTTTTCATGTATTTATGGCAGACACTGATCAAATACAATTTTTCCTTCTTTTTCCACAAGAGTTTGTAACCTTCAGCATTGTTAAAAAGGGTTAATGATAATTTTCTTCAGTAAGTCATGAGAGGGTTTTATTTGCATTATAAAATTTTTTAAAATTCATATATTTCAGCCTGAAAACCACAGTTTTCTTTCATAATCTGGGATGTTCTTGTCAAACATTTGATGATATCTTGGAAACAATTGCCTTTGATTTTTTTAGAGGTTAGTGGTAACTCTTGTCGTCTCTGAGAGATGGAAGGGCACATCTAAACTTTCTCATGGGTGGCTGCATGTTTTTTTTAAAGACCAGTCTTTGCTATTCTCTTCAGTGTTATTTCTTTAGCCTTAGACTGACTCAATCTTCAGGTGTAGCTTTTCTGTGCCTCTTTAAAATAAAACAAATTTAAAAAGAAAAAGCAAAATAGCTCAGTCCATATTTGGCTTTGTTGGCTTCTTTCTGAGCTGTTTAATGGCCAACTGGTTTGTTTTATTTATCTGACAAGGTTTCTTCATATTGTTTCAGGTTATCAGCACTCTTGCAGATCATATTACAGCTTGTGCTTGGATTTGACCCTCGCTAGGGTTCACTTTAAATCAGATCCTTATCATTAATGCAGTGATAAATAGAGATGCTCTGGAAGCAGTATACAGATTATTTATTTAGTACCTCTCTGTATCATGTTTTATACAACCAGGGATCAATGTCAGACCTTTATGGATATAGCTTAGGTTGCATTCAGTAACTACAAGCTAAAGACCTTTAAATAATGTTAACTTAATAGCTGACATTTTTATGAAATAAGTCTGCAAGGGGAAAATGTAATATTGCTCTACAGTGAGGAAGATTTTGATTTTTTGTTGCATCCCAAACCTAAAGGGATGTTTTTAGTTTAACTACTGCCTCTGAAGTCCCCATTAAAAAAATAAATTAAAAAGGAGACAAATGCTTTTAAGAAAAAAAAAAAAAAAAAGAAAAAGAGAGAGCTCTACCACAGGTGTGACCTGGGGTTATTGCTTTTGTAGTGATACTTTTTGTGAGGCTCTAAATAATTTTTCCCCTTTTAACTCTTGCTGGTCCTTTTATGTCATAACTGATTTTCTTTTTTTGTCAGATAAATTCAAGCTGAATTAAAACATACTTTCCTACTTTCAATCATAGTCTATAACTTCATACAATACTTCTTAAGTGTCATTCTTGCTCTGGAAAATGGCAGATTCTGTGTTTCCCATCTTGGTCATATATCCATTAATTTTAAAGTCTCCTTCTAGAGCAGATAACATGCAAATTCAGAATGAAGAAAACAAGTTTTTCTCTTAGAGTTTCTGTATAAACAAATTAAACTACAGTTAGGTTAATTAAATAATTAATTTAAGCTTTTATATTGTTGCAGACCATTTTAACAGAAGGCATTTTTAAGCAATTTAATGGCACAAAAATAGGGGAGAAGAGCCCTGTCAAAAAGTGTTTTAGAACAAATTTAAGTTTTAGCAAAAATCAGATACTTAGATTTGAAGATATATCATGAGTAAATTTTGTTTTAGGTTTGGTTACAAATACCAAAATCTTAGAAGCTACTCTGATAAAATTTTAGCCCGTACAGTAGCGTTTCTAAGTATCCAAGTGCCTTCTTGAATATTTTCTTCCTGTTCTTGACATATTTTTTTCTCCTTGGAAATAAAATCTGCACAGATGAGTTATTGGATTCAATTAAAAATAACTCCTGAAAAAAATAAGAGCAAATACAAAAATTGTTCAGCAATGTGGAATGGTTTTTGGATTTGCAACTGTTGTATTGCATTCCCCCCCGTGGTCTGTTCCTGTAGAAATGTGCTCTATAAAGTATTAAGCATTTGAGGTCCAGCACATTCAAGAAGAGCAGCTATGGGGATTTTGTTACCTTTTGTCTTTCTTCCACTTGTAACTGTAGTCCAAGCTGGGAACTGTGTGGCTAACATGGAGAGAAAAGAAAAGCTGAAAAAAATTCAAGTCCTTCAGGGATTTGATTGATCTGTAACACCTTCCATCATGCTGTTGTTTTCTTGGAAAGGATAAAGTGATACTTTTTAAATGGATCCAAGGAAGTGTAGGAATATATTACAGTATAAGTTTTGAAATTGCTGAAACACATTTTTTTATAAATGAAAAAAATCACACCTGAAGTTGTACTGATCCATTCAAATACTCAGGCTTTAGCTGACATACTCTATTCATTGTAAACAGAGAAAACTGGAGGTACATGATTGATATGAGGTGTTCAAAGAAAATTTAAATAAAATGCATTTCTACCAAGCAAAGTATTAATTCATTTGGCTGGAAGCCATCCAAGGGAAGCAGCTGTCATCTCGGTTGAGTTTGTTCACATACTGTAAACTGTATTGTTACATGTTTGTGGCTGATCTTAGTGGTTCACTTAGCTGGATTCAGAAAATATTACTGAAATTACTGCTTTATGCATATATGAAATTTCCCAGCCTTGTAAATTGAGGAGTTTGGGGGGGGGGGGGGGGGGGTGTTTGGTGGTTGGGGTAGTTTTGGTTGGTTGGTGGTTTGAGAGTTTCTTCATAACTTCAGTTTCTGGAGGTGCTCCCTTGCTTCATCCCGTCTATACTGGTCACTCTAATAAAAGGTATTAATTAATTCACCAGTTTCATCTGGCTTACATCCTCCAATATTATGGCTTAAGCAACACTGAAGCACTTCTATCTTGTCATCCATGGGTTTATATTATGTCGTTTGTCTTCATAAATATCCACATAAGCTAAGAATTACTCCAGTGATTGATAATGCAAATTTCAAATAGTGTCTTGTATAAATGTCACTTCCAGGTCAGCATTAAGCAGGTACCTGTGTGGAGGTGCTCATGCCTGTCCCTGCTGCTGCCTTCTGTACATGCTCAGGAACATGCTCAAGCTGGCTATGAAGGGACTTTTTTTTTATTTATTTTAACTGTATTATCTGTACTTGCTGACGTATTAATTGGCCTTAATGGATCCTGACAAACACCAAGGTAATGATAACTGAGTGCAACAGATGGATAATAATGGAGGAGTCTAAAACCTGAAATCCAGATTTTCTCAGTAAAGGCTGAATTTGCTACACAGTAGGCTGTTTCTGTTACAGCTCATTTTTAGACGAGAAAAAACTTTTTGCAAAATTGCATTGCTCACTTTCTCTACCATATTTTCCCTATTTGGGGGTGAAAGGGTCCTAAGCCTTGCACAAGGCAAGACATTTCAAAATGGAGGGGAGGGTATAATATCAGGCGAGTACCTTGTGAACATTTTGGGTTTGAGTATATTTCTCGTGAATATTTGAGAAAGCCGAGGTTGCACAAAGAGCTTATTATGCTGTATTAATTCAATTCTTGCACAGTGAAATGAGAGAGCATCCTTAAACTTTCTTCTTGCCAATCACCAGGAGTTGTGATACTGCTGCAATATTAAGTAGTGGGAGATACAATGCCACCATGCAGCATCAGCCTGTCTTTAAATGAAAGATGTATTGATGGGCTTTAAATCCCACTTTAAAGAGGATGATGTATTTAAATCTGGATGCAAGGGGGAAGGGCAAGAACTTTCTTGAATGGCAGTTACTGATATTCTCTCAGTGTTATTAGTGATTACTTTTACTCACACATCCCAGTGAGAATGTTAATATTGTTCTGTTGGCTCAGAACTGAAAAAACAATAAATCCCAATTGAAAGGAAAATTTCTAAACAGGAAAATCCAGAAACACAAACACTTTAATTCATATTGAATACGCTGCGTAGCAATTTGTGAAGTGCTGAACACTTCACAAATTCATCTTATAGGTTCTTATTATTTTGGGATTGAAATTAAGTGCCAAAACTTCATGTTTAGATAGAATTCAGTATTTGACAGTGATTGACAACAGCCAGGTAATTCCACATTATCCTGCTTGCTGGCCCATAGCATTCCCATCACACTGTATAAGACTTGAGTACTCAGTACCTGTTTGAGGAGCTTTCACTTTGTTCTGCAACTGTCTGTGTAAGGAGCATGTGTCTTCTTAAAAAATATTTTCAGGTATATTTGTTTGATTACAGCTAGACACTCCATTCAGATTCAATCAGCAGTGAGGAGGAGGAGAGGTTGGCATCATGAGCCCTGGAAGTAGTGGAGAAATGGAGATTAACTGTACTGGAAGCCCTCATTAAGGCAGAAACCAACTGCTGTGGTTTGCAACCCATGAGTGGCTCCAGCTTGATTAAAGCCCTTGAATCTCTGCTGGCATTGGTACTTACTTAAAATGTTAATATGAAAGGTTGGTGCAGATTAAACATAACAGCATATAGCATCTGTAGGGACTGTCTGTTGAGAAGTCTGCAGAAATTTTAGAGTGCTTATCCAGTGTGCCAAATTAAACCCAGTGTAGATCTGATCCGTTACCTTCTGTCTGACCAGTGGCTTCAGAAGTAGGTGAATGAAGTACACAAACCCTCTTACATCATGACAGTGCCATAATCTCCATATGGAAAAAAGGAAAATCTTTCCTAAACCCTAAAAGCCAGTTAGATTCTACCTTGATGATTATCTGATGACCCAGATCTTAAATTCTCAGCTCACACCATATGAATTCCAAGCAGGTCTTTCAGCTTTAGGGTACTCTTGGTCATGCTTACAGCATTGTGCCTGGGGTTTTTCAGCACCTCTGATACATTTTCTGTTTCCTGGTCTCTAACGTAATCTTGTCCAGGAATGGGATCTGCAAATTCAGCTTCCCAAGGCAGCCAGAACTTGCTCCTGTGTGTGACATTCCCGTGCTATTCACACACGCGACGTGCATTTGGCTGGTGTCAGCTGTGAACACATTCATTTACAGTTTATCTCCTGCACTGGAAGAAGGGGGTAGGAAATAGACTCAAGCTTAGCAAATGAATTCCTCAGAGCAGTCACCTGATCACTAGCCCACACAAAGGATTTTTAAGGTGGTTGATTCTGAGCAGAACATTGCTGAAGTTTTGGAACTTTTAATTCAGTGATCTTAAGAAATATTAGATTAAGATTAAGTAAAAATGATGGCAGATAAAGATGAAAAAAAATTTAATATTACAGATAAATTTTCTTTGAGTAGATAAATCGAATTTTTATAAAAGCTATACCTGGATTTCTAGGATGTCATAAAGCTAACAATCCTTCTTTATATTAAGTTTAAAAAATATTGTAGAAAATTCCCTTCTTTTTTTTTTCTATAGCTGTGACACTTTTAGGGATTTTTCTCTTTTTTTATACTTACTGCTGAAAGATACCCCTGAAAATTAATAAACTTCAATGTGGGGGTTTTGGGGTGGGTTTTTTCCCAATAAATATTCCATAAATATATTTTTATCCATTTTTTCCTTTTAAAAAATATTAAGATTAAAACCTGCACTATAATGGGATTTTGCTGCCTATTTGATGAAACCAAAGTTTTAAAAAATGCTACTGATTTTACTGGGATGAAATTAAACCTTTCAGTCTTGTGGACTTGTGCACATGCATTCTGTGCTCTATTACTCCCTGGATTTGCAGGGTAAACACATCCCAGTTTCTGTTCTGAATCGAGCAGGGTAATTATTCAAAGGTATTCCTCCCAGTGTAGGTAATTATCCTCAGTAGTCCTCACTGGTTTGGAAGCTGTTTGCATCTGGCTAGACTGCAGGGCATACTGAGAGACATTCCTTGATTAAAATTTTGTTTGGTCTGAAAAGGCAAGAGTTTCCTCATTTTCCCTTGGGGTGGGAGAGACATGTTTTATTAAGAAAATTATCGACAATGCTGAAATTAATATTTCTTTTTAAAGAATTAATACTTTCTGTTCCCAACTTACTGTTAATGAAACGATTCCCATTCCTGGTTCCACCAGACATTCACAGATGTCACTGTGAAACAAGTTCAGACTGTGATATTTGGGGGGTCACTTCAGCCTTTCTTTCAATAGAACATAAAAGTAACCTGGAAGCCAATTGTCTAAATGATCTATTTTACATCGATACCAGTTTTTGATAAGAAAACACTACTATGTTTTATCTTTCTATATTTTATATTCACATTGTTGTGGCATGTCAGTGTTAGCTTTTTTATGTCAAGGAACAGATCAAGTGCACACATAAAAGTTGTATTTCTTGCAAAAACATTTACATGTATTACTTTATCAGCTGTTTCCTTAATTCACTACTCCTTTAAACATTTCTCAAATGCAGCTGTACTGCATATATATACTCTGTTTTACAAAGTAACTTGGGTTTATATTTTACATTTGTAATTCTTTTCAGCTGAAATTTTTCCTTCATATTATCTTCTTTCATATTCTTTCTGTTTCCCTAAATGAGGCCACCTATGAAACTGCTGGCAGGTAGTGAGAAAATAAGTGTTTAATGAGTGAGGAAACTATTAGAGCAGTCAGGAAAGGGAAATTGCAGCATATGTAATAGGACAATCATTACTTTTATAAAATTGAGTATTAAATTGTTAATGTCTCTTGACAGTTCTTCAGTAATTAAGATTTCATCTTGATTGTCTTTCTGTTAACATGAAATGATATGATAGTTAATATTGTTTAAATCACAATGTTAAGTGAATAAAAAATCATAGTGCGGAATCCTCTGGATAGTATTTGTTAAAGGCTTTAATGTTATACTCAATTTAGAAAAATGTTTTTTCATTAAATTGTGAATGTAGGTTTATAACATTTAAATTGTCTCTTGGTAATATTACATTATAAAATATATATATATGAAAGCACATTCATACACTTTCCTGGTTTTTGAAAAGTATATAAACTGTATAAATAAAAGCTAATTATGAAGTATGACTAAAAGCTAGACTTGTAGACTAATTTATAATCCAGTGAAACCCAGTATGTGTTAAAAATATTTGTAACAAATGTAACTAAAAACATATTTATGAGACAGGCAGACGGTTATTTTTTTCATATTGTAGCTGAAGTAGCATTTTACATTGATATAATCTAGGTAGGAAACAGCAAGGTAATAATCAGGCTAAGCAGGTGCTTACTCAGAGGATAAAGGATGTCATGGAACTCAGCCTCCCACAGAGCCACAAGAGAAGGTTTTACGACTATTGGGTCTTGTCATAATGATGCATGACAGAAATACACGGCCTCCCTGGCTAAAATAGAAAGCAGAAACTTTCTAGCACTCAGAGAACTATGAAGGGCACATTAACAGAAATAATAGTAAAATATGAAAAGTAGCTAAAATAGAGAAAAATTATACAGTTAATTTAATAAAAACACAGTTAAGAGCTTTTGACAAACACACTATACTTAAATTTAAACAATCACAGCTGGGACCTACTCCACAGTGGCTTTAGGAAAGTCACTTTGTGCTGAAATCTACTACAAATTTCTACTGTGGTCCAAAGATCTAAAATCAGTTTCTTGATATCTGTGATTCAGTTCATCAAACACAAAACAGAAGGAATAACAATTTTCTTAAAGGCTCACAAAGATGTCAACAAGGATGAACTCATTCATTCCTTAGCTGGACAGCACTGCAATGACATAAGCATGTCTGTTATATTGTGATTAAAAACATAAATAAATAAGACATCATTTAAGAAAGGGAGAAGAGAAAGTCCTGCGCAGAAACTCTAATTCTGATATTTTGCATTTCATTGCATAACTTTTCCCCAAATACTCTGTTACCCAGCAGTGAACACATTCACAGACACCAAGTGGAAAGCAGTGAATGCTTACAGTATGAAAGGTACATAAGTATGAAAATCAGTAGGGTTACTACCAGGAACATACTGACTTTCACTATCAGCCATTTAAAATCAATTTGAAGGCGTTTGGAAAGCATTTTAAAGAGCAACTAGGCATCAATAAAATTTAATTAATTGGGTCTATGGATGCACATGTAAATTGAGTGCTAATTGTGCTAGCAATGCTTTTCCATTAAAAATTAAACTCGTGATTAGTAACTAAGAAAAAACCAAGCCAATGTTGTTCCATAAACAAATCTCATTTTCTTTAATTGTGTCCCTACTTTAGATAACAATCATAATTCTCCATTTGCATTGTTAAATATAGCATCTCCTCAGCATGGGAAAGATAGAACCGTTGCCAGTTGTTTCAAGATATCACAGAAAGTGTCATTCAGAACTTCTGATGCAGTGTTTTTGTTTAAATTGCCTTATCCCTCCTTTGAACAAGAACAGAAAATACTTTTTCTCTTAATATCTGACAGACTACTTAATTAATACAAATCTAGGGCAGGGAGCAATATGTGCTCAATCTTGGTAGAAATTTCATAGATTTCAGGAGTGAAAAGTAGGATCTAGTGCTCGCCAAATAGAAAAACATCTGAAAAAGCTGTGCTGAGGCTTGTGAAAGCAGATCCTCTCATTGTACCTTGCTGAAGTACCTTCACTGTTCTGGATTCCCTTCCTGGGCAGGCAGCTGGGAGTCAGGAACTGGAGTCCCTAAACTTTATTAGCTAGATCCTCACAATGATTTAAGCATTCATTCAGTTCCTGCACCAAGAAAATGGCTGTGTCACTTCATTATCTCACTGTTTTAAAGATATAAACATCTCAAAAACTACTAAGGACTTGGGGATGAGTTAGACATGGTATAAATAGAGAGCAATGGTGGTGTTGTGTTCGAATATTATATGGAGGACAGCAATAAAAAAAATGTTATAAAGACAGGAAAGTAAAAAATATCTGAACCAATGCAACCGAAGGACTCTGAATCCAAATCTTAACTTAAGCTCTTATTCATACCACCTCCTCTGTAGAGCTTCACCTGTGGAAAAGTTATTTGTAGCTTCCTTTGTCCTTTCAAATCAGCTTGTGACCACACATTTCATATTAATTGTTAAGTTGTGCATTTCATTGAGCACTGGACTTGTGGGTGGAGTTTAAGATGACATTGTCCGAAAAACATTTAAAGTCCAAATTAATTAAACTAGACAAAGAAATGTCTCACTGGAATCTAGCAGGTAACAGTGAGGTGTCTGTCATGTTCTACCTTTGCAGAGAAGCAATCAAAAATATTTAAGCAGAAGTAAAAAAAGGCATGAATAAAAGGCTTAGGAGTGCCAGGACAGTATTTTACAGATAATGCAAAATCAATCAAAATATGAAGAGAGCATTTAATAGCATTTACATTGAGCTTTGGGATTCCTCATTGTCTGTTGGACTTGGGGACTGCTTCACTGAGTAACACCCTCAGTTCTCAGGAGCTTCTTTGACAGTGTTGAGCAGAATAAGAGGAATAATAATTTTTGAGAAATATCACAGCCTTCCTTCTGTGGCCTTGTGCACCTTCTTGCCATTCATGACATATTGTGACAGCTAGGAATCGGGGTATTCTCTACTTCCATGCTCAACTGAGCAAATCCTGTTCAAGTTCTTTGTAGTGTCAGGGTGAAAAGTAAGAAAACTCTTTAAAAGTTAATTATCAAAGGCCAAGAATTTATTTTCTCTCATTATTGAACAATCAGGAAAGTAATGTATACTTGTGGAGATAAAACCTCAATGGCCTGAATCTCACTGAAAAGACATGTGCCTAAATTATTGATTAACTTCTGTCACATAATGTGAAACTTTTGCCACTTGTGTGAAGTTTGGAATTTAGGGAGGTGAGTGTGAATACCCCACCAAATGACATTTGTACTCCATGGGTTTGTGGGTTTCTTCCCCTCCCACATCAGCCATCCCGAGGCACCCCACACCCCTGTGCCTGAAGTACTCTCTGCTGCCTCTCCTTGGGTTGATTCACAGATCAGAGATGCTATTTACCACCTCTTGCACCAGTTCCATAATTGCTTCTGTACTAATCCAGCATGAATTGGTTTGCTTTTCCCAGTTGCTATGTCCTATTCATCCCAACAACATCTTTAGACCAAAGTCTAGGAAATGAGTTTACAATTTAAGTGGAGTAAATGGCCAAGTCATGGTCATTTTGGTTTTTTCCGTGCATTTTGTTTATAACAGCCATAACAATGTACTTCTCTGAAGCACAGAGAACTATAAATTTGTTAGTCCAGTAGATTTTATACTTTGAAACATGGCCAAGGTTTAAGGTAGTGTAATGATCCTATATTTCATGTAGAAACAACTCCAGGAGATCTGTGCATCTGACTGTGAGAAGTGGCTTGTGCCCTTTCACTGGGAAAGCAGAAAAATGATTTCTCCCCTCCGTTTTCTGGAGGGCAGAACTTGCAAATTCTGTATGAGTTATTAGGAAAGAGCAAAGAAGGAGTAACAAGAATAAAGTGAGCTACTTGAAATCCTGGCAGTCAAGGCTGAGCTGATCATTTGTCTGGTCCCACAAGTCCACTTAAAGATTTTCAGTGCACATAGATGTTCTAAGTGGGGCTGGACTGGCTCTTTGTCTTACCTGCTCAGGCAGAAGGAAAGCAAAGGCTCTTCAGAGTGTGCACTGCCTTTTTCCTGAGCCACAGAGCAGATACTGCTCATGTCTTACTGCTCTGTCACTCTGATTTAAAGCTGTGATCTGCCATTAGGTGGACTGACAGCTTAAGAGTAGATTGGTTTTAGTTTCCCTCTTGCAAATCAGGAGAAAAGTGTCTTTTGGAAGGCAGTCATAGCTGACTGCTAGTGCAGAGGGGGAGAAGGCACTTCAGACCAGGCAGAAGAATACTGGGACCATCTAAAGAATCCTGCTCATAACTGCCCCCTCCTCCCAAACTGGCAGAGTTTGCAAGCATGCTTTCAAGCACCTTAAACCTCCTCCTAATCTTATAAGAGAAATGGAACTATTTGTTGTTGCTTATATCTACAGTGGTTTCTATCTCTCCTGTCTGTCAGGTGACCCACATCCTAAACCTCTTGGTAAACTTCAATTAAATGTTTAGCCACGGGTGGGGGATGTGCTTCACACAGGCCTTGGTCAGTGCACCAACATGCCTTGAACAGTAAATTGAGATGATAAAGAAAGTAGATGGAAATTTTCTGTTCAACCTCTGTCTGATCTGATAAATTCTACTCGTTTTCACACAAGCTGTATTTTTATGAGAGCTAACAGTTAAACATTCAAAATCGATGACACAAATTTAAAGCTTTTTGTTAAAGTCTTGCATTCATTAGCTTTCAATCAGAATGGATTAAGAGGTGGGAAACACAATTGTGCTAAATAGAAACAGAGAGATAAATACAGTTTCTGCTTTGAGGTTTGAAGTTTTGGAGACTTTTTTTGGTTGTTTTGTCATTGTTTCCCCCCCCCACCCCCCAACCAGTTAACTACCTTTGAGATGCAATATCTTTCCTCTGGATCTGGCTGCCTTCCTGATATTCCTTTTTAAAATTTTACAGTTTAAAAAATGCAAAATCGATATTGGGAATTAAAATAAAAAGAAAAATAATTGTTTTCCTGCAGAAATAGAATTATTTTACTTGGAATATATACTGTCACATGCTTATTTCCATCATATTAATAACTGAAAGTCTAGGGAAAGGAACTAGGAAATCTCAAGATAGCAATTTTCCATGAGCAGAAGCTGTTTCCACAAACTCATTTCTTAGCATTATATTAATTTTATACACTTATATATTTAATAGTCAAAATCTAAATATTGTATTTTGAGAAATAATTCTTTAAGTATCTTTTTTGTTACTTTATTGAGTTTTAAATTTCACAAGACAAAGTTATGATGCATAATGAATACGTGGTGAGAATTTATTTCATCATTACAGACAAAATATGCTTCTCATTTGGAAAAATAGATAAAGTAGTTCAAGACAGAAATAAATAACTAAATTTTCAAACTAGTTTAAATCTACAAAATTCCTATCTGTTCATTGTCATCCTGTAACATTTCACAGGCAGTAGAATTATGACAGACTCGTATTACATAATGTCATGTATTTCTATGTGTGTCAAATTCAGCTATAATGTGCCAATAGTAGTATTTTAACATATACATTACTCCTACACATATATGTTAGAGAAAAGTAATAATGAATGCATACATTGAAAGCATGTGTTACTGCTTTCTGAATTATTGCTATCTGAGATCAATCAAATCTCAGGATTTGATTGATTATAAGCCAGATATTTTTGAAAATTAATCTAATGGGATTTTTTTTTTTAAACTGTTTTTATTTGGAATATAATTGTTCATGAGAAATCAATACATTTCAATAAATGGAGTGCTTAATTTAAAACAGAAATTCCAGGATTGGAAGTGGCTATTCTAGGAACTAGGATGGAAATTTCATTTTTTTTATTAGATTAAGAAAAGAAAAGAAATACCAGCCATGCGAGACAGTTGCCATAGTCTCTCTTCAAATACAGCTACTGTATTTGTTCAAGCTGTTGAGCAAAATCTCACTTTGATAGCAACTGGACACACAATAACCAGATGCCAGCTCTTGCTATCTAAAAACGCCTGAAGGAAAGACCAGGGAAGAGTTGAAAATGCTGAACTCTCCTAGACAGCAAAGTGGCCAGCTCCAAAACTTTACTTCTTCTCAGGATAACATTCTATTATATGAGGCTGATTCTAGTTTATTTTTGCCTATATTATTATTTTTATTTATTCTGTAAAAAGGCCCATTCAAAATGTGTTTTTTCCTCTTAGCTATTAATTCCCAAGCTGACCAAGCTTCAGCACTCCTAATGGTTTCCTTGATAACTGCACATGGTGGTGGTTGGTTGATGCTGTTCTGTCAGTGGTATCTCATGCTGGTGCCTCCTCTCATGTGAATTGTTTCTGAGCTCCATATGGTACTGGAAGTTTGGATAGTGTTAAAACCTAAAATAATTTCTCATTTTCCTCTGACCTAAAATGTGTGTTACCTACAAAAGGAAATATCAGAGCTTTATGAAATCTATTAGGAGAAAAACAAGAAGTAGGAAAAGTCTCTGGTGTTTGTTTTTCTCATGCTGCTTTGCTTGTGTCAGGTTTCAGGCCTTGAATGCCTTTTGGTTTGTCCATGTACTTTTTGTTTGTTAAACTTCATGTGCTTATCTAACTTCCTAATCTCCTGTGGGGATTTGATAACCTTAGTGGTTTTTTCATGCTGCTTCTAGTGCCATGATTAATGGGATAGACCACTAAACTGGCCACCTCCAAAATTATGGAATGTGTTAATCAGATGGGCAGATGACCTCAGGGAGTGCAATGACCCCTAGGATCAAAGGTCAGATTTTAACAATATGACAAATACAAGGATGTTGTCATTTCAAACTAAAAAAGGGTAAATAGATAAAGGGTAACTTGAGAGCGATGTACTTATTTCTTGCAGGTTTTGTGCATACAAATTGACTTCTGCCATTACATAGCCAGTAATGTTCTTCGATGCCTTGCTATATGAGGTACAAGTTACTGGGGCAAGATTGTTGGTAAGGTACATGACACAAGGAACACAAGATTGGTTTCCGTTTTAGTGTTTGATGTAAAACAACCTGTTATTTCTGTGCCTTCATTATCCTCTCTGTAAATATTACAGAATATGATCCTTGGTGAAGCTGTTCAAAAATCAAACACTCAATGCAGTGTTGCTATCAGTGCTGCTGATGAGTAGCTGTTTCATATATTATCCATTTAACTGGAAACATGACACCATATGGTAGTTTAGTATGGAATTTTATTTTTCTCTCTTAATTGTTAAAGTGATCTCTGTGGAGCTGTTTTCAGTCATCAGGCTGCTACAGCTGAGAAGAAAGAGGACTTAATACAAGTCTGTGCTTCCATTGCACTGAGTGGCCAGATAACACAAGAGACTTTGAAATAATTTAAGACAGCTCTGTTATGCTGGCTGAATATGCTGGGAACCTGTCTCAGGGGACTGTGTGATTTCTCCCAAGCATGGCATGAGGTCTGCTCAGCAGTTTCTAACCCAACCTTCTACTAGGTCTGGAGATTAGTACAGAAATGCAGTATGTCGAGAAGAATCATCTGCTGTCCTTTATGGCAGCTTTATAGTCTCAGCTTTACAAACCTGTTTAATGTAGGGCAGGGGTTTGAAGCTTAAGTGTTTTGAGCCAATTAAACATCAAGAAGACTGGGCAATATCTTTAGTATAGTTTCTATTCAGAAGGATTTGTAGTGGACAGTACAGTCTAGAGTATCTTGGCCCAGTTTTTTAACATTTTTTCTTATCTGCAGTCCTGAGTATTTCACAAATGGCACAAAAAGCAGCATGAAACCCCATCATATCTAAATAAACCAAGTATTGGAAATTATTTATAAACTTTCATAAAGGTACTGTTGTCCTAGCTGTAATGGTCCAAGGACACCACTAAATAAAGTTTTGTGCTGGATCGTAGTACCATTTGTTATTATTAGCATATCAACTTAGATTTGTTTTCAGCTTTCATATTCTTTCCAAGTTTGTTGCTTCTGTTTCAAACTTAAGAATTATTCAAAAGCATTCCTGCTGATTCCCCACCTCCTGTTGTTGACTGGTTCAATAAAAAATATCTTCTCCCCAGAAGCCCAGACTCGCCTTAGGAAATTCTGTCATGGACACCCAGATGCTCTGCTACATGTTGGTTGTATTGACAGTAAAGGAGACAAAGCACTGAGGAATAACTCATAAACCATCAATTCACCTTTATTACTTAGAGAGAGCTCTAAGTTGGTTGTGGCAGTGTGAGTGAGCAAAGAATGTAGCCCAGCACAGAAACTGAAAAGGCTAAGTCAGACTGGGAAGGTAACTCTTTGATATTTTCAAATAATATTTAGCCTTAAGGACAACCTCCCTACCAGAGAAATATTTCCTTAATAGGTCTTCAGATTACTTTTGGTTTGTAGCTAGTAATGGAAATGAGTTCTACTAAATATGGTCAGTTAGGACTTGGAATGAAGTATTATGTTCTGAGGACATATGTATTTATGTTCTATGTTCACAAAAAAATGCTTTATAACAATAATAAAAAAGAAAAGAAACCATTTTGCATGAAAACATGTTTTAACTGTATTTGTAACACTCAGTAAATAAATTACAGGTTTTATATCATTCAGAAAGCGCTGCGAGTGATTTATTCAGTTATTAACTTCACACGCTTGGAAGAATGAATTAAATACCAGTCCTTGTTAAAGGCTTTTGGATTATTCTGCCAGAATATACCACTTAAAAGTTTTGGCAGCTCAGCGTGTGTTGTGTGATGAGCAGGAAGGTTTTGTTGGAAGCTGAGGCAGATGAGTCTGTATCTTGACAGTTTACAGCATCTTATAAATTCCATAAAATGAAAATGAATTATGTATTATTGGGTTTACATAAGGTCACCAGATGAACTCTGACCCTTCTCTTTTCTCATTTGGCTCAATTATTAGATGAAATGACAGATCTGATCTCTTTTCAAATTGTATTAGAAGGGGCCTCTTTATTTTGCCCTCTAGCAGCAATTCTCTGACAGAACTAGGCAAGTGCATTAATTATGATTGATTTAGTGGGTCTATAGGGTGATTATTTCTCAAATTCTACTTCTGTGAGAAAACCTTTTGACCTCTCTCAGGCCACACAGCAAATGAAATCCATAAGAAGATTTAAGAGGGGACTGACCAGCACTGCAGTTTCTTTCTGCTGTTTGAACTCAAAACACTTTGGGACACCCAAGCAAATCCAAAGGATTGAATTACCAAGACATACTGTGGTTAAAATGTTTAACAATTTGATATCTCTGTTTAAAGTAAATGGCATGAAATTGATCACAAGGGGTAAAAGTCCCCTTCTTGGAGAGGGGGGGATGGCAAAAAGGATTTTTTACTTTGTAAATGAGATGTGAGAAAATGACCAAGATGCCTAATATGAGGACTGGTGGAGTGTGTTACTTTGCAGTGAGAATAGGATTTCATCCATGTTCTTTTGGTAAAGTGGCAAAATAATTTCACTGTTCCGTGTAAGAGTCTACTTTTTCTTGGTATGACGTGCATATTTATATGTGTGTGTATAGAAATGTTTATATACACATATAAAAGCATAGTAGAGAGTACAGTTTGAAACCAAATCTGAGTTCAGAAAGAGAAACTGCACACTATACATTTGTTCCTAGATCATGCTGATGTTTTGTTTATAGGCTAATAGAAAAGCCAATCCTGTTTCCAGATAAACCTCTCTGGTTTTGGCAAGCATTCTCTGGGAGGCCTGCAGTAATTCCCCATACAAATGCAGTAATTCTGGATATGAGCTCGGTGTAATGATGCCTTTTATAGCTCTGTTGTTATTAGCCAGTCAGAGGATATGTGCATCAGAAGTTTCTTGGGGGCAGAGCTGGCTGGTCCTCAACACCAGCTCAGTGCAGTGTCTCCTCTGCCTTGTCCTTTTTGCCTGATTAAATTTTTACTGAGTTGCAACTTCTGACAACTGGTCTCCAGAAATAGAGTTGTAGAGGAATAGAAATACAGTTAAATAAACTTCTCCTTCTTAGCTCAGATTTCTCGCTCTATTGTTGGAAGAGTGAATGTCTTGGAAATGTGAAATAAGTGCCTTTTCTTTTTGTTTGTGTTTTTTTTATACCAGATATTTGTAAGGTGATAATCATGACTACTAATCCAGTTAATGCTCAGCAGTTGAATCAAATCTGTATTTTTTGAGCATAACTGTTATAATATATTAATTAGGAGTCATTTAAATTTATTAGGCAGCTTTTTCATATACTTTGTGGAGATTGATGCTATTTCAAATAAATCTTTCAGGAAATCCTGAACAAAATTCTGAAAATCCAGCTAATTGAGATGAAGTTTTGACAGTAGAGTTTAATTTTCTAAATGCAAAACTAAACAAGCAAAAAGCCCTAATCAAAATAAAATTAAAATGGCAGACAGATTTCAGTACTCAACAGGTAAGGAAACTTTAACTGCAGCTTTACATACTATTGTTAAACGATTTAGTTCTAATTATTTTCATGAAGCAGAGGGTGAGCAGAAAATGTCTGATGCTTTTTTGTGTGAAATAATTTAGAAATTGCTCTAGGATGCACGAGGATGTTCAAATTGCTACTCTGCTTGGGATAGTGTGATCAGAGATGAAAATCTCTGCTTTGAATCAGGAAGAAAAAAACATGACCTGACTCTTGGGATGCAGAATGCATCCCTGGTCTTGGGTACAGGCATTTGTGCACGTACAATAAGAAGGGGAACCAGGAAACAATTGTTTTTCTATGGAGCTTGTGTGAAACTTGGACACCAGTCACAAGCAGTGTTGGTTGTCCTCTAGTCAGATCTGATAGTGACACCATTGCAGGGGAACAAAAAGCTTGGACAATTTCAGCTACCCTGGACCATGTTACCCCAGGTTGTGGCCTTGCTTCTTCACTAGCTCTTTTCCCATGAAACTATTGCTGCTGAACAGCACTTATTTTTCAATCTGGTGCCTTACCAGATATTGTGGATATTTCATTTTACTAGCATAAATGAGGACACTGTCAACAACTTCATTAGCATCCTTTGCAGTGGGCACAAAATATTCGAACATTAAAGTGCCTGTTGAACATTTATTGCTCAGTTTTCTGGGGAATTCCTTACTGTCTGAATTAATCTCTTCAGCCATTCAAATTCTGGTGCTGGAGCATGTGCAGAAGCAAGAAAAGCACAGCAGTTGTCTTCGTGTTATGTATCAGCTGTTCTTCCAGATCTCTGCAGGAGATCTTAGCACAAATCCTGTCACATTGAATGGTTTGGCTGCTTTATCACTGTGCTCTGCCAGTAACCTTGGTAAAGGCATAACACCTGCATCAGTCAATGCTGTGCCTCTGCTCCTTTTGAACGACACTACTTGTACTGAACTTTTTATGGTTATTACTCTACTTGCTCTCAGAGATTTGCTGGCATAGGCACTCCTGCTCTGATGTAGTATTTCTGAGGTTAAGATTTTCTTTCTTGTATTAAAAATTAGACAAAAAGTCCTAATGTCCATTTATTGACACTGGAAAAGTAAACAATGTCCAGTGAAAACAAGCTAACTGAAGTCACTCTTATGAAATAAATTACCTTTTTGTGGAGTTTTATTCAAAGGGCTTCCTTAGAGCTGCCTTGTGTGTCCTAGAATTGTATGGCAACCTATAACAGCATCTTCGACCTTAATAAAGAGGTTCATTCTCATACCTGATAATTTAGAAATTCAGTGTAACCATTGGGAAAAGACCCCTTTTTACTGTAGTAGAATATAAATAAAACTTATCCCAGCTCCATTGCCCTTCTTTGGACATGCCCATTGAGACATAAAACAAGGGAGAGAAAAACAGGGAAGTTTGCTCCCACTTTGTAGGCAATACATGTATAAGCATTGTGAAATTCAGTGATGTTTCCAGGCACGATACATTATTGTTTTCTGTACGTTCTTAGGGGTTATTTATGCTGGGCTTGCCACATTTGTGACTTAGTAATTTTTTTCTTTTGTAGTCAGAAACTTTTAGAAAGCACACAGACTTTACCAGAGTTTTCCCCAAGGAGGTGTTGGAAGACTTTTTCCAGACATGTTTATATTAATAATGTGGTATGTTTGAGTCCTCTCCTGACAGGTGGTGCCGCTATTTGTTTGCTATGTATTATAGATACTATATGTTATGATATTCTAAAAATATCTAGCTAATAATAATAGACTTTGGATCTCAGGAGACCAGTGGTGGCTTCATAAGCCCTGCCCAGCCATTTGTGTGCTGCTGCTCTGTTTTACCATAAAGCCCTGCAGGGGTTTTTAACATTTGACATGCTCCATGACCATCCCACTTGGATGCCCCATCCTACTTGTCAGGATTGTATACATTCAGTCTAGCAGCAGAAGTTCCTTTTTTCCTGTACCTTTACACTTATCCTTCTGTACTTCAGTAGACACTGATGTTTGATGCATGAAGGGAAGGGTACTAATGTGTGCAGTATTAAGTTGTCCAGGCAGAAATTCTCAAAAATCATTTATATGGATTCTTCATAGGTCAGTATTAATTTTGATCTTACCATTCTGATAAATCAGCTTAGATTTCTTTACAAGAAATAGATATTAATAATTCCAGTGTCTGATTATGTCAGACTAGGCCCCTAAAAGCTTTGGGTTTACAATTTATTACTCCCTTGCAAGTAGTATTTTTAGTTATGATAATGAGTATTATTTGTGTGTGAGCGACTTGATCTCGGACCTGAGGTGAGACCATTGTTCTCAATACATCTAAAGAGCTGCAGCAAATTGGAAATGATGTTCAAAGGTTACATTTTAATCTCTGAGTTCTTTGTGCCTTGATTGGAGATAACTCTGCTCAGAAGGTTCTCCTCACTTGGCTTGAATCTGAAAAGAAAATGTATTACATTTTAATACTGACACAAACAAATGAGTTGGTTTTAGATTCTGTCATCCACAAACTGCTATGTTTATAATACCACGAGTATATTAATGGACAGATTTAATGATATATATATTATTTCTGTCAGGATCCTCTAAATTACTTTTGCTACCACAAGGCACAAAATGATGATGTATTTCAGTGAACAAAGGAAGGTAGGTTACGTTTCTAGTGCCCATAAATTCTTTGTTTTAAAAACATCAAGGCCCTTGATACAGTACAGTGCTTTTCAAGAGATTTGCTAGTAAAAAATTAACCAGTGTGGTGGAAGAAGGTTTCCTGATGTACCTTTCTGTGTCATATTTCCCCAGCCCATTTTGTCCCATTCTAGAGGTGGAACTGATTGACTCTTGCTTCATTACAATTTCTCAGATTTGGTGGATGCTGGCACAGCAAAGCTGCTACAATGAAAACCATGCTGTGGAATTTAAGTATGTTTGGGGCCAGAATCATCTTACCATAATCTTGGAAACCTTTTCATGCCACATTATATATTTTTTATTTCCTTTTAATATACTTCCCATCTTAAAAGGTCTTTTAAGGAAGTTTGTGCTTTGCAGTTTAGTTTATCCCCAGATTCAGCTCTGATAGTTGGCTACTATCCTCCTGCTACTGTTTTGGGTCTTGTGTCTCTTGTAAGGGGATTCAGGGTATCCCAGAAATATACTTCCTTGTTTCTTGCTCTCTTCCTCATGACCAAGATTCAAATCTTCTCTCTCTAGTAGAAATCTCTCCTTTTATAACCAACACTGTGTAGGATGGAAGTAATACAAGCAGTTTATTCAGACGAAAATGAACCCAAATCTTTCCTATTTTGATCTCTACATCAAGTAATCTTACTTTTTTTATTATTTTTTTTTTATTATTATTATTATTCTCATCAGCATTTTCGAATCTAGCCTGAGTGCTGTTGGAAAAGAAAACGATATCAGAACTTGTGTTATTTTGGTATTTATTTGGTACTTGTTTTGGTTGAACTTAAATGTTAGGTATAATTATTTATTTCTGATTGGAGAATGAATAAGTATGTATTGGCAGGATACATTTTCAATTTACTGCAGGGACAGGTAGGATTTAGTTTAGCATTCTGTTTGTGAGCTGTTAATCTGAGAAAATAAAATTCCCACTAGTAAATAACAGTTAGTTGAGGTTTACAGACTGTGTGCAAATGGAATAAATTTGTCAAAGTGTTTTAAAAATCTAAATAATCAGAGAATGGGTAAAAACAATAAAAAAAATTACAGGTGGAGGGAAGAGTTGAGTGTACTAAATTATTTCCTGTAAGTGGTTTGCTTATGTTTGCTATAGCAGAACCTAGTATTTCAGACCAGATGCCATTCTTCAGAAAATGACTTAGATATGAGAAATATTGCTTGGATTTAAGTTGTACGATGAAGTGACAATTACAATTAACTAGATGATTAAAAAGAAAAAAAGAAATCTTTGCATATAAACAAAGGAGATAAATGCAACTCTTTAACTGAAAGGGTGTTGAACTATTCCCACATTGTTGGCTGACTCTAGAGAATAATTTGCCCCACAGGCTCAGTTTTGCAAGGATCTTCTTTACTCTGTCCTGCAACATTTTCTCTGTTTAGAAGTGGTAGGGAATAAAGAGTAGAAGCACCACAGTACTATAATGCAAAAGGGGACTCGATAAAAAGAATCAGGGCAGGGTTTATATTCAGTAAAGAAATACAAATCCAGAGAGAGATTCTAAGAAGGGGGAGGAGGGGAGTAGGAAAAGGGAAAAAAACCCTACACCACAGATGCTCAAGTGTTCATTACCCAAATCTTTGCAGGAAGCAATTGAATAGAATTACCTACAAAGAGAATGTGGCATTTTAACATTATACAATCATGTTCCTCATGGCAGGTGACATCTATCTCCTTGATGGAGACTGTATCTCAAAAATACATTCACTGAGCTGTCTATAAATTCAAATAAACCCTGCAATTTAATTTTCAACATATCCATATGTTTGAGAATCAAGCTTTCAGCAGTTGAGTACAGTTTGTGTTGATACTACTGTACCCAGTGAATAAGGAGGAAACAATGTAGTGCCACTGCAGCTATAGCCAGGTTTAGCAGGGGTCTGCAGGGAGAAAGGATTCGTCCCAGTGTTCTGGGTCTAATTCAAGATCCAGTCAATAGAATTTCCAAGAAGTTCATCCTTTCTTGTTTGGTCAAACGCAACCTTTTTCATGGTTTAGAGGAACTATGTCATTACTTAGTTAGAAACACAAAGAACCAAATGTGTCATTGTTCACCATGGAAATGCAGCCAAGAATCTTTTAAGATAAAATAAACCCCTTAATTCTTTTTAAAAAATAATACAGTAGAATGCACATTCATTGAAATTCCTAAGTATAGATTTTTAAGAATATCTGATAAATTATATTGTTTGCAAGAAAGAGAACACCTGAGGCAGTAGCTGTAACAAAAGGAAAAATGTATTTGTTATTTTTTGGTTTTCAAAAGGGCATTTCCCAAATAAGTCTCATTTCTTTGTGTGTGTCTGATTTTATATTTGCTATTGAAAAACGTTGTCTTAAGAGCTGAAGAAGCAGCTTGAAATAATGAACAAACAAGTAAGGACTTCAACTGAATATTTATTTTCTGTTCTGGAATGTGATAGATTCTGTAGGTTGAGAAATGCACTTTTACAGTGGTAGGTCTTTTCACACCATCAGTAGGACCTATGGGTGTGTTGGGATCAGTCAGAAAATTCCTAATAGCCAAAGACATTCAAAGCTGCTTCTGACAGTAATCACCAGCAGATCTCCAGAAGACTGACTGGGCTCTCAGTGCTCAGTGATTTTATTCCAAATTTTTGGCACAACCCCTGGCTCTGTAATAGTAATATGAAATTTTGGGTAAAAACACGCCAAAACAAAAGCTCTTAACTTGGCTAGCTCTTAGCCCAGGGTGGCCCTGACCAGCAAACCTCAGAGGGGAAGGCAAAGCTGCCTTTGCCCCCGAGCCCTGCCCGGAGCTCAAACGGTTGCCAAAGTATTTTTTGGTATTTTGGGGATTTTTTGGGGGTTTTTTAATTTTTTTTTTTTTTTTTTTTTTTTTTTTTTTTTTTTTTTTTTTTTACATATTTGGCTTTTTTTAGGGCTGGCAAAGTATTGTCTCATGTTTTGTGACCGTCCTTCACTTGCATTCTTCAGCATTCTCAAGGCCAGTTAGGATGTGTCCAACTTCCAGAACAATGAACATTTGGATCAGATAGAGTGAATTTGGCTACTAAAATGAGTAAAAGTCAGTTCTGGGGTTCTCCAGGATCAGCTCTTCCCATCAGGGAGAACACAATGATCGACCATTAGACCATTAGACATTTGGTATGTGAAAGGCAAGAAGACAATAATTTTTCAAGTCTTGAATCATATAATACTATTTCTGTATTTCAGAAACAAACTTTCTGAGCTGCAACAAGTGCCAAAAGTTTGTTACTTGTAGCTATAATGATTACAATGTTCAATTAATTTTCTCTGCCAGGTATAGATCTAATAACTTTTTTTTTTTTTTTTTTTTTTTTTTTTTTTTTTTTGTAGAGGAGAATTTGGTGTTGAATATTTTGGCACATTATAAAATTAAACATATATAGCTAGCTAATAAATAATTAAAATATATATATTTAGGTAACCTAATGTTAAGACAAGTTTTCATGTCATCTTCATCCTTTCATTGTGAGGCCTGCAGATTTGAACCCTGGCCACTGATATTTTTTAAGATAATATAACTATGTTGACTTATCCTGCCAAGCACATGGTCCTTGAATTAGTGGAAGTTTCTGCATAATGTTTCACAAAACATTTCACTGATGTTAGATAGCAGCATTTTGTTGTGGAACAACTATATGGGATACTCAAATTATCCACATCTAGCACAGAGCCTTCTTTAAAAAATAAAATAAAATAAAGAAAGAAAAAAAAAAAGAAGTGCTAAGTATTTTAGAAGAAATTCATTAACTGCAGTCCTTGAAAACATTCCTGTAGTTGCATCTACATTCTAATCACCACGGTTTGCTAATAGTTCAATTTTCAACATCCGGGATCATCCGTATGTATAGGAATTTTCCAAAGTCTTCTGTTATTGTTACTTGTACTTTTTCTTTTTTAAAAAATATTTTAACTAAAAAACATGAGAGCAAACATTTAAAAAAATGCAGTGGTGGAGCTTTGAAAATTTATTGCACAGCTGGGGGGACTTAAAGAACTTAATTAACAAGTTCCAGCCTTAACATTCTCTCTCTTTAAGGGGAAAAATCAGTTTAGGTTTGTCCAATTAAATTTTAGAAGAGTTTGTTGATAAAAAAAAAAAAAAAAAAAAAAAAGCTGTGATTGTGAGCTTACAGTTTAAAAAGAGAAGCTCCAGAATAATGAAAACATGCAAGCTGATTAATTCAGTGGAAAGCTGCTCTGTGCATAGTTTCCACAAACTCATAAGCACTTGGGCATTTTTAGCCCAAATTTAATTATAGCCTTTGATAATCAGGCTTCGCTCAAAAGAAATCCCCTTCTTCCCATAATACTTGATGATGTAATGCTCTATTATAACTCAGAACTCTTCCCCCAGCACCAAAAACAAGCCGTCTTCATGTCAATAGGGAAAAAAGGTGACCTCTCCTCCCAGAGTTTTACATTTCTTGTTCTGCAAACTGATATAGATCATCCAAGGCTGCGTTGGTTTGGAGTTCTTTTTGTTGTGTTGTGGGCTTTTTGGGTTTGGGTTTTTTTAATTCACTACTGACTGAAAACAGCTAATAAAGGCTCAGTTCAAAGCTGTCTATTTCTTAGTGGGGGGGAAAGATGTTATTCTGACATCATTGCTCTGAATGAGCAGCCTGTGGTTCATACAGTATACGCTCCCCTGGAATGACAAATTTTCTGCCTTTTTCTTGGGGGGAATGTTCAGGCAAAAGGAAAAAAATGCATAAGAGAAGCAAAGAAAATTCATTTGTATAAGCTGGCCCCCCTACTGTGGAATTTTCAATTATATATATCTAATTATGGCTGTCAGTTGATGAATTGAGAAAAGACATTTTTTGTCCCCCCTCCTTTTTTTGTCTCTTCGTCATCTCTTCTGTTAGAATGATTATAGCACACTTACACAACTAATTGCCTTACTGCTTATTAGTGATACAATTATGCAGGCCAGACTCCTTGTGTGAACAACCATCTGCAGAGAAAAAAAAAGTGACACTATTCAAAACTATCCATAATTTAACCAATGTTATTCCAATGCACTGAGCTCAGACAATTGTTGGGCCTTCATATTTCATACCCACCCTGGAAAAAGAGGGTTGTGGGGTTTTTTTTTTTTCTTTTTTCCTCTCTTTCTCTCTTTTTCTCTGTGCACTGATTCACCTCTTTAGACTCACTGTGAATTGGAAAGAAAGAAAGAGGAAAAAAAGTGCTTCATATGTCAACAAAAAGGAGAGAAGTGAAGCATGGCTAATGCCCATTCCTCCTGTGGGCAATTTTTCTTCAAATTTTAAACTAATAGGCATTTTTTTCTGCTTTAGAAACAGTTGAGAAAGTGCAGATGTCCTGACCACAGAAATCTGTGTATGTACATTTGTTGGCGTTTAAATGGTGTTAAAGCAACTGATGTACAACACAGAGCAGAGTAGAAAGTTTGCAGTGCATGTAATTGGTTCTTAGGAGAATGTGCAAGGAATGTCTGTCGCAGCTCCTGGAGTGGTAGGTGTTGGAAACCAAACAGGTGAAGATGCAGGAGTCAAAACACAGCTTTGTGTGTTGCTGATTAAGCTAATGTGGAATATTTAAATGTCTGAAAGATCCTACTTTTCAGTTGTAGCTTAGAGATAATGTCAAAATGGCTTCCCCAGCAGAGAGGCAGAGAAGGCTTTATTTCTGTCATTTACTGAGTTCCTCTGTATGGTTGCATTTGTCAAGTATCTGAAATGTCAGTCTACCATTACTGTGTGTTCGGAATGCATAGATAGAAATAGTTGTGGAAACCAGATTTTTTTTTTTTTTTTTTTTTTTTTTTTTTTTTAAGTCAGCATGAGACTTCAGAAACATACACAGGAAGAAAGAGCAAATCTTTGGTGCCAGTGCCTCTCAATGTCTGTTGCAGAAGGCTTGCAATTCTTCTGGGTTACTAGAATGTATCTAACTGTAAAATAGGGATAAATACAGACATTTACAATCTCTCTTGGAGGTACAGCTACAATTGTCTTGGAGATACAGTTAAAAATGCACAGTTCTTATACTTCTAAGCTTTAAAAATGTCAGTGACCATGTCAAGGAGAAGCCTTCAGTTGTCTTGGAAGAGGAAATTGCCATTCCCTCCTCATTATTCCCACTCTGTCTAGTTATTTGACTGCAGTCTGCACTGCAAATACAGACTGAAGTGTACATGGTTCAGCTTTTACTTGGATTTCTAGAACTTTTTGGTTCTATGAGTGTTCTGATATAAGCTTGGATTTGGACCACTGCATCTTGAAGACTTAGTGTTTAGAAATTTAGTCGTTCATCCTGATTCATTCAAACTCTAGTGTAATTTATCTGTAACAATTTTAATGCAGTGCCCTGTTATTGTGAGCATGCTTATTAGAACAAGAATGAGCTCTATTTGTCTTCAAATAGGAATCCTGCTGGCTTGTTCATGGAATCTCTGAGGGGTCTCCTTTAATCCCAGTGATTTAAATGCAAGTTCAAAATTGAGAACTCCAAATTCCTTCAAAATGGTGTACTTCTGATGTCCAATTTATATGACGGGGGAGTAAAAAATACAGCTTCTCATGATTCTAGTCCTGAACTTCTCAACCTTGAGACCTGTCAGCTATGACAGGAAGGAAGAAAAGCACTGCCTTACAAATTCATGTTTTACTTGTGCCTCAGTGTCACGGAATGGACCCTTTCTACTTTCAGTTGTTTTTATTTTTATCCCCAGGAGATGAATCTAAGCAGTTTTAGTGTGAGTCTGCAGTTTGGTGGTGGTGATCCCAGCAGTTATGAGTTGTGCCTTGGGAGCAGAATAAGGTAGCAGGTATTTTCAGTGCTCTGTGGAGAGAAAAACCAACAATGTAATTATGAAGATTTAAAAAAAAAAAAAAAAACCAAAACCAAAAAAATCCAACTTACAATCAGCATGGTGTGATGAAATGCCTGGAAATAATCTGGACACATACCTGAACACTAGAGCTCTCGAAAGAGAGATCAAGGCTTCCTGATGTTATAGCCCATTTCATAGTTCCTGGAACCTTCCCCAGGATGTTACAGAGGTTGTGGCAATAAAAACTGCATTGCACAACAAGGAGAACAAAAACTCTGGTAGTATTTAAAATTGTATCTGCATGCATGCATGCAAGGCAGCTGAAGTATGCGGAGCCAGCTTTAATGCGGGTGTATCCCACACTGTGTGTGCCCTACTTAGCATGCTTCAGAGTTTTTTTTGGATAATTTCTTGTATGCCTGTCTAGACTGTCTTGAAGCAACTTAAGTGGAGTATAAGATGTAACTTAACATAAGCTTATTTATCTGCCAAAAGCACACTCTGCAAGTAGATTATTTTCTCTTCATGGTTTTATCTGTCTCCTTTACCCACTCTTAAAAAAAATTCAAAACATGCACAGGCTTAAAAACCAGAAAGTGGTTCCACAAAGAGGCTGGAGATGTGACAGTGGCTGAAGGATGTTTATTTAAACACTATTCTTTACCACTTTAAAACTTACTCAGTATCTGTGCTCCTAAAATATTAATTGAATGCAATTCTTAGAGATTGTCACAAAGAATTATTTGCAGGAACCTTTCCATTTGCAAAAATACTAATAGCAGGCAAACAAAAATCCAAGAACGAGAGGATATAAGCATAAAATTGCGTAAATTCCATCTACCTTTTCAGGCAGCTCAAGTTATTCCAGAGGAATTCTTTATGTATTTTGGGAACCATCTAGAAAAATGGATAGGGCATGCTGATGGTGTGGAAAATCATCATGGTTGGGATCGGGGCTGTTTGGTTTGGTTTCATTTAGGATGTGATGGTTCTAAAATTTTGATGAACACTTCTGATCACCAAGCTGTTGAGTCAGTGAGAAGTCATACTCTCTGACAAATTTTTCATGGTAAATGACGCAGGTATCAGTTTTGTTTCTCACTGAAAAGCAGTGTAATTCAAAGTCTTAATTTTTCATGAAACAGATGCCTTGTTCCCCACTGAGCCTTGCTGTTAAGGAGTGCTTCTTTCATGAGTTTCATTGTCATCCTCTTTTTGGATCTCACTAATTTCTGATGTACCCTAATGGCTTTGCATTTTGAAGAACTTCAGTGAATATGCACAAAATTAATAAACTCCCCTAGCTGTTACTGAAGTTCATATGATTTTGACATGTTTTAGAAGTTGTTGGGGTATTTCCTTTGTAATCCACTTCAATGTATGGAAACTTTTACAGGAAACACTGCATTGTAAGGGATTCTCTTCAGCTAGGGAGCTGAGAACACACAGGAATAATCACAAGCTGGTATTTTACATTCCAATTTCTCCAACTCTATTGATAAAAAAATTAATTATCCACAAACCATATTTCACAGTGTGTCTAGCTCCTGGTGCAACACTGGGACCCAGCCTCACAAATGCACAGAAACTTGCTGTCTGCTGTTTTAGCTTTGCTCTGTGGATTTTGTGCTCCTCCCTTGGCCCTTCCTGCACCCCAGGGGTGATGCAGTTGCATCCCTGGGGAACCCCGATGGCTCTGCAGGGTTTTCTTCCCCACTCTGTTTGTGGGGATGGATACTCGGATTGGGAGCAGGGAAGTCTGTTTCACCATTTTAAATATGGAAAGCTGCTGTCAGGGTTTATGATCTGGTCACGCATAATATATTAGAATAATTCAGAAGTAGGATATAAATATACTTGGCATTGAACAAGAGAAGGAAAAAAAAATGGGTTTTGAGATAAACTGCTGAGCTGAACCAAAAACTCCATCTTTTACTGAAAAGCACTAAGATTACAGAAAATGTGGCATCCTTAAGTTTCCTCTGGTGAGAGAACTTTTAGGTGTTTGCTTAGCTTTATGGAAATTCTAAAACAATGCCAAGCATGCACTTATATTTGTGAGGTAAGATTTCATATTTCCCTGCATTACATCTTAAGAGCATTTTTGTAAGAAATTTTTCTTGATTTTTTTCCCTCTCTCGGGTTTGAGGAGGCTAAAAGAAATACATTAATCAATATAACTAAACAATTATTTTTTTTTTACCAAATATGAGAATATTTTTTACAGAATTTGTATGCAAGAATTGCTCAAGAATTTTTCTGATAAATAATGCCGAAGTAGCTTGTGCTGGATATAAAGGAGTTGACAATGGACTGAATGTTAGGATTTGGCCAATAAAATTCTAACTGAAGAATTGAGGCTTTCACTTCAGCAATCTTTTTGTTTTGAGGATTTTTTCTAAAAAGCTAAAAGGAAAACTAAAAAATAGTTAACATTGCCAAGAACCTTGCCCTCTGTGTTTAAGCAGAAGTCTGAATTTTAGAGAAGAGGCTCAGAAAGATGATAGTTTTAAATTTGACCAAGGAAATAAACTTGTTACCTGCAATTTTTTAAATTTTTTTCAACATCTATCAACTCTTTTACTTTAAAAGTGTAAAACAACTCTTACAGAAGCTTTGTTATGATATTATTCATAAATATTCTTCTTGTTAAGGCAGTATAATCTAGGACTAGAAGAAATCAAATGTCACATAATTACACATGCTAACCAGTGTTAAGGGACTTAAATGAGGATGTATTTGGCCTGTAATTTTTTCTACTGCTATAGTAATTCTTGCAAAAGCTTCTAGAGCATGACATTCAAAACTAAGTTACGTTAAAATTATTATATTTGCCGTAAGAGTTGCAACGATTTAACCTTTTGAAACAAATGTTATAAGTATGAGGAAAAACATATTCCAGGACTATTTTGAGTGATACATTACCTAAATGAATGAAGACATTTCTGATGTCTTGGTTTTTGGGACCTTACAGAAGTGTAGCAATAGCCCTTGGCTGAATATTCATCTAAACTGAAGTTAAATGAAGATTAGCTGTAATTTTTTTTTTTTTTTTTTTTTTTTTTTTTTGTTAATCCTATATCCTAATCCTAATGAACTGTTGAAGCAATTTTAGCTGTTGACGTGGCAGGTTTGTCGTCACTTCTCCAAAGATGCCACAGTTAATTTTGGTAAGTCAGACATTGCTCTTCTTTTCCTGGTTTCTTGTTTTCATATTGGCCGGATCTTGTCTGGGCACTGCCACGATTACACCAACACAGGGACCTTAAAGAAGTTATGCACCATCACCAGTATTTAAAGTGTGGGGTGGGGGGGAATTAAATCATGACAAGTGAAACAACTTGCTTTGGTTGAGAAATCACTTAGCCTGTCATCATTTTGCACAACCAAAAACAGAGCCGGCCATAATCTGCTGCCTTTCAAGTCAGAAAAAATACATTACTTATGCAGAGAATGTTTCTAATGTAACAAAGAGAAGGAATAAAAATGCCTTAGAACAGTTTTATTAAAAACAAATTCCCACAGTAAATACATATACACTCTAGTACCATGGTGAAACAGCCAAAGACATCACTGTTAAGTGCTATGGGAAGTACTTATAAATTACTTGAAATAAAAAACATTGTTGCCTGGACATCAGGGTTGAAATGCTGCAGTTTGTAATAAATTAACACAGAACTTCACTTCCCCTCCTCTAACAAAGCAGCCATTTGTCTGAATAACCCACATTCAGCTGTGAGTTATATTTTCACAACTGCAACTGCATTCATTTGCAAATCATTCTCCAGTTTTAATGCCGAAGTTTTAAATACCTTAAGAACTAATAAATAAAGCAAAGTAGAGCAAACAGTTGGCTTGTAGCCTAAAAACTGGCCTAATTTCAGGGGGGTTTTCTTTCTTCTTTTTCCTCTTTCACAGTAATTTTGTACATGTCTGACATTTCTTTAAGCTGTGTTTTGTTTTTAGTCTGAATGTTTTTTCACAATATTTAAATTTAGTGAGAGCATTTCATATTAGCAGCAAAAATAAAGACTATAGTTATTCAGGTTTGAATATTAAAAAGCTTGTAAGGATTTCATTCCTTGACTACTTTCAAATGATCTTTGAGTTACCTTGAGATTTTTCTGTTGTAAATCACTTTTATCTCTTGAAAACAGGGGGGTTTGTATTGATTCTAAGCTTTATGCAGAAGTTTTACTCTAGAGTATGAGTGTCTCATTTTCCCATAATTATTTTAAATATAAATCAGAGAGCTATTCCTCTATAAGGGCATCTCTTTTCAGTACTTATTGCATAAAATAGGGATATTTAAATAAACTCTTCAAAGTGGTATTATAGAAATATTTATTTAC
This sequence comes from Sitta carolinensis, assembly GCA_032173965.1. NCBI lineage: Eukaryota > Metazoa > Chordata > Aves > Passeriformes > Sittidae > Sitta > Sitta carolinensis. The sequence goes on along the minus strand of CM063292.1, from coordinate 16,932,797 downwards.
AAAAGTTGTGTTCTGAGGGTATTTTCCTGGCATTATTGAAGGCTGGTTTCTATAGATAGAATCTTAGGCTTTGTTCCACTTACTCATTTTGTTTTGAATAAATTCCTGTGGGCATGCCTGAAAAGGTTGGTAGTCATTTTCAGGAAGTGAAATTTAGGGAACAAAGTTCTTTGCAGGACTACTTGGGTTTAGAATTGATCAAGTTTCCATGAAAGAGTATTTGAAACACTTCTAAAATCTCTTTTCTTCTTTTGTGAGGGTGTCCCATCTGCATGGTGGAGTGTTTCTGAGTGCAAACTGCCTCCCATGAAAAGAAGGATACAGTTTTAATGTAAAACCTCTATTTACAAAAATATCTTGTGTTCATATCAGTTAGCGTTGTAACCACTACTCCAGAACTAAGAGTATCAAGGTAAATTATTTGAAGCTATTTATTTCAAGGATAATTGCTGATTTTTAAAATATGGCAGCAGTTTTTGAAGAAAAAGCATTCTGGTCTAAGGTCTTTTCTGTACATCCTGTCCCCAGCCCCCCCATTCCCCCAGTTAAATGTGTATAAATCAACTATTTGCAAACCAGACATCTGTGTGCTCAAAACTGAAATCATCTCATCTCTTTGCAGATTGAAGCAGATAAGTTTCAGTGTCTTTCTTCACAAAACATCTATGCTAATATGAAAGTGAAGGAGGCAGTTCTAGAAACCCCTTCCCTCCTACCCTCCATTTAATTTAGATGTAAACTTGTCTTTTTGCTGATCCAAATTAAAGCTATTCTGTTTTTCCTATCAGCAATAGGAAATTTTCTATATTCCACTGAACCAAATGGAGGAGAAAAATAATTAAATACCTATCTGACAAGATGGGAAGGGAAGAGACTGCCCCTTTTGAGATTGGATTACACAGATTGCTTTAGCTGTGGCATGAAACTGCTCCCTGTGAGATACATTGTGGAATTGAAGATGGGGTGAGGAAGTGAACTCGTCTTTGAAACTGGGTTTATAGGTGTAATTCTACAACTTCTCAGGCATTCCTGTGACCCCTCCTTTGAGGAAACCATCTGCAACTCTTCAACTAAGAGATTATTTATTTATTTATTTATTTATTTTGGAAGTTAAATCTATTTAATCATCATCTTATGTCCTTGCCTCTGATAAATTCCAGTTATAGTCAAGGTTATCTTAAGCAGGCAGCATTTTTTTCCCTGCAGTGAAGGATATGCAGGTACCCTCCTGCCTCCACAAAGCACAGATCCCTGTGGAGTGGGGCAGCCTGCCATGTGTAGCGAGCAGCATTTTAACGTGTGCAGCAGTAATGTGTGGAACAATTATTAGGCACAGGATACAAAGACAAACCTTGCTTACCCAATAAAACCTATTCCATCAATTAAAAAATGAATTTTGAAAACAAATAAAGGCTTGTCTGTGAAATTTGCAAGTTTTCCTATTGCTTACTCACAGTTAACAGAGAGGAATACAGCCTTTGATGTGCACTTTTCATAAATTCTTAAAATCAATAATGTAGAGTTACTAAATTGCAAGTACATTTTCTTTATGCTCACAAATGTTCATAACAACCAAAAATTGAGTTCCTTTTATTTTGAAAGATTTGTATGAGGATAAAAAAGATTGGGGTTAAGATTAAGAGGTAATGATGTGACAGGCTTTAGCTAAGACAAAATCACTTCTCTAGTTAGCAGAGTAATTTCAGCAATACATCTTCTGTAATTTTTTTAATCACTTAGTGATTACTTGTGTGATGCTATTTGATTCATTGGCCATCAGTACCTGATTAAGATTCTATGCTTAGACCATCATTACTTTTCAACGGGCCACCCATATGGTGTTAGTGTTGAGCCAGTGCAAATCCCTCAGCTTAGCACTGTATATTCTGTTAAAGAAGACTATGTGAAATGCTGACATTAGCATATGTTCTCCTCTTATTCTGTTGACCTTTATCCATGGCATTACACTAACACTGGATCTTTGGAGTTGATCCAGTAAGAAATTGGGTTGAAATGATAAAATTAGCCATCTGTCTATTAAAAACTTTACTGAGCCAGAAAGTTGGAACAAGTGAGCACAATGATGCAATGAAATGTAACTATCAGATATAAGGTTTACTTTGGGGTTGATTTTCTTTGTTTTTTTTTTCCTCTCAACTATAAATGGACTTTCTTTCTATAAGCCTTTCATTGTGATTTCTAAGAGTACATGGATGGCTAATATGAGTCTTTGTGTTTAAATTTATTAGGAAATGTCCCTCTGATAATTAATAACAAAAATGGTTTTAAAAATTAAATTAATTACATGAACTTGATATTGCTGATAAATTTTCTTTTTGGTCTGGTTTCCTTTTCAGTCTAGTTACTGTAATTTTGATTTTAGAAGTAATGATAAAATATTTAGCTTAAAACATGATTGGAATAGTGATAATTAGTTCAAGAGCTACAATTTCCATGAGCTTGAACATTGTCCCTCTTTGATTGCAAGGTCTCTGTTGAAAATAGGAACTACAGTAGCTTGGGCTATTAAGAGCCTAGTGGAGCATTTTTGAAAATTAATTCATTTGCTAATTAACAAAATGGTGTTTGTTTATTTACAGTAGATAAAATGTTTCTATCAGGAAAGAGCCTGCTAATACTCTGCCTCTACCCTGCTGTGCTGACAGCAGAACATCTGCAGTTTAATTTAATACATTTACTAAATGAAGTGGGTAAATAAGGGGATGCTAAACAGCTACTTCCCAGCCTCTGATATTTTTGCTTTTCTCTGGAGGTCAGAAGCACTGATGAATGTTTCCTCATCTTCCCCTCTGCCGCTGTTCCAAGAGGCTCCCACATGCCAGCGCTGTTCCAAAGGGTTCACGACGTTCCAGTTGTGATTGATGAAATTACATTGGCCCATAACACCTCGTTTTATCTGCTCATCTGTCTCTATAAATGCTCTGTATGTTGCTGTCAGGGATTATTTTACTCAGAATATTGCTTTATGCTTTTCCAAACGTATGTTTTTGAGCCACTCTTGGTTCCGCATCCTGTTCCAGGCTGTAGGAAGGTAGATGATAAACCCAGAGTAAGAAAAAGATTTGAGTTAATACCATACCCAAAGGTGGATATTTTATCAAATTTGGTACTTGAAACAGAGGTGTCTTTCAAATGTTCATCTTTGCCTCATTATTTTTAACCCAAATCCAGTCTGCCAGGTGAATATCAGGAACAGCAGTAAGAGAAGCACTGAACTGAGTAGTAAGTGTTTAAGCCACTGCATCTTGCTAGAAAAACTCATGATTTTATGGTTTGAATCAAAGAATTTTTAACATTATTTATGAGCTCTAGGACAAAGCATAGAGGAGAAAGCAGTTTCCCTCCTTTTTAGACAGGTGTCTTAACCAAAATTCCCCTCTTATTAAGCATTCAAATATTTTTCACAGAACAGTTGAAATGTCTATTTATCTAAGGCTGGGCTCTTTCTGTTATACCTTACAATAAGCCTGCAACTCATTCTAAAGATGAGTGTTTGTAAACTTTGACTTTTTTCTACATTCTCTGCAGGTTCATACAATTCTATGCAGGTTTTACAGGGTAAACCCCAGTACTTCCCTTATAGCTGCTAATGGAGTACTGGAACTCAGCAGGTACCAGAATGACCCTCCCCTAGATGAGCTCCTGGTAACTGATTCCTTCAGCTGCTGCATGGCTCTCCTGTGTGGATTTCAAGGTTAGGATTTAGGAGAAGAGTCCTTGCCTCACATTCTACTTTCACAGTCATGTGGCTGAATCACAGTATCCTGACGTTAATTCCATATTTTAATGGCAGCATACCTTAAATGGATGCTGAAAATACTCTTCTGTGGATACTAAGTGCATTAAGCCAATAAAATACAGGTTTGCAATAACAGTGATTAAAAAATAATCTATTGGAATACACAAAATCTGATTCTGAAAGAGTGAGTTAGCATGTTACCATCTCCTTCCCCTCCCTCCCACTAAATAAGGAATTTAGCAGGCTTGCAAAAGGGGTCTCTGCTCGGGATAGATGGTGAGCAGGATGAAAGGAGGAACTTTTTAATCAGCTAATGCTAATCTATTTCAAAGTCATAAGTAGTACTGGAATAATTAAAAAAATATTATATTAAAAACACATTGGTTGTTACCAACAGCTCATGATTAATCCTTGTGTGCCTCCAGAGGTGTGGGGGATTCACTGTCGAGGAGAAGAAACAACAGCAACATTTCACAGCTGCTTCTTTGAGATTCCACCATAAGAACTCACCTTTACATTTGATATGTAAGGATCTCATGAGCAGCTGTTTTCTGGAGGCCCAGTGAATCAGATCTCCCACAGGCATGGCCTTTGCCCTGGCTCCCACCACCTGCCCCCTGCCCCAGGCAGGCTGGTCCCTTGGGACAGAGGAGTGCTTCCATCACATTTGCTACTAGGGCAGTTCCCTGCATTGCCTTATTTCATATGGAACTCCCCAGAAAATGAGCAGCACCGTGAATCAAGTACAGGGTTAGGGCATCTGTTGCTGCAGCATCTGTTTGTCAGAGCAAAAATAAAAGTTATTTATTTAGCAAAACCTGACGTTTACATATTCATACCAAGGAAACTATTTAATTCAGACTCAGTTGTGTGCACACACATACTTATCAAAGATTCTCCAAACATGCATATGCATTCTTTTTTTATTTTAAGGGACTGCATAAAAGTTTTCTAGCCATACTTTGAACTTATTCATAAGATTTTATGTGTCTACCTGGAGTAGATTTGAAATTGCTTTTTATAAAATATGCTGCATTTATAAAATGTTTTTTTGGATGCCTTTTTATTTTTCAGTGTTTTATCAGCCCCAACTCTAGATTTCATAGAGCCTAGGGAATTTACAAAGGAGCCAACTTGGAGTAAACTTAAGTCACAGATATTGTACATACAAGAGTTTGTCTGCTGACGCCAAGCCTCACTTTCCTCCTCCACTAATAAAAGCCAGTAACAGTTGTCTGATCTTTTGCATCAAAGACAGTGTTTATGAAGTGGCCTGTATCGTTATCTTAAAATATACATATAAGTCCTGCATTAAAATCTTGAGAAGAATTATGAATCAACATTTCATAGTAAATTGTACACAGATTTGAGAACTGAAATAATGTTTCATTCATGAATACTGAGCCTTCAAAATAGGAGCACCCGTGAAACAGACTCACCCCTGACTAATTGTATTTACTTGCCTGATTGACCTTCTGTGTACATGTGTGTGTTCCCAGTATTTTAAAAATTTAATTAATAATATTCCTTAGTTTTCCTGTTCACTGATTTTGGGATATTGGGTTCTGATGTAAGTGAGGTCTTTGCATGAACAGCTTGAAGCTCAGAGTCCTGTGATGATGGGTGGACCAGGATCAGAAAGGACACTGTGTCTCTGAACTCTGTTTCAGGTGCTTTCTGCCCATGCAGGTGGTTTGCCTGAGGGTATGTAACATAGCAGCTCCAGAACAGGTGAAGAAATGTAGTTTATTTCAAATATTATTTTTGTTCTTTCATGATGAATCTTTAAAACACACAGTCCAATGGGCATTACTCTTGGGATACTTAAAGTTGCAGTAGATATGTGGGTGACTTCTGTTTGTATTTTTTTCCTGATAAATACCAATTCGCTGAGCACTTTGATTCTTGGTACCTAAAAGTAATGATGAATTCAGGTTATGTTTGGTGAACAAACTCAAGTAAGACATATTGAACTATCAAAATGCTGAATCTTCTTCCCTCCCTCCCTCTCTTTCTTGTATCTATCCCTATATTTCCAACCTACAGAAGCCTTTACTTTTTATAAGTAGTTAAAATGCTCTGAAGAAGACGTTTAATTTTATTCCAAACAGATTTTTTTATTTTGGTTTCTTTTTGTTTAGTTTGTTAGAGAAGAGACCTTTTTTTAACCTGGATGGTGAAAAATATTGACACAAATCCTATACTTACTTTCTAGATTTTTTTAAGTGTCAAGCAAGACAGCTGTATCTGAAAGAATTCAGAATTTATTTGAAATTGTAGTTTGATTTGAAGGTGGAAGAGAACTAATATTTTGGAAAGCTTGATCTTTATTTACTTTGATAATTTCAATGTATAAATAAGTTATTTTGAATAGATTTCAATGTAGATCCATTATTATATACTCACTCACAGTCACAAATATGGCAACTGCCAAACAACTTCGACAGTGATTTCAGAATAACCTACCAGAAACTTTAATATTTTTACCAAAGTTCTATAAGATCTCCAAGTACTTCGCTTAGACAGAAGGGTGCATCAAGATGCACAGGGAAAATCAAATTAAGATAAAATAATGTTAATGAGAAACAGAAATCTATCTTCTGCCTTTCTGTTCCTAAAATATTGAACTGGGAATATTTTATGAACAAGGGATAATGGGGAGCAGAGGGATAAATCTAGGAAATGTATGTTGCTCCCTGAAGTATAGCAAAATAGCAGTCCTTGAGTGTATTTCCCAGACAATTTCTAGGCTACAGAGTTTTTGGGCTATCAGCATTTACTGAAATGTTCCATTACATAATTAACTGTTTCAGTGTGTGAACTGTCTTAGTTCTTTCAGTTTCATCATGGTAAATGCCATATTTTTCCTTAGAATGATTTCAAAAATATATCTATGGTTAGAGAGGATGACTTTGATCACTTACTGGTACATATTTAATATAAAAATTCACAAAGTACTTACATTTGCATGCATCTGGTGTTCCTGTTTCATAGCTCATGTTATAGTTTACTTATGTCTTAGTCATTTGCATCAATTAAATTGAATAGGAATATTTTTCTCCTCCTATTTTAGCCCTTCATCTTCAGCTGTCAACATGCATATGCCAGTCAGCAGTGTAGCTGTCAAAGCTGACATCAACATCTGTACTTGTATTTTTCTGGTGTCTATATCTGTCTTAATTCTGAGTATTTCTTAATGTTTTTCTTGCTGCTGATAAAAAGATTTGCAGAGAATTAAGTTTCTACTGTCCCTATCTTTAGAGGCCAGTGGAAATTTCACTGTAGAAACCTGACTTCATCAGAGTCACTGTATTCCCCAATTTAGGATCAGATTCTGGACAATTATAAGCTTTCAGCAGTTTTTCCCTTGCCATCAAGAAATCTTACCTTCTCTGGGGTTAGTAAAAAGATGCTTATTTCAATTTAACCAGTTATTCCATGATTTCATATTCTCCATAATTCAACTAACACAAAAGCTATGATATTTCTTCTGACAAGTAAAATTGGAGAGTATGAGGACAGGCAAAGGTGTTTACAGAAATCTTAGTAGTGGTGCAACCAAGTAGTGAGAACATTAGTGCTCAAAATATATCCAAGTGATATTCTGTCACTGAAACAAAAAACTTCCTCATTTGCTTCAATGGATGTAGTATTTGTGTGCATTCCAGATCACTGTATAAAAAATGAAACATTTCAGATTTATAATTCTTCATGTAGAGATTAGGAGAATGTACAAATTAGGAGGAAACAGTGGAAGCAGCTCAGCAATAAAGCTTTTATAAATAAATAAAAAGCACCTAATTTTCAGAGCAAATGAGAGCATACGATGAGTGATGTGCTCTTAATGAGCACTGAAGAGCTTCCAGTGTAAATAAACAAATGGTAAAAATACTAAGTTACAAATTTTTCAAACCACAAATACCTAAGTCACAGGTCTGTGCTGCAGACTTCAAAGCAAAACATTGCATCCAGCTTTTCCACGGTGTAAACATTTTCCTCCTCTTCAGAGTGGGATAATAAATTGGTACTTCCTTCACACAGGGAGGTTGTGAAGCTTATTGAACAGCTCAGGTTTTGAAACCTGACGGGTGCTCTGGTACAACAGGTGTTAGTAACGCAGGGAGGAAATTTGGTGGGGGGATTTGACAGAAATAAATTCAAATTAAATAACTGCAAAAGCAAGTTGTGTCCACATTAGCTCTGGACTCAGAATTTACCTTATTGGCCTCCAGAGACATTTGGTTGGTGTAGAAATGTGATGGGAGACATTTGTGTGCAATGCATCTCACTGTGTGTGTTAATCTCTGAGTTTTTTTGCAAGGTCTTGCGTGTTTGCATTTCCACGAGGAAAAAATGGGAGTAAGAAGCAGTTTCAGGCACTCAGTTGTTTAGATTGTTGTTTTGACTCCAGTGTTCTATACACCAGATTAGTTTTGTACCTGGTGCTTTAGCCAAAATCAGAAATGAGCGGTGTGCATCTAATGAACTTTCTGTTTGTCTTAATCTGTTGAGCTAGTTTCAATGATGCTTACTTTCAGAAGAGTCTAAATAACTCCCAGGGCATAAAAGTAAATTCCTTTCCTGGTGACTAGGACATGACTATGCTTTTTCTCTTCCCAAGAGGCTGGTATGTGAATTTGAGACCTTTCCTATCTTCATGGAAATGGCAGAGTTTAGCTACTTTGAATTTACATATTGGGTATCCTGAGTGGGTCGGATCCTGTCTGCTTCTAAATCCTATTCCAGACTTTCAAATCTTGTCTTGATGCTGATGAATTCCCTCCAGTGCACTTCAGAAACATTTGTGCTTCACTTCTCTCATAACCAGATACTCCACACAGCCTGTTGTAAATGATTCTGCAACATCTTTGACTCCCAGCAGGAAAACTCTGAATTGCTCCTGGTAATTGCTTCAAATCTGCAGCTCTGACAGGTATTTTTAGATCTGTCTTGAGGAGATATCAGCTCCCATACACTTCAACTTCTTTGTCTGGAGTCACTGCAGCTCCAGACATCTCACTGGAATTACCATTGTAATTGTGGTCTCATGCCTTCTCTATCCACCCACCAATCTCAGCTGCCTTAAAGCAACCTCCTGCTGTGCTGCAGGGAGCATTTAGAGCCTTTCTGAGCAAAGCAAACTTGAACTGTGGGTTGTGCCTGAATTTAAAGACTGTCTTGGAAGGAGGAGGAGTAGAAATGCATTGTGAAATCCTTCCTTTAGAACAATATGACTTATAACAGTGGAACACTTCAAGCTATGAATTTTATTGGAATTGTATGATTTACACTGCTCATCCTTCTGAAATGTTGAATTGTCAGTATTTTCTGTCCTTATAGCACAAGGGGTAAGATGTTATGAGGCTGATTAACAGGATAATGGAGGTATAAACCATACAGTTATAAAAGTGAGTAGGATTTGGTGAGAAGAGGTGAAATCTGGTAGCACATAAATGTTCAAAGAGATTTTGCCAAAAAGGGCAAGAGATAGGAGAAAAGCCTCTTTCACTGCTCTGTTTAGATCAGGTTGTGTCCATGCTAGAACATCAGAACATTCATTCCCTGAAATAACTCCTTTAAACTCAGCAGAGCTGGTAATTGGAGTTTTGTGTGCAGGCTGTGTGCAGCTTCGCTGGGCAGCTGCTGGTTAACTCGTGCAGCTTCAGTTTTTTCCTTTCAACAACTTCTAGATGCTTTATAGATGATTCCCAATAAAATGGGAAAGGAGGTGGAAGGGCGGGCTAATAAGGGGGTTGGGAATTCTAGAAAGGAGACCAAGATAGTAAGGGTTTTTTTTTTTCCTTATTTTTACTACTTTTATGCAACCCAAAGGATAAAATTAGCAAGACTGGAAAGTTTTTCAACTGGTGCCGTATTCTCATGTTTAAAATATAACTTTCAATCTTCTGTAGCTGTTGAAAGAGGTGGTTCTGGCTAGCTCCTTGCTTCTAATCAGTGAATAAAGTACAAATACCACCAAGTCTGTCTTTCATCAAGCAAGTGAGAAATCTGTATGGTCACTCTAACACATCTCACCAGAGAGCAGCTGGGATATGCTCCGTGCTTTGGCAAACTGAAGTTTTTTTAACTGCTGGAATAAAGTTTGTTGAATTGTTGGCTTTTTAAATACAAGTTTTTATGACCTCTTCTAATATAAAACAGAAGATAAAGGGGAAACAATACAAAATAATATATCAATGGCAGACAATAACCTGATAATATATTCTATTGCATAGTTTCAAGAAATATTTCGGACTATTCAAAATGCCTTCCCATCAATTTATATTATATTTCAAGGAAGCAGTATTAAAGTCAGGAAAATATGAGCTATAAGTGAGTGCATTTAATATAGACAGCAAATGGACAATAATGTGGATAAATTTTTCTGAAGAATGTAATGTATAGGAATCCATGTCCTAATTCATATAAACTCCATCAAATCAAATCAAAAATCAAAAAAGGCTGATCACTTGTTGGAACAGTATATTGAGAGAGGGAAAATACACAAACATGAAGATAAACCAGTAAATTAAAGTAGTAAAAGGACAATATGTATTTTTTCAATATGGAAAATGTAATACATTTATCTCTTCAGATACTTTTAGAACTACAGCCACAAAAAATAATAAAAGCAAACAATGGCAGTAGCAACTACAACCATGTCTTACATAGAGTGGAAGTAGTCTGTTACAACTCAAGCTGAACTATTTTTCTCAGGAAGTATTCTGTAGAAACAAAAACATACAAAAACAATTGAAAGAAAATATTTGCTCTGGTAAATGAGTTCATAGTCATTGCAAGAACAATTGAGTTATTTAGCTTAATTGGTGCAAATGCACATAGAGAAATACAATTATGTCTATCAAAATTTTCAGCAGAACAAGTAGCACATGAGCAAAACTGGGGATAAGTAATTTTAGTGTCAAAGAATAATTTCACCAATAGAAGTACCTAAATAGAAAAATTATTTTCTTATTTGGAAGATAACATCTACTTCCTATTGAGGTAAATTGCCTCTGCAGGAGCCCACTGTGCTCAATGTTCATCTTTCCATGTGTTTCTCTGAGCTTTAATCAGGCCTGAGTTTTCAATTTGTCTGTCTGCATCTGTTTGTCTGTCAGCAGCCAGTCCTTTGTAACTCCTTCTGGGCTCACTTTAAAAAGGTTTTACAAATCTAAACTGGAAAGAAAGCATTTGTTTAATGGCAGCTCAGCTCAAAACACAGACTCAGCCATCAGTCTGAACTTCCCCAGTCATTCAAGGCTCTTTGCTGGGTTAGGGCAGCCAAGACTTCCAACTCTTCTGGACTAGTCCCAGTCTGGGCCAGGACATAAATGGGAAGGAACCCTCTCAAGGAAGCTGCATTTAAGGCTAACAAAAATATCACCATCATGTCAGTGAGACTATGTCTTCTTCTTCATGATTTGTCCCTTTAATATCTTCACTCTCTAAGGTCTCCCAGGCAGTGACTGATTTTTTGTGTGAGTATATGTGAGATTTGAAAGGACAGAAACTGCAGTAATGCAAATAATATTAATGCAAAATATAAAGTAGAAAGCTATGCTGTGATATGGATTTGGGGAATTTAAAAACAAATATGCCAAAAGAATAGCTTTAAATTACTCCTCTAATAATACATCTGTGGTTACAGGCAATATAGGCTGTGTAAATGCACATTCTATTCTCTCTTGCATGAATTTAAGTCTAATGCAAAATTGACAGATCCATTCATGCCTATGAAATTAAATCCAAAAAGGTTAGTATAAGCACTAGGTTTAATGATCACTGCACAGTATAATTAAAAGATGATGTTACTTGAATATCAAATTTTCTGTATGTATGTTTATTTGGAGTTTATAATTGAAAATAAACAAAATCAGAAGTGCAAAAAAAACAGTAGAAAAGATGTGTGAAATGTAATGATAATGGTTGACTTCTAAACAGCCAAGGAAATTATAGTCATCTTATGTGTGGGACAGGAACAAACACCTCTTAATTGCACTTCATTATAACGTACCTTTCTCTTCTCAGTTGTATATATTAATTATAAAAATCATGTTTCAGAGACGAAAAGCTGTACAATAGGAGTTTTTTCTTTTCCCTCCCTCCCTTGTGCTGTCTGCAGCAGGATGGAAGAACAATATCAACTGTCATCCACAGGAAGAGCTTAAGAGCTTTCAAAGACAAATCATAAAAAGAATGAAAAGCTATTATAAAAAAAGGAGGAAAATGCTTTGATTTCACAGATTTTCTACTTATTAATGTTTAAGGTTCTCTCTTCTTCTTAAAAATATCTTCTCATATTGTTTTGTATGTGTTATGTGCAGGTACATCACTTTTTGATGACTATATCACATGACACGAGGATTACGTAGATCGCTATTAAGGGATGGAGGTTGAGGGGATAAGGCAGGGGGAAAGGCACTGCAGCAGCCCTCCAGCACTTGTATCACTTCTTCAGGTAAATTGTAGAGAATTTTGTGACACAGAGCAACACTGTCTATTGAGGGTTTGGCGTTTTTTTCCATTCTATTTCATTCATGTGTTTCACTGGAACAATATTTAGAGACCCTTGAAAGTAAGGACATGATTGTCTCAACTCTTTTGTGGTCACCTGGGACCCAGCTGTGGGTGCAGAATGCTTTCTTGGATTTTCGGTTCTGCTGCTTCCTGTACAATTATCCAGGATATTTTCTTAAAACCTGCCTTCCTACTTGCAAAGCTGAGTGTTCTCACTGGTTTTGTTGAATCTAGGGGCTCCCTTGCTGAGGAAGATTTGTGACTGCTGATGTCACCTGACAGCATAGCTAACCACTGCATGACACAGGTGTGCAGTACCTGGGTGATAAAGCAGTGAACAATTACCTGGTTGGACTGGCTTTTATCATCCATCCTCTTGAAGCTTTTCCCATTTTTTCCATTCTTTTCTATTTCCCTCTATACCTTCCCTGAAACTGGAGTCTGTGCTGCTGGGGGTCTCAGGTGCTTCCTCAGGCTGATGTTTTGTTTCTCCTGAGCCTGTCAGCATCTCCTGAAGCCTCTGAGGATCTTGCAGATGCAATGTCTCTGCCAGAGTTAGACACAACCCAAGGCTCTTTGTTGCATGCATGGCCTGTTGATAGCAGGTGGAGACCTACTGTTGCATGTATATTATATATAACATGTATGTGTTTGCAGGAAAAAAAAAAAAAGATCAATGAACTGTATTGCATTAGTTGCTCTGACTGTCAGGGTTTCCTGAAAGGTTAAGTCCTCACAGAGAGCCAGGTGCTGAGATTGCACTCTGTGGTTTTCTGTAAGTGCCCTCCAAACTTTTAAACTACAGCTCCTTCAGAGAATAAAGACAAGACAATCCTATCCAAATGGCAGGTTTGTTTCTTGGTGCATTCCTCGGGTGGATGCTGGCTTCTGTCAGTTGAAGTTTTCCTGCTAATGCATTCACATTTCAGCTGTTGTTTTTCCAGCTAGATGAAGGAACTCTTCTCAAAGCTGCCATATACTTTACTAGACCGTATTGTGCTTGTTCTGGTGGAAGGGAAATCCTCCAAGTGTGAGATAGGTACTATCCATAGGTACTATTCTCAAAATGCAAACATTTACTGATAAATTTATCTTTTTTTTTTCTCCTGCCCCCTGCAAAAAACCCTTCCAGTTATTGGTGAAAATGGAGATAGCTATCAAAGGTAGAACTCCTTTTCCTCCCTCCTGAATAGTTGCAGCTTGAATGGTTTTTCAACAGATTGGTAAATTTATTAAAAATAGATTATACAGTAAAAAAGAAAGAGGATTTATTTACAGAATTACTCTTAAGTTGTGATCAGGAACTAGACTGGCCAACAGATCATCCTCAGAGAACAGCAAATAGCTCTCTCTTTTTTTTTCTTTATCGTGTGCAGTTCCATAAAGCAGAATATATTCTCTGAATGTGTTTTTTTTTGTTCTTCCTATTATGTCCTTTGTTCTGTGTTATATGTCAGAGCAATTCAAAGACACAAGAGAATCAGTGGAAACTCTCTGCACTCCTCTCTGGTTTAATGTCATTTCTGAAGTAGTTTAACCATTAACATGTATAAAGCCACCTAACTACATGAAGAATAATCACATGATACAGCTTTTTTACCTAAGGAAATATTAACTTTAAGCTGGGATAACTAACTTCCAAGAATTCACATAGAAACATAATGAAGTTAATATTAAATAAAAGCCTTGTGCAAGCTTTTATTTTTACAATATGTGCTGATGTGTCCCTGATTTAATCATGTTTTGTTTATGATTAATGAATGATTCACCTTGAAGATCAAAGTTTGATTCATATCTCATTAAGAATTGGAAGAAATCATCTGTTTAGAAAATAAAAAACTGCTTAGTCTTACCCAGTACTACAAATTTAGCCAAATACTGAGAATTGAAGCTGAGAGGACATGGGAATGCTTCAGTTATGAGAAGTGTTATCAAACCTCAGACTGTTCAGGAAATCTTCATGCATAAATTGTGATCATTCAAAGCATGAAAATTATCCTTTTTTCTCCACTGTGTTTTATCATAAATGTTGACTTATGCAGCTGAACTAGAAATTTAAGCATATTTAATTTTTCAGTTTATTTTCAATGTATTTATAAGGCAAAATGAAATACTTTCATAAATAAAAACAGCTAGAACTGTGACCAAGTTTCTTTTGTCAAAGAAGAATGCACAATTGTGCAAGTTTCAGTTTATATTTCACTAGGGGTATAGCCATTTCTGTGACACTTCACCTACATAAAATATTACTGGGTAACAGATCTTAGGAAAGATCTGATGTAAACTGTGACACTAAGGAAAGTATCTGTGTTTAAATCCAGAGCAAAAAATTATTTGTCTCTATGTTATAAGTTTATCAATCTTAATGCGTTGAGTTTTTTCTGCTCATACAATAAGGATTATTTTGTAAAGATCCATTTTGGAGTGTGAGCAGGTAAATTTGCAAGAAGCATTGTTTATAAAAAAACCTGAAATAATGGAAGGTTTTCATGTGCCGGTGACCTGAGATCTACAATGTTGTATCTTTTGATTTTTAGAGAAACAGAGTCTGAAGATTGTCTGGGGTGGATAGATAATGGTGAATTTGATAATCTAACATTCATTTTATATCTAACAATCTTTTCTGACAAAATGGTTTTATTCCAATGATAGACAGATGACTATTCTGCTGTTGTCACTGGATGACAGAAAATTGTTTATGTGATAGAAAATTGATATAACAGAATTATTGTCCAAGTATTAATGCAAAATTTGTGGCAAAATTCAACTCTCATATTTATCTCTAGTTCTCTAATGAAGAGTGAGTGAGCAGGTTTATGTGTTAAGTCTGGCCTGTACTGCACTCAGAATAATTCTTCAGTGGTAATGATGCATGAGCTACAGGATGACCAGTTGAAAAACAATGCAAAACCAGACTGTGTAAGGTGAGTGGGTATTTATGCAATAGTCCAAAATGTGACTCTCCAGAGAAAAGTGTTGCAGTTTTCCTGGTGGAAGATATATTTCTGTCTCTTGTTTTCTTCATTTACTGATTAAAAAAAAAAGTGGAAAATTAATTATTTTATTTTTCCTTAAGTCTTGCAAGCAGAGGATTATATAATTCTAGTTGATTCTAGTGGGATTAACATATTACAGTAACATAAGAATGTTATAGTTAATTTGCTTTCCTGTGAAATTTTCTTGATTATTTGATGTGTGACTTTGCATTATACTTTCCAACTTGAAGAAGTTTAAGAACTTTTGAAAAACACGTCCATTTTCTGGCTCAGTGAGTTCACTGCTGTTCATGTAAACTCCACATGCTTTACTCGGATTTTACATTTCATAACTCTGTGGCACGTTTCATTCAGGCTGGTTCACCTTGATATTGACATCACAGAGTTCAATGACTTCTGTATGGTTTGTTTCCCCACTTAAAAATAATATAGCTCTGAGAATTGAGTGATCTTTGTCCTGTGGTTTGCTTAATATTGTGGGTTTATGTTTTTTCTATTTGTTCAGAACTATTTGTACTTGGATTATTAATCTATAACTAAATGTTGTCCTCTGTGTTCATCCTGCTGACGATATCTGGGATCAGACCAAAGCTCTTTTCCTTAAAATTCTGCAAAACATGTTTATTGTCACTTTCTTCTTCACTTGTGATCTTTTGGAGATCATGTCAAAAGGGGGAAATATTAGCACACAGTAATATTAGTACCTATGCTAGCTCCATCTTTTTACAGCAAGAAGTCTTGGCTATCCTGCCTAATGGGAAACAAGCCTTAATGGGAATTCTGTCTCTCTCTGGCAGTGGCAGCGAATCAGGCAGAGGATCTGAACTGTCACCTGGACAATTGCAGCTTAATGGGAGCTATGGCCAGTCACTGTCTGAACTCACTGTGGAAACACCAGCACACATTCCTTATTTCCATGAGGAAATATCCTTTCTCACAAGGAACTGCTGGGGAGCTGGACCTGCAGGCACTGTGCCATGCCCAGCCTCTCAGAGGAGGCTCTTCAGTGCAGTCACACAGCCTGAAACTCTCTGCCTCCCAGTGCCCCTGCCAGTGGCTTGGCTGGAGAGGGGAAATCCTTCTTCCAGGGAAAACTTCCCTCCGAGTCATTGCTAGAGCCTTGCACAGTCAGGATCACAGGTTTGATCCACTTGATTGGCACAAAAAGTTCAGTCTTAGGAGTTGTTTGAGAGTTTGTACCACCTTAACCTAGAGGGAAACAAACCAAGCCTGAGGCCATAAGACAGCTTTTGTCTGGGTCAAAAATTCAGATTTAGATGTTGTCCACTGTTCTAAAAGATTGAGCAAATGAAAATGAAAAAAAATTCTTACTTATCATAGGTGGATTGAGTTTCCTATAAGCTTCATGGCATGGGAGCTGCACAGCTTCTTCACTGCTACTGTTGTTGCAACCTGTGCTGTTGTTAAAAGCTGCCTGAAATGAGACAGTTACAGGATGGATTTTTGTGTGGAGATAGAGATCTATATGATTAAAAAATAAGAGATTCTTAATGATCATGTAACAGTTTGATTTTAGTCTCATTGAGTGTTTCCCTTTTCTTTTTCACTATGATAATGTGTGACAGATGGTATGAAACAGAGCACCTCAGCTTCCTAAAAAATTAACCCAGTTTTGAACATCTGGAAGCATAGAATGTTGAAAAAATAGAAGCTTTGTGCCGAGTTTTCAAACAGTTGGGGAAACACACTCATTCTTGTAAGTCTGCTTCATTGACTGCAAGTGTGCTATGCTCTTGGTAAGCTTTTTAACGTGGGCAAAAATTCACCTGCCATCAGAGCTTTTCTGAGTAATCTGTTATCTGATCTTTAAAGGCATTGCATTGAAAGGAAGTGAGGAATTTCTGATGCTACAGTTCAGAACCCATCTTAGAAGTTAACTATAAATAAGCATTAATCTATGCCAATGTAAATGTTGAAGGTTCTCTATGAGTAGAAATCCTGCACGTACTTTTTCCCAATTGCTGTCATTATGAAAGACTGTGGACCAATTCTGTTTGGATAAATCTTTCTGTCCCTGTATTTATCTTTAAGTGTAGAAGCAATCAATTTCAAAAACATGTTCCAATTCACATCCTATCACAAATTTGAGGGAAAATGAAAAAAATTTGCCTGATTATATTAAAGTTAATAAAGTTGGAGACTTCCATCAGGTTAAGTCCCTAAGTCTTACAAAACATGGTATGAATGGTAATTTTTATTGCAGTAGCAGAATTAGAAATTATTCCAAAGATGTTGCTGGGCAGGGAGGAACAAGTGTGTGAAAAGAGAGGAAGCTTTAATTAGTACTTTTACAATAAAATTTTCAATGCAAGTTTAAAAATTGCATCAGAGAATTAAACAGAATCTAATTATTTTAGACCAATTTATGACAAATCTATAAATTAATGGAATGCATAGATAAGTGGGAGTTAGGACCCAAAAATAAGAGGGCTGTCTTATATGATGATTATATATTTATGCTGACCTGGACCAAGTATACTTGCATCTGCTTACAGTTCTTGTAACTCTCTGGTCCTGTTCTTGAGACAAATGCAGTTTGATTGCTCTAGAAGAAATACACCAGATTTGAGCTGCATAAATATAATTCAGAACATGGCTTGTTATGTAATAGTACCATAACGAGCAAGATGATGAATGAATATGCATCCAAAATATTACAAAAGCCCTTATTTTTGCAAACAGAAGTAGTTGCCTTAAATTATATTGCAAATAGGACTGCACAAACCTTTTAAATTAATTTAGTTTCCCTGGAAGAGTTAATTTCTAATTGTTTTATAGCAATGGAACAAGCTAATCAAAATGGAAACTTGCACTGTTTCATAGCCAAGGCCTTCCTAATGTTCTCAGAGCCCTTTAGTTCTGCTGTTGTTCCTGTGTAAGAATCAATACCACAGGCAGCAATTATGCGGTGTTGTTTTTTGGCTAAAATTCCCACACATCTGGGATAAACAGATATTCTATTCGAACTTCCTCTGTTAACTCCACCAGTTTCCATGGAATGACTCTCTACATGCTTGTTAAGTAAATGATTGTTATAAGACTATGGAGACATGGTCGATCACATTAACCCCTTTTGTCCAGCCTCCAAAATGGTTCCCTTCATTTGCCTAAATTCAGCTGCTTTGGGGAATTTTTTCAAGCTTGAAGGACTCTCTGGATTCATCACATTAGCAAACTGTAACCCGAGAAGAGGGTCTTTGGAACAGCAGGACTTCTTTGGCCCCCAATTGTTTTGCTAATCAAGATTATTGCCACTATTGAGATGTGGAAAGATAGCCTAGCTGACAAAATTTGTCAGCTTCCATGAAATAGTTCTGTCAGTTTAGTCAGGGTGCCGGCTAATATTAACATATAAATGAAGTCTCTCCCCCTCACCCCTTAATAGATGCAGAGAAAATATAAACACACACACAAAAAACCCCTCTGTGCTTAAATCAAACAAGCTTCTTTTCTCAGCTCTAGCCCATGTCCCTGGAAATCCTGTGAGTAGCGGAGCTAAAGGGAGGGGGGAGGGCAGCAGAATTTGCACAAAACTACTTTTAAGCCATAAAGCAGCAAAGCCCCACTCCCTGCTGATAGCAACAGGAGATTGATTACGCCTGCAAAAGTACAAATGGTTGCCTGAATGCGAGTGGCAGACCTCCAAAGCAGTGTGCTCTGTGTGCTGGTTTTACATTTTGCGGCGGAGGGCTCGGCTGCCGGGCGCAGAGCGGAGCAGGGGCCGGGCAGGAGTTATCTGTGCCCGGGGGTCAGCGCCCGCCCCCGGCACCTGTGTGCCCCTCTGCCGCCGGCAGGACACGCACTGCACCTCCCGGCGAGCTGCACCCACCCAACCTGCTGCTCTTTCACCCACTTACACCAGCCTCCCATCACTTTGTCACAGGCAAACGCCTTGCATCATTCTGGCGGCAACGCTTTCAAACCCCAGCTGTACCCAGATTATAAAAAAGTAATTCAAACTTACGCTCATTTTAATTGTAAATGCGTCTACTGAAAGTTCTCTTAATCCTTTAGCCTGATTTAAATATAAATAAATTAATATCTCGTGATATTTGTAATCTGCAAATCAGCAATATTGGCCTTTTGGTACTAAATTAGCCCTTGAATGGTAACTGTGCAGCAGCTTTGTGTAGTTAGTGTAGGCATCGGAGATGACTCTTCTAGCAAGTTCAATAGGCTTTGCAAAGCATAGCTTTAAATAGAAGAAATCCTTCAGTCATGATTTGTTCTTGCTTTATGAGAAACAATCAGATTATTCCTTTGTGCTGGACTGTGACAATACTCTAAAGCATGAATGAAAACTGGAATATATGTTCCCCCAGTGGATTACATCAGCCTTCTTGATCATTGGGTTAACATGAAAAATAGATTTAATGTGTAAAATATCTGTCGCCGAAAAGAATATTAAGAAAATTACTTGGGAGCAGTTTGTAAGAACTTCAGACGCAGCGTGTTAATGACAAAGCACAGTGTTTGTTAAGAAGTTCAAGGCAAATCAAAGAGTTGCAGGCAAGTAGCTAAGCTCCCTGCCTCATGATTTCAGATGTCATACAGAATTGATTTCAACTTCTCCAAAATATAATATTGTGTAAAATATTGCATTAGTTGCCCAGAATGTGGAGCTAAAGAAGCATAATCTAAATACTTCCACTGGTACTTCTTGCCCTGAGTTAATGCAGTATTTGTGCTCCTACCTTTGATCTGAACCTTCTGAAAAAAATAACTGGGAGGCACAATATTAAGCATTGTTGGCAACAAGAAAGAGTTCATAATAATTATAATAAAATAATAAATCTTCTGGTTAAAGTTGTAGTCTGCTTAAAATTTTGATCTCAGAATCTTTGTGAATTTCCTGTATTTCACTTCCAGCTCAGTAAAGTTTGCCTGCTTTATTGAATCCTGCTCCCTCCTGTGACCTGACTCCTCTGCTGGAGAGTGTGAGATGGGGGAAGGCTGGGGGGTATCTTCCTACCCACCACGCTGTGTGTGGATGTTTTTATACGAATGAAAGGAGTAGTCTTTGTCCCAGGGAGTTTATAGTCTGGATCAGCTTTTAATCATCTGTTACAGTATCAGTTCATCAAAACATAGATATTCTAAACTTTAAGTTCATCCAGCTCTAGAACCTCTTGCGGTCTGGCTTGTGTTACAAGCATCAAGTTTAAAACTTCATAGATACCTTTAAATAGTTAAAGAAGTAACATTGGCAGAAAGTAATCAGTCTTCTGCTGAGCAGCTGTCTTTCAGGCCAGTGCTATCCAGAACTCATGCAAAGTTTCCAGGAGTCAGCAAGACACTTGGCCATATGTTTTGAAACCTCGATTTACTGAGCATGACTTTTTGTCATGTTTGTTTCTAAACTCCTTCATTTTGCCCCTGCACCACTTGTCAGGTGTATCGTTCCTCCAAGGAAAAGAAGTCCTGCCCAAAGGCCAGGGTGTGGGGCTTCCTCCACGGCAGCACTTGCCTAGCTCACAAACTTGCCTTGCAAAGGGAGCGGGTGGTGCTCATAATGGAGCCCTTCATACCTGGGGAGAACAGCTGCCTCACACTCCAGTGCACACAAACAAAACACCTGCTTGAACCAGAAAAACCAGTAAGCAGTGAGACTGGCTATGTGGTGGATGGTGTTCAGACTTTCTCTTTTATCTCTATTGAAATGTTATAATATGGTTTTCAGCATTGTGGTAATTTTGAAAAATTGTGCAGTTTTATTGATAGAATCATTTTTTTCTTCTCTTTTTAAGAGATGTTAAAAACTACTGCTAATATTTTGCGCTTTTTGCCATTAGTAAAGACAAACCTTCTCATGGTTGGTTTGGGTAAGTGTCCTGCAAGTCTGGCTACCCAGCTTTTAGACTTACTTCAAACTGTATCACTTTAACTTGAGTACAGGCAGCCTTTTGTTCTTATCTATTCTTTTTTGAGCCATTGGGCAGGTGTTGAATTCTGCTTCATTTGGTATTTTTCTCTTGCATGTTGTAGATATATGGGTGTATTTCTTTCACACAGTAACAGCATTTCATCTGTCCCGTTGAAGTGTAACTTCAAGGGTGCAGAATCAAGGATCTTTTAAGGCAAATAGCATTTTGGCATTCTAATTTTAGCTATCCCTTTCAATGTATCAGCCTGGGAGACAGAAATGGTTCTTCAGGAATGGCAGAAAGTAACTCCATTGAAAATAAATATATAACACTGATTAAAAGATTATGAACTTATACCTCAAGATCACCAATAAAATTCTGTAATTTCTCCCTTCTGTTTCTCTCAGATTCATCCTTGTTTCTGACAGATTTCCTTTGGTTTCAGCTGAAATGCCCGTCAGTGCAGGAAGCTCTCCATAATGGCTGTTGTCATATGGCAGCTGTTATCATTTGCACTTTGTTATACAAATTTATCACCTCCATCAGTTCATAATAAGCCTGACTGATAGCATAAAACACTTTAATGCCAGCAACAATAATTGTCATTCTACTTGGATGTTGTTGAAGAGAGATTAAGGATTTAATGTTTAAATTTTAAATGAAATATTCTCTCACCATTATGGGTGGTCTCCTTCTGAAACCTTGGTAGGACAGTATAGTAACACTGCCCAACACTACTGCCTGAACTGAGCATTAAAAAAAAAATATATATATATATATATCCTCAATGCTGTCAGCCTTTAAAAATTCTAGGTTGAATATGCACATAGCATATACATTAACCAAAATAAATTTCAACTTCCCTTTTTTATTTTTAGTTTTGCCCTAAATTTGATTGGACTGACTAATTCTATGTAATAAGCATAACTATTTTATTTAACCAGTGGAAATGAGTGGGAACAAGTTCTGACTGACAATGGCTCTCTGCTGGAACCCAGAGAAGCAAATGCAAGCAATGCAGTAAGGAAGATCAAACTTGTTACACTGCTGATATTCTAAGAGTTTGAACTCGGACTCCCTGCTGACCTCAATTTTACAATGATAATCATTTCCTAAAATGTCTTCATTTTGTAAATGAAGCTGTACCTCCCTCTGAAGAAGGGGTTTGCAAAGATTAAATCATTTACATTTCAAAGGGTTCATTTTTTGCCAGTGTGAGAAATACTCAAGCAGGAAAATGAGTGTTCCTTTTAATTTTTGAAGGCTGGGAGAGCATTCTTAGTGAAAATAATCACAGCCTATTACAGCAGCCTTGCTTGCCCATTCCCACTTCAAAAGGATGAGCCTATCTTTTTCCCGCCCAGCAGTGAATGACCACTTAAATGAGTGATGGCTTATTAATACTATGACTCAGCCACTTCTCGATAAGGAGAACAATAAGGGGTCAAAGCCTGAGCATCCCTTACAGGAATTAATGAGAACGTGTTGCTGGTAATTTGGTCCTTTGGAGATTACATTTAAATTAAAAGGTTCTTGTGTCAGACTTAATGGTGAGACTGGTGTTGTCACTATTTGAAATGCAGAGACTGCATTTTTGTCCTTTCTACCTGTATAATTTTATTGACTTTATCAAAGTTGCCTTGGGGGTTGGATAGCATTTAAAGAACAAAATCAGAGAAACTGGCTAAACAAAACCTTAAGGAAGTTTTCCAAAAGTATCGCCCACATTTGTTTGGGAATAATGTTGTTTTCAGTGTTAGGATATACAATTACAAAAACAATTAAATGCACTACCTGAGATATGTTGCCTTAACATTTCTGCATAAGATCTGGAACTAATTCATTACCAAAGAATGGAAAAAAATTTACCAGGCAGTATTTGTGCAAAAGTGGGGGCCTTTTCTTTGGTTCCTCATCCTTCTTTCCATTAAAGTCTTAGCACTTGGGATATCTGGTTTTATTCCTAACTTTTATTTTCACATTTATTATTGATATTGAAACTGTTGTTGGCACCTTTTTAACAAAGGCATGGCGCACAATGGTGGGATGCTTTAAAGGAGTTAATTTGCTTATATTGTTGTGTGTATTCATTTCAGCAGAGAAATCCAGCCTACTGCTTCTCTATTATCTCTTTCTTGCAGTTATGAAAATACTGCATTTAGCATCTTTTCTGACCTGAAGCTAATGCAAAGATGGATTCTAGGTAGGATTAGAGTGTTTGTTGTGCTAACTAGTGCATTGTGTGCTAACTAAGGCACATTGCATTTTCAAGGAACTTTAAAAAGGTGGGAATCTACCATTAATAAATATTTCAGACAGTTCCAAGGGAAAGTAACGATTTGGCTGTTTTCTCATTGAGCAATGGTATTTAAAATGTAAAAAATTTGACATATTATTATAAAAATAGGCAAATCATAAGCATGAAAACTTTTATGGTCTTGATATGTTTTTTTTCTGATGCATCTAGAAGCCATAATAATTTTCTTTTTTCTTTTATCTTTTTGTTTTATCTTAAGACGATCTTACTATATCTGATGGAAAATTACAAATCTTAAAAGATATAAATTTGATATCATGCAATAAGAAAAGCACATATGGTTGTTCTGAAATTAGTTCAAAAACTTCTGAAGTATTAATTGAAAAGTATTCACTTACAATACCAATCCTCAGTTAAGATTCTCTGTTCCATGCAAAAAATATTTAGATTTGTACTGGGAAATAAAAGAACACGTTCTAGTGCATGTATACAAAATGTTGAATAAAGTCACAATGAATCTTCCTTATTAGTTCAACTAGTGTGTGATTCTTGGGGAAATAAAATGTCATTTTGAGCAACAGCATCACCAGATTCGGAATTCAGAAGAGGGAGGGAGGGTAAGTCCTTATGGTAGTACCATAATAACAAATGACACAGTAGAAAAGAGAAAGGGAATCATTCCCTTGTTTTTAAAGATGCCTAAAAATTATTAAAGAAATATTAAAGAAATACTGCCAATGATCTCTTTCTGTATCTTGTTCCCACATTTTTCATTAAAACAGAGTTTCTGGGTGGCTGAGATTGTTTCTGTTTCACCAGGCTGGGAAGATCCCTTGATTTTGTGGTCAGCCCTTGCTGACATCTGTGGGATGTTCAAAATGCACTCATTGAGTGTTTACAAGGACTGTGCCACTCGCTTCTCAGAGGACCTCCACGCCTTCAAGGCTCTTAAGGAATCAGAAGCCTTCCAGATCCTCTGTCATGGTCCTTGCTGGGGCCCTAGTCATAGTTTTTGGCCTTTATTTGGCCAGTTAACCATTGATTACTCTGAGCCTGCTCGTGTAGGCTTGTGCATACTGCTCTTGCCAGAGGCAATGAAATTCGTCCCATTTGGAAATATAGAATGTGACTACTCCTTAATCAGGAGAATATTCATGGCTTGGAGTTTTAAACAGCCTCTCTTTGCTATGCAATAACTTTTTTTTTTTTTTAGATAGTCATCTAGAGCAGTGAGGAAGAGTTGTAAAGAGAGGAGATGACTGGGGAGCCCAGTGCAGCTGGTGCCAGGGAGAGGGGCTGGCAGCTGCCTGGAACTGGGCACTGGGAGGCTGGAGCTGCCTGGAACTGCTGCCAGCCAGAGCCTCCCTGGGGGTGCCTGGCTTGGTGCAGGGGGCTCTTGTTTTGTGACTAGTGACTGACTTATTGTTCCTGAGAAAAGTGGCAACAAGCCAAGTAAAAGCCCTTTTTGTCCTTTACTCCCAACAGGGGACTTGGTAATGGTTTTTCATGTGCCTGGGCATAATCCAGGCAAAGTCTCCATATGCAATTAAAATAGATTTTGCTACTGTAAGTGTTTCTTAGGAAGTGGCACTCCAAGTTACGGGTACTGCTCATTCTTTTATTTAATGTTTTGTCTGATTTCAATGCTTAATTTTCTTGGGGGTTGTTTTTTGTCTTTTAATCAATAGTCATTTTTCAGTATCAGCACTCCTTTAAATAATTCCGATAGTTTGTATATTACATAAAAGAATATGATTTATAAATAGTAATGTTTGAGTAGCCATCTCTTCTTAATGTAAATTCCAATATATGTCATGATCAGAAATCTCCAAAGTATAGGTTTACCATTTAATAAAACTATTAGTAGCACATACTTAAATCTCACGAATAAATTATATCCCTTCTGAACTGTCCTCACAGTAGTCTGTCATCATTGGTTTGTATGCCCTTGTAGCCTTAGTTAGACTTGTATTTGCAATTTTTAAAATTATTATTATTATTTGCTTTTAACATACTTGAATGTAATAGACCTAATGGTACTAGAAAATCAGTTTTAGTTGTTTTTTGTAGCTGCTGTGCAGTTTTTATGCCATTTTTCACAGTTTGAATATAGCTATCTTAGATGATCATGATAGATACGTGGCAGGCAGAGTCTCATAATTATTCACATTGAGTAGTAGTTCTCCAGTAGATTGTTTCTATGAAATTCAGTGGAACATTACGGGAAACAAGGAGCTGTGCAATGCACTTGAGCTACCTTTTCTCATGACAAATCTATGTTTTGTAAGGCAATATTTAAAAATCACTTGAGAAAAAAATGTCTTTTGGCAGAAATTATCATCTCATTAAAAACAGAAAGGTTCATACAACACTCTTAAGTTCTGAAAATCAAACTTTTCTGGAAAGAAAAGGATAATTGCATCCAGATTACAATGATTAGTCTAGGGAGCTTTCTCTGCACTAGAATATGAAGTGTTGGGATTATTCCCTCCTATGTGAAAGCACATTTTGCATTTCAGCTTCAGTAAATATTTCTACAGTACTGTATAAATATTTCTGCAACAATTTTATGCTATCTCTGCATAACTGTAGAAATTCTACATTAAGATCTTAATAAGAGTAGTTGAGAAAATGGATGCAAGGGCTGTCTAGGAGGGGGTTATAATATTCACTGAGAATCTGCAAGGCAGGAGGATGCTGCCACATCTCTATGACTGATTAGGCCATGTTAGATGCCTGTTTTTTTATTTAAACCTTAAACCATTCCTTTTTTTCTTGTGCAGGTATAAGGGCAGAACTGGTTGGCCATGAGATGCAGCAGATAAGAGGGAAGTGACACTCAATTCTGCCTTTTATAGAGTATCCTAATTGTAAGTATCCTCAGGAGTTTTTTATTTCTTGTAATTTTAATAGCTCAAGAAGCCTTGTCTTGCTGTGTAATACCATTACTATGCACCTGATGCAAGGCAGTGCAAGAGGTATCACTTATTCTGTGGGGGGAACACCCTGGATCTTATCCAGGTTGCTAAACAGAACACTTTCATTAATGAAACATTGCTGGCCATCACAAAGCCAACTGTATTCGTGTTTTAATTATTGTAGCTCAAATTATTCATGTTTACTCAGGATTGGCTCTTTCCTAATGATATTAGAAGCAGCATAGCTCCCAAAAACATGTCTTAGCATTTATCTTGTGAGTAACTCTGAAACACTCAAATACTTTCTGTTTATTTAGTTTTGTATCTCGTAGGTCCTGATTCCTCAACTGAAATATTTAACAGGGAAACATCTGGGAGTGGTTTATTACTGAAATGTATATATTCTACAAGGTAGTGCACTCTTGCCAGATTCAGTGGGAATCCCAGTCTGACCTGGGGCTCTGCAAAAGTTGCCCCATGAAGTGCTCTGAGAGCAAATCACAGCACAAAGTGGAATAATTTAGGCCCACTTGCCTACGTAAAATTCCTACATAAATTACTATATTTCTTTGGATGCAAAGAGAAATGGAACATACTCTCAGCTGTCATCTGATAGTGAACCATCTTCTGGAACACACACTGCTTTGATTGGGGGACACTTAGTCCAGGTGGAATTTCTCCAACTTGCTGGAGTTAAATTGTTGCCAGGGTTGTGTCCTGTATGTAAATAGAGGAAAGAGATATCTCGCTGGAGACTTTATTCTCAAAAATTTATTTTTATTTTTAAACAAATGGTATTTCTGAGAAATTGGGTAAAATGTTTCAAGATAAAAGAATGTTTGAGAAATTGAGTAAAATGTTTCAAGATAAAAGAATGTTAAATATAGCTAGAAATAAGAGAGCCATATGTTGAAACATATCAGCTTTGAAACCATGCACTTAACCCTGGAACTCAACAAGATTTCACATTTTAAATAAAAAATTTAACTTCCTGGAAAGATAAGGCTCATCCATCTTGAGGGTAACCTAGGAAAAAATAGGGAAACGTGATTCATGGAGAAGCCTTTCACTAAGATAAGTATCTTTGACATTTGAAAAAAAACCCAACTATAATGTGTAAAAATAAGATGGGTCATATCCATTCCTAAAAAAAACTATTGTTATAGTTGTACATCAAAGTAGGAGTAGGGTTATTTTCTGAGTGGATTTTTTGGCTAACAAGTACATTATCTTACAAAACCATTTCCAGAAACATAAAATCTTTGTTCAATGGGAAAGAAATGTACCATTTTAGCACTGCTATTTGAAACATTATGCAGAACACAGGCTGTTCTAAGTTCAATGCAAGTGTTGCGCAAATATACTATTAAAAGTTTGGTCCACTAGAAGAAATTTGCTGGTTGGTTCTAAATCATATTGATAAATGTCAACATTTGTGTTTAACACAATATACACGTTTGTGCAACCATCATCTCTGTTCAATTGAATTGATTTTATTTCTTGCACAAACTGAGCTTTCATCCTGGAAACTGTTTTCCAGTAACACAAAGGCAGATCAGGAAATGTGTAAAATGGATCAGTGCCCAAAAGACTAAGTTATACATCTGTTCTTGGAAAAACATGAGGACATGTTGTCTTAAAAAGAAAGGCATAAATTACAGAACATTAAGTTCATTTGGACTGGCATATTGAGCTACACCATCAGTACAGATGCTGGGTATGTCACTCACTGCAGCATGAAGGGGGCTACCTAGATATGCACCCACCAGTGAGTGCCAGTGGAATGGAGCTGCCAGCCTCCCCAGGGATTTGGCTCCATGATTAGTCTCTGTGTCGGCACAAGAGGATGTTTAATCTTCACTGGAGCTTGCTTTCTTTCAGGAGGCATTCTAGTTCTTGCACTGCATTCTTCATTTTGCACTGCGTTTGAAAATGCTCTCTAGGCTGAAATCTCACAGGTGTCATTGGCTGTGCCCAAATTTCAGAGCAGGTGCCCCTTGAGCCCTGGTCATGGCCCCACCACAGCTCTGCCTGCTCAGAGGCCTCACTCATCTTCTTCAAGAGCACTCCAGGTGTGTGTGTAGCCTGCTCAGACCCTGAGAACTGCACTTGGTGTCCAACTCTTCAGCTGTACCCAATGAAACCTGTTGGGTTTACATTCCTCCCTCAAGGAAGCCCTCAGCTGAGCACTGCTGACAGTGCCTGCACACAAACTAGTCTGAAGTCCCTGTAGAAATCAGGTTTAGCTTTCCCTGACTGTGCTGGGCCCTCCATATATCCCGGCAAAATTCCTGCCACGCTGGAGAAACAGCACGTGGAGCTGTTGTGACAGCTTCTGAGAAACAAGGAATTGAGGGTATAGCAGTGCTCAGTAAAGCCTGCCCACATATTTAGTATCATAAATGCCTTTTGGAACTGTGTCATAAATGCCTTTTGGAACCGTGTCATGTTCATTTTAGAGAACCAAACACACCTTCGATTGTGTCATTAAGAGAAAAAGTAATATTTTTCAATAATATCCAAGGCATTTGGTTCAAACTTTTAGAGAATCATTTATTAAATGACTGCAATGTGTTTATATGATGAATGCTTCCTCTAGATGTTGCCCTACCTTCTGGTGATTTGCTCTAACCCTCTCTAACTACTTTGACAAGATTATTACCTGAAGTAACTTTTTTTATTAGTATTCTTGTTTGTTTACATCTAGAGATTGAGGGGGAAATAACTAAAAGCTTTGGAACAACTATTGAGTCTGCACTTGCTCTAAGCTGGAAGAAAATAATTTTTAGTACATGTTTAAAATTATATAACACTTTTCAGATGTTGGTTCAAATTACTGTTAAAATGACATTCAAATCCGGGAGTGTTTCTTGCTGGTTTTATCCTTTTAAAAATTTCCACTGTGTTTTTTTTTTCATCTTTAATTAAATTTCAATTCATTTTATAATAGTAATTAAAGTATTTACAGCAAGAAATTCTATCCATTTGCAAAACAGCAATAAATTGTAACATTTTCACAAACAAACAAACTTTTTAGAAGGCTTGCAAAGTCTTTATCCTGCATTTGTAAGACATTGAAGGGTAGATTATCAGCTGGTATAAGTCACTGTCATTCACTGGAGTCAATAGTAACTTTGATTTACAACAGTTTAGAATTTGGCCAATAATGTAATTAATATAATCAAAACCATGTACAGACACCAGAATAAACAATACCAAACTGTTAGGCAAGTAACCTATCTTACAATGAAAATAAAATAAATGTCCCCAGCTTCTTAAATCACTGTTTCATTACGTAGCTTTGCTTTCTATCATCTTTGATCTCCTTCATTTCATTAGAGCAAACTTCTTGTTAGAGGCATGACTGTCTTCCTATGAAACTGATCTCACATTCAGCACTGATATCTAGTGACTTATTCCAGCTTCATCTTTAGTCTTTTTATACAGCACTTTAAAAAAAATAAACACAAATTATTACATCATCAGTAGAGGAACATGTGGCACATCCAAAAGTGAGTACACAATAAATATGTTTCTAATAAATACTTTGGTGCTGAGTAAATTTCAGAGGAGAGCAGACAATAAACCACCATTCTGCTATTAATGCCTTTTCTTAGCATGGTAGCAGTTATTACATTAGTTTAATCATAGCCAAGCAGTTGAGGTGGAGTAGCACTGCTTATTACACCAGCCATTATCATCTCACTGTTACCTTGGGCTTTCCTCATCTGTTTTGTATTCACTGTATCACTCAGATGCATGGCTTGCAAGCTTTCTTATGTTGTATAAAAAATGTGTGTATTTGCATGTCACAACTGGGTCTTGATATATGATTGTGGCCTTCAAGTTTTTTCAAGAATAAATACTGATTGCAATAATTTCAGCACAATGGGGGGAAAATCATTTAGCCTCAGGATAGAACATCCTGTCAAAATCTTACCGTGTTTAGCTTGCTTTAATTCACAGCTGCATAGGGAAACACAACAGAGAAAGCTTAGAAGAGCATGGCTACTACACACCAATTTTACCAATTGTTGTCTCCAAAGTTCTACAATGTTATGTTCATGAAGGGATGTCAGTTTATTTGTGGTGTTTGTGAATTCTGAGTATCGGGACAGATTAGGACATTTTCAGTGAGCTCACTTATATGTAATAAAAGTTATGGAAGACCTGCTTTTTGACAAACTCTGTATTTAGGAACAGATTCTTATACATGGAGTCTGGACAAATGAGTCTTCTGCAAATACACTGTCCCATTACAGCTTTCTAATTAAAGATCAGCTGCAGGAAGCAGTAAATTCAAAACAGTGATGACAATATTAAAACTTCCTGGGGGAAAAGGAGAGCATTGGAGATAACTATGCAAATATCCTAATAGAAGAAATAACACTAAATGTTTTTGGTGACTCTAAGGCATTGTGCAACTATTCACAGTGGGCTGTAGATGAGAATATGAAAAAGATGAGAGTTCTAACATCAAGGGGTATGAATGACAAACAGATGCTAAACAGACAAATGAGCTATGGCTGAAGGAGGCCAGTGCTGTTGTATGCTGAGGGAAGAGAGAGGAGAGGAAGAGGTGGATAAAAAAAATATAGCCCCAGAGAAAGCTGAAAACCATGCTGAGAAGTAGTCTGGAGAAGATCACAGGAAACAGCTTATGGAATTAAAAACATTTGGGAAATTACAGCACTTAGGAGGAATTAAATATAAGAAAGTAATGGTCATCTATGGAAATAGAAACTTCAAAAAGGAAGGACTGCAGCACAGGACCTGGAGGAGAAGAGCAGAAAATCAGTAGATATGATCTCAGCATGAATAAAGAGAGTCATGCTAAGGACCCCATGCAGCATACCAGTCTCTAGGAAGACTTTTCATGAACAGTTAACAAGAGACTTTGGCAAGAGAGCAAGGAAATGTCTGAGAGACAGGAATATCTGACTGAAGTGATGGTCTTACATCAGTCCAATCATGACTGGGAAGAATGTGTATCAGATATAAATAGCAGCTTAATTTATTTCAAGTGGATATAACTTGTTTTTCACTGATACTTCTTATGGTTAATTTGTTAAAGATGCTGAGATTATATAGATAGTGGATTATATAGATAAGTATGATTTACAAAGTAATGTAAATTTACATTTACAGTAAGAGAAGTACTAAATGAAGAGACATACTAAAACTGTGCAAATGTACTTTTTTATTTTCCTGATAAATTAATCATATTATTTTCAGACTCAACCATGTAAGCCAGTGGAAATATTTGTCCTGTGTTCAGATTTAAGAAATGGACCCAGGCATAGATGAGAAAATGAGTTCATAATGAGAACAGATGCTACAGAAAAAAAGATATCTTTAAAAATCATATATGGCTTAATTCCATAGCCATGTTCTGTGCCTTTGGAGTCTAGCTTTTAAAAGTATTTGACAATTGTTCTGCTCAGCTGTGCGCTGTGTTTGATGCAGAATTAATGCTCACCTCCCTGCCTGTGGCAGTCAGGTCTCCTTGCCTGGGTGTTTGCCAAACCATTCCTGTACCAAACATGACATGAGGTTTCATGGGAAACCAATTTTCATCTCATTTCCTTTGTGCCAAAATCTCTAAGGTGCAGACCACGGGAATTAAGTACCAGAATCTCCTTGGAGGGCAGCGGGTTTGGGCACCTTGGTACCTTTGTACCCAATTTTAAGTGCTTATTTATCTGAACAACTCTTGCTTGTTACTTTGTTAAAAGTTCTGTGAGGCAATCCAAAAGTTCCTTAGGCTAATGCAGAGTGACCTCAGTAGAAGAAAATTTTTCCTTTCAAAATTATGCAGAAGGTAGAAAAAAATACGTTAAAATTACTTTAGAAATGGGTTCCATCTCCCTCATATACTGGGCAAACAGAGGTGAAGCCATTGGAGAAAATGAGGAGTGACCAGCTATGCTTGGAAAATGCAAGTTCATTCAAAGCATGGGGGTTAGGGAAAAGAAAGCTTAAATTCTGGGTTCTGTGAATGATGGTCCAAGTGTGCTCAAGAGCAGAACTTCAAATTCTGAGTGAAAATCATTTGTTGAGTATGTATGTGTTTGGTCTTCTAAATGCCTCTGAGATGGGTACAATAAGAGAGCTTCTGAGCTTTTAGTTTTGTACATTCTTGTGTGAGACTATGAATTGTCTTGCCATAACAGCTTGTTTTAAAGTTTTAAAGTTACAAAACCATCAAATGCTTCTGTGATCAGAGTAATGGTTGCGTTTTTCAGTTGTATTGCAGAAAGGTTGTGCAAACTGAGCATCAGTGTGATATATATGCACGAATTCAAGAAATGTTATGAACATTAGAGTAATGGGAAAACTTGGGGAAAAATGAAAATCTCATGAGCTACTTGATTGCCATAAATCTCCATCTTTGAGAGCAAAAGTGTATCAAGTTTGTCAGGAAGACTCTTACAGTAATTTGTTAGAAGTTGACCTAGATATACTGCTGCAGCAGCAAGCACAGTTTGGAACTGTGTATTAAATGCAGTTGATAGTGGAAATAGTAGGATCAGAATGGGAAAAAGAGAAGAAACCAGAGTCAAAAGTTGCTTTAAATTCCATATGGCAACAACAAGTGCGAGGCAAGCTAAGATTACCTCACCAACAGAAGTCTCAAGTGTTGAATGCCAAGTTAGAGCCCCAAAATAACAGTTTTTCCTCATTCCTTTTACAAAAATTTAGTAACTGCAACTCCAACTGCAGCTGGAGAACAAGAGGAAATGAACCATTTCTCAGAAAATTTAAAGATAAGATACACATATGCCAATCAGGCAGTGTTTCTATCCTCCTCCTTTGTTCTTCCCTGCCCACTTTCCCAAATTAGAAGGGTACCCTCAGCATTCTGGCAGCAGGAGCATTCAAAAGAGAAGTATAACTGCTTTTCTTAGAAGTTCAGCCAAGCACAGCCAGAGCCCTCAGAAAGTATCTAGCTATCCTAAAGAAGTTGAAGGTTTTACTCCCAGAAGAACACATTATTCCACCTATGTTTCTTCAGGATTTTTCTTAAACCATTGCTATTTACAACTTTACTTCTGGGTAATAAAATCTTATTTCAGTCCTTTTGCCTTCATAATCCATAAATTTGAAATGAAAATAACTTGGGCTCTAGGTCCTCTCCTGTTGTGCTGAGCTTTTTGCTCTTTTCTCATTCTTAAAGTTGTCCTTAAGCCAGCAATATTTAACTAAAATTCTCTACGTGTTCCAGTTTTGGGGGACCTAGAAGTCATCTTGACCTGGCGCTCTAGAACTGTGAACAATCTTATCTCTAGTTAACCTGCAAAACCATCAGATATTTCCAGGCAGAGAATGCAAGCCTCCATGGACCAGCAAAGTGGCAAATAGTATAATATCTTAATTGCATCAGCATAGCACAATCCCATTGTGTTCCTGGGTGGCCATTTTAATGCTGAGTGCCTCAAGGTGCACACTAAATTTTTATGCAACTTGCATAAATACAGAACTTAATTCTGTATTGATAATGTTGAAAGTATAATTTTTACAAATTTGACTGAGAAGTTCTTATATTCTATACGCTTAAGTAGAAAATAGGTAAAGAGTGAGGATTTCATGCAGCTTATTGTGGTAACTGCATCTAATTATGATATTTTTCTGTATGGATTTATTATTTAAATACTCCATGGTGATGGGTTCTATGCATGTGATACAGGAGTGTTTCTAAAAGTAGCTGTCATTGTGATCCATTGGAGTCTAGCTAATGCAATACCTAGCCCATAAAGTCAGGGATTCATGAGACTACAAAACAATTATTTAGATAATAGTGTAAAAATGGACAAAACCAAATTATGTAACATTAGCTTTGATCATTTTTTGTTACATAAAATTAGTTTTTGAAGTAGAAATTTACTTGAGATTGAGCATATAAGAATCTGCTCTGCAAAAGTATATTTTCTCAAATTAAAAATATTTTTCTTACAGCATTGGCCACAAGGGCCTTTTCTTATCTCTTATGGTTTCCAGTACTATGTAAATTCATAGCCCAGAGGAATGGTGTAATTCCACACAAAGACTTGCATGATTACTGAGACAGTTTTTATGTATCTTAGTTTGAGAGAGGATTTTATTACTTTCCCCAAATATTATTTTGTTGTTTCAACATTACCATAAAACCTTATTCAGGTAACTCAAAATATCTTTAAAGCTTACGCAGGCACCAGAACTGAGGGGACAGGGGCACAATGCAATCCTTAACTCACCCCTATTGTGCAGGAACAGAACAGGAGCCTCCAAGCTGCTGGGGGCCTTACATATCTCATATGTGCTGGAACAATGAAACAAATTATGAACAGGGCTTAAGGCTCAACTCTGAATTCTTGCCTTTGTGAGTTTGTGTCTCATGCATGGAGGGCATTGATTTTGCAAGGTACTCTGAGATGTGGCCTGTCTGTCTGTGAATAGAACCAGATGGATTATTTTCTGAAGTGTGACTTTCAGACAGGGATCTCTCCTTCTTTGGTCTGGCGCTTTTATTAATCTGCACATGGAGGTTTTATATTTTAATTCATTCATTTCAATAATAATGTATTTATACTCATAAAAAGCATAATTGCTAATCTCACGCACTGCAATGCTGCTCTGTTTTGCTTTAAAATATACTGGGATAAAAAATGCAATTACATTAATGCAAAGAATCTAAACCCACCCAATTTTAGACTGTGCTGAAGAAATGATTATAAGGTCAAAGATACACATTCAGAGTTGTTTCACAGAGGATATCTGAAGTGGTAGCTGGTTTTAGAAAATGTTTCAAATGTGTTGAATTGGCCAGCCAAAGAAATCCTTGGCTGATATGATGACAAAAGATGTGTGAGTGTTCACGGCCCCAGAGTCCCACGAGTGAGACAGAGCCAGGTTACAGGGGATGCCATTCCATTGAATCTGCTTTTGGATAACCTCCATGGGTTTACTCCAAGAGGAAAATACTGTTCAGTGTGACAAGCTAAGCCTTTAGCTGTTCAGAAAACAAATGCTGTATTAAGTTTAATTACTTCAGCTACCTACTGATGATCTGAAAAATCTTTCAACAAAATGAGTGTTCTCAGCTTGGCTGTTGTCTTGGCTGCATGGTCTTTCACTGTACAGCTGTGTGCAAGTGCAGAAATCAGAGTTTATGTTATCCTTTTGACAGGTCATGAAGCAGAAGTAGTTCCTCTTTACCCTCCTACTTTAAATTTTGATTTGGTGACATTATCAGATTTATAAAGATGATCTGCATCTGCCAATGCAGAGAAGTGAACAGAGGAGGAAGATGTCATTACAAAAAAAAAAAAGAGATCAATAATTATAGGCCAAATCATGCTTTGACTGAAGTGACAGAAATGGCATGGCTTTCAACAAAATTAATAGTTGCAAACTACTGACAGTAAAACCTAATAAAATTTTATTTCTATTCATAAGTTTTTTCACAGTTCATATTTGTTTTGATACAAAACAAACCTGGAAAATTCTTAGCATATTTTATAGGAATGACACTTTTTCAGACTACTGTGGGGAAAATATGTAAAAGATCAACCACTGGCATTCAATTAGGTGTATATGTCATACAGGAATGCCACATCTTGGCATCAGCAACTGGACACTGTTCTTACAAAACTCAGTATCCCAGAATCACAGTCCTGTGAATGTAAGATTCTCAGAAAGTAAAAAGTCAGAGTGGATATCTTGACCCCTTCTCATTATGAAGTAGAAAGATTGAAGATCAAGAGTTTTTTTGAACCTTGAAACTTGGTAAGTGTGAATCTTAAAGACACCATAGCAGCTCTCCTAAGAAGCAGGTGCAGGACACCTGTGTATGGCTTAGGGAGCTCTGCTTCACTGTCTTCTTTTGATGTGCTTCATGCACATGGGTGGAACCCACTCAGCAACTCTCAGAATGCAAGGTTTGTACAGTGGGATGCTATTAACCAGATACTGGATTATTTTCCATTTTTTGAATAGCTACTGCACTTCAGAAAAGCAGAGGGAAACTCTTGTAGTTTTGTTTTGGTTACAGCTACATGACAACATTTTCTCAAATTCTTAATAGAGCTTGCTTTCTTACAAGAGGAAAAAATCACTGGCCTGTTCACAAAAAAAAAAAATGTCTTTGGTCTCAAGGCTTATGTAGTCACTAGGGAGGTTGGACTGTGCTCCAGCAAACAGAATTAATCAGCAAGTCATTGCCTTCCAGAAGTAATGTGTAACACCTTGTTTTGTTCCGTGGTTCAAAAGGCACTGTCACTGTTGTACACCAGTGGGGTTTTTTTAAAGGCTATAATTCATATGCAAACTAAGCAGGGATTCATGATTTCATAATAAAATGTTGAAACGCTTTGATCATGAGCTGGAAGGAGGTGTGAAACAGTGCTTCAGAAACAGACAGATATTTGTGTAATCAGCCTTTATGTATTGCCAGTTCAGAATAATAACATATAAAAAGCCCCAACTTACCTCATCTGCCTGGTACAGCCAAGGCATAAATAAAAGAGAACAATGGAATTACTATTACTCACTCACTGAGCCCCAGCTACATCACTGTATTCTTTATAATTGCTGGCAAGAAGATTAATGTTTTGTTAAATATCAGAATAAGGTCACAAGGGGGCTTGCAGGACTGTCTAAACATCTAGGTTTTAAACTCCTTCCTTCCTTCTTTCCTTCCTTCCTTTTTTCTTTTTCCATTTTTTTTAATTTTAATTTCATAGAGATGAACTTTCACCATTTCCTTTAATTATTGTGAGTTTTATGGTTTTTTCATTTGAAAACTTTTGACAACACAAAAAATAAATAACAATAATTGCCGTATGGCTGATAAAGCTTAATCACCATATTGATAGAATGATGGTAAGGAGTTTAGTGTGTTAGAGATGGACCCATTTCATTTTGCCTCTCATGTCTCTGTTTTTTCATGTCTGTTAGTTCTGTATCTAAATTGGTTTTTTTCTCTCATTATATTAATGCTAGTTGTCCTAAATAACAATGTATTTGCTCTTTCTGAATGTCTGTTAACTTATAGCTCGTGAATACAATGACAAGAGCGTCAAAGTGAAAAGCTCATAGTTTTGAGGAAATTTACACCTTCTGCACCTTCAGGTTCCTGAGGTTACCAGCTCCAATTTCAGATCTTTTGCAGCAAACAGGTATTGACATTTTCTCTTTGTACAGATAAACCTTATGGTTGCCAGTCTCCCCCATCATTATATAGAAATAGTCAAAAAAATATTCCATCATAAATCAACTGATTTTTAAATTTTTTTTAGAAAATAAAATATCTGATCCATATGGTGAAACAGCTTTAGTTAAAAAGGGATGTTCACATAAAAGATTTCTAGTAAATATAAACACAGTTGTTTCTGGTGAAGAAGCAAAGAAATTATATAGTCATCTTAATCTCTTGTTTAGACTGTTGCCCATCATTTGCAAAATGCAAATATCTTCCTCATTTGGATCAGATTATCCTCCAAATTACACGGGAGCAGTCTGGGCAGCAGCAACCAGTCTCATACAAAAATGGTGAATGTGTTTTCCGGCTGGCCCCAGCTCCATCCTTGGTAGAAGGTCTCTGGAACAGGTGCTTTTGGCCCTGGAGGTCCTTGGGCTGAGGCCAGCTCAAGGACCTGAGTGCCACGGGACCTTGATGTGTCCCTCCCTCCCTCCCATCTCTCTGTCACTTCTGGGAACAGAGGGGAGCATAAATGGCACCAGTAAAGCAGAGAAAGGTTTGTATAAAGAATCCTAATTTCTTGGTGTCATTTGTACACTGACACTGAGAGGGCCCCTTAACAAAATTGAGTCATTAGAGTGCATTTGTGTTTTTTAGTGGAACAGGTTTTTTCTCAAAGAGGGGTAATTTTATGTGGCATTACTGATTTTATGAATGTTATCTTCAGCTGTATAATATTAAACAAAAAAGACTTCAAAGCTCAGAGTATGGGCAGCAGTGGAGAAAGTCACACATTTAAATCCTACCACTTTGCACAGAATTAGCAGTGCTGCCATAAAGCAGAAAGAGCAGTCCACAATACCTCAACAGCACTGACTGGCTTCAGAAAAAAAGGTTTAGCAATCTGAGCTATAGGAGATAACAGATCCAAGAACCCCTGCTCTTGGTCCAGTTTAATCTATGACTCTTGGAAAAAGTATTTTATCCTATCTTACTCAGTTTGCCTCTTAGAAATGAAAAATAATGAAAAATCTGTTCCTGTTTTCCTAGAGGTCAGTCATGAAAACACTGTGTGATTAATTATATACCAATAGGTGTTAAAGTGCTGTTATAAGAGTTCTATCCTCTACATTCTTCAATGTGGAACTGTAAAAATTAGCTGTAGAAAATAAAATTTGAGACCTAGATTGACTAAAATTAAAAAAATACCCTTCAGCTTCATCATTTCTTGCTATCACCATTAGATATACCAAGATGTATTACTACATCATTGAAAAATTACTGCAATTTTTCTCTTTTGTTACAATCCACTGGAATTCTAAGGACCAGGAAAGGTGCCTAGAAGCATTGTGAGAGTATGGAATTTGTTAAAAGTATTTTTAAAAATTAAAATAAGCAGAAGACCACTTGTGATTCATTTAATTTGTAGGAATCCTTTATAAGCCATCACAGTATTGTGAACTAATTACTCCATAATTTCAATTTGTAGCTCTGCCCTGGAGACATGAGTGCTGTTCCCATTTGTATCAGCCAAAGATCTGGTGCAGTTTTCTTTTCTTAGCAGCAAGTGTAGGGAAAAGTATGGCCTGGAGGACTTTGCAGCCTTGCATCTAATTTTGGTAAAGAAAAATTACTAAATATCAATCGATGAATGTTAAATCTGTCCCCTCAGCCTCGGAGGGGCTTTCAAAAAGCCAGAGTGTCCAATGAGATGTTTTAAGTTTTAGTGCCCAGTGTGGTTGATACCAGGTTCCCTTCACAGACCAGCTCCAGGTTTGCACACTCTGCTGTGGCCATTGCATGTTCCCCCCCTCCTTGTTTTGATATGATTTATCTAAAGAGGGGAGCTGAAGCCCAAGATTTTGGAAGGAAAATAAATGAAGTAGGAAAACAGTTACAGGAGCAGGTCTAGTTCTTTAGTTTTTCTTAGTACTAGAAACTGGGACTTTGACAAGTTTTTTAGTCTGCTTTCAAAACGTTCAGCTCAGTACCACAAATCTCAAATAAGGGGTTTCTTACAGCTTCCCCTCTCAGAGACACCACTGAGATTTACTCACCAACTCTTGTCAGACCAGGTCACATAAGCCTTTAAACTACCCTTTATTACTTGCATATGCTTGATCAAGAACCTTATCTGTCAGAAGTCCTTTTTCTTCCCTCACATCACATTTCTTTCCTTGTGCATGCTGCTTTGGTGATGTTTCTGTAACAATCAGGTCACTGAAATTGCTAACGAGGGTTGAAGAGACAAAACCTAGGTTTTGCCAAAATTCAGGGTGGTTTTAAACTAAGTCAAACCTGTGGACAATCAGCTGAGACCTACAACCCTGAGTTTTTGCAGTTCCTTTAATCCTGGCTCTTGTCCAGCTAACTCCTTAACCCAAACACTAGAAAATATGCTTCTTAACTATCCTCAGTGGCTCCTTAACATGGTGTGGATAAATTTCTTCTCCAGTTCCTCTGGAGTAGCAGGAGGCAAAGCTATGCTAAGGGTCCCTGAAGGGCAGCTTCAGTCCTTCACACAGCAGATTGGAATCAAATAGTGAGGAACCCTGAGCACCAAGTTTTAGACTGAGGTCTTTTATACAGTCAAGATCAAAAAAGAAGTTGGTAACCAAGCCAAGGATGGAACTTATTTTTCCAGACTCATTTTCTCAGCTCTAAACACGAAGTATGCTAACAAAATAAATGTTTTTGTTGTACATGTTAAAACTGAAATTATTGTTGTTCAGTTGTGAGATTATTCCTATTGGTTGAATTTGAAGTATTTGCATGGTCAATGAATGAAAGTATTAATCAGTGAAATTAAATAAAACAGAGTAGAACATCTTTAATATAGACAATCCTTTATAGTTTATAGAGAGGGGAGGCACAGCATTTGTATGTGCAGAAGTATGTATGGCATGCACAGGAGAAAAATAAGGTGGAAGAAACAACTCTAGAAGTTATTTATTAAAGACATATGACACATTAAAATGTAAAAAGTTAAATGACTGTTCAGGTTCAGGAACTATAAAAGTATTAACATGTACAAAAATCAAGAATGTGAAATTAATTAGTCTTGCTTTGAAGGAGAATTTTCCAAAAGCTGGAGGTTTTGTGACTTATGTTGTGAAGCTATGGGGAAGAGTAGTTCTACATTGTTGAACCATTCAGCTGAATTTAGTTGTTTGCAACCTTGCTAATTCAGACAGATGTGATGTCATCTCTCACTGCTCCCATCCAGCCTCTCTGCTGCAGTTAAGTTAAACCACTGGAAAAAAGCAGTCAGGAGCACAGAAGAGTCCCATAATTGGAAATAGGTGCATTTTTCAGTTGAACATTCCTGTGATTTGGAACTGAAACCAAAAGTGAACATACAGCTTTGCTTCTGGGACAACAAGAATGGGAATTATTCTCTAACTATGCCTGTTCTATGCAGTTCAAGTCAGTAATCATATTTCTATAAGTACTATCTCTCCATTATTTCTAATACTCCTAAGTACAACAATGTTACAATGTCAACTTTTTTTCTCAGGTGACTTGTAAGCAAATAAGTAGTTAAATGTCTAGAAGAGGGGGAGACACTATAAATATTAAAGGTAAGAATGAGAAAACTCGGAAATACAGTGTGCCACTTATCGAATTCAGGCCTTCTACCTGCAGAAAACATTTTTTTAATCAGAAGACAACACTGGCTTCTGGAATTCTGTTTTGCCAATCACTTTGGGATAGCTGCTGTAGTGTATTAGTAAATAGCAACGAAAATGAGAAAGACACTGAAATCCTGGAGAGGGTTCAGCAAAGGGCCCCCATGAGTGGCTCAGGTGTTGGGTCCTGTCCAGCTTGGAAAGGACAAGGCTTTGGTGGGACCCCCAGCAGCCCCCAGTGCCTGCCAGGGGGTGAGTGAACAGGGACCAGGTCACAATTCTAGATGCAAAAGTAAGCAGAGTTTTCTTTTTGAAAATATGTTAAAATATGATCATTCCATTTTCATTATATTCTAAACCAGTCAGGAAATCCAAATCCCTATTTCAAAATGTCATGTTAGGCATGAATTAGCAAGTAGGGTATTTTGAGTAGCGATAATATCCAAGAAAATTGTGTAATTGAGAAATAGAGCCTTGAAGCTTATGTGCCTAAACATTGACAGTGATGGTCCTTTAGTGATTAATCTAAATGCAAAAGACAGGTTGCAAAAACCTATTAGTAAGCTCCCTGGGAGTGTTTTCTTCTTATATTTTTTGTGTGGTTATATCAACTTTTATATGGCTGATTTGCCTCCAGAGATACCTGTGTATCCCTCAGATTCACCTGCAGGGCTGGATTTGGCTGTAAAGTGTGGCCACCACCATCATTCTTGTTGGAGTACGTGGT
The DNA here is from genome assembly GCA_032173965.1 of Sitta carolinensis. NCBI lineage: Eukaryota > Metazoa > Chordata > Aves > Passeriformes > Sittidae > Sitta > Sitta carolinensis. The sequence goes on along the minus strand of CM063292.1, from coordinate 16,890,926 downwards.
TCAGATTGCAAAGCAGCTGTATTACTTAAGGCTCTGGGCATCAAAACTAATCCATCAGTAAAAAATCATTTTTTTGATATTTTAGTCAACATCATGAAAGATGTTAGGTAGCAACTTTCCAGAATCTGGGCACACAGATACCTTTGAAATCCTGGAGTATTCACTGGAAGGTAGGACTGGTTTCAACATATTAGGAGGTGCTCCTGGCAAAGCCTAGGATGTAAATCAGACATTTATATGCGAATTTATAAATTAATTAAGGTTATTAATTTGTTTCTTAATTATAAAAAAAAAAAATTACTATAAAATCTTTTGTTTCTTGTTAAACCTTAGATTGAAAGAGAAATTCGGAAAATGTGGATGACACCTGGGTTTTGCCAAGTCACAGCTACCCTTAGAATCTGGCTTAGTGAACAGACTGTTTGGAATAAACTTTAATTTTAGTTGCAAGACAGCTTTTATATTTGTGAGCAGCATTCAGAGGAATGCTGACAGGCCCTAAAACACCACAGACCTCCAACAGTTTAGTTTTGAACGGTCATCACATTACTTCTTTCATAAGGTCAAACTTTACAACCCAGCCACTACCACTAGAGTTATTATATCTGTTTCATCTTTCCTGTACATGAATATGAGAACTTCTTCTGCAGGATTACAGTTTGGAAAAATTGACCATGTGAAATTTAATTTGTTAAAATGCCACAAAATATACTATTACAGTAGGCAAAAATCAATGAGAACGGCAAATATTTTTTTTTAAATTCTGAAAATAAATAAAAACCAATCTAGCTGCTGAGAAGAAGACAATTATTATGAAGGGTAAACAAGAAAGAGTATTATTAGTTACTGCAGGATAACTGGTCTCAGCATTCTGAACATTAAATTTTTGCCTGTCATTTCATGTACAGAAAATTCAAAACAAAAAGAAGTAGCAAAATTATATTGTAATAAGAAGCTCAGGAATAAATGTTAATGGGTTGCATGAGACATAGCCTTTTGAGTCTTACTGTGCTCCATATTCACTTACATTTTTCTGTACTTGAGCAGGGGGAAGTGTTTTTGTCCTTTTTTCCTCACAATTAACATATCAGGGGAGCTGCTTGATGAAAGGCTGCAGGCTCTGTGACTGCCCATGATAAAAAAGCATGACAAAGGCAAAAGGAAAAGAATCAAGCAGGTTGTATTGATTCAAGGTGTTCTGAGACCTTCACTGATACAGACCTGTTGAAAATGTGTAAGGGAAATAGCACGAGGGAATTAGGTCCAGGAGAGAAAACCTGGTAGGGATAGGAAGGCTGGATCTGCAGGCAAGCCTCAAAACGTCACCACAATTCTCGAGTGTGTTATTCTCTCGGGATCAGGAGCTCTCTGTTCCCTGAACATGTTCTCCCATGGTTCCCTGAAGGAGGCAGGGAGCAGCGCTGGTGGCAGTGGCAGCTCTGCTGGCCAGGCTGCCAGCCCGGGGGATGCTGAGGGGGGTGTGGGTATTGGGGGGAGGGGGATGTTCCTGGGGGTGTGTGGGTGTGGATGCTCTGTGGGTATGTGGATGCTGGGATTGTGGATGTGTTGTGGATGCTTGGTGTGTGGATGCTCTGTGTGTGTGGATGCTTGTGTGTGTGGATTTGCTGTGGGGATGTTGTGTGTGTGGATGCTGTGGGTGTGGATGTTCTGCTTGTGTGATGCTGTGGGTGTGGATGTGTGGCTTGTGGATGCTGTGTGTGTGTGGATGCTGTGTGTGTGTGGATGCTGTGTGTGGGTTGTGGATGTTCCTGGCTGTGTGGATGCTGTGTGTGTGTGGATGCTGTGGTGTGTGGATGTTCCTGGCTGTGTGGATGCTGTGTGTGTGTGGATGCTGTGGGGTGTGGATGTTCCTGGCTGTGTGGATGCTGTGTGTGTGTGGATGCTGTGTGTGTGTGGATGCTGTGTGTGTGGATGCTGTGTGGGTGTGGATGCTGTGGGGGTGTGGATGTTCCTGGCTGTGTGGATGCTGTGTGTGTGTGGATGCTGTGTGGTGTGGATGTTCCTGGCTGTGTGGATGCTGTGTGTGTGTGGATGCTGTGTGTGTGTGGATGTTCCTGGCTGTGTGGATGCTCTGTGTGTGTGGATGCTGTGGGGTGTGGATGCTGTGTGTGTGTGGATGTTCCTGGCTGTGTGGATGCTGTGTGTGTGTGGATGCTGTGGGGGTGTGGATGTTCCTGGCTGTGTGGATGCTGTGTGTGTGTGGATGCTGTGGGGGTGTGGATGTTCCTGGCTGTGTGGATGCTCTGTGTGTGTGGATGCTGTGGGGTGTGGATGCTGTGGGGTGTGGATGTTCCTGGCTGTGTGGATGCTGTGTGTGTGTGGATTCTGTGTGTGTGTGGATGTTCCTGGCTGTGTGGATGCTGTGTGTGTGGATGCTGTGGGTGTGTGGATGTTCCTGGCTGTGTGGATGCTGTGGGGGTGTGGATGTTCCTGAGTGTGCACACTGGAGGGTGCTCGCATTTAGAGCAGAGGGAGCTCGTCGTGCGGGGGTGCTCTGCAGGCAGGGAGCGAGGTGGGAGAGCTGAGCTTTTGGCAACTGGTTGCTGTCAGGGAGCAGGCGGTGACTCTAGGGCACTACTCAGACTTCACTTATCATCCAGGCTTGATGAACTTTAAGTAAGTTTTTGTGGTTATTCAAAAATTTTGGCTCAGCTTATGATTTGGGTTGCTTATATTACACGTGCTTAATGTACCTACATGGAAGCCTGTACTTAAAAGATTTTCCTATTAGTGTATTTCTCCTCGTTTATATGTGTATTTATTCGTGTTTTCCTCAGGCTGTTTAGAACATCATTGGGAGTTAAAGACGGTGTATGGCACATTCCAAATTATAATAAAAGACAATAGAGCATATTTCTTTCATTCCTGAGTATATTAATTCTTGCTTATATAAGAAAATGCACCAAAAAAATTATAAACAAGGAATCAGTTGAAATCAGATTATGCATGAATAATGATATTTAGCCTCCAATAGAAACAGTAACAACAAAAAATCAAGTTTAACTGCTAATGGGCTTAGGAACCATTTTTCTTTTTCAAAGGAAATTACTCAATGGAATAAAAAACATGTTTTTTAAAATAAATTGATTAATTTACCACTTGTTCCAAGATAAATAAATAATCATAAATACTGTACATAGCATAAAAGAGGTATAATTCTCTCCCACATGTACTCGTGTTGGTGATGGAGTTTGACCTTGGCTTTATGACACTCATAAAGCCAATGTTCAAACATTCTTTAAAAACTCTTCCTAGGTTTTATGGCTGCTCCTTTACCTTCAGTCCTGCAGTTTGTTGGTCACTGCATCTGATTCAAAGCATATCAATGGGAAAACTCTTCCCAGCTTCACTGGATTCTTGCATCAGGCTCTTATTTGATCTCATCCTTTTGCCCATAAAGTTCTTCACAACACTTCTAGAGACATCAGTGTTTCTTCTGGCCAGCACTTCTGTGCATCATTATGCACCTACAGTCATAGTTCACTTTTTTCACTGACTTTTCTAAGTCTGTTGCAACAGAAATTATTTTCCACATGATTTTTTTTTTTTTTAATGTAGTTTCAAAAAGGCTATGGAGTTTTCTTTTTTTAAACCCCAGTAACATATAATTTCTTTCCTGCCTGCATGGTCTTAACCTTAATGCCAGAGGATAAGAAAATAAATAGCACTATATTTACATTTCAGATTCAGTTTAAGTGTGTGAGTATAGAAAGAGAAATTTTTCCTTTTGGTTACATGAATAAAGCTCCATAAGTGTTTGCAGGATTGAGGTTTTAATTTGTAACCCTGATCTGGCTGCACGAACAATTCTAATAAAGTTTAATGAACATTATTAAAAGTTTATATGCAGGCAAATAGGGTTGCACATTTGGAGTAGTCATTACTACTCTCCAAAAGAGAAGTGGCTTGAGGTAACTCCAATTTTCCATTCACAGAAATTGGGGCAACAGGACAGCAAGGAGCAGAGCAGGATCCCCTCATCTTCCAGACAAAACACAACAGAATCGTGGGGTTCTAACAGGAACCAGGAGTGCTTCTTTTGCAAAGAAAGAATGAAAGAACACACTTCCACAGACTGTAATTCGAGTTTCCAGCTGAGGTGTAATGCATGTGCTGTAAGGTTCCATTCAGCAGCCTCAGAGTGCAGACAGAGAGCTCTGTCCCCCTGAACCTTCCCTGGGAGCCAGCCCTGTCACACGGGAACACCACATCCAGTTTCCCTGGTGTGCACCTAGCCATGTTGTGGAGCTGTTTCTCAATCACTCATTTTTCTGTCTCAATTGAGAAAATATTACAAATATTAGTAAAAGACTTTCATTGAAGCCAACTTACCAGTACAAAACCCGCTTAGCTTCCCTCCTTCTTTGCTTTGGCTTATCTTTATCATGGAACAAAATCTTTACCTGGAACAAAATCCTACTCTAAGGTTTGCTCAGCAGAAGTTAGTGCCCAACTCAAGTAGTTATTTCCATGAACTGGGTTCTTCACCTGTGGCTTCAGACTGAATGTCTGAAATGAGAGGGTCTGACCTGGAAGAGGTAATCATGTCAATAAATTGATTTTTTTTGAAAAATCTCATTGGTTCCAAGGGAGGTTAGTCCTGCAAATGAAGTTACTCATGTACTTAACTCTTTGCTGGATCAGGTACTGTAAACTCTCTGGGGGAGGACCCATGTTTTCTTTTATTTGTCTGTAAAGTGCCATGTATACCTATGGCACTGTATAAATAATAATAATAATAGAAACAATAAAAACCATCTAGGGATTAAGCAGGCCTTTTAAAGAGGCCAACTGTTCTTCACATAAATCTTGGATCTAATTTGAGCTCTAATAAGCTCCATTTCCTGCTTTTCCAATATTTTTAAGCCGCGTTGCAATAGCTATCTTTTTTCTTTTTTAACAGGTGTTTTAAGAGGGCCCTAAGGCAAGTATCTAATCAACCTAATGGAATTCTGCTTAGTTTTTATCAGCTCAAAACATGTCTTATTAACTTGCCACCTTCCCTTTGCCCTTTTAACTTATTTTGAGCCCCAGTGAAAAGCTCCATCTCTTGGCAGGCTCCTCGCAGTGGAAAAGCTCTCATTTCCACTGCATGCTCTAAGTGTAATTTAGCAGCTCTGTGATAGCCTGGTTGCCTGAGCACATGAGAGGAGATGTCACTTTGCCAGGCAGCTGATCACCAGGTTTGAGTGCCATTGCCACATCGACCCATGTGAGTGAATCCCAGACCTGCAATCCAGTTTCCTTGCATCATCTGTGATTTGCCTGAATCCAGGCTAGGCTGTTGAGTCTGCTGAAGTCGATGGACAGTTTGTACTGATTGCTGAATCTGAACTGATTATTAAAGCTGACTCATGTATGCTTGAGAACACAGTCCTCTTAGGTGTAATGGAGGTTTTTCTGTAGAATGTGCCACTCAGCTCTTTAAACAAACTATTTTAGCCTCCCAACCTTCTTTTTAACTTGGTTTTCTAGAATGAAATTGGTTTAAATCATATGAAGATATAACTTATTACATTATTCTTAATATTTCCACCTCTGAGTTTGTGAGATTTTAAAGTAATTTATACAGATTGAAGATAAAAAGCATGCATAGTGATAATTTTATCTACATTTATTTTCATGCCTCAGTTGAAACCTTTTTCTTGTCTAAGATACTAATTTTTCTTTGCCTTTTTTTTCTTTTTTTTTTTAATTACTGTGTTATTTAACTTGAGATTTCGGGTATAATTTTGGAAGAAAACTGCTGTACAGATTATATTGTACTGTGTCAGATAGTTCTTCTCTTTTTTTGTTTTTCATCCCATGATGAACTGATGCTTTCACCAATCCAATCTGCAACCAGAGGTTTATTCATGCCAGAACAGAAGAATAGTTTGTTTGTTCAGGAAATCAGCCAAGACTTAGAAGGCCTAGATTTTCTCCATTTTGGTGCAGGTTTCTTGTTTGACATTGGAAAAATCACTTAATATCTTCATGTCTCAGCTGGCCATCTGCAAAGCAGAAATGGTGCTTCCCTACTGTGTACTCAGGTTTTAATATTACTTTTCTATATGAGGCAGTGTTCGTAAAGGTGATAGGAGAACCAATATACTTCAAAAGGTATTTTTGATCTCCTGTCTGCAGATCCAGTGACGTACAAAATGGATATGGGGCTTATATTTCAGAAATACATACTAATTTAACTCTCAAATAACTATTTGGTAAGTTTTTATTCATAATATTTTATTTATGTTTTTATTGGATTTATTATAACTATATTTAGTTGTTAAATAAAACAGTTTCTATCTTTGGAAAGAATCGGTAAACAATCTTTTCAAGATAATTAACAGGCCTACCTCTGTAGTCCCTGTCAGTGTCTGCTTTTCTGAAGGAAGATATATGCAGTACTTAGGGTTTTGCCCCTAGAAAAAAGACAATGAAGTTTTCACTGTAAATTTTGCTTTGGATGTGTGTTTCTGTAATTTCGTGCTGGATACAAGCAGCCATTTCATTCTGTTACCTGGAGGTCATTTGTTCTTGCCATTATATGCAAAGGCTTATTTTCATCTCTCCTCATAGCTTCATCCATTTGGGACATTGATTGCTGCTGGAGGACTGTGTATTGGTAATTAGATATGGAAACATACATGTTCATCCTCTTGCTGTTATACTCAAGTTATTCTCTTCTTTACATAGTAGGGGGAGCATATGAAAGTATTGTACAACATGTGATTAGACAAAAGCTTCTAAACATAAGCACTCATGGTTTCATTACTTTCTCGATCAGCATGCAGTGCTGATAAGGTGTGTAAGATGGAGATAAAAATTTATCATATTTCAACTGAATTCAGTTATGCTTTTCAAATGGTTCTTCCATCCCAGTGGGAATGAACCATGGCAAGATAATGTTACTTAATAGTTTTATTTCTAAAATGCATCTTCTTTTCTCTATGCATGCAAGCGCTTTACAGCTTCAATAAAAACCATTGTGAAACAGACGCTAAAACATTATCCTAAATATCATTTCACTTTCTGCCTTAAATGTAGGCATTAAAGCAGTAAAAGGAGGTCTACTACAAAAGTTAAAATGAAAAACAGGAAAGTTTGCATGTGGGGATAGCAGATCATTCTAACCATATTGAAGTTTCTATCAGCTGCAGTTTCGGTATCTTGAAATTGTACTGGATAGATCCAAATTTCCCCCCTGAAATAAGTCTGGTTGCTTGAGATGTCAGACATATTCTGAATGTATTCCTAGGGAAGAATGAGGATGAAGTTACAACGCATGAAAGGCTTTGAACTCTTTATACTTTGGTAGTTTGTAATGTTAAAATAATTGAATTGACTCTTACTGACAGCTGATCCCATAGTGCCATGGCATTCCTGACCAGTTCTGGTTGTCTTCCCTTGCACATCCAAGGGGAAATGTGTGCTCCAAGGCCATAACTGCCATCATCCTCTGCACTTGGTCCAACCAACCAGGGAACCTGCTTGTAGCCAAGAATGGCTTAGGAGAAATGCAGGAATTAATTTATTCATGACTGTCTGAAATACAGCTTGACACTACATCCAGAAAGTTTGTATGTTCCACTGTCTCGTACAAAAAAAGGTATTGAAAAACAAATTCTGCCCCACTAGGGAAGAGGGTTTGTAAGTTATGTCCTGCAATCACTATTGTCTCAGATAGAAATAATAGATTCTGTAAAAATGACCAGCCCTAGGGCAGTAGATCTGCACATCAAGTGGTTTTCTCTTAGCACTATGTTCTTATTTGTGATACAAACACTAAAGTATTTTATTGCATTTTTATATCTGCTGGCTTCTGACAGATGTACTTTTTAACCTGAACATTGCTATATTAAGTTGCCTAAAGACTTGCTTTTTAACCAAAGCTTCTACAGAGCTGCCAAAGGTGAAAATGCCTCAGAAATTTATTTATTCACCTTTCACGGAATGTGGTGATGCAAGCAATGTAAGACAGTACTGTGATTTCTTGAGTGAGAAAAAGTTGCTATCTCCTGTCTAAAATTTTTTGTCTAAAACTTGAAGCTAAAAATAGTAATAGAATCTCACTAAGTGAATACTCAAACCTGAGGTGTTAAATAGAGCTCCCATTAACTTAATTTTAATTTGTTTGGAAGTTATTAAATTTTAAGATACCTAGAAATGAAAAAGCAGGACACTAGAATCTTACTATTACAGAACCAAACGTGTACTTACTAAAAAGGGAGGTAAATTTTATGATGCCAGGTAGATCTTAAAGGATTGTGTATAACCCTGGATAGTTAGCAGGAAACATGATGTCAGGAAATTGTTTCCAGTAGGTCAATGGTTGTGTGGTTAAGTTGTTCCACTGCAGCACATTGATAAGTATTTTGATGAGTTTGCCAACCTTAAGTCCAGAATAGGAATGTGGGACCCCTGATAAATCCCATTTTAGGCTGAGAACAAGCTGAAGTACTGAATCCACTGAAGAATTGCTTACAGGGACTCCAGGAGTTTTCTGTGGTCACTGTCTGCAGTGGTGTCTCGCTTGAATGCTTTCCTTCCCTGGTGTAAAACATCATCACACACAACCCTAAATTTGTTTTGTCCCTTTCACTGAGGGAAGTCTTCCATTAGCTTCTGGTCTGTTTGTCACCTTGGCATCACTTGTGCTTAAGATCTTTTTCTGCATATATCATCAATTTATTACAGAAATACACTTTACCCAAAGAATTCAAGTCAAGTGCTCCCAAACATTAAAGCTATTTGAAATCCAAACCCAATTCTGCATCTAAATTTTGCAGACCTTAAAGAGAATAAAAAGAATAAAAAAGCCTGGGTGCGATGTTGGCTCAGTAACATAATTAGGAAACTTCCAGTTGACTTCAGGAGAACAGGTTTGCATCCCAAACATCAATAGCTGCAGCCACCAGCAGGGTTTAAAAAATAGGAAGCTGGATGTAATCCTGCTTTATTAGTTTCTGCTGAAAAGTGAATTTAACCTTGCAAAGTGTTTTCTGCTTACATTTTATTTATTACTGTCCCAACTAAATTTAACTTTCCTAAAACAATCTGAGAATTTTGATGAGTTTCCTGTCCATGCACATTTATGATTTTTGTACCACTCATTTCTTTCTTGATAGCACATTGTTTTATTCTTTCAGTCTTAAAAAAAGAGAGAGAAAAGAAAACCTGACACAAAAGTGAATTTTTTTTTATTGCATTTCATTTTAAGTCGTCTTTTTAAAGATCTGTCATTTATACAATGACAAGAAAACTTTCTAAATTGGAACTAATTTATGAATTCCTTCTTTTTGGCATAATGTCACTTTGCAAGTTAAAATGATAATGACTGGAAAGATCAAATATGTTTATCTAAAAAAAGAAGAGGGGTTTTAAGAGTTTGTGCTCATTAGAAATCTTTGCAAACTCTGTACACAGCAGGCATTATAGATTTTTTAGTGCAAAAATCCTTTTGGTTAAGAAAAAGATGTAGCTGAGAATGGGAAAGGTTGAAGAGAGTTCAGAATCCCTTTGTGCAGCAACTGTAAATGGGTGAAATATCTGTTTTTCACTTATGTGATTTTTAGAATGAAATTTGATTTTGTCATCAAACAGATCCTTCATACTCCATGTATGTGATTGGATTCAACCTTCCATTCATGAGCAATCCTTCAATTGCACAAGCATTCACAAGCCAGTGTGTTACCTGTTGTTTTTTAATAACATCTTCTTTGTAACAGCGATTTAGGAATGTGCCTCTAAATGGCTTACAGTGGACCTTCATTGCACTGGAAAACATTCTGACCTCTCTCCTTTCATTATGAGGATTGTGATGCAAAGGAAACAACTAAGCTGTAGCAAATGAAGTAGAATTAATACCATTATGCTCACAATATGCCCACTGCCTGGGGGAGTGCTGTCGACTGATCTAATAATACCAGAATCGCATCCTCACACCATTGTAAAATGCATCCATATGTTTCTTATCAAGGCCACTGGTGGCACAAGTCCTTGATCCAGGCAAGTAATAGTCTTTAAAGCTGCACAGAAGAAAAGTTTCATTTGGTGCTGTTCCTGTGCCCTGCATTGTTGCTTCCTCTTACACTTCTGAATTTCTTGATCCTACCAGTAATGTTGGCATGTCACCATCTGTTCCCTCTTCCAACATGTCAGTTTGTGTCTTTATCCTATGTTATAATCTCTCATGATGTGCTTTTCACCAATGAAGTGTTTAAAAGTGGTGTGAGGAAGGTATTAGTCTATGATGCAAAAAGGAAATCTGTTTCTCCCACTCATTTTCTTTCAGTGAAGATGTGCAGATTTTTAAAGCAAGTGCTTAAAAACAATTATGAAATAATTATGAAAATGCTACAAAAATGTCATATGAGATTTTCTAATGCTTTGCATAGGCACAACTGGATTCAGTGCAGATTTCAGATTGCAAGAGAATAAGAAATCAATTTCTGTCTTATACTACCAAAAATAGATGGGCTTGTAGTTTCACCTTATTGTCATTTTAAGCTTTCACAACCAAAAAAAAAAAAAAACAAAAAAAAAAAAAAAAAAAAAAAAAACAAACAAAAAAAAAAAAACACCTTCTACTATCTGATGCAAAAACATGCGAAGATTAGAAACAAAAATAGAAACTTGAATAAGATAAAAAGCATTCAGACTACATTGTTTCATTTTTATATCTCTTGGAGAATTGTTTTTGTTTTCTCCCTCAAGATCATAAAAAAAATTCCTATCCTGGGTTTTTCTTTGGCACCACTTGTCATTGAAGAACGTCTCACAGCTGAGTGGTGATCTCTGAACATCTGTCTTATTCTCAGAAGCTTCCACTGCCATGCCCTGATGATGCTACTTTTTTTGACTAAACACAGCTCCTGAGGATCAGTTATTTTGTACATGCTGAAAAAAACCCCATTGAATTAATATTTATGATATTAGACAGCAACAAATAAGTATGATTTGTCCTTTTGTTTATAGAATAATTTGTTGGGGGTTTTCCATCTTTTGTAAGCAAAATTTCTAGGGCAGTTCCAGAGTGATATGGGATAAAAGCCCTCCTGCATGTGCAGTACTCACACTGATACTCCTGAGCAGAGGATCCAGTACCATTCTTCATTTTATATTCAGTGTGAAGATGAAAGCTTAAATAAGAAGACTACAATTAGTTACCATGCCCTGTTATATAAAGCTTCAAATCTCGAGTGAAATATGAAAAGTGAACACAAGAGCAGGTGCTGCAGCTGGCTGGCATTACAAATAAGGGTTTCATTGCTGTCACATATTTGAAGCACAAGAAGCTGGGAGTGTCTATAATCAACATCGTATTAAAAACCAAATCAAAGAAAATAAGTGATCCCAAACTATTTGGATGCTATCCAGATTTCTTTGGAAGCACTCTAATATGAGAATAATTGAAAGCAAATCTCTTGATAAAGATTTAATGTTTATCTTTATTCCGAGATTAGAAATTTATCCTACTGCTTTGCAGTGCTCCAAAGGTGTGTGGATGTGGCACTCGGGAATACAGTTTAGTGTTGAACATGGTGCTGGGTTTACAGTTGGACTCAATGGTCTTACAGGTTTTTGCAGCCTTAAGGATTCTATGTTTAGCTGTCACATTTATAGGATCATGTTATTGACTTATGTTCTTTATTTCAGAGATAATTTGAGAAACAGTGAAATGGACTGAGGTGCATCCTGCTAAGGATCCATAGCATTTGTGCTATATCAGAAACCTTGTCATGAAGCTATAAGACTGTAAAACATGATTATACAAAATATTCCTGAGCTAGATTTTGTCAGTCTGTTACATGTAAATATAGGTGAAGATGGCTTTGAAATGATATATTTTAAATGTTTTAAGTTATTTGCAGAGGATGGTGAGGCAGAATTTAGATTTTTAATTGAATCCACCAAAACCACAATTTACACCAGCTCTATTATAAATAAAAGGTAACTTTTGAATAATCTTTTCTCATTTTTTGTATGTATTAAGCTAGTTAGCAATATGACACATAGGACAGTGAAAATTCCAGCTCCAGATCATGAACTGAATCCCATTCCTCTTGCTTTGTGCCTCTCTTCATGTAGGTAGAGCTTTATTTAAAAGCATTAAGGGACTGTTACAAGCTTTCCGTTTGTAAAGAACAACAGCGTGTAAGAAGAATTAGTTCATGGTTGTTTCTTCCTCCTGAGATTTTAAGCCCAGCTAGAGATGAAACACCACAGAGGTTTTCAAGAAGGAATGGGAAGACAGGGAGTTCTACTCCTGAACAATTACTTGCTACAAATAATATCCTTGTATATTATATTTCCTTGATAGAAAGTTCTGGATGTGCCTACAAGTGGTGACAGAAAAAGGTTTTTCCTGAAGACATGCTTGGAGAGTGTTGGTGTGAATGTTGACAGTGGTGTCAGGATGGAATTGCACTGATGTCTGAGAAAATGGGTTTGGGCAACCATTTTCTTTAGATACAGGTAAATAATTGTCAGTGAAAGTTTTAAAATTCTTCAATGTTTCCAGTAGTTCTTTTATTCTGTCTGTCAGGTGAATGTTAAAGCCATTAATTTTGGAATGTTGTGTCCCCAGCTTGCAGTGTTGCCATCATATTGTGATATTGCCATGTTATAGAATTACAATACTGACCACTCAGCTGGTTTTACCTCTTTCTCTCTAGAGCTATTTATCTTGACAAACCTTTGAACATGGTCACTAAGGGGAGTGCCGGGATATTATTTAAATATCAATTCTTCAAATTTAGCATGAGTACAATTTCTTTCTGCAGTGCCAGTGCATATGTGCCAACAATAGTCAAGTTCTGGTTTGAATGGATATCCAAAGGAAACTCAGCCAACCAAGGTGATTGTTGTTGGATGCAGTTATAATAACTCCAATGGAATCACCCAGCTGGCTAAAGGTTAAAGCCAGGCAAACTGCTTAAAGCCAGGCAAACTGCCAAACCCTAAGATTTAACAACAGAATTTTTTAAGATTGTTTGTCTACTGTTCCTTTTTGCTTTTAAAGAAATGTGGCTTAGCAAAATTCTGTCATAGGCTGGAAGGTTTGTGCAGACAGAAGGTAGTTAGCAAATAGAATTATGTGCAGAAAGGCTTTAATCCCTGCAGCCCCTATATAAGAACATCTGCTTGAATTACAGGCCATACATAAATTGTGTGTGCTTGTTTTTGTCACAGATCCTTCCCTTCCACCCTCTGCTCCCCACATCTTATATGATACACAGAAAAAAAAAAAAAAAGAAAAAAACCCCACACCCAAAACAAAAGCTAATTAGTACTTCCAGCCCCCCCATTAGTGAAACTTGATATGTTTACTAAAAAAATAACTGCGACATTCCATTCATAAATCTTTAGCAATGTCAGCATTATACTGATGGAATTATGATGTCCCAGTACAAATTGTCTGACCTGCTTTATGTTCCCCAGCACATAATTAAGGTGGCGGTGTGTTAAAGGAAGTAATTTTGTTCAAAGCTTTGGCACCAGCAGTGCAATGTCTTTTCCTTGTATTGCTAACAGTTACCAGTCAAGGTAGGAGCTGCATGCACTGTGTTTCACTCTGAGATTAGACATATTTCTGTAGCTCTGAGCACAACGCTTTGAGCAGCACATGCAAAATTTAAAATAATGTTTGGTGTAGTGACTTTGTCAGGATTTGAGTCTTACTCTCTTGGGGATTTAAATGAGCAAATAAGTTAATGAATGATGACAAGAAAAGCTTAAAAAGGACAAGCTTTAAATTTCATTCACACGTAGCTTGAAATGTGACTTGTTTCCTTTCTTTGTAATCTTTGAACTTTCTTGCACTCTTCTTTGAAGACAGAAACTTTAGGAGAGTACTAACGGGCCCTTGAAACTTGTTAGCAAATTGAATTTTATTTTCAAGTGCATATACTAAATAATGATTTTAGAGGACCCATAGCAGTGTAAATCTCTAGAGAAAATGCATGGCAATGTCAGATCCTCAGCAAACAGCTACGGCTGTGTGCCTCACTGAAATTCTGAGGTAATCACACTGACGTTGAGAATCACAATGTTTCTGTACAATTCAGTCACAAAAATGTCTTCGTCACCATTTGCAGTCCCTGGTGAGGTCTCCAAGTCTGTTGACTGTAACTTGGGGCTGAGCCTTTGTAGAATCAGATTTTACGAGCCTTTCTCAGGTATTCTTCAGTGACTTCCAGGCACAAATCATATTTGCAATATTTTCTTACAGGATAGATCATAGGATATGAGCATAAAAAAGTCAATAAAATGCATAATAACTAATGAATTAAAAGTGATTAAATGTATTTTCCATACCCCTGTGAATCACTCAGGCTTAGGCAGATAATAGAGAAATAGCTATTTTTACTTCAGTTTAGAATTTGAAATACCCAGTGCTTTGAAACCTGTGAAATTGCCTTTTGATTTCAGTGGCCTTTAGCATACACTGGTAATGACGACCTGTTCCTTGTTATTATTTATTTTATTCCCTAAAAAAAACAGTTTAAAATATTCATAGTTTTACATGGGTTATGTCTTTAAAGAGCTATTAATGCTATTTCTGTTTACAAGTCAAAAATACATGTACTTTCATTTCTGTTACAGTTAATACATGGTATAATGTTTATATTTGGTAAAAGACAGAAATAGTTAGCTCTGTGTTTAGAAGCAGGCGTTCATATTTGAGCTTGGCCAAAACTTTCTCCTTAAAGTCAGGAGAATATTTAAGTCAGGACAAGTTTTAATTTGTCTTTCCAGCTAGTTATATGTCCTATATATATATATATATATTCCTATGCCATCATTTTATATTATATCATGATTTATATGTCCATATTCCTATATTATCATTTATATTTATGTCATTTATATGAGTCTGCCTTTTTTTTTTTTACACAGCATTCTAAGATTTCAGTAAAGCTTGGAAGATATATTTTGATATCATTGCATCTTCAACATATTCAAAACAGGATAATAACTCAAAATATACATTTTAGAGCAATTTGCCTGCTGTGATATGATACTGGCCTTCCTAAATGAAAACACTGAGTAAAAGATCAGAGAGATTCCTTGAAACTTGTGTCGTCTGTTTCAGTGGGACTGAATGATCCAGGCATTTCATTTCAGCATGCTTTTCTATTGTCTATTCAAATCTACAGCTAAGGCTCATATAAGTTACACATCTAAGCATACAGAAATGAGTTATTGAAAATTCTGAATTTTAGCCATCTTATACCAGTGTAAACCTGTCTTTTTATGTCTGTTATTTCTGAGGTCTAGGATATACATCATTGGACAAATTTTGTGAGGCCAAAATTAGCTGCTGCTCTTTCCTTTAAAATACTAACTGCTTAATAATTTCCATGCAAATACACTAACAATTAATAATTGCATTACAATGACTTGGCTGTTTATAGCCTGTAAATTGAAGCTTTAGGTGTATGTAAATATCTTGACTTCAGTGGGAAATGGAAAGACGCTGCTTAGTAATAAAAGCTGTCTTATTCAATTAGCAGAATGTTACATATCCTGTTTCCTTCTAAACACCATAGGGTCTCCTATTCACAGGGTTGGTGTTGACTAATCTGTTGCATTGCAGATTACAGGAAGCCTTGTACTTAAAATTACCATTTGAAATAAAACAGAACAAAAATTTTACCATTTGAAATAAAACAGAACAAAAATTTTACCAAGTATCAGTAGGCTTAGCCATTTGAAAAGCAAAGCTAAGGAGTGGGGGGAAATCAGGGCAACATTTCTTGCTGAGAAAAGGTTCAGAGTGGTTGAAACTATTTGACAAATAGTCTGAGTAGAAAGAAAACTGACAAATGTTTTCAACACAATGTTGAAATGCTCCATTCCGAAAATGTCAAATGAACCAGTTTGAAATTTCAAAATGTTTCAGGGTTGTGCATTGTAATGGAAGCCAAGGAAATCAAAGGCTAAGTTCACCCAAATGCTTGAGGACTGTGTCCTCTTACCAAAAAAATGCCAGGAGATGCCTTGGCTCAAGCACATCTCAGTCTTCCTGCCAAGGATGCCCTCACCCTTCCACCAGAGGATGTGTGCTCTGATGCTTATCCTGACAAATATTTCACTTTGCATGGTCAACTTGTATGTCATTGAGCAGAGAAGGATCCTTCTCACACCACCATAGGAGTTCAACCATGTGCCAGAAGAGCCCAATTTTCTGCCCATGCACAGAATTCAGCAGTGTTACCCCACAGCATCTGCTACTTTGTGATGAAACATCCTCAGGCTTCTCTTTTGTATGGAATATTTAAATGTTATTTGCTGGAGAGAACAAAACCAATCGTAAGCTACAGTTGGAATATCATTGAGTAATAATTCTTAGGTGTCTATTTCTCTCTTTCTTAGTTTCTCCAAATTAAATTTTCTTTATATGGAATTTTTTTTTTGCAACTTATTTCACTGTTTTTTGAACTGTCTTCTGACAAGAAAAAATAATCAGTATTTTCACATTCCTCCTCCAGATGTATCTTCAAAAATCACATTGTGACGAGGTTCCATAGTTGGAGTGATGGAAGGTGTTGGAATGTGTCAAGGATCAGAATTTCCCTTAATATCTCTTGGATTACTGTGTCACGAGGATTAAGTCAGCGTAGCTCCATTCGTGTCAGTAAGGTGTGCTGTTTTATACTGAACAGGGGGTTGACTCACTTTATTTTGACTTCTGTTAGGCAAATTAAGATTACATGTGCTAATGTGTTTGGGGTTTCCCCCACTGATTTTAGTAAGTCCTTCCTTACTCCTATGCATCTGCTTTTTTAAAAATGACATAACTACTTTCATTGACTAAGCAACATATTCATGAACATAAGGTAATTAAGGTTTTAAGTTTTTGGAAGACTGATATCTAGAATTGTAAGTCTGGTACATTTTGAAAAATAATAGTATTTTTTCTATATATATTTGCGTGTAAATTGTGTGTGGGTTTGTGCAAGTATCATTGTTAGAAAACATGTTTTCTTTCCATCTCTCAATTGAAGAAGCTAAAAAAACACGCAAACTTTAAGAAATTAAATTACTTTCCATTCAAACAATGGTATAATCATGTCACTAGTTCCTGTGAACATAAAATTGTTATAAGAATCTTATTTAACTTCCTTTTACAGGTATCATCATCTATATCTGCATAGCTGAAGTCAAAAGTTTTGCTGTCTCTTTCTTACAGACTCCATAAAAACTGAAGAATTTATGTACATGGCAGATTATTTCACAATATTGTTGATCTGCCATGTCCTCTCATCCTCTTTAAAAATTCCCCCGTTGCAAAGCACATTATCACTTTTATGAAAACAAAAAGAGTGCATATTTATTTTCCAAAATGTTCTTCAAGACTTTCATAAGGTTACTTCATAAAATATTAGACCGTGCCCTTTGTCTTTTCTTCTCATCTCTTTCACACATGCTGAGGAGCTATGTGTGAAATGCCACTAAATCAGAGGAACCATGGTGCATCAGGCAGTGAAGAGCAGGCCACACCACTAAGAGCCCAAAATCCTCCAATTTCCAACCCCATTGTTGGTGGATTGTACTCTTGCCTGATTAAAGTTTAAATATGTATCATGGTTCAAATTAAGATTAAAATGGGCTTTTCTAAATCAGAACCTCTTAACTGCTCTTCCAAAATCCAATAAATTCAGACTACTTTGGATTGCTTTCAATGTAGTTAAAGGTCAAACCTCTGAATGCCTGTTTAGGGAAAATTGGGTTTTATTAGCAAAAAGTATATAATTTTAGTTGTTTGTACTGAGACAGTCCTTTTAAACTATGTCCCATTACAGGGTTGCACAATTAAGAATTTAAGAAATGAAGTCAAGCCTTTCCTTTTAGTACAAATCTTTGTTCAACTCAGTTTTGCATTGTAAATATTATAAATAAATGTCAAATTTTGTGAGAAGATAACATATGATTCATAAGCAAAGTATTAATTTAAATTTCTCTCTTTTTTCATTAATGACTTTATTGATGCTTTTTAGGTGGTTTTGTGACAGTTTTTTTATAAACTTCGTCAGTATCGTGTAACTGAAATAAGCAGTACTGTTGAAATTAAGATATATCTAGAGGATCATGGCATTACTTTCATAGTATTTCTTCCACTTGAAGTCAGAGGTCAGTGTATAAGACTTCAGTAAGATGTGTTGAGGATGATGGAAGGCAGTATTCATTGTTTAGTTTGCAATGGCTCACGTATGGACGTTATTTGTGAAGCTCTGTGCGATTTGAGGGCTTTTTCAACACTCTTTCCATGGATCTTGGTGCACAATCTGCTAGTGGCTGTTGAAGTGATTGGGCTAAACCTGTCCACGGTGGCTCTTGCCTGCCCTTGAGCCAGTCCTCGCCTGCTGTTGTGAGCACAGGTCGTGTGAGCTGGCACAGCCTGGGCTGGGGCTCAGCTCTGCTCGGGCTCAGTGCTGGGCCAGCCAGGGTGTGCATGGCAGGACACGGTGGAGACCGTGAGCTTCCCCCACGGCGCTGCACCTTCCTGCCTCAGCACAGTCATGGAGACGGAAATCCCTTCAGCATAGCAAGAGGTTTAATTTCTACTCTATTAAGGAACTCAAAAAACACTTCACATAAGAAACTCAGCCTCTTCTTATCTGTCACAGGCACTGATAAGGTGGTGCTCAAACTTCTCCCCTTTTCTCCGTGTTCAAATTTGGGAAAATTCAGTAACAGTTTTGTAGGCTGCCTGCTAACCTTAGGCCATGGAAGCAAGGCATCACCAGGAAGTGAAAACCAAAAATATGTCTCGAATCCATGTGTTTTTTAAGCCAATGTCATAGGCAAGCAGGCAAGATATTACCTATGTGTAGGCTGTTAATATTTAGTTTTAAGCCATTCCAGATTACTATCTTCTATTGGGATTTTTCTGCATATAGGAAGAATCATATTTTTGTTTAACATCTTAAAATATAAAGAAATTTTTTATTAGTTTGGAGAAAAAAATCAGCAAGCTGACTCAGTGTTTCTGGTCATTTTCCTCTGATTCCTTATTCCAGAAAAACTCAACAGATACAAATCATGTATCTATGGGAAAATATTAGACACAGTTCTTTGGTCTCCAATTTTGGGGAATGCAGACCAGTAATTAATATGGGTCTCACTCTGACAGAAAAATCTCTAAAGCTCATTATAGCTTACTGTGTACCTTTGAAAAGACAAGTGCTGCATAATCATCTTTCAGTTGCACTTTCCATACAGGAGAGTTCGGAAATGTGTAAGCCATGGGAATCTTGCACTGCTTCTGCCTGCCTTTACTCCCAGGATTTGCCAGTGGGGCATTGTCCACAGCCACTGGCTCTCTACAGTTTTGAGATGAACTTTAGCTCACTCCCCCCAGCCCCTAACCAGGTGCAGAATTTATATCCAACCTCCTGGCCTTGAGGCAGGAATGCTCCCTGGTGAGCTCTCCTGACACTATAGTACATCCTGCCACGACTTTTAACATCACTAGAGACATTTTTTCCCCCAAAGGAAATAATGACTTGCAGTAACACAGCTTGTTGTGAGATCTTGTTGGAAATCCAAACATGTGGCAATTTACGAGTGTCAGCAGAATTTTTTAGACTTGTGTGGCAGTACGTGCTGTGCGTTAGATGTTGGAATCTGACCCTTCGGCTTTGCCACAGTGGTGTCCCAGGAAAACCATGTAGAGTTGCCTCTACTCTCTTTTCTATTTACTTTCTCTCCCTAATATTCTGTAATATAGTTTACCTATATAGCAATTTGTACGTGTTCTGCCTGTAGATTGTTTTTCACAATCTGAAATCCTGTGTAAGACCTTTCTATTTTTCTGATCAATCAGTTTTGATCTTTTTGTTTCTCTTTGGACAATTCATGCTTTATGGAATTCTTGACTAACTGAAATAGGGTTGTAAATTGAGAGGCAGAAAATGGTGAAGGCGATAAATATATTTTTTCTTTCCCACCCCAATCTTGTAACAATTAGTATTTTTTAATAAGAAAGGATTTTTTTTTTCCTACAAATGATGAAACTCAGTTTCTAAAATCCAATTTTAATACCTGTGTTCTGCCTAACTGGATCTGAAAGCAATATAGATCTCAAGCTGTTTCGTGACAGAACAGTCTTTGCATTCAGCCTTGAGCAAGTGAAACAGAGTTTCTGGTTATTCCTATTAAGAACAGCATAAATAAACCTGAGCACACTGCCGTGTAATGTTCAAGTAGAAAATAGTCTTATTACAGACTGGCTTGTCTGAAACTTGGGCTTGGCATGTTTAACATGTTTTACATCATCAGTTTTTGTTACAGTTGGCACTAGACTGCAACATGATTGAGAGGTTTTGATGACCTCAGCTTCTGCAGTTTATTAAGTCATCCAAACAAATAAAGAGGTTCTGTCAAGTAGCTTGCTCACAACACCTGCCTTACCTGTATATTTTTATGGTGTAGTATAATTGTAATTTGAATTTTAAGTGTCTATCAGTGAGGGAAAGAGAGGGAGAAGAGAAAGCTCCTATTCTGTGTCTGAGAGGAAAGGGAAAAAGATACCTTGGCTACCATCTCTATTGAATACATAGTGAAGGGCTAAGAACACAACCTTTTAATGGCCTCAAGATTTGGTGCAATTAATAGAATAAGCGTGTTTTCATTCTGAAGATCAGTAGCAGTCAATTATTATGAATACAGGTATTACTGAAATTTCATAGAGAGGCAGAAACATTGCATCAACTGCAAGAAGCAGTGAGAGTAATGTATTCAGCTGAAGGAAGCAGATTGGTTTTATGAAAGTTCTTTTCCCTGGGCCAGTGGCATACTAGTGTCTCCTAGTTCCCTGCTAGTATCCAGATGGTTCTGCATTGCAAAGAGAACAATGCCACTTTAACAACAGTTGATTATTTCTTCAGAATTGGAGATTTTCAAAGAGCTATTTCCTCAGTTCTTGGCTGACATAGGACTGACAGAACACGTGATAGATGACAAAACTTGAAAACTCAAAGGCTTTATTTTTTTCTAAATCAGATGAAACTTTTTGACTTTCACAAATCTTCGTGGTGCAGTGATGAAACTGATGGTTTGAGCCAGGTTGAAACTAGAGTGAAAACAGCTTTGAAATGTTGGCATTTCAGAACATCTGTCAAGCAAGTAAGCTTTGGCACAGTAGGAAAAGAGCAGACCAAAGCAACATTAAGCAACTCTGGTGATCCCCAAACCCAATGAAAGCAGCAGACAGTAAGGTTTAGCACAGTGGGAGTCGTGTCTCAGTCTGATTGCCCCTCCCGAGGTGCCTGTGTGTGGCTGCAGGGCTCGGGCGATCCCGGGACTGGCCCTGCGCTCCGAGGACAGGCAGTGCTCGGGGTCGGATTCAGATCAATCTCAGAGATGGAATGCTCACATTTTCTTTTTCCTTTGGAAACTGTAACATAGCAGGTAATGCCTTTAGGTGTTAGTACCAGCTGATTGTTACATTTTCAGAGGATTACCTGAAGTCAACAGCAAGAATTTCGTAAGGCCTATGGAGCCCCAGTGGCTGTGGATAATCACTCTGTGCAGTGCCCCTGCCTGAAGCACATCGTGTCATCTCTTCTTAGAAAGGTCCAGCTCACCTGGATTATCTGATGCTGGCCCTAGCAGGTTATGTAAATGTGTGCTCCTGGCAAGTAAGGGGATGACTAGATACCACTAATGTGAGAGGCAGCTAAAGCTAACTGCATTTTCAGATAACATCTTGTAATCCCAGTGCTGTGCCTCGAGCTCATCCAGAGACTTGGCAGTTGTGTGTGTGTAAATCCAAACAGCCCATCCTGAGTGGGCAGTCAGTGCCTTTTTTTGCAGTGGCTTTGGGTTTCAGTACCAGCACTCAAAACATTGCAGACTTCAGTGAGACTCGCTCAGACCACATTCTAAAGAACCCATCTAGAGGTGCAGCTTGCTCTTTCCTTACAGAGCAAAAGGGAGGGTCAGAGTACTCTGAGTCATGATGCAGAAGGGTCTATTTTCTTTTAAATTAGGAATTTGCTAAGTAGTAGTTTGGACTATCCTATCACCATCAACAAAATACTGGCACAAGCCACTAAAATTATCTGCTTGGCTGGATCTCCGTCTGGGAGAGTTTGCAGTGATCCCAGCAACTCAGAAGTGCATCAGAAGTTGTTTTAAACTACTGAAAAGCAACATGTATACAGTTAGCAAATACATAAGTAAATGAAGAACGAAGTTGTCATCAGCCGTCCTTCTGTATAAGCAGAAAAATGCATGTTTTAAAGTGTGGCTAGTAGCAGAACTCTCTTTTATTTGCTGCCTCAGTCAGTGCCCAGCTTTGAGAAATCCAAAGCTGATAATTTTAAAGTCCACCCTCCCAATATGTCTGTTTAAGCTTCCTGAGAAATAACCCTTATGGAAAATAATGAAGAAAAAGTCACACTGTCATTCAAGTCAATATTTTCCTTGTGGTTTTTATTCAGATCCTGGTCAGAAGCTAATGGGATTTATTTTCCTTTGAATTCCACAATCTTTGAATCCAGTCTTTAGCATGCACAAATTCATGAAAAGCTGAGAAGCATGTCTATTCCCAAAGTAATGCAGTCTTACAGGCACTTCTCTTTTTCTTCCAAGGCTTCCCTTTTCTCTTTGGATAAAGGTGTGGGCAATGGGCCGTGTTTCAATGTCTGAGAACATCTGCCAACACAAACAGAAAAAAATTAATTATGAATGGTGTCTTCCCATGCTAAATCATTTATTGTAAAGGAGTTTTTCAGCTTGTTTGTAATGGCTGTAGCCTAAGGGTGCACACTGTATAAATTGCCTGATTACAGGATACAGAACACTTCTAAATAGGCCTCAGATGATTAGGAGAGGGGAAAGAAATTAAAAAGGCCATTTCCCTTTAGGTATGCAAATGGATTGCAGAACAATAGGCAACGATATGAAAGACCATGATAAAACATACCCTCTTTTTTTTTTACTTTAAATGATGTACTAGGCAAGTAGCAAGCTTCATTACATGTGTCAGCTGAGATGTGAATTGTTTCATAATCGAAACAATGCTGTTGCCAGATAGTACATGTTAGATTTCAAGATAAAGTACCAGTTCTTGTGTCCTCAAGCAGTTTGGGGTTTGCTGCCTAAATCTGTCTTAGGAATAGTTATGCCTACTTGAGCCTCTTTTGAGTTACCTCTTCAAACGGAATGGACTAAATTTGCTTTTGTCCCACTAGATCCTCCTCTCAAGTCACAGTGACATGTCTGCCTCTCCTAAACAGCCAGTATTTTATGCTACTATTTATGCTGGTATTTTACTGCCTGTTTGAAGGTAGCTGGGTGTGTTCAGACAGTACAGTGAGTGGCAGGAGCTGTCTCCTAGTCTCTCACACCTTACACATATCTGCACTCCCTCTTTCCCATACCCTTACACACATACACATCTGCATGGGCCAAGCATCTGCTATTTCCTGTGAGCTTGAATATTTGGGGACATAAAAATTTAATTTTCCTGGTACTAAAGTAAGTCAAATGTCTTAATAGTCAACAGCAGCTCCAAGGGAACTGAAAGGTGAGAGGTGATAGATAATATTGCCTTGAAATATTGCTCTCCTGTGAAACATAGGGCTCCTTGGAGTTTAAGTGACTATGGAAATTGGTCAGAAGTGGGTGCTTAACAGCTACAGCCCTTTGAAAAACCACCCGCCCCCACCTCCACATTGCTGTGTCTCAAGTGTGCAACAGACAGGATACTGAGAATCACCAGATGTGGTCTAAAATTCATAGATTTTATAAATTTTTAGAAAACTTTTGAAATCTTATTAGTCTGTTATAGTAAGCATTTGGGGTTAAGATTTTCCTTACAAGTATTATGTGTCAAAAGTAGCAGGGATTAGGATCCAAAAGCCACTGTGAGCTGAATTTTTTGGGTAGCCAAAGCTAGAATTCTCCCATAATTAAAAAAGGCCAGTACTTGAACATAAAATTTGAAGCTTGTTCTAAACCTATCCTATTTAGAAACCTTCCACTATTTTATCTCCCTGTATTTTGCTCTATTTCTTACAACATCAAGTTTGCAAGTTTGGCCAGAAGAAGCTTATGAGAGCTGAACTGTGTGTTACAGTCATGAGGAGCTCAGCTACACATGAGAACCAGAGATATTTAGGTGTGTCTTCCAAAGAAAAAATCAAAATCAAGATTTAGGTATTAATCAAGTTTACATTTTTTTAGATAAATATTTTGTTTTTCATAAGACAAGTAAGTAAACAAGGAACTGAACATATTCTCCAGATATGTGTACTGTGTCTGTATGGCCCAGTCTGCTCTACCTTGCCCAATCTTTCTCCTAAGAAATGTATCTGCAGGTGCACCTTACATGTAGAGTCCCATGCTCTGATCCAAGTGTTGAGTCTAGGACTGTCCTTACTCCCATTTGGAATCTGTTGATCATTATTTTATCTTCCTCTGCTTAGGTCAGGCCACAGGTCATCCTTCAGCTCCTTGCAGTGGGCAGTTCTTCTCTCAGTCAGATACAAGGCAGAAAGGAGTAGAGAGGGGGAGGGTAAGAAGAATTTTATGATACAGTCATCTGGGGCTTGCAAGCGCTGTAAATTGGGATTTATTTAGAGTGATATCACTATTCTTTCATTTATTTCACCAAGTAACAAGGGAAACAGCACTTTGAATGTAGTACTTATGAATAAATAATGCACTCATTTGAAAGCTGGAGTTGAGATTGAGAAATATATCCAGTATTTTTAGTGGGCCTGAAATTCCATTACTGTGCCAGCTCGGAGGGAGGACCCATGCAGGGTGATGCACTACTGCCAGGGTGGCCCTGACACCTGCCCCAGCCACAGGGAGGCAAGCCCAGCTGTTCCTCCCACATTTTTGTTGGCAATTCCTGTGCTCCCCAGCCACTGTTGAAAGTTTTTCACCTAAGGGATGTGACAAAAAGAGAATGTTAGGTTAAAAATTGTTTGAATCTATGTTTCCTTTTATTTAGCATCACACACTGCTTGCCTCAGGCTCGGGTTTGGTTGTACCCTGTGAGGTCCTTGGCCTTCTGGAACAAAGCCCAGTGGGGGCTGACCAGTCCCTCTAGGGAAGCTCTGAACACTTTCAGTGCCCTGTGGCCATGTCCTTAGGCTGTCTGATGAACTTTGCATAGGTAGCTCTGGACCATTTGGTTGTCAACCAACAGTCACTGCAGTAATGTGTCAAGTTCTGGATTGGATGAAACACTATCTGGTCCTCTGAACATCAAAGATAATTAAGGAAAAAAAAGCACTTAAAAGTTTTCTGTGCTAATAATTTCTCCTTACTTCATTCTGTCCCTGTTCCTCTGCAGTTCTTTTCGAGCCATCACCCTGGGTTTGTGTAGACCTGCTCACAACCATCTGGTTGCCCAGTGTTTCTCTCTTGGCTCATGCATGAACAAGCTATAATGTTTTTGCCTTGTGCACCTCCAAATACACTGCTGCTGATTATTTTTCATAATAATTTGAAAACAGGGTAAAAAATCTGTCATATGCATCTTTTCTCTCTTTAATATACCTAACAGAATCTGGAAAGGAGAACCTGTGATGAATATTTCAGTTGTTCCACAAATAGGAGTTTGTGGAATTTCCTGGCCCCACTTCTGTGGGTTATAAATTCTTGATGAGTATCTGAGATCAGGTCACAATGGGATGAAATCTGTGAAAGATTATTGATTTCTTAAAGAAATGAGGAAATTTGTAAGCCATGACATGCACTTCAATATTGGTCCTGTCTGCCAGATCAGCTGCTTGGATCAGTGGTTCTCTGTGGGTGCAGTCATTTCAGGATCCCTATCATCACTCAGACATGAAAAATTATTTTTAAATTAATGTGTACTAGACAATTTTTATGAAATTAATATTTGCAGGTAGCATCAACAAATACATTTCATTTCATTTGATGTTTGTGTTTTTCCTTGTTCCTAACTATTAGATAGATGAAAAGCTTTGAATCCAGCTTGAAATATGGTATTATATATCCTACATTAGGCATCTTTGAAATAGCATGTGTGGGTGTTTATGACAGTTTTGAAGATTGATGATTGGCAGTCATTCACATAAAAAGTAGTTATATGAAGAATCACTTGTTTCAAGAATGCTGAGAACATTCCTTACTTTGATTTTTTTCTTTCTTTTCTGAAACCTGAAAAATAGTTTTATTTTTTAAGAACAGGAAAATATGAACAAAAAGACACCTCATAAGGCTAATCTGCTATTTTTTTTTTTTTAATTTTACAGCTTGATCTAAAAAATCAGCTTATGTTCTGCCTCCTAATGTCATACAGAGTCCTTTCCAGGCCTTGTTTATTGTAAGCTCCATACTACATGATCCTTTCTACTCCACAAAACCTCGGGAAGGCAAAGCAACCAGAAAATCAATGTAAGGAAAAGGTGATTTTGTAAAGCAATCCCTTCCACAGCGAGTGTGAAACCCAGCAGAAAATAATGTCCTCAGAAGAGAAAAGTAGCTCTGGGTTCTAACCACACTTCACCTTTCTTGGGATGAACGTCGCAGAGTTTGGGCTCTGAGGAAGCCACACCAGCAGAGCCCCTCCTGTGGGAGGGCAGCAGCTCCTGGGGCAAAGCTCAGCCCTGCAGGATCCTCCTCTGCCCTCGCGGGGTGACACGAGCCCCTGACTCTGCTCTGGCATTATATGTGATGATATCTATTGTGATCATATTGCTTAAGATTGACTGGAATCTTAAAATGCTTTTTCATTTCTTCAATATTCAGGTTTGTGGCAGCATTTACCCTTCCTTTCCCACCACCAAGTTTGTTGTCTTTTATGTTTCAGGTTTGTAGGCAGGAAGGGAGTGTATTAAGGATCAAAGAAAACGCTGAGGATGATGGGTGCATTAAAATAACCTTCATTATCCATTGCAGGACTTTTACAGGTAAAATGAGTTTATATCATAACGTTTTAATTTCAGTCTCTCTAATGTTTACTCCTCAAGTTTCTGGTGGGTTCAACTGGCTTTGATACAAAACAGTCAAAAAATTTATTTTGTCTATTCCAGGTTAATCTTCATTATAGACATTTATTTTAGCTAGTCATATATTCTCCAAAATTATATAACAAAAAACCCAAAACAAAACAAATAATAATAAACAGATATAAACCCCATGTAGCTGACTAAAAATGCTAAACGATGTGCTTTAATTTATAAAAATAAGTTCCTTTCTCATGGGCTTTTCTGAGCAGACATAGATCTTGTCCATGGGGCTCCACTTAAATTGAATCATGTGACACTGATGGTGCTCACATGGCCTTCGAGGGGTATTGGCTTGTGATGCTACAGGGGGCTTGGAGGGGGATAATTAATTTTCATTTTGTGAATATGGAGGGGAAAGACACTGATCTGTAGACTGCTCCTGTTCAGAATGCTGAGAAATGAGTTATTTTGTTGGTGCAAATAAAAATAGCTCCTTCATGCTTCCTTACAGCACCTTAGCCTCTAACATACCAGATTTAAAAAGAAGAAGCAAGTCAGATTCCAGTACTTGGAAACTATTATTTTCATGAGTGAATCATATGTGTTTAACAAGTAGAGAATATCTACTTACCTTTTTAAAGGTATATAGATATATTTCTATAAAGAAATAGAAGACTGCAGCTACTTTATAGGAGGGTGTAATAGAAATGTAGGTAAACTTCAAGCTCTGCCTTTGCTCTGCTTAAACTGCAATTCCTATTCAGCATCTAGGATCCTGCCTTCACCTTCCTCAGAGAGTGCTTTATTTAATACCTGATGAAAAAAAGAGGATCTCTAGGATCACAAAAATAGTCAGTATAAAAAGAGCAAAGATATTTTCTTGTTGTCTAACTGGACAGATAGCTTCTCAAATTGTGCATCAAGGCAGAGAAGTAAAAGGTAAGATCCCAGTGTGTACCTGTGTCTCTTAGCCTCATCTTTTCTTGTTTAGAACAGGGGGAATGAGAGCACTGCAAATAATATGTTTTTAAGGCTTTCTAAGTCCTATTTCTCAATTGATTTGGACACATGTAGTTGCTAACTAAAGGGAAATTCTGTGTAGGGCTCCTCATGTTACACAACTCACAAATAATGACCAGGCTCTGCAGAAATGAAATGTTTATACTTATTTTGCGATGATGCAACTGGTCATCTTGCAGCATGAAACCCTTTATGCTTACTATATGCAATAAAAAGCACTTTATATTTCTAGGCCACCAATACTTTAGCCTGCATTTTATGAACAGGAGCAAAATGCCACCGTTTTTGCTAGCTCCTGGGTAATAGTTCTGTGTGTTTTAATAGGAAAAATGTGGTAATGGGTTGAAAGATTGATAAATAACTTGTGAAAAAAACTGAGTTACTGGCATACTCTGAATGGCCTGTTGTTCTACCATCATAGTAAGACTGCATCATGGTATGGTTCACTCAGCAGGCTGAAACAACATATCTCAGGTAGAATATACCTTTACATTTCAGAAGAGTGACAAACAGGGTATTTTACAGTGCTGTGCATGACTGATGATGCAGGAATAAGTAGGAGTAGGAAGTACAGTGGAGTTGTAAAGATGTTTTAAATGAAACCTTGAAAGCAATCAGCTAGTGAATTTTATTTTCTGATTGTTTTGTGCTTCAGAGAGTGGGAGCAAAAACCAGGCATCATTTCAATCCTCATAACTGTACTTTCCTGGCATGCATTTACACAAGGACACATTTTGTTTTTGCTTCCATGTTTGAAAACTAGGGACTTAGGTTTACCTGGGTCATCTGCATACATTTTCACAAACCAGTAAGGTTTCCTTTTGGAAAGACTGTTCACTGGTAAGCCTCAAGCTCTGCAACTCTTTTCCTGCCAGCTTCTGTGACGTGTTTGTGAATTTAATGATATAAGTGATATAAGATACACAATATAGTGAATATAACGATATAAGATAGACAAAAGCTGGTGGGGAAAAGATAATCTTAGATAAATTTCCTCTATCTCTCATGTAGCAAAACTGATTTAGGAGACTGTTTCCAACCCCACATCTGCCACCAGCATTTCACAAAAGCTTTTGAACCCAGATCAGTTTACAACAAACTTTATAGTATGACTTCATAAACCGTTCCAGTGGTACAACTCAGAATGAAATAAATTGCAGCAGGAGATGGGAGCAGTGTCCCAGTGCAGAAGACACTTCCTTTTGGGAAATTGAGCTGAGGTGGGGTCCCACTCATTCTGTTGGTTACTCCCACTGCCCACCGAAACAGGGGAAGGACGCTGGAGCTGTTTCTGCAGTGTTGGACCATGGGCTGGTGCAGAAGAGCAGCCACCTGCAGGCTGAGCATGGCTTCCCTTATGCACATTGATTTTTGTTTGATCTGCTGTACTTGAGTGTCCATGCATACCAATGTGTTAGGTACAGTTATGTGTTTGGTAATAAACCTCAAATTATATCGCTGTATTTAAATATGTGATCACATACTAGCAAGGAGGGGGACATCATTGACACAAGGAAATTCTACCAGGCACATTGTTTTAATACTGATCATTTCACAAGCTCATGTGAAATGTCTCAGTCCAGTTCTAAAAGAGACATCTGTAAAAGTTCCCACCTTAATTTTTCAGGCTATATTACTGGATAAGATAGATTTTGCATTCTTTGAAACAGGAATTTTCTAAAGTAAGCTTTAGGAGTTTGCATGTACTCTAACGAAAATCAGTTTAGAGTCTGATCAGATATGAAGTGTGTTGCTGAAGCAGTTCTAGTATCTATTTTCTCTAGAAGTGGAGGCAACTGTGAAGGTTCCCTGACTTTATTGTGCTTTTACAGATTTTTGTGAGGCCACTTCTGTAGATACCAACACAGAAGAGGATTAACTGCAGCACAGGACAGAAATGAACAGTCAGCATCTAAACAAAATACAAGAACTCCTATGCCTTACTGTCCGAGAAAAATGTCAGGTAATTACACCTTGAGCAACACCAAGATTGCATTTCAGTGATTATTAAGACAACAGATATCTTTGAATTGTTTCTCAACTGTCTCTTGCCTGTAAAAAGCGAGCTAATTGTCAGATTCACTGATGACTTTCAACAGCCTTTATGCTGTTTTATAGATCAGCTGTAACTGCAGGAAAAGTGGGACCTTAACCAACGCAGGTGTTGGGGCCTGGGCTTCAGCAGAATCATTCATTGACACCATGTGACCAATGTGTGTGCCTGTAGCACAGAAACTGTTCTTTGGGTGGTTAAAGCCTTTAGGTTCGGGTGAAGGGTGGGGTTTGGGGGTGAGTTTTTTGATAAAAAGCATCCAGTCCAAGCGTGTACCTCATACATTAACAGTGTCTGAGCTAGAATATCTTATGGCTGTGAAAGAAAAGAAAGACCCAAATTCTAGAATCTCCCAGAAATCAGAAAGCACAACTGGTATCTACTAGTGGCATTTATGATCACGCTTTTGAAACAAATTGATCAAACAAAACATTTTTCCTTCCTTCTAGGTGGAAAATTCTGGCACTAGCACGGGTAAGTAACATCACAAGTTATAGCAAAGATTTCTTAGGAACTGTCCTTTTCTCATTCATATATGTGTACATATGCGCTGCTGTACCTTGGCGTTCAAGCATCATGTGTTTGTTTAAAAGAAAAGGACACACACCTTGAAAATCAGTTGTCAAACAAAGTGCTTGAATTCCAGCTGAGCAGGATTCCCAAAAGAGCAATCCTTGCCAGTTTGTATTATGGAAAAGCCTAATTCTAACACACTGTTCTGTGTAGCCTTGTCCACACACTGAAGCAGCCTGAATTAATTCTCATGTTAGAGTCAATCAGCTTGGGAGTTTTCCTGAAGGCAGGTGTTTCAAAGTGCATGCAGTTTTAATAAAAAGCGAAGATAGCTGTTTTCAAGCATGTAGACCTAGAAAGAGAATTTCCCAGAGGCTGCTGTACATGTA
Source organism: Sitta carolinensis (assembly GCA_032173965.1). Taxonomy (NCBI): domain Eukaryota; kingdom Metazoa; phylum Chordata; class Aves; order Passeriformes; family Sittidae; genus Sitta; species Sitta carolinensis. Next base: position 16,860,003 of record CM063292.1, on the reverse strand, counting down.
CTAACCCATTAACAGTTAAAAAAGTAAGAGAGTCTCCAGTGTCAAGCGTGTCTGGTAAACCAGCTTCACAAAGGCAAGAAGCTTGTCTCTGATCTGCTCTCTTTTCCTCTTTGTCTGATGCTGTCATGCAGGCTCAACACTAAAATATTGTACTTTGTGGGCTTGCTGTGACACCGTTTGTCATCTTGGTGTTATCTAGTTACTCCTTCACTCTTTGTTCTCACTGAATGTCATTTCTCATTGTGACGGATTTGGTCTTCTTCATTAAGAAATTAGGAAAGGACTTTAGTGGGATTAGACTGCAACCATAAAATAAGGAATTTTTAAATCTTAGGAACTTGGTGTGCATGCTTCACTAACACTGAGTATTAGTATCGTCATTGTGCTTGTTTAGATGAGAGAGTAATGAGGGAATGTTTGAGAGGTAGGATTCTATGGGGACAGACTGTCCTTAGGCTTTGTTTATGTTTATTTAGTTAATAAACTCACATAATAAAACAGTTTCTGTCTACACAAGCTGTTTTCAGAAATTACATTAAAAATATCCATGTAAGGTGAGTTTGGATGTAGCTGGGGACAAATCAGTATCTCAAGCACGCGATGTATATTCTAAGATTAATAGGAAAATCTTTCGGTGTGGTCCGATTGCATCACCGATGCACCCTGCCTATTGAGGCAACTTGCTTTTGCAGCTGTTTGATATAAATTCCTTGCATATGTCTTAGTCCAGTTGGTTTATTTTTATAAACAATAAATAGCCCAACATTCCTGCAGTGCTTCCCTTCCCTTGGACAATCCCATGGAGCCATTTGCCATGAAGACGGTGGCTGAGATTAGTGGCGTTTGCACAGATGGCGGCCATCGTTTGGGAAATCTCATAAATAGTGGAACACGTGGACTTCTTCCTCCCCCTTCAACATGATCACAATAGATTATGAGGGCCTACAAATCACTACCAGATGATATTAAGTTGCTTTGATAACACTCTGGGTCCCTTCCGGTGTGATATTTTTCTTCATTAGAAAGGATAGCTCAAGCACACCAAATCCTCTTACTCTTTTCTCAAAATTTATAGATCTCAGTCTCTAAACTAATTGTTAGTTGCACAGCATGCCTTAAGCTGTGCCCAGACAGAGCAATTACATCCCCCAGCCCTGATTAAAGGCACAGAGGAAACAGAAGTGCAAAGAAAATGAAACACTCTTGGCTGTTTGGGCAGGATGTCATTGCCGTTGTTTGCCTTTTTTGACATTTGTTGATAAAAGTGAGAAAGGAGGTCAGTTATCCATCACTGACCCTTGTTCAGTGCCAAAGATGTGACAGCCTTGTCTCAGGCTACTGACTCCGTTTATGAAATTATAAACAAAAAGGGGTTTCTAGGCCAATGTGCTTCTTTTCTATTAGCAGATCAAGAATTTCTCCATTTTCTTCTTGCTAAATTATATGGGTTTCTGTGTCTTTTAAACTCATTTGCTACTGTGTGTTTGCCTAAAACTACAAATATCTTTGTTCATGAATGAGCAGGGCTGTGCAATCATAAAAGCCCTACAAATTGCCTCGAAAAGGAAAAAACTCATATTCAAATATTTCTGCAATTCAATCATTTGTTTATTTCTTATATTTCTTTCTTTCACACCTGTAAACTGCAGCTTCTAAAAGTTGTGCTTTCCTTTTTTGATTTACAGGAACTTTATGGCTGACTGTATGCTTTAACAGTCAAAGTCAAGATTTTCAAAGGAAAATGGGAAAACAGTACTTGCTTTCACCCAATATCTAAGGTAATCATGCCCGTGTTTGTAAATATGAAGTTTTTAAAGTGTTGAAATGGCTTAAAAATCATATACAAACATCTAAAAATCAGATGGAAGACAGCAGCAACTTTCTTGCATTAAATCTGAGCTTGTGATTTTTTTTGTGATTGAATTTTCAGTGACGTCTCTGCTAATGTTTCCAGTCTGCTGAGAGTTATCTATTTCATAGAGCAGCTTGTGGAAAAGGCAGTGTATTGTATTTTAAATATTTTAGCCAGGATTGCCAGACACTTCACGTTTTTGAGGTCTTTGTTTAACCAGTTTCCCTAATTGCTTTACGTGATACTCTAACACTGCTTCATACTAAACAGATGGGTTCTACAAAGGATCAAACCATAATCTCATGGTGTCTATAAGGAGTCAGAAACAAATAGCTTCAATAATTTTGAAAGTAAAAATTTTTTTTCCTAATTTTTTTTTTTTCACTTTATATTCTGTTTTCTCCCTTTTTAAGACACGGAGGGATTTTCTATTAAATGACCACACCCAGTCCCAGTGTTTAAATACCTGATATAGTCAGATGTGCACGATTGTCCATAAGTAATGGTGGTAGTTGTTGCTGTCATTTATGTCCATGCACCACGACTGAATGGAAGAGAAGCTTTCAGCAGTCACTGTCTCTTAAAATGGGCAAACATCAAAGAGGTTCAATGAACTTGAAATTATATCAGGAAGTAGATCAGACAAAACCTTACTCGTGTGCATCTGTAGTTTCCCCAGTTCTGTGCTTTTAAGTGGATTTAGTTTCAGATATTCTGTCTGTGGAAACTGTACACTTGCAAAACTACAGGTCACTCCCCCGTGAGCCTTGGTCCCATGGACAGTTTTATGATTGCTGTGGAAGGCTGACTGGTCAGGTATTAGTAGAATAATACAGTAAATAATGAGTGTGTAATAAATTAGAGCTTCTCACTTTGAAGTCTTTGTTTAACCAGTTTTTTAATTGCTTTTTGTGATACACTGACACGGATGGATTCATGGTACAAAGATTGGTTGCACCATGGATCAAATCTATAATCTCATGCTGGTTGTAAAAAGTAAATACCCAAATAAATAAAAACCAGCAAAACAAACCAACAGACTATTTAAACAAAGTGCTTATGGCCTAGGATCCCCACAAAACTGCTGAAAGTAATGACTGAACACTGCCAGCATGGAAGTCAGTGTGTTAAGACCCTACAGAGGAAAGCAAGCATGAAAGTTTGTATTCCATTCCCACAAGAAGCAGTGATGAGCAAAAACCTATTTTCAGGTGCAGTGAGTTTCTATCCTTCTCAGATAATCAGAATTATAAAGACTGATTTAAGACAGTATTTGCTGAATGCACATTGTCCCATGCTTGAAGCGATCCTTAAACCTGGTCCCTTGCAGAAAAGATACGTTCCTATCTCACTGCATTTTTACCAGTCAGTACTAGCCAGCACTGCTGGAGTAGACCTGCACAAAAAAAAAAAAAAAAACAATTAAAAAAAAAAAAAAAGAATTAAAAAATTCCAGTAGCCTTTAATCCAGTCTCAGTTGACAGCTAGAGCTGTTGAGAGATGTGAAGGAGTGATTCCCCTTTTCTTGGCCAAAGCCCTCAATAGATTTTCCCTGTATTCCTTTCTATAGCATGCCTATATATGTGTTGATCTGTGCAGTTCAGAAATCACAGGGGTTTTTTAGTAGACGGAGTGAAAAACTCTGTTTTTTCTGTTCCCTTGTTGTTTAAGAACCTTACAAGGAAAAGGAAATCCACTTTGACATTCTATTTTCAAGCTATCTATAAATTATTTTCTGGAACATTTCCTGAAATAAACAGAATGCACAAGGTCTGACAGCTCTCCACATGTGCTTTTGGTGCAATGGGTGAATGTAACTACTGTTCCTGTAAGACAAGGCAGAAGTGAGACATTACATGCCATGTGGGAGAGGCTGTTAACAAATTGGTGGAAATGGTTACGGTTTTCAACTTGTCAAGCATCATTTTCTTAGCCTGATGACACCTTGTAAGACCAATAAATAATTTATGGGGTATCTAAATGTTTCAAATAGAAGTTTAAGGACTGGAGGAAAGAGGTCTAGGGTCTCATAGTTAATCCTATTCGAGCAGCTTCTTATTAAAACAGCCCTCCACAAATTGATTACAGCTGCAATCCCTTTTAAGAAGGATTATTTAAAAATCCCAATTATAAAGACTATTTGTAAAGAGTAAAATACTTAGTGTCAGTTTTGCATGGAGACTGTGGCTTGACTCAGTTGGCAAAGTGGGTTATCCTTTTCCTGCCTTTCTTTTCAAGAGAATCTGCTCAGAGTGGGCATTTCAGGCAGTGGCTTTAGCGCACTTGCTGTGAAGGAGTTTATTTTCTTTTCTTGCAACTTGTGCTCCCTGGCTGGCCACCTCTGCTAGACCACAGCTTGGCCTTTGCCTTCTTTTGGCTCTTCTGCTCATTTTTGTCTAACACAAAGAACTGATGTCTAAAGTCCAACCTAATTCAGGACTTGATCCTGAGATCTTTTTCCCCAAAAAGGTCACATCTCCACTCCTAGAATTCCTACATACAACCAACAGTAAAGGTGAGTGAATCTGATGGACACAAGGGGTTAATATAGCAGTTGTTTTTCTCAGTTTAGGTGCCTAAGACCACTTCTAAAAAGCTTCTTTGCACCGTTCTGATGACGCAAGCAGTAATAAACTCACTGATGAACACAGTTTCACAACAGTTTTTCAACTCTGGAACCGTGCAAGGGAACAAGGACAGGTCAGTGGATTTGATTCTGTGGTCTGTATAAAGAAACATTTATAAAAATCTGACCATGCCATTTTTTTAAAAAATATACTAGTGAGTTCAGAGGGGTTCATATAATACACTGTGACTATAAGACTAGTTTTCTTACAGTTAATTATATAATACATGATGTTTGTGTTTTCAAGTAGGATGACATCAGTTGTACCCTCTCAAAAAAGTAATCGCCTTCTGAAACTTTCCTCACCAGAGGCTGTTGCTTGAACCGCTCTGACAAAGCTTATTTTCTTATGGCAGTAATGTTTGAAAGAGTGTATATTAAATAAATATTTAAGAACAGTCTTAGAAAGAGTTGTAAATTTGTAAACATGAGTACTTAATCAAGAAACTGAACACTTAGAGATTTAGTCAGAGACAGAAACATACCCTATAGCCATTTATCTAATCAAAATTAACCAAGTACTTAAAGAGTGAACACTTGTAATGAGCTGCTTGAGAATAAGCTGGCAACCACGAATAATTCTCTGAATACAAATACTCTTTCAAGGAAAAGCTGAACTGCTTCTTAGCAGCTAGTAAATAGAAAAACAAAAAACAGGTGACATTTACCAAATAAACTCAGCATTTCACCCAGTTTTGCTGACCATGACAGGAGTGATAAAGGCAAACAATACTTCCTTTCATAGATAAAGGAAAAGGATAGCTGAAAGATGTTAGTTTGGGCACCTTGTATTCAGGTCTCCACTTAATTACACAATCACCATTCTCACTGCTTTACCCTCATGTTTTATTCTGACATCTTAGGGTTGCATTTTCCAAGGCTGAAATCAAATCCAGTTAATTTTAGCAGGAGTTAAATGCAAGCCTTAGCATTCCTGTCTGTGCTCATGAACAGGAACACATTGGTTCATGCAGGTAGCAGCAGTTCCCTACTTCACCTAGGAATTGGGAGGGTCCGTGTGTTGGTGCTGGAGAAGCATGGGAGTTAAATATTTCAGATCTGGCACAAGGGCTATAAGCATCTCTCCTACTAGGCACGTATGATTAGCACTGTGACAGGTTTTTCATGCTTGTGCCTATGACCTCATTTTTTTTAATGACTGTATGGATACAGCAAAATCTTTTTTCATCAAATTACAGAAAGGTCTGACTATTTCAAATCTTCTGAAGTGTGTGTTTTACTTTGATATCATTTTCCAAGTAGCATTAGGGGAAGAAACATATGAGAAAAGTATTATTCTTTCTTTCTGAGGTTTAGCCTGTTAGTTTACAAGATGAAAAGTCTGCTAATAAACCTTTTAGTCTAGCATCTCACTACTCTGTGGGCTAATCTGTGGGCTTCTTTCTACATAGACATACATATCTGCACACGTGTATGTATCTATTTCACAGGAATATTTAGTCATCATTCCTTTTACAGTAGTTCCAACTTTCTGTACATGTGCTGAGCTGTAAAGTATTAAGCCTTGTAATCCCTCAACCCCTTAGATGTGGTTTGCTGGGGGGGAGGGCTGTAAATCCATGGTGGCAAACAAGAAAAGCCTGAAGCTGTGAGCAAACAGGAAACAAATGATCTCAATCCCAGAATGTAAACTGTCATTGACAGAGATGCATGAAAGAATCATAACAGGGAAACCTGCTGCAATTTTTCATCCAGTTACCAGCTGAATCATTGCCATTACACTGAAGAAGAAAGCTGCCAGCCCACCACTGACATGGCAGAGTTCTTTACATGTTGTGTGCACAAAGCAACCATATAGCTTGACTGGCATTTACTCCTTTTCATGCTTGCAGACTGATAATTATTGTGCACTGCCTCAAGCTTGCAATTAGAGGCCACCAAGCAACAAAAAATAGCTGAATTTCAAGATTAAGCCTTTTCCATGATGGGTCATATTTTCCCAGCAGGGAATATATTGTTGCCAGTAAAAACAGAATTCACCTATGCTGTACTGATACCAGATTAAAGGCCATATTAGCTGCAGGAACAAATGGAGAATTTGCATATAATAAAAAGTAATAATAACTGTCATTGTTATTGGTGGCACAATTAGAGTTGATGCTGGCTCCCGTGTCACGATGCAGCTTTTAAGGGGGATGAGACAAAACACTGAGCAGCCAAGAACTTTTAATTATATTCTATGGTCATTTTGCAGTATGGATATTCACTCTGTGTTTTAAACATATTCTCATTTCACTTTCTTAGGGTTTTCTCCTATCTCCCCAAGCCTGCAGGTTAAGTTCAAAGGGGATACTTCACTTTATTGCATAAAAAACGTGCCCCGTTCAGCATGTGCCCTGTTTGGCTCACTTTCAGTAGTAGGTAGAGAATAGCAAGTTACTAAAGCATTAGAGAAATATTTAAGATAAAGTAGAATGCCTAAAGAAGATGTTGTCAATGAGGAATGTTAAGGAGACGGTTTTGAGTTTCTTTCTTACTTTCTCATTTTATTACTTTTTCTGTGTTGTATAGTGATGACTAAGATAAGTTGCTTTGGAAAAATCAGAGCTGCTCTGCAATAATAATCAAATCAGTCTATATATGGAAATGTTTAGTGGTATGTTTATTGTAAAATACATTGTTTTCACTTAATGGAGTATTTGAAAGGGGGAAGTAGAAGGAATGGCCCAAGTTGAAATTTCTTGGCACACAATTAAGAATCATTTAGGAAAGTTCTATCAGTTCTGAAGCTTTCTCTTCAGATATTTGAACAAGGACAAGAAAAGTCCTACAAAGACAGGAGGGGAAAAAAGAAAGTAGATGGTAGATTTCAAAGAATGATCTGTTTAGAGTTGGAATTTTATTGTTCAGGAGAATTTGAGAGAGGCAAAGCTGTTGTCTGGAAAGACCCAGGAGCATCAGCCCAGCTCACACTGCCAGAAATAGCGCACGTGACAATGCCATTATAAATAACATTTATTTTTTGGAAGACTGTGTGATCATTTTTCATGCTGGATGCTGTCTGAAAAGATGAATCATGACTACCTGGGCTTGCTGGACTTTCTGAACAAGAGAGATGGATTTTGGGACTTATAGGTCCAGTTCTGGTCTGTTTCTGCCTTGTGGATTATTAACAATAATTAATAGCTTGCAGAAAATTAAAACATCCCACTGCACGGTTTGAATTAGTGTCTAACTGGATGTTCAGCTGAGGTTGGTTAGGAGGAATGGAGCAAACCCACTCTTCTGAAGCTGATAACAATTACATTAGTTCAGCTGCCCTGTGAAACTTCCCTGAGTGAAAGGAAAACTTTTTTCTGCTCCTAATTCAGTGTAATTCAGTGTATTATTACTTATTTTAAACTCATCAAATTTATCTTTGCAATCATATTTTCGAGTCATCAATTCGTTGTGATGCCCTGATGTCATTTGCCATAAAATCTGGGCATGAGCTTAATAAATCTAAATGTACTCTATAACAAAAATCCCACATGAAGCGGGTTGATGGACACACAGGGCAGGATTGATTTTTTATATAGCTGCCTATACATGTGAAGATGTGCCATAATATGTACCTATACAGACAGATAATAATTCTGAACTGGAAGAAGCATGGATATAGTAACCCAAAGTAAGTTTTTTACATAAATCTTAACTCTGACTCCCAAAATATTCATCAAACTCTTCCCATGGCTTCTTCCTGTCTCTTGCAGGTCACTTTTTTGCTCATCTCCTGTTCTCACGGAGACAGTGTACAGCAGAGTCAGCTATTACAGGGCTCATCAGCTTCCTGTCTGGACATCAGGCTTTTCCTTCTCCCTTTAGTCTTAAAAATGCACATTTCACTGTCATCCTGAAACTGCTTAGAGTATGGTCCCAGTTATAGCATCATAGCACTCAGCAGCAGATGGGAAACTGCCTCCCAGAATGAGGGAAAATCAGCATGTTTTCTATGTGGGAGAGAGATAGGAACAAAATTTGTTGTTTCCCACTTGTAAGAGTTGTTCAGGAGATCTTGCTATTCTGAGTCTTTCAAAATCAGATGATGGACTCTCTTCAAAGTTCCTGCAGTGTACCCTAGGAAAAAACACAACAAACCACCAGCTTTTTCTTGATGGACTCAAGGATCTGCTGTGAGAGGAAAGAGGACAAGGCTCCTAGTTGTGACCTGTATTTTATGAGCAATTTGGGAAGCCAGTGTGTAAAACCAGTAACACTGTGTGCAAGTGGCTCAGCAGACTTGGAAGCATCAAATGGTGGAACTGCCAACTTTGAGGTGGTTGATGAAATATAAGCCAAAGGGTAGAATCTTTTCAGGTCACAATGACCAACAGCTTTTCCATGTTGGAAAGAATTCTTGCTGGAGTTGCCTAGTTGTTCAGCATTGATGCCCATGCTTTGTGACCACAATTCACTTTACTGACTTTTGTGTGCAACCACAGCTGAGCCATGTGACAGGATCTCATAAAAATCACACCTCTCAGGCTCAGGAGAAATGGGAATGATGCTTTGGTTTGGGGTGCTTGAATGGAAGTAGTTCAGATCACGGTAATGTCTTACAGAGTATAATACTCCTCCTGTATTTATTTAATTAATCATATTGGCTTATAGGGTAGCAAATGGATACAGTTCTTCCTTCCCCCACTCCATGAGTAGTGGCTGATGCATTGTTTGTCATTAAATTTAGCCAATATATAATATTTTAAGGTTGGGTTCTTAAAGGAATAATTTTATAATTCTACATCTGTGTAAATAAAAATATGCATGCATATATATTTGCACACATGAAGACCTAATTTTCATTTCAATTTATACCAAGACAGGTCCCACAGGAGCTGTAAAGGATAGTCAGTTTGGGTCTGAGTGCTTACTGGGAAAAAAAAATAGTTTTTGTAAGAGCCTGGTCTATTCAGTAGGATTTTGCATATGATTAAAATTTCACCCATGCCAGAAGAAAAAATGTCTTTGATATGAAAAAGAATCAGGCATATACAGTTACAATGTATTTACTTGTTTCATTACTTGCCTTTGGCATAATAGTATTTCAGCTCTACTGAATAGCTGTATCTCTAAACTGAATTTTTTAAACTGTTTAGAGTAAATTGCAAGGTTCTTCTCCATGGCACTGACTTTATTGTTCTGCCAGGATGTCTTCTTTTGTCATAAAAACAATAACTTAATGTAAGTAGTACTTTTTAGGTTTACTAATCAGACAGATTAATTGTATCTTTTAATCTGGGTCAATCTGCTCTTACTTATTATAATTTGGCTCCAAATCCCCCCAAAAAGAGGAACATTTGCAAATAATTTAGTGTCAGAAGCACTCTTACATAAACACTGCAAGAATTGCTGAAAAACCCAACAGAAAGTCTCTATAATTTTGAATCCACATGTCTAATATATTTTATAAAAGGAATATATTGCTTTTCTTAAACCTTGGAGTGAACTTGGATGTGTGTGTGTGTGTCTGTGTGTCTGTGTGTCTGTGTGTCTGTGTGTCTGTGTGTCTGTGTCTCTTCAGGTGAACACATTAAAGGACTGGATAAACAGGGAATGGGATCTTTCCTTTATTTACAAAGCTGGGCTGTCTAGACAGGGCACTTTTCCTGATTCAATCTACCAACTAAACTTAGAAAGACCATACTAATATTCGATTTTAGCTTCATCACCATGTCTGTACAATCCCTGCTTAGATTGCAAACCAGGGTGATTATTGCTTACTGAAACTGTTAATGTTTTGGTTGGATGTTTGTCTTCTGAAAATTGGGCTGAAAGATTTTTCCCTATAGGCTACTGAATTTTCATTGCATGTTAACTGTTTAGGTAATTTTCCAACTCCACCACCATCCAGCAGTGAGAGAAAGCAGCTGCCACAGCAAAAAGAATATTCAAATTTCTCATGGAGGCTTTGAAATTGATTTGATACCTGGAGTATTTTTTATGTCACAGGAGGCCCTGTGTTTATGAAGTCTGAAAGTGGCTATATCTTAGGACAGTACCAAGCAGCTGCTCTCAGGAAGCAGTGACTTTGTCATATCAACATAGGAAAGCTTCAAAATAAGTTTGCTAAAATATCTGTTCTTCTGAGCAGTTTGGAAGTGCAACCGTAGTTGCATGAGGAAATATTTTTCTTCAGATTGAGGGATGGTTTTATCATCCACCTGCATAAAGAAATACTTTAGCAACACAAACTGTTATCAAGAAGGCAAAAGATAGTATGAAATTATGCCCACAGTTTCACATACGTTCTCCTGATAAACAAAGGTCTTGGGAAAATGTTCTTTGCCATAAATTATTCCTTCCAAGGGGAAAAGAGTATTGAGAGGGTTTGGTTTTGTTTTTGTTTTTTCACAAGAACAATATAAGATATTAGTTCCTTTGAGTAGAGAGAGCATTTAAAAATGCAACTGTGTGCAGATTTCTTAAGAAACTACAACTGACAATTGAAGAGGAAACCTAAAACAAGATTACAAAAATTAATCAGTTGGCACAGAGCTGCTGACATTAATGTGTGTACTTCTTTGTTTTGAAACTAGACTGTGGAGGAGTTTTCTTATACGGAAAATTTCATCTACTTGTACTTGTCTCCTCACATAGTCAAATATTTTGTGAGACAGATCAAAAACCATCTTTGACAAGCTCATTCCCACGCTTCTCCTTTCTAACCTGTTTTTTAGTTTTTTGTGGGGGTTCTTTTGTGGTTTTTTTGTTTTGATTTTTTTTTTGTGTGTGTGTTTCTCTTTTCCTGAAGATATGTTGAGATAAAGAAAACTTTGCTTAAAAATCTGTTTCAGTAGCTCTACATCTCTGAGGCAATCAGTATTTAAGTGAAATGTGGAAATGGAATTAAAAAAATATTAAGGGATGGAATAAAATTCCACTAGCCTGTTAGAGAAGTTTGGGAACATGGAAGGAGTGTTGAGGCTGGCGACACTGGGCAAGGCCGTCAGAAGAAGGAGGTTCTTTCATGAACTATTGCTTTTATTATCATTTTAATTATTTAACTTATTCTTTGATAAACTCAGAACTCTACCCTGAAATGTTATCACAGATTTCTCTCATACTCCAGGTTGTATTTTTTTATTTGCATTACATAAAATGTATTTACATACATAAAATTTTTACATTACATAAAATTTCTTGGAGAAACCTTTGGTCACAGTACAAAAAATGTAAAGTGGCTGTGTGTGTGTAATTTTCTTTACAAAAGAGAATAAAGAAAAATTGTATAATTGAGCATAAAGATAGAATGAGTAGACTGTCTCAGTTAAGCACAAGGCTACATGGAGAGCTGTGCAAGGGGCTAACATGCTGTCTGCTTTATCAAGTGCTGTGATAATTGTCAATAGTTTCATAGAAAAAGTGCAGGGAGTTGCAAGACTGCATTAATTAATATGCATTGTGTGCAGCACCCATCACTCAGGGTTGAGTATTTATGAAATTTTCTTTGCATGGGATTTTTTTCTACCCACCTTTGCATTTACAGAATTTCTTCTATCCAGTGATCTCAAGGAACTTCTTTTGAAGCCTTTACTCGTGCTGATTAGTTTCTTAGAAGTGCTTCACCTGCAGCTGGCAGGTGAGGCAGCAGCAGGTGAACACTGGTGCCCACTGAGCAGCCCACAGAATTCAAAATAACCTCCAACGTAGGTGCTGATCAAGAAACAAACTCCAGACAATTGATTGTCTCATTCTTTTTGGATGTCTTCCAAAAAATCTAGGAGTTTATAGAATAACCCTAGTTTCTTCTCTCCTGTTTCATTTCAGGTCCAGTCCTAGACCTGAAATTCACTGAAAGGGTTGCAAACCTTGGAACAGTTTTCCCAGTTAGGTGGGGGAGCCTCCATCCCTGGAGGTATTTAAAAGATGTGTGGATGTGACATTTAGGGACATGGTTCAGTGGTGGACTTGGGAATACTGATTGGACTTGATAATCTTAGAGGTCTTGTCCAAACTAAAAGATGCTGTGATTCTAATTCAGCTATTATCACTTCTCTGACACAAAAGTTATGCACCCCTATTTGTGAACGTATTGACAAACAGTGTTATTTTACAGTTGGGTTTTAATTGTCCTGCTTGGTTGTTAATGGTATTTAAATGAATTAGAAAAAAACGAGTTCATGAGTTTGGTTTGATATATTCCTTAAAGCTGAGTATGATGCATCCTTAATTTATACATCTGTGCTGTGTAAATGAACATTTTTTAAAGTAAATATGTATGGTACATGTATAAATTCTCCTTTGGGACAATTCTTATCAGGAAATTCATGGCCCCATTTTGAAAACAAACACCTGGATTATCATGAGTACTTCTTATAAACTGTAGTGATTTGAGACAGAAAACTATTTGTATCATAACCAGAGGCTTCTGTGGTTTTTAAACAAAACTCCTATTGATTTCTGTGGGGTTCCAAATTTTAAAATGTCATTTTCTGCCCTAAAATGGTTATTTTTTGTCTTTAGGAACTCAAAAGGATGTAATCAAGTGATTCAAAGTCACATCAGATAAATATTCATGAAATATGTGTCTAAGTCTTAAAGAATTTCTTTTAAAACTTACCTTGTATATTTGAGTTTCAAAATACTAAATATTATAAAAAAATCTAATCAAAATATTTTATAGGTATGTTTTGAATTGATTCTGTAATTCCTTTAAGGCTAGTCATGAGTGAATATAAAGTTCAGACAGAAGACAGTCTTTTGCTGATCCAATTTCAAACTCTCTGCCTAACTGTCCTTTTATTCCCAGACACAGATAATGAAAAGGGAGCATAATGTAGATGGGAACAGCTGAAGTGAGCCACACATCATAGTGATGAGGTATGCCTTTTCCTCCAGAGCCTTTTTTCTCTAAGGGGCAAAATAATCTGGTGATTACACAATAATGTCATCTTTGACATAAGGTTGTCTTAAGCTCTTGTGATCATGTTCAACTTTTCACTTTTTTTTTTTTTTTTTTTTTTTTTACTTTTTACCTATGTGTGCAGCAGCGTGAACCTGTGTTTTTCACCCCAGAGTATTGTTCTCATTTGCTTTTAACATAAGGATATCTGGGTTTCTTTAAAGGGAAGAGTGTGCTGATAGAATCTCAGGATGGCATAAATCTGTCAGTTGCATCAGCTCCTCTTTCTGTAGTACAGTGTGCATAGAGCAAATGCAGAAGCAGTACAGTTTTTCTCAAAGCATGAAAAAAAATATCTCTAGGATCTTTGATTTCTGTAGTTCTCCCACCTAAAATCTCCTTCAAAGTTTTGATTATTACACTGCAATAGGCTGCTCAGAAAAACCCAAGACAGACAATATAGATCTAATTTCTAACCCTGACATCTCTGCCACCCATTCATTACTCTTTTACATTTTTTGCTATGCCCTGTGAAAGCAAATGTGTCATTTACATCTCCAATTTCTATCAGAGGGGGAAAATACTTGTATAGTAACATCAGGGCTTTTAAAAAGTGGAGTAAATTGTGTACAGTTCAAAATCTCCTCACTTCAGGTGAATGATCACCCTGGCAGGAGAGGATCATTCTACCCACTTGTCAGTGAGGGCAGGGAAGTGGTGTCAGTTCCTTGTGCTGTTGTTTGTTTTAAACACATTATTTCATAACCAGTGTGTGAAGAGGAGTCCTTTGCCTCTTCAGCCAGCTTAGGGAATGTTTGAAATCAAGCAGCTTTTGTTTTATAATGTAATAGCTGTGTGTCCCTGCATTTTTGCACCACTCGTATTCTCCACAGTGACTCTCAGTGGGTGACTTACAAACGTACAAGAATGTTCAGAACACATTTTGACAAAAGGAGAGAATGGCGGAGGTTGGGGGGGAGAGAGAGAGGAAAAAGAAAAAAAAAGGAGTAAGAGCAACTCATCTAAAGTTACACCATCATCTTTAACAGCTGTGCACATATTAAAGGAAGTAATGGGGGAGTGAAGGTACTGCATATTTCAAAGCTGAACTGTTGCAGTAACAATAAGAAAGGGGGGATGCTGTACAGAGTTAGCCAAGTGTTTGAAGTACATTACTGTAAGCCAAACCAATGAAGTGGACAAGATTTCTAGCATGCTGCAATGGTGCCTCTGCGTACTTAATAACAGATGTTTGGTCTCTCTAGGCAGATAATTGTCCTGCTGTAAGGTTGGCTTGACCTGTGTGAGCAATACTGTGTACAGCACTGAAGCAGTAACAAATGATCATAGCTTTTCTCGTTTTACTGGTAGAATGCTTAGCCACGCTTCCTTTTAAGCACATAATTACTCCAAAGCAACTGGAGCCCATACATCCTCCTTGCCTAATGGCTCTGAAGCTATTTTGCTATAATTTATGGGGACAGGGTTCAAAGTTTTAATAATATTTGGATAATATCATTGCCAAAATGTCTTTGAGCTGTGATGAATTGAATGAGAGTGGGCACATTTTGATTCTGTGCATGACAGTGCGAGTGTTAACAGCACCATACTTTGTTCAACCTTTATGGAAACATTCACGAGCCAATTTGCTCATGAATTGTAGATATGAGCATGAAGAATTATAAACAGCAATGGAAAACATACAGGGTTGCTTGTTCATAAGGCACTGTCCTGTTAGTAGCTCTTCTTTATGCAGATAAATGAATTACAAAGAATACAAAAATGGTTTAAATAAACCCTTAGCAGATAATGTATTAGCACATCAACATAAAATACACATGCACTGTGGCATGCTTTTGGATATTTATGTTTATACTCTCTGCTCAAGTGGCTCACTGATTTTTTGGCTTCCTATCATTCACCTAATAATTTCAGCATCCTAACTGCACCTCTGGGTATGTTTATCTGACAATCCAAGCTGTTCTTTGCTTTATGTGGCTTGCTGAAATTGGCCAATTTGCTCTGTGAGTTGCTCCAGTGCATGATAGGTTAATGATGTTAATCAAAGCTTAATAAGAGTAGACATGATCCTTTCATTGGAGTCCCAGCCCAGCCCAGCCCAGAAGGTGCAAACAAGTCTATTGGGTAGGTGGCACAAGACCACAAACATAACACCAAAATAATGTGTCCCTAAAGCTAATGTACACCTAGAGCTTCATTCAGAGCCTACCAAAGTCTGTGGGAGTCATGATTTCAGTAAGATTTAGACCAGACACATAGGACTCTCCATCCTTTGGCTAAGAATGTTTGTTTTCTAGCTTGCTTGACAGAATATGAAACTCAGTGTGAACAAACTGTGGGTAAATTCTGTAGATAATTTATCAGTGAGAGGTTAAGGATTTGTTAGACAAAGAGCACAAGTATTTTTCCTTTACACAAATGACATAAAAATGCTGACTTGTCCAGGCATGACAGCTGCTCTCAATGATAAATTAAAAAAAAAACCCAAACAAATAGGAACAAGACATGGTTTAAATGTTCCCTACAGTGATGGTAGCTAGAAACAATTTAATAAATACTCTCTGTTTAATCCCATTCAATGATATCCAAGCAATGCTTCATTTAATCAAAGGGGTGTTTGATTACAGAAATAATCAGCTGACACAGTCCCAATTCACTCTGGCCACTAAGTATGCATGTAGATGGCTGGATGTGACATATGTGAGGGTTGGCAATTATTTCTGAAAAACTGCTAGGATGGCCTTAATTACAATGGTCTGATTTTGTATTTGATACTCTTACTTGAAAATCTTAATGCTTATTATGAAATTTTAATGTTAATTTCATGAAGATTCTTTTAAGTATAAGCCTTAATTGGCTTGTGTAAGTAGGGATTTTTTTTTTCCTCGAGTTGAACAGACTTCACCACCTAAAATTATTTCTTCTTATTATGCTGAGGTCCAAAGACAATATGAAGTTACATGTTTGCTAAAAAAAACCAACAAACAAACAAAAAAAAAAAAAAAAAAAAAAACAAAAAAAAAAAAAACCCCACCCCTAATATTTGTGGGATTTAATTAATTTTTCATTTTTCAGAGAATATCATGTACTCATATAAAAATGGGATTGGTAACTCCTGTGGTTATCTTGATATAATACCTGGACTATTTTAGTTCTATATTAAGCTGTTGACTAAGTCTTTAAAAACAGGTATATTTCAATATTGGCTTATCACTAGAAGATGAAATATATACTTTATTCTTCCTCCTCCTTATTCTTTTTCTCCTTCAACTACAAAATGAGTCTGGAAACCTTCAGCCTCAGAAGTTAAAAATACAACATCTCTGTATTTTTCTTAATTGTTTTCTGGAAAAGCTATGATCTCTAAGGATGAATTGAGAGACAGGAATGATAAAGGCAGAAATAGTTTTACATTTTGAACAATTCCAACAAGGGGCTGAATATTCAACAACTGATAGGCCAAATAACAAGTTGTTAACTTCACAATGCACAGTCACGGAGTACATACGTGTCACTTTGAGCAAAGATTGAAAAGACGTTAGAATTAGAGATTTAACAGCCAGTTTTGATTAAATCAAAACAATAAGAGTAGTTACATTTGCAACAGAATTAGATTTTTAAAATCCAGACTCAGAATACCTTGCCAGACCTCACATTTCAATCTTATTCAAGGATAAATTTTTTAGGTGATACCTCTGAAAAATATATGTTGCAGAATACTTGAGGACTCTTCTGGCAAACAGCAATGTATGTTTGATTATTTTGCCTCCTGTCTATGACTTAGAACAGTCTTGGAACAGAGAAATGCTTGCTTTGTTGTAGAGAGAATTCCATCATATTTAAGTGAGGCAATAGGAAATCCTGACTTTTTAGGTTATGTTTGATGGTTATGCTCATTGGATTAAAAAAGGAACACTGATAAAACCATATTGTCCATTTCTCTAAATTTGAAATATTTAAGTTGAAATCTATAGAAACCAGCTCCAGATCTGTCTCTTTTCTCCTTTCATTAATTCATATACAGTTTGTCAGTATTTGCTTTGATCAAAAATGTCCATTCCTCACATGCACCACAAAACCCAGGGATCTGTCCCAGGACAGAGGATGGCAAGTGGAGGACACAGCAGTGTAAGAGCCTGAAAGCCTCAAAAATTGCATTGTGCCACAGGAAGAGGATGGGTTTAGGCACAAATAGCTGTGTTATTTCTAGCTATAGTAGGAGAATAGTATTTCCAATTTATTTGCATCCCTGGACCATGTGCATTATTGCTCTTTGGAGATTCCTGATATCTGTTTCCAAATCATGTCTTGTGAATGTCCCAGAGATGTACTGTAATATCATCACATCAAGAGAAATTAACTCCTACATGGATATGACACCAACCCCTTATCCTTCAATCTGTGTTGTTCTAGCCAGAAAGGGTGTACCCCACACCCCACAGAGGGGTTTCCTGGTACATAAATCAAATAAAAAGCCTGAGACATGTCTCCAGAGTACAGAAAATGTATCCATAAGATTCCTTGAAAGGTCTAACTTCT
This sequence comes from Sitta carolinensis, assembly GCA_032173965.1. Classification (NCBI taxonomy): domain Eukaryota; kingdom Metazoa; phylum Chordata; class Aves; order Passeriformes; family Sittidae; genus Sitta; species Sitta carolinensis. The sequence continues at coordinate 16,842,123 of CM063292.1, read as the reverse complement.
AATTTAGCTCAGGAGCAACTACTAATTTAGCTCAGGAGCTGACATAATTGAGTAGATTTGGGTTGGACTCAATGATAAAGTCTCTTCCAACCTCGTGATTCTGTGATTGCAGACCAAATAATCCCAGCCCACCTTCCTAGAAGATAAGTGTGTGCTGCTATCCCCCAGGTCCCACAGAGTTTAGGGAAAGCTAATGAAGAATGCTTGGCAAACTCAGGAGCTCTGTGGATGTGACAGTTTTAGAGTCACATTCCAATTCTATTCAAAACCTCCATGCCCAAGAACATTTGAAGTCTTATGAGGATGGTTATTCTTATGAAATGTCTGAAACCTGCATTTTTTAATTTGATAGAAAATGTATCTAAATACAGCCATGACTCTCAGTGATTTCCCTCTTGGGAGATCCCAGCATCCCAGGTGTTAGGCTGAAAGTTCTACACAGTCAAACTTTTCTCTGTGCTTATTTATGAAATGGCAATCTAATTTGGCTGGCATGAACACACTGAAGATTATCCCAAAACAGTGCACAATAAATCAAGGTAATTTTTTTTTATTTGTTCCCATTTATCTTTTTTTATCTTCCCATTAGGCTACACTTCTACCCTTAAAAATTGGTGGTGTAACTTGATAGCAAAAGGAAGACTTCAGAGATTTACATTGTTTAGTGCTTAAGGATGTTGAACATTTGGGAAGACTGCAAAGTATTTTCATTTAACCTTAGTTAAAATTCGGCTGTTGTGCCTACTCTAAATAGTAACCTCTCCAGGTATGCTTCTAATTCCTGCTTATCACCTGGTTGTGCAGCAGAATTTGTGGTGACCTGCTTCCTCTAATTGAATGGGAGCTCTGTTCGATCGCCCCGTCCTTTAATTTAGCTCTCCCACCTAGAACAATGGGTGATTAACACAAGTCAAAACAAGAGCATAAAGGAAAAAGGCAGCACAGCCCGCCTTGGTGCAGCTGCTCGACTCCAATGTTTGCCTGCTGTGTAGCAGCATGTTCCGGTCACTGCCAAGCCTTGATCTTCTCTCCCTGTGTCAGTACTCCAAGGATCCATCCTTTAAGCAGCACAGATCACACAATCTTACATTGTTGGAGAACTTCGGTGTCACTTCTAAGCAGCACAGATTCTGCAACTTGAAGCAAAAGTGAATTAAACAGAAATACGCAAATGAAGTTTTTAAGTGTTATTTTGGATTTAGCTTTTATTCAGATTGCTGCTTCTTTTGCCACCAATGTTCTTTTCCTTTAAACTATTGAAATGTTTCCCCACCTATTTGTCAGATACTTCAGTTTTAACGTTTGGGCTTTTTCTTTTTCATCTTGGTCCTTATGCCAGCATAATATCTCATCAAACTGTACCTTACTCAGATCAGAATATGTTTGAAATCCCGTTTTAAGAAGTTTACACCTTGATTCTAGAAATTATCCTTTAGCTGCACATAATTCCTAGAAAGTTGTTTTGATGCGGTTCATTCTGGTGTTGATCCAAAGGAATATAATAGCAAAGAAACGAAACTCAATTACTTAAATTACTTTGAATCAGGCTCAGGAAAGTGCATATAAAGTATTAGCATTGATAGTGACCTTTTCAAAAAGAAATGGAAAAAAATAATTCAGGGGGATGAAGCCATTAAGCTGAGCAGAATTTATTTTAAAAAGCTTATAAAGCTTATAAAATATAATTTAGAACAAGCACATTTAAGTTGATACAAACTTCAAAAGGTTGTAAGCAGCTGCCCAGGTGGCTGTGCAGATCTCTGCATAGACAATAAGGTGCGGTCTGTCCCACAAACTTTACAATCCCAGTCATGCAAAGATTTAAGCACCAACTCTATTGCACTTCTGAATAACAAAGATATTAAAGTTATTAGCAAGGACAGTCTGCTGCTTTTAAAGCATGCTGGATAAATGTCATGGTTTCCTTTCTAGTCTCTGGGAGAGCACAGTGCTGTTACTTGGGCCCGGACCAAAGACCAGTAAGGGCAATAAATGTCTGTTCGTTGCATTGGTAATCTTTGCACCCAAGCCTAGATTTTCCCTTCAAAACCTGACAGGCAATTTCATATATACATAATATGACTCCTTAAGAGAACCCCAAAACTCTTTCATGTCTATAGACAAATCACCGGGTTTGTGAAAGGACAGGGTTACTTGATAGTGCCTACTTAAAATGAGACGGTGCATACCTGCTACGATTCAGTGTTTAGAAAACAAACAGATAGGGTTAGATCCAAACAAAGGATTCGTTTTAATAGTAAACATATTTAAGAGGGTGCCTGCCTAAATGTGAATTGTTTAGGGGATGGATTACCATTTTGCATACATTTTAGAGCTCTGAGAGAAGCCATTAACACCTCCAATTTATGAAAATGCAAGGATGATAAAGAAACAATAGGGGTGACAACATTGTGTAAACGACATTGATTCATTTCAGAACAGGGCTGTTAACTGCTGGAAATGAAGAAATAAATGGAACAATGGATAGATGCTTTTACCAGCTTGTCATTAATTAGCAGTGAGCACAATTCTTTTATTGTCCTTTTTGAAAAATACAAAATTGGTAGGAAAATACAAGCACTGAGCAAATAGATTACTCTGTGTCACTAGGCTGACATCTGCATTTTCTTTCTTCTCTAATATATTTTGGTTTTCAAATGATATCGAACTTTTAGCCTGGCAGCAAGCCCAAATTTTGCTTCCTTTGAAATTCCTAAAATGATGTGTTTTCATCCTTGAAACCTTCCTGCTTTATAAAAGCATAACAAAAGGCATGATTTGAGAAAGGGTTAATAAATGTTAGTGAATCCCCCGTAACACAGCTTGGAAGCACAAACAACAGTTCAATGCACTATTCCGCTGACCTATTGCATCCGATCCACTGTGGTTTTATTTCTAGCAATGCCAGCAGGTGGGAACTGACAACATGTTTCTTTGGAATCGTAAAGAAAGATCGTCTCAGATGGAGAATTAGCTGGAAGTAAGCGAGGTTGTTTGGCACAGATCTAAGCAGGGACAATGCTTGATTATGGCTATCACTCTCCAGCTGCTGTCAGAATGTTAAGTTTGCTTTCTTGAGGCCTGACATCTAACACATTTCTTTTTCTAATTAGTATCTGGTACTGTAAGATATTTTACTGCATGTCAGATGTGCAGGGTTGAAATACATCACTGAACTCAGGCAGGTGTGGGTGCTAGGAATTAGTTTTCTACCTCTCATAGTGAATTCAAGACATCTCTCCACTTCAAAAAAAGCAATGTGGCTGGAGAAGTTAGTATGTTGCCCGAGAAAGGATGCAGAGTGAAACAGACAAATCAAATATCAGAGAGGCAAAATACCCTGAGCTCTGCTTTCATTTTCATCAGCATATCCAGACAATATGCTGTTCACGAATTCTTCCTCACCCTGGCAGCAGGGCAAGGTGCTTCCCAGCAGCAGATGGAAGGCACAGGGAATTTACACCATGCTAAAGGAACAGCACACACATTGAGGTAAATTAATTAAGCTCGGCACTGTAAAGATTTGTGATTTTTCCCTCTGTATAATGGCGTTGTAGGTAAGGAGGAGTCAGGGCGTTCACCTACGTTGAGTCTCACACAGAGCCTGGCAGGAGCAGTGCAGGAGCTGCCGTGTGGATGCAGATGCAACTGGAAAAAAATGAGATCATAGGTACAAATCCAGCCAGTGCTCAGCAGAAACCTGCTCCCACTTCACTCAAAACTCTGGGATGATTTGCTCTATGGCTGAGTGTGTGTGTGTGAGAGGGTGTGTTTGGGGTTTTTCTGGGAGATGATGTTAAGTAGTATTTTTCAGGCTGACACCACAAGCACTAGCTCATAAAACACTTCAGCATCCTGAGGTAAAGCTGAGAGTGGTTTCTCACCTTAAATGCACATGACAGGTTTCATCAGGAACTGATTTCTTGTAGGGGAGGGCTCTTCAGCCAGCAGCAGTAGGTCTGATCTCTGGGTTTTGTTGGACAAAAAAATAAAAATTGTTATTCAGAAGAGGAAGCCTAATTTTTCTTGCTAAAGTGAAGCCATTTGTTAGGTATTGGCTTGGCAAATAATAAAAAAATATTTAGGAAAAAAATTACCAATTTAATATCTATCTTCTGTTCAAAAGTTTCTTGCAGCTTTGTGCTTATAAGCCTGAGTCTATGCAAATTTCAATGATTTTTCTCCCAGAGAAAGCAGAGATTACTTTTTTGTAAAACTATCAACCTTAGATGTAGGTCCTGGTGTTCCAGGGGTGTTTACAGTAATTTGGGTACTTGCAGTATTCAAAGTCAAAGTGTTCAGCACCCACCCCAAGCAAGCAATCAGGCTGCACCTTGCTCTGTGCTTTCCACAGTGCTTGATCTCTGAAGTGTTGCTTATGGCTTTTAGAGCAAATAAAAGTGTTTAATGAAGCTTCCATGAAAGAAATTCCGTATCCCAAATACTATCTTTGAAGACAGTCGTGGAGAAATACAAGCCTTTTGCTCTTTAGGAAAAAACGAGCCAAACTGTTTTCAGCATCAAAGCTAAAGGAGCCCCTTATTTGTTGCACTTAACATTTACATATCTACAATTATTTTATTTGATATGTCCAACTTCCTTTCTTTGTTTGCAAGGGAAGGCCTGCCTTTTACAAATGCATCCAACTCCCTCTGCTCCTAGCTAATCTGTGTCTCCAACAAGGTTTAATTTCTGGTACCAGGTTGACAAAGGAATGGGACATAAGGCTATAAAGCTGTAAAAAGAGGTGTTTAGCAAGGTTTCCTCCTACCTATAGCAGAGATTCTTCATCATCTGTGAAAGTCATTGAGGCTCTGTGAGGGTTCCTAGAATTATCTGTACAGAAGAAAACAATTGTAAAAGTCTTATTGTCGTGGAGCACTGAAGCACATGATTTACTCTCAGGCTGCAAGCAGTCCCATTGATTTCAGAAACTAGTGACATGCAGAAGGTTAAACATGTGCTTTGCTGGGATGGGGCCAAACCTGGTATCATTATTCTGAAGAGTTTACAAAAACTTCTGTTATTACAAAAAAAAAAAAAAAAAAAAAAAAAAAAAAAAAGTGGGGGCGACAAAAAAAGCAAAAATAACAGCAACAAACTGTTATAAAGATTTGTTGTATTTTGAGTCAAGACATAAAACAACCAACTCTGGCTCAAAAATAAGCCAGCTATTTTTGCAAACACAGTAGGATTTTTTGGCTCTGTTGCTGCTGTAAGCACAGCAGGGCCCCTGTGCACCATCCCTTGCACGGCCAGACAAGTACAGTGGTGAGATGAACTTTCCTTCATGGGCTGCCTGCTCAGGGGGATTTGCCCTTCGGAGAACAGTTGTAGAAATATCTCTGAGCACACAGAGCTGCACTGTCAGACACAGGAAGGAGATTTTAAAGGCATCACAACTGACTTTGGATTCTAAGCAGGTGCAATTGAACATCTCCCATAAGATTTATATTAAACTCAGGTTTGAGGTGTATGTTATTTCTGAGTTGTTTATTCTCTGCTACGTTCTCAGAGGAAAATGGTTTCATGCCAGTGGAATTATATGCCTTACATTTAATGTGTGGAACTTTGAAGTTTTCTGCAGAATAAAAATTCTAGTTCTGGGTGACTAGAATTCTTTCTTTGACTGGAAAGAAACCAGCAAACTACTAAAAGTATAAAATGTAATCCATAAAAGGGAAAATTAAGTAAGGTAATGAGCTGTCTTTGTTTATCCCTTTAATTTCTGTTTCAGTGTAATCTTTTACCTTGAATATAACTGATGAGCACTAATAGTCTTTATAGTTAATTCACCATCTTTAATTTCTTTTGTATTGATTTTGGTGAGATTTCAGTCTCCCATACTGACTCAGTCCTAATTTCTATGAGGATCTGAAAGGAAAAGCGTAATATATAAAGATCAAGTGACATTCTCATTCTGTACTTCATGGCTGTGCATTCATCAGTTCTATGTCAGCAATACTTGGGCAGTATGAGACTCTTCTGTGAAACCAAATAGCCAGCTTCACGAATTCCTCCCTGTGTTCTCTTCCCTTTACTGAGAAATAAATGTCATGTAGCTACCTGCATACAGTAACCATGGCAGGATTTTGGGCTGCTTGCTACTTCTCTTCTGTAATAAGAACAAACCTCTTGTTTAGTGTGATTAGTTCATTCAGGCTGTGAAAAATGTTTGAGAGGACTATCCCAAAATATAGGGATCTGGTTGGTGGAGTGATGCAGTCATTCCCTCAGCTGTTTTTCTTACTGCACAGTGCAGGTGAATTTAAAAGATTTGTAAATAAAATTACTAAGGAATAGCTCTTCTGAAGCAACTGCTTTCAGGAGTAATGTCCGTGCTGGACACAGGGGCTGAGAAGACTTGCTCATTTCTGCTGAGAACCACACGTGTCTGAGCTTGTCAAGGGCTTGTTTCCATAACATGAAAGTTCTGGGTGAATGCCAAAACACTGTCAATTTTGGATGAGCCTCTCTTCTACTTGCTTTGATTTTCTCATGGATAACAGAACTTCCAATGTCCTATGCAGTTAATACAGGGATGGAGGAAAACACAGGGGAGAGAAAACATTCGAAGGGCCCTGTTGAATTTTTCATGATGGAAAAGGGAAAAAAAATCCATGCCAGACATTTTCCAATCTATGAAATTAAGGAAAAGAGTTCTGAAAGTTTTGGACATATTTACAATCAACACACTTAGAGTTTTATTCATGACCTCATAAATAAGTTATCTTTAACTGCAACCAAAAAAGGATCTTGTACAGTTTAGTACCCCTTTATGGTTGACATTGATTTAAAATACTCCATAAGGGGCACAGTACTGCAGGATCAATTAAAAGTAAATGCAGTCATGAAAGTTACATGAAGTGCTGTCTGCCAGAACCTTGCAGACACTGTTCTTCATACAGCAACTTGCTACCTTAGCTAGACCAAAAAACCAGATGTAGTATTAGATGGAGTTTATTTCATATTATTCAGTGGCCCTGTGACAGGAAAGCAGAAGTCCTTGACCAAACCTTGTCTTCACAGACAAAAATCTTATGCAATTTTAAGAGGATTTTAACTTTGTTGAAGCATTCAGTCATCTCTTGCAGAAGAACCCCAAGCAGGTAGGCTGGCTGTCAGGTCTCACCAAAGCAGGTTCCTAAAACATTATTGCTAATCACTACATTTGTGATGTAGTGATCAGAAAATCAACAAAAACAAAGCAAAATCCAAACACACATTAGTGTGTTTGGCTCTACCAGTTCCAACCTCCTTTGTTTATGACCTTAAATATAAATAGGGATGAGTGTAAATTAGACGAGGTGTGAGATGGGAAGCATTTCACCATCTTCTGTAGGGAAACACACTCACGATGAGTTTTCTCCTGCCCCTGAATGCAAAGCCAGCTTTGGTGAACTCGGGAGCTGCACTGATTTGTCATTCCAGCATAATGTTCAAAAGGTAGCAAGCAGGAAACAGGGACTGTTTCCGTTCCTGCCAGCTGACCACAAGGAAACTCCCATGGCATAGACCAGGGTGCATTTTTAACCACAGGGTTTATTCTAGGGCCCTCCCTAGAGTGTGGCAATGTGAAACCCATTACGAGTTTCTTTGAGCAGCAGTAGCTTGTCTTCTTCCTGTTGCCCAGAGGGCTGCCTGTGTGTAAAAAGGACATCCCTTGCTGCCATAATTAACCAGAGGGCCTCCTGTGACCCCTGTAATCCTAGTTTTTGTCTATATATTAATATTTGAATGAAACAGGAAATCCATGTTAGATAATGCAAGAGATTGCCACCAGTTTTTGAAAGACAAGCTTTTAGAATTTATGTAATCCTTTTCCTGACATAACTTTTTTTTTTTCTAATCTAAGGGCTTATCTGTGCAAAAAGTAGAGAAAAATTTGCATAATTTCTATGCAGATGCTGTTTGCCCAAACTTTCAAATCAGTATGTATGTTTTAGAGACATGAAAATATTTTTTTATTTACTTAGTCTCCCAGATAAGATTTTATTCATTAATAAAATCTTTCTTTTAGACCCTCCAATGGTAGATGAAAGGGAAAACTGGATTTCTGAAGAATTAATGTTGATTAACATGGATATCATTCCTTGCCTACTCACCAAGCTCTGATCTGCCAATATTTCTATTGGCATTTCATCATGACTGTTTCATCCTTTCCTTGAGAACATAAGAGAATCGGTGAAATGCCAGTTTGTTAACAAGCTGCTTACTTACACACATTCAGATGGGTTTTATTTTCTTGCTCTTTTTCAACGTGACAAAAAAGTTACAGCTGTGTCAGTCTATCAGTTTGACATTGCTTTCTCCAGTGAAATCATCTAAGTTTTGGGCATCTTTTGGCAAGAGCGACAACTTTTGTCCACACAGGCCCTGGACAAACAGACCTGGCTGTAAATAACAAACTAAAGTATTTTGTTCTGTCACCAAGTGATGGAATTGCTCCTCTTACATTTATAATTATGTGGTTATGGTGTCAAAATTCTCTAATTACTTTAGATAATTAAGAAAAAAAAAAAAAAAAAAAAAAAAACAAGCAAAAACCTGCAAAAAATTTAATGGTTCATACCAATCTGATTTGGGGGAAATGTTTCATTGACCTCACATGTGAGGCTTGATTTAATATGAAGAAGACGCCCCAGCTGGGTACTCTGGAAGAGTAAGAGCAGCAGCATTTCAGTCTGACATCCTCTACCAGCTCCAGTCATGTTCAGTCATCAGTGCTCTAAGGAAAGCAAATTATATCTCAAAAGGGAAACTGTATTTTCTCCTGCACTGCAGGCACCCGGCAGACCACCTCTGAACGGGATCCATGTGCTGTGTCAGAGAGAAACAGTCAACAAACAGTGCTTTCAGTCCACACCACCCCGTATCTACAACAACAAGCTGTGTAGCCAAGAACTCACATTACAATTTGTTTTTAATACCAGATTTATCCTGATTTCAGGCATAGAATTTTTTCCAGAAATTATATTAAACTTGCATTTTTTTTTTATGTGATATACATACAGAAATAATTTTTTCTCCCTTTGAGATTTTGTACATTATTTGAGTGATGCATTAGAAAGCCAAAGAAGAAGGTGAGCTAAGGACTTTAAAGTTTCTTTTAAGTTCTGGGAAATTTTTTTTATTTTTTTATTGAAAAGAAGGGAAAGGATGATGTCTTGGGCACTTAAAATAGGATTTTGATTCTGGGGAAGAGTAGTCCCAAAAGAGATCTCATACAGGCAAGTTTAAACCACATCAGGAGTGTTGAAATGCTTTAGATAATCTTTTTCCCCCTCTTGATCAAGTAAAACATCACCATTGTGTGTATGTGCACATTTGGGTGAGAGAAGAAGCTCTTTACTTAGTACTAAGATATTTGCAGCATGTGGTGTCTTAATTCCACCTGTCTTAATTCTATAACAATAGAAAAGTGGAAATTTCCTATTGTTATATTTCTACTATGATAGAATGAAAATATGGTATATTTTTTAAAAGGCTGAGTTTAACAGAGTAATAAAAAGAGTTTCTGGGTAAATCATGAGTTACAAAGAGTTACTATAAATATGAGATATTATTCTTAAGGAGCAGTTATGAAGTGATGCTCTGACATTCTTAAATTAGTGTTGTGCTTGCTGGTGTTTGGAGATACAGCATGAGTTTTGTGATAATTTGAAGGACTGGTGCAGCATAGATCAAATCACATATTTTATAGCCTGGTGTTCAGTAGATCCAAATTTCTGAACAGGTATTTAAATTGTCCATGATTTCATTATGGTTCCGAAAGAACAATGGTGATGAAATAAGAGTACTTTTGTCGTGGTAATGGTGTTAGAAATATTAGAAATATTTAGAAGCAGTGACAATATTGTTGTTCAGGTACGTGTAGAAAAAATGGGTAGGAAAAAAGGAATGATCTCTGGTGCTGGAGGTTTTATATTCTCTGCTGAGCAGCCCTCCATGAATGGTGATTCTGAAGGGGTAATTAGGTAATTCATAGCACAGGACAGATTTAGACTTGGTTATTGTATGTTTCTATATGAGTGTTCCTTTGCTGGCTTACAGTTTTATTTTCAGCCTAAATTTGTTTGTTTGCTTTCAACTTGACACAATTAATTAAAAAGTCTGGTGAATATAAAAGAATCAGCAAGTCCAACTGTCAGTTGAAGTGAGCTATCAAATTAATGCCATATGACAACAACAGTTGTGTAAATTTGACCTGATTTGCCTCTGAAGTAGTTTATGCCAAAAATACTTTAATACATGCACATACCAACCATTTTTATTAAGCCCACAAGCAATTTATCCTCAAGTCTTAGTGTAGAAAAACTATTTGGAATGGATAGGAAGCTTTGCTCAATAAAGAATCTCATTTCGGCTGCCAAACCAGCCAGCTCCAGAATCAAATTTTTTACACTTAGTATAATATATTACCCTATTCCTCTACTACTGATATCAGTAATGTTAAGGATAGCCCCTAATTTCCTTCTCTTTTATTAGGAATAGGGAATATTTGTAATTGTTTTACACAGGTAGAAACTTGAGGTCATGCATCAACTTGCAGTGAAAGTGCATTAACTCGTGGGCCAAAATTCTCATTTAAGAGCAAAACAGTTCTATTTTTTTTTTTTTTCCAAGTGACATTTCCATGTGTCTCTCAGAATAATTGATTCCTAGTAAGGGAAAATAATTTTTAATGAAGTTGAATGAGTGTCATCATAAAAGTGATACATTTTTTTCATGGAAGCTAAAAAACTGCACACAAAGTAATATACCATCATTAATGAAAAAAGTAATTTTCTGTCCCTAATGCCAGACTTCTTGCTTGACAAGAGAGGGAGAAATCTGTCCTATTAGAAGACTCTGTTAATTAAAAAATATTAAATTACACTAGAATTTTCATTTTCTTACATTGTATGATTTTATAATCCTAGCAAAGCAAAGAAAAAAATGTTTATACCTTTTTCGAGTCCTTGTGGTGAAAGAAAGAAGCAGGGATTGTTTGGCAGATATTTTAGATTGTTTGCTTTAAAGTTGGGTTTTGAGCTTGTTTTCAACTGGGAACTATAATGAATAAGAAACAGTTGTTTCTCTGTGTCTTTTCCTGGAGGATCCCTTTGTCTCAAGAGGACTAGAAAGGAATCTTTCACAAAGATTTTCTCTCAGTTGTGGTATTGCTGATGTCAAGCATGCAAAAACCATGAGTCAGCACTCCAAAAGTCACGAGACTGCATTAAAAAAAAAAAAAAAAAAAAAAAAAAAAAAAAGTGATCTTTTAAAATATCTACGTGGTTCTCTTGTTTCAGCCATTGTGGTAAACTGATGGCACATTTTTATACTTTCTCTGCAAATTAAAATCTTATTTTTCAAAACAAAAGAAGAAAAAGAATAAACAGCTGAATTTTCTCAAAAGCTTGGAGGACTCTCAGAAATGGGAAGAACATCTGAAGCATTACAAACATTGCAATATAATTGCAGGTGTTGGAAATGAGATCTAAAAATCTAAATTTTAGTCGATAAAAGCAATTGGGAAAAAAAAAAACTGATTGAAAGAAAAGCAGAGAAATCTTCTGCATTTCAGAAGCTCAGGCTGCTGTAGTACCTTTTATTCTGCAGTCCTTCCAACACAAATCCAGGAGAACAGGCCTCATGTCTTTAAGGTTAAATAAAAGCCATATAAACATCTGATTACCAGACAGAAGATACAGTCAGATAATGACAAATAAAGCTTTGATTTTGTCAGAAATGAATAGGCAAAGTTGTGCAGATGCTGTTGTTGCAAAGATATAAGACCTTTACCACAGTTTAAAAGACAAAGACTATTTGAATCTAAGAACAAGGTTTCTGGCCAGAAAAAGCTACAATTATTTTAAAAAATGTCACCTCATTCGCATTTAGTGATCAGAGAAAATGGAAACATTTTAAGCAGTAATTGTAAACATCTGCTAAAGAAAAAACGAAAACATGACTAAGACAGAAATGAGCTGCCAACATAAAGTATTGTGTGAACAAATCCACCGGAAAAACACCAGGTCTGGGCATGGATTCTTTCTGGAATGAAAAAAAACATCGATGATCATAAAAAAGACTAGACTGCACCTAAAGATATTTTACTCTAAGTCAGTCTGGCCCTCTACACAAATATCGAGGAATGTGGTTACACTTGAGTTTCTGCAGCAGCTTTGGCCCCTGCTGCTTCTCCTGCACTGTTCCAAGAGAAGCATTTGCACAGGCACAGGGAATTGGACTCAAACTGATCTAACAATTTTTTTCTTTGTTTTTCAGCTGGATCAGTTAAGAAAAAGTCAGTGGTGGTGCAGATGGTGATGACAGCTCATACAGAAATGCTGCTAGATTTCTAACCATTGCCTCGAAATACTGATTTCAAACTGTAGTGCTATAATGACAGCATAAATGAAGGTAAATCATATCCTTATGGCTTTTAGAAAATGCTCTCTAAGGCATCTCTAGATCTGTATCTCAGCACAGCATTTAAATGTGTTGAGCATCTTGCAGGGCCCAGGGCTGTTTTGTAAGATCTCTTGTCTCCAGCAAGGAGTAACAGAATGACAGAGTTAACACAGAAGAGAAAGCAAAGGTGTGAATCACCCAATTTTCCAGGTATAACTGTGCCAGTTAAAGATGAACAACACAATGTAGAGATATAATACACTATGTTCTCTGGCACAAGCGGGCATGTGCATGTTTTCTAAAATACAGCAGGTAGCCTGAGTTGGTTCAAGTCATCTTTTCTTTTCCTAATGTCAAACATTGCATCTAAAAGCAGCTGTTCTGATTGAAAATGTTTTATCACCATCCCTTGGTAGAAGCTTGTAATTCCTCCTGTTCTACTGGCTGACCAGTTCATTTGAACTATTCCTCCTCTATCCCTTTCTGCAGCAGAGGGAAATTGGACAGATCACAGCTGGCCCTGGGCACACAGGCTGTGCTGGGCTCCAAGGGCAGTGAGCACAGATGTCTTGGCCTTGCATTGCCTTCCCATGCTGCAGCTTTCCTGCCCACTCTCTGATCTACTAGCTGATACTTAGCCACCTTCTTATTTATCTCCTTTTTTTTTGGTTTTTGGTTTTTTGTGTAATTTTTTTTAAACTGAAATAACCTGTGGTTTGAATTAACCACATTGCCATGGGAATCTCTGCCCTTCTACAGCACAGTGGGCATCACTGGGGGAACACCTGCTGGAAAGGTAGGTGTGGTTCTTTGCTTGAGCAGCAATGCTAGTTGGAGTAAAAAGCAAACCATCAGTTAAAAGAAATAGGTCTACAATCTTCAGAGTTGACCAGAATAGAGAAAGTGAATAAGGACTTCTGGGAAGTGGAAGTTTCAGGAGAAGAATCCTAGAGACTTTGCTGATTAGATCTCTAAAACCCCTCTGAAATTACAAGAACATCAAAGTAGCCTGATGGCCACGACTTCTAGTTCACACTCAGGCTGAATTATAGGAGACTGGAGCCCTGAAGGAAGACTGTCGAGGGTGGGTGTTATTTAATGTTATGTATATGATGTGCTCCTAATACTTACATAGATGGTGTTTGTGGAGGTTTATCTTTCCTGCTCAATATCTAGAAATGAGCTGTGGAGAAATGATGGCTCAATGCAGATTGCTTGTATTTGGCTGACAATTGAGCCTGTGCTCTGTAAATACAGTGTAAAGATCAGTTTCTTCAAACTCCTGAGGAATCAATGCCAAATGCTCATGAAAATCATCTCTTTTAAGGAATTTTCTTAGAATATGGCACATGATTTCAGAAGATCGTTGATAATTCTTTTTGAAGAAAACATATGAAATATTTAATGTGCACTTTCAAATAACATTTTTGGTGGTTTGGTGATGGAGAACTGGCTGCTGGTTTAGCCTGTGGCCCGGGAAACAGTAACAGTAGTTATACAATAAATCAGTAAAGAACAAGCTTCTGACATCCTCACAATGAACTGCCAGCAAGCTAATATTTTCAGAGAAAGTTATTTCATTCTTTTTTTTTTTTTTTCTGGGTTGAAGAAGGCAAAATTCCAAGCTCTGGAATCCCCACTATTGATAGTAGTTGATTTTGCATAAAGATTACAGGTAAAATTAACATTTTGCTTGTCTTTAAGGAAATTAGAACTTCCAGAGGTGTTTTGAGACTAGAAAATCTGTTTAAACTGGAATTATCATCCTGCATACTAGTAGACAATAGGAAAGGAAATAGTGTTCAAACCTATCATTATAACTAAGCACCAGCCCCCCAGGGTCATGGTGTGCTGCCTTCATCAAAGCTATAGGTCACAAGCAATGAGTTCCATGGTGCTTTCAACCTGGCTTTTGGCTCCTGGTACAGGATCAAAATAGTTTGATGAAATTATAGGAATTATTGAAGTGCTCTAAAGTCACCCTGCTGATTCAAAATTTAAGAAATTTTGACTTTTTGCTTGAAGGCTTTATGTGTGGCTAGAAAACAACTTTCCTACATCTAATTTTAATCCTTTTTAAGTACTGCTCATCATTTTAATCATAGAAGGATAATCATAGAGCTGTCAAAAATACATATACAGTATGCTTTTGCTGTTTTCATTGTCATTGTAAGCCTAAGACTAAGAATCAGAGATCATTCCTAGTGAGGAAGTATTGAGCATAGCAGACCTTGTTGTAAACAGTCATGGAACCACAGCTGCCTAAAGATGTCCTTGTTTTCCTGCTGAGTCAATTACACCAGTCTAAAACTCTGTCCACTACTCTGTCTCCTTCTGGTATATTTGATCATAATACATAAAATGCCAGAAACTAGAAAGAGAAACTTCATAAGTATGCAGGTTAAAATCCTCCCATGGTCTTTGTATTTTGAGTGTAATATGTGTCAAACATGATTACAGGCTTTTTTCCAACTTACAAATATTTGCATTGCAGAAGCTGATTTAAAGAAAAAGGAGTTGTTAAATACAAGTTGAATTTGTTGGTGCTATTATGTGTTTCTCCATTGTCTCTCCACTTTGAGCGCTGCTCTTATCAGATGGAAACCAGAAGAATGTTGGTTTTAATTGCTGATTGTAAATGTGACAACCTGTACTTTCAGCAGGGGTGTTTGTTAGCTTTAGGGAACAGAGCTACAGAAATGTTAGAGGACAAAATAAGTTACCTGTATTCCTGCATGGACTTCAGTGGGAGTACCAGACACTAGCTGAGGGTACAACGTTTTTGGGTTTTGATCATTAAATTTATCTCAGCTTTATGAGCCAACTACTTTCGTAAAACCAGAATTAATCTGGAATAACTGTGTGCATCAGTGTTGTTCAGATATAACACTAGCTCAGTTAATATGGAATTGTGCCTGCTGGACAGAGCTGCTCCTAGGGCATTTCCACCTTTAGACACAGTTTAGAAACTCAGCTCAGTGCAAATTTTGCATGACTTCATATGCAGACACTTTGCTGAAAATATACAAAATTAATGAGATGGAAATTCTTTTCTTTGAGGCCATGATGCACTTTTTTCTAGTAGAAGGGAAACTGAAACCTTCATCTCTGAAGAGTCAGAAGGACATTAGTCTTTGTTACTGCCTCAAAAATCTTGGGAGTAGAAAAAGTGACACCGCTATACAACATCTTATTTTCAGCACTGTAACACAGTTTGTGTCCAAAGAGACAGACTTGGTTTTCCTTTTGCTATCTTGATTCATCTGCACTAGACTGAAGAAAAGGTTAATTCAAGTAAGAGTCATCAATGTGCCTTCCAGCTGCCCAGAAACTACCACAGCATCTCCTTTATCCTGACTATCTTTTGCTGGTTGCAGTGGGCAGTTTTAGTGCACGTGAGGAGAAGATCTTGAGGTTTCCTACTCTGGGCTCTTTACAGAGTGCTAAAATCCTGCATGAGAGTCAACATTGCCACAACAGTGAGTCACAGGGCTGTGTGATCAACAGTCAGCACAGGGCTGTGCGTGGAACCTCAGCATCTTCCCAAGGATTCTCCACATGCACATGGGATTCCCAAGGTTTCTGGGGCTCCTGTTATCGCTGTTCAGCTGTAGCATACTCATGACACAAATATCAATGTCTTGAACTCAGCACTCTGCTTTTGCTTTAGAAAAAACAGGTAAAGGACAATGACATTTCACAAACAGAGCTGACATCCAGCTGCAGATAGACTTGAAAAGTGTCCTTAGATTTGCTTAGGAACAAGACTAAGACTAGAGTTTGACTGTATTCTGACGCTACTATAGTTGTTTGTTTGGGGGTTAATTTTAGTTTGATTTTGTTCAGTTGTTGTTGGTTTGGGGCTCTTCTTAACAGTTAACTTTAAGGGGGAATAATTATAAAAGGTCTACATGTTTACTTTTAAACACAGCATTTTTTCTACTCTGCCCCAAGTCTGACATTTTAATGACCTGCTTTGCTTTGGTTTTTACTGGCAGTGTATATTGAAGGAGTATTTTATGTACAGTTTTAACATTTGAACAACGCAGCTCCGTGTTCTGTTACTCTTTTATGTTGTGGATAATGTCTTTTAAGTTTTTATTTCCTTTAAGTGCTAACTAATTTGAGGGCATTTTTGCAAATACCTTTAGAAACTTTTAGATTAATTATCAGTAAGGGTTATTAATTTAAGAAGAGCAAACCAAGTAAAGGCTACATATATTTTCACTCAAATTACTATCCTAAATGACTCCATGGGGGGTTTCTTATAGGGGTCACTGAAAGGCAGAAAGGAATGTTTTTACTTCTTTGCTTTGTCACAAAAATTAGGTTACAAGGGCTATAAATGCAGGTAATACTTTTTATTACTAGTTTTTCCTCTGTAATGAATATAACATTTCTTCTTTTCTGATACCCACTGAATGTCTTAGTACTTAGCATGTTTACTCTTACCTTTAACAAGCTCTAAAGTAATTCCCCTTTAAAAGTCTTGCAAGCAAATTTGAAGGCAAGAAAGAAACCCTGTATGGCAGGATCCCTGCTGGAGGTGGAAGATTGGAGGGGAACACTGTCTTGCCAGCTGCCCATGAGCTCACTGATAACACCAGTTCTTGAGTAGTGAGGTATAGAGAAGTAAAAACTGAAGAAAACTTTTGAGAAGTCAAAAGTGGGAACCAGAAAGACCAGAATTTTTTTCAATGTAAAATACAAAATTGGTCACATATTTTCCTGCTATAAAACAAATTGCTCTGCACCAGTCTGCCAGAATTCAGATTTACACAGTTCTCTAGTTCCAGAGGAGGCTGGGCTCAGCATTGCTGTGAGATTTGGGCCCCGTAGTTAAGCTGGGGGGAGCAGCTCCCCTCGGCGGGGCTGTGCTGTGTCCCAGGGGTGGCCTGGTGTGGCTGAGCTCTCCCATCAGGGGAATCCACCTCCTCCCCAGCTGGGCCCTTCAGGAGGGCATTAATATTCTCTGAAAGGAGGCCACTCATCTGCAGCTCTGTAAGGCCGACCTACTTTGATCTCAGCCTCAGAAACAGAGTGATGGGGGATAAGAGTTCAAAGTATAAGAAGAAACTCAATGTGCAAAGAATGTACCACATCTTAATAAGTAATGAGAATTCCCTCCATTTGTTGGTATTGTAAGGAAAAATAGTTTAATATCTTTATGGGATTAGGACTCCACGGCACTTTGCTAATGAGTGGCCAGAGCTATTAAGATTTTCCCTATTTCTCCAGATAGGCTGGCAAACAAACATCAATAAACAATGGCCAGTCTAAGGCTGGCTCTTAAGAGTTTGATCTGGTGAGTATTTTATTAATGTGGCTAACATGTTGAGTTTTTTTTTTTTTTTTTTTTTTGTAGACCCAGTAGAGCAAATATATAACACAGAATTTCTATCTTTTCCATACAAGAGACTTGAGGATAAAGGAAATTGCCAGTAATGAATGGCAGCTTTTTAATAAAGTTTATAATAAATGACACTGGATTGTGAAGTGTTCACTATTCAGGCAACTGTGGATGAACAGAAGATTGGGAAAATTACCTGTAAGTACAAAACTCTTATATTTTACTGGTTTGCTCAGAACTGTGGAGATATCATTCACATGAACACTTAGCCTGCATAACAACAGCAAATGCCAGCAAATGTAGCTTTCATAAGTGTATTTGAGAAAGATTAGCACACACCATTCAGTTCAAGTTTTAGTTTTTAGGTTAGCTGCCTTTCATATTAATCAGCTTTGTTTTTTTTCGGAGCTGCCTTTTCTGTGTAAGAGCAGTGGGTGAATGCCATGTTTAATAACCCCTTACATCCACTAATTCCTTTTGCAGCAATTGTGTAGGTTCCAGAAAAAATTAAATTTCTATAATTGGAAGAAGAAATGTAGAAATTAATGTTGTTTGTCCTTAAAGTCTGAGAAAAGTTTGTATTTCAAGGAATTGTGTAGCCCTTTCATAACTGTTTGCTGTTCCTCACAGGCCTTTTATTATTTCCAGGTTCTATAAGTATAGTAGGATTTAAAATCAGCACAAGAAAGTTTTTCATTTGATCAGCTGAGGTGCTAATTGTCACAATGAAGTACAGCATCAAAGGATAGTGAGATATTTCACATGCAAACTCTGATTCCTGAATGTGATGGCAGGGGTTATTAGCAAGGATTTTCATCAGGTCCCTGTTGAAACCTCGTTTCCTTAATTCACTTCTCCCAGCTGATAAACAGCCATGCCATATCTCTAGCATCAATCTGACTGCCCAGAAACAGGTTACTAAATTCCTTACGCACAGGGACTTCATTTTCCTTTCAGAAAATGTTTGAGAAGTATCAGAGGTTTGTACAATAGAGCCAAGCATGAAAAACTTGTCAGTCATGTGAACGCACCCCATAAATGTCCCTAACAGCTCTTTCCTCTTTTCTATTTCGAGAGGAGAGTAGTTTTAATTAATTTATTGGTTGGCATCTGTTTAACAGGCATATGTGTGATGGGTTTCTGAACACACCTGGTCTATTTTTTAATGTAACCTCTAAAAGATTTTGATCTTATTTTTAGCTTTAACCTTATAAAAATGTAACAGCACAAAGAATTCTTACAGTGACTAAACTTTTTTTTTTTTTTTTTTTTTTTTTTTTTTTTTTTTTTAATTTAAATCCCAGTTTCAAAGGAATTTAGCTATGACCTGGATTTTAATTTTCTTAGGGATTTTGCTAATGCTTGAAGGGGGAAATCTGGTACATTTTCAGCATATTAAATACCTGTTTGTGTCAAAGTAGTCATTAGATTTCCAATCAATTTGATTACAGTACAGTGGTATGGCAAAGGGTATGTCTGGATATTTATCATCTTTATTTATGCTATCATTAGATTATGATTTCTGCATTTTCATTAGTGGGGCACACTTCCTAAATATTTCTCAGTTTTGAAACCACTTAATTATCCTGTCATTAGTGTAACATTATTCAATTTTACATTAAAATTGTTTTCCTGGAGACCTAAGCTAGATTCAAATAAACTGTTCATTTTTGGCAACCAGGAAGAAATGGAGTCCTTGTAAAAATCAGACTTTGGAGTGAGGAAGTTGGCGATTTTTTTCATTAGTTTCATAGGGCTCATTGTTCCTATTCTGGAAACTTTATAGCTGCAATCACCTACGGCTAGAGTCTGATTTTTACTGAGGTGCTATAATAATTATACTAAGTACTTTCTGTTTGTTGCTGACAAACAACAATCCTTGAATGTCACTTAAGGAAAATAGAAGCTTTTATATTGTAGCTTAGTTTCCAAAACTTCATGGTTTGAAATAAGTACTAGATATTCATTAAATAAAACCAAATCAAACAAAAAAAAATCCTATAACCAGGAGATCTCTCAAACTCTCAGGCATACTCACAGAGATGTGATAAAATATTTTGCTAAGAAACTTAAGTATGACTTACTGAGAACTGAAGGTTGACAAGTTTAAATACTGTAATAGCAAAACAAACAAACAAAAAGCTTTCAGTTCACTTGTGGATTAGTAGTTAATACTCTGAAATCCGCAAGCTACGGCTATCTGTGCTGTTATAATCCAAAAGAAGAACTCTACTTTTTCTGCTTTTTCAAAGGAAGATCTTAATCACCTCTTTGTAAGCCACCAAACCCCTTATTAAAAGTCTGGGCCCAATCCTCCCTTGAAAGCATGGCCCCAGCAAACCATGGGCTTTGATCCTAAATTGAGAACAACAGCTACTGAAGGTAACAGTATGTGATTAAGGACTGCAAAATTTGGGCCACTGACATTAGTGAGACTGACTGCTCATGTGAGTAAAGAACAATTTCATAAGATTAAGGGCCATTATTATGTTTAGTAGTTGTATTCTTATTAACTCTTCCTCATTATTTATTCAGCTTAAATAAGCTGAGCAATATTAATGTGTTGTCAATATCAACATTTATCAGTGGGAACTAGAGTAAAAATTACTGCAGTAATTTTCTTTTTCTTTATTCATTATTAAAACTTCTGTTTATAGCATAAATACAATATACTGTAAAAACAGTCGATTAATGGTACGGTTGCTAGTCTTGCTCCTCAACATCATATTTTTCAATAACTTATTGACAATCTGAATAATTAAATATAGTTTTCTGTCAACATTACATTGTTCTCACAGGCACACAAATTGTTTCCCTGCTGTTCTAAATGTGTCCCAGTAAGAGGGACCTGGAGAGTTGGGACCTGCGGGGGCCTGGCACGGGGTGCTGCAGTAAGAGGAAGGAGATAATGGAACATTCTCCCCCACTTCTGCACAATCAAGGGCAAAATTAGTATAGCATTAACAGCTGGGCTGTTCATTGAGTTCTACAACCTAGCCAGACTAAGAGCCGTTCTCCCAAAAGAATTTGGGTTGTCCCCATCCTGAGGAGCTGGGGAGATTCCTCTGTTGACCTGTAAGTTCTGTCTGTAGGAATGTAGGTAGAAATGGAAGCTTTGGGATGGTAACTTCTCTTACTTCTCTTTCATGGGGGGCATCTGAACTGGATTGGTAGCTATAACTTCAGTTTACCTGCAGAATGAGGCATTGTGACAGCTCTGACACTGAGCAACTAGAAATATCATTTGAGCAAAAAAAAAAGGCAGACATTTAGCTTGTTTTACCTGAACTTTGTAAAAGCCTTATAGTGGTACATCTCTGATTTCAGATTTTTGTGTTTTTCACAAATAGGAAATGTTGAAAGAACCTGGAGCTTAACAGCTTAGCTCTTTCCTTTGAGAGGAAATAGAATTAGAACCTGCATGTGCTTGGCTTATACTTCATAATACATTTTATTATTACAATTATAAATTAGGCCCCTGGGCACAAAAGTACAGCATAACTAAAAACATAACTAACCAAGGTAAATTGATGCCTTCCCTAATATATTTAACCATCACAGAATACTAGAGACTGCCTCTCACTCTGGGCCCTCCACTCTTAAGTGGGTCTGTTGGCACAGTATTACAGTGCTGTAACTAGTCTAGGGCTTGAATCTGAGCCACACTTTGGTTTCCATCCATTCATCACAACTGGAGAGTCTTGTAGGCTTTTGGCTGACTTTCACCTTCCACAGGTGGTGCAAGGCCAGCTGCAAATGTGTTTGTTCTCATTAGCTGTGCAATAAGCCCTGAGCTGTTCAGTGCTGGTGATGGAGGAGAGATAATCGTCTGTGTGTCTGTGTGTGTGTCTCTGTGTGTGTGAGATTGCACATCCTTCCACACTGGTATTCAGCAGTGCTGGGATTCCGTGGTGCAGGAGTCAGACCTTTGCTTACTGTTTTCCATAGGATCAACAGTCAGAAAGCCTGTGATAGTGATACAGTCCTGTTTCCTGGATATTATGCAGTTACCTAATTTTTCAAAATGGGAGTAGTAATACTACCCCACCAACTTGTGCCTGATGACTGCAATCATGAATGTTTCTGAGGAGAGACAGTTATTTGAATCAAATTGGTTGTCTTCTTTGTAACTTCAGCTTATCTTGTGAAAATACTGTCAGAATAATATATGCTTCCTTTATAACCAAGAAGTTCTACTCTTGATCGATAGGACTTACTTTTCATTTGTCAGCTTAATGAATTATTAGTCTTCCAGGGTTTTTTAGTACATTTCAGACTCTTTTTATGCAGCAGACAGCTGTGACAAGCTGAGATGGAAAACTAGCCTAAGCCCTGGTGCTAAATAGGGACTGGTACTCTGAGATCTCACTGGGTGCTCCTAATTTCTGTAACTAAGGTGGAAGTACTTGGACTAATGCCAGCAGCTGTAAGCAGAAGTGATGCTGGTGAGTGCCCTGGTGCTTGGGCTTGACACTGACACAGTGATTATACCTGGAAACTCGCTGTAAGGTAGCTCTGAGTGCAGGGTCAGGGCTGGGAAGTGTCTCCTGTGCTAGGGGAAAGGTCCCAGCAGTGTGACAAAGAACCTTAGGGACTGGTGGTCCCGGGAAGTTTCAGAGATGGGGTTTCAATGCCACAGTATGTGGCCTGTGACCCTGCACGACAGGGTTGTTGCTGCAAACCAACCTGTGCAGCCCTGAGCTCTGCAGAAACTGCAGATCATGGGGGCTGGGACTGGACTTTCTGGGCTGGGCTGCTATTCCAGTTACGTGCAGCAAGCTGTATCATCAGAAAATGCCACTTTCTCTGGTCTGTTTTTCTGCCTTTGAGTGACAACATTAAGTGCTTTTGCATTGTTGCTTCAGGATTTTATCAAGCAAGGGTTTTTTTGTGTTTTGTTTTTTGGGTTTTTTTGTGAGTTTACTTTAGGTGCAAATGAGGAAAATGAAGATTTCACATTCAGTAAGTTGGTTTTGTTCCATAAACATTAACTATACATGCTGAAGCTGTCCTAGGGCAACCCTGATGTGCACACAGTAGTGTTTTCATCTTTTCTATAAATATTGGTAGTTGACCATGCATTACAATAGAGCATTCCTCTCTTTTGACTTTGCCCTTTTATTTTTTTAGGTTGTTCAACTTATTTGCACAGAAGGGGGAAGAAATTTTTATGGAAAAGATAAACTGCAGACATAACTCTGTGTGTAGATATGTGTATTTGTAGTATGTCTGCTAAAAAGCTGTTTATGGATTTTGATGAGAAGGCATTGTCTCCATTTTTATGAAGACTATGAAATCTTTGGGGTTTTGTTTATCTAGGTACCAAGTTCTGTGGGGAAAAAAAAATAAGTAGAAATGACAAGGAAACATCAGAAATAAAATGTTAGCTTCAGTTCTACTATTGCATTCTAAATGTCATATTCATCGTCTTTCATTTCCTCAGTGAATACTTCCTCCCATGTTTGTTTGCTACTATATTTCAAAACTTTTTTGCCAATAAAGGGAAGTCTTCTGATGTCATTCATGCTTGAAATACTTTGCTGCTTCTGATATTCCAAAATGCCAGGGTGTGTTTCTGAGTGCCCTAGACTTTTGGAATAGACAGAAGAATTCTGTGAACCACAGAAAAAGATTGTCCAGTAGTAGTGAAATAAAACCTTACAGGACTGAGTATTAGCATTTTCAGATTCCTTCTAGTATATTACTTTATACCATAATATTTTGTGTGTGTTTGTGTTTGTGTTTGTTCAAGTTCTAAACCAGCAGTCAGAGCACCCTAAACCGGGAAGTCCCAAATCTGGGCTGGCATTTTGGCAATGTGCTTTGACTGGATCCTAAGTACAATCCTCCTATTTGTTTATTAGTAAAATAACAAAAGTTCTTCAGTGGAAACAAACAAAAATTGTAATTGTTTTTAATTAGTGACAGGTCTACTTAAAAGCTTAAAATTATTTGACATTTGCATAGGTCTTTTGCCCGATCCTAACTTCACAACAGGCTTTGCAAAATAACTCAAATTTGACCCACAAAATAGCATAAAATTTCACTGGGTTCTACCCTCTGTAAGAATATGGCAATTTTTTATCTGGATTCAGATCTCTAATATTTTTAATTGAGCTAAATTCCAGAATGCTAATCTCTCTGTATTTTTAATAACTACTATTGTATTTATTATGTGGAAAATCTGTACATTTCAAACAATTGTTTTAAACATAAGCATAGGAAAGATTTTGTTAGGTATGGAGAATGTACTGCTGTAGTATTCCTTTTTTTGAAAGAATAATTGAACATTACTGGCCTAGTATCACTGTCTTTTCATTTGTCTTTCATCACTGTGCCTTTCAATACCATTCATCTATGGACTAATGCAACGCCTGCTGAAGTCAATAGAAGTCATTCAGTTGACATCAATGGACAATGAATCAGGCCCTTTAAAAAGAGGGAGCTAGAGTTTACAAGGGTTAAACAGAGCAAGGAGGAAAAACACTCTGAGGCAGGAATTGTGACTTCTCCCGTGTCCAAACAGCACCTGGCACTTCCCTGACATTCCGAACAATGACAAAATGACCAATTCTCAGTCTCTACTGGTAGCTCTGATAAGGGAAGGCAGTTTTACCAGTCAACATCTGAATTGTTTTTCTGTGCAAAGCCCTAGCAGGTATCAATAGTTGTAATACACAGTAAAAATCTGTTCAGATAGGTGTCATTGATGCAGATGTTGAAAATCTTTTTGTTTAATTGCTTCTGCCCAGTCTTTCCAAAGAACTCACCTTGCTATCAGTTTTTCTTTGTTCTGATTAAGTTGTAATCACTTCAAAGCAGATTCAGAAGCTCCCCCTCCTTCCCTCAAAGAGATGGTGTTTGCTCTATACCCAAATGTGACATTGCACAGTGGTGCAATCGAAAGAGGCTGCAATGATCAATTGAGGGCCCAATCAAAGCCTCACAGATAGGCAGCCATTCGGCGCTGTTTGATATAAAAGGTGTTTTATTTCTCATCACTTTTTTGTCACTGAAAGAATGCTTCCTACGTGCAGATTAATTAAAGTGTAAACATTAAATATTGATTGATGCATTATCAGCATGGAGCAGTTGCCTCCACTCAGATTGATTCCTGCAGTGATTTATTGTCATATTTGTGGAGTCATTTCACTCGATAACAAAGAGAAATAGCCTGCTCCCTCTACCTTTCAGGCTTGCTTTCTGGCACTTGCAGTGCACCTCCTCATCCTCAGTGACTCCCATTTTATCCCTTCTGGAGCTAACACAATGTCACCATATTTTCAGTAAAGGACCTTAGCTCTTTTTATTTTGGCATTTGCATAGTAAATTATAGTTCAGTGGGAAGCTGGCAGACCTGTGCTCTCAAATGGAACATCTCTGGTTAACACTTCCACCCTGAGCCCCACACAGCTGCTTTCCACAACCCTGCTCAGGCATAACTTTGGAATGACAGTTTCAAATCATTTAAATTCACTCACTGCCAACTTGACAAAAAGGTGAACTTTCAAGAGAGTAACATTATTCAGGTCAGTGCTATGGCTAAATTATCCAATTAGTTACTCTGAGTAGGAGCGTGGCCATACACTAGAATATCAATTTAAAGAATTTCAGATTTTTACTCTCAGTTTTGGAAAAGAGGTCTCCATTCAAGTCTTATGGAGTATTTAAAATAAAGCAAAGTTTTGCGGGATGTTATTGAGCATCTGGATTAGAATTTTTTTCAAAAATAGTACTCATTTTCTGTAGCTTTCTGAACTGGATTGAAATGAGATTTTATTCCAAACCCCTTCCTTTTCTCCCTGAAAGTCTTTAATGTTCTTGTTCTGTGTTCATCTGCATCAGGGATGGTATTGCACAGCACCACATGCTGTGATAACTGCTGCACGCAGCCATCTGTGCCAACAGAAGCCGTAGCCCTGAAGTCAGGTATTTGTTCCAGACTGCTGCAGTCCCTCCTTCTCTGTGTTTTCACCAGGCTGATGGTCACCCAGCGTGTTTGCAGCCAGAAGCTGCCTGTGCTGCATGGAGCTACCCTCAGTGACCCAATCAGCTACAGGAGAAAACCATTTGTGGAATTGCTTTGTTCTGCAGTAACAAAACTTAATCTCTTACATACATGGCTTTCATTTACCACTCAGGGAATTAGACTACTCAAAGTCTGCTGAAGTCAAATGTGTGAGCAAGACCACAAAAATATGTAATAGGCAACTGGTGATTTTGATTCAGTCAAGCAGCAAAACATTAACCTTTGGTCACAGTAGCAAGGAATGTTAAACTTGTGAATTTACTGCAGCAGATAATTTCACTCCTATACCTGCAGGAGGTCACAGAAGTGGTTTCCTACATAAGGAGAGGCTGTGCCAAACTGGCTCTCTTAAGAGTGGTGTGCTATGATTTCTCTAAAGGGCTGTTGCAAACGTGGTGTGAGACTTCATTAAGATAGGTATGCACTTGTACCGCTGCCATTCCTGCCCATCCCTGTCACTCCCAAGCACTTGCCCAACAGCGCTTTATTTAGGATGCTTTGATATCTTACAGATGTAACCCAGCCTGGGAGAAAATGTTGCTGTTCTAGGTACTTCCCCCTATGCTCTTCCTACCAGCTGCTCTTCCTGTCCTCCTGCTCTGTCATTTTCCATTCCAAACCAAAATTCTTGTTCTTTCCGTCTGCTTGCTGATAACTGGGCACCTGAATCTGACACTCCTGAAATTAAAAAGCAAACAAACCAACCTTAAGGTATTGCAACAGCTTGCTCGTCTGGGTCCCTTCAAGACAGTGCTCTTGCAAATCACTTTTCCCTGATCTTCGTTTGCTGTTGCCCTTCCTACCCTCTGAACGCTGCTGCTGTCACTTTGTGTTAGGCTGTCACCCCGATTGAAGTTGTCAGCTCTGCCAGGCGAGGACCTTGCCTTCCTGTTTGTCCCAACCCAGCTGTGCAAACCAGCATGGCTGCACAACCACCACTGCTGCAAATGCAGTGCCACAAGCCTCCTGCTTGCACGAGCACTCTGAACAAACCTGCCATAATTTTTGTAGAAGATTACATTTGCACTTTTATAAACCTTTTCAAAGATCCCAGTGCATTTTGTGCAGAAAATGTTCTTAATGGTCTTTATTTTCAGATGGAAGCTTGCATCAACTATGAAAAGAAACTTTAATACTTTTCATATGACAGATAATTCTAGCAAATAATATTCAGTTGAGATTGTATTGTCATCATTTAGCTAGGGGCACACAAAAACAAATTAAAGGAGATCTCAGTTGCAAAGGATCTGTTTTGCAGAGCAAATATGGACCTGAGAAATATGCAAAGAACTGTTCCCTCAGGGACATCAGAGCATCTCTGAAAACAACTGGAAAGCTTCTGTTGCCTTCAGTGGGCCCAGGCTTTCCCAGATGGCTTACAGAGGTGCTTACACTCAGTAAACCAAGTTTTCTGCATGGACTTGGACTAATTGTTACTTGCATGCAGCCAGGGAAGGTTCCCAGAGGGAAGCAGCGCCAAGGAAGACCCCAGCTTCGGCAGAGCTGAGGGCTGGTGTGGTTTGTCCTGGTGCAAGTCACCCCCGAGGTCTGGGTAGCTGCAGCACCTTCTCAGCTGATGGTGTGGAGCTTTGGTGTTTTCAGCGCTGGTATCAGGGTGGGGGTTACTCTGGGCACGCTGCTGCTGGAGGCCAGGGCACAGCTACTCTGTGCTTCTCGCAGCCCGCAAGAGCTGCTGGCCGGCTGTGGTGGGCAGCTGCAGACAGCCAGCAGATATTAGGAAAATTTGGGGAAATCATAGAACAGAGAATAGAAAACTACTAAAAACTACTAGTACTAGTTTTTAGCTATGAAAATAACTTTGTAAAAGCAGTGTATGAAAAATAACTTTGTAAAACTGTTTATGGGTTCAGGCCAGATTCTGAAAGGAACAAGGTATTTGTGAAGTGAACTTTTCCCTCAGTTGCATAAGTGCACCTCAGTCTTATAGAGCTGTAATATGAAAGCCATACAGTAGTTAATAATTAAAATTTTAAATAATTTAATTTGGTTTGATGGTTTAAATGAGATGAAAACTTGCTTTTTTCTTTATATGCTTTTCCCAGAATCATTCTTTTCCCAGGTTGGAAAGATACATGTCTTAGAGTACTTCTCTTGAATTCTGATTAGCGTTTCCTTTCACCATGGACAATTAAATCTGACATGAAGGGATACAAAAAGATGTTTGTTAAGTATTTAGAAAGCTCAGTACTGACCTAGAAGCTGGAATTTTAGATATGTTCGTATACTCAGGGATTGTAAACCTGTCCTAAGGACTCAAACTCAAAAGAAACTCCCCTGCAAAATTTAAAAAAAAAAAAAAAAAAAAAAAAAAAAAAAAGAAAAGAAAAATATGATGATAAATACAAGCTATAGAAGGCTGCAGCCCTCCCCATTTTACTGAAGAGACTATCTGCTCTACAGTAGGGCTTGGATATTAATTCAAACCACTCTGCTAATTTTCCATATGAAGTTAAAGTCATATGACCATTTCAACCAAATAGACTCTGCTATGAATTTAGATTAGCATATTGATGCAAATTACCCAATTGTTTTCTTGTATTTCTATAAGACCTGCCAGATGAACACTGTTGCCCTAAATTGTGATATTTCCCCTACAAAAATGAGTTTACTACTTTTAAGGCAACAATTACAGGCTGCATGAGAATGGTGTGTTATTTCCTGAAATTGTATGTAATTTATTTTTAAGAGTTTGAAACAGAGTTTTGAAGTTAAATGTGTATCATCTTTGTAACTGCTCAAGTCATGTTATTTTACATTTCCTGAAATACCTTTGAAGTTAAATGCAAATAAGGGGAAAATAAATTACAACTTGTGGAGTGACCAGAGTCTGATTATATGCAGTATAATTAACTCCATCCTTCACGTAATGTTTGTCTTAATACTTATCCCATGTACTTCAGAATCATTGAAATTATTGGTGATTCTTTGCTTGGGGAAAACAGTTAAGTTTGTACATAAGGTGAACCTTTTTATTCACTTTCAGGTCATGAGGATTTAACATTTTAAAAGTACTGATTCAAAATTTATTTACAGGTAATAATAAGCAGCTAAAACTCAATAGTCAAACTGCTTAAAACAGTCTTTTCTGTTCATCTCTAATTCTTATTTACCTACAGTGCTTTGCCTTTGGAAAAATTGATGGGAGCTAGTATTTTAATTTTAATATTATTATATTTAGAACCATGAAATAGATTGATAAGGCACATTTATCCTTTCTTTGCCTGTTCTGTATTCTACAAACAGACGTGGTATTTCAAATTAACAGACTTCTATTAGAAGAAACCATTTCAGTCCAAAAAGAAGCTTTTTCATTCTTAGACTATTACTTGTATTATGACAGAAATTAACATTTTTGTGACCTGTAATTAACTGAGTCTATTTGTGCTATAAATAAGATTTGGCAGCTTCAGCTGGAGTTAACTGTATCTTGAGGTCTAAGTTTTTTATTTATAGCTTTTTGCATTTGCTAATGACAGTGTGGAGCTCAGGGATGCAGACGATAAAGAGTACAAATAAAATCTGTGCCTCGTGTCAACAACTCTGTTCCATTTCTTTCCTCCAGTGGCATCAAGAGTTTCCTCAATTTTTTCCTGTGCTTGGAAATCTCTGGGGTGAGTGTGTGAGCCTTTGACGCTGTTAACAATTTCAATCTGCACCATTAAAGCTGCATTTTCAAACCGTCCCCTGGTAATTGTTGCAAGGACTTAGACAAGGAAGACTATCCAAAGGCATCAGTAAGGTCAAACCGTGGTAGAAAGAGCTCTGATTTTATCCTGGAGATTGATGCTTGTATCACTTTTTTTTCGATTCAGCAGCTGGGGTTATAAAATGTACTTGCAATCACTGATAACATGTTAGATCAGACAACAAGTGGAGTAACACAGTATTTTATACACTCTGGGTAGTTTTACCTAATGCAACAATAAATCAATGAAGGCAGAGGTCTTTTGTAAATTTTAATGAAAATTCAACTGCTGAAAATATAGTTACTTCTGGCTGAAGTTCTAGAAATATGAATTTGCTTCCATTCTTTAAAGCTGTAAAAATTGTTTTAACTACAAACTTTCTGCTAAGGCAGTAAAGAAGAAAGCAATAAGAGACAGAACATCCAATATATTATAATTAGTTGGTCATTGGCTATAAGCAAACTGAGGGGAAGGGGCCAGACAGCAAAATGTACTTTGAGTTAGCTGTAAAGAATTCCCTTTCTGAGTGCCATCTAAAAAAATCTCTGCACATGAATGAGACTAGAGTTGATTGAATGGGCCCATTGTGCCATTTCATAGAAATAAAATCATGATAAAAATATTTACCAGCTAATCGATAAACCACATTTTTATACAAGTCCAGAAGGTTTAGTAGAGAACTTTTTCTTCCATAGATTATTATAGCTACTGAAAAATATGCTTTTAATTGTTGCAAAATTGCAGTTACATATAACAAACCTAATTAAAATTTAATAAATGAGTATCACAACAATGGTGGTATAGAGATAAAGAACACTTAAGAATACAAATATGCTGCTAAACTTCTACAGCATCTTTTTTTCTTGTAAGTGGAAAGCAATGTTTCTGTAAAATTAGCATTATTCTTTCCTAAAGCCTGTCAACCTAGAGAAACAGACCCAAATCTAGAGAAAGAGACCCAAGTGACCAGGCTCATTAGAACACCAAAGACTTGAACAGCAGTAAGGAGAATTTACACTTGTTTAGAAGTCACACAAAAAGTGAAATTTATTCAGTTACTCACTTCCCCAAGGTGGAGTTTTCTTGATTCCTTTTTTACAAATTATGTCATACATATATAGGATTTTTTTAACATAAACTAAGGTATAATATTTATTATTGCTTCTTCTTTTCTTATTTTTCTTCTTTATTTCAGGTATTTTTTTAAAATTTCATCCAGTTTTGAGTTCTTTGGTTAATGGAACATTGGCTGAACTTTGATACTTTTGTGAGTGATTCAGAGTAGCTAATAAGATTAAAATTAATATTAAAAAACTCCAAACATTTAAACAATAACATTTTAAATGAAACATCTTTTGAACACTTTAAAAGTTATACTTTTTTTCCTTATTACTACTGTTTCTACACAAAAATTATGAGTTATACATAATGCGCTGTTTCTTGTCACCTTCTTAGAACTTAAAATGATTGTTAGAATTTTATAGGAAAATATTTAAAAACTGATTGTTTGCCCTCATTTTTATGATTCTCCCTGTACAGTTTTGTCGGCTTCAAGGGGTTGTTCCCAAATTACATTGGTGTCATGCTGGAACGAGATCATCTCAGTTCAGCCACCACTCAGAACATCACTCTTACACACAGAACATCGCTGGGTTTCACCACTCTCAAAGGTACAAAAGGTGAGCTGCAGGTTCTTACCTTCCATTGCTTCTGGTGGTTCTGTACCTGCATAAACAAAGAATATTTCTGTCTCAAGCTGGTATACCTTATAAATAGCTAAAATGTATTTCCTAATTTTTTTTCTGTTATATAAACTGCATGCTAGGAGCTAATTTATGATCTCTATTTGAAGAATACTTGAGTAACTTTTAATTTACTGTCTAGTTTTCAAACCCTGCCATGTGAACTTTTATTAAAATAATAATAATGACAGCAAGAGCTGTGGCCAATAGATTTATATTTAGGCAGTGAATAGGAGCTTTCAGAAAGCCTGTAGTACTTTTGAAAAACTTTCTATCCAGAGTGACAGAAATGAAAATTATTTGAAAGTTGCCAGCCAGGGAGTGCTGCTGTATCTCCTTTAGAAACTCCCTGGGCTTCCACAGACTGCTTGGGAAAGTCAACATCAGTTTTGGGAAAGTGCATTCCCTCATGTGTTATGATGTATTTCTGCAAACTTACTATCAAGCAGAACAAACTTTCTAGTGGTTCTGCATCTGTTCCTGCTCAGCCAAGGTGCCTCTGGGAATATATTTCCCCTTGCAGCAGCAGGTGGCGTTGAACAGCTCACATTATTCTCACTCTAATAATCATTTTGTCTTACATGCAGTAAAACCTCTCCCAAAAGGGAGAATCCGCAAGAGAAATTCAACAAGTTTTTATAGATGTAGCAGACTTCCTACATGACTAAAGTAGGGGTAAGTTCTTCCAACTTTAATCACACTGAGAAATAAGACTATAAATAATGTATTTAAGCAATGGCAAAAACAGGTGTGGTAGAGTAATAACTTAATTGCATTTTATTTTCCTATCCAGAAAAATCTCTTGAAGTGCCACAGAGTTCATGTTGTGATAAGGTCAAGTTATTGTGTGCCAGCTCGTTCACTCTCCAGCAGATACACAAACCTGAGCTAGTCTGTGGCATTCTTTCCACATTTTCCTCAGGCAAAGGAAATGGTTCTCCTCCCAAATACATTGCCAGTGTGATCACAGAACACAGGCAGTGCTGCAGGTTTACCCCGTGGTAAGTGAGAACAAAATGAGAATTGCCATCTTCTGAACTGTTCTGAAACTGCTTCCAAAAATCAAGGGGCATTGCAGAAGAAGTTCAAAACACACCTCCAAATGATTTCCTAGGTTTATTTTAAGAATATGACATGCACATAAAACAAACAAACAAAAAAAAAAGCAATTATTTTTATCTGCACACAGGTAACATTTAAGAACAGAAGTCTTTTACAAGCAAATAACTATACATCAGTTTATATAGTTAGTCTTTGCACTAATTATGAGTATTTAAGAAATCCATCCATCTTTCTTTCATCAAGAGTCAGAGTTTTCCATTTGCATATCTAATAATTTATGGCATGTCCTGACCCCAAGCAGTAATTGAACCAATAGATCTTCAGCCTAGTTTTACTCATCTGGCTGCCACAGTAATGTAACTCTGCAGGAGTTTTGGATTACTCCAAATGCCATCTCCTCTTCTGAGAGGTTGACAGTCACAGGCAAAATTTGACCTCCCAAATGTCAAGGCAAACACTCCATTGCCTAATTTAGACTAACTAGCTCTCCTTTTGGAATACTTCAGATGAAAACAAGAGAGCACAATGATTGCTCCCAATGTTACCCCAGGAAGATGGTCTTTAATGTAAGATTCTGTAATGGTAAATGAATTCTCCTTGGAGTTTAAAACCATGTTAAGAGCCTAAATCTTAAGGGGGGAAATCTATGTACCAGAGCTCATAATTAGTAATGTAAAATTTAAGGGGAAAAAAAAAAAAAAAACCAAAAAAGAGAGAGAGAGAGAAACTGTCACATTACAGAGGAATCGCATGATCTGAGCCAGACTGATGAGACTTGAGCTGGGAGATTTGGAAGGGGGAGATGGGGTGCTTTTCTGCCTCAAGCAAGCCATGGCACAGGACAAAAACACCCAGCCAAGGGCCTGTGTTTCATCTTCTCAAAATGTGGTTTAGAAGCCAATTTCAAGGCAGCATTATATGCCTCAGTAAAGTGTTCTCAAAAGCTTTGAACAAGAAAAATGCCAGCAAACACACAGCCCTGCACTGTTGCAGTGTCTTTGCTGAATACTAACTATAGAGAAAACGCAGGCACAGAAGTTGTGGGTTTACAGCAGGTATTACTTGGGAAACTCCCTCTGCTATTCAGACACTTGTGGCTGCCTGGGGCAGGTGCAGAGACTGCTCACACTGCTGCTGCTTCCAAACCAGGGATCAGATATTATGAAAAGGTGCTGAGTTTGAAACTTTGTAACGCTCATCTGTTGGCTATTTTGTTTTTCTGGAAAGGAGCTCCATTGAATAAGCCCTGGCAGACACACAGAGCTGTGCTGTTGCTACTGACACGAGTCCCAAAACAACACATACAGGCTGTGAGAAAATGCTACTGTCTCACAACTGTGGAGCTAAAAATAAAAAAGAGCAGCAAAGGTACAAACAGGGAAAATCTGACCCAATCCCCAATTAATGGCATATACAGTATTTATCTATTGATGATTAAGTGCTGCCCTTGTTCCTTGGTAGTAGTGAAGTTCAATGAGGATAGACATCTTGGAAAACAGGTAGATAGACAGAAAGATAGATATCCTCAGCTACTTCAGCCATCCATAACCTGCCATGTGCTGCCATCACTGCTTTAGCCTGACCAATTGCCTCAGTAACATGTTCCATCTTGTCTGATCAATAGTAG
Organism: Sitta carolinensis; assembly: GCA_032173965.1. Taxonomy (NCBI): domain Eukaryota; kingdom Metazoa; phylum Chordata; class Aves; order Passeriformes; family Sittidae; genus Sitta; species Sitta carolinensis. Next base: position 16,808,207 of record CM063292.1, on the reverse strand, counting down.
CACTTCAGTAACTCTGCAGAGTTGCAGCTATCTGCTAGCACAGGAAGAACCTCATCTTGCCTTCTTGTATAGAAAGACTCATATGGAAGAATAAAAAACATTAGTTATTTAAATACTTTCATTTAATTGCTTTCATTTACTTGTTTTTGTTTTTTTTTTTTTTTTTTTTTGCTCTGATACCTTTTGTACCTGTTCTGCAAATACTTTAGAGGAAAAAAAAACAAAAAACTGAAGTATCAGAAAATGAATTAACATTGGAAGAGTTTAACAAGAAATCTGAGTTTGGTGCCCAGCCTCCTGGTGCCTCAGTTTTTAGAATTAAAATGGGATTAATGACACCATTAAATCACCTGTTGTAAAGCTAAGAATATTCATGTGATTAGCAGACCTACATGAGAATAAGATCCAGAGGCAGAATTGCTGCTGTTTCCTCCTGAGCTTAGGAGCTGACTGAGATACTGAAGGATGACATGATACAGAGGTGGAGGATCAAAAAGTCCATGTGCATTATGGGAATAACATCACTGGAAGAAAAAAAAAATCTGCTTTTTACCTCACAAATCTTTCATTAACTGCAAACAAGGCCAGAGTAGAATAAAATGTAATTCTTCCTGCTGCTGTAAGAGTGAGTGTTCCTGATAAGAGTCTGGGAAAATAGCAAATACCACGGAGAGACAGAAACTGGGGCGTCTCCCTTGGCACCCTGAGGACATACAGAATGATAAGAAGTTTTCTGTTGTCTTTGTGATCCTTAAAAGTCCTCCTTACCTCACTGCACAGGGCAAGAAGAGCTAAATCCTGTTTTGTTAAAGTGAAACAAAGCTCTGTTGAAATGATCTGCAAAAGTACAAGGAGAGACAAAATACCCCTTCCCTATAACTCGTTGATCTCCCACACTTCTGGTTTCTCTATTAACTTTGGTCAGCCACCATTTCTGTCCTCTTTTTTTTTTTTTTTTTTTTTTTTCCTTTTCCTGTCAGGTTCCTTCAGCCATGCTTTTTTTCCAGGTGGAAGATAAAAGAAAGGTACAGATAGAGAATCAACCACCTAAGCGTCATAAGGGTAAATATTTGTTCACTTGCTTAAGATGCAGTAAGTCCTGGAGTGCTCTCTGTTTACCCAAGAGGATTTCAGCATAGAGGCTTGCTCCAGAAAGGTATTTGTTTAGAAAAGAGAAAAATCCTGCAGATCAGTTTAATCTCTGTTACTCTAGGAATTACTGAGAGTGTAATGTGGGGTGGGTGGGTGGGGTTTTTCTCCTTAGTAAAACAGCAGCTCATGGGAAAGAATAAGTGCTATAAAGTCTGCATCCTAGAACAGTCAAAACCTCAATATCACGTCAGAAACTCTGAAGGTTGAGGCTTTTCAATTGATATTTTAATTTGTTGCTGAGCAAAATTTTCATTTAAGTCAAAAGAATGGGTTTGATCCTTCAGCTTGTTCCCTTTTAAACTTCCAGACTAGGACAGCAGCCACATGGCAGGGTCAAAGTCCCATTACGTTCTTCAGGACAAATTCCTCTTCCAGAGATGGGGGAGTAAAGACAACAGTGCTGAGAACTTAGTTGTTCATGAACAACTCTGAATTTTGCTCTGCAGAGAGAGCATGTTGAAGAATTTTCAGCCCAGCTCAGATTTTATCTTGGTGAGGACAATACAGTACAGCAAATGAAGCTACTGCAAGAGGTGGTACAAGAAATCCTGCCTTTAGAAGGAGGATAAAATATAAGAAATCTCAAGCAAATAATAGGGTTGTTTCAAGTTGAAAGTTTTCCTTTCTTCATCCCATTTTTCAGGTTAAAGTCAGTGAGCAAACACCATATGCATTTGGTGGACTGTTGTTCTGCAAAGACGACTGTCAGAAGAAAGGCAAAAAATTGAAGTACAGCAGCATGGCCTAGCAGAAACCAGCTCATTGGAGATGGCAGATGGACAGAATACTAGTAATTATGCTTAATTTTATACTTTTGTCATTATTTTATTCATTAAAGACTTAAAATTAATTTAAGAATTGTACCAGTGAGACTGTGATTTTAAAGTATACCTTTGGATAATTTAAAATTGTTTTCTGTCTTTATTTGACTGAATTTACCACACTGAAACAGAATCAAACCATTGATTTACCAGAAGTGTTTTATTCCTCATTCTAGATCTGTGCAGAGCTAAGTTATAAACCGAGAAAGCAGTAGAAAGTTGCTCTTGTAAATATTTTAGAGAAAATTGCTGTTCTGTGGAACTTTATGCCATTTTTCTCTGGTCCTATTGAGTGCTTTACAGAAGCTCATTTGGGAAATGTATTCTTTGATTTTGGTAATCAATTGATCAACATTTGAAGCTTTGCTCAGACACGCAGCTATTGTGAAGAGCAGTTCTTTCAAATATCCATTAGATTGTGTTTGTGATACTTGCTTTATTCAACTCTGCTCCAGGCAAATTAAAATGTACTGCTATATAATAAGTATGGGAAGGTTAGCATTCACAATTTAGAGATAAAACATTTTGACAGTTCTATTCTCCATTTGCATTTAAAAATCGTAATGCATTTGATTAGACCCTATGTTTATGGTAGGATCTCTTGTAGGCATTGCTACTGTGAGATTGTTACCTTTCAGGATTTGTTCTGGACTGTGTGTCTGTGGGGGAGCACAAAAGGCTGCTGTTTCCACAGGCATGTTATTTTCTGTCCATGGTATGTCTCATTTTCTTTAATTTCTGATGGGGCTCCACCTGCACTGCTGCTGCTGAGTCATCTGTGTTTGTGTCTGAGATATTTTTGGTGTGCAGAGTTAGGCAGGTACGTGTGCATTGTTCTGCCTTATATGCTTGCCATGCTTTTCCACTGGTCCCCAAACTCTCAGTTTTTGGGGCACCCTCAATTTTGTCCCCATGGGGACAGAGGCAGGCATTGTCTGGGCAGGGACAGGAGCTCCTGCCACCATAACCACTATCCCTGCTGGTGAACAGGTGATGCTCAAGCACGGCATGTGCACAGACAATGGGCAGCATTCTGCACTCAGCAAAATGATCGCTGACACAGGCTGATGTCTGAAGGATGGGTCACTAAACCTACCAGGATTAATTGCTCCCCTTTTATTTTATCCATCATCTTTCTGCATTAGGAATGTTCAGGGGGGATTCAAGTAACCTGATATAACATCTGCAACACTGCTATCACCAGGAAAACACCCATTCAGATAATAAGGCTATCTCAAGAGACCGTGTGTAAATTAGACCAAGCGATAAAAAAAACCCCAAAAACTAACAAATACTTTGGCTAGATAGTTCAGACTTTTCAGAAGAGCAGAAATAAAGAAAATAGCATTGTAGGGTTTAAGGGAAAATGTATTTGAGCTGAAGTAAGGCCTTCTCCCCAGTCTTTTAGCCAATCTCTAGAGACTTTGTGTAGTTATTAGATTTCCCTTGGGAGAGATACAGACTTAGATGACACCAGAAATCTTGTGCAGTGAATTCTCCAGGACCCCCTTTCTACATTGTGCCCCATTACTCTGCCTCCAAAGCCCTGAAAATTCATACACCCTCAAACTGTTGTGAACTGTCATTTTCCATACCTTCCTTCACATTTGGGAGCTGTTTCTTCTGACTCAGCAGTAAATAGCAGAGAAAGGATGGACTCTGGGAATTCAGAGATATTATGTGCATTTTCAAAGTCATTTTCTGGTTGTGAAGGGGACCACTGGCAAATCCTCTCTGTGCACCCAGACTGGGTCTTGCACTGAAAAACATCAAAATCTGAATTGTACAGAGGCTATGCGGCACTATGGGTAAGTACTTTTGCCTTTCATGTCTTATTATGTTGTTAATTAGTTAATGTTTGTAAAGCACTTTGAAGATGAAAAGCCCTATATAAGTTCTAAGTGTTATTATCTCTAGAGACCTAGGTTCAATTCAAAGGTGCTTAATTACATATGCCATAAATTAGATTTAATGAGTTGTAGAATCATACATTTTATGTAATGCATGCAGATTTCTCAGCCAGAGCTGGGTCTTATGGTCTGCTGCAGTACTTCTTTAGGTATTCAGAGTTGTTAAGAAAATTACACAAAAATAGAGCAGATAATTTCTAATCATAATTGGATTGCATTTCAGTACTATTTGGGACCTGGTGGAGCAAATCACTGGGAGCTTTGCTCAGTTGTATCTAGGGATTTTCCAGTAAGCAAATTGCTGAAGGTAACAGTTTTTGGGGTTATTTTAATTATGATATAAACATAACTCTAACTCATTCTTCTGTATTTTGGCTTAGTGGAAGAGTGCTGAGATGTATTGGTATGACTGTTGTCCTTCCAGTAAGACCCCGAAATGTCCCATTAGAGGACCACTTCATGTTGGGTTATGTTCACAAACATAAAAAAAGAATTTCCCATCTCTAGAGATACCACTGTGTTATTTACAACGAGCCATTACGAGTGGGTAGCCTGCAGAAAGGGGAAGCCACAGTTATAGGAAAATGTGGTTTCATTGGCTTTGAGAGCTGAGAGTTTCCATGTTTTGTAACTTACATATTTTGTGGCCAGAAAGCTGCAGCCTTTGCCCTGCTCCAGCCCCAGCAGCAGGGCAGATGGCCACGCTGAGCAGGCGGCTTCTCCTGGCTCTCACCCAGCTAGCGGAGTTCAGAGACACAAAACCAGCAGGATCACCCACCTGACCCAAAGGGGCTCTCGTGTGCTCCTGCAGCAGAATATACCCATTTCACCCTGGGCCTTCCACGGACATAGAGGGAGGCAGGATTTATCCTGCGTATAAATATGTTAGGAGCGATTGTGTTCATTACTACAACTCACGTAGATTGAAAAAACTAATTATTAGCAATTTACTATGAGTGTCGCTAACAGACTTTCTTGAAAGTATTTATCCCAAAGTGAAAGTCATTTGATTTGGTTAATGTTTATTGTAAGCATATGCAGACTGTCTTCCAGGAGAAAATGTATTTTTGAGTGCTCCAGACAAGTGAAACTGGTGAGCCCGCACTCCAGAGAAAGCATCTGTAACCGCAGCCAAAAGGGGAACAAGATTTCTGACATTCTTTCAAGACATGTGTTTGAAGCATGGGTTCCCATCACTTTCAGAGCCACTTGCAGGCCTTTTTCTTTATATAGATTTAGACAAGTCAACGTGAGCCTAGATTCAGTGTATTAAATGCTTTTATAATTTCTCCCTCATCCATTCTCTACTGTTGTTTTAGTGCTTATTTTGAGCAGAAGTGTATTCTTTAAATGGGCCAGAGCATAGTTCCCAACAGTGTTTATCACTTACTTTTCCATATTCCCAAGAAATGGATCTAGTCTTACACCATAATTTTTGGGGCGCATTTCTTTCAAAAACAAGACATGATTTTGGTGAATACTTTTCACATACTCTAATAAATAGAAACTTCACAAGAATGCTGATTTGAGCTCCAGGCTGTGGTTAAATGTTTTAGTAGGGCAGCAAACTTATCAAAAAACCTTTCCTTCCCTACCCTTCACCCTTCCCTTTTTACAATGAACAGATTTTTATCCGACTGGCTCATGACTTGGGGATTTTTACAAGCAGGTTAGGAACTTGTCAGATATCTGAAAATTTGAGTCTGAAAACAAAACAGGAAAACCCCACTTTTAAAAGCCTGATATTTTAAATAGTATGTGCTAACTGAGTAAAATTTTGTCTTGCCAAAATTCCTACAAGACTCTCTTTTCTAACCTATCGGTACTTAATTAGAAGTTACCAGTCTGATGCCTTTTTTTAATACTCCAAGACACCATTTATACTGATATAACTCACTGAGCTACCAAATCAGTGGAGCTGCACATCTTTGTTTCCAAATTCCTGTAGCCTTTGTCAAAAGGTGATAAGAATATTCATATTGGTTTTATTCATTTTTGGCATTTCCGGCCTGTCTCCTTTCTCCCTCTGTTCCCAAGATGTCAGTGACTGACATAGTCTAGCAGTGATATCACTGTTGCTCAAACGGGAGTGAAGCATCTCTCTGAGCAAGTGGGACAGTTGTGAGCTTGAGCAGCTGCCTGAAGTGCCTGTTGCAGGGACAGCAGGCAGCAGGGGCAGCTGTACAGCAGAGAGCACCTTGATACAGCCAGGCCTTCCAGCCTGCCCAACAGACCAATGGCTGGGGAGGCTGCTCCTCCAGAAAATGTTCATGGGCTCAAGAGGCAGTAAATGTGCATGGAGAGACAACTCGGTGAGTTAATGTCCAGCACAGAACTCTGGTCACTTGGTGGTTGTGTCTGGTAGGGAGTTTTACAAAAACTAGCCATGCTTTTGGTTTGTGACTTCCTCAGACATTTTCCTGTGTTAAGTACCTAATTTAACAAAGCACTGATCTCTCTCCTCTGAAAACCTTTAACTGTGGAAACATTGCCCCTGCAGGAAGCCTGGGAGACTTCTGGGTCATTACAGCTCTGACTTCCTCTCACTGTGAGCAAAGAGTTATCACAGGTCAACTGCAGAGAGGAAAGCATGGCAGCAAATTGTGGGGTAAGCCCAGATTTAATATTGATTTGTCTTTATACCACAGTGGATGAAAATCGTCCATGCCTCCTAACAGAATATGGTACAGATGTGTGTGAATCATCACAAACTTGTTGTACCTGTTATTTCAGTGGGCCTGTGGATTTTTTGTCAGCAGACTTGAAAAGTGTACTACTGGTCTGCTGCATGTTTCTTGAATTCCTTGCTCTCTACAGTCACGTTGCAGAAAAAAGGAAAACCAAATGCGAAATTAAAAAACAAAGTTTGGTCTGAGACCATTAAGAATTAAGTTTACAGATATTTAATTCCAAGAGTATTATTATGACACCAAATATTTTAATCTCATGTACATATTACTTCAGCAAGAAACTCTGTCCTCTGTGGATTAAGAGCATGCCTTCAGTTTAAGCCTCAGTTCAGTAAAACATTTCTCTTCTGAATGATAGTTTAGTTTAAGTTTAGACGTGTCTACAAGTCCATTGTACTTGATGTCTGAGGTTAATGAGGTTAACAACAGGCTGAAGTGTTGTCCTGAACCAGAGTTTGATTTGACAGTGTGTAACAAAGTACAGGTGCACACCAACATTTCTATTTTAAAGTTTCCTCAGAAAAAAAGGCAATTAAATTATTTAATAAGTATTCATCAAGAAATCTGCTTTATTATGACTATGTCTTTACAGGTAAGCCTAAACTTAGTTCTGCAGTAGGTGTTGGTTGAATTTTTAAGTAGGAGCACAGTCCATGACTTTATGTGTCTATCAGGACAAGTTTATGAATTGAGGTTGTCAAGTCACAGTGTTGCCTGACAAAGGTTATCAGAAAGCTGTTAGACTTAAAAATGCGCAACTCCATAAAGCTGGAGTTTGTCATGGAAACATCACATCAACTAATTGATGTTACTCATTCGCCCTATTAGAGTAATTATTTATAATTGTTATTATTGTAATATATGTCCACCATTTAAGCAGTGCATATTCCTGGAAGAACAGGGTCATTCTTCAGAGAAACTGAGTAATTGAGTTGAAAACATCAAATCAGGCAGATGTAATTATTCCATTTGCTTTTAAACAAATTTATAATTCTTTCTCTTACTTCCTCATACAGGCAAACAGGGAAGCAAGCTAATGCTGTTTCCAGGTTTCACAAGAAAAAAGTCAGAAATACCATAACCACTTAAAGACATCTTGAATAAAGAAAACTTTGGTGGACCCGATCTTCAAGGGTGCATTCAGTTTCTCTGACAGAGGTACCTGTGAGCCAGCAAGGCACTCTTGGATGAGCTGTGAGCTTTGGCCCTATGTCACTGAGAAGGGTGGAAATGGCCCTTCAGTCACAAATGAGCAAAGAGTAAATCCACAGATAACCTGTGTATGGACCCTTCTGCTAGCAGACAAAATCAGGGTATTTACAGAAAATCTATTGCAGTTGTTTTTGTCTTGCATTGATAATGGGACTCATACTGATGTGATTTAAGAGTCAGAATTAAAAAATAATCAAAACCTGCAATTGCTTCATCTAGATTTCTGGAAGGAACCATTGAAACTTTGCTCAGAATTACCCACGATTATGAAAAAGAAATGCTCTTTTGTTCTTACATTAATTTGCTTACAGATGGATTTATAATATCCTTTAAAAATTTGGTGTTACACCCATCTGCATGTGCTTAAGCCCAGTCTGCTAAAACGCATTGCTCGAGCTCATGACGAAAGCTACAACTATTGTTTGCCTGCACAATACAAAAGGAAATAAAATGAAGGGTTCAGAATGGACTGTTGCAAATCAAGACTTCAAAATCTCAGTTAAACTGCTTTTGGTTCAGTATCTTTTATTACAAGAAGAGGCACTTATCACAGATATTTGGGATATTTGGCAGTAAAGCCATAATACTGAATGTTCAGATGATGATGAAGCAGCATTATTGTATTCCAGTGCCACTAGAGTTGAAGTTTCCATTTACATCAATTTTTTAAAATTGGGGTGTTTGGTTCTTTTTCCACAAAGATCTCAGAGATAAATTAAGCCTATTAGCCTGAATGTGGCAGTTAATATGCTGACATCAAGAAGATACTTAAAGCCAAGGGCTCTTAGCTAGGCATTTTGACTCATTAAAGGAGAAATAAATGTCAAAATGAAGAAGGGAAAATTGTAATACAAAATCTATTAATAAAGCATTCTGAAGAAACTGCCTGTTATTTGTTACTAAAGGAGTTGATATACATTTCTGTAATGAAAAAAAAGTTATCTATAAGAAAACATTATGTTTCCTTGCTTACGCTGAAGGAATTTTATATCAAACGGATGGAGAGTTGCTCCTTCATTGTTCCAATCATAAGATCAGTGTCCAGTGAATAGCAATTCTTATGATCTGACATCCTATGTCCAATCAACTTGTGGGAAGTGATGGAAAAAGCTTTTTAAATGCCGCAGAGAGGTGACAGCCTAGAAAAAGCTAATTAAAAAATGTTTTGAAATACTGTTCATTAGGATCTTTCACTAAAAAAACAAGCTCAATTGTAAAAAATTAGACTAAGAGGGTGCTGATGTCACTGCAGCATCAGTAGTCCAAGTGTAGATTGTATATTGCTTAAATTATTCAAGTATTTTGATATGGTTTGGCAAATTAAAACCTTCTCTTACTATAAGTCATTTTTAGCATCTGGATTTGCATGCATGTATTATATCTGTTATATTAATTACATTTATTTTCACAGGTATAGACAGACATACCCCAGTCGTGTGGCACCCATGAATAGATCCAGTGAGCCTGTGCAGCTGTGTTTTGATCAGCAGAGAGGCTTCCTGGCATCAGAGAACTGAAATCACCTTGTGGGTATGACAAGCACATCTAAGTATGTAGCAAGTGAAAATCAAGGATTTCTGTAAGGAAGAAGTAAGGACACCTACCACAAAAAATTAAAAGTAAAATAACCTTTAATATTTGCAACAATGCAAACCCCATTCTAATTTGGCACTTAGCCATCCATCATTTGCTGGCTCATAAAGCTGATTTGTGCTCTTCCCTCCCCTCCCTGTTTCTAGGAGCTGCTGGCCTCTTTTCACCACTCCTTTCCCATAGGCACACAACTGGGACCCAAACACTCTTTTGTCTCTTCCTCTGGAACTCTGCTTTGTAACACATGAGGAGAGGGTGAGCTCTGAGCGGCTTGCTTTCTTCTTCATTGTGTAATGCCACTTATAAACTCTGTCGGTAGACACTTGGGAGGTGTCTAAAATGTTAGACAAGGAAACAGGTATAATTCAGAGGAAACCTGACCTTGATTGAATAGGGTCAAAACGCCTCAACCACCTCTTTCATTTGAAACTCCTCATTTACAGACCCAGACTTCTTCCATTGTCGCTTAGAGTTGACAAATATGTGTGGGGCCTGTGTTAGTCTGAAAGATAAGAGGTGTTAAGGAAACTTGGTGGGGTGCGCCCTCAGGAGAGCCCCTGGCAGACAGGGACAGGCACAGGGACAGGGACAGGGACAGGACACAGGGACAGGAACAGGCACTGGGACAGGCACAGGTATAGGTACAGGGACAGTCACAGGGACAGGGACAGCACAGTCACAGGGACAGGGACAGGCACAGGACACAGGGACAGGGACAGGCACAGGGACAGGCACAGGGACAGGCACAGGGACAGGCACAGGCACAGGGACAGGCACAGGGACAGGTACAGGGACAGGGACAGGCACAGGCACAGGGACAGGCACAGGGACAGGCACAGGGACAGGGACAGGCACAGGCACAGGGACAGGCACAGGGACAGGTACAGGGACAGGCACAGGGACAGGCACAGGCACAGGACACAGGGACAGGCACAGGTACAGGGACAGTCACAGGGACAGGCACAGGCACAAGGACAGGCACAGGCACAGGGACAGGCACAGGCACAGGGACAGGCACAGGCACAGGACACAGGGACAGGCACAGGTACAGGGACAGGCACAGGCACAGGGACAGGCACAGGCACAGGACACAGGGACAGGCACAGGTACAGGGACAGGCACAGGGACAGGCACAGGGACAGGCACAGGCACAGGGACAGGCACAGGGACAGGCACAGGGACAGGGACAGGCACAGGGACAGTCACAGGGACAGGCACAGGCACAGTCACAGGCACAGGCACAGGCACAGGCACAGGCACAGGGACAGGCACAGGGACAGGCACAGGGACAGGCACAGGCACAGGGACAGGGACAGGTACAGGGACAGGGACAGGCACAGGCACAGGGACAGGCACAGGCACAGGCACAGGGACAGGGACAGGGACAGGGACAGGGACAGGGACAGGCACAGGCACAGGGACAGGGACAGGTACAGGGACAGGGACAGGCACAGGCACAGGGACAGGTACAGGGACAGGGACAGGCACAGGCACAGGGACAGGCACAGGTACAGGGACAGTCACAGGGACAGGGACAGGCACAGGCACAGGGACAGGCACAGGGACAGGCACAGGGACAGGCACAGGGGCAGGCACAGGACAGGCACAGGCACAGGGACAGTCACAGGGACAGGCACAGGGACAGGCACAGGCACAGGGACAGGGACAGGGACAGGCACAGGGACAGGGACAGGCACAGGGACAGGGACAGGGACAGGACAGGCACAGGGACAGGCACAGGCACAGGCACAGGTACAGGGACAGGCACAGGGACAGGCACAGGGACAGGCACAGGGACAGGCACAGGGACAGGGACAGGCACAGGCACAGGGACAGGGACAGGTACAGGGACAGGGACAGGCACAGGCACAGGGACAGGCACAGGTACAGGGACAGTCACAGGGACAGGGACAGGCACAGGGACAGGGACAGGCACAGGGACCGACGCTGCTGTCCAGGCGGGTTCCGCTCCCTGCCCGCCCCGCTCAGCCTTTCGCACCCTCTCCACCCCAGGCTTCCAGAGCAGACTCTCAGCTGGGTCCTTCCATAAAACCACTTAGCCGTGACCCAGGAGCAGCCCGAGCTGGAGCCGAGGAGGAGGACGCCAGCCAAGAAACTCCCGGCCCCTGGTGCCTTCTACCGTCTCTCCTTCTGTGCCAGGGCGAGCCTCGCTCCTCGGCTCCCGCCGCGCCCGTCCCCCCGCCGGCGGCACCCGCCTCCTTTGTTAACCAAGAGCTCGGCGATTCCCGACTCCTGCTGCGTCTCTCAGTGTCCATTCACCTGGCCGGCATGCCCCATCTGCGTGCCTTTGTTATCCCAAGGGTTGGCACCTCGTGGCCTCTTGTCTCGGGCTCCCACCCACAGCTCCTTCTGCATCCCAGGCTCCAGTTTGCCAGCAGGGCTACCTGGACCAGCAGCAGTCCTCAGCAGCCGGCCATCTGGAGTTAGGGAATTCTGGGATTCAACAAACTCTTTGTGGACAACATGCAATTTCTCTCACCTCAAAAGGTTATAGCACCAAATTGTGGCGAGTACAAAAGTTTGTTTTGAGGAACCCTGTTTTCATATCCCAGGTATTAGCACCTAGCAGCTGAGTTCAAGCTCCAACTTCCTAATTGCCAGGTCTATTTGTATATGTTAATTAAGCATCTGATGAAACAAGAAAAAGGATTGAGCTCTAAATTATGTGTCCAAGAGTTTGAATTTTCCTCCTGACATTTAGAAATCTAAGGATTTCAAGGACTTTTGAACAAAATACTTGTGGTCATTTCCAGACTTGGTCACTACAGATATTTCTTGAGCTTCCTGGTGCAATATATTATCTCAGGTCCTTTTTGCTGACTATTCTAAGAATGATTTACCAAAATAGCTGATGAAGTTTCACACAGAATGCATTCCAAGCATTTGTTTGCTATACCACGCACCTCTTTCAAACAGATTTTGTTTCATTATTATGGAAACACCTTCTAGTGAAAGCTGTTTGACCCACCAAAGCATTAGCCAAAAAGTTTGGAGCTTTCAAGTAATTCTCAGTAATTTTGTTTTGATATTCTTTGTACATCTTTCTCACTGACCAAAAACACAGATGGCACAGGCCTGACATTTTCATCATTAAGGATAATTGATATCACACCAGCAGTAAAATGGACCTGCAAAAAGTGTAGATGTAATTAGAGGCCCTTTAATATCCTTTCACACTATTGGCGAAGCAGACAGGAATCTTTAGCTCATACCCTTATCCCTTCTGTTTCTTTGCTGGAAGTGCTTCTACAAGGACTGGTGTGGGTTGAGAACTGGCAATTCCTCCTCTCCTGTTCCTGAGCTGCTGAAGAACAGCCACACCAACACACTCAGCACAAGGGCATTTCTTCACATTTATCTTAGGTTAGCACTTTCCTTTATTTAACTGTCTCTGATCAGACTATATCTGATCATTCCTTCATCTCATTTTCACTTAACCTTTCGCCCTCTACACAGACTAAGCATCCTATCAGATATCTCCCAAGGGACCTTCTTTTCCCCCCACTCCCCCTTTCTCCACTCTTTCTCCAATTTAGGTGCTTTGTGCCACTCCTGCTAATTTACCTGATTACATGGAAGGAGCTGTAGATCTTTTTATAATTGCTGTTTTACTTAAAACATTGATTCTTTAGTTCCAGTCTGTTTTCAGGTCATCACACCTCACTGGAGGTTTCCCTGGCTTAATGAGCAATTCTGAAACCATAGGAAGTACCAGGTGATGGGGGTCAGTGTACATTCTGATATTTGAAAGCCACTCCATAGCATCCACAAGAGGATTATTGGCACCTGCCTAGTTAAACTGAATGTCCAGTGTTCTCTCTGCAGGCAAGTAAGATTCTGGCAATCACTGTAGTCCTATTTCACTCGTTCTCAGTCTTTTTGACACCAACACATTAATTCTCCCAAGCTTTTTTTTTTTTTTTTTTTTTTTTTTTTTTTTTTTTTTTTTTTTTTAATATATGATTGATAATATTGAATATTTCTTGTAATGTTTTAATGACATTCCTGGGCTAGGTGGTAGTTTTTGTGTTCAGATGTTAATCTCCAGCGTGCAGTAGCACCTCTTCCAATCACTTACTCATTGTGGATCTCTTTTGTAAAATGCTGTTTCTTAATTTATGACTGCCTGTGAAGCCCCACCTACTATTGGACCTCCAACACTCCCACTGTCAAAGGTCACATAAAGAAAATCATTGCTTTATACAGAAAATCCTTGTAGTGTAATACAAGGAATGTCAGTCCTTGGACAAAATTTTTCTGTATGGTTTCATATGATGCCCTGGAAATAAATACATTCTGGAAAGGGTACAAATAATGCAGGTTCTCTGGTTCAATGAAGGAAATGGCCCAACTGAAACATAGCAGCAAAAAATGTCATCATTTTCTTCACTTCCAATTGCTTGGGGAAAAGAAAAACAAAAAGGTTGTCTGAGGAGACACAAATATGTAAAAACAAAAAGACCTCCCAGGATGACTTGAAATAAGTTCAAATTATATATCTACTCTCTGCCCCCTAGAAGCCAGTAAATATTTCTTTGGCCCTACAAAGTATTTTAGTCTGAATCCAGGAAACCTCAGCTTGACCTTGAAAACAAGATTCCTCAGTTTTCAAAGTAAATGTCTCAGCCACATTACTGGAGGAGTTTCACTTTTCTGATTGAACATATAAAACTTGTCTCTTTTGGCAAATGGGCCAAATTATACTGCGGGGAACTGGTTGTTTTCCCAATTAGCTGACCACAGGAACTTTCAAACTCTCTTTCTCAACTTCTACACCTCAGTACAATGCTGGTGGCAAGGTTAAAATATCTGTTTGGGCCTGTTAGGGGCAGGGTTAAGCCAGTGACAAGCAGTAGAATCTATCTCAGTGTAGACACACTGGCCTACCTTGCTGAGTGAGCATCCAGAGCATCTCTCTACAGAGATTTTGTTTTGTCTTCTTCTCAGGTTGTAGTGGGTGGTTTAACAGCATTTGATGCTGTAGCATCCTTCCAGCATACCTTGAATCTCATCTGAGATTTCAGATTGAATATGTCTGGATTTGATCAGTTTTATCAGTTTATTTTCCTCTGATGTTTTCTCCTTTGCCAGCTGCATTAACTCTTCTCTCACCCAAGACTCACTCTATGGTAAGTGTAATAAAAATACTCTTTTGAAACACTTTGACATCATATTCTGACATCTGACTCATATTCAGGTATAAATTTCCCAGGTCTGGTTATCAGTTCCCTCTAGAAAAGTATAAGCATGTGTTCCACATGGAGTGTAAGAGGACAAGAAATGTCTCAAATTGCTCTTCTGATGACTGGTCGATGTCTATCAACTGATGTGGAAAATCTCTGTGGCCACAGCTTTTCTTTAATATAATACCTCAGACATAACGACCTTTTGTCCAACAATCTTGTTTAAAACAGACCAAAATAATAAAGATAGACACTTTGATTGGCATCTCCCATATTAATTGAATTAAACCTGGCTTTAATTCTTACAAAGAAACCCAAATGCAATATTGGGTGTTAAATTAAATAAGGTGATGCTTTTTCAAAATGAGCCTTTCCAATCTTGCTTCAGCTTGAGTTTCTCACTTGAGGCCAACCACACGTGTTGAAATGATGTCAGCTAGTGTTTCACAGAGGCTTCTGGCTCAGGGCACCAGTGCAGACACCCAGCTGCCCAGGCTGTGGCCCGTGCACCCTCCCCAGGTCCTGCTGGTTCCTGGGTGTGCTCAGAGTTTCATTAGGCTGCAAGTTGTAGCCACGTGGAGCAGATTTAAGGGCTCCACGTAGCTCAGGTAATATCCACACATCTGAGAAGGACAATACTGCTATCCAAACAGAATGAACCTTTGAACTTTGTTAGGTTTTTAATATGACATTAAGCCTTAGATTTATAAAACCAAGCCAGAACAAAACAAAAGCGTGCTTGCTTTCATTCTGTCTTCTGATTTTGCACTAGATTGTCAGCAAAGCAGACCTTTTACCTATAAACAGATGGCACACAATTCTGTGGGATTTTCCCACATTTGATGAACACACATCAAGTCCATTTACATGAGCATGGAAAATATTAAAATGACTACCAGGTCTGCATAGTGTAAGACACCTGGAGCACATTGCTGCCAGCAAGCTTCTGAGGTGGAGATATTCTGGCACACAGTCATGGTTCTGGGGACTGGGCCATTTTTGACTCAGGTTATTGCATCTTTTGACACCTAAAGACATGTTCACCTCTGACCCAGAAACATCTGCAATGTAAGACTATAAAAATGGGAATGGAAATGTAGCCTTTTTTCCCCCTTACTGTTATTTTTATTTTCTATTGAAAAGGGTTTTAAAAGGTCTATGAAATGTAAAATTGCTTTTTTGCCATACTTGCAAAACTCATTTCAATTTTTATCTGAGATGCACTTGTAGCAAATTCCCAGATTTGAAAAAGTAATGCAATAACCCACTCTGAGGCCCAGAGCCTGAGCAGAGCCCGGGCTGCATCTCTGAGGCAAAGAGAGGGGACTGTGACAGTGGCCAGCCTTGTCCCTATTCCCACCATTCACCCCCACTTTTCCCCAACAGTTTATTTTGCTTGCAAAGTTCTTGTATGTTCTTACTTTTCTTCCTAAAGTAGCTCTGGCTGGTCTCAACTCATCACTTTTGCTCCTTTCTGTGCAGGCAAAATTGATAATCACCTGTGCCCTTCCTGCTCTCCTCTGCCATGGCCCACGATGAGTGCCAGCCCTCCTGTGACTGCACAGGGGCTGCACGTTCTTATGCTGCAAACCAAGACCAAGTGGAGCCTTCCTTTGGCTTCTCTTGTTGCTCCTGCAATTTCTATGCACAGATTTTATTTCTTTTTTACTTAATTTTGCCTTGTAATTTTTGGCCCTAATAACTGGGCTGGGACCTTTCAGTCTTCCCTCCTGTAGAATGAATGGTGTGGTTTGTGGGACTATCTTTGAATGAATAGCGCTCTGAAAAGCCCCGGAATTATTGTTGTAAATTTTTTGTTTCATTTAACATGAGAGGTAGAATGCAGGGCAGAGCAACATACTATGTTGATGGATGAGTTATTGCTGTGGTTGAATTTGTCAAAATTAACACATTTCCCATTGGAAAACAACAACAAAAACAGTGGTGAAAAAAAGCCTCAACAAGCAAAAAAACTTTAAAAAAGTTTCTCTTTTCTGAGTGCAGGCATTTTATGTTAGAGCCTTAGAGCTGATTCTGTCTCTCCCAAGTTATAAACCCTTATGGATGTACCATAAAGATGTCCACCTAATGCAGAGAAAAGCAGATTAATTGATCACAGTAATATATTCTTATCCACTGAATAAGAGCATTCCACACATTGTTTCTTGTTTTGTTTCTGGCTTGTAAATCTTCATTGTAGGATACAAATGAAAATGACCTAAATATGTATTATTTATGAATAGGACTCTCAGATATTATGCTTTAGATTGATTGTGTTAGACAGGATATAACAGAAGCACAATAAGTCAATGAAAAATAAAAGCAGAAAAAATGTTTCATGCTAAAAATGTAGTTCTAGTGACACCTCTTATATAAAGGACATTTCCAACACATTGACATTTATATTTATCATGGCTGTGAGTGTGATTTACAGTTGTCTAAGGTACTGAATATCAGGAATATCCATGCACATACACACCCCTTTGAATGATGGCAAGACATAGATTGCTGCATTGCCCCTTATACAGCAAGCTTTTCCTCCCCTTTTTATTTTTCTTCTCTAGCTTCAGGGACGCAGAGGAAGCAGTAGATCAATAGGGTGTCTTGACTGAAGTTGCCTGCAGCACTTCCATTTCTCAGACTGGACACTGATGCTAACTATCAATAGCAATGAGAGGCTGTCTCAGACAGAATTAAGGCTCCTTCTTCTGCATGGCTGTCTGGTGCTTACTGATAAACATCTTGTGCACAGGATTGCAACAAATAAACCATTTCAAGAGTGCAAACTAGCCACTGTCATTCTTCCTATTGATACTTGCTTTGGGCTGAAGGGACTGCTGGTTATTGTCATACAGTTGATAACATGTAAGATAAGGGATGGATAACAGTACAAAGGCATAATTTTTCTACACTATAAAGTGTAGAAAAATCATTGACAAAATTTTCTCTGCTCCTGTAGAAACCCTGAGACTACAAAAGATGAAAATATTGACTTATGTTCAAACTACTTAAGAGAAGCTACAGCTAAATTTAACTATTTATTAACCTCTGATTTTTAGGTAATGTTAAAGATATCCTGCCAGGCTATTTTATTCAGATATTTTTCATTTATCAGTCCTGGATTTGCTAGTTTATTCTGGAAATTAAAGTCTCCAGGGACTGGATGCAGGTATGATATAGACAGGGATGTGTTGGGCAGCACCATTCACTTGTCATTTGGCCTGAGCTATACACCACACTAGCAGCTGCTAATTTTGGAATAACTGAGCTACTTTAGCCTCCCTCCCTGCAAACAATCAATTTCTCAACTGATCTATAGCTCTGTAGTGCATTCCTGGTTTTCAGCCTGAATAAGGATGAAGAATCAGGTTCTCACCCACCCACATGAAATCACCATTAAAATACCATGGCTGAGATCTTCCTGGTGGTAAGTCCTGATAACTCTGTCTAGGTCAGATATCCAGTGGAGTTATGCCAATTTGCCAATGAAGAGCTCACATGCTGATTGGGGTTTATTTTCCTTTTAATTTTGCTTTAAGCCAGCTAGGGCAGGGGAAGTGGTTCAGATGCTCTGCTGTAAAATCAACAGAGCCTTATTTCATATCCCCCCTCTGTGGAGCTCTAACCATTTACAGGAGCAAACAATTTGGCTCTGAAACATCTCCAGTTTTATATGGTGTGGGTTTTTCAGATCAGGAGGCTTGTTTTCAGAGGGGAATTTCAGTGATACATTTTGAGTTTCAGACCATCCCAAACAAAATGTAACATTGCCTTCCTTCATAACAGTGTTTTAAGTTAAATTTAGCAAAGGCTGATGTATTTTCTAGGATGAGATTATTCTGAAATAGTTCTCTTTTTCCTAAATGCTTACATTAGGATGGTTGATGACAAAGCTTCCAAGATTTTAGGGATACCAGTTATGAGTAGCCCTACTAAAAATATTTGCAAAAGATTCCTGAATATGTCAATGAATAAAAGTATTCATTCAAAAGAAGTGAAATAATATGTTAACTGGAATTTAATTTGGGAGAAGAAAGAACCAAAAAGAACATATTACAACTCGTAGAATAATCACTTACTGATATAGAGATTTTTTTTTTTTTTTTTTTTCTCTGTACCATATGCTGCAGTCAGACTTGTCCAGCACACAAGAGCAGTTTGGGGGTGGAATAGTTAATGTCTGTCGACTGCTCAGAATCACTGCTGTTATTAATTGTCCTCCAGTATAGAACATGTACATTTTACATTAATACCCTGACTAGCGAGACAGAGCATGCAGTTTCTAGCTAGGGAAGCTGGAATTTCAGAAATAGCTTGGCTCTTCACTTTGATTACTTTCTGGCTGGAGAGTTGGAGTCAAGCTAATTCATTTTGTAAACATTGCTGGTCATTCATGTACAGTGCATGGCATGAATCAGGGCCGGACACTCAGGCGGGTGCAAGTTCAAAAGTCCAGATGGAAATTCCTGTTCCACTGCACACGGAATAATCCATGCACAAAGTAAGAAAGACATACATGTACTCAGTCAAAATTCCCAGCCCTCAAAAGGAGAAGGTTTCCTTAAGAAAGGTGAAAAGACAAGAGCTCTCACTATTTGCTGATGAGCAATCCACCCCTTGCACCCTAACAGTCAGCTTTCAACAAATATTTATACAGCTCAGGGATACAGCTATAGCTGCAACATTTCAGCACAAATATTAGGCCACAACCTCAGCTAGTCTAAATTGGCCTCAGTGGCATTACAGTGATTTACAATAGCTGAGCTTCTCCCTCCTTTTATTTTTTTCCTCAGTGTGTCTGACACAGTATGCTCTACATGCTTCTTTCAGATGGAGTGTATCCATTTTAAAGTAAAAAATAATTTTAAACCAAGCTCTTCATCATACTAAGGTTTCTCCCAAATTTTAAGAGGGCCTCACTAAAAAAGGATCTGTTAGGTGACTCTGAGTTTTCTGTAGCACAACAAAACTTAGTTGAGTTGGGGTGGTAAGGCAGAAAGCCATTCCAAAAAATCTGATTCTTCTGTTAAAAAAAAAGGTACAGATATATACACACACACACACACAAACATAAAATCTGGTTTTACTGCTCCCACTGAAGAACTCTATTGTGTATGTAGGTTTAACAGCAGTTACACAAAGATGTAAGCATGCAGTTGTGTATTATATTTGATTCTTAATGTCACTAAGCCAGAATTCTTCACAAATATATGGTCTTGATTTTTCCCCAGTTTTTCAAAACAGAAAATTTTAGTAAAGCAGTATTTTTTTTCCCAGTGTGACTTGAAGCTGGAGACAGAGAAATGGATTACATTACATATTTTCTACACAAGCTGAGGGATTAATTTAAATGATTCTCCTAAATCAAAATAACTAGACTTTTTGGCAGCCTTTGAAGTTTAATGAATGTTTATTCTTGCCATCAAGTGTAGGTTTTGGGATACCCTGCAGGACCTCTTAAACAAGATATCTAAAGCTATTTATATAAAATAAGTCAAGTCCAAGATGTTTTTATTGTTATGAAGAGAGTGCAAGAATTTAAAAGTAGTGAATATTTTGGTTTAAAAATTTTAAGTTAAAGATAGACAATTGTTCCTACTGTGCTGTCAATGTCAAAAGCTTAGGGTTTAAACATTAACTACAATTCTGATGATTTCAAAAGTAAGCATGATATAGAACAGGTCTGTTCTGTAGTTTTGTGCTCTCCTAAGTCTGGTTTCCACTCTTTTAGGGACACTGAAAAGCTGCTGTGCTCTTATCTTTCACAATACATTTGACATTCCTTTCAAATGCCTCTTATCAAAATTGACAACAAGTACCTATTACTTACAGACATTTCAATGTGGGTTTGCTGTAGAAGAAAATTAAATCAGGTCATGAGATGTAATAAACCAGACATAGGATTTCCAAATACATTCTATTCCTTTTATGGTTAATACTTTTTGAAGTGCACTACTGAAAAGCTGCATAAATGTAAAACCTGGTTTGCCTCTGATGACTGTGATTGATTAAAACAGTAGGTAATGTTCTTGGAGATATTTAGCTTCTGATAACTCAGCCATACAGACGTTCTCTGATTTTTTTTATTTTTTTCTGGAGGGCCATTTTCACGTGTACAAAAAACCCTTGAAAACTAGAGATTTTTTACATCTAAAATTCACAGCATGTCTTGCTGTTAAATTGCCACCTTAGAGGCCTTTTTTAAATTTCATTGAAAATGCATATTAAATCAAAGTGATAGACACATGTAATGTAAAATGTCTGTCAACAATTAGAATCCCATTTGGAAGTTTGTAAAGCATAACAATTTAAAATGAATTTAAATTGAGAAGGAAAGTTTTTAGATTGAGAAGAAAAGTTTTAGCCTGCAGTATTGCAATTTTGTTCAGAGCAAATCCAGATTTTTTTTTCTCTTTTCCGAGCAAAAGAGAACTAAAAGAGCCAGAGCTTCTAACTTCATTAGTTCACGAACTTGTGTAAGTCAAATGATTTCATTCCTCCACCAATAAGGCCCAAATTAGATTGATTCTTTGATTTTGAAATAGATAATAAAGCAGCAAGCCTGTGAATAATATAATTCCATGTAAAATCATTTTGCCCTGTCACGAAATCACAGAATAGCTGTGAGAGACCTCAAAAGATGATCTGATCCAACCTTTCATTCCTTTCATTTTCCAGAAACCTGGAGCACACTGCAGCTGAGCCACTTTTTGAATTTGTGCTCTATGCATTGAAAAATGCAACTGGTTTTATTTGGGTAGAATAAATCCCTATCACATGGCTTGAAAAAGATGCTTCTAGGGAAACTTTACAACACATCCTTTGTATTCTCCTAAGATTTTACAGGCTTTACTCACAAACCTCCTGGATCTCCTGAAACCCTGGAATCCACAGGCACAACAGAGCAGTGGCACACTGAGGCCAAGGGCTTCCGAGGCAGTTTTGGCCCTTGATTGTGTGGCCACACCACTGAGGAAATCTTGAACCTAACAAAATATGATGTTAAATTAGGATTTATGGCTAATATTTATTGAATACAGTGTAAACATCTACAATAAGGTTTGCTTTAAAATGAAAGTATTTTCAATGAAGTTCAAATTTTGTAGCTTTTTTTTTTTTCCAGTTTTACGACATGCACATTTCCAAACAGTGTCCAACAATATCAGCTTTCTACACTGAAATTAATATCATTTGTCAATATGTGCCAATGCTTCAAGTGCAGAATGTTGTATTCTCTGTGGTGATATATAACTCCTTAAAAACAGATACACTTCCATTACAGATATATCTTGTGTAATTCCTCCAGATTAAATTCTGGCTGTTTCTAGACATTCCACTTATCACTCTGCTTGATTTTATGAGAATGACAATAAGAAAGCAGAATAATAAAAAATGCAAAGCATATTCTACAGTTAATTTCTGAATGGAGAGTCAATCTCTTGAAAATTTTACATAGTGTGTTATTGGTTACAATTACTGCAAAAATTATAGTGTGGCATGACAAAAATATGGATGCAAATTACCAGCAACCGTTTTTGTCTTTGTTTTTTAGTATTTTTATTTTCTTTGAGTAATCCCCTTGAAGAGCCAAGATTACCTGTGATTAGCAGATTTGAACAGGTGTGTTTAAGGGGCTGTGCTCCTAAAATGTCACAGTTGTTTTGCTTCGAGAAGCAGTGAGTGCTTTCCCAGTCAGCAGCACGCAGTTCCTGCAGGCTCCCCTGAATGTGGCAGCCAGCACCCGTTACTGGATTTCGTTGCTCTAGGCAAAACATTAAAGGTAGGCCCCTCACAAGGCACAGTCTCTAGCACAAGAAAGTGTTACTGAACATTCTGCAGCCCTGGGCAGCTGCTGCTCAGCAGTGCTGGCCAGGGATGCAGATGTACCTGTCTCTCCCCCCTTGGGCTCACATTCATCTTGCTTTTTACCTTTGCACTGGGTTTAATTATTGCTTCTGCTCAGTGTGGCCATCGCTGGACATGGGCAGGTCTTGTCCCACTTTAGAGCAGTCTGTCAGCAGTGGGGCAAAGGAGGCCTTGAGAACACTGAATTTTGCTGTTTGAAAATTCTAGAGTGAAACAAAGAGTAAGTGAATGATCCTGCTTGCACAGAGTGAGTACAGCAATGTTATTGTGTTGTGAGATTATATGTACAGTGTTGGAGAGGACAGTACTGAAGTTGGAGGAGGGAACAGACCATATTTATCCTTTCTTTAATTCCACTTAATTCAGTACATTTACAATGCATTTAGCTCTATGTTTCCATTAAACTGTTATTCTTATGTATTATGGCATTGCTTGTGCTTTTGTGCAGCATGAAAATGGAAGCTGCTTCAACTGCAGAAGAAGCCAGGCTGAGTAAACTTGGGAGACAGAACAAGTGACTTCAAGCCTTAAAATATATGGGAGTGCAAAGGTGTGCAACTGTCAACTAAACATGTTAACAAGAGAGTTCTCACTAAGAGGTATGGGATTCACATGCTAGTCATTGTCCCTGGTGCCTTCTCTAAATCTTTTCTCTCTCTAGCAGTTGTTTATACTTCTCTGCAGTTAGTAATGGCCCTGATCTGGCACACTCACACAAATACAGCTCCTCTCGGAAATCAGTTTGTATAGACTGGGGGCTTAGACGCATATTTTATTTGCAAACAGCTGGAACAGCTTAAGGAGTTACTGTACCACGCATTGTTGCCCCATGCAGGAGATTTCCATGCCTTGCTGGTGAGGATGTCATGCAAACGTTTGTGCCAATGCCAGAGCAGCACAGCGTGGGGGAGCTCCGGTGCTCATTGCCCCGGCTCAGCTGGTAGGACAGGGCTGCCCAGGCACGGGGCAGTGAGGAACCGTGCTCAGAACCAAGTTTGATCACCACAGGGATCACCAAAGGGTGAATTTGGACCTCCTGCTCCAAATTCACTCATCTTCAGTTCTAGACTGAAACACTACTCATGCTGTGCTGTCAATGTTCTGTTTCCTGCACAAGGATGAGCAACGCTGATGATGTTTAGGATTGGGCACCTACATTGCAAGCTTCTGAGGAAAAGTATCTTTTTGTGGTCTCAGAAGTGAGTAAATGAAGTATCCTTCTTTACAAATGGAAGAAGAATAAGCACTTGTGATTGGTGTAATTCCTAAATGTGCCATGTTGTCTTATATTCAAGCACAATTCTCCCTCTTTTGTTTTGCCTGTTGCAGTACATGACAAGCAGTTGAATTGCTGAACCATTACAGACTGGGGCTACATTTGTCTTTGCACGTATGATTTTCGCACCACGTGTCTTTAGTATTATCTACGACCTACTCAAGCTTTAAATTCTCATTCAGGCCGTACTTCTAGGGTGTCAGTGGCTAGGAGCAAGCTCAGATGAGCTTAATGATTGTGTACAGTCCTGGGCAGAGCCAGCTAGAGTGGAGAAAGCTGCTTAAGGATGTAAATAGACATGTTCTGCAGCCCTGGGCACTGCAGTTGAGAGGCAATTTGAAGTTCTGTAAAGAAGGACTGAAACACAGAATACGTAACTCAGGGTGAGATTCAAGACATGGCTTGTACAGCAGAATGAAAGTCCAGGCTTACTATATAAAGCATATGTAGGATGGAAACAATTTTTCTACCCCCAAATCTGGTTTCTGGATTTCTGAGGAAGGGTCTTTTAAGTCTCTTTTTGAGGATTGCTCTTTGAATCCTGTTACTTGAGCTTTTCTTACATAAGGAAAGGAAACTGTGAGTCTCATTTTCTAGGTGATAACTGTGTGATCTTGGGTTTATGAAGCAGTACTTTTCAAGGCTCTTTCTGGGTCACTGATGTAGTATCTGCTGATAGTTCAGTAGAGTTGGCTGGCAGTTCAGTGCTCAACTCTTTCTTTTCTGCTGAGAAATTTTTCTAAGAAATCAGAAACTCCTGGAGTTACCTTTTGAGGTAGGTAATGGCTGTTATTGCCATCTGAACATTGTATGATCATTAATGGGAAAAAAAGAAAACTGCAAAAAATGTGGCTGGGGATCAGATTGCTCCATGAGGAAATGGGCTCCCCACAGGACCCAGATAGTGCATGTGCAAGTCTGTGAGCAAACATATTTGCACTCAGAGAGCTGTCTGCACACCACCGCTGCAGACCAGTTCTCTTGACAGGCTGGCTCAAACTGGGAGCAAAATGTGCATGGGGAGGATTCTGCTCAGCTCAGGCATGGAAAGCAGAACATTATTCATGAGGCATTTACTTTATTGCAACTAGCTGCTGCCAGGCCAGCTTCTTGTGTTGATGCAGAGAGCATGACAATTTTCACGTTGTAAACACCATACATTAATCAGGGCACCTCAATATTATGTAAACAAAATGTACGCACTTACAAATACTTCCACTGTATTCGAATCAAAAATATGTCATGAAAAGGAGAGGGGTTGTCAGGTTCATTTCATTAAGCAAGAAATTTGGGACTCTACAGGCAACATTCCCCCTGAGGTTTGAAGCATGTTTAGTCTTTAATCACTACATATTCTCCAGTTTAAAATGAAACATTAAAATGTAAATAAACATGTGTACTTTGTAACTGATTTGCAGTGTAAATCTTTTTGTGACAACAGGTCTTAGTTAGATGACTACACTGTAGAAATCATCTGTAGGTTCTATTTCAGAGAAAATATTGGTGTGAAATTTTGTCCTTGTGTTTATATTTTGACAGAGTACAGAATCTTTGTGTGATTTTAACTTAAAGGTAAGCAGATCCTAAGGGAGAACTTTTCTTAACAACGCATGTTTTCCCCTAAATATCCTGGAAAATACTTCCCTTGGTCCTGCTTCTTCATCTGCTTTTAAATGACTCACATTTCTATATTTTATACTATTTTAAATAATATTTTTGACAAAGAAATTATAACTTTACTATTTTATAAAAATTGACACTAAGACTCTCATTAATAGATACCCAGATGAACAGTGACAGAAACTGTGAAGTTTTTCTACTGTATAAAGGCACTTTCCTTAAAACAAGCTGTTTGGAGGAATCGTTGGCTGATATTGCAGGTTATATCTCATCATCTGGTATCAGATGTAATTATTCATGCCTCTTCTTTTGACATGTACATAATTCATATTTCAGTGTCCTTTTTTTTCCCTTGTCCTATCCAGAGTTTTTTCTGTGCTGAGAGACATTACAATATGTCTTTGAAAGGTGTCTTTGTAGCTCAGAATGTTTTGGGGGGCTTTTTTCTTTTTTATTTTTTAATTTAAGGCTGGAGAAATCTCTGTCACTTCATTTCTAAACTTCTGGTTTTCTGGTGGAGCCACATGGTGGCTTTATATGGCTGCGATACACTAGGATATTAAAAAAAAAAAAATTAAACTGGGATGCAAAGGCATGTGGCTTGCAGAGAAAACTTCCCCTGTGGCATCAAATAAAAATCTTGGTTCACTATAGAACTTATAGATTCACTCTGTCCCTACCTGATGACCACTGTGTAACAAATCTGTGACCTAAGCAGCCTATCTGAAATACCCTCTAATTTATTTTTTAACCCCCAAAAAAGGCACATTAAGAATAGAGTGATACCTTGGGATCAATAATAATGTTGAAATCAAGAATCGAGACACTTTCTCAAGCATATGGTATTTAGTTTTTATAAAAAAAAAAATTTAACACAGGAAAGAAGACATTCTGAGATACATATACATATATATATAATAATATATATATATATAAATATAATCAGAAGAAATAATAATGACTTCAGGGTGTGTGAAAGTATTTGTAATTACTAACAATCTCTAGTCCTGTAAAAGTGCATGGAAGTTTTTTGCGGTGTTGCATATTTATCTTTCTGTTTGTTGTTTTCCTGCCTTGTGGACTGTACATACAAAAGAGTTGCCCATACACTGATGCGGCAGATTTTTTTTTTTTTTTACTCCTTGGGTTTTAACATTCTTGCCCGAGTGAGAGAATTTCCATCCAGCTTGTTTACTTCATGATTTATGTCTAAATTGACAGAGTCCTTCCGAGGCATTCGTGTTAAATTTGAAACAAACATATTTAATGCTCGTGTTGTAATAAAACAGCTAAAAGAGCAGATTAAAAAGATATGCACAGAGGGGTCTGATTGATTGAGGGATTGATTTTACTACTTTTCCCGTAGGTGGGTAGTGATGGCTGTAAATCTCCTGATAATCATTTCAGAAGCACCTTCATCAATAAACTCAAAAGGGACAGCTAGGTGTAAAAATTTGCCAGCCATCAGGTCAAACAAAAGGCAGCAAATGTGTAAAGAAAGAATTGAATTAAATAATCCCACCTTGGCTGGTTATGGCATTAGTCATTTTTATCTCGGGGGTGGAGGAGTCCCCATCACTGCGATTTGCTGAGATTTAGGGGACAGAAAGGGAGAGGTTCTTTCCCTCTATTTTTTTTTCCTTTTTCCTTTGACTAAACCCGTATTACTTACGATTCAATTATGCCGGTAAAAGCTTGTGTTTGTGAGCAATGATCAATTATTAGTTGTCAGTAATAATGGCGAAGGATTCAATTCTGGTGCCCCCTCCTCTTTTTTTTTTTTTTTTTTTTTTTTCCCTCCTTTTTTTTTCTCTTTCTTCCCCTGGAGAATTATCATTAGGGGAAAAAAAAAAAAAAAAAAAAAAAAAAAAAAAAAAAAAAAGGCAGAAGAGAGCAAGGAAGGGGAAGCTGACAGCATGTCCACAAAAGTAGTCATACCTAAACCCACACAGTCACAGGACTCGCAATGTCCATAGTGAATAGCGTGATCCAGGCTATTGATAATGAAACAATTCCGGAGAGCTGGTGCTCGCTGCCCCGGGGTAGCTGCGCCCCAGGACTGTCTCAAAAGTTTATTATACATCGGAGCATAAAGCCAAGTTCCCAGCTGACTGCAGCATCTGGAAGCCCCTAATTACGCACATTTCTAAAATATATGTAACCTGTGTTAGCTGACAAACGGCGAGGTCAGCTGGAGCGCCGTTCGGAACTCCAGTGAAGTGTGGCTTTTCCAGTTAAAATAGAGGCGAACAGAGAACATAGAAAACGAGGAGGAAGAGAAGGAAAGAAAAACGCTCCGTAAATAACAGACCGAGAGCCCTGCTAAGTGGGAAGCGGGTATTTTGGCAGGGTGACCGAGCGGGCGGTGCGGGAGGTTTTGCCGTGCGGGGCACGGAGCGCAGGTCGGGCTGCCCGACCCTCGGCTGCCGCCGCCGCGGAGCTGCCGCCCGCCCGCGCCGCTCGGGCGGAGGGGCTCGGGGGTCACGGGCACAGAACACGAAATCAGCTGGATTACGCCCCCGGCCCCCCTGATCGTTATTAAAGATGTTTTATAACTATGAGGGGATCGCGCAGCTTTCAATTCCATCGTGCTAAGGATGTTGTGTCTGATCGCAAACGTGAATAACAATAATCCAGTCTAGTGTGATGCATCTCATTGGAATCGTCTCTCAGCAGAATGAACTGCAAATTATCCCCTGTTTACCATCTCCCTTCAGTGCTCATCTCAATGAACTGGAGATCGATCCCCACCACGGGTGTCTTGCAGCCAGGCTGATTTGCATTGAAGCACATTAGAAAGCCTCCCACCTCCATTAAAAAGAATAATCCGAGAGGGGAAAAAAAATCTCCAAGGTGTGGCGGGGAGGGAAAAAATATGTCACTGTCATTCGGAGCATCGAGAGGGAAAACCCGGGATCAGAGTATTTACCGCTTGTGAACTCTCACAACTTCTGTTAGAGACAATGACGTTTAATTGATGTATTGCTATCAACAACAATAAAGACCGATTTTTCTCTAGCCCTGGCAATGCTGCTCTGCCCCCACCCATTCCCCACCCCTCCCGGCCCCCAGCGAAGGAGAGGAAAATAAACAATAAATAATCAATCGGTCTTGGATGAAATACCAAGCGCCGCTTTAATACTAGCAAGGAGAAGAGAAACGAAAAAAAAAAGTAGTAAAACTTAATTTCTCCAAATTAATTTCTTTTTCTTTAAGCCACTCTTCTTCGTCTTGTTGTTGCTGGTGTTGCTTTTTAATTACCTGTCCACGGCCGCCTTTTTCCAGCCACGAAGCAAAGGTACTGCTCATCTGGGGAAATTTGTCTCAAGCTTAATCGGCAAAAGTATAATGAAATTGTGAACGCGAATAATTTTGTGAGATCGTCTAGTTTAGGAACCGTAGGAAGCTAATGGAGTGATTGATACAGCTAGAAATACAGGCGTAAATGGGCAAATAGATCCGCGTGGGTATTTTGTGTGCATCTACGTGTGGCTAGCAGTGAGCAACGAGTGCGTTTCTGTGCGTTCAGGTTCGGTTTCTTTCCCACTGTCTCAGGGTACGGAGGGTGACAGCCTGCGCTGAGTGTATCCATCTCTGCCGAAACATCTCTTTAAATATTCAGTGAAAAATAATGTCATGAGAAGTACCACCTATAGCAACATTATTATCTTCATTCTTCAACATCATCCCCGCTGATAGCTTCGTTTGTCTTTTTCTCAAAATCTACTGTACCGAATGCTGCGGGGAGGGAGGGGGCTCGCCCTGTGCAGAAATGAAAAGAAGCGTCAGTGACCACTTTGCAACGCTGACTAAATACTGGAGTGGCACCTGGGAGGATTTTTCGGTTCGTATGCGTTTGTTTGGTTGGGTTTTGCGGCTGTTTTTCTTCCCCCCACCCTTACTGATAAACGTTTTACAATCTCTTTCGTTTAATAATGAGAAGAAAACGCCACTAAGCCGGTTCCTCGAATGGGAAGATTTGTCCCTCTCTCCTTTCTCCTCTCGCTCACTCTCTAGGCTTTACCGGCTCATTTGAAATTGAAATGAGTTGGATCTGATCAGCCTCTTGCTTTTACAGAGAGTTTGTTAATATTAATACGGGAAAAAGGAGTAGCTTCTATAGAAGAGTAAATAATCCAGCGAAGGGAGTGGGAGGGGAGAGCACTAGATGGGTCAGGGTGGAGGGAAAGAAACGCCTGTGCTCCCGCTTCTGCCGGTTCAGCTTATTTTACGGAGTAACTTTCCGTGCCCGCAGCAGCGTGAAGCGCGGAGGGGCGCGGAGAGAGGAGCTCAGGGGGAACCCACCATTTACCCACAGCGTACGCGTATCGCCGGATACACGAGATACTAAAAAATAGCCTTGTTTGTAGCCTCTGTGCAACTATACTCTTTATTTCAAGATCGCGACATTTGTTTGTGAGAGGTCCCTCCTCTGGAAGTAACACATGGGTGTAGAAGTTTGGCGCGCCAAGCCCCCGCGGAGGAGCGCGGTGCCCGCAGGGTCCCGCAGGTCCCGCAGGGTCCCGCACGGTCCGCACGGTCCCGCAGGGTCCCGCACGGTCCCGCACGGTCCCGCACGGTCCCGCAGGGTCCGGCAGCGCCGGGCAGGAGCGGCGGCCGCGGGCAGCGCTGGCCCGGCCCGCCCGGAGCGGCGCCGCCTGCGCACGGCCGGCACCGCGGGCCGGGCCGGGCCGCTCCGCTCCGCGCTCGGCGCGGCCGGCGGCGCCTCCGGCGGGCAGATGCGCGTCGCACCCAGGTCCAAGAGGGAAACAAAAGTCAGGAGCGACCCGGGGGAAGGGGGGTCGGGGGAGCGGAGAGGGGCCGCGGAGCGGGACGCGCCGCCCGCCCCCGGCCGCGGCCCCGCCGCCGTTCGCACCGGGCTCCCCGGGCGGACTGACGGCGAGTGCAGCCAACCCGCGCGGCGCGGGGGCGGAGCGGCCGCCTGGTCCGCCCGCCGCTCCCAGCGGCGCCCTAATTGTCCTGGGAATGTGTGAGGTAAAAAACAAACCCTTCCTATTTTCAGCACCCCTCGGGCCGTGATATATGGAAAGAGAAGTGATGGGGGGGTGGGAGAGAGAGACCTGGAGAGGGCGAAATGGATCTTTATTTGTAAATGCGGGGACAAGAGGAAGGGGAAAAACAAAACAAAACAGAAAAAAAAAAAAAAAAATTACACCCGAAACTTTTTTTGCAGCAGCGGGACGGAGCGAGCGGCAGCGCGGCGGCGGCCGGAGCGGGGCCGGGCTCTCCCAGCGCAGGCACTCGCCGGGTGCGGGGCCGACCCTCCGGTGCCGCCGCTCCCTGCCGGCCGCCCCAGCCGCGCGTCCTCCCCCGATCGATTATCGGTCACCCTGCCCTCCCTCCACCGGTTCGCACTGCGGGCGAGGTTGGGGGAGTTAGGGAAAAAAAAAAAAAAAAAAAAAAAAAAAAAAAAAAAAAAAAAAAAGAAGAAAAAAAGTGAAACGCAGCGCAAATCTGCGGGAAGGGGGGAGGGAGGCCCGGGGAGCCCGTCGGGGCTGGAGGAAGGGGCGAAGGGAGACACATTCCTATAGTAACCGGGATGGCGCGATGCAGCTCCAGCTGGTTGCTAAGAGGGTTAAACTGTATCCAAACAGCTTTGGGGAAATCCAGCCCCTTCTCCTGCCACATGGATCGACTCATTGGGTGGGAGCGACGGAGAGACAAGGGTCTCCAGCAAATCAGCGCCTAATTGATTAAGGCGAGCTGGTTTGAATAGAGCTGGCCATGTGCCAATCGCCTTTCAAAGAGCCCCTCTATGATTAATCGCAATGCATTATTGATAATCATAATTATAGCAGGACACATGCGCGGTGCGCGGAGGATCGGGGAGGCTGGGGGGGGGAGGCTCGATTTCCGTAATTTTGAGAAGATTTTTTTTAGTAATTTTTTATTCTGCCCCAGCTGATGTTTGAGCCAGCATGTCGCGGAGGAAGCAGGCGAAGCCTCAGCATTTCCAATCCGATCCCGATCTGGCCTTGTTATCCCAGCGAAATGGTGAGTTCTTCTCCTCTCTCTCGCACACATTTTAACACCAACGCGCACAAAATAGATAAACTTACCTTGTGGGGAGTCGGAACCGCGCCGGGCAGTGGTGCGGGACAACAGGATTTCCCGGAGTTATATGCGGGGGGGGGGGGGGGGGGAGGGAAAGTCCTTCTGAGTTTTGGTCCAAGTTCTTGGGTTTTATCTTATTTTTTTAACTCCAGCGTTTTGTTTCGTTCGTTGTTTTCAACGTAATTCCAAACTCTTTCCGTGTTGATGGTTTTCCCCGCCCTCTCCAGCGGGCGGCTGGCATCCTGAGCCGCGGATGGATCCGCGCCTCCCGCGTCTCTCTCCGCGCCCCGCGGAGCTGGGAAACAAAGTGGGGCTGCGGTGGGGCGGCTGATCCCGTAGCCCCGCGGGACGGATGCCCCGTCCGGCCACACACGCTGCCCGCGCCGTGCCCCCGAAAGGGCCGGAAAATCCCCCCGGGCACCCACTTTCTCGCCCGCCCCCCCACCCCCCCGCGGACCCCAGCGCTCCCGCACCCCCCGCTCCCCCGCAGTCCCGCCGGGCGGAGGACGCTGCTCCGCCGCCCCGCAGCCCCGGCCTCCGGCTGCACCAAAGGCTTCCTGGAGGCGGAAAAGTTGCCGCCGCCGGGCCGGGCCGCGGGGGGATCGCCCCGTCCCGGGAGCTGCCGCCGCCGCGCCGGGCTCCGCGCAGCCGCCGCGCTCAGAGGGGACTCAGCGGCCGCAGCGCGGAGGCTCCGGGCAGCGGGGAGCCGATTTGCCTTATCTAAGGTTGTGTTTTTTTGGTTTGTTGTTTTTTTGTTTTTAATTTTTTTCCCTCCGTCTCCCTCTTCCTTGCAAGCCGGTAAGCAAGGGATAAACGCTGGCTTTGTGTCCGCCAGGATTTGCAGAGGGAGAGCGTAAAGTATCTTTTCTTTTTTTTTTTTTTTTTTTTTTTTTTTTTTTTTTTTTTTTTTTTAATCTTACTCGCTTTTCCCTCCCCTCCGGAACAGGGGGATTTCGGAGCAGTTCGGCACAGCCTGGCAAGCGGCGGAGGGGACGTGCCTCCCTCCGCCCGTACCTGTGCTGGGACGCGGGGCGAC
Organism: Sitta carolinensis; assembly: GCA_032173965.1. NCBI lineage: Eukaryota > Metazoa > Chordata > Aves > Passeriformes > Sittidae > Sitta > Sitta carolinensis. Next base: position 16,775,752 of record CM063292.1, on the reverse strand, counting down.
AAGTGGTCGGCTCCAGGCGCTGCCGGGCGGCCCGGGGCAGCGTCCTCCTGCCCCCCCAGCGCCGGCTGCGCCCCGGCGGCCGGGAGGAGGGCGAGGGCCGGGGGGCCGCGGGGGGACCCTGCGGCCGCGGGTGCGGAGGGCGCCGCGGCGCAGAAGCGCTTCAGGCGGGCAGGTAAGGGAGGGCCGGGCGCGGCGGAGCCTCCCGGCCCGGCGCCGCCGCTGGGAAGCACCGAGCGCTTCCCGCGGCAACTTCTCGGGGAACTTTTCCGCGCCCGGCGGTGCCGGCAGCGCTGGGCCCGCCGAGCCGCCGCCCGGCACCGCCGCCACGCTGCCCGCGCCCCTCGGGGACCGCCGGGGACACGGGCCCGGGCCCCGCGCCGGGAAGCGGAACGGAAAGTTTGCGGGATGTTGTGCTTCGCTGGGAGCATTTACCCGGCTTCCGAAATCCCCTGGATGTCCTTCTCGTACACCAGCAAGCACATCAGCACTGGCTCCGCGGAGCTCTGCAAAACATTTCTTAAAAGTCATTTGGGTCCTGAGAGTCGATTTGGGGTTTTTAACTGAATTTTGAGAGCTTTGAATGCGTTCGAGTTTTGCCGTTTCCTCACCATAATCCCCTTTCTCATCTCTGTAAACGTATTTATTTTTCTTACGATATTATTCCCACTTCCGCTCGAAGTTTGGAGTATAGGAGTTTGAGAAGCGTTAGGTTTTTAGTTGTCTCTCATCGGCCTCCTGTGAAAGAATTTGGAACTTCTTAAACTGAGCAGAGAAAAGAAAAGCAGAGAGGGGTTTTTTTAAATCTTCACTTCGTATGATTTCATCTTTGACATTTGCTATCTTTTCTTCTTGTTTGTTCTTAATACGTGGAACAGGTCAAAAACACTTCAAAGTATCTTTTTTTTTAAGTAGCCGTTTTCTTCTGTTTTTAGTCTTTTGATCTGATTTTGCACATCGTTTTCAAATGAAGTACAGTGGGAGTGTGAGAAAGGAATGTTAACTGAGCAGCTTTCCTGCCTGTTGCTAAAGGATGTCCTTGAAGTAAGTTGGATCTTGCCTGAAATGATGGCATGGAAGTGAAGCTTTTGTTTAGTTTGGGTGGCTATCGTAAGTTAAGGAAGAGAATGACGAAGTTTATTCTGTTTTAAAAGTATCAACCAGTTTCCTAGGAAAAGCACTGTGCTCTACTATAAAATCTCTAGGAGCCTCGCTTTCCCTTCTCTAGTCCTGCTGTCGGGTTGTGGCTGGTTTACATGGCTGGACGATAAGTTTGGAGCCAGTTGCCCAGAAGGTGTGCTTTGTAATGGTGCTTCAGGGCTCAGAACGCTGCAGTACCATTAGCATGGAGCTACCCCCGCCTTCCCGGGGTCCCCGGCCCTGGCAGCAGCTTCTCACTTGAGCAAGAAAGGGTGGGAGAGCTACAGCGGGGACGACTTTGCGTTATGTGCCTGTGAAATTGCAAAACAAAACTTGGAAATTCCAAGCTCTTCTTTCTTCTCCTTTCCCACTGTGAATTCAGGTTTGCTAATCCATGTCCAGCCTGCGCAGGGTGCAGGCAAGGGGAGCATCGCTGGCTCTGCAGACACTTGCAGGAAGGTACTGCTGGGCAGTATTTTGAGTGCATCAATAGAGTGGCTCCGTGAAAATTTCTCACATATAATTTGAATTCCGGTTTGTTTAAAACTTTCTGCTATGGTTTCATATCTAAAGATCAATAGGGAAAAAAGCTTCTCAAACTACAACAGCATGTTTTTGTTTAGCCTTTTTTTTTTTTTTTTTTTAATCACTCTCTCTCTCTCTGTCCCTTTCTTTCTTTCTTTCTTTCTTTCTTTTTTTTTTAAAGTTCAAACCTCATGAGTTCACTCCACCAGGAAGATTTTCCACTTAAAATATATTTCTGGTACAATCAATGCATAAGTTAATTTACCCTTGTAAAATCCTGTGTATGTGCACGTTTGATAAAGTTCATATTGGAGTAACCAGAGCAGCTCTCAGATTAATAGCAGAAATTACTTGCAGCATAAATTATATTCAACAAGTAACTAATTACTGGTAGGAAGTGGGTAAGAGATCATGGGATAATTTCCTTTTGTTAATAATTGCACCCACTTTCATGATATTTTAGATTTTTTTTTTCCCGGTTTCTTGGAAATGCATTACCAGTTGTAAAAGAACATTTTTGGGGTGCAATATTACAAGGCAGAAGTTATATTGGAGGAAAAAAACCATCTAGACTTTGAAAAGAAAATATTTACTGTCTACTCTTTTAAAAGCTCATCAGAACCAGTGCCTTTTCATGTCAATAATGGATTTTGGTGAATTCCTGCTACAGCATTATGATCATCCACATAATTGTTACTGGGCCCATGAAATAAAATAAATTCTGATTGCTTTCCTCACTGGCATCTGGACAGCAGGATGCTTAGGAGACAGAACTGCTCAGTTAGGCTTCTTTCAGTTCATTACATAATTAGGCCTTTTTGTGAGGTAGCTGCAGTCTGTTGGTTCAGGGTACACACACTTGGGTTTTTTTTTCCAAAGGTGAGCCCAGGGTGTAGAGGGCCTTGTGAAATATCACTTATGCAGATGGAATTCAGAAATAATTACCAAAACCCATTTGGTGGAATTTCTCTAAACCCAGTGTTAGTTCAGACTCACTTTGTGCGTTTCCCCTACATATCCCCCAATCTTTGTCTTGCTGCAAAATATTTATGTTTTAGTTTGTACCTTATTTATCTTTTTGATGCTAAGTAGCATCTGGCCCCCTGAGGACGACCCCTCCTGTATATTTAGCTGTACCAGTGTTTATTGCATAACTGGGGTTTAACCATATTCATGCTTTAATTGTGAAAACATGAATCTTTATTGAAGTGACCTGACATGCCTCAGAAAACACAATTATGATTCTTGAAACTGTTTGTGAAAAACAAAAGGGGCAGCTCCTGCCAAAGGTGCCCTGAAGAAGCTGTGCCGTGTGTGTTTTCCGCACTTGAAGGCACATCACACCTTTGTGCTTTTAGTCCCGGAAAACTGAAAGCTGAAACGCGCGAGCGAAATTGTTGCTTCGTGTCTGTGTGGCTGGTGCTAGGAAAAAAAAAAGAAGTGTTCAGCTGTTTTAACCTTTGCTAGCCTCCTTCCATCCAAAGGTGACAGGGTTCAGATCACAATATGTACTTCAATATCTTGCCAGTGACCCCCGAATTGAGTCTTACTGGTTGCTTAGCAGGAAGTTAGTAGTTTATTTTAGCTTCA